>CM065053.1:60755316-63287816 GCA_032883995.1 Coronaproctus castanopsis
TATATATATATATATATATATATATATATATATATATATATATATATATATATATATATATATATATATATATATATATATATATATATATATATATATATATATATATATATATATATATATATATATATATATATATATATATATATATATATATATATATATACTATATACATATATACTATATAATATATATATATAATATATATATAATATATATATATATATATATATATATATATATATATATATATATATATATATATATATATATATATATATATATATATATATATATATATATATATATATATATATATATATATATATATATATATATATATATAATATATATATATATATATATATATATATATATATATTATATATATATATATATATATATATATATATATATATATATATATATATATATATATATATATATATATATATAATATATATATATATATATATATATAGTATATATATATATACTATATATATATATATATATATATATATATATATATATATATATATATATATATATTATATATATATATATATATATATATATATATATATATATATATATATATATATATATATATATATATATATATATATATATATATATATATATATATATATATATATATATATATATATATATATATATATATATATATATATATATATATATATATATATATATATATATATATATATATATATATATATATATATATAGTATATATATATATATATATATATATATATATATATATATATATATATATATATATATATATATATATATATATATATATATATATATATATATATATATATATATATATATATATATATATATATATATATATATATATATATATATATATATATATATATATATATATATATATATATATATATATATATATATATATATATATATATATATATATATATATATATATATATATATATATATATATATATATATATATAGATAAGTATATATTTCAAATGCTAATTACATTTTATGTATTTTCGACATACTTCAAGTCATTCTTTATGGAAATGTTGTACGTATTTAATTTATCGTTTTCATTTAGACGATCTTCTGGGTGTTCCTTAATTGTCATGCACTGATTCTACTATTTGATGAAATAAACCTCGTCCCATTGCTATTTCGAATAAATCCGCTGCTCTCTATATGTTCCGGTCCATTTTTTGATGCTCTCCAATCGAGAGATCTTACTTCAACCACGATTTTCTTCTTTCTTCTATTGTTATTATATTCATATGATGTCCGAAAAAAATGCATCTTCCGTTATATATATATTATATATATATATATATTATATATATATATATATTATATATATATATATATATATATATTATGTTATAGTCATTAATATTCGATTAGTTCTCATCAGTTCTAATACTTCATTTTGCATCTTCCTCGTCTACGGGATTTTCAAATTCTAAAGAACGAGATTTCTTCATGTTTTCTTTTACCGTCCATGTCTCGTATACATATAGAAGCATTGACGACACATAACACCGGGGCACTTTTTTTGGTCTCCAAGTTTAACTTTCAATCGCAGAAAACATTTTCGAATTAAGTTCATATTTCTTCATTAGGATCGTTACCTTTTTTTTTTTTTTTTAATCCAGCTATCTAGATATTTATACTTTTTTATCGGTTCGATTTCTGACGTTACTGACGTTTTAATTCTAACATCGTTTTTACGGATGTGTCGAAATAAGTGCCGAATATGAATAATAACAAACCTCAATCCCGGGTATTGTGCCAGCTTGACCGCGTAAAAAACAATACAAAGCAGTCGGTACGGAATATATAGCAGAAATACTATTTCCTAATTTTTCTACAATTTGTTCTTCAGACGGATTGGGGATTTTTAATAATTCCCTAATTTTTTCCAGTTGTCCTGTATAGGATATGTTATCTTCTGATATAAGCCTGAAATACAAAATTTTAATTCTTCGAAAATATTAAGACGATCGCTCTCGCGCTGAGAACGTAAAAAATATACTTAATCGATGGTTTCGAATGAGTGTATAGAGAACGAAAAAATAAGCAAATGTTTTGAAATAACTTGCATTATAATAAAATTGAAAAAAAAAACATACTAATATACAGACTTGCCTTTTATTGGTATTTTCTACGACAGATATTAGCTTGATCAGTTCTTTGAGGAAATTATCAATATTCAAAGGTGTTTGAGCAATAGATAAACTTTGATATATACACGCAGCCTGTTATTAAAAAAATACGTTTATAATATCGTAATAATACATTAAACATTAAAATTAAATCACAAACTGACATTCGAATCGAATACATTGAAGACCATTCCAATTGTTACGAAATTCATTTACCATAGATATTTCGGTTTATTTATATACTCGTCCGCCAGCAAAACCGCTATTAAATATACTGGATACGGTACAAAATACTGGACTTAAGATTGCGTTGAAGGCATTTCTAACCTCACCAACGGCTAGCCTTCAGTATATCATGCCTTTCTGCTACCGAACAAAATACTTGCTATTATGCGATGAAGGTAGCTAGTCATCAGCAGTATCTAAATCGCGTTCGTCTACAAAAACAGCCATTACAGCTTCAAATTCAAAGCGCATTCAATATGCTACGCAGTATCTTGTATGGAATGCCTGTGATTGTACCGCCTTGAAGCCAATTCAGTCCGAATATCTGTTGGGACCTATTTTCAAAAGATATTAAAATGCAACCGAATGTGAAAATTCATAGGATGCTTTTGTCTTGCAACAGCTTTCAACGCAGTCGTTTACTTCACCAACGCATCTAAAACGTCACAATATGTTAGAGGTGCTTCTCGATCGAAAGCAAGATCCATTCTTTCAGTTTGCCGATCATATTATCAGTCCTAGCTGCTGAGATGGTAGTCTTGCTTCAGTGTTTGCTGCAAATCTCGGATTCGCCAATTGGTCAGTATGTGATACTGACTTACTGAGCTTTGACATTACAATATACTGAAGCGAGAACCACTACAACGGTGGATCAAATATGGCACGGTATTTTTGAATTTAGTGAACGCAACACCAGCATCACTTTCATCTGAATTCCGAGTCATCGACAGATATTAGGCCACGATGAGGTAAACGACGCGGCACAAGGGCCTACCAAAATTAACTTGCCGATAGAAGAAAACAGCGCAAAATATTATAGCCGGTAAATCCTAGATTCGTGGAACCATTCCTTCCATATTTGGCCAAGTATATTTGGTAATATAAAGATTTAGAAATTTGGCCTTCAAAAATTGGTAAAATCTGTTCACCGAGGCTGGAAACAACTGTCAACAGAATAAATATTGGCCACACGTTGAGTACGCCCTCGTATCTACTGAGTGTCCAACCACCGCCAATGTGTGAAGTATGCCGTACGCCACTAACGGTCTATTATATTGTAATCGGCCAAAAATATACTTAATATCGCTGCAATCAAATAATCTCCACCTTCTGACCAACTTTATTATAAATGCTGAACTTTGTAATTATTTTTAAATAACTCGAGTAATAGCCTTATAGGCAGTCTACTTGTAAAGAAAAAGAAAAATAGTTATAATTTGTTGGTACTCGATATATGTGTTTTAAAGAATGAACGAACTATATATAATAACGTTTTAATTATTAATATTACGTTTAACCAATGGATACTATATTGAAAACGGTTATACATATATATTTAAATACATCAATTTACCCCGGTAATTGATACGATTTATTTCAGTTTTTAATGCGTAATATACGAAAACTATAGTGTATTTTATATTAAATATAAACCAACGAATTCACACGACTAAAGTTGTTTTTGACAGCATCGCTGTTTTGTTAAATTAAATATCAATATAGTTTTTCATTGATTTATTTTATCTTTGCTATTTATATACAGCGAGTGATCAGCGAACGAATTGTTAAGAACAGAATCAAAAATTTTATTTAACTTAGATGAAAAATTAGGAAATAACGCTATTTTTTTAAAACAAAAAGTAAAAATGAAGAAATTTACAGTATATTTAACGATTTTTCTTGGAAGTTGACACTATTACGTATTTCTCATTTATATATTTATGATATTCGAAAGATCAGAAAATAATCATAATAAAACATTTAAAATTGTAATATAAAAATAAAGAGGACGATTTCATTAAACAATCCAAAACTAAATACCAATGCGGTAGAGTACAGAGGCGAGACAAATGCCGGAAAAAGATATATATATATATATACATAAACGTACGATATTTGAACTTTTAAAATAGATATTAAAATCTTACATCCATAGAATGCGATTTTACGCCGATATAGCAAAGCTTCTGTGATTGTGAATACGCGAAACATTCGTAATATCGTAAATTAAAATACGCTTCATTAAAAACTGTAATATATTTTTAAAAGTAAAAAAATCATAATATTCTTCGCACCAGCTGATTCTTTTTCTTAGATTCATTAAATTAACTTACTTGTAACAAAGTTCCATTAATCCCTAGTGGATGAGTATGGGTAATTTCGGTAACCTTCGTCGCAATTTCAACGATCTTATCGAGATTGCCGCAGTAAAATAAGCAAACGGGAGCTACTCTCATAGCGCCTCCGTTACCATACGATCCAGAACCGTTAAACTGCTCCTTAGCCGGTTTCCAAACATTCTGGAAATTTTGGTTATTCAATTGTTGAAAAACATTGACTATATTTCTTCCGTATCCTCTATTCGGACTTTCATAATAATCCTTCACAAATCTGCAGAAATGTCAGTATACATAAACTTTCAAATGAATTATCATAAAATTTACATTAATTTTAAATCTACGTTTAAGGTAAATCAACTTCGTAAAACATTGAAACAAAATAATTTATTAATGTACTCTATTCTATATTAGTATTTACTTATTATACTATGCTAGAATTGTTACTAATAAAAGAAAATACGAGCAATGCAATAAAACATGTGACGAAGTTACATGATAACCCTAATTGGACAGCAGTCAGTTTGCTGGATAACTCATCAGAGCTGCGAAGTTTGCATAGGGTCAAACAATTGGACTTGATCAAATAAATCCAATTTGTACATTCTAGGCCACCTCAAGTAATTGCAGATATCATACTCACTATTCATAGCACTAACCAGATATAGGGGAAACAAAAATTTATACGAGCTATTTTATTCAACTAACAGCTGTTTACATTCGCCGAAATTCGTAATTGAACAAAAAATATTAAATATTTCAAACATTGATTGTGCTTTATTAAAATTTCTATCCAAGTATCTGTTTTAATCATATTTTCTTTCTTTGGCTTCTTATTATGTTTAATGTACAGAATAGAATCAACACGCAGATATGTATAAAGCGAAATGGAAAAATCGACACCAAAAGGTTAATTGCATTAGACAGAAACCGAACATAAATTATGTAATAACACAAAAAAAAATGATTATACAAAAATAAAGTATTATTTTCAACATGTACGAAAAACAAATGATATATGTTTATAAAAATGAATGCTTATATAAATAGCCCAAAGGGGTCAGTACGTAGAAGTAATAATGATGTAAGAGAATATAAAACATTTAAAAAAATATCAATTCAATAACAATGTGTCAATAACAATACCTTGGTTACATTTTCGTACAAGGCAACGTATTGTCTAATTTAGAATTAATCGTGTCAGGATAAAAAATTCGTCGTCTGAACAAGTCCTTTTCTCATCAGATAAATTTAGAATCGAATGTAAAACATAAATATACTCGACCATTCATTTACATCAAATTTTGAAAGGCTTTAACAATAACAGTTTTATGTTATTTATATATTTCTTTTCTTAAAGATGTTTAATTGCGTACTTCCTATGTCATTACTTATCTTAATTATACAGCATACAATACGAAAAATCTACTAAAATTTGTACGCTTTTATAGATATTTTTCGGTATACGTGAAAAAATTATGCATACCTCGATGCCATATGTTCGGCATTAAAGCCATTATTTTCAATCAATGATAATGCAACTGATTTTGTCATCGATGTATCATCAGAGTATTTATAAACAGGCGCTGGAAAATATTATAACGATCGTTTAGAAGATTTAAAAAAAAAAAAGAAAAAGAAAAAAATGAGATTAGAATTGACAAAATAGGACATTATATATATTTGATAGAATCACGTAAAAATGATACTGAAACATTTAATTTTGTTTCCCTTTAAAAACAAGTTATTTAATAATAAAAAAGTATATAGAAATGAATACATTTAAACGGAGGTCCTTCTATTTTATCGAAATACTGTTGTAACTGATTTTTCGACACAATCACATCCCCTTCATAAGGTAATCCAAGACAATCTCCAATTAATGCACCCGACAAGCAACCACGAAAATTATTCAACATTCTTTTAACCTATAATTAAATAATTATAACGTCAAATATAACCGAACATAAATAATTACCTAACATTTGTTAATAAATTATTATTAGCGAAATATATTTATATATCTTTTATAGATATATAAAAGCTTTCGTATTTATGTGTTAGTAATTTTATACTTGAAATAATTAAAAATTAACGTTTAAAATGATTAATACAAAAACCTGCATATTCGTAACTTTATGATACTTAGCAAACTTAGAGATTCATTAAATCATTCACTCTTACATATTAATTAATGAATAAACGAAAATACTAAGAAAAGAAAATTAATTACAATTACAAAAGACCGGCTAAATTGTAAATAGTTTTTAAGCATCTGGCAGAAAAATCGACTATAACTATCGCATATCATAATTCACATTTTTTATTAAATGCAAACATGAAAATTTTATTATGTATACTGTAATTATATTTTAACAATGTAGTAAACATTTTAAAATATTTCATTTTTCTTTTTATTTCAATATTCAAAAAATTTTCATCTAGGTTTGTAATTCTGTCCCTGAAAATATGATTTTAAAATATTCAGGTGTATTAAACTTGATTGTTTAAGAACACGCATTACAAAAGTGGAGAGAGATATTTTGTATGTATAAAATTAGTTTTTTCTAAGTGGGCTTTCATAAAAGTTTACCAACTAAAAGTCATAATAGAATATTTGACCGAAGCTACGCAGTTTAGATAATAATAATATAGCCAAGTATAATTGTGAATGAATTTATGCAGTAAATGCAAATGTGCACGCTGCAGGTAGAAAGTATGGAAAACAAATTTGCAAGAAGTAAGTTCCCTTATATAGTGGCATTCGGTAATATGGTAAACGTCTGCATGTGACTATAAACGCGATGAACAGGTATTTTAAAGTCAGGGATAGATTAAATAATTTATAATGCGCAACATATAAAGGCTATTCCAGATAGTTTTCTGATATTACTTTATAAACAGTACAATGAAAATGAGATCTAAGCGATGAATAATCATAGAGGAGGTTTGGCGTAATAATTAGTAAGTAAATTACCTCTAGTAAAGAGTGACCTGGAATTTAAAAAAAAAAAAAACTTAAACTAGATTTGACTAACGTCCTTCTAGAAGGATGAATATAATTCATCTTGTATGAAATTTTTTTAGTTACGTTATTTATCCTATAAACGATACACAGTTTTACAATCGGAAATAGAATACAATATTGTATGTGATAGTTTCTTTGAAGGAATTGTTGAAGATTTTGCTTGGAAATCATGTAATGTGGATTGTACCCACAACGGAAATTACATGAAAAATGGAGAAAGAATAAGAGAGGAACGTGAATTATATATAAAATAGAATTTGTAAAAGAAAATTTTCAGCTTCTATCATCCCCTGAAATTTACGAGCAAAAGACGAAATGCCTGTGTTAAAAAAAACATACCATGCACACCTAGGGAATCTGATATTCAAATAATACAAAATCGACACGTACTAATTAATTTATGTCACCGTGTATTTTTATTTCATTAGTTTTTAGCATTTATTTTTTAAAATTATTTCATAAAATAGAAACATAAAACGAACAAAAAAAAATGAACGGTCTAAGTTCCCAGAATTAGAGAGATTAACTACAGATTATTTTTTTAATATTTCGGGATTATAAATGGGTGTAACCCTAACTGAAAATAGTAGTTCAAATCGATACGAATGGAGCATCAAAAAATTTAATGGCGATGCTTAAAAATTGACCCAACTAATATAATCCAGTTTCTACACATCTAAAGATAAATAGTAATGAAACAAAATTAAAAGCAACGCTAATCGATAAAACCATAACATTTAGCGTGCAAGTTGCGAATTCCACAAATTTGTTTTTTAAATATCTCGGAACGAAACTGGCACAAATGAAACTAACAACGACACGTACTAAAATAAACGGCACACAAATTTTTAGATCAAAATTCTAAATTTGAGGGTTGACGATTCAAAATAATAACGGCACAGCATAAAACAGAATACTAACGACATAAACCACTTTCAAATCAAAATTCAAAATAGCATTTTCCTAGCCTTGCAATCGGTTTTTTAAATATCTCGGCAACCGGAATGGTACAAATGACACTAATAACCGCATAAACGGAGCACGAACGATACACAAATTTTCATATAAAAATTCGAAGTAGACTTCATAATTCGTTCACTCCATCTGTTGGCCATTTTCCCAGCTATGTGTCCTGCCTAGCTGCCTTGCTCATACTATAACATACGTTACTTTTATCTGTAAACGTGTGTTGCGTTTTTTTTTTTTATTTACTAGTTCGAGCCATAATATCAATCGTTCTTTTCAAGACCATATCGCAATAAGTCATTTGAACGTGCTTCCAGTGTGAATTCACGTTTCCGCACTACATGTAAACACCGGCAGGATACGTTAGTTCAGTGGCGTAGGCAGGAGGTGGTTTTGATGGTCTGACACCCCTCATTGGAATAAATCTGATAATAAGAAAATATATACTTGTTGTTAAATGCAGTTTCGCATTTGTTAAACATTTTTTGTTTTTTATGTTACTTTTCATTTATTTTATTTAAATTTCGTTGTTTTCGGAGTAAACAAATAGTTTTGTAATATAGGAGGCACTAGAAAAATTTTGTAGAAAAACGCGAAGAATAGATTTTAAATTTTAAATTTAATTAAGTATTACTATGTATTATGCCTTCAAAAAATATAAAATCATTATTTATCGTTTATTTTTTCGCGGAATTTATTGTACTTTGTAATCATCTCCCTCTGTCCTCAATAACATACTATTAGTGATGACGTTAAATATTTCTGCCGTCTATTGCTTCTAATAGAATTGCATATTCGACGTCTAATAAGTATAAAAATAACTCTGGCGAGTTGGATTGCTTTAACCTACTTGAATTTTGGTTATTTACTTACAAGTTCAATTTAACTTGGGTTTACTGTTATGATTTAGTTTTGTTTAAACCCTCCTCTTCAACCAAGTCTAATTACGTTAGTTTCAAACTTTCCTTTTTAAAAAAATACGAAAATCAGTTTGTTTTTTGCGATATTATTCAGTCTTTCAACTTCAATCCATGAGACGGATATTTGTCTTTTATTTCTGTCTACAAAGTGTTTTTAGCCATGCTCATTATTTGACCTAAATAAATATTATACGCTTGTCAACTTAACCCTCATACTTTTCATATTACTCTGATCGTGAATTATTACTCATTTTATTTATGTTAGAACTACGCCGTGTAATAATTTATAGTTATTGGATATCGATGGCGCAATGTTTATTTATTTTTACACCACATCTCTAGTATTGATCATAAATAAACGCCGAGTAAATTTGTTAAAAATCAAAAATTAAAAATAAGATTATAACATTGAAGCTATCACCACGAATAAATGATATATAAAGAAAAAAACCGCATAAAATTAAAAGTTAATATTAAAACTACCGAAAAGTAACGCGTATTATTTATAATTAGATAAATCAACGATTATACAGATTTGAATTAAATGTAACGTTCTAAAATAACATCAATCGATATTCGAATGAAAGTAATTATTTTCGGTACGTTAGCTAATTTCACTACGTCCGTTATCGATAATAGTGCGAAATGCGGTTTGCCGATTGGTTAGCGTAAATTAATTATATTTTGAAATTATAATACCACAAGCTTTATCAATGTGCGGCTGCGTAAATTTTAATCGGTTTAGTAATTAAATGATGGTTACAAAATTTCTTTTTGGTTTTAATTTTCAACGAAAACAACAATAACGTATATTTGTATAAATATAAATCGAAAATAATTAAACACATATAAACATAAGTGAAGAATAATGCTCATACTAGAAATATATATGTAATAAGATTATTAACAAAATAATTAAAGTACATTCAGGGCCGGATTTTGGCCCAGGGCCCCCACAAACTATTGAAAACATTTTTTATTAATTTTTTTTCCGTAACCGTTTGCGTACATTTCAATTTATTTCATCAAATTGTGTAATGAAAAACAATTCATCATATTCGCTTGTTTTGTTTATTAGTACTATTTTTAATTAGCAGCTAAAATAATAAGACAATCATAAAAAGACTTGATTACAAGAAACAGTTAAAATCACTAAACTTTATTTATTAAGCAAAGCTTTTCGGCAACTACGCCATTATCAAGCTATATATAAATAAAATTAAATATATAAAAACATAAAATATTAATTTAAATCTAAGTTCACAATTTTTACACAATAAATGAATTATAAATACTTAAAACTATCTGACAGTGACTGTGGTAAACAACACAATTAAAAATATCAGTAATATAAAATTTGCAGAACAGTAGTCAGAAAATAATTATTTTATAAAAATATGTATTTGAATAATGAAAAATATATTTTATGTAATCAAAAATCAATAGCTAGGAATAATATAATTTTTACAATATACTTTTTAAAATTAATTCTTCCTCAAAATTTACCATTGAATTTAATAAATTATTTTTATCCCTTTCTTTTATTATTTCCATTTTTTCAAGTAGTATTTTTCTTTTTTAAAAATGTTTTTCTGTATGTAAAATTTTATAATTATGATTAATATTATTTATTTTGTGTTTTAATTCTATACAATGTAGTTGAAATGTTCTTTAAATCTTGTTATGAATTGTCTGTCTGTGTCTCCTATGTATTCTTTTTCACATTGATTACAATTTAATTTATAGACTCCTGAATTTTTTAATATATTTCTATATTCGATTTTGTTATTACTGATTGATTTTAATAATGTATTATTATTTCTTATTGCTAAATCGATGTTATATTTGTTAAATATTTTAATTATTTTATATGTATGACTTCCTACGTAATTTATTGAACCTAAATAATTCTTTTTATCTTTTCCTATATTTATATTGACTTTAGTTTTATTCCATATTTGATCAACTGTGATAGGGTTGTTATATTTGTTTCTTATTGCTATTTATTTTATAATGTTTTTTTCTTTATTCAATTTATCCCTGTCTGTTAAAATTGATTTTGCTCTATTGATAAGACTTCTTAAACTTGCTAATTTATGCAAATGAATCTTTTAGTATTAATGTATCTGTTTATGTAGGCTTTCTGTTTTTTTTTTTATATATTTAATTTTATTTATATATAGCTTTGCCGAAAAGTTTTGCTTAATAAATAAAGTTTAGTGATTTTAACTGTTTTTTGTAATCAAGTATAAAAAATCACTACAATCCACAATCTAAACTTTATAAAAAGACTTGCTAAATATTATCAATTCAATAGTATAAGTTATTGCACAATTTACGTACGATACGGTTCTAGCGCGCAGCACGCATAACAATTTGTACCTTGGTAGTATACAAGTTATTGCATGTTCGAAAAATGAAAATAACTAAATTTTTCAAGAGTACTAATAATTTCGTCTAAATTAATACATTTTTTAAAAGTATTTTTATATGTATAATTTTGTAGACGTCATAATTTTCAAATTCTTAATTTTGTCTACCTTATAAGGGCGCCCCACGCTGTTTGTACCCATGGGCCTCGAATCATTTAATACGGCACTGAGCACATTAAATTGCGGCAAAAAAAGTAACAGAAAAAGAAGAAAAAGAAAAGTACTAACAAAGACGTACAATAAGTGCCGCATTATGGGTTTAGGCCCATGAGGTCCGAGTATGGCCAAATTCGGAGGTATCGAAAAATTTTAAAATCAACTTAAATTTTATAGATGAAAAAAAAGGTGTTGAAAATTCGAAATTACACGAGTGTTGCGTCGATCGTGAAAACAAATTTTATCGCTTCTCTCTCGTTATTACTACTCAGAAATGCTGATATTCTGAAAATATCGTTTGCGCCACTTAAATTCATAATATCAAAATGAAAAAAAAATTCAGAAAAAAACTCCTTGTCCTTTTGGCCGACATTAAATTGTTTATATATTCTCCATTTTATTTGTAAAAATATAACACTTATTACTTTTTATAATAGAAAAAACGTATTAAGTTCTACGTTTAATTACACTTTTATAAGTTGACCTAAACATCCGATTTAATTTTTTTATAAAATTAATTTTTTTTTATACGATTTATTGCGATGTATATTTTTATAAACATATTTAAAAAGGGCGGCATCGTATTTAAATTCGCCGCTGCGTACACTCTGTTATATTTACGAGAGAAATAAATATTGTTACAAATAAAATTGTAGATAGCGTATATCAACGAGAAAGCCTCTAACGAAGTTTAAGTACCTTAATAAAGCAGATCGCGCTTCGGTTTTTTTATGCTTGTATTTTTTGCCACGACAGCGATAAATGGATTACTAATGCATCCGCTATAGAAATTTTTGAAATATATATGTGCAGTATATTATATATTTCGCATTTTTTTTTCTATTTCGGTATATGTAGGTGCATGCTATAGTACACTACTGAAACACGCGGGTCTGCATTGTGTCGTGAGAACAAAACGATTACAATCAGTCTTCCCGGGTGTGTGTAATGTGTACGCATATGTATGTTTAACTGCGCTAGTATGAAAATTGCTTTGTATAGCTTAGACTATACAAGAAAATATGTATAGGTAAGTAGTCGCATAAATTATCGAACCTAGCGGTTGAGGATAAATGACGATGAGGTGCATTTAATGCAATGCACAATTTTAAAGTTTTTTTTTTGTGTATGGAGTTTTAGATATATGTTCGTAAACAAGACATGCATATATAAGTATTGGACAAATATAGTGCAGAGATATCTAGTACATTTTAAAACGTTGTGGCGCCATCTGTGTTCAACCTAGAGAAATAATCATAGTCGCTTCAGAAAGATAAAGACGTTTTTTTATATAATCATTTTGTTTCGATAACCTTGTAGTTTTAAATATAATGTCACCTAAATGATGACCGTGATTGAATTATCGAAAAATTTTTCTAACATACCGATCGGAATCGCTTCGGAATAATGTTTAATTGTCGTTTTAAGTTCTTGCAGGTCTCTTATCTTCAATAATATTTTGACTTTAGATATCCCCCAAAGAAAATGAACACGATGGCCATATAGTCGGGGAGTTACGCGTGGCCGAAATCGATAAAATAATAAATACTAACAACCATGATAATCAAAAATAATGATAATAATTTAAAGTTATTTCCAAATACCGTTTACATAATATCGACTACATAATTATGCATACATGCTGAGTATCGATAAAAACAGCAACAACATTCTAAGCGATATATAATGTAAACTCAATTATTTTTTGCTGTCATTATAAGTATAAGTATAATTACTTCTTTTATTTATTACGGGTCTTTGTATTATTATTTCTGATGTACGGCGAGCCATCCTGGGCGTTACGTAATTATTATTTAAAAATTTTGGTTTGTGTGTATATTCACTGTAAATTATGCTGAAATAGACGTTGTTGTTGTTGTTGTTATATAATGTAAATAATTAAATATACGAATAAATAATATGATTAGTACTCAGTGCAGATACGTAAATACACTATACTTGATTATAATGAATATATAAATGGACTATTGCCATAGGTAAGAATTGATTGATTCTAAACGCTTCAAATGTGCCGTCGTTGAAAAACTATTTTAAATAAATCAAGATTTTTCCTCAATTCTTTAACTACTCGAAATTCCAATTTAACGATAAAACTCGGACATATTTAATTCGACCATCTTTAATATTACCCTATTATCTAGATTTATTTCTAAATTGTTTCAATCTATTTCGTCCTGATTTGTATAGATTATATGTATTCCGTTTTTCCTATTATTCGAAACATTTATTACCGATTAATCCGACCGGATACTTTATTATCGAATTCGATGAATATCTACAGTAAGTTTGGACATGTTGAAACAACTGTTCATATACTGTACGATCGGCATAGTGTTGATAATCATTTACTTCCAATTTGCGCAATCGTTTTCGTTCATATAGACGAGAGAAACAGACAACCATGCGGTACACCTAATTTCAGCATTTCGGTATTACTCTTCAGTTTTATAGTTTAATATCTAATTTCTAAGTAATTTCCGGACCGTTAATATGTATTTCTCTTAGATATATAATTTTTTCGGCCAATGTGCACCTTGTAATTTCAGAGACGTGTTCGACCATTCGTTCTATTTGTAGGTAAAAACGGAATTAAGTCACACTCGAAAAAAAAAAAAAATCAAATTTTTGTAAATAATTAAACGAAAGGTTTTTTGTACGTTTTCAAAAAAGAAAAAAAAATTATATCCACGACAGTACGCAAATTGGTCTGTAGTTAACTACGTTCGAATTTTATATATACGCGCGTGATGCGTGACGATTATCTAGGCTCTAGAGTAATAATGACGATAATAATAATAATAATAATAATAATAATAATAACCGGGTTTTTGTTATAAACGGATGATGTGTAATTTTGTTTGGATAGCGACGTTATGTCTGAATGAAACGTATATAATCGCTTAGTGGGAGTAGGATGAACTGTATATATATATACATATACAAATAAATTATAACTCTCAGAAACTGATAAAATCTTTTTATGACTCTGGTATAATTGCTTGCAATGAAAAAAAAAATTACTGTCGTCCTTCGATCAGACCGAACGATTTTTCTACTATACAATAGAATGGGAAAGGGATATTCTCTCTAGTAGTGCTGTTTCTCTTTTAGAAAATATATTACTGGAAAAAATGAAGAAATTTCACAGAAGCGAATTAATTCGAATTCCGATTAGTATTGAATTAACTAAATCGATAATGTTAGACATCGTTGTTATTTCGATGGCGATGAATTTACTTCCGATAAAAGTGATTGAATGTACTCCCGTTTCCAAGTGCAAATCAGGTAATTTTATTCTTTTTAACTGCACACATGCACATGATAAATGATTTAATTTTTTAGACATTTTCATTGACCCGCTCAAAATGTCCTTCTTTTTCGTTAGTTCTGCTTTCGGAATTTTATTTTTATTCGCAAAATTCTTATTAATACGTTTGTCTTCGATTTTTAATGGCGATTTTTCAATCCCTTCGATACGCGCTACGTACTTTGTAGAAATATCGTTAGTCTGTTTAAAAATTCTATTATACCTTTGAAATGCTGCTCGTTTAATCCCTCGTTCTCCTCCAACTATACTCGGAATACGTATTATTTTAGTTCAGTTACATAATGTTGGTATAGCAGTCAAATTTGCAATGACTCAGCTCTAAAAATATTTAGATAAACACGTCGAAAATTATTTATGGTCGTCTGGAAAGCGGTATTGTATAATAAACTTCCTGGATAAAAATTATAATTCTGTATCGATGTGTGATTGAAAAGACGAACTCTTTCAGTAACTTCATTGTAATATATATATATATATATATAATAAAAAACGATCGACTGTGTAGGCTTATAAGATGTAATCGTTCGTTTTTAATACGTTCGTATCGGTAACCTGCGAGTTCTTCTGTATTTTCAGAATACTTCACTTTAAGTTACAAGAAGACAAATACCTCAGGAATTTTTCACGTAATTTGTAGGTACGAGAAATTTCTATAATACCTTCGCTTGAATTTTCAGAGACCACTCCTCGTCTCGTCCCGATCAATTTATTTATTTCATAATTTTACATTTCTACAATCGTTATATTCATTTCTTAAGGGTATAACTCGAATTTTCAATTTAATTGTATATATATATATATATATATATTATTTTTTCGAAGTCGAACTAGTTGCATAGTTGCAATTCTGATAAGGAGTTGTGTATTATGTCTGAAACGATAATTTTAAAAATAGTAGTAAAAGATATCTTCTAACGAACAGTGTAAATAATGTTCCGTGATAATCATAATATAAAGCACGGCCTGAGTTGGAAGACCATTGGAAACGAGAATTCTACGTGAACTGTTCGTGCAGTTGGTCGGTAGATGAGCACTTGGTTGCTGGCTGAAAAAATAAAGAATCCAGGAAAGGCAATAGCTTACCATCATGTATAGACTTATCAAGGCGACGTCATCTATTAATTTTCAAAATTTAATTGGACCTTACTATAATACATGTGTTTAATGTATAATCTCTTATCAATGCGGATAGATGATATAAAATGTTTATGATAACGGAAATAAATTAGTAGCGTTAGAATTAAGTTGACGAAATTTATTCATCTTTCTTTTTTTAAATTAATATTTGTGTTTTTGTTTATGAGTGTGTGTTTGTGTGTGAGTGAGTTTTATATACATTACGGCATAAAATTTGCATGTTAAATGTTAACAGGTATTCTACCGGAAAGAGTTATTTTGAGCGCATGCGAAACGTCCCCTTGTATTCTAAAAAGAGGCGGGACAGGTCATATTAATATGACGTTCGTACCCGGTAAAGAAAAAAATAATGTTACTTTATTATATTCGATTTTTTTTTCGTTTTGTTTATAATAAATTCTTTCTATACATCTTATTAATTTATTTTTACGATAAATTCTTTTAGTTTATTTTAAGTATGTAACGACGAATATTTTTACCGTATTTTATCATAAATTTCTGATATTAATTATTTTAGATTACTTCGCTACGAGTTTATTAAGTTATCATACTTTATACGTAATAAAATAAGTTCTCTTATTATATTTTACGAGTTTATCGTAATAAGTTCTATCAGTTAATTTTAAGTCCGCGATTAATAAGTTCATTTATTTTGTAGTTTATAAAATAAATTCTTCTATTTTATTACAAGTTTTTATAAATTAGTCAGTTCCTTTATTTTAAATTTTGCCAAAAAAATTTAGGTTTTTTTCCGATTTGTTTGAAGTTTATAATGAAAAAAGTTTTTTAAATTTATTTTTTTCTATAACAAGTTCTTTCGCGTTATTTCGTAAGTAGGTACATAATAATAGTAATAAGTTTGTGCAAAACGTTCTTAAGACTTTTACTAGATGACATCCCGTAATCTTCCTCATTTCAATTTTTACTTTGAAAAATTTAGCAGACGATAAACCCAATACTTAGTCATCACATCCCTGAGGGTATTTTCATCATCATTCTCACTTATCTATTTATTTATTCAGTTTTTTTTTTTGTTTTTTTTTAATATGCCGTCATTTTATTTCATTTAATCAGTTTTGAAACATCACTCCGGATGCCTCATCAAAATTGCCATTCACAGTTTTTTTTTTCGACAACATTATGACGCTTATATTATCTATCCTTCGATTTCACAAGTCGAGCACTCTAGCAACTAAGCCACCGCGACATGTACAAATATTTCTAAAATAAACATATAGTTTCTTCGAATTTTTTGAAATACATCGAACTATTTTTTGTCGTTGTTCCATTTCTATAAAATCTGATTACCGACGACTATTCCAGATATGGACGTGCAAACTTTACGTACAGCCGTCTACGCGAGCGTAATGGGAATTAAGAAATATCACGAAATAGACGGTCAAAATTCTTGCGAATATATTTATTCAATTTCGAACGGAACAAAACTGTCATGTCCACTGCGAAAAGGTCAACGATACGAATATTACACTCCGGTTGCCGTAAAATCGTCTAGTCCAAAGGTACGTCTTTTTAGATCGTTAATATTTTTTACTATGAAATTATTTAAAATTTAATATTTTGCCGTTGAAGATTAATGTAGACTCGGAGGTATATAGGTATTTTTCCAGGCTACAGTATACAGGTGGAAAACTTCTAGACACGTACTTCGTGTGATTATGAGTCAACGTCAGCAATTCCGAAACAGCTTTTTTCAACGCTACAAGCAGACGAT
This sequence comes from Coronaproctus castanopsis, assembly GCA_032883995.1. NCBI lineage: Eukaryota > Metazoa > Arthropoda > Insecta > Hemiptera > Monophlebidae > Coronaproctus > Coronaproctus castanopsis. The sequence continues at coordinate 60,773,578 of CM065053.1, forward strand.
CTCGGAAAATCACCCCGAAATGAACTTTGAAGGAGTGTGTATGACGAAGGTCGGAACTACTCTCTAGGTTAATAATAGATGAAAAATAGATATAATTTTAACTGGAGAAACGTAAGCCACTCCCTTGCAGCGTCTTAGGAAAGCTGGAAAAATAGAGGGATGCGATATCGTTATCGTTAGTTTCGGATAACAACGAATGCGTAAAAAAGGTTTGACATAGTTAAGATGATTCCATATAATCACAACTTCGATCGCTAAACGTACGTGCATATCGAAATGCAACATTACCACCGCAAAATTGCCACATCCGATAGTTGGCATACCTCATAGAAACAAATCGAATGAGTGGGGAGGCGTGTTAAACATGTTATGCTGTATAGCTTGAAACAAAAAAAGACTTCTTTCACTGATTGAGGTGGGATACTGATTCTACTCGAATCTGTGCTTTGTTACAAGTGACGACGCACAGTTGAAAATTGTGTTGGTAAAACGTAGAATTGTCTCACAGACTTCCACACCCACAGTCAACATCGTCCAGTATAGTAATTATCTTGGGTACTGAAGGCACATACGTGAAATATATACAGTAAGTCTTTCAAAAGCTGACTGGTAGAATTTTGCAAAAATGGGACGGACATATCAGATGAATCCGGAAATACGTTCCAAGAAGGTTTTGAAGATTATGTGATAATCTACATAATAAATATCAGGAAAACGGCGATATACTGCCAACAACTTCATCGCGGGACTGGACAAGGCAAAACAGGATATATAAATTAAGCTAGTGGAATAAACAAATTTTACTCACTCGCGTAGGACAACTTGGCAACTACATAGAAAAACTGTCTGGAGAAGACAGATGGCCATTAATTTGTTCACCCTTTTTTCAATGTAAACAGAACACGTTGGACTCATTAACTGCATTCTCCATTGTTTAAGCCAATTCTCCACATCAGGTGATTTTGAAGCTATTTAGTGGCTGTATTGTTATTATGATGAGTCGATAAGCTGTGTCAGGTTGTATCACTATTTTGTGGAAAATCGTGCATATAAAAAATGGGTTGCGGAACTCCCGACATTATAGGGTACATTGGCGAATAATCACCGTACACATTAACGTGAAAATATTTTTCTGTTAAATACGACTTAATTATCAGGTAATACGAACGAGGCAGTTTTGGTATATCAGCTTGGACAACAGTGTCCAGTACGTCAAATCTTATAGAAAGCTTTCTCAATGTCGAGAAAAATCGCAGCGCGATAATTATTTTCTTCAAAGCTTTTATTTATGATATCGTCTACTATATATATATATATATATATATATATATATATATATATATATATATATATATATATATGCTTCGTGCTGTGATGCTTTCTGAAACCAAACTTATAGTCAGATATTACTCTTCAAAAATAGAATTTATTCTTCCGAGTAAGATTTTTTCAAAAAGCTTAGAGAAAACTGACAATAAGCTAACGGGTCTATTAGAAGTCGTTCCATGTCGAGCTTTTCCTGGTTTTTGAATCATTATGACAAATTTCCATCGGAAAGTAGCCAGTTCGAAAGTTTGCAATGAAAATCCAACAATATTACAGATCTTCTTGGTATTTTCTTTATAACATTAGCTGTGATGAGATCGTAGTCCGGTGCCTTCTTTGGATTCACATATGACCTTTACCTCCATAGGAGATGTTGGTTTTATTGCGGGCCTACATGCAAGTAATTTTCTATGTCTTTTTCATGATCTGAATAACTACTTGAATGCGGACATTTTTTTGTACCGTTCATAAGTTATCATCCGTTGTTTTGGCCATTTATTTATATATTCTTATAATTCATTATGTTTTGTTTCTAACAGAGTCTTTTTCAACTGTCGACATGCTCTTTTCAGGATATTGATTTCTATCGTGATCCCTTACTACTTTTGGATAATAAACTACTTCAGGTTTTTCATCAAGTATGCAGATTTTTGTATACACCTGGCGAGATTTGTACGGCTGTTTCAATTTGCGATGTTCGGAGGAACTTTTAAGAGTCTATATTACTTTTAAAGAATTGCTGAAACGTTTCCCAGTTGGTGGAACGTAAATAACATAACGTTCTGATTAAGAAATTAAAACACATATGTGGAAATTTCGTTGACATAAATGAGCTTGAAAGATCATAAAGTTTACTAAATTTTAAAAAGCTGCTGGTAAAGATGCTATATAAAAATAATTTATACAGCATTTTTGGATAAAACATAGAAATATCTATCTTTCATTATTTTATTCCCGCGAAAGACGAGCTTCTCACCGTCCTGAAAACTTTTATAATGGTAACTATTGTAAATTCTCAGAACGATCTTACTAATGCTGTGAGTTATCGGCTAATTCGAATTATCGAGCGTCCGCAATAAACTTTTACTTCGCAACGGAGTTATGTTGATAATCAGGACAAAATAGCAAAATACCTATTGAAAAAATTTCCGCGCAATACAAAGCGATACCGACGTAATAACTGCCCTCGCAACACATGAATGGTTATGACTCTATTCTTAGACCTTTTTTTTTTCAATATATATATATGATACAGTGTGGCGGCGATTGCTCCAAAAATTGCTCACAATTATTCCATGTGTAACACCATTTGTGCATCCTGATAAATGAAATGTAAAATTGGATCTTCATCGTGTGCATAATAGATAAACAGCAATCGGCGCGACTAAATAATAATGGTCTTCTACAGAACTCTTTATGGGCACCGTTATTGTTTAATTTATATATGCGCGAGTTGAGAAATCTTACTGGCTGATTACTTCTGCCTATAGGGTGGTTGAAACTAATATCGTTACATCGCGATACGGTTTATACCTGAAAAATGAATAACTGATGATTATGGATGAGCAACCGGAATGAATGTTGGCAAACTTGGACAAACTAGATTGATAGATGTATCGAATGAAATAGTTAAAAGCCTCAACCTCCCGAAGACGAGAGTGGGTATACTTATTCGCACAGATGCTGAGATATAAAATGAAAATCGGGATTAATTAATAATCCGGCGCGTGGTTGTATGGCGACAATAAACGTATAGTATTCGGATGCCCAAAAAGACGTTAGGGATTTGTAGAATTTGTGCTCAATAACGCAATCAGCTTTGTATTACAGATTCCGGGCGTAGAACTATAATTAATAAAGAAGAAGAAATAGATATTTACAAATAAACAAAATCATGAATACACGAATATAATTGAATAATGAAGAACGTTAAGTACCTATTACTGTACCATTAATTACCGATCCACTAACAAACGAATAAACTACGTGATAAATTAGAATTGCTGGCTTCACATTTTGCCGGTAATCGTTATAATAACTTAATTCCGCGTACACGCTACTATAACATACGTAAGGGCACGTCAGCTAGCCCCTTCTATTCGCCCAGCAGAAATATTACTCGCGTCACCATCTGAAATTACTAAATATATCAACTCTTTGGCATCCTTACGGCGATGATCAGCTTTCTGCAATTTTAATTAAGCAGCTTCCTCGTAAGGCACAATTATATACCTTACCAAAATCACCAACGACTTATTTCCCCACCACACTCTGGAAAACAGTCAAAATCATAGTTATAAACCTGGTCGTGACGTTACAAACATCAATAACATTCGACCAATTAGTTTTTGCTATGTACTCTCGGTAAAATAGTTGAAAAGGTTAAACATCGATTGCAAACTTTCTCTACGACTATAATTAAGTAGGCTGTTCACTATAGGAGAAGAAGAAGATTGTGTAGACTTTTAGATAGATTCAATTGGTTTTTTTAATTCGTAATTTGTGTTAATTTTTCTTGGTAATATTATCTATGTAAAGTTGACACTAGCACGTTTTAAAATAAAAGAAGTTTAGAGAAATATCTTTATTAACAGTAACCGGATGGTTTATTCTCTAAACTTATTTTCATTTATTTTAGATTTCAGCGTCGCTACATTTTTCCCTGAAAGAAAAAAATCAAGATGTAGCTTGTTTCGAAACGAGAATCAAGATTGCAGATTAATAACAAATATCTGTGTTTTTTATATATATATATATATTAAACAACGGGGGGTCGCGTCGATTACTCCATCGTCTTATTAGGATTAAAATATAATTTTCCTCCTTATTATATACTCGGTGATGTGTTGACGTACACATAGACACACAAACACATAACGTATGCACAAATAAAAATTATATATATATATATATATATATTTATATATGTGTATAATTACGATAATAACTAAAACTAACAATACCATCATCATCTCCGAGCATATGGAGATCTTCATGAACAAATATGTTTTGCCGCCATTGGGTATTGCCCGGTCTATTAGTTCCCGTATCGATTCAGCTCTAGAATTTTTTTTTTTTACTTTGTCACTATATCTCGTTGGATGTCTCCCTCTTATACCGTTCGTGATTATTTTTCCTAGTCCATTTTGTCGTATGATAAAGGTTTTCATCCGTTTCTGTACTACCACTTGTAGGATCCATGTTTACTTCTTGGAGTATGAACGAGTTAGTTCTTTTCGCAATCTACGACACTCTTAAAACATTAAAACATTCGCTTCCGGCGGTACATAATTCGTTGTACGTCATCTTCTTTAGAGTCCAACATTCTAATGCGTGCAAGAAGACATAGAATAATGCATAAGTTACACATTATTACTTCGCGACTCTTATATATTTGTGTTAGTTTTGCTATATGCCTATTCTCCGTTTGATTCCCTCTGTTGATCTTCCATCTTTTATAATCAACGTTCCTAAAGTCTTATAGATTTTGTGGTGCTTTGGTTGTTATCTATTATGTTTGTCTTATTTCTGTTTACGATTAAATCGTATTCTTTATTTATGTTTTCCAATTTTTCGAGGAAGCTATTTTTGTCATCAGCATATCGTAGGTTATTAATTAATTTGCCCGCGATTCTTATTGAACTAACAATATGTTCGAATAAAAGTATATCTATTTCCTGAAAATTCTGTCGCCATTTAATCTTTCAATTATATAAAATTTCAATTAAAAAGTCAATAGATTCGGATTAGAGAAAGCGATCTTTTTACGTCGGTTAAGAAACTTAATGATGATAAATAATGATTAAGGAAGAAAACATACAATAACTAGTTTCGGAGAGAAGAAAAAAAGAGAACAGCCGATTAAGCCTAAACTGACGATACACTTTTGTAAATGAAACAAAAATTGAAAATATGAATTTCAACGAGAAAGTATTAATAAGACATTTTCCAAAAATTAGCTACAGGTTTTTTCTTTTCAATACAGTGTAAGGCATACAAAATTAAATCAATAATCAAATTTATATTTTATTATTATTTTCGAATAAAATTTATTTTTTTGTAATTTAAGAATCAACGCATATCGATGAAGATAAGAACAATAAAAATTTTCAAAGGTAGTTACTGCGCTTATGACGCGCTAAACGCAACCAAACGTATTTTGACAGATGGGTGTTGGTAGTGGAGGTATAACGGCATATATATATATATATATATATATATATATATATATATATATATTTGTATAGCCTATGTATTCCACTGTTTTTTAGAGGTTAATTCCCCATATACAACGCGCCAATAGAAGTTGTTTCACTTCAAAAAGTAATAATAACAAAAGAAAAATGATAACGAAGTATAAATAATAACAATTTGACAAACCTGATCGATGTAATACATCTTCTAAACGTGTAATTTTTATAAATTATATTTGATATATTGCGTCATTCGCACGTGTATATAGACGAGTATTAGTCATCCGACACTCCTTTATTTCCTTAAATTTAAAAAGTCAATGAAATATTTCTACGGATTCCGGCTCACATCGTATATTCATGGAAGCATGTTTATACTTCATGTTAACTTATGGATACAGAGTAAGCCAAGATACTTTGACTCGGATAATAAACGATTATTACTTAATTTTATTACTTAACGTTACTTTAATGCGTCATCCCATGCGCTCGAATTCTGGTAGCTATATATTAATAATAATCATAATATAATATTTGAAAATGGTTGCGAAATTTTGTAGTAACTTTTAACCAGTTCGGTCGTTATTATTATATTTACTCGCTGTACGTAATTGACACGTTTATTTTAATTCTTTTTTAATGAAAGCAAATAAGGCACCGTAATCCCATAGCGGTTTTCAATGAAATTGTAATTTATTTCATATGTACATATTATATATATATATATATATATATATATATATATATATATATATATATATATATATATATAAATAATTCGGCCGGCTAATGCGAAATTAATATCGTATTTATTCCGTTCGTTTTTTTGGGGGGCTTTTAACTGTTTTGTTTTTTTTTTTGGTTTTCATTTTAATTCGTTATCGTTTTTATTTAACAGCGTTCGCCGACAGACAAGGCTACTTATGTGGTCGCTTAAGTAAATTAGGACTTATTCTTAATTACATCGTTACACATTTTTATAAGGTACTTAAATTTAAGTAAAGTAAACAAATGATCGGAGTAAAGGTCTTACAAATTGACGACATGTCGATAATGATTACGTTCGATGAAATGTTGATTATCGAGGAATGTCGAAAATATCGATCTCGTGAATATTTATTTTAAATTTAAATAATGTTTTCGTTTTAATATAAAACCCAATTAAAACGATTACAAATAAGAAAGGTAAAATTGTCAGCGCACGAGGAAATAAACAAATCAAAAATCATGTAACGACATGTTCGCACGTATTCTTTAATGCGACGCATACGTGCCTAGCTGTGCGCGTAAATGCGAGTCCGTTAGGCTACTAGTATAAAAATTGGCCACTAGTTGGCTTATTACCGTTTAAATTAAAATTCTTCATATCCGAAAATCATATACCTGGCCCAATCACCGAGAATTACGCCCTGGATTTTAACTAAGTGAAAAAAAAAACAAGCGAATTAACGCCATAATTATCGAGATAATAATAAACGTGTCGAAAAATGAATACAAGATTTTCTTTTTACGAGACTCGTCGAAAGAGAATATATTATTTTAGAAGGTAAAAATAAATTTAGAAATTTAGAGTCGAAGTATTTTTATCGCTATTATAAATAAATCGTCGGTAGAATTATTAGGCGGAAGTAAATAATATAGACGCACAAATATTTGATCGATTTTGATTTATTTTACATATTATAGATACAAGCGATGAATATATTAAAATGTAAATAACTTTGTCAAATATACCCTAGTGACTTTGACGAATCTTGCGCGGCATCCGAATTTATAGATTTTAAATTTTATTTCACGAATAAATTAAATTACGATAAACTAAATGGATCGAGAAAATCGATAAGATGCGTGTGATACGGTGATATAGTTTCGGTATTTTCAAAAATAGCGATAAAAATATTTTTGACTATCTTATCGACAAATTGTACAGTTGAAAGAACCTTGTCTCGACTAGTTTTAATAAAAGACGAGCGTAGTACTATGACTGAAAAAAAAAAAAAATTAAATCAGCCTTCCCTGTGTTGGATTTATTGCAGTCGATTAACTTCGACGATCTAATAGACGAATTTGTAACGCAAAAAGCGAGGCGAATTGATTTTAATAAATTATACACGTTTAATAATTGTTATTATTTTATTATTTAATTATTATTTCTTTAAGTGCGGAACATATTAAAATCTACTAAAAATATACAATTCGACTTTTTTATGCAAAGCAATATTTATATTTACATTCAATTTTACAGCGATATTTATATTTATATACAATATTGTACGAAAAAACATTTTCGTTTAAAAACGTTAAAAAGTGTCTACCCTTAAAAGAACCCCCCCCCCCGTTATATTTAATACGGCCCTGTGGAGCTATATAACGTTATAATAATATATTTAAAAAAAAAAAAAACTTAATGACGATTAAAGAAATTTTAATGGAATAATTTGTTTAACTAACGATTCGATGAATTATATTCCAATAATTTTTTTTCCTTATTTGTACCTTTATTTAATAAATTTGTATACTTAATGTTTTTTTATAAGCAATACTTAAATCTACGTTTATTTATTTCTAGTTAATTTAATTTTTTTCTTTTCACACGCGTTTTAAACATTATTTAGATACATACAAGTAATATGTAAATAATGATCTTAATGTTAATTGTAATAATTCCATTATTCAATACACAGTTTAGATAAATAGAATAAAATGTCTTTTAACAACCCGTATACCTGCGATAATAATACCTAATAATGACCGGAGCAAAATATTGCGGGATTTTTCGATTTAGACCGAAAGTACCTAGAAAATACATCGGGCATCACTATAGTCGATAAGGGAATATACGTACTTCTAGGTACTTTCGGTCTAAATCGAAAAATCCCGCAATATTTTGCTCCGGTCATTATTAGATATTATTATCGCAGGTATACGGGTTGTTAAAAGACATTTTATTCTATTTATCTAAACTGTGTATTGAATAATGGAATTATTACAATTAACATTAAGATCATTATTTACATATTACTTGTATGTATCTAAATAATGTTTAAAACGCGTGTGAAAAGAAAAAAATTAAATTAACTAGAAATAAATAAACGTAGATTTAAGTATTGCTTATAAAAAAACATTAAGTATACAAATTTATTAAGTAAAGGTACAAATAAGGAAAAAAAATTATTGGAATATAATTCATCGAATCGTTAGTTAAACAAATTATTCCATTAAAATTTCTTTAATCGTCGTTAAGTTTTTTTTTTTAAAAATATATTATTATAACTTTATATAGCTCCACAGGGCCGCATTAAATATAACGGGGGGGGGGCTCTTTTAAGGGTAGACACTTTTTAACGTTTTTAAATAAATCCGGGAGATATTACGAGATGAAGTAGAAAAAAAATATAAAGATTTACAAACAGAATTTAACAAATTATGGCATAGGAAAAACAATTTCGTGACTCGTAGAGTCGCGTTCGTATCGTCTAGATGTGGAAAGACAGGATCAGAATTATAATTCTTCACCTACTTTAATGGCTTCGTTATTGAATAGAGCAGATTTTGCAGTTGAAACAATGACATTCGCTACAAATGTGTGTGTTTTCGCTATATTCCAACTTGTGATTTAATCTTCATTTAATTATTTGACGATTCCCGTTTGTAAGGATCCAAGTTTGCACCTGAGACTTCCTAGTAATTCTACATAAATATTTGGTATTTCGCTTTTTCTTGTCCGGTTTAACATAGACTTCGTTCTTGCGGTAAAATTTTTTCCGAATGTCATGTCTAGAATCTGCGTTGAACAGGCTCTTTCCTATTTTTTCGTTGTCGTTTGACGTTCTCTATCGGTGAAGAGTGGATATAAGAACTTCTAAAACGGTGATCTGGATCTTCACTGCTTGCATTTGCGTTGCCTTCCGGATTCCTTTTTAAATTCTTCGGCATTTAACTCAAAATACACCGCATTTTCGTCGTGTGGTCTTCTGTCTACGAAATGGCTAAATATCTCGAGAAAGTTCGACGCTATATTTCCTTGAATATTATTATAACTATAAAGTAATCTATTGATTCCGCCTATGTTTAGTAAAATACCACCATCGGCCATTTTCTGTATTTCTCGAACAATTATATAGCGAACTAATATATATACCATATAATACTCGCATAACTTCCAGACAGATATACTGGTTTTATAATATGAGTGGTCGCGTAGCCGTCCAGCAGGCGCCGATTCCCTTCTCATGCCTTTAGTACAACACGGTGGTAGAGCTGAGACCTATTCAACGAGGCAGGATAATGTGGTTTGACTTATTTTTATATTTTATCCAAAACCGATTCTCCTATTTGCTCAACCACGTTCAAATCACCATATATTCCACCGTTCTCTATATAAATCTATATAGCCTATCGAAAAGTAGACATTCGGCATGAAAGGATTATTGGACGTCACAATTATACCTCAATTATTTAGAGCACCCTGTTTCATTTCTAAAGCCGTTAAACTAAGAAGTTGATATTTTAACATAGTTATTCTTAAATTATTAATATGTTCGAGTTAAATATGATTTACGTTAATATTTGCCTAGATTTCGTATATTGATCGGGTTTTTCGAAATTAATTAATCGCCACCGGCTGCAGTATATTTCGTCTCGTTCTATTCTGGATGTTTTCATTGCAGTATTATTATAAAATTCGTTTTGTCCGCCCATAATTTACCCATTTAACCTCTACGGATATTTAGATCTGGCTTCGATTCAAGCCCCCGACATCCGATTTGAACATGCGCTAGAATTCAACGCAAACACCGGATAGGCATCGATAGAGAATTTCTACGGATGAATACTCCAAAGTATTCTAAGAAACGAATACTTTTTTTTCTTTTTAGCATACTGATGTGTAAGTATGTATGTGTATTTAGCAAAATCATTTTTAAGATAGTTCCGGTTTCTCCACGTTTTAAAACAGAAATTTACGACCGTTACGTCGGGGAATATTTACGATATTTTTACGAGAAATTGACGGTTAAATTTTCTGAAGAAAAAGTTAATTGCGTTTCGATTTTATAGTCGAATTTATATCCCCTACCGAGATGTATCGATTATTTATAACATTCGGGCCGGAAACACTTATTCCGAGGGTGACCTCTTATTTTTAACCTAATTACCAAAAAACCCCCGAATAAAATAAATGAAATTCTTGGGAAGCTCTCTCGCGAGCAGAATGTAATAATTTATTTTGAACCGGTTAGTTTTGCGAATTGTTTCGAAGCGGTGAATTTTTTTTTTTTTATCATTTATCGAATTATAATTCGCGAAATATCGTAATTCGGTTAAAATGTTTTATTACTTAATTATCACTATTATTATTATATTTTCTCTAGTCAATGATAAAAACCCTGTACTGGTATTTATACGGCATTATAGAGAATTACTAAGTGATCAATCTCGCAATATTGTAATCGTACGTATCCGATATTGTCGACTTTTACACGTGAATATATATATATATAGTCTTATTTACTGATGCAGCTTCCCGATGCCGGTAACTGGGATTAATTCGCCCTTTTACCGTATCTTCTGTTTCTGCTTTGACCGCTCTAACTGAATTGTATCTGCGAGGTTTGAATTATCTCTAACTACAAATCGATTTAATGTCGTATCGAGTCGTTTTTTATTAGTATTTTACTCTCGTTATACATATCTTCAGAAAATAGAGGATCTGTCCATTTAACTTAGCATCGACGGCTTGTATGTTATCGTGTATGCCCTTATATACTTCAGGTAGCGACCTTTTTCAAGTGAAACTTCTATTGGCTCGCCAGCCAATGGTCATTACGAAGCGAAGATTTGAACGAGTTTGTACATACATTAAAAGTATATCCGTTTGCGCCATTGGTTATTGTCACTATCGTATATTCCGTATTTCTTCGAGTCCATCGATATCTGTTTGACTACTTCTTTCCGGATAATTCTTACAAGTCGGAGAGTGATATATATAAAACTCGTGTCCGCTGAATTCTATACTTTCAAATGCTCGTCGGAAGAGCAACGTATTTTTTTTTCTTTTGTTAACAATTTTTGATGCAACTGGAGTAGCGAAAGTAAGACCGAATATGGGATTTTGTTAACTGTGTTTTGTGGTCAAGGTATAGAGCTTAAATTTTACGTATCGAAAATAGTCCATAATTCTATTTTTTTTTTTTATATTTAATATAAATGCAAACTTCTTAACGTATTAATCATTTTTTTTTTTTAAGAATGTTAAGTTACGTCAGTTCGTTACATTACGTAGGAACATACGTAAATAATGTCGGGGGGGAATCTTCAAAAGACGCTCAGATGTAATAAGTAAATTTTGTTTTTATTTTAATGCAGCGCATAAAAAACATAAAGAGCCAAAATCAGCGTGTGGGATTTTTAACAAAAGACAGTTTGAAATGTAACGATGGAGGCCTAAGCACAATCGCAGAGACCACCATACTTTAACTTATTACGATGGAAGAAGGGATGAGATAGTTCATCCATCTAATAAAAGTTCTTAGAGTTCGTTACTTAACCTCAAGTAGATAAGCATTATAAATGAAATCCATAACAAAAAAAAAAAAAAAAATTAAAATAAACGAATGTAAAAAGAGAGAGAGAAAAAAGATTAACTATAAACTCGAATAAAAAGTAAAACAGACTTCCAAAAAATAATTACGGAACCGAAGTAAAATTCTTCGCCATATTAAAAAACTAATCACAAATAATAATAATAAAAAATTTAATCATAAAGTTGCAATAAATAGACGACGAACAGTTGATCAAGCTAATAAAAACTGCACCGGTCCCCAGGGTTTGACTTAAGCGCGAAAAAGAAGACAATTTAACATCACCAACCTCACCCACAGTGCAACCGGTGCATACTGAACCGCCGGGGTTATAGAAAAGTTTAAAAATATTAGTTAGAAAACGTAAATGGTCGTAGTAAATATAAATCTATATGTATAATTTTAACGATTAAATTAAACAACGTACATAGGCGTATAATTAATGCGTCGTCTCATCCGCGTTAGTAACCGACACGTGTCGCTGTAACTTAACGATATTTCAGAAGTTCGCTTGATTTATGTTTGACGAAATTACCACTTCCGACATTTTTACGACGTTATTTTCCGCGTAAATTAAAAAAAAACGAACGTGGTTAATGATTATTTTAAAACAGAGGCCTATATAAATTACTTTTATTATTCCGATTTATAATTACCGTTTTATCGATTGACGAAGGCGACAAAAAGCGTGAGTTGATTCGATATAGTAATTTATATCTCCAGAAACGCGTGACGTAGTCAATTATATATCGTAGTATCTAACGAAATAAAACGAATTCTAATCGAATCGAATGAAATAAACGTAAATTCCGTATCAGAATATATTTAATAAACCTCGGGTAAGAGCTTCGTACATCATCGGAGACTGAATGATTAGAAAACTAACTTCAGTAAATAGAAGAGCGTCTACATTCTCCGGAATTTGTAAGGAATTTGAAATGGATTCGTTTATTTTAGATGATCAACGACTTAGAAGAAGATTATTATATAATTGTTTACACTATAAAACTATTAATAGTATACACAAAATTTGTCTTGGCATTAAATAAAATAAGATACATTATATATATATATATATATATATATATATATATATATATATATATATATATATATATAATCATATATTCATGATGAGCGCCACCCATTACACTGTTATACGGCAGTAGCCAAAAGCCGATTAAAATCCAGACGCAGCTTCCTTGGACCGGTGAAGGAACTAAAAAATACAGACCCCACGCAGAAAGACTCCAAATGAACCAGGCAGCAGAATCACTTCCAGCAGGTTGTCACCTGAATTATTCATCCTGGAGAACACTAAATAGATTACGAAGTGGTACCGCGCGGACGAAATACAATCTATTTAAATGGGGTTTGATCAATGTCAATGTAAGCAAGATGGAACCATTTATTCGATTATTAATTGGAGCATTTGATCCATCAAAACTTTATAGCGATTTCGGAGAAGACGCATTAAAAAATTCATAGATTATTGGAAAAATAAATCGACCGGATACGCGAAAAAAAACAACAACATATATTTAAACATTGCGAGAAAAATTTAAAAAAGAAACCGATAAATAAAAAAAAAAAAATAAAGTTAAATAAAATATTGCCGAATTTTACAATGCGCTAGATTAGTACTATAAATGACTCGATATATAACTTTATACATTAATTTATAAACCGGTACACTTCTGACGACCGGTACTTATAATCTATTTTGTAGATTGGCCATATCGTATTACGGCTTGAATTAATTTATTATTTCGCATTTATCTTCGAATCTGTTTAAATAAGTAACTTAAGTTTAATGCGAACGCGTGTTACTACCGTTCTTGGACATTTAGTAAGATTTTGCAACAGTGGTTTCGTATAATAGCTGCATTTTCTTATATAAATGCTGTTGGAAACTGAACTCCAGACAGGGCATTCATTAACGGTTTAATTTTTAACGTGTAAAATTTGAAAATAAAGATATCAAATTCATAATTTACCGGCACAGTAAAAGAACAGATAATAATCGCATTAGAGAAAGAATTTTCCGTCTTTTTCGATAACGATTCGAATAGCAGATTTTCACGGATAGGACAATTTAAAAAATATTTGTCAAATATAATATGTGAAGAAGAAATTAAACACCGAAACAAGTTTAGGCGCGTGAGAAACGAAACAGTGCGAATATCAACGAAAGAAAGAAAGAATCCACACTCGAGAAGGATGAAATAATTACTAAGGAAAAATTTGTAACTGACATTATCGAATAATATTTCCGCGGTCTGTATAAACTCTATAAAAAACCCCCACAATAATAATAATAATAATAATAATAATAATAATAATATATTTAATCACAGTCTATCTTTCAACAAACATCTCACTTTAGAACTGGACGTGCAACAGATTTCTTGTTATTGACGTTAAGAATTAATCAATTTTTAATATATATATATATATATATATATATATACAAAAACAATTTTTGTTATTAATATTATTATTAATAATTTATTTTATTACTTAGTATTATTATTATTATTATTATTTATTGTTATTATTATTTTTTTTAATTACTATTTTTATTATTGTTTAATTATTATTTTTATTATTTTTGTTATAATTTTTATTATTATTATTAATTATTTATAATTTGAAAATGGTGTAAGCTGGCGTAAAACTGTTATATAGATGTATACTTAAAAATTAGTGATTTCTAACAGTAACTTTATTAATTTGAACTGTTCTAGCATGTGTAGCGATTGTTTAAAAAATAAACAATAGAAAAGTAGTTCGAAATCACTAAATTTCTATTAAATGACACGAACGTTTTCGACCGTTAAGTTATTTTCAAGTGCACGTAAATAAAAATAAAATCATAATAATTATAATATTAAATAAGAAACAAAAAGAAAAAAGTATATAAAATGTATAACAATACTTATTAATAAATTTAGCAGTTATTTGGTTGAAAAGTTTTCTAACTTAGTGTTAAGATAAAACCGTTTAATAATGTTTATTAAAAATTATTTCGGAAAATACGTTCCATCTTGATAAAAATGAAAAAATTCGCATTTTCTTTAATTTTAATCGTACATTACAACGACCTGTTCGCCGAATGCGACAAAATTACGATACAGATTAATTGAAAACCAACTCGTTAAATCATCACTTGAACTTGTTGTAGTTATATATACGATGTATATTTTAATGAATACCACTCCCCCTTATAGAGACACGCACACACACGCACAGACATACACACGGAGGTATAAATGCATTTATAAAAATTAAAAGATTTTCAAGGCGAATGAAATGAGCAAAAAGTACTTGTAGTCATTTCTAAAAACGAGAATTTCAACTTTTTTATTTCTTATAATTTTAAAAGTGCGCACCTGTACTCCTACACATGTACATAAGCATGCATATGTAGACATGTCTACTCATATACATATATATATATATATATATATATATATATATATATATATATATATATATATATATATAACATATGAGGGTTCAATTACAGAAGTATTTTAAATACTGAAATGTCGCGGAAAATCGTAATCTTAAAAAATAAGTGAAAAGTAAACCATATCTGAAATTTCAGTTAAATGGGAGAATTGTATTTAAAAAAGGACTTTCATGTTATTCGTGTATTAGTACGAAGAACAGCAAAATAACAGCTTCCTGCGTATCTTCGTAGATTTAAAATGCTTACCGAAAAATGACGGCGATAATTGGGAACACTCCTTTTAATACAATTGTCAGGGTCCAAGAATAAAAACCAAAAAACTCAAGATTGAAGCAATGTAAACGGTATACTAATTGTATCATCGCACTGCTACAGTGGCGTAGCCAGGGTGTGGTTTTGGGGGTCTGAACGCCATACTTGGACTCAATCTGATAATAAGAAAAGATATACTCGTTGTTATATGTAGTTTTGCATTTGTTAAACATATATATATATTTTTATTTTCATTTATTTAATTTAAATTTCGTTGTTTTTGAAGTAAATAAATAGTTTTGTAATATAGGAGGTACTAGAAGAATTCTGTAGAAAAACGCGAAGAATTGATTTTAAATTTTAAATTTAGTTAAGTATTATTATGTATATTATTCCTTCAAAAAATACAAAATCAGTATTTATCGTTTATTTTTTCGCGGAATTTATTGTACTTTGTAACCATCTTCATCTGTCCTCAATAACATACTATTAGTGTGTTCCAGTAACAAATTTCGGCCGTCCATTGCTTTTAATAGAATTACATATTCGACGTCTAATAAGCATAAAAATAACTCTGGTGAGTTGGATTGCTTATTGGGGTTTAACCTACTTGAGCTTTGGTTATTAAGTTCAATTTAACTTGAGTTTACTGTTATCATTTAGTTTTGTTTGAACCCCCTCTTCAACCAAGTCTAACTACTGTATTTAATCCGACAAATGTGCCGGAAATCATTATAAAAAAATATATACTAAATGAGCCAGCCTAAATGTTACTTATCCGAAATAAATTTAACCTAAATAATATCAATGACATTAATAACGAAGTCAATAAAAACAACGATATTTCACTATTATTAAATACATTAATTAAATAAATTCAAAACTTTCATTAACCCGTTAATATTAGCGATGAGTAGGTCCGGAAGGATAGGTATCCGCCAATTATCTAACAGCGGAGTTGGGGATGTAACTACGACTAAAGGTTGATCGAATACGAACTAAATCGATGAATATTATGCAGGTCCAGGTTCACACAGTTTTGTATAGAAGCTAAAGTAACGACTTTGAATAGAGAAAAATAGACCGTCTGTGTCGTTCTCTATGTTTCATCGGGATTGAATATCTGAGCAGAAATGTGCCAGATCAGTTGAAAAACTGAAAAATTGCAACATTGGAGCTTATCTTTATATATATATATATATATATATATATATATATATATATATATATATATATACGTAGATTTTAAATTAGATATTTTTCCTTTCTTTCTAAATCCTACGATCATACAACCATTACGATATTTTTCTTTTTCTATTTCGCTTCCATCTTATCGCGAGGCTCAGGCTCGCAGTATTATTATACACTCTTTTTCATTCGTTTATATAAGAATTCGAAATATTTAAATAAATTGAGCGATAATAAGTAGTCCAATATACCGCCTTGGAGCCAATTTAGCCCGAGTATCTGTTGGAACCTGTTCTCAACGAACGTTAAAATGAAACCGAATGTGGAAATCCATATGAAGCTTTTGATCCGACGCGTCTAAAACATCACAATATGTTGGCGGTGCCTTTTTAATCGAAATCAAGATCCATTCTTTCAGTCTACCGATCATGTCATCAGTCCTAGCGGCTGAGATGATAGCCTTGCTCCAGTGTTTGCTACGAATCGCAGATTTGCCTGCTGGCCAGCATGTGATACTGACTCAGCTTTGGCATTACAGTGCATTGAAGCGAAAAATATTACTGCGGCACTGGTGGACCAAATATTGCATAGCGTTCTAGAATTAAGTGAACGTAACGCCGGCATCACTTTCGTCTGGATTCCAAGTCAACGAGGGATAATAGGCCACGATGAGGTACACCGTGCGGTACAAGGGCCTACTCAAATTTATTTGCCGAAAACGCCAGTAGAAGACAACGCAAAATATTATACTCGGAAAATTCTAGACGCGTGGAATCAGTCCTTCCGTATCCGGCCGACTATACTTGGGAATATAAAGGATTTAGCAATTTGGTCTTCGAAAATTGGTAAAATCTGTTCATCGAGGTTGGAAACAGCTGTCAACAAAATATATATTGGTCACAAATGTCCAACCACCGCCAACATGTGAAATTTGCTGTTTACCACTAACGGTCTTTGTAATCTGCCATAAATATACTCAATATCGTTGCAATCAGCTGAAAACAAGTATCCCGGATGTAAACAATATCTTGTCACTAACTTTATAATAAATTCTAGACTCTGCAATTACGTCTAAGTAATTGATAATTCGAGTAAAATAGCCCCTTATAGGCAGTAGCTACTCGTATATATATATATATATATATATATATATATATATATATATATATATAAAAATTTATGTTCGCAAAATTGTTCACGATAATATTAATATTAATAACCGGCGGAGACTTACACGTGGTGCACCCGAAAACGATGCGAACTATAACAGCGATGGATAATCTCCGTGATTTTAATGCGAATTTTATATTACATCGACCAACATCTACGACACCCGAGACAAAAGCAAAAAAAAAAGATACAAAAAAAAAAGAAAATAAAACTCACAAATGGCTTTTTTCAAGGCCGTTATAATCTCAATTAATATTGAAGGTCTAACAGACAAAGAATTGTTGCTAACAGCACTCTAGAAAAGATTGAAGATGATTCTATGTGTATTGGAAACACACCGCGACATAATAAGCAACCAATGATGGACGGAATGAGAGACTGCACACAAAATATGGAAGCGCAGTGTTTATCCGACCAGAAATTAGGGTCGAGACAGTGTTTGTTAGAGATTCCGACAGCCTTTTATGGCTATTCGAGACAGTAGTCTTAATTATAAGTCTCACCCTTTCGTTTTAGACATTAAGGAGAAATGCTTGATTATCACTCAACGTGGAGGTCACTTGAAGTTTTTATGGATACACCTAGTCATGAACGAGAGAGTTGATACTTCGACGAAAAGTGCTATTAATTCTGGAGATCGTTTTCCACATACTCCGTCTAGCGACCTATATGACGTGATTAGGCGGACTTTTAAAACTGACTGGGTTGAAAGTATACATAATTCTTCAATCAAAGAGGTAAAACCTATAGTATTATTCAAACTGAATTTCCCCATGTACCCCTTGTTCAAACACCTTACTTCTGTTATTCCCAACTCTCCGCAGAAAAAAAATATGTAGACTGCGTTTTGGTCATTCTAGAGTAGCTTTGAACTTCAATCTTATAAATTCCGCAATCATAATTTTATAGAAGATATTAACCGTTTATTTTTCAGCTGCGAGTGCTTCGAACATATATGGATTTGCTTAATAAGTTATTCTCACTTAGCGTTTTCCCTCCTTACTGTATCTTATCCTTGTTATCTTTGGACGTTGGTGTTTTAATTTAAATTCATTACTATTAATCATATTCTAAAATTTTCCTTTTCCTCTTTTTATATGTTTCCTTTTCTTACGATTATCCTCTCTTGCTATATTAATAGCTTATAGTTATTTCTTTTAGTTCTAATTCATTCGTTATATTTATTTATGATTTATTTTTGTTCCTTCGGTGGCCACGTACAGTCAGGCAATAAATAAGAAAAGATCGTACATAATTATTTTATAAAACGAAAGAACACATATTCTTACTGTGGGTGGACTCCAAAGACTCATTAAAAAAAAAAAAAAAAAAAAAAAAAAATCTAAATTTTATACTTTGATCAGTTTTAGTCAAGTTGTTTTATACTATAGAAATAAATAAAATTAGTTATATATAGTGTTTTTTTAGATTTGAGTAAAATTCTATATAGATTGGCAACGACGACAACGTGATCAAACTCTTTTCTATTTATTATAATGAACTGGTGAGAATAGTGACGGGGTTTATTTCACCGTTTCGATCACGATATCCGCTATAACGTCTCTAACTCTATTCGTACGACTTGATGCGGAAAGACTGCTTATTACGTCCAGATTACGTATCCGTGTCATCGCTAGCCGCTAGCCACGATGACACTTCTTTGAAAGTATCGTTAAAAGCTCGACGACTCGAGCATTCACGAACAATGTGTTCAATATCGACGGTATCCGCAATCGCAGGCAGCGTCATTTTTAATTTTCCATCGCGTTTTCATTACACCATTCTCAGTTTCGAAAATGCGATTTAGTTGTACTCACTCATTCTCTTCGAGGTTTTCTCCTTCTGATCACAGTATGTGACCAGTTTCCTCGAGTCCAATCTTCTCGCCACTTCTTCTTGTCATTGAAGTTCTTTGCAATAGTTTCCTTGACTTTAGCCTGGTTGCTTCAAACGTATGTCTATTCGCAGGAAGTCGCTTCTGCTTATCTCCGATGGTTGCCTGTAAATTGAGTGACGTAACTGAGTACAGGTAATCATGCAGTAGGTATTTTTAGATTTTGTTTTTGCAGTAGCATTTTCTATAGGCTTCCGATATACACCGAGATACTCGAGCAATATTTTAGCAATTTACCGTTGCAGCGAATTCTCCTATTTGCCAGTTGAGTTGTAAGATGAAACTGTTAAAACATGGTCCATCCGTTGTGAATTTTTTACTTAAGAAATAGGACCATCTGTAAAATATCCCACACCATGGATACTTTCTATCTAGAATAGTTAAAAGAGACAGCGATATCGTGTAGCCGTGCGTAACTTCTTGTAAATTAAATAAAAATAAATTTCAAATAGTAATAATTGTAAATATTGAATAAATTTTCATCGCACGACGGAATGTGTAATATATACGATAAATTAAATATTAAATAAAACATAAAAAAATAAAAAAAAAATTGGCCGCGTACGACGGGATAGTCTTTAAAACACGTGATTAATCCTCGATAAATATTTAATAAATATTAATTCATACGTACACGTAAATATTTAACGGTAGATGTAATAAAAAAAAAAAACCAAGATAAATAAATAAAAAATCGAAAAATTGCGATGATTTCATCGTTTCTTTTATGTTTTCTAAAAAAAAATTTAAATGGGTCGATAAAATTTTTAAAAGCGTAATGTACCCAAAATATGTATTCACTTTCTTCATATATCTGATTCTGCGTAAATGAGCAAGCTGCCGGAATTTTATGTTATACGTGCTCGTTCGAGTATGTAAATGTATATGTAAACGAATAACTTGTTTTTGGCTATTTTTTTGTATTTATATTTACGTATATATATTTATTTATTTCATTTTCTGGCGCGTCGCTAATTGTTCAGAATTGAAAAATTTGACAAGGAGAACGACATTACAGACGGCTGCTTATAAATTTTGTAGTAGCGGCCCGCGTTACGAGTGAATGAAAAATACGTCGCCAGAACTGATTGACGAAAAATGTTACCGCTACGAACGGCGTACATTTCTCATTTAGTAAGGAATACGAGATACGGTGTGGTGATAGCTTATTAGTTTTTCATTTATATTACTATTATTATTATTATTATTATTATTATTATTATTATTAATAATAATAAATTATTATTTTCTCGTTACTTCATTAAGTAATTCATTATCATCGTTAATCGGTTTTCCCGACTTGAAAAAAAAAAAAAACCAAACAAAATTAATATGCCGTTTCGTCATTCTATCTTCCATTGGATAACGCTAATTGGATGTTTACCTACGATTAATTACGCAACGCCGGTTCAGTCCTGCAATAACCAAGGTGATTATTAATATATAATTTTAATTTTTAACTTAATTTTTTATTTAATTTTGTTATATCGTCGTATAAATTTAGAACGATTCATTATTTAATGTATTTTTTTTTCTCGAGCAGATTGATTTGATTATTTTTGAGCAGATCGATTTGATTATTTTTAAATCAAATAATAAACAGTGCTGCCGCTGATGATAAAACATAAAACTATACCCGGACCTTGTTATAACACTGCCCCCCTCAAACTCGGCATTTCCAACGAATTATAAAATATTTACGCGCCCAAAATCGTTAAATCGCGAATTTGAATAAATGCCGGCTGCGTGCGGCAACGATTAATTTGCCGCTGTTTCGTATTAATAGATTTAATAACTTCTATTATAACTCTTTCGATATAATCGCGAATGAAATGATAACGAATATGACGTGTTTCATTCTCTTAGTTCAATCGCTTTGCTAATACGTATTCTCATCAAAATCGACACATCTATTCTCATACCTAGATTCTCTAACACTTGTAATACCCTTTAACACGTATATATATATATATATATATATATATATATATATATATATATATATATATATATAAAGTTGAATATATTGGAGAGTAGTGATTTTATTAATTAATTATAAACGAACAAAATAAAACACAATCACTAAAAGTTTTTAATCGCGAAGCTTTTCGACAGTTATGTCATTTTCAAGCGCGAACTAAATTTATTACATCTTTTTTTATATTATATATATATATATATATAATAAGGAAACAATATAATTAATAAAAATAATATTAAAGGAAAATAATTTCCGGATTTTGGCCATTTCTTACTGAACGGAAAAGAACACAATAAGAGAATACGAATTTTAGTTAAATATATTATTGCTGTACGTGGTAAATGTGTAGTGGATATCTTATCAACACTACAACGTGGTTTATTCTTAAGTGTGCGCCGATACATTTTTGATGTTCATTACGTAAGCTAATAAGCTAATAACAAGAAGTAACTGCGTTTTCACATTTAGTAATGAGTAGGTGGAGATAAGAGTCGACTTAGTAATATGATATAAATATAACGCAATAAGTTCTAACTTATCAAATAATCTATATATATATATCGGCTTATTGGTAGTAGGAAAAGAGCAGAGAAATTAACAAGTTATCTCCTTCATTGGTTATGAGAAAACCTTCTTCGACACTTCTTAACGTGAAAAAGAAGGTTTTTAAGATAACCGAAACTGACCGAAACGATCTACAGATAATCGAGAATATTTACTAGTTTCAAGAAGTACGAACCCACATGAATAATATAAGAAGAATAAATATATATATTTACAAAACATATAAACAAAAACACGAATACACGAATAATTGAATAATGAAGAATGTTAAGTACCTTATATATATACCGTAACAGTTAACTTACTAATGTATAACGACATCTAATGTATATGTAATAAAATTAAAATTTAAAACGTAAAATTTAAAGTTTTAAACTTTTAAGTAGAGGAAAAAATTAGAAGAAAAAAACCCGCAAGAAAACAATAACAATAAATTGTAATTATTAAGTAAAGAGGGAATAAATAGGAAAATAATTCTTAAACGAGTAATCTATAATTCTGCGGTGTTTGTATTTAGAATAATCGTACGATGAGACTATGTCGTAATCGCCTGTGGTGTTAATTAATGCGCTGTCATGCATATTATGGTAACATTTACTAGATAATTTGTTTATATAAGTAAGTGTATCTAAAAGGTGAAGCTGCGAATGCATACTACTATACGAAGAATTCCAATTATCACTAGAGTACTTAACAATTTGAAAAGCACCAGGAATGGACAGTATATCGTAAGAACTTATACAACATGCAGGGAGTGGTATAAGAAATCGTTTGTATGAAATCATTAATAACATAACGGAAACGAAGTAATGGCCGAACGAATTTTGCATAACTACACTAATCCGGAAAAGATACATGGCAAAAACTTTCGCATCAGCCTGCTGCGCCACGCATAAAAAATTCTACTGCGCATTAAAGAGCAATTATCGATATACGTCAATGGATGACAATTTGGAAACCAATCTGGCGTGACACAATCGCGATTATGCGTGTCCTGAGGGAGCGTTTTATAAGTCGAATGCTTCACTATGAAAAGGAATTTGACAGAGTGAATTGGGACCAGCTGTTTCTACTTCTTCTGCGAATCGGATGTCCACGTAAGATCATTAATCTCATAGCTGTATAATAGTCAACAAGCCGTAGTTAGAACCGTATATGGTAAAACAGTACCGGTCGAAATGAAAGGAGGAGTGCGACAAGGTCGTTAATTGTCGCTGGATTTATTTAACATCGTAGCACAGCAAATTCTACTAGAGGCATTTGAATATATGTAACATATACTAGGAGGGCGTATACGAAGTATCAAATTTGCGTATGATTTGGCCTTACTAGCAGATAGCCCGCGTATGTTATAAAAAAAATGCTATATAAAGTGAACGAATCAGGATTAATACTAAAAAGACACAAATAACGACAATAAGAATAAAACCGCAACAAATGAATATTGTAATCGATGGAACAAACCTAGAGCAGGTTTCATCGTTTAAGTACCTGTGAAGCACCATTACTGAAGATGGACGTAGCTTCCAAAACATACGGGAACGACTTGCTACAGCGAAACAGGCTAAAAAAATAATAACCAATAGAACGATGCCCATAGAGCTGCGTATGCGCTGGGTCGGTAGAATTTTACGGATCGGAAACGTAGACATGTACAAAACGAGAAGAGGACAGGATAGAAGCGTGTGTAATGTGGTGCTGGGAGCGGATGGAGAAAATAAACTGGACGGGAAAACAACAAACCAAGAAGTTTTGAAACGGGTCAGTGAACGGCGACAAGTATTGAGCCAGATTAAGAAACAGAAAGTACGTTGGGTGGGACATGCGTTACGACATGGAGGATTGCTGCAAGATGCAGTTGAAGGATATATCCAAGGAAAAAGAAAAAGAGGTAGACCGCGATTAAGCTGGATAGATAACCTGAAGACAGTTACTCGTGAAAAGAATGGTCAATAACCGATGCGAGTGGAAAAAGACAAGCATACCAATCTATGGACTGTTACACTAGATTATGATGATGATGATGATGATGGAGTAAGTTTTTAAAAATCAAGTTTCTATTCGAGATATATAATTCTGATTAATGTGAGATAATTAACGTACGGATAGTGCTGCTATTCTAGCGCATGACCTACCGGGGCTAGAATACTCTCTTAATCGATTAAATTCAGTCGGTAAGTTATACAACCTGCTGCGGAAAACGTTTCAATTATAATTAACGATAGAATAGTGGCGAGAGCTGATAAATTTAAATATCTCGGTTGTACTATGATAAGCTAGATGTGGATACCGAAGTTAAAAAGCAAATGCGCCCAAGCCTGAGCAGCAATTAACAACATGAAGAATATCCTTGAATTAAAGTAGACGCAGACGACTGATCTAGTATATAATATCGATCTTATATCGATAAACGACAAATATGAAGCAACAAAAACGCGCATACATAGGAGAAATACTTAAGATGTCAAGGAATTCTAAAATATCAAAGCATAAAGTTTTCGAGAGATTCCGAACGTGTACAACAGAAAACATAACTTCAGGACACATTATTAGAGGACAACTATAATTAGCTTGTCCGACAACTAGGAAATTCGATAAAAGAAGAAGTACGGGAATGCGTCAGAATGTGAAGAAGTAGAATGCAAAAGAGAGGCGAAGATATTGTATGGTATGACGTATGAACAGAAATAATATAATAATAAGAAACTAAATTATTTATAAGGAGATCCTTTATCTAAATCGATAGCGAAATTTGGCTCGCTCGTCTATTCGTCGCCATCAGATGGGCCACGTTTCGAGCTATAAAAGTTTTGAATAATTACATTTCGGTTCCGATAAATAAAGAACTGGTTTTACGTTTATGTGTGTCACGATTTGTACGCATGCATATCTATTTTCATGTTTTTTTTTCATGTTTTTTTTTTTATCATGGGTTTCTATGTGTTACATATTTTTGCCGGGAGTACGCAATTTATTATTTTAACGAGTTATTCGGTTACCTTTTTACAATTGTAATACAATTGACAGTTTATATCGGACGCGAGTAATCAATAATAATGTTGAAAAACGGGATTCGAATATGACACATGTTTTATATTTTTCTAGACGCGATCAATCAAAACTCGTTACTAATAATTTATTCGAATATTTCTGAAAATTAAAAATTATCGCTAATACGTCAGATGCGATGAAAGAAAATAATTAATGAATAAATTATTACGTTTTATTAAAACCGAAATAGCGACGTTTATTTAATAAAAAAAAATTTTTTATTTTTTTTGTTCGAGTTTATTTTTCAAAAAAGTGATTTTATCCTTTGTACTACGTAAACTAAGTCCATCTCGAAAGTCCTGTATAACGTAAATAATATCGTTTCAAAAATGTCGCGTATATAATCCAAGTTCCCCCCCCACAATTTTGGCCAGCTATGGAAAACCCGATGATCGCGAAATTTTCTTTTTCCTTCTCTAAAACTATTTCATCTTCAAGCTGTGCTACGCTTTTCTTTCTTCTGTCCACACGTTAGTACCGGCGTAACCTTTAAATGCGTTGATTTTCTCTCGGAATTTATTTCTATCGATTACATCCTCACTTTTTATGTTCATTTCTGATGTTTTTTGCTTTTTATAAACCACGTAAGTTTATTCTTTGGATTACTGTCAATAGTAAATATGACTTTAGTTTGCTCTAAAATCTGATTTTCCTTTTTTTGTAATTAAGTCCGATAGCTTTTCAATTTTCTCATATATTTCCTTGTTGCTTTTTAATACCCGTTGCTCATCTTTAATGTTCGGTCTCGTCCCGTAATTTTCCTCATAATTTTTCGGTCCTTTTTTTTTTTTTTTTGCTCACCCTTTGGCCAGTTTAAGTGGATTGTTCAGACTATAATATTATTAGCCTTAATAAAATTATATAATGTACGCGCATCCTAAAGAGATATGATCCACAACAATAAGTTCTTCAAGTTGTATTGGAAACGTATTCCTTGTCGATAAAAGTTCAGAAATAAAGCTGTTTCTACTTTTGTATTTTGGGCCGGACCAGATCTGATGTTCGATGCCATCTTCGATATTACATAAAACTCCCATTCTGATGATCCCCAATTTGGCAAGATGACTACACAGTTATGACCACTCCTTAGTCTAACAAAATATCGGACAAATTTTACCTTAGAGTCAGGCAGCGTTCCCTCACATAGTCGACAAACAACTTACTCGTTCCTTCTTCTCTATGAGCTCGATGTCTTTTCTTCATATTCAGACATTCTGCAGCATACAGACATTGCGGTTTAATTACAATAATGTCGTATCCTTCGTATTTATAGATAACTAGCTGACCCGGCGAACTTCGTATCGCCCCACAATCAATAAATGTATTAATTTATTAGCCGAATTAAATAAAGCACAAATACCGATGGAGAATTAGGAATTATACAAAAAATTAGAAAACAAATTTATAACGAAATTTATATGTCGATACTTTTTAATTTTTGTAGATTTATTAAACTTAAATGCATTGTAGAATCGGCCGACCAAAAATCGCCGGCAGAATTTTTAAAAATCGAAAATGAAATTTTCAACTCGCGATTTCTCGTTACCGGTTAATTTTTAAAACATTTACCTCATAACATAAATTATAGATCTCGACGTCTACTTTCAAGCCCAACTCGAAACCCCGATCTATCATAGTGGCCTCAAAAAGGTCCAAACCCCGAAAACCCTTCAAGCCCAATAATTTTCTCGGCGAGTATTCGATATAAAAATACTGCAATACCATCGTTAGACGCGTATTTTAATAACAAATAACTTTCGTGTAAACAATTTTTTCAAATTTTGAATCGTTCGCGAATTATTGCGAAAAAATCGATTTGAAATTTTTGGGTTCGGCTTGAAATTTTTTTCGCGGTTTTTTCGCTTTATCATATAGATCTTATATAGTAACGACTATTTCGAGAAACGGAATCGTTTAAAAATATTTACATCGCTCGCTATGCCTTGCCAAAGGTGGCAGGTCATCGATTTTCGAAAATTCGTAGCTCGAGACCTATCGATCAAAAACGGTTTTCTGTTTTGAATTCGTCATTTTAATATTTATCGTATCCATATCGATTTAATCGAAATTTTAATGACCCCCATAACCCCCTCTGGGCTGTTTTTAGGGCTTTTCCGGCAACTATTCGAATTTTTCTCGCCGTCCTTGAACTTCAACGAACATTTCAAAAAAAGAATTGGCCAAATTGGTCCAGGTGTTGTTGGAGTTATGCGCTTACCAACACATTTAGCGAATCATTTTTATATTATAGATGGCTTCTTTTTATATATTTCTCTGGTTATATTGTATGCGTGCTCGCCCCACACCATATTGTGTACACTCTGGCTAGATTCGCTTCTTTATCTAAACCATTTGGTTGGATTATTTCATCTAGATATTTAAATTTGGTGTCATCCGCGAATGCAAGACATGTAATTTCGATGCCAGATTTTCCCCGTAATTTTCCAGCAGTATCTTCCGCTCACGCATAACTTTCTCCAGAACACGGTTCACAATCTCCCTGTTTTACTCCTGTTTTAATTTCAAACGCCTCGGATATTTTCCCTCGAAATTCGACTTTGGATGTTGTGTTTCTTGTTTTATTAACGCCATAGTCTTATTATCCACATGGAATTCTGCCAAAGTGTTGAGTACTTCCTATCAACAGAGTCGTACGATTTCTTTAAAGTCTACGAACGTGTTATCGTCTTTCCGCAAGCCCTGGTATTCACCTTTTCTGTTTGCCTTTATAACCGGTTTAGAAGTGCTTTCGACAAATTTTATATGCCACAGACAATAGCGAAATGCCTCTACAGTTATTGACATCCATCTTTTTTTCATTTCTTATGCAGTAGATGGATTAATGCTATTTTCCATTCATTCGGCACATTTTCTTGTTTACAAATTTTTTCTATTACATTTTGTAGTTTTCCGATCATTTCTGGGTCCGCGTAATCTTCCGAATTTATCATGTCTTCGTGTACAGCCAGTATTTGAATTTTATTTTCTTCCATAACGTTAATTGTTTTAATCTTTCTACTTTTAACAACGAATTCACATTCAACGTATCATAGAAATATTTCTTCTTAGTTTTTAATTTTTTGCCATCCCTAACACTGCATGTTGGTCCAGGCTCTCCAGAATATAAATGTCCGGTAATACTGTTATTCGCAGTGGAGGATTTTCCTTTTACCTCTTGGAGTATGTATATGAAAATGATTTGCCATCGTGCATTGTTTAATAATTTAGGAGGAATCAGTATTTGATTATTAAGCAAATACCAATTCAGCATTAAAACTGAGATTGTAAGTACCAGAGTTTTACCGCTCCTAACCTGAAGAACAAACGTTAGATAGCCGCTCCATGGGAGGCAGACGCTTCTGGATTTAAGTTTTCTTTTCTGGCAGGGTTTACTCCGTTAAGCTTTGGTTAAATTTTACCGAGGAGGTAACAATTTTAGATTTTTACGGCGACCTAAAGCCGCCGAGGGAGAGGCAGTCATAGGATTTTTGCAGACTTTTGGTGGACAGGTCCTCAAGCTGCCCAATCCTCGTGTCTCCTTACCCTGTCACTACTGGAATCATCTGCTACTTTCCAATACTGTTAGGTTATTCTTCATTTTTTTTTTTTTTTAGTATAAAAAATTCGAACTCAACTCGCGTGTTAATGATATATACATCGTATAGATACTGTTTAATAACTGTAAATAAATATATAAATCTTTTAATAATTAAAATAGAGTCGATAAATTCTTCTTAACACGATAACTAATACAACGTAGGAGAAAAATGAAAAAAAAAAAGTAAGCAAACAAATAAAGCAAGCGTAATATTAGAGTAGTTGAAACTAACGATTAAATATGAAAATAATTAAAACTTCGAACTAATAAAATTAGAACAATATTAATAAGCGAATGACCCGTTGCAATAAATTATGTTTAATATGTCTACGCTTATTTCACTGCTGATTTCAATTTTTAAAAATGGCTATTTTTAACGAAGTTCGTAAACTATTTTTAAAGGTTCTATGGAAAGAAAATGATGAAGTATATTGATATGACTAGATAAGTAAATTAGGTAAAAATCGGGACGGAAAATGTAGGAAAAAGAAGTAAGTAATAATTATAAAAGGAAATGGTTTACACCCGATGCGACTTTTAGTCTTATCGGAATAAAGCAGATTAGCCTACATTTCAATATCTAAATGTGATTTTGCCGATTTTTAACACAGTCGGGTGGTGAATCAATTCTCTTTTTTTTTTTTCTAATTAATCTAACCAAACGGAATGTAACCTAATCTTAACTTAACCGCTAAAACCTATTTCCCTCGATAATTAAAAAAGGATTTCAATAAAGATCTGCCCTTAAAAATTAACTTCACGCGATAGAAGAAGGGATGAAGATTACGTAGTTCCTTCTTCCGTCAAGTGAGTAAGGAGTTTATGCTTAACTAAATAAAGAAAAAAAGATGCAAAATAAAAGAATATCATATAAAAAACTTAAGGATAATTCACAACTTCTTAATAACAATAAAAAGACTTTGAACAATGAAACTTAAAATTTAAAAATACCTAACTTAAGAACTAATAACACGGATATTATATATCCGAATAACTCAATACAAAACTTATAAGCATTTCAGAAACTTGAAAATATAAACCCTCGCATAGTAGGTATTACATCATACCAAAGTAATCAAAAAAAAAAACCAGGTATTGTCGTAGCGAAAAAAGAAAAACCAATGTAAAAGATAAAGCGGGTAAAAATCCAACACAGTGATTTTGCTTGCATGCACCGTTACAAGAAAAACTAAATCATTTTTTTTCCATCAGTGTCTTTTGAAGATTTTCCCCCTCCCAGTTTAAAAAAAAAACGAGCGAAGCTTTTTTTTAAACAACGACGTTGTTTATTATTATGTTAAAGTAATTTTTAATTAATTAATTATTAATTAAAATAGTAACTATAATAATCCAATCGACGCTTTCGTTATAACGGAGAAACTTCGACCTATTTCGTGTTTATTATAAGTAAAATTTGAAAGTTTTTTTAAATTTTTTATTGTGTTCGAGGAAGATACATAAATTTATCCTAATGCCGATAAATTCTATTCTAGGAACGATGGCTCATATTTTGTATACGTAAACATTAGTTGCAATTGTTATTACCTGTTAACGAGATAAACTCATTATCTGATATAAACGGCGATTATACTAAGCGAAATCTTACGAATGTATTCCTTAATTTCGGAATATTATTATTATTAGGCGTATAATCTATTCCGGCATAACGGGGAGCATTTAATATGCAGATAACTGTTCTGAATAAGCTGCAATTTATTATAACCAGCGTTCGATATGGAACGTCAAACAGGACATAATTAAATACCGCATGTGTTAGTGTTTTTTAAATAATAAATTTATCGTGTTTATAGAGCAGATTCGATATGTACACATTTTTTTTTTTTGGCAACAAACTTAACTTTACTATATTAACTATATTAGTACGAAGAATAATAAATTAATTTGTTATCCCCCATGTTTAATAGAAAATCATTTCTTAACACAAACAATAAACTTATTATTAATAACTTGCGTAATTACATGTAATGGTATGTAATTAAAATAAACGATAGTAATACAGACACCGTTAAAATTTACCAGACAAAAACCCGATATAGGCAACTAGGGGCTACCGAATAAGTAAAATTGCTTATCTAACGGACTACGCAAGTGGGAAGTCTGTATACTAAAAAAAAAATATTATACAGTATACGCTGTAACAGCATATGCGTGCGTGTATATATATATATAACTCTGTAACCGGACGAGACCATCAGTATTATATATATATATATATATATATATATATACATATATGTAGCTAATAAATTGTGCAAAATTGTTATGTACTTTCCTATCCAATGAACCATTTTGCTATAGATTTTTCATAGAATAAAACTGCCATCTTAAAAATGACGTCATATAAGTTGTGCTATATACATTGTAATAAACAAAAACGCAGTGCCCCATAAATATATATATATATATATATATATAATGTAAATTGCGAAAATGACATCATACCCGTGAGATTGTTCCACTCCATATACAAATATATCTTACGTTTTTAATCAAATTTGAAAATTACTACTCACTTCATGCATATGTATGTATAAATTTTTTGATGTTTTGCTACAACCGCAATTACTCTACATTAGGCTAAATTTTTGATATGTATATTTTGCCACCTTTTCTCACGTACAATACAATATGTGCGGTAATAAATTTTGCGAGAATATATACATGTTACACGCGCGGTTACTGCACGTGCGCAAAAGTATATACATATATAATATCCGCAGTAAATAAATGGGGTACTAAAATATATATATATATATATGTATATACAGAAAGCATAGCGGCCAGTCCAAAAACCAATCGAAGACGTATTGAAAATCCAAAATTCAACTTCTAACCGACGATATCTCCTTAACGATGTTATAGGATAAATGTTACAAACCAAAATGATAGATGTCCATGTCAGTTTTCAATCGATCGTAATGAAAAACGGTTTTCTATTTCGCACTGGTTAAATCAAATCGGTTCTATAGAAATTTTTCAAAAATCGAATTTCAAAAAGGTCACCCAATCCCCCCGAGTGTCTTTTTCGAATTACTTTATTTAATAGGTTTTTCTATGTACACCTAATTAGGTAATGACGATTTATTCGTATCTCTAACCGTAAACCGATTTTGCTATAATCGTATATATACACGTATATAACGATATATAGACATATAATTAACATTGCCTATACTAAAAGCATCGTAGAAAATCGGCCAATAAACCGGTCGAAAAAATTTTCAAAATCGAAAATCAAATTTTAAACTCGCGATTTCTCGTTACCGGGTTACGTTTATACATAAATGATAGATCTCCACATCTGTTTTCGTCTAACGTTAACCCCTTTATCTATCATAGGGGGCCTTAAAAACGGCCCAAAACCCCTAAACCCTTAAACACCAATTTTCTGGATCAGTATTTGCTATAAAAATACGAGAATACCATTGTTAGACGCATATTTTAATGTCGCATAACTTTCGTTTGAACAATTCTTCCAAATTTCCAATCGTTCGCGAATTATTGCGAAAAATTCGAAATTGGAAAAAAATTGGTATCTATCCCCTTTCGAAATTAACTACGTTTTAAAAATGAGTACACTGGAAATCGAGTGTTTAGATTCCTCGATGATATTGCACTGGGTTAGCGATATAACTTTCACGAGACCTGTATGAACGAATTTATATCCGCCGTATATAAACAATTGAACACGCTGTTTTCTATATTTTACGGATGATTTATCACCTTATTACGCTCGAAGTATTATACGCTGGGACCGTGTGGTCAACATATGCAAGGTGAACGTATCGAGAAAACTTGGACATAGTCGTATAAAAACTTTGCACGTGATACGTTAAATTATCCTTATGGAAATTCTTTAACTTACCTTGCGGGTAACGCACGGCGGTTTGCCCATTATTGCATTGCCATTTATACTACGGCACGCCAACCTCTAATCTAATGTTGCTCTAATTCGTCGATGATATAGCGATACTCGCGTCTAATGTGAATGCTACATATGCAAACGCGTTACTGTTCAAAACCAACCTAAATAGGGGGGATTTAGAAAACTGAAGTTCAAAGCTACTCTAGAATGACCACAACGTAGCATATGACAGTGAGAAATGTGCGAAAAGATTTGCGATCGGAATAACAGAGGAAGATAATTGAACAAGGGGTACATGAGGAAATTCAGTTCGAACAACACTATAGATTTATATATACTTTTAAGCCAGTCGGTTTTAAAGATCATTTCATACAGGTCGCTTGAGGGAATATGTGGAAAACGATCTCCGACATTATAATAATATGCGCTAAAGTGTTAACTCTGTCTTCCATGGAAATACTACAATGAGACTAGGTATCCGTAAAAAGTTCAAGTTACTTTAGCGTCGAGTAATAATCAAGAATTTCGCCTTAATTTCTAAAACGAAGGTGTGAGCCTTATAATTAAAACTACTGTCTCGATTAGTCGAAAGTACACTAAACTTCTATTGGCGCGTTGTATACGGGCAGTTAACCCGTAAAACGAGCGAGCGGATTCGTATACTTTCTCATGCGCATGGCTATCTGTTACTTCGTTCAAATCTTCGCTGCACAAAGGATGTATGAACGAAATCATTATCGTCGTGTAAAGTTAAGCATGGCGGAATGCGTTCCTTTTCTTTGTGAAACTTGTACGAAATCGCGAGTTTATGAAATAAGTTTCATTGTGTGCGTAAACGCTGAGTTTAATAGATATCGAATTAAAATTAATCTTTTATCGTATTGCATTTTATATCGTCTTCAAGTTTCATTTGTTCCCTGCGCACCGAGGCACAGTATTTTATTTTTTGTATATAATTTATTAATCATTAATTTCAAAACGGCTGTAAAAGCTTCGATAATTATTTCGTCAATTAGCGATTTTAAATAACTTTATATATATATATATATATATTTTATTACATAGGAAATCTGTAGCCGTATTAAATGTCCTTTTTATATTTTTATTTCCTTATTAAGATAAAACCGTGGGGTTTTTTCTGATTTTTATTTTTGTATATAACTCACTCTCACGAAATAATTAGTTACCGCGTGTGTATAATTGTAAAAATAAATTTGTAACGAAATATTTGGTAATTTCGTTTTAATTTCCGGGTATTAACACTAAATCGACAGTTCGAACGTGCCGACAGTTCGAACTCGTTTCGTTTCGATAACGATCGATTGAAATTGTTTTCGAAATAACGAAAATTCGACTTAATATTTCGTTCGGATAAACGCGTTGTGTTTTAATCTTTATTAAAATAACATGAAAACGAATAAAACAGCCACTGTGTACGTCCGATATTCGATTCGACGTAAAATAAAACTTTAAAATGTGTTTAATTTTTTTTTGTAAGGAAAAAAAGTGAAAATAACGTGAAACCGGTTTAAGGGAACCGTTACTGTTCGCTTCCGCGAATTTAGGGAAATCGCGTAAAATAATTAAATCCCGGAAACAAATCCGAGCCGGCCTTTATTCTAACATTTATTACCTCGATTATATCATCTCGTTTTTAAGCTAGATTGTAAATATGTCTCCTCAACCTTGCGGTTAGTAACATATAGCACATTAGATCCTTCTACGGAAGCATGCTCGTGCTTTTATAACGACGTAACTTTCGTCATTTTTAATTTGGTCCGTATATCCAATTCGTGGTCTGCCTTTACTTCGTCTTCCGTTCATCTTTCCTTCAATTAATGTCATCCATTTCGAACATCTGATGAAATGCGCGACCATTTCGTTTCTTTTCTTTTTTATCGCATTTTCTATTTCGCGACGTTCGTTTATCAGTTGTAAAATTGAATTGAGACCGCATGTATAAATATATCTCACCTGTTATCCCAATAGTAAACTGCTGCCTGCGGTTAGGGTTTTTACCCAAAGGCTGTGGGAGACAACCCTAAAAAATCCGACGGAAGGAAATGGGAAACCGCCACCCCATAAATTTCCTGGTATAAAATATGACACACACATATATATATATATAAAATCTCCTTCACATCTAGAATTGACCAGTATAGTCATTTACTAGATATTAATGATGACAGGATCATGATTTTTAGATCTGCCCATCGGCAAGATCTCGATTTTATTTATTGAACCTTCGCACTAAATCAACAATGTTTCTTCTTTTCAACCTCTTGTGACCTACCGGTTGTTTTAGAAGGTTCAGTGCAAGAGCGTTTCCAATGTCGACAAGTGATTGAAGGCGGCTAGTTTTATTTCTTCTCTAACGTACTTCACTTATAGATCTTGATGTAACGTATGGTTTAATACATACCATGGTGGTCCCACCAACACCCTCAGGATCTTGTTTCGATAGCGTTGTACTCTATTAATGTTACTTTTGGACGCGCATTCCCATAGCTCGGCTGCATACAACCATATTGGCTTTAGCACCATAGTTTCAACAGCTGAAAGAAGCTTTTGTTTTAGAAGACACTGTGATAAATCTAGGTTTTGTATTTTCTATATTTTGTGTTAAGGAAAATGAAAACACCTTGCGAAAAATTACGATCTAAACGGTATCAGTTTGGACAGAATTCCGACGCGCTTTAAAAATACACACACACATATGTGAGAAAATTTTACCTCGTGAAAGATCGTTGCCAGAATCACATACACGTAATAATATAACGTATTAAGGGAGATGTTAAGCACATATTATCTTGTACACCATAATGTATTTGTCATCTTCACAAATTTTTCTCATTCTTCTATATAATGTCAATAAATATGCGTTAGACTACTTCTTTCCGCGATAGAAACGACTACTTTTTAGGTTATGACGGGATAATAGCGAATCGATTGTATTTAATTTATACGACGTTTTATACAAATTGCTCGTTGTTTAACGGACATTATTTTGATGCCTCGTCACTACGTGGATTGACAGATCTGACAGCAGACAGAACTATATGGCGAATGATCAAGTTCGTTCTCGCGATAATATCCATAGATGATGATTTTTAGCTATCTGTATATATATATATATTTTTTTTTTTAATTTCCAGGGATTTCGAACTCGTTCTTAAGCGACAACATCTTCATCGAAGGATGCGCTCAGATTCCGTGCGTATTACGTAGAAACAGTACCGCGTTGGTGGAAATAAAATTATACCCGAGTAATTATAGAAAAAATATTTTTTATTTAATCGCGTTTAAATTATTTTTATTTAGCAATACGAGTACCGGCTGCACTAACGAGCCGCGTGGGCTCGGAGATTTACAGGGGACTCGGATCAGATTTAAAACGTTCGGTTAATACACGAATCGGAAACGTTATAAATATGGCCGGGAGACTCAGATAAGAGTTGAGGTAAAGAAGGAAGGCTGTGCTAAGTGTTATGATAGCGCGACAAGATGCTAATATGTGGAGAATAAACAGTTGTATTATTTGGCAAAAAGAACAGAAAGGAGGGTCGGTGCTTTGAAGAAGATAGGATAAGTTTCGAGTGGGATATTCGAAGTCTAAAGGAAAGGATAACCCGATATTGCGGATTAGGTGTAATAGAGTACTTCCATATACGATTTTAGGTTTTGGTTATGAGAGATTTTCGGAAAGATTTTACATCATTAGATAGGGAGAGACGATCGGAAATGTCTGGAAACAAGGACGCCCTTCTCTGGCAGCTCGATCAATAGCTTCATCACCACCGGGATAGCTGAAAATCCAGGTGAAAATTACGGAAATTTGATATTAATTGTAAAACGACATTGTCCGTATAAAAGTTGTTGTAGACTTTGAAGCGCTAAGTGAATTAGAAACGATAAGAAATTTAGAAGGAGATGAAGCTAATTTAAGACATGAGACACTTGAAATTATCAGTGTAAATATACGACAATAGTTCTCCACATAGGAAATAATTACATTCGGCTGTCGGAGAGGCTTTATAAAATTCGTACGTAATGCCGTTGATTATTATTTGCTTAATTGCACGCGTAATAATTATATTTCAAATTACTGCGGTGGCGTACTTACTAGAACGATCGATCGTCAAGCCGACGGCCTAGGATTCGATCCCAGCTCGCGGCATAAAGTTTTCCATCATGGTATAACTCTTAATTTTCTCGATGAAATCAACGGCATAAAATATCTATACGCGCATCTGCCATTTTATATAATTAACGCCTTCGACGCTAGTCCATTTCGTATGTAAAAATCCAGTTATGATAACGAACAATACAAAACGACGACAAGATGATTTGTATAATTGATTTATACAACCAAATCCCGATTATCTATACCGGTTAATCAAGTCTATATTGTACTATCGTTTATGTATAAATTTTATATTTATTTTATTCGCTATCGCGTTTAATATATAAATTTTATATCGCTGATTATCGTACCACATTCACTATCGGATTCCGTTTTATCGACGATAATTTGTGGGTAATTGCGTATGTAATTTTTTTCATATGTTTCTAAATTTGCGTATATTTTAATAATTTCTTATAATCCGTAGACGACGATGTATACCAGCTGGTTAATAATGTATTCGTTCGAATTGTGTCCATTCCGATCCCGCATCTCGGTATAGATGGAACGACGGCTTGCAATGATATATTTCTATTAGCCGACAAAAAACGTAAAACCTGTCCTCTTAAAAGACATCAACGATATCTATATAGAAACAGATTTGAAGTGAAGCACGTTTATCCGAAGGTAACAAATTAAATTTAGGACCGTTTTCTCGAAATATTTATTAAATATGCTCGAACTTTTATTATAAATTAATAATAAACCGGACAAAATATAAGAAAATTTTGTTAATCGCGAAGCTTTTCGACGGTCATTTTCAAGCACGCCCCAAAATTATTGCAACTTTTTTTTTTTGTATACGAATTACCGGAATTGGAGATTTTGATGAAGAACTTTTCAAAATCTGTTTTATAAATAAAATTTATTGTAAATAAATCTAAAATTGAAATTACGTCTGGCTAATGAAATGTGTATATCAAATTTTAAGTTGTCGTTATATAAACATTTCTGGTAATTCGTATATTAGAAAAAGATGTAATAATTTTGGTGCGTGCTTGAAAATGACTGTCGAAAAGCTTCGCCATTAAAAAAACTTTTAGCGATTGTGTTACATTTTGTTCGGTTTATTATTAATTAATAAAATCACTACTCTCCGATATATTCGACATTTTATTATAAAGACGCTGCTTAATTCATCTTGTTTGGAATTTGACAGCGAAGATCTCGTTAATATCAATCGCGTTAGAAACGACCGTCGTTAATTTTTATACGTCGCGTTAGAAACTAGATTAAACATTTTTTTAAATACGTAAATAAAAAATCACATTTTTTTTTTATTTTTTTTTCGTTAAATGTCAAAATACGATTTTAAATCGAAAAAAAAAAATTCGAATTACAAAATCTAACGATATATAATTGTAAAATGTGTAGCGCGATTATTATTAAATTTTAAAACTCGTTTTAACGATGTGATCTTTTTCGAAATTTTGTTAAATTACTTCCGACAGAAATGTTTACTACTTGAAATTATATGAAAAAGAAATCATCGTTACCGCTAAAGAAATGTTAGTATAGAGCTAAGGAAAAGATTAACACAAAATCTAGAGAGCAGTACTCCTCTGTATGGTTCGGAAACTCGACAACTAGAGACGTTCGAAATACGGTGTTATAGAAAAGTATAAAAGACATTAAACGGAAAGACAAAATAAACAAAATAAAAAATACGCGAGCGAAACATCGATGAAAAAAATATGCTTAATGAACATCGTAAGAGATCGGAGATGGTGCTGAGGACAGCGCGTATATATGAAGAAAAAACTGACATTAATAGAAGAACCAATAAATAGTACGATAACAACATAGGAAGACCTACCAATTATTGAAATTCTCCGGTGGGCTATCAATTGAAAGATTGCAGAATATCAAGATAAGAGGTGTGGTGGTACAATTTTTTTCCATACCCCTTTTTTTATTTACAATCTGTGCAAAATAAGTGAATATCTGACCACAACTTAGGACATGTCTATTGTGAGGAGGAGGAGGAGGAACAAGTTTTAAGACTGTGGCCAGTTTCTCTTCAACCGATGCGATGGTGCGAATATCACGATTTCTCAGTTGTAGAATAGCTGGATTAGTGGCATTTCTAGTCTGCTGAAAAAGAGCTTGTATCTTTTTTTCGGCCACTTTTGAAACAATTTGTATCCACAAGTCGGAACGTACAGACTGATTTGACACGAACGAAGGAGCGTATATAATTTGACCTAAAATTTTTCATTCCATCGATTGTAAACCTCGCATGTTAGCTGGGCTTAGCAGCGCCATATACTTCGGTAAATCGGTTTTATAACATAGTTGTACAATAATAGTTTGTTTTCAACCGATAGCTTTGACCGTTTTCTAAAAATGAAATTGAGCAGACTGCACACCCTGAATTTTACATTAGTAATGACTCCGGGTAAGTTTTTTATCAAGACGCAAACCCAACGTATTTTAACATGGTTAACTTGATGGATGTTAGATAAATCGATGGCGTC
This sequence comes from Coronaproctus castanopsis, assembly GCA_032883995.1. Classification (NCBI taxonomy): domain Eukaryota; kingdom Metazoa; phylum Arthropoda; class Insecta; order Hemiptera; family Monophlebidae; genus Coronaproctus; species Coronaproctus castanopsis. Next base: position 60,813,397 of record CM065053.1, read on the forward strand.
AGTCCTTTACACAGAATTCGATTAATCTTGATTCTCCGTTAACCAAGGGTGAATCAGAGCTAAATGGTTCCGAAGTATATTAGACATAACGACCGGATCAGAGAATGCATGTGTCGACAGCAAAATTGTATAACGCATTGTTTTATTAACCACTATTTCTGCGTTATATACTAGGAAAGACCCGGAACATTTCCTCGTGGAACTCCTGCTTGAATAGCATTTGCGAGCTGGTTTCCCCACATTTGACATAGAAAAATCTGTAGATCTGATTTTATAGTTAAATAGTATGATGTATGAATATCTCTCAGTTTGAAAAGAAGGCCAGGACACCAGACGCGATCGAAGGCCTGCGAAACATCAAGGAAAACAGCTGAACAATATTGTTTTTAAATTACGCGTTCGTTCCTTTAATAGTTGCACGAAATACGAACGCAATCGTCAGAACTAATTATAGCGATTTTTAATTATCATTTAGAAATGTTTTACATTATAGCGTACTTTGTCTTGGTCTATAACTAACGGAATATCATTTTTTACCCGAATTCAAAGGCCGCATGCAATGCAATCGAATCGGTTGTTATTAGTACCGCTAGAGTCGCATATTCGCTACACGATCGGCGGTTGCGACTACGTTTATTAAACGGCTGACGTGTCAAAACCGATCGTCTAGATGCGCCGTATAATTAATTCCTAAAAAAAAAAGAATATAACAATAATAATAAAGACGATGATATATTATTTGTACTCTTCAGGGAACGATAACGTTGCATTGGTCTTTGAAGGATAATCAAACGAGCGACAGTGTTACCTGCTTCGAACTTCCGTTGAAGATTACTTAAGAAATAAACGAATAGTCATCATCATTATTATTTTGTTTTCGAATTGCGTTTATTTCGTTTTGATCGTTTTCATTTACGTGTAATTTTAAGGTAATATCATTAATAAAAAATCAATTGAAAATTAGTTAAATCACTAATATTTATTTTCTTAAAGAAAACACAAAGCTTTTCAGCATTTACGCCATTCTCAAGTGAAACATTTTAAAACATCATAATTTTAAAAATATAAATTAAATATAATTACTTAAAAATATGCGATGGCGATTGTGAAAATATACTCCAAAAATGCTGTTCTGCTTCTGTTCTATTTTTTGATTTGTCGAAATTTAATATCGATATATTTGTTTATTAATTTTGTTTTTTTTTTTATATTAATTTTTTCTTAAATATTAGCGATTTAACTAATTTTCAATTGATTTTTTATAAAAAAAATCACTACATTCCACACTGTATAAAAAATTAAAATATTATTAATTATTAAAGTATAAAATAAATAATTCCGTTCCGAGATAATTTAAAAATTTTTACTTCCTATTCAGCGGTATTACTATAAATACCACCGATCAGTAGATTATTCATAAGCTTCGTCTATCTATGTTCGATAATTCGTTGAAAAGTTAATTAAATCTTTCAAACTACGTATAATTATGATTGAATATTTACCACGTAGAGCACAGCGTAAATTTTACAAGTATAGAGTTTGTTTAGTAACAACGTAATAATTAAAACGCTCGCAATTTTTTTTCTCGAACTTTTATATTTTAAAATAATTTGTGTTTTATCTATTATATATATATATATATATTATAGTGATTTTTTTTTTAAAAAAGGTATAAAATTAATTCTAATTATAATAAAAAGCTTTTGAACAGTTACGCCATTTTTAAGTTGTAAATAATCTAACTAATAATAAACAATAACATAAATTTTGATAATAACATTAACGAAAATTATATATAACAATATACTTAACTGATAACAACCGATTTATAGCACAGCCAGTCCGACGAGTAATTTTATAAGAACGTTCTAAATATTAAATATTAACATATTTATAATATAGTTTTTAAAGTTAATTTATCATTAAATGTTATCAGTGCGTTTACCAAATTACTTTTAAAGGTCATTTTTACTTTTTCTAATAATTTCCCACCCCCTTTTTTTCCAGTTCTTTTTACGCAATTACTGTTAATATTATTAATTCCTCGATTCGATTTATCATCGCTTATATATGAATTTAAATGTTCGTTAAATACAAGTTTAAATATAAATCAAAATTATACTTTAGAAACTCCCTCTTAAAAAGAGTTAATACAAAAATTATAAGTAGAAAAATAAAAATAATTGATTAAATCCATTAATAGCGTTCGCCGACGAATTATCCTTGTAGATCGTATTATGAATATATACTTTATTAAATAGAATTTTAAGTTTTCCCGGTTGATTTCTATACGATTTTTCGGAGTGAACCGTGTCAATTTTCTCATTTCGCGAAGTCGTAAAAATTATCGTGTTTTCGAAATGTCATAAGGTTTAAAAATGGATTTGGTTTACAACGGCCGGGGGGTTAAAAATCTAAACGTAACTTATTAAACATTTCGAGTGCGTACCTGTAGAGACAAGCACTTCAAATTGCGACTGCGCTATGTTATTATTAGTTAAGTAAAGTTTTAATATACAACTTTTAGTTATTATTGTAAAATAATTTATATTTTATTATCGTTTCTTACTAGTTAAGTTATTTACGACGTCAAAAACTCCGCTATAATAAATTTCGTGATAATCTACAAATAAATTTTGAGTTTGTTTTTTGTTTAAGTGTTATAGGGCAGGAAAGATTGTAATGTGAAAATTTTAAGGTAGAGAGCAGAGTTTGAAAAAGATTACAATTTTTTTTAGATAGTTGATTTGAAAGTATGAAACGGATAGGATGGAGAGAACGAAGAGTAAATTTTCTAATAATTTGGAACGAATGACAAAATCTTTGTAGATAGGAAGGAATTTACATCAGTTGTTATTCGTGTGGAATGCGTTAGCAATTTAAAATTTTACGGAAGATTTAAAACGCTTAAAATAATATATAGATGTATATTTAAGACCTCGTCATTATTACTAAATGGAAAAAGAAAATACCCGTTAGGAGGAAATATTAACTTTCCTATAATTGAATATATCATGCGCTAGAAGGCAATTACACAGTAAGTTGTTAGTTCTGAAAACTATTTGAAAACGAAAGGGGCATACAAAACGAGTTGTCATTCAAATATGTAGGAGTCCTCCAGTAATGATATCGCAGTAGAGATAAATGACTTTTTGAGATAATTTTATTATTTACCGTCTACAACACGAGCTACATTAATGGAATTTCCGAGGTAGTAGCTTTCTTTCCACTGCTACATCGGTAAAGTATAATCACTTTTTTTTTCCGCTTTTATTTTATTAATTTTTAACGTTATATAATTTTATTATGAACTGAAAGAAAACGATAGAATTTGCTTAGCGTTAATAAACATGGGGACATATTAACGGGATTTATAAATTTAAGAGTTAATTGTATTATTTTTGCTAAAAATAACTCTTCATTTAGAAAATTCGAACGTGCAACATTAGTTGAAATCATTTACACACTCGTATATTACAAGTCAAATAACGGAAATATCAATACACATCGACACAAAATATAAATAAATACATGAAATTGATATTTGCGAATAGAGCAGTACGTTTATTAATCTGTTAAAATTACATATCCGATCGAAAACGTAAAACGTTATGGAAATGATTATAATTTCTGGAGAATATGTACACCTATTACACACACACATACATACATACATATATATATATATATATATATATATATATATATATATATATATATATATATATATATATATATGAGAGCTAAGTTTAAGTTGTAAACAAGTACAAATTTTGAAGGAACGAACGAATAAATTATAAAGTATATACAGTAAAACTTCTTTTAACAGACTCTTTCATACGTCACTCTCTGTTATCCGTTACTGTAGCAACAGCTCGTCGATACAGATGACGATACAACAATTAAAGATTTTTGGATAAATACTAGATTAAAAATTTTAAGGACGTAATTTTTTATGTTCCCATTGCATGGGTCGACCTTAAAATGTTAAACCTACAAAATGGATGGCATCAACTGTGGTCTGAACCTGCACTACCAACTCAGCAAAACAACGAGAAGGGTTAGTGTTGACGATATAACGGTCTGTTTAACAATGATATACACTGACAACTGAAGAAGTAACAGATGATAAACAAGATGAAGTTTTTGAAATTTTTACCGATGAAGATAACTCCAATAATGGTGAAATTGACGACGATAAAGAATCAAAATGTATCCAAAATTCAGCAATCAGCCATTACGAAGCTGATGTTAATAAAGATTGGTTTGAAAGACAAGAGGGAGACAAACTTTACACAGATCCTACTTCTAGAAAAAATACAGAACATTGTTGTAAAGAACGCTCGAGCTGCAAAGAAACAGAAAAAATTGCCGATTATTTTAAGATGTAAACAATTTGAAGCAGAGAGTTTTTTTTTTTAGGTAATTGTAGTAAATTGCACTATGTTATATTAAATTTCTATATAAAAATACAGTACTCTCTAAATGTTATTCAAACACGTTTTTTTTTTTTAAATTTCTTCCCTAAATGGTTTACAATGTGGTATAGTACTATATGTGTAATTTGGAATAGAATTTCTGCTATTCGTCACAGGCTCCCGGTATCGCGGCTGACGAATAAAGATCTAATGATGCATAGGTTCCATAAATTAATTCGAGAATTTAAAATTTAATAATAAATAGGAGGTACATATGTTTGCCATAGACGCGGTAAGGAGTACATTCTTAAAGTACCTTTGGTTTGTATCGAATGAAACGAGGTCCATAGAGATAACTGTGAAGAGTGCGAGAAATAGATTGTCTTTACAGCGTAAAATATGCGGATAGATCGTAATTATACACGAAAATCAATTAGTAACGAATATTCAGAATTCCAACTTGAAAAGGTACAAGATCCGAAGTTGTGATTTACGCGATAAATTCGTAATTTGGAAGTATCGTCGTCAAACGATGTCTAAGCTCTCCGTTAATTACTTACCGTCCGAACGTACGAACAAAGGGAAGGATTGTAAACGTACCGAGTCTTGTAGACTTTACACATTCGTTGCGTCGAAATCCGTTTTGACAACTATCTCCACTTTAATATTATCGCCGTTCACGGTAAAAAATTATTTCCATAACAAAGAATTATTTTAAATTATATATCAAGTTTTATATTTTTCCGTTTGCGATATATATATATATTTATCTAATCCTCGTTGAAAATAAATTTTATTCATTTTGGAGTAGAAAGACAACTTAAAAATAAATGATGAAATATTAACATAAATAATGACGATGGTCTGTTGACAGATATACTTAAAAAATAATGCAAATAATAATATTAACATAAACAATAAGAAGGAAGTTAGAATCACTAAAAGTTTTTTTTTTTTTTAAATGAAAAATCAAAAAGTTTTTTGCCTGTTAGGCCATAATCAAGTGAATATTTAACCGAAAAAAAAAATATATAAAATGAAAAACACCGATTTTGACAATTCACAAAAAAAAAAACTTCAGCAAAATGAAGAACAGTATTAATAAAACAGTCTGACGGTGAATCTATAATTCAAAATATTATCCTTATTATTCCATATTATTAAGATATCAACATACCTTTTCCATAATTTCTAAATATAGCATTATTTTTAATATTATTCTTTAATTCGTTCATATAAATATCAGCTAGAATGGGCGATAATGGACATAACTAAACCACTATTTTGTTTATATTTATTTCGAAACTGAAAATTTTAATACTGTCTCTAATATTGTTGTTTTATTTAATATTGTTCATTTTGCTGATTTTTTGCGAAGTGTGATCTTAAATTATTTTCATTTTATATATATAATTTTTTTTTTTTAATATTCACTTGATAATGACCTAACATCCGAAACGCTATGCGATTTTTCATAAAGAAATTTTTTTTTAGTGATTTTAACTTGTTTTTCGTTGTTTATTTTAATAAAAATTACTACATTCTTCAAATAATAATATTAACGACGATGATCAAACCAAATTAAATTTTATTTTTAACGAATTATAGTAATTTGAGAGAATCGTTCATTCGGCATCATTATGTAACATTTATGAATAAGTAATCAAAAATCGTAAATTTAAATAAGTCTCGTACACTTCACACACACAAACACGCATTTTCCGCGTCGAGATTCGTTTTGACACCCCTTCACCCTTTTAATATTCTCGTGGTTCGTGATACGAAAGAAAAAATTATATCGACATGAATTATTTTCGTTTTATTTTTTGAAAAATCGACATTGAAACATCGGTTGTATTTATAAGATACAAGCGATACCGTCTCGATTACAAATAAATAATTATACACCATCAATCGACCGTTTTAAAGTGAAGAAAAAAAAATCAAAAACTCGAGAACACAAATTCATAATCTTATTCGTCTTGCTATAAATATTTTTGCAAACAAAAAATAAATAATAAACTATTTTCAAACTGACACATACATGCTATATCAAAATCACACGCATACACACACACACATGAGTGGGTACACGTTAGAAAAAGTGCAACCATAGAACGCACACTACCTATAAACTGCAAAATGTTTTACGAGCGTGTTAAAAAAGATATATGAAAAATATATTCGATGTGTTTTTTATTACAATAGTAAATTTAAAAAAAAAAAAACTTAGGGAAGAAGCTTAATATCTCGATATATGTGTAGTGTAAAAAAAAAAAATATATAAACGATAATTTACCTTCGATAAGGCTACGTCAGATTACTGCAATTTCGCGTGTTTTAAATAATTTCATTTAATGTAATCAAGGCAACACTGACGAGATAAACTTTGTTGTACAATATCGCCGCCATTGTCGATGCGAGTGCGTTAACGCATTCGATATTTATTGGCTTCGTGCATTTGGCACAATTCGCCTTTAAAATCGATTTCGACCGTGAAATCCAAGTCGCGACTATTACGTTGATTCGGCGTCATTTGGAACACACCGGAAATTTCCTCGTTGCGTTTAACCGTCAAACTATCTTCGAAATAGAAAACAGTTTGTTTCCAATGCGTATACGGGCATTCAGGAGCTGTACTGAAACCGGTTCTCTTGTGACATTTTGTAAATTCGATCGTGAAAAAAGTTACCAAAGCTTGAACGTAATCGTTACGACGAACGAGTAAGGCGAACGGCGCCGAGAACGTTAATTCCTCTTTAGTGACCGTATACAGGTCGACTTCTTTCAACAAGCACGAATTAGTTACGAGCTGAAAAATAAATAATAAAAAAATGTATATATATATAGAATAGTACATGAAAGAAACGATGCGACGAACGGTGCTCCGTATAGTGTAATTCTGTCGTAGTGGCGTTTTATTTACGGCGTATACCGCACAACAGCTATTCACTGCATTATTAATATTTCCAGCTCCCATCAGGAAACGAGGCATCCGCTCACACGCAAGTAATGATATCGCGACGAAGGGGTTCGTTATAAAATATATCACGGATAGAGTAGGCAGAATTTGACGAAAAAACAAGGTTAGTGTAAAAAAAAATCGACGTGATTTAACACCGAAAGAAATCGTGAATATTAACCAAGAAAGTTTTTGAAAAGTGTATTTTAACTTTTTCAGTCACACGTGAAATTTTAACAATATACACGACGGTGTTTATTAATAAACAACAGCGTCTCTTAGATGACTCTAGACGATTTTCAATGTGTTTATATAAGAAAAAATTATTAAAATTGAGACATTTCACGGTCAACTCGAAAATATATAATCGTGTTAGTTTTAATGAATAAATTTATAAACTTTTAATTACACAGATCTATTTTAGAAATATAGTGCGTCTGTAATTAATAATTTCACGATAAAAGTATTCGGATTAATTTACGCAGAATTCATTGACATCAATAATCGAATATTTATTTGTAGAATTTTAATAAAGAATCGCATTCGAAAAATTTCGACGGTTGTTCGAAATACTATAACAAATGTGGGGAGGGTGACCCTAAATTCTTCAATAATGTCCGAAAAAACAGTTTTCCCCATTTCAATAAAAATTAATTTTTTTATCGAAAATTTTCGAGAAAATCAAAATTTGGAAAACTAGATGGCAACTGTAAACTTCGATAGTGACGCTATCTATCGTAACAATAATCTTATGATTTTACTTCTGCAGAACATATCACGTCATCCGAGTAATGTGTATTCTCGTTTTTTTTTTTATTTAATTCTACTTTTAACTAGCAGAACCAAGTCCCCGATTCTAACCTAACCTAGCCGGGTACTGTGCCATCCTCGTTTTTCCCTTTAATACTAATATTGCCCTAACCGAATATAATCTAATTCTGCAGGGTAGCGTCATATTCTGATTTTCCATTTAATCATACTTTTAATTAGTCTTTAAAAAAAAAATCTAATCGAAGTTTATCGCATGCAAATTTTGTTTCGCAAAAAATTTTTCATACCGTGTCAAAATTATAAAAATGTGATTTTTGAATCGAATGATACATATGCGAAGCAAATGCCCGCGCATATGATGTTATACAGAGTGGCGTGCCACTGGCTTCTCCGTGATGATTAATAATTAAATAATGGTGAAAAACTTTCAATAAGTAATAAATTTCCAAACTATAAAAACAAAAACGAATAAACTACAGAAAACAGGAACACAACGCGGGAAACATGATTTCAAACAATCGCCCATGGAGGAAAAACAAATACTTAGGCTTACATATGAATAATTTTCAAACTGAAATAATAAAATTTAAAGTTCTGTTAAACGTTTATTAACAAAATAATTTTTAAAAATAATAATTTTGTTCTTACTTTAATAAAATATTGTTTAAAAGATATTTTAAATAAAATATGAATTAATCGACATTATCGATATAACCGGTAAAGTCGGAAGTGACTGCCGCACTACCGCTACAATGGCGAAATTTCTCTATACTTTATATTTGTAAACATACAACTAACTAAAATTTCAAAAAGGTGTAATGTTAAAATTGGTTTTTAATAAATTCCGTCCTAGAATATTTACCTATTTATAATATCTTAAATAGTTCTATAGGATGATGGAAATATGAAAGAAATGAAATGATTCGCGCAGATCCATTAATAAAAATAGGGAAATAAATAAAAACACAAAAAGTGTTTACTTTTGTTCAACGTGTGCATCACCATAAGCAGCATCGCGGATATACTTTCCGGTTATATAAGTGACTCACAGTCGAACTAATATTTACAAACGGAAAAGATTGATTTAACTGACGAACAAATGTTTAATTTTACGCAACATATTCGCACAGGGATGTGCATCACTTAACGAAATAGTTTGGCGAAGCGAACGCAAATTGAACTCGTTAACACGGTAAATCGAACTGGATAAAAACAAAATTGAAAAACCCTACTAAATCCATATATATATCTCTAGAGAACGGTGAAAATATGTTAGATTTACGTCTGATCACGACGATATATTATATATAAGATCAGGGGATAGAATTTGATAAGTATGGAATATAGTAATTTTTAAAAATAAACAACATAAAAAAGGGCATTAAAATCACTAAAATGTTTAACTCCTTTTTTATTGTTTAAAGGATAGAATAATTTTAAAATCGTTGCAGGAAATTTGAAGATGTCAAATGTGATGCTTACATTTTCTAACGGCAATTATAAACGTATAATAGAAAATCTGATGTATGTGGGCCATCGTTGCTTTTACACAAAACGATAAATTTTTGCTACATTAAATTTTTAAATAAATTATTTTTCAAAAATGAACATATGTTTAATTTTTAAAAATAATCCATATATAATAACGATAATTACCTGTTTAGGATCAACAACATCCACCAACGGTTCGCTGATCGCTACCTTCCTAATACAACTCATATCAAATCCGTAAACATTATCCCACCAATTAATTTTATCGTCTTTATATTGACGATCTTCAATGGCAGTAATAAATAAGGTTGCCCTATCGGGGAAGAGTAGTCCATCAGGACGTAACCACTTGTCTCTGGCGTAAATAACCGTATCCAACATACACTCGTAAAACAGACAATATCCCATCCATTCGGAAATTATAATGTCGACTTTTTCAATACCGTTTGGTAATTCGATTTCTTCGACTTTACCTTTAACTACGGTTATTATATGATCTAAATGATTTTTCTCGATAATTTTTTGCGCATACTCCACGATATTCGAACATTCTATAGCGAACACTTTGGCGGCTCCTGCTTTAGCCGCAAACATGGATAATATACCAGTACCGCAACCGATATCCATAACGATTTTATCCTGGCAAATGTAAACAAAAAAATTTATACGATAAAATATCAACATTTTTAATAATTAAATTACGAAACATGTTTTACATAAATATAAAACAAAATTCATCTCATAACGTAATTTAATATTTACAATCTAATGATCGACATATTAATTCGTGAAATTGAATTAAGGCATGTTACAATTTAGCGTTATTTATAAAATAATATATAAATTGAAATCTTGTAAAAAATATTACACGCGGAAATATATTGAATATTCGATGGGTTGCAGTCAGTTGCTTTAAAACTTGATTATAAACACGTTTAATCGCACGTAATTAATCACAAAATTAACCGGTAATGACGTAAAAGTACATACGTGTAGCCCAGAAGCATGGAAATTACGATTTAGTAACGAATAGATTAGATTTAAGATACTCTAATAATTTTTCCAGATTGGTTACATTGCCACTCAGAATTCTTTCAACGATGATTATTGGAGAAATGTATTGCGGATATGATAGTAGAAGATGCTGAATGGAAACAGATATTACAATAGTTGGTAATGATTTATTTAAAAGGAATGAACGAGTTGTATGGCCAGTACGAAGTCGGTACAGTGTTACTTCCGCTCTTCTGTTCGATTCTGAACGATGATTACTATAATTTAGCATTGTCTTAATGAAGCTTATTCGATATTGGACTTTTGAACTACTATTCTAACCATTCTTTCATTAGGCTGCTAGTTAATTTTGGAAAGGCGTCGATGGTAGATATTCTGTTGATCGGTCCAATAGAAGCACGACGATGTCTCCCTTGATGGACGGTTGGTTGTTTAGTTCTGTGAAATCCCTTCGTGTTCAGGTTATTCGAGCTCAGATTTTATAGTCCACAGTGGCTATTGCGGATATTATTTCTGTAGCTATCGAGTGGTGGGATTTATTATGGAAATTTTGTAGACTAATGTATTTAAGAAGTCAATTATAAATAATTCGCAAAGGAAACGGAATAAAGATGTGGACGAACGCAGTGGATAGCACATATTCTTTCAAAGAATACGCCATATCATACTATTTCGATTTAGTGCTGTCAGTAAATATCTTTGTCCTGTAAAGGTATTTCAGGAGAAAATAATAATATTAGTGAAAGAGAATTCTTGTTCAATTCTAGAAGAAAAAGTTACGTGATCCACATCCACCAAGGAGTTACGTCACAGATTTTTGCTAAATTGGAAACAAGTTAACCATTACCAAGGATGGGATAGGAAACAAAATATTTTTTGAGATTATTGTTAGTAGGCAAAAAACAAGATACAGTATTCTGAAATAATAAGATGCGTATTAATGGCCTTGATCTGAGGTCATCGTCTTAAAATATTTAGACACTATTCTGGACATCCTTATAAGGAACAATTTATTGACGAAATTATGACAACTCTCAATGCTAATCTTACATCGGCACTGCGTGCGACGTTCAGATTGTTCATAATGGCGGATTTCACCACCTGATTCGTAAATTGATGCGTCATAATCGTATTTTATTAAAATTCAGTATCTGCGTTCTGCCATGTAAGTAAGTAAGTAAAAGTGTATTTACAATATTTAAATTTACATGAACAACAAACTTAGTATACTACGTGTATCGAAAAATTACATCTCATACCACGTGCAAATAACAAAATAGATAATTATACAATTTTTTTTTCTGCCATGTGAAGTATGGTGTTAGTTTTGAAGAAAACATTGAAGTTATTTAAACAAGATCTTTTAAATTCGATGTTTCTGGTAAAATTTAAAGTCAAAATATTTTATTTCTTCGTTCGTTTGAATTGGTATATCGTTTAAGAGGATATGAATATTCTGGTCAGTTTTTAATTCTGCAAAATTAATTGCTGTGGGTTTTTGAACGTGACCTCAATTAAAATAGATCATCTGTATAATGCACTAACATTTTTTATATAATTTGCTGATCTGATATTATATTTGAACGGGTCACAAGAATCGTCGAATTATCCGTGTATATGGATAATTTCACTAGCAGCTTTATTTGATCAGTTACGTCATTTATGGCTAAACAATGTTGGGCACAGCACGAAAACTTGAGATAAGCCATTTATTAATTCGGCAGATATCGCTAGAATTATTTTATTATTTTTGTAATATATTTCTGCATCTATGTGTGATGTACATCCAATTTTAATCAACATTAAGGAAAATTATTTAACAAAGAAAGTATGGTCAATTTCTTTGAAACTATTTTAAAAAAGAAAATCAACGAAACATTATTTTAATATAACGCAATCAAATATAACAAATAACCAGTTGTATATACAAGTGAAATCTGCTTAACAATAACTGGAAAGAAGTTTATGAAACAAGATTACGAAATATGCTTCAACAGAACATGGAAACAAAGACAAAATAAATTCAGAACATGATTTTTGAATTCTAGAATTAGTGAGCGTCAGTTTATATATTTATATGATCACGAAAAAAAAACCAACTATAAACCCTTTTCCAATATGTCCAATTTATCAAAAATATGCAAAGAATAATTTTTTATCGCGGAATGCATGAACCATAAAAAAACCGTATTTTTACGGAGGATTTATTTATCTGATCATAATTACAACCTACATTTTGAAAAACAAATAAATAAAAATTATATATTAATTCAAAAAACATAATATATCTTTTTAATATTAACAAGAGAAAAGTATAAAAGCACTTTAAACGATATCGCTATTGTTTTTTTTAATTTGTCGGAAGCAATTCAATTTTTCATTTACAACGATATATAATTTAAAGAAAGTTTAAACTCTTGCGACTTCTATTACATTTTTACGTGGTTATAAGAACACATAAGACAATGCTCCTATTTATACACTACGAAAACGACTATGCAATCAAATTAAAATTGTAGTTCAGTTTTTAATACGATCCATCAGAGTGTAAAAGCTACTATGAAAATTAGAACGATAAAATAATAGACACTACTTACTAATAAAAAAGTATAAATTATATTAAATATAAATCTATTTATTTATACCCGGAAAAGATGCTTATTATGGTACATAGAATTTCTGTACGTAACAGTTCGAACTTCATCTTTTAACATTTCTTCATGAATACCAAAATGAGCATAAGAATCAAAATAGTAATCACGTGATGTCATATCTTCAGCTTTCACAGGATCATTAGGGCCATTTTGTAAATCTTTAGGCGAACGGCCCATACCAATACCTCTACTAACAACGTTCTTAACATGTACATCATTATTTGAAATATTGTTCAGAACGGATTCATCGGTTTTCATATCTTCATCAATTGGGAACTATAAAACATACAGAATTAATCAGTTATATTTAAAACGTATCCTGGTAAATGAATATCTGCATTATAAATTGGTTTAAAAATAGTAATAATAAGGTTAATGTATTGGGAAAATTATTCCCACTGTCATATTTCGTATAAATACACAGTAAAAATTTCCCTTACGCTTATTCATCATGCATATACACCGAATGAGCTAATTTTTTTAACTACATTTATCGAATTATAATAATTCAATCGTTCTTTATGTATAATCTTTTATAAGTTTACCAAAGTAATAATTTATTTATGCGTAATGCACAGAAAATTTATATTTAAATTTTTTAAATGTATTTATTGATGTTATAATTTTAATTAACTGGAAATATTATTGTATTATATATATATATATATATATATAAAAATGTAGAGTAAAAGTTCAATTTTTACTATTAATGCTAGATGTTTTAGATGTTTTTGCTGTTAACTTCCAAAGTAAAAAGGAGGAACAAATTGTATGTTTATAAAATTTTACTGAATACAATATCTGGTATTGTAGTGTTTCCTAATTTCGACATTAATGATTTAAAAGGTTGGGTATAGCTTTTATATAGATATATATACACCATGTTGGTATTCTCTTGATGTAAATTAGAAGTTGTATTCACTATAAAAGTTGATTTAGCCTATGTTTACGGTAAAAAAACAAACTAAGGCTATGGTAGAATTTTAATTTATAGTTAATTCTGAATTAAACATATGGGTTAAAATTAATGTTATTAAAATGAGATAAATAACAAAAAGAGAAACTATTTGAGTAAATTTCACATATAAACTTACTAGATAAAATTTTACAAGTGTCATTTGATTACATAGGTTATGTATATATAATATATGTGTATATATACATATGTATATATATATATACATATGTGTATATATATATACATATGTGTATATATATATACATATGTGTATATATACATATGTGTATATATATACATATGTGTATATATATATATGAAAATACCTGAAAATTAACTGCGTATTTAAAAGTAATCACTAAACTAATGATAAAAATCTTACCTGATCCATACTTATTAATATTTAGTATAAAAGTGAGAAAAATTAATGGATGTAATGTAAATTTAAATCTGTATACAAATAACTATAGAATAATCGTAAATCAAAAGTAAGAAATTTAAAAGCACGCCGTACAAAGACAAACACCGACAGTTACCGTTCAATGCACGATTTAGACCGAATACTGGCAAAATATTTTTTGAAAACGTTGCAACCCAAAAAAAGATTACATAACTGTTCACACTAGTGATACGCACTAAGCAGTTGTGACTTCTTTTTGATTGTCACAATTTTTGCTCACCATTAATATTTTTTTAATTTTTAAAATATATTTAGGCTATTTCTTTAATTTGTTACGACTTTCTACATATGTCCTCATTTAAACCAAGAAAAATATATTTTGATTTTTAATAAATTTAAATATAGAACAAATAAATTTAATATAATAATCACACTTTATAATTTTTTGAAAATATAAATTTTTTTAGTAGTATTTTTCAATGAGAAAAATCATACGTACAGATGTTACCGCTCTCTTGTGGCAGTTGTGGCTTACATTTACGATTTGATTTATTCAATGTGTGCATTGTAAATTGTTGTACCCTCCGTAAAATAGTACGGTAATAGTAGTAAATTCGTAATATTTTTGTTGGGGGTTTATAAAATTGTGATTGTGGTGCAAATTCTGTTAATTTTTGTGTTAATTATTTGATTAATAATATTATATGATAAAACATGTGGTTTACTCTAAATGAATATGTGTTTATTTTAACAATATAATTAAAAACCGGCTTAAATATGGGGGATTGTGAAAATTGTGGAGAATTGTTAAATCTATTAGCATCGTGTAAGCAAAATATACGGTTTTTAAAATAATATTTTGTAATTGTGTACAGAGAGAGTTCATATAATCATTTACTTTTTACGATAATAACTGGATCAAAGTGAATCCATACATAATTATTTAAAAGTAAAATGTTATTAGCCGGATCATAATTGTATGAAATTTTATTAATTTGGATTCTTTTTAGTATCGTTTTTTCACGTACTATAAATATTTCATATTAATTTTATTCTAGCTTATTTTTATTTACAATATGTTTCTTAATTGTACAGTTGCAGATCGGGTGGAAACCGAAAAAACTGATGAATTGGACAACAAAGAACTTGAAATCGAGCAAGATTACAGAACTTTCAAGCGTCATTTAATATTAAACAAAAAAGAAGTAGATATTTTATACAATTTTACGAATACATGGTTTCAGCGGTATGTTAATAAATTGCTTTTATTTATGTCTAAGAACACTTATATAATACCGTCAAATTAAATATTTTATATATCTTATAATTACGAACCGTTTTTGTATATTTGCACACAGGTACAATTCTTATATTTCGAATTAATCAGAACTGTATTCTACTGAAATAATTGATCATTTTTATGAATTTATATTAAGTTTAATAATAAATATATGTATTTTGAATGATTTATAAGTTTAGAAATTTGATATACTAAATTTAGAAAATATTTTGAGCTTGTCACTTAATTTTTAAATTTATAACGTCACTCCATAATTTATTTGTTAAACCTTAGTTATGTTAGAATTGTCATATAATCTACTTTGCAATATTCAGTTTTACACTCATAAAATTTGAATATGAACTTTTTGAAATTATTTAGGCAATGTATTTGCGTTTACGGTGATCCTGATGCTTATGATAGATTAGTGGAATTGGTGTTTTCTTTGTTACGTCTCGTAATTAAACAAATGTCCGTTTTTAAACACCAAATGAGTGATAAACAAAACGGTTCGCCTAGAAAATGCGATTTTGGATGGTTCCCGGATAATAGTGAAGATGGTATTAATTTTTTATCCGCCTTCATAGAAAAATATAATGAAATAATTATGTAATTTAATTATTAACTAGTCTGCATATTAATTTAAGTTTTAATCGCAGATTTTTCATGCAACGAAGATTACTGGACTTATAATGAAATTGAACGATTGCTTATTTTGGCGGCTAAAGCAATGATGATTGGTTTCATTTTATATGTTCCTATTAAATTGATTCAACTCAAAAGTATGGAATTAACTCGGACATTTAGGTCCATTTATTCCGATTTCAGAGAACATGAGATACCGATTACTTTATTACGTAACGTAGATTTCTTTTGCAGGTAACTAAATGTAATATATATATATATATATATATATATATATATATATATATTATATATATATATATAATAACAATAAAATGATTTCTAAACACATGATTATAATTTGGAAACTTCACAGTTAAATTTTAGTAAGTAAACGTGAAATAACCTGTATCACAACAGTACTTATTTAAATTTGACGATAAATTAAAATAATAATGTACCGTCTGCATTTGATTGGCAGTATGACTGAGGCAATTAATTATAATCGATGATTGTTCCATTTCAAGAAATTTTCATAAGGTTTTTGTATACCTCTAGTCCCTATTTAAAGCATTATAAAAAAAGTAACAGTATTAAAGATACTTGAAGGGTTTTGTTTCGTGTAATATTTATATTTACTACTATTATTATTTGTTATTACATTTGAACAATCCATTTAATTTTGTTCACACTGCATAAAATATTTATATTTATACGGCGACTATATACTGGATGTTGCATATATTGTTTAAAAAATTGTATACTGGAATATAATTATTTTTACTAATACAGACTCGAGTAAAATTTTATACGTATTTTCTATTCATTTGTACTTTAATCCGTTCCCATTTTAAAACTATGTTCTCGCATTTTGCAAATGGATTTAAAAGTTGTGCAAATTACGTCAATGTAAACAATGATATTGTAGTTTATCGTGCGATAACTAAAAATGAAAATATTTACTTTGATAATTTAGTTTTAGTAGCTCATTATAAAATTTATTAAAAAGTTTAAGTTCTGTAATAGAAGAATCAACTAAAACTAAATTCATTAATAACATACATTTGTATGATTTTAAGCAACGTGAGGAAAAGTGAATGTAGCCTTGAATGGGACTTAACGTTGTTTAGAAAACTTTATGAAACTAGGTAGCACGGTAAAATGTTTGCAGTGAAGTACCATTGAGAACAGAAAACTAAAACTGCAATAGATTATCGTTATCCTCCGCAAGATATATAAGTCTATAGATATATTAATTTTTAAATATATATCTAAATAAAAGAAATATAAGTTACTATATGTTATAACAGAATTATAGATTTGGATGTTATTCATATTTTAATAAAGAATATTTTCTACGCTAATCTACATCGTTTGTTTCTTCATTATTTGCAGATACCAAGGATTGAATTTAATTAAGGGATTATTTGAATGCTCGGAATTACCGATGCCGATTGCCAATGCTGTAATTAGTTTAGCATGTAACGTTAAAATGTGGTTGAATCTTCCTCACATTTACGAGTTATTTTTTCCTTTACGTTCGGCTGTTTTAAAATTTATGTGTAATCTCAGCGAGAAAGAGCATAAATCAAGTAAGTTTTTTTAAATTGTTTTTTAATTTTGTTATAATGTAATAAAATTTATAATGTTTAATTTAGTTATTATTTATATATACGATCGTTAATGTTTATTAAACGAAATTGTAATGTGTTCACACATGATGATATTGTTCACTTTTTTTTTTTTTTTTTTCGTGTACCGACCAGAAATTATAACAGTATCTAAATTAAAATTATTCTTCTTTCAGAACAACTTGTTCCAATGGAGCAGGTTGTTTTGCTGTCTTATTGTTCACTTATAATTTCATCACCAACTAATAATTGTTTTTTAAATGGTAGATAATAACGTTATCGTCGGTAAGAAATACTTTTTAAATTACTTGTTTTGCTTTTTTTTAGTAAGATTTATAGTTTATTTGTGTGGAAAATGAAAATTTTTAATTTCTCATCAAATTTTTTACTTGATGGCATTTTTATGATTTTTATCTGCGAGTTAAATTGTTAAATATATTTACGAAACTATTAAAAATATTTTTTTATGATACGTTTATTTACGATAGGGATTGTTATATAGCGTATAATTAATTTTTTTTACTTATTTCGTTTCTTTCAAATTAGAGTACTTAAACGAGTATATATGGAATCTAGTCAAAGAACCATTGGATTCGCCTATTTTGTATGATAAAGACGGGTTGGAATTTGCTTACAAGTATTTTACATCGACTACACTAACAATTCGTATATCCGGTATTACTCAAATTAACAATCATATAGCGTCATTTAACGCAGCTACTCTCCCGGAAGACGATGCTAATCAGATTGCTAATAATTTAGCATCGTGGTTCGTTGGAAAGGATATTATAAATAATATATTCGGCCCTAATTTACACGTTGAGGTAATTTCTTTTTATCGAATTTTTTTAAATTTCTTTATACGTGTAGATTTAAGCAGGAAATATATTTTTAATGTTTTCAAATTATACGTAGTTGGATACATCTATCAAGTCGGACTACGTTTGTATACATTATAAGAGTATTTGTAATATTGGGTGACCCAGAGAAGCCTGATGTTTTTTTAATAGCGCAGTTGGTAACACTGCTACAACGTAAACCGCGTTCTCAGCGTTTAGTGTATATACGAGAGATTCGTTTTTGTCCGGTTTCAGTTATCATGGCACCTTATAACTTGAAGGAGCACATGTTTTGCGTGGAACGTTATTTTCAACGTGAATTGATCACGACTGCAAAGTGAGCTTCAAAAATAATTCAAACTTGGCGATGTTTTTTTGTAGGATACCTTAAGAGTATAAACGCGTCCGCGAGATCTGGAAGACATGATAACTCGGATTTCTCAAAAAAATCAAATATTCAGCGACCTAGACTCGAAAAATTCTTTGAAAATTTTGTAAAGACTGAATGAATATATTGTTGCAAATGGTGGCCATCTGAATGATATTGTGTTTCACAAATGATTGTAAGCTAATCTGCCGTTTCCATATTTTAAATAAAGTTTCAGTCAAAAATTTTGGTCGAGTAGTTTTTGAGTTATTAAAAAAAAAACACGTCTTCTCTGGGTCATCCTGTATAATTGTTCGTACTTTATGCATTAGTGTGTATATATATAACGTTTCTTAAATGAATTAACTTCCACTCGATTTTAACGAAAATGTAAAATCGATTGTTTAGTTGTAATTTAAATTAAAAAATATAAAATTATGAAATAACAAACAAAATAGATTTATTTACTAATGGTTTTTCCTCTTTTGCTTTTTACAGTTTATTGTTTCGTAATGTTAAATAAAATGGAAGATATGCAACTATTTTACATATATATATATCATGCGTTTAACATATTTAATATTTTTATATATTAAAGATGAGGATTTATAATTATAATTTGAATAGTTTTAGAAGCACATCATGAACTAACAATCGAAAATATTTCTTTGCTATAGGTTTGTTAAATTCGCACCGACTATAAAGTAGATAATTAATAAAACATAAATTGTATAAAAAATCAGATACAGATTAGTATTTGGTATTTGTAACAATAGAAGACAAAACAATGAAATAAAAAACAACAACGTATATTTCAGCTTAATGTACAGAAAATAATAAAAACAAAAATTTCAAATAATAATGGCTCACTGTACAATAGAATTAATATAAAGGACGCGTAATATAGAACATAAAAATTTATACTTACAATGTAATGATGGTAAGAAAAAGCTGTATCCCGGGCCGCACATAAGAATTGAACTTAGACGTTCTCCTTAAAAAAAAAAAAAACAATAAACTCGCGATTTCGTACAAATTTCACAAAGAAAAGAAACGCGCTGTCTGCTACGTTTAACTTGACGTGGCGAAAAAACACTTAGTTTCCAAATCTACTTCGCGAATACATCCTGTGTAGCGAAGATTTAAACAAAAGAACGGATAGTCGTGCTCGATGAGTACAGCATGCGAGACTGAGTGGAGGAGCCCAACTACTGTGCCTATGTGAATAAACCTTTGGTTCTCTCATTTTACGGGTTAACTTCTCATATACAACGCGCCAGTAGAAGTTTCACTTAAAAGAAAAATATAAAAAAATCTATACAGCGAAAAAGAAAAAATTATAATAATAATAAAACAAAAGAACGGCACGTTACAGAGTAAATATAGAAGAAATAATAAATCGTAAAACATGTGCCATAAACGTTACAAAAGGTTATGCTTGAGCCGCCTATGTTTATATATATTATACATAAATTGAAGTTGCCTAGAATCGTAATTACCGATGCAAGAAGTTAAATGATACTAAGCAGTCATCGCAGAACTTACGCGTTAAATTTAGTATGATCTTTCATGTTTAAGATAGTATGCATGTCAACGATTCTGTAGTATCTAAGGACATTTAGTATACGACCAGACATCTGTTTTGTAATAATTGGAATTTGTTAAAATCTATATTCAATCCAATTAGCGATTTTAAACAAACCAACGAATCAGTCTCGCAGTCGAATACCGAATTACTTGTTTGCTGGTATCACTGAAAGAAAGTCGTCTCTTCGATTCACGAAAATTAAATTATAACTAATTCCTTTATATATTATATTTGTCGGTTATATTACTGTAAAATGTTTATTGTTAGTTTTGTATGCGTGCGAACGAGGGTGTTCAGTATTCTAGAATGTAGATTAAAACAGTTAAACTTATTTTTTAGATTATCAAATTGAGTCAACCAATTTTATTGTTCCTCGCTGCTGAGGGTAAAATATCGAGAGATGATATAGATGTCATGTGGCAAGCAGCTCAATTAAAACACTGCAGCAAGCAGGTGTACGATATCTTAGCACCGTTAGTAAAATTCTTGGAACCCATTTTGATAGTACATTTATACGAATTGTTGTATAAACTAGAACCTAGGGAACATTCTGAACAGGTAACCGATTTATTTATATATATACATATATAATAATTTCAAGTAGAAAAAGTATTTTTCGAATTAATAATTTTGCATTTTTTTTTTTTATTTGTTAAATGTTTTTCCTGCAGAGTTTATACTTAGCTTCTTCATTAACAAAACACATATGGATTAGTGGCGCAAATCATCAGGATATGTTGCGACAAGAACCAGTTCAGCACGTAGTTAAAGGGATTAAGGTAAGTTGATATAATTTATACTATGATGGAAGTTGTGAATGTTTTATATAATATGTTAAAAAGGTATAATTATATGTACGAGTTTGTCTGCAATGTAACGCGTTGAACGTACTTCAATTAAACGTAAACAAAATCCAAACGGTGTATTTATAAATTGTTGACGAAATTGATAGTTTGAAATCGGAAAAATGTCTCTTGAAATTTCACTCATTATTTTGATTACAAACATGAAATAGAGTAAAATTTCACCATTATAAACGGCTAGCTTCCGACTTTATCGGTTAGTTAGGTGAGGTTACATTCGGTTAGGTTTGTTTCGGCTAGTTAGAAGTGGAATTAAAGGAAAAAACGAGAATAACAAAATATCCTGGCTAAGTTAGGTTAGATTCGGTTACGTTAGAATCGGGCAGGTTCTGCTAGTCTTCCGTTCAGTTTTATTATCATGATGCGGTAGGTTAATGATTTCGAAGTTCTCAGCACCTGGAAATTTTAATCGCACGCATTGAAAAAATTTATACATTTTTTTATTTTATGATAGGTGTTATAGTAGTTGAAAATATTTGTGGCCCATATGTAAAATACAAGGACTGTATCCAGATAAACATTCACACGCAGTAAAATATTACGCGTGTGTGCGCGCGCATATTTAACATAAATATTACGATAATTTAAAATTTCCTTTATAAAAATATCGATGATGATATTAATTTTATCATTTGTTCTACTGTATTATATTATAGTCTTAGTTTTACATTTACATACACATTCATTTAATTTACATCACTTTACGAATATACTAATTTAATTTCATTCTTTCCCAGGATGGACTACCAAATATATGTTCACCTGAAGTTCGAAAAGCACTGTCTCCGTGTAAAAGATTAAAACCTATGCATATTTCATCCAGCAAGAAAAAGCGTATTGGTAAATTTGTTTACTTGTTTTGTTCTCTTATATATATATATATATATATATATATATATATATATATATATATATATTTATTTATGTGTGGACGTGTGTTTATTACTAGTTTTGGTTTGATAGATAATAGTCATGTGTACACGTATGCTTTCGCGTCTGTAACGTTGTCAGCAGTGTGTAGCGTGAATGTTGTATGTTGTGTATTTTAATAATTTACTGTTGTAGTGTGGCATTAATTTCTATTCGTCGATATGCCGTCGTCGTTGCGGATAAGCGGAGAGTGATGACTAGAGCTAATACAAGAAACAGTCACGTTAAATGTAATACACCTCTTATGTTGGAGGTATCGAATAAGATTGAAGAAGCAATAAAGAAAGTAGAATTCAAATTTGATAAAGACCTTGAACGTATATTAGTGGAGAATATAATGGAGACGGTTAAATCCACGCTCGATAATTACTTATCGCAATTTAATCAGCGTGTAGATGAGATGGAAAAAGATACCAACAGTAGGATCGACGAACTTGAACAGTACTCGCGGAGGAACTCGTTGTTGATATACGGGAAGACGACAATGAAAGCTGTTGATAAACTCGGTATTTCCGGCTGAAGCTATTTGTAGGTCGCACCGTTTTGGTAAGCGACGTCATGAAAAGGATAAAGATAGTTTTAAACCGCGGCCTATACTGGTAAAATTTACTCGTTACGCATTTAAGCGGGAAATTTACGGAAAGAAGAGGAAACTAAAGGGAACGCAAATTATTGTCCGGGAACACTTAACGTTATTACAAATTATCAGGGATTTATCAGTCAAGTACGGAAATAAGAATGTGTGGACAAAGGACGGTACAATATTTTGTATCGATGAGGCAGGCCAGATCATTATAATCCGGTCGATACAGAATTATTTAAAATTATCTACGACAACTACACCGACGTCGCATCAGTAATTAAGATTATATAACTACGCTGCGATCTGTTGTTAATGTTGGTTTGTAAAACTATGTATTTTAGTAGTGAATGGGATTATGTGATGGTTCATGTGAGGGTGTTTTGTGTGTGTGCGTATGATAATGTCGATGTGTTTCTAAAACGTGGTTGTCCGAATGTTAATGTGTACGTTTTTATGTACGAGTGTGGAATGTAGTTTGTATTTGTATGTATAAGTATATATATAAGCATGATTATGTTAGGGCGTATTACTCTTATATTATCTACATGTCTGGTTTTAATGTTTGTGCCCGTAATTCATTACGTTTATTACATCACGAGTGTGTGTCTTAGTATTCTTACTCTGAATTTTATGTCCAAATATTTATAGTGTTTGCACATAATTCGCGGAATCTTGTTGTACTTGAATCTAAAATGGAAGCTGCACTTACTATATTTTCTATACTTTTCTCTTATTTTTAATTATTATTATTTTATTAAAAAATTACAATGGGTCTTAATGTATACTATCAAAATGTACGGGGCTTAAACACCAAATTAAATTAATTTAATTTAAATATTCATAGTCATAATTACGATGTGATCGGATTGACGGAAACATGGTTGTATAACGGTGTATAAAATAATGAGCTCATTCAATATGGTTATGAAATTTACCGAAATGATAGAGAAGGTAGGAGAGGCGGGGGATCCTTAATAGCTGCGAGGAATTCTTTGCACGTTGAAAGATTAACATTAACCACTATTTCTGGAGTCGAGTCAGTCTGTTTAAAAATTTCTGAGTACAACCTAATTGTGGCGTGTATATACATACCTCCTCGTACCTCGGTTATTATTTATAAACAGCTTTATCGTGAATTGTATGAACTGCTGTTGTACAAGTTCATGCACTCTAAGGTTCTTATTATGGGTGACTTTAATTTGTCTGTTGACGGAAGTACTTCTTTAAATATTCAAGATGACAAGCTGGCTAAGCTTTCAAATTTTGTAGAAATCAGTAGTTTGAAGTTGATGAATAATATACTGAACTTCCAGGGCAAAACACTGGATTTGGTGCTGATAAATTCTGCTCCCTCAACTAGCATTAGCAAAGCAATTGATCCCTTGGTATCGGAAGATAAGTATCATCCGGCTTTAGAAATTACTGTTCAACGATGCTCATTAATCAAACCTGATTATGTTACTATTTATCCGGTGTATAGGTTTGGGAAACTTAACAATTTTTCTACTGTTACATGTGAAGTTTCAAGAATAGACTGGACTGAGATTTATAATATTACTAATACAAATGAGGTAACACATTTCTTTTATACTAAGATTTATGGTGCGCTTGATAGAGTTGTACCTAAAAAATCAATTTTTAAATCTAAGTATCCCCCATGGTTTACACAAGAAATAAAACGCAAACTTAGATTCAAAATGAAATGTAGGAAGTCATATCGCAGAACAGCTGACCATACTGATTACATAAAGGTCAGTAGAGTAAGGGCTGAGATTAAAAAGTTGATTCGGCTATCATTCAGAAATTATGTTAGTAACGTTGAAAAAATATCCAAATCAATCCCAGTAGATTTTGGTCAATTGTGCAAAACAAGAGAGACTCTCGTGTTTCGCCTACATTTATGAAGTAACAATGGCAGAAATCTTGAAATCAGTGAGGATATATGTAAATCTTTTGCTGATTATTTTGCTTCAGTGCATTCGTGTGAGCACACATTAGATACTGGTGACACTGAAACTGGAGCTAGTATTCTTAAACTCAACTCTGTTTCTTGTGAATACGATGAAGCCGTCAAGAACTTGAAGCCTAAATTTTCTACTGGTCCTGACAACTTGCCACCGTTTATATTTAAATTGTGTTCCGATCTATTAGAAAAGCCTTTAGTGTATCTGTTTAATCTAATATCAAAACAGTGCATTTGGCCTACATCTAAAATAATACCGGTATATAAATCGGGTGATCGTGTCAGCTAATCGCCAATTATCGACCTATCTCTATACTCTGTACACCTGCTAAATTATTAGAATCTATAATATACGTTAGGTTGAACAGTTATTTACTGACTAAAATTATGCCTGAGCAACACGAATTTATGAATCACAAGTCCACTGTGACAAATCTAGTTACATACACTGAACAGATTTCTAGATTCATGGATTGTGGTTTACAAGTTACACTGATTTTAGTAAAGCATTTGACACAGTTAGTCATTCACATCTACTGAATAAACTAAAGTTGCTTGGACAGTCAAAAGATTTTATAATATTATTAGAATCCTATTTATATAACCGTAAGAGCTATGTTGTGTATAATGGCTACCATTCTAATACATATTCACCTACTTCAGGGGTTCCACAAGGTTAGAATTTGGGTCCCCTTCTATTCCTAATTTTTATCAATGATATTGGAAAGAATGCTCAAAATTTCTTTTATTTGCTGATGATCTCAAAATTTATGCTCCTGTATCTTCACTAGCTGACTGTGAATCTTTCCAAACAGATCTAGATAAGCTGGTTCTGTGGAGCAAAGAAAATCATTTACCTTTCAATTATGACAAATGCGTCCACATGAGTTTCTGTAGAAATAGAAATAGGTACTCGTTCACTTACACGATGAATGGTAAGCAGATAATTAAAAAATCTGTGGTGCGGGATCTCGGAGTTAATATTGATGACAATTTAAAATTTTCAATACATGTAAGCGATGTTGTTAATCGCTCTTATAAAATGCTAGGTTTTATTATAAGAAATTCATACGTGTTTAGAGATCCATGGACGCTATTGTCGCTTTATAATGCATTGTAGTCCTTTAGAATACTGTTCAATTATTTGGGATACGTATTATAATAAATACATTAGGTTAATTGACAAAGTTCAGTGTAAATTTTTAAAGTATCTATATTACCGTATATCAGGTATTTACCCTAAATATATATGAATTACGATATATTAAGAAATATAATGGATGTGAGGTCTTTACACTACAGAAGGAAAATAGCCAAATTAAGGTTTCTTCATGATGTATGCAACGGTAGAGTTAATTGTAAGTATTTAACATCAACCGTCTCCTACGTTGTACCAAGACCAAATAGGCGATCGAATCGTTTTTTTTTTAGTGAGCCGCGTGCACGAACAAACCTCGGTTTAAGTTCTCCGTTGCCGTCAGCTTTCCGCTTATATAATTCTCTTTTGAACATATTTCCCTGTATGGATATATACTTTGATAACAGATATTTCTTTAATAAGTTGCTTCCCGAACATATTTTGCAATGAGAACAGGAGTTTCGCTGTTGTCTATTCCAATAGTTCTAGATTGTTATTATGCGGCGTGTGTTTGGTCATGTAGTGTATACGTTAAGGTTTATATTGTATTTATTAATTTGTTGAAGCTTATTCGTCCGTTTATTTCGAGTAAGATTGTGTGAATGATGTATGTTTTAATGAGTGTGAGACTTGTGAATGCGTGTAGTTTTTCTGGTGTGTTTAATGGGTGGGAGGCTGGTGAATGTGTTCAGTGTATTTTTTTGTATTTTATTTTTTTTTTACTTTTAATTTTATAATTCAGAAGAAATTATTCATTTTATTATTTTATTTATAAGCCTACACTATAATTGGCTGTTAGCTGTTGTGTGGCTTCATTAAGTAAATAAATAAACTATTGTATTAGTCGAATTCTGAATGGAATTGCTGTGAATCGTGTTTGATGAATATAACGATTGAATGTTTTTTAGTGTTGTTTTGTTAATGGGGTAATTTTAAAATTGAAAACTTTTATTCAACGTATGCTCATAATAAACAAAAAAGAAATCATTTTTTTTTAGATTTTTTAGACTGATTTTTATAATTTTTAAATTTATTATTATTATTTTGTTACCATCGGAAATGATCAATTAGAATTAATTTTTATTCGTGGTCTGTTTTTTACGGCTGTTGTATTTCCTGTATATACATTTTCTAATACAGATCAAATGAACCTGCATTTTTTGACACTACTTTTGCCCTATAATTAGTTATGAAATATTGTATTTTAATTCTATGAAAACTCACCCAAAGTAACCCTGCATATGTTTTACGTTGTCTCATTTTGTTTCATTTTTAAACACTGTGTATATATCAGAACATTACCTAAAATGTAAAATAATTTGTTATTTCACAATCGGAATTATATGTTGAGTTTGCTGTTACGTAATATTCGTTATAATATTTCATTTATCCTACATCTTTCATCGTTTATGTATATTTGGATATTTAATTTTTTATTTTTAGTTTACACATTGATTAAATTAAATAATTTATAAACTTGCATATCTCTGCACTAGTTAGTTGGGTAGAAAGATTAGTTGCTTATTATATTAATTACAAATTAAATCAGTCATAATGTTTATGATGTTTATCAAAAGACCCGCTAATTTCCGATTCTAATCATGTATATCACGCCGTTACATTTTTAGCTCATTATTATTATATACGAATGAAAACTCGACATTTTATGCTGTTACATTTTGATAATAGATATTATCATTGACGGACCTGAAAAAACGGATGAATCTGAAGAGATGCAGGAAGATAAGGATCACGAAGAGAAGAATATGGAAGATGTTAGACGTGCTTTGTAAGTTGTATATTCGTGTTTCTAAAATGTTACTCGTTATAATTTAATTCGTAATTGCTATATTATTTATGGTAGTTAAATTTCGATAAGTAGATTTTTCATTATTCGAACTTATAAGTTACTGATTTGAAAATAGAAGTTGATTTGAATAGATTTTTATCATAGTATGATTTTTTTTCTATAAGATAAGAAAAACAAAAAAATAAAACGATGTTAATGTACCGTTTGAAGGTTAAATATTATATATCAGTATATATATATATAATTAAACATAAATAACATTTAATGACAAAAATGAATGTAAAACAAGAATAAATTATCCGTTAGAAAGAAAATTAAAAATCGTATGAAAAGATATGAATTATCGGACGTATTTATATTTTATAATAAATGTGTTGTGGAAATGTATAGGCATTGCGATAGTGAGGAAAACAGGGTTGCAGTCGAATCTCTAAAAAGAGCTAAAAGTAGTTCGAATGAAGATATTAAAGGTCATGAAGGAAAAAAGCAGAAATCAGAAATGAATACTACCGATGGAGATGACAAGTCTAATGTTGTTCTACCTGTTGGTAAGTTTATTTTTAATTAAATAACGAATGCAAAAATATATTACGTATGTTTGTGTGCGAGTGTGTTGATGTATGTTATTAACTTTACATTGTACACATACGTGCAAGATGATTTTTCGAAATTATTTTCCAACTGTTTTAAAAATACTTTATGATTGTAATAATAATAATAACGTTATTATAATCGTTAATATATTAACAAATTTGTGAATTATTTTTCGTGAGACTATTCACGAAACGATATGATAGTGTTAAGGAAAAATGTTGATAAATAAGTTAGGCGGTTTAAAAATTAATTTTCTTAACTTATAATTAATGCCCGATATTAACAACCACCAACTCTGAGTTACCAACATTAAATTCTCGAATAGCATTTAAAAAATTGTTACTGCTTTCAAATTGTGTTTGTGCTATTTCTATTTTTTATTCTATTAAGTAGATATTTATTCTGGTGGATAAAATAGCTTAGTAGAAGAAGTGTGTATTATAAAATCAAAGCAAGCTCCAACTTAATGTATGATGTAAATACAACAGCAAAACGTATATTTTTACAAAGTAAAACATAATAAAAAAATAAAGTAAATAATTGAAGTACCGGAACTTGCCTCACCACCATTAGTAATATGTGATATATACGTACAAATAATACTTATTAAGAATAATACCAAAAAGTAATGGGATTGCGGAAAAAAATCTGGGGAAAAAAAGTTAAAAAATAAGTAATTGTAAGTTTTATATAAATTACGAATTAAATAAAGATATTATAAAATAATCATTAAACAAATGAAAATAATCTAATGCATTAAAATAAGATAAAAATAAGATACTATGCAGAATGAATCACAACAAATAGTGTTTTAGTCTTATAAATACAAAAGCCTGTAACCGTAACACGTGAATGTCGTATTTTCGTATTATACTGATAAACATTATCGATGCGAATAAATTAATACAGGTGGAAATAAGTTATATTTTATATATTTATGTAGCTTTTTTTTAAAAAAAAAAAAATAATGATTTTAATTGTCTACTTTAAATTTAATATGTTTCTGCATTTTACAGTTAATTTTTTCGTTATTTGTGTTTCCAATTGTCCGGTGAATTTTATTTACAATACGTAATTAATTTTCATACGTTTAAAAAAATTTTCAGTGTAAACCATGTCAATGTTTTTTTTTTTTTTTCGTACGAGGTATCGAAACAATTGCACAGTTTTCATTTTCGATGCAATTGTTTTCGAAATGTCACAAGAAAACAATATTGACACGGTTAGTTTACAGTGAAAAAATTCTGAACGTAAAATAATAATACATTAGAAAATTGATAAATAATTATTTCAAAAATAATCAATCGTAGTTAGTGAGATTTTTAACATTTTTTTATTTGAACGGTGCAGATTTTCGGCTTCACGTTTCCCGTGATGAATAAATAATATGTTATTTATTCTGCGACAACGCAAATTTCGTAATTTAGATGCTTAGGCTTTTATTTATACTAATCTATGATTATTTTATGTATGTAATTAAATATTTCTGCTTCTTCTTCAACTCGTAGTTAATTTACGGTAAATTTTATCTTCCTTAATTGTCAGACGTTTACTTACAATACGGGGCCATTGCACTCCGTATTCTGTCATATGTAAATTATTCGTTTTGGTTTCGATTAAAAATTTTTATTAACTGATATTAATTTAGATTATTATTTTCTTTTGTGCGTTTCGGAGATTGTTTCGTATTTCCGATTAATAACGTTATTATCAAATTTATTTTAAAAATTCTTAGCGATTTGATAGCTACGATACTAAATATATAATTAAAATTACTAATATTCTCATTTGGTTACCGATGATAACTAAACTGTGTTAATGTTATGTGCGTATTTAATTTAAAACAGCTCATAGAATCTGTATTAAGAACAATTTTACAACGAACAAACTTTATATTACATTAAGATTCCAGATATTAATATTATTTACTTCATTAGCTGCAGATACGGTGGAAATGTCAGGATTTGAATTATCGGACGAGGAAGATATTCATCATATTGATAATAGTCGAAGAGGTTTACATCACCATTTGCATAATGATGATGATGAGGAAGACGAAAACGATTTGACCGAATCTGATGAAGATGCACACCATATGAGTAATCTTTCGTCGATTATGAAGAAATCTAGACACGATCAGCAGGTTCCAAATTTATTGATTAAGTACGTCCTATTTTATCTTTGACAATTGTTAGGCTGTTAAAGTTTTGCACTGATTTAATAATGCATTATATAATTTGAAAATATTTATTACCATTTATTCTATTGATTGCACTTCACCGTCACTAAAACTGTCATTTGACAGATACCACATAACATATCGTTTGTATATTATTTATACAATCGTTAATTGTGCGGGTTTCCGATATTGAATTAAATTTTTAGGAGATTTTTTACTTTAATGAATATTCCGGAATTTATAGAACGTTTATTTTTTTCAATTTGACGCCAGTAGAATTTACATCTTTAAATTATTATGTTTAATAAAATTATATCACACCTTTATAAACCTTGTTTTTTTATATACGTTCATCTTGCGATTTTAATATTATTTTTGTAACTGATTATACTTGAGCAAATGTAAACGGTATGAAACGGAATGTTTTTGTTATTATAGTTTATAATTTAGTTTCGAGTTAGAAATATTGTCGTCACATATTTATAACATACATTTTTTGTTGCTGTTTTTTTAAATGAGGTATTCGGTTAATAAATCAAAAATATCAGAATTTTGATGAGCATACGGTATAAACAATGAAACGTTATACAATTGGATGTGGGAAAATGTGAAATTTTAGACGTATTATAAATTAATTAAATTTTATATAATCGATTTTTATGGTATTTCTGTTGTGGTGTAGAATTCTGATATTTTTTATTTATTAACCTGATATCTAATTTTTTTTTAAAAATGTGTGACAACAATATTTCTAATTCGAAACTAAATTAAACTATAATAACAAAAACATTCCGTTTCATATTGTTCACATTTGCCCTATAAAATAAAATTTCGTGTGGAAGAACGGAAAAATGTAAAATTTTACGCGTATAAAGAAATTAAAATTTTATATAATCGATTTTTATGGTACTTCTGTTGTGTAGAATGCTTAGCGTCGTGGTCACACTACTTAAGTTCAAATCTCATCGGAGATAAACATTTTTTATGATAAAAAGGCCTGTAGCCAACCCAGCTGAACATACTTATCACAAGTTGTGTTTCGATCTAAAACGATCTACCAATTCTAAACGTTCTACTCAAAATCCATAGTAACGAAATTTATTGTAACAAGGAAATTGTCTGATACACAGTAAAACGTTGAAGAAAAATTTCCCGCAAAAAAGGTTGAACTATAATCTAAAGTGTAGAAAAGTTATAGTAAAAAAAATCGGGTCAGAAGATGATTTCAAAGGTATCTAGAGCATATATTTTCCTAATTAAAGACAAGAAACAACTAACGTTTCGATCATTCGTAAAATTATATACTTTATTTTATCAAATTTTTAATCAATTAATGCATTTCATTTATTATACGCATATATTGGAAGTTATTTGATGCTGCCAATTTTTACATTAATGTTCGGAATTTTAGTTATTAGGTAAAATTATGCTTTTAGTGATGTGAACGATGACACCCTTAGTGATGACGGCAGTGTTTCGTCTAGAATGAGTAATAAATCGGAAAAGAATATGGCAGATTTCGATGGTGAAGATGCTGTTTGTGATGATGAAATTGTTCAGCTCGCTAGTGGACACGCGGTATATATAATATATATATATATATTTGTAATGTGTACAACTTTATATTATTTTTAACGATATTTTTATTGCGAAGTTTATTTCACAGAATTTTTGTTCCAGTGCTTTCGTATTACGTTAACTTTTTTTTTGTTATTATTATTATTATTATTATATATATATATATATATATATATATATATATATATATATATATATATATATATATGTTTTGAGTGTCTAACAGCAATGGTATGTCCATTAGTGTTTTTACACACACACACATATATATATATATAAAATATGTGGGAGCTCTGTTCACCAGTGACGGAAGAGATATTAAAGAGATTATTGACATGGCGAAATAGGCATTTACTAATCTGTAAGTGATACTAAAAGATCGAAAATGAAAAATGTGTACAAAAATGTGAATCAATGCCATCAGGGATTTATAAAACGATTAAAAACACATTTGAAATGTGGACGCTGAGGCGCATTTGGCGATCTCATGGAAGGAGAAGAGTACAAATAAAGAAATGCTCCAAAAAGCGGAATGGAAAAGATGATCCTGGTAGATGACATGAAGAGGTATACAAAATATGTGGCACGCAAAATCAGAGAAGGATTATTCACGCTGAGGGAAATAGTCTGGAAATTATAACAGGAATGAAGCTAAAAATCGTTAAGGACATAGTGGATGCCACAAGGAGCAGACGATTATAGGGATAGATATTCGATAATGTTGGTATATGTAATTATTTGGAAATCTAAGGAGCAATGTGAAGATGATATATATATATATATATATATATATATATATAATTTATCATATATACGCATTATGGTTATATGGTATGATCATGAATTCACAATTTATATTAGATAAATCTGACTGCACAATTTTGTGATAAATCTATTTTGTATAATTACCGTTTTTTCACTAATTTTCCCCTTCGTAGTATTTTATAGAATTGGAATTAGAACGCTATGTAATCTGTGTTCTTAATTTTTTTGTTTTATGGTTTGAAAAGTACGGAATTTTAAAAATTTAACGTTTTGTTTTGCTTTATTATTTATATGTGTTATTGTGGTAATCCCCGGTACATAATGTTTGTAACTCATGTGTTATATTTTCTTTTATGTTTATTACTTAGGCAAATATACTTTGTTGTTTTTGTTGAATTTAAAAAAATTTTCTGTAAGGTTGCACTTTAAATTACTCTATTTTATTACGAGCGGTCGGGTAATTGCCTTATAAAGGTCACCTGAAACACGGAGATTATAAAATTTGTGATCGCACATAAAGAAAAAAATGTATCATTTAATCTTCATTTAGTAGAGAAAAAACAACAACAAATGGTTGACGGATGGTGTGTGTTAGTTATCGCATTGTTGTTTGCTTCAATTTTAATAATCAGCGATCATTCTAAATTGCAAGAAAAATACAATAAACTGGGAAACAGTAACTATTTCTATATTAGGGTCACATTTGTACGACCGATTAAATTTCTTGGCCGTTTTATAAATGATTGTAACTCATACTTAATCATTATTCGAGTGTAGAAGGTGTTCGTTCAGTATTATATCCGTTCATCATCGCAAATTTGATTAACGATGAATATACTCGTTTAATACGTTTTTAATACGTTTCATAACTAAATTGAAATATTTCTTTTAGCACTGTTAATATTTAAAGTATCGTTTCAGTTTCCTTCTATATCTGTTGTATTTATTTTTCCTGCTTAATGCGTGTATTTATGTTTTATATATATGTATATACGTATATAATTATAGGTCCAAAGCAATATTATAGCACAACGAATCGCTCATTTATCGTTCCATAATCAATATGGCAATAACGAAAGCAGTCTGTATTATAAACATAAACCGAAATCGGTAAGACATATTCAAGATTATAAATTAATGTCACGTGATATAACGCCTTTACTGAGATATTATAATTTGGAAACTATCTATTCGTCCGGTTCAACTTTGCTTTGGGATTTAGTACAGGATTCGAACATAGTAAGTTTGACAATAATTATCTTTAAAACATATTTTTTTTTTTACATAACGTTGCGGTATTTAAATTTGTTATTACAGATAAGTTTTTAATTTTTCTTTGAGATTTGGAACAGGATTCGAACATACTAAGAGTTCACGTAAATTATCTTTTAAAATTATCTTTAACTTTGTTGTATTTAAATTTTTTATAACATTTCAAACATAGTAAAATGATCTCTTAAAATTATATTTTTTATATAGCTTCGTTATATTTAAATATTTTATAAATATAATTTAAATTATAAATAACCTAGTTTTGAATTTATACTTAATCGGTTGATGAAATAAGTGAAACGTACCATTTTTAAAAAGTTATTATTCGAATATTTACACTTGTGTCAGTTCTGTATTAGAAGGTTATATTTAGTGGCGTTCTGAAAGGTACATTAACGTATTAAATTAAATCCTCCAGAATGTAGAATTTATACTAAAAATTAAATAACCAGAAAATTTACATCATTTTATAGATTATAATTAATTATGTTCGAATGCGGATTCATAAATTACCGTAATTTCTAGCGATGTATTAGAATATTTTTAAAAATATTAAATTAATTCGACATTTTTTATTACGACTAGAATATCTATCGTTTTGCTAAGAACTGGAATCGATCGCAATAGATCGTTTTCGACGAAGTGCACACCGTGACCTCTCATATTTGGCGGACTTCTATAATGTTTATTTATTATGTAACGTTTTGAAATATTACAGCGTACGATTATTACGGCTCTTATCCTAATTTACTTCATTTAGGCATTAGTAGAACCATCCGACAGAACAGATTTATAAATTTACTTTTATATCTCTTTTTCCTATCGGTTTTATAATCGATCGCATTTATTTATTTATTTATTTATTTTTGCGAGAAAATATAAATAGGATATGGTTTCTTCGATTTTTAAATCACGTTACTAAATTTTTTATTACGTTTACATTTAAGAAAGATTCGGGTTGATAGTTTTTTGTCGTTTCTTTCATATCTCATTATTGTTTTATCACATATATAAAAATGTATGTGTGTGCATATATTCGTTATTTTTAATTTTAGATTAGAAATGATAATTTGTATCGTTTTTAGGAATTACTTTCAGAAAATATAGCCTATGAAGCGGAAAAAGCCATGACCACTTTATTGTGTTACAGTTCGGATTTAGAAGTAAAAATGAAATTTATCGAAGGTTGCCTGGAAAATGTTGAAAAAAATAGGTATTTTCTCGAGATTTTTTTATCGCTATTTAGACGTAAATTGTAGTTTTATTAATCAATTTTTAAATGTTATACAATTCGTACCGCGTGAAAATTCGCGCGTATTCGATTAACTCCCTTTTAGTACATTACAAAAATTTTGATATAAAATTATGAGCTTTATACAGATGTTTATTATAGAATACTGGTTTTTAAATGGAACTATAGATAATCTTGCATATATTTGTATAAATATTTTTAAAATTGAGACATTTTACGTCAATTAGAAAATAAAAAATTTTGTTTGCATTAACTCAGAATTTTAACAAAATACATGGCGTTTACTATACAACACTGCTTCTAGATGACTCTAGACACGATTTTCAATGTCTTTATATATATATATATATATATTATTAGAATTGAGACATTCTATGGTCAAGCAGAAAATATATAATCGTGTCAGTATTAAAATTTTATTTACCATATAGTGGACATCTTGACTGAAAGGGTTAAATTTTCATGTATCGTATAGTGGACATCGTGATTGAAAAAATTGACTAAACATTATTACGCTTCGTGCGTTACGACTAATTTAATTTTAATCTCGCGCTTTATGAAACGTGTAAGGACGACGAGATGTAGTAATTGAATGATAAATAATTTAAGCCATCTTTTTAAAAGTAGTCATAGTTGAAATTAAAGATTTTTAAAAGTATATCGAAATAAATTTGAAAAAAATACACAATCATTATAAATATCGTTTGCAGTGTAAACTAAACTTGGTACAAATAATGAAAATAATTAGCCGTTATATTTTTTCAACATTGTGGTTATACGGTGTTGAAAGTTAAACGATATAAGAAAACAATATGAACGTTTTCTATATATGGTTGTTCTAGCTTAATGTATATCACATCAGTCCTTAGATAGAAAAATATAGAGACGTATTTAAACTTCAGGTGGAAATTTTGAAATAGTTAATAATAAGAGCTCGCAAATCAAAATTGACTGCTGCAGTAGGTCGCAGAAGGACGTCGTAGATTTATAACATACTAAAATTGTTATGGCTTATCGATGCTAGAAGACTTTTCCATCTGACAAGAGACTACGGCAAGATGTGGACTGTAACCTTCGCTATCGAGAAGACGGCTCGAGAAGAAGTTATTCTGATATTAACGTTGCGATGAAAAATAAATCATGACTTTTCTGACAATACCTATTATTATTATTATTATTATTATTACATTAATCTGTTTCGTTATATTTATTATTGAAATGAATACAAATAAAATTTGATTTGATTATCGTGCAGTTTGTATTTATACACGTTTATCATTGTTGCGATTTTTTTTTATTGAATTTTAGATCTGTGGTTATATCATTAAGATTACTTCCGAAAATATTCACGTCCTATCATCAACTGCACGATAGTAAGAGATTACAAGTTAAACATTTAACTTTATGGGCGTTCGAACAGCACGACATGATGATGAAATTTTTTTCTAATTTAATCGTATACGCTGGCAACGGTTATCCGTCTGATTTAAATACCCATTTAACTAATGTGCAAGTTCGTTTGCATTTTTTGACGCATGTATTTTCTCATATCGGTCTTCCAGAAACCATAAGGTAAGTTATCATTCATTACATTATATCCTACGGTTGTCGTTTTGTACTCTTTATTAAACATTTTATGTATATATATATATATATATATATATATATATATATATATATATATATATATATATATACACTCCTTTTTACGCCATCTCTGACCAAAGTTTGTCGATCAACATACACCTCTGACAACTGCGTCGATGTCTTGTTGTACCATCGACACGCATCAGTTCTCCGTGACATGTTTTTACTCCCTAGTTTCCGATATCTCTTGATGACACCATTCAGGACAAGTTAGAATAAATAAAATCTTTCCGTATGTCTATTTATACGATCGTAATATTTTCATTTCCTGAAGCATATAGTGTATAGCAGTTCTATTTGCTTTGACATTCGTCGCAACATATCTGTATTGGTAATATAATCTTTGCATAAAATCTCCAATATACGGTGATATATATAATATACATCCCCAGCGCTTCGATCTTCTTTATCCAACTTTCTATACATAACATAAAAGATTTTGATTTTTATATATATATATATATATATATATATATATATATATATATATATATATATATATATATATATATAATCAAAATCTTTTGCCCTAATTTTGGTAGATTTGAAGAATACTTGTACACTCCCGATTTTCGTTTTTTTTTTTTTAAATATCACAAATTATTATTTATAACGATTTACGAAGTTAAAAATCCGCGGAAACCATTTTTGAAAGTGTCGTTTTTTCTTTTAATTCTACTGCTAACTAGCCGAAATAAACCTGACCGATTCTAACCTAACTGAATCTAACCTAACCTAGGTATTTTGTTATTCTGGTTTAAATGTGTCATTCTAGGTTTTTTTTTAATTCTACTGCTAACTAGCCGAAATAAACCTGACCGATTCTAACCTAACTGAATCTAACCTAACCAAGGTATGTTTATAAACATACTTATAAGTACAATTTAAAAGGTTGTAATTTACAATTTAAAATTTTTTCCGCGTTTTTTTTTTTTATTTTTTATCCCGCTTAGGGAAGCAAAACACATCAATTTATCCAAGCCCCAATCGATTCTGAGTTGTACAAGTATGCCTCGAATGAGCCCTAATGTTAATAGTCACGTAATATTGAAAATACTTATAAATTTCTGATCATTTAAATTACCAAATAAATGTACATTTATAAATTAGGGGCATTAAGTCAATTATCGAGCGTTGGCTCTTTTAATCTGTTGACATCATTTTCATTATTTTTTCTCAACCATCTACACTTCACTCTATTGTGTAAGTCGTATATTCAGTATTTTCGTCCTTCCATCTCATTCTCGACTTCGTTTTCAGTCATGGTACCCATTCAGCGTATATGTTGGCCTGTCTGTCTCTTTCTATTCGATTAACATATCGAGTCTAGTACATCTTCTGTTTTTAACTTATTTCTAAATATTTTATTATTTACTTTATCTCGATTATTTTCCTTTTCATTAGAACCTATCATCCTAATTTTTTTTAATGGTCAATGACTGTGTTTGCGTACCGTAAGGTATGAAGAATACACGTGCGTTGAAAACTATAGTATTTGTGTTATTTTATATTAAAATTGCGTGCGCGTTAATTACATTAAATCGTCAAAATTGGAAAAAGTATAATAACCTATTAAATCGATGTTCGGTGATAGCTTAACACGAAGACTCAACTACATATAGATATCCATTTTATACTCGATATAATATTGTAGCTGTTGATGATAACCGTGCATAATAAGTAATTTTAATATTTGTTTTCGACAAAATATGTACAATAATAAATATAAATTTTGGAAGGAAGTAATATTTTATTTTTTAATGCGCCAGAAAACTATTTTTAAAATGTCGGTTAAATTAATCAAATTAAGTTTCTTCTTAATACCATTTATTGATTACATTATTAAATTAAATTTTGATTATTTAGGTATCAAGGCTGACGACGATATGTAGCTATATCGTTTTAAAATAACATAGTTTGTTCATTAAAATAATTAAAACAATTTTCCAAAGTTGTACATTGCTAATATTTATACTTACCTTGACCTTACTGTTGTGTATTAATATGAACATCTTATGGACATGTTAGATCTGTTTTTGAGTGCCGGCAGGACTTTTTACAGCTACAGAACTTTTGTTTTTACTTATTCCGTATACCGAGTCTCGTTTTCCCTTCATCATTCTTTTCGTTAAAGTTTTCGAATGTGCGATCTGTCTGACCATTTCATTTCTTCTAGCGTTGATTGTGTATCAAGTGTATCGTTGTTCATTTTATATATTTTTATATATATATATTTATATATATATATATATATATATATATATATATATATATATATATATATATATATTACACGATACCTCGTATATTCTATTAATATATTATAATAAAGTATTTATACAGAAAAATTTTATTTTATATTTAAAAAAACTATTATATATTTATTAATGAATTAATTATAAAAAATAATAATTTAATAAAAAACTAACCTGACCGGATTTGTAATTATTTCAAACATCCATTCTCATTTTATTCTAACCGTCTTCATTAAGAAACTAACAACTGAACTTTGTAACTGAAAAACTCGAACTCTCTTGAAAATGAACAACCATCCCTTTTTATACATTTTTCTTAAGCATTGTTCAATAAAAATTACTGGATTTTCTTCATTATTTACTGGCTGTAATTTTTTTTACTGGCTGTATTAACTAAAATTATTTGGTCAAACTAATTTACTGTTTTTTTTCCATTGACTAACTAAAATTAATTTTAACTATTGTATAATAATAGTTTATCTACTACAAATCCGGTTTGGTTATATTATAATAATTTTAATATATTTTACTTTAATTAAATAAATAATTATATATATATTTTGTTTTATTATATTAATTAAATTAAATATTAGTTTTCCACCTTCAATATAATATTTTAATTTTTTATAATGTGGAATGTAGTGATTTTTTTATAAAAAATCAATTGAAAATTAGTTAAATCACTATTTATTTTCTTAAAGAAAACACAAAGCTTTTCGGCATTTACGCCATTATCAAGTGAAATATTGTAAAACATCATAATTTTAAAAATATAAATTAAATATAATTACTTAAAAATATGTGATGATGATTGTGAAAATATGATCACAAAAATGCTGTCTGCTTCAGTTCTATTTTTTGATTTGTTGAAATTTAATATCAATATATTTGTTTATTAAACATCGCAATAGTAAATGAAAAATTTAAAATTCCACCAGTATACAACTTTTACAGAATCCGGAAAATAGTATTGAAGAAAAAATTAATATAAAAAAACAAAATTAATAAACAAATATATTGATATTAAATTTCAACAAATCAAAAAATAGACAGAACTGAAGCAGACAGCATTTTTGTGATCATATTTTCACAATCATCATCACATATTTTTAAGTAATTATATTTAATTTATATTTTTAAAATTATGATGTTTTAAAATATTTCACTTGATAATGGCGTAAATGCCGAAAAGCTTTGTGTTTTCTTTAAGAAAATAAATATTAGTGATTTAAGTAATTTTCAATTGATTTTTTTTTTCAATATAATAAATTTAGATTTATTATAACGTGAACATACGACGATCGTCGTAATATATATATATATATATATATATATATATATATATATAATATAATCGCGGTGGCGTATTTGTTAGAAGGCTCGACGGTCGAGGGTTCAAAACCAACTCGCGGCATAGAAATTTTAACCAGATTCCAATGAAAAAAATTCAAACTTTACGAAGTAATAATTTTTATGTTACACAGATTAACCATTGAGGAACTGGACACGTTGTGGCAATGTTTAGTCAGCAGCGATATACGCACGAGCGATGAATTTTTCACTTGGGTGTTAAGGCAGATTAAAAGTAAAGATCAGCACGCTTTCGATACAGAAACATTAAAACATTTATATTGTCATTTGATGCCAACTTTACCGCCTGAAACTATGACATTGATATCGTTAACATTGTTGCAACAACTTTGCAATATGTGTCGTTCACGCGATTATATGAAAGCGTGTGGAGACAAAATTGCACTGGATCATATTTGGAAAGTGGCGTTACGCGCTATTAATACAGGTATGCGATTATTAATTTATTAAATATACTAGGAATTTTCGTATTTCTAAAAATTCGAATATAAAAATATCTTTAATCTAGTTGTTTAAAATGAAAAAATCAATTTAAATCAAATATAAAAAATATCTTTAATTTACTTTTAAAATAAGTGCTTGCATAAATATAAATCAAAAATAAAGAAATTCAAATTGAAGAAACAAATAACCTCTTTCAATTTTATAAAGAAACACTTTATTCATGTTAAACACACTGACCTGTACATCGACTGTTTTTGAACACACTGCTTTAACTTTTTTTACATATTACACAAGTGTTGATTCCATTCATTCTTACATGTTTTCATAACTTAGCAGTGACTGCGTTTCTCATGCTCTACATTTAAGCTGGTGTCTCTATAAGTTGACGGAACCGATTGATCATTTTCATCATCTGGACTTCGTATATCTGTAACACGACCTCGACTTCTTTTACAGGTCCTTCATCCATAGTAAAAAAATTTAGTTCATTTTTACGACGTTAGTGATTTATACAGAACTCATGCATTGATATTAGTCAAATTAAAAATATTGAAAAATGTATGCAGCATGCATTTACAATATACAATCAAGCTAAAAGGTGACGTTAAAAAACAATTGTTTGACCTAAAATGCCTATTAATTAATCCAAAGATTGTTTCAAGTAAGTACATGAATTTTTACGTATTCCTCGTGAGTGATTAGTAAAAACAATGGCTGTTGTAGCGATAAATTATGTATATAGCTTGCCAATATCCCTTCAAAACCAGGACTGAAAGCACACCCAACAAACACATTAGGAAACAAAAATTGTATTTAGTAGTGTAAAAAAAAATGAAGGTTTCAGGATTTTTCAAGTTGGATAACAGAGTTCAATAGATTTCGCAACACGATTTTCTATTTTAATACCATCAGTATCGTTGTATTTCACGCTTTCCGATGGTTAACTTAATATTTTTAAAAATACTCATTTTGTAAAATTTTGATTCGATGGAGAAATTCCGAAAGTTATATATTCATATGTGGTGTTCTATAGAGTGACCAAGAGAAGGAAACAATTTTGTTTTTTTAAAAAGTGCTAGAAAATGTAAAAAGACCGAATGAATGTATTGTTGCAAGTGGCGGTCATCAGAATGATACTGTTTTTCACAAATGATTATAAGCTAATCTCTCATCCTATTTTTAAATAAAATTTCATTCAAAAATTTTTGGTCAAGAAATTTTTTGTCTTCTATGGGTCACCCTATAATATAATTCGTTTACATACGATTGAATTTTACGAAAGTTTTCAAGAAATAATTTAAATTTAGATTTAAGAAATATAAATTAACGTTAACGCGGTTGAAAATTAAACGATGTGAACATTCTAGTTCGTTTGTATTTTTTATATCATTACGAAGTTTGCAATAAAAGTTTCATTTTAATTCGTGTACATATCAAATTTATAAAAACATTAATAAATTTTCAATGCTGAAATGTAATAAAATCTTTTAAATTGTAAAATAACACTAGAAAACAAGTGTTTCGATGTCCGTTGATAGTTTACGATCATGTAATGCATATCGTTTATTAAAGCATCACTATTATTCAAACGAATATCAACTAAAAGAATTTGAAGTAGTTCTTCATTTTTCGAAATCACTATGACCAAATTTATTAATTTTTCGATGGCTTCATTTTTCGTTGTCTGCTCCCCTTCAGCTTAATTTATTTTCTCTGATGCACTTGAATGTCTTAAAATTGTTCTATTTCTTAGGTGTATATTTATATCACCTTCGTAAATTTGTAACATTTTTCATCGTGAATGTAAATTTTTCATATTTTTATCGTTTAAATTTATTTAGTTTTTTAAAAAGTTCAAATTTGGCGAATAAAAGGGTTTATTTTACAAAAATTGTTTCATTTAGAGAATATTTATTATATACAAATATATATATATTTATTTTTATATATATACATATAGATGTCAGCATGTCCGCAATTCAGAATATAAATAACTACTATATGAGTCGGCATTTGGAGCATGAAAATGACCTTATTGAACAGTGTATGCGAAATATCGCCGAAGCATCTTACGACATCGAAGCTACGGAAGAACTCAGCTTAACCTGTATACAAAGGGCGTTACTATTACTGAAGTCCCATTTGGATATGTTTAAAAGAAAGTAAGTGGTAAAATAAAAAGTGAATTAGATATTACGTTTTTGTTTTGTTTAATTTAAAAAAAAAAAAAAAAGAGAGTAATGCTATAAAGTCCATTTTATATATATATATATATCTTCTTCTTCTTTTGTCCAATTGACTGTTCTCAGTCGTTGGTAGCAACTATGGCGACAATTTCTTGATATAATTTTCGGTCTCTGGCCTTGTGAAACAATTCTTCTACCTCCATCGACGACCATTTTCGGATATTATCCAGCCAAGCAATCGTTCTTC
Organism: Coronaproctus castanopsis; assembly: GCA_032883995.1. Taxonomy (NCBI): domain Eukaryota; kingdom Metazoa; phylum Arthropoda; class Insecta; order Hemiptera; family Monophlebidae; genus Coronaproctus; species Coronaproctus castanopsis. The sequence continues at coordinate 60,857,470 of CM065053.1, forward strand.
TGCCTACTTTTCTTTTTCCTGCTACTTTTCCCATGATTATAGTCTGCGGCAGTACATATTTCAGACCTCTTAATATGTGTCCCAAGTATGCTGTTTTCCTTCGTTTGATCGTGTTTAACAATTCTTTATTCTTTTTCAATATGTCCAATACTTCGTTATTCTTCTTCTTTACTGTCCACGATATGCGCAATATACTACAGTAACACCACATTTCGAAGGCTTCTATATTTTTGATTATTTTAGCCTTCAGCGTCCATGTTTCGCAGCCATACAGTAACACTGACCATACGTAGCATTTTAAAACTCCGAGTTTTACTTCAAGAGATATTCCATGTGATGTTAATGTTTTTTTCATTTTTATAAATACTACTCTTGCCTGTCCTAATCCTGCATTTAATTTCTTCATTTGAATCCCCGGCTTTGTTTAGCCATGCACCGAGGTATCTGTACTTGTTCACTACTTTTAATTACACATTACTTAGTATTATCTTTGGTTTACTTTGATCTACTGTCACCATTACTTTAGTTTTCTTAGTATTAATTTTAATACCATATTTATCACCGGTTCTTTCTAATAATTTCAACAATATTATATATATATATAAGGGTCTCTAAATTCAAGTATCTTGGTATCTGGTTCAGTGAGTATACTGATCAGTCAACTGAAATACAGACAAGGATAGAAAGAGCGAGGAAAGTTTTCCAAAACACAATGACGAGGAAGGACCTTGATCTTAAGTTGCGACTGCGCTTTGTACGTTGTTATGTCTGGTCGGTGTTGTTGTATTGCATGGAAAGCTGGTGCTTACGCAAGCTTTTGAAAAGAAAATAGATGCACTTGAAATGTATGTGTACCGTCGCATGTTGAAGATATCGTACCGAGATCATGTCACAAATGATGAAGTCCTTCGTTGAATGTCCAAGAAAACCGAACTGTTGTATCCACTCTAGGGAACTCCAATATTTCGGTCACATATCCAGACACCCGGAAAAATACCACCTACTTCAGCTTGTTCTAAATGGTCAAGTAAAAGGCAGAAGGACCAGGAAGAAGAAGAACATCGTGGCTAGCTAACTTGCGGAAATGGTATGGATGCTCAAAAGAAGAGTTACAGAAGGCGGCAACATCCAACAATAGTTGAGATGATAGCCAAACTTTGAACGGAGAAGACGTAGGTATATATATATATATATATATATAGTGAAATAAGAAATTGAAGTGTGTTGTTAGATGCTATGTTTAAAGATTTTCGGGTAAGTGATCATAAAAACGTCAGTGTCGTGATTAGTAATCCGCGAATGCTAACCTTGTAAATATCGAATTTCAAGTAAATAATATCATTGAACAAATTACTAATAACGTAGTCGATAATGTAATTAACCGCAAAATCGAAAAATCTAAAACGAACAAATCATGATGTGATAAAGATTTAGAATGTTTTAAATTTCTACTTATAAGACTTAATAATATTAAAAATAAAAATTTCAAACACAATATATTACGCAACCTCGAAAATATATAAAACCAAAATTAGATATTTCATTCAAAAGGTCTGGAGAAACTTTGTTAGTTCATTCAGAACCTGATGTAAACTATACAATAATAACGAACTTCGAAATATTTAAATTTTTTAATTTGAAAATTAATGGCGATAACGATTATTATTTTCATATAACTAACGATAAAGATAAAATTAATCTGTATCTAACTTATTTTTTAATTTTAAAGAAGTGTTTCTACATCAATTAATTTAATCAAATAAACACAGTTGAAAGGCAAATCCTAAATAAGCATTATCGCCTGATTGCATAACTAATAAAATTATTAAAATTATATTTTTTTACTTTACGAATTTATTATTAACACTTTTCGATACACTTTTGTAATTTAATGTTTCGGAACATCTGAAAACGTTAAATGAACTAAATAAAAGATTTTAATAAAGTAAATGGTTACATGTCAATATGTTTATTAAGTCCATCAGGTGAAATATATGAAAAATTATTATTATTATTTTTAAAATAGTACATATGTGCTTAATACATATTAATACTGGTTTTATTGTTTTACAGAACTTTATATTACAAACGTAATCCATAATCTAACACAAAATAAATATTTCTATCGTTATTTTCTGATACAGAAGGAGTATTCAACAATTTTTATCGTCAATTTATAATAAACACATTAATCGCAAATAGTTTGTTTTAATGTAATTGGCTTACACAATTATTTATCAAATAGATGTTAAAAATAATTTTGGCGTCTCACAAAATTCAGTCCTTGGATCGGTCTTGTCATATTTTAATATACATTTTGAATTTCAAAATACTCAGATGACTTACTCTTAGTATATAATGTACATTTATATTATAAATTGATGTTGTCGTCCCGTATTTCTAACAGGTATGAAGTTATTAATTATACGAGTTTAAAACCGTAATAAACGATTTAAACCTAAGATTTGAGATTACTAAATCTCAAATTACGATAATACACATGGTTGAGTTAAAAACCTCGATCAATTATTATACGCTAACATTATTAAAATTCATATACGTTCAGTTCCACTAGTCACATAAAATGTTTATGCTGCTAGATAACGACAACGTATATTTCAACATAATTTATAGAAAATAATAAAAACAAACATTTTAAATAATACGTAACGCCCAGCATGGCTTATCGTACAACAAAATTCATACAAAAACGCTAATATATAGAAGAAACATTTATACTTATAATTCAATAACAGTAAAAAAGAATTATAAATAAAAATTATATAGCGAAAAAGAAAAAGTTATAATAATAATAAAACAAAAGAACGACGCGTTACAGAATAAGTAAATATAGAAGAAATAATAAATCATAAAATACGTGCCACATATAACGTTACAAAGGCCTATCAGGTTTGACCATTATCCTATATTTATATACACTATACATAAATTGAAGTTGCCTAGAATCGTAATTACCTATGGTAGAAATTAACGTGGACTAGTCATCGCAGAACTTGCGCGTCAAATTTACTATATGATCCTTACTGTAAAGTATGCATGTCAACGATTCTGTAATATCTAGGGATATTTAGTACACATCTGAGATACCTGTTTTGTAATAATTGTAATTTTTAAAAATTCGTACTAAACAACAAATGTATAATATAAACCGCAATCGTCGAAAATTATGTCACTTCTTCATATATTGTTTCCAATATTACGTTAATTGTTGAGTTTTAATGCCAAAAAGAAAATACTGTGATAATAAAAGTACTTCTCGAACAGTCTGATATATAAATTTTAAATGAATATAAGTTTAGTTACGATACATTAACAAAAGATAAGTTAATAAATAAGTTCTACCCTAACGTAAAAATACAACAATTATTCGCTTTTAACGTAATGCATAAGAAGTTCCATGGTCACTGAAGTTTTTGCGCTGTGAATCAGTGATAAAACTTTTTCAGTAATATGTATAACGAGTGTATTTCTGTACGCGTACATGTATGTACGAGTGTTTGTGTGAAATTTATGCATATAATGTTTAAGTTCTGTATATGTGTATGTCATTATGGATAATTCGTACATTTATGCATCCAGTACATCTAAGTTATAATTTAATTATTAACTAGTGTAAGAAGTTATAAGTGCATACATGTATACTATGACTGTGAGTGAAACTGACGCACAGCCCGCGAAAATGCGAGTATAAAAGTGGTTACTATATTATTGTTAACTATAGAGTTATTGTAAAGGGGAGCAGTACACTGATTAAGCCTAAACGGGTGGTGCAGTGTATTGCTCCTTTGTAAATGCAACAAGTTGTACATTATTAATTTGCATAATAAAGTATTAATAAAAAAAAAAACACGTAAAAATACAATGCGTGACTCGCGTGTTTTCTGGTCATGGTTTTATTGTATATTGTTATTTACAAAAATCATATATTATCTAAGATAATTTATATTGTATACGAATGTGTACAGAAATTGAAAATGTTCAACATAATATATACGCGTAGCAAATATAAAACCATCTGCGGTAATTGTATAAAATTCGACTTTCGCAAAGTAATAGATTAAACTAGCCTGAAAATATTACTAGTTTTTCTTTGTGGGGAGGGTAAATTTATTTGTTAATTTAAGGAATTGATTACATATTCTTCTTTATTTATATATTGTATGTTTTTATAAATTCTGTAAATATGTTATTTTGTCCGTGTAATTAAAATTTTGTTTTATTTCATTTGTACATCATGTATGATACGTTTTAGAATAATAATAATAAAAAAACGACTATTTAAATTCAGATGACGTAGGTTTAGTGTATCTAGTTGCATGTCGATCTTGAATTATATTTATCGATATTAGTAGGTATTGTTGTTAGAACCGCTCAGTAGTCAGATTTTAGAAAGGGCGATTCTCAGTTATATTTTGACTAGAATAAATTATTGATTTCGTTTAAACACCGTTTACACATAGTGTTATATTTAATTTATTAGCGGATTTCTATAATTACACGATTTATTTTACAAATTTCATTCTAGATTATCTGTTACTGTTTTACCGGAATAGATTTTTATACTTTATTTTAAATATATTTGGTTTTATTTCGTTTCTGTTATTCGCTATATAACGTGTTGTCATTTAGAAATATTTTTATTACATCGGATTTATCTTGTATCGAAAAGCTAAAGTAAAATTCAATAGATAAAAAAACAGAAATTTTTAAAAACGATGTTACCAGTTAGTCGATTATCTTCGCTTTGTTATTTAGTACGTATTCTTGGACATTTGATAAAAAATTAGCAGACGGTTCACTAATAATTGTAATATTAAGTGGCGCAGTATTTAAAAATTTGTAATAGTCTTTTTCATAGTTCGTTGAACTTGTTACATATATATATATATATATATATATATATATATATATATATATATCAGTCACACATGGTGTAGTCTAATTATGATCATGCTGCGAGATTTAACGACGATACCATCATTTTATATACACACGACTAATTCATTTCCTTAATGGTTATTTATAGGTATGCGTATAATATTAGACTTTGGGCGTTGGAAGGCAAAAACGTTACTAGTCACGTTATATCAATGGACACTCACGCTGTGCCTATAAATTTGACAATAACATACCCGAGTGGACAATCAGGTCGGTTGGAAAAATTGAATTTAGAATTATATTCGAACGAATATGTCGCAGAATTACGTGCCGAAGTTGCCATGTGGTGTTTAGACATCGTTAAGGTATATATATATTTATTTATTTTTATATATATATATAAATAAATATATAATTTATAGAATAAAAATGAATTTATTTACACGGTATTTTTTAAAACATTAAAGTGTAGAATAAAATGTACTCTCTACTTCGGACGTTTTGTTGTAATTGAGGACGAACAGAGGAACGCGTGCGAATTAGATACCGCTCATGTATTCTCCAAACAACGCTATTTAATCTAAATATTGCCCCCACAATGATGAAACAATTCGCTTTCGCTGCGGAACAGTTCTTTAAATGTAACCAAAAAAAATTGTTAGTTCTCCGCGCGTTTATAAATAAGTTTAAATTAAATATACTTAAAAAGCCTCACGATCGCGAAACTATCTTACAGCGAGTAGAAGAAACTTTCGGGAGGCAGGAAAAACGTCTTCAAAGATCGTCGTTCATTTATTAGGACTGAAAAGAAGACATCAAAAGCGTCGATTTGCGTTGGCGCCTTAAAATTTTTTTTACATCGTTCAGACGAATCATAAAAGAAAATTTGTTTATTCGTTCGTGCAGGTTACAATTCACAAGAGCATTATTACCAGCGAATCGTCTAAAAGAGTTACGATCTTGCGACATTAAAAATGATTATTAATTTCAGATGTGTTTCCTTTAGCTAGCGAAAGCCATTTTCATCTAATGAACAAAACATGCGGTATTATTCGAACGAAAATCGGAGTTAACACGCGCGAAACGGACATTCTCATCGTGTTACTGTATGGTGCTCGTTGAGTACTAAAACGATCATTTGCCACGTATAAGTGTAGTCGACATAACGTGTTAAACGACTTCTTATTTTTTCTTACTGCTATACGACGAAAACGAATAGTTCCAAGAGGACCGAGCGAATGCGTACTACATTTGTGGCGATTTGTTAGCGCTGTTGAAGTAATTTTCGAACTGGTTAAGTTCATGTGACCACTTCGTAGCACCTCCTATCCCCCCCTCCGACGAGGCTATCTTAAAAGTAAAATATATATTCGAAAAGAAACATCGACGATTCTTAGAAAAACTTTTTCGGAGATAATATTGTGCGTCTTCGGGACATCCGACTTCTGGTAGCCCTGAAAGTGGCTGAACGTGTTTGACATATTGCTACCCATGTGGCATGAGGTGCACATCGCAGTTCGCCGACTGTTTCCCGTATTGTCATTATTTATATAAACAATGTACCAGGCGCACGACGAGGACATGCTACGGGACGCGCGCCCATGTAATCGATAATTTGCAAAAAAATGAAATAGTAGAGGAGAGGAGTTTTTTGTTTAAAAGGTAATTTTAGGTCTTTTTGATCGTTATTCTACTTTCAAAAAACCAATGTTCGCGAAGCGTTTAAAATTATCGAATTCATTTTGGCCAACTTTTAAACGTTATACGAATTTATAAAATAAAATATATGGCAAATAAATTTACGAGGATATATAGACGATATAACACGATATTGTTTTTGTGTTTCTTTTCTTGTTTCGATTTATTTTATTATTTTTTTTGCGCATCGCAGTTCTTTCTATTTCAGTAATGTCGATTTTTTACGTGGTTATAAAAATGTTATTTTTGTGTAAAATTGAAAATAGGATTCAAATCAACAGAATGCTTCTCAACCTGGTCCGTCTAAAAATGATTCTGTTCCAAATGACTGGCATATTCGGATGATAACGCAAGGTCAAGAAATATTTCACGATTTTGACGAAAAAACTTTAGCCGAAACTGGTTTTAAAGACGGCCAGGTAAGTTTTTTTTTTTATTTTCTGTTTTTATAAGACAGAATTTCTTTCGATAATGTTATCAGCCGTATATAATGAAGATATTCTTTCCAGCGAATGATATCGTCTCTTTACGAAAAGTAGATAATCGAATATCTTTGCGTAAGTTCGATTATCTCATTTCTCTAAAAATTTTTTTTTTTTTTTTAATCTATAACATCACGTGTGTGGGACACGTGTATTGAATGCAAAATTGCGCCGTAAAGGATGATAAGATTAGCTGGCTTCAAATGTAAGAATGTGTGAATATAGTACGGCTCAAATAAAATTCATTAAATAAATACTGTGTAAGACCTGTGAAATCTAATCTCACAGACCGTCGTCGATGTATATGTGTATCGGTGTACAAGTGCATCATTTGGTTTTAAATATATAGTAGGTATATATTAGGCTTATGTAATATTGAGTCTGTCATCATATATATTACATCCCCAAATACGTATAATATTAATAGGATAATTTTCCGATAAATAACAAAAAATCTTACCTATTTCTTCATAATCGATTAATTACTTCATAAAGTTGAATTTTAGAACTGACGCGTTTATATTATATATATATATTTTGTTAGTAATTCTTTGATTATATTTTCGGAGGTGTAACACCTCTAAATTAAATTTATCACATAATCGTTTCTGATACTTAAATATATTTAAGTAAATAATCGCCCTGTTGAGTTAATGCTTATGTTACGAAGTAATTTAAATATATTTTCTTATTTTTGATATACCGACTTTATTAGATTAACAGTGCGAATCTGAAATAAAAGTTATTTCTTTGTTTATGCATAAAGCAAGTTATTATGCAGTAAATAAGTTGTTTTAAAAAAAAAAAAACTAAGCTATTTTTTTTATTACAACCTATTCAATATTTGAATATTCGGTAAATACTCTAAACTAATTATATTAATTATATATATATGTTCCAGCCTTTCCCAGTGGAATATTTCTTCATTCTTCTACGCGTATTATCATTTGCTCAATTCATAAGGTTTGGTTCTTTTCAACCGTCTTAATTCATCCTGCTTGATCGAAAGCTGCTATTTGATTGCGCAGTCTTAATTTGTGATTTCTTGGTAGTTTCTTTATCACCAATTATACTTCCGAATTATGGAAATTTCGACGATATTGTTTTTTCGTACTGTGTGGCAATCGGTGATAATTCTGAGAACCTTATTTTGGAACGCCTGAACTTTTTTTCATGTTAATTTAACACATGTTGGCTTCAGTATTTCATTATATACTAATAGCTTATTGCTCGGCGTCATGTACAGGATTTTCAACTTTAGTTGTTCTATTTTTTTATTAGTACGAATGGACCTATTTAATTTTGTGTCCAAACGCATACCTAGATTATGTTATTTTTACGAGGTACGATATTCGAATGAATTATAATTGGATAATAACTTTACAGATTTCTCCTCAATATTTTTCATTGTTTTGTCCACTTCCAAATATTTTCCGATATGGCATTGTACATTCTTAGTTGATTATACTGTTTCCAGTAGCCATCACAGCAGTATCATCTGCAAACATGGCTGTCATGACTCGTTAACCGGAATATCAGCAGTACATAATAAATATAAAATCGAACCGGGAACCTTTCCTTGCGGAACTCTTGTTTGTATGGGCTATATTAATTCGGAGTATTCATCGTTATGTTTTATGCTAAAAAATATGTCGCTTAGGTACAAATCTATTAGTTTACATGCTATTTCAGGCGGTATCTTCTTAATTTTAAGCACCGGTCGTCTATATTTACTATTTTAATGTAATAAGAAAGCCGTTATTTAATTTAAACGCTTCTACATATACGAAATTTAATATAATTAAAAATGAAATATTAATGAATTAACCCCAACGTTGAACGAAGGCTTATTCCGGGTATAGCATTATTATTATTTCAATGATACAGGCCCACTTTTCCAAATCGTTCCATTTCCGCATACAACCCGTTCCAATATATTTTGCGATATCATTTTTTTTCATCGTGTTTTTGATCTTCTAATATCTGCTGTTTTCCTGTCCAGTGAAATTTATTCTGCACATTGTTATTTAGTCGAACTATCTCATTGTTTCCGAGTTACACGTCCACACATTATTTTTTTTTGTTGTGGAAGCTGTAAGCGTAACATCATCCGAGAATCATAAATTTCATATGTATACAGTATTGTTGTTTAGTTCATAAATGATAAACTTCTGAATAATTGTTCATACAGTGTTAAAACTGTTGAGAGCGGGCCTCCTTGCTTGATTCCTTTTTCTAAAGGAATGCTTTCTCCCTCGATTCAATATTACTTCTCTTCTTCTCCGATTTTATATAAACGAGCGTCGTTTATGCGTTTATTTTGACCGTTTCGATTATTGAAGTGAAAATTTTAACAGGTTTTTTTTTTCTTTTTCTTTTTCTATTGCAGACTATTGGCGTATCGTGGAGTATCCGCGGTAAGAAGAAATCCGACTTCCTCGACTCGAATCATGCACCACCGTTAGAAGATACGCCTTTATACTTGTTATTGCTTCCGGAAAATTTTAACGCTCTATTCGATACAATGCATATGCTGAGTAGATACAAGGGCACATTAGGAGTAAGTTTTAATTCATTTGTCCCGCGATCAGCTCGTAATAGCAACGGGTGCGAAGATATTTTTACAAATATAACGTTGTTTGTTGATATATCGGAAAGTAGTGAAAAATAAAAACACAGTTTAATCAGTATAAAAAAAAATTCTCGAATCTGTTTTAAAATTACGTCATATCAAACGTCCACACACATACACAAAAAAAAAACGTTTTTTGTTTTATTTATATAACGTTTTTGTTTATAATATATACGCATATTTTTATCTCGCAGTTTATCGATTAACGATCAGAAATCACAATTTGATCGTAACGATAAATAGGTAAAGAAAAAAAAATTTTATTTTCTTCATATTAATCATACCATCGATAACACTCATAAAGCTGTCCCGAATACTTTCCGTAATATTTAATCGTAAATGTCATCTTTGGATTATAAATAAAAAATGACTATACGCAACTATCATTCGCCTCAGCTTAACTTACGTTTGCCTCGTTTGGTTTTCGGTTTCAAATAGCATTCGCGAGAAATTATAGTTAATATATATATATAGAATATTCTTAAATGCCGCTAGATACATCAAAATTACAGATATGAATTCTTAGTTATATTTGACATACTTGTTTAAACACGTGCACACACATAGATATAATATATATATATATATATATATATATATATATATATATATATATATATATATATATAGCGAGAGAGAGAAACTTGTTCAAAAAACCGCCAAATACGTAATACTGTATTAATTAGAGTCATAGATAATTGCGATAAGGTCAGAAGATTGTGAATGTGTTAGAAACGCCGTCCATTTTGGTTTTTAATTCGAATTTATAAAAAATATCTTTGCGGCAATGTGTCGTTATTTATAACCTCGAATAATGACTGCAAACAAATAACAAAAAACAAGTTAAAATCGCTAAAAATGTTATTTACGAAAAATCACAAAGCTTTTCCGTTGTTAGGCCATTATCGAGTGAATATTTAAAAAGATGATAAAATGAAAAATATTAATTTAAGATTACAATTCACGAAAATCAGCAAAATGAATAACGGTATTAATAAAACTAACAGTGAATGTGGTAAACAACACACTATAAGTAATATGTATATATATATATATATATATTTACAAAAAAGCTTTGTGATTTTTCTTAGTGATTTTAACTTTTTTTTTTTTTTTTTTTTTTTTTTGTTTATTTTGATAAAAATCGCTAATTTCCACATTTTTCAAATCGCTGCGAATAATTTTAATTATAATCGTTTTTATTTTCGATTGTTTGTCCCAGGTTTAGTTTTCCTCGCAACAGCATTTTTATCGTTATTTTTGAATAGCGTAATATTATAATTATGTTTATTATATGTTTAATTTTATTTTATTAAATAACTTAATAAAAATGTTGTCGTTATTGTTCGATTATAAATATCGAAACGATTTCACTGATGTATAAAATAACGATTTAATTCGCAGCAAACTATTACGAGATCGCAAATACTGTCTCGTCGCGTTTGGGATATTTTAATAACGCTACCGACAAATCGGTCGCTGTTAGATGGTTTCAAAAAGTTGCAACTGTGTGAAAAAAACGAATTAGACTTGAATACTTTGTTAGATCCGAATAGTCCGCAAAAATTGATATATTCTCTGTATATCGTCGAATCGCTCATTCGATCCGGTCATAATAAAAATACGGTAACTATCATTTTAGTGATTGAAATTTAGATGTATATCTTAAGCTCTCGTTATTTCGCTCAGGGAAAACAAATAGATTTATTTACAAAATCGCCATTGTCGTCCGAGTTAAAAAGCCAGCGAAATTAGTCGACTGTGTATAGAGACGATTGTGATCATGTATAACGAGTATTTTATGTTTTATTTATTTCCTATTCAACGATTGATATACACTTTTTCGATTACTTGTTTCAATGTGAAATGTATAAGGGTTTTTTACTTTCCTTCTTTTCCCTATATCTAGCTTGCGCTATTAGTAGCGCGTATGATGTCTGCGGTTATTTGAACGGCATTCCTTCCATCGAAGGATGCCTAGAATGTACAAAAGTTCAATGGTTTGGCCCTATGCAGTCGTCACACAGCTCTGACGAGTTATCTAGCAAATTGACCGTTCATTGCATGTTGAAGTTTTATTTGATACAAACCATGTCGCATTTGTGATGGTTCGTAGAGTTTTATTCTGGAATCGTATTAGTGTTATATTCTAGCACTGCAAAGCCTTGACACCCATATTTCGAAACAAGAATTTGTATATGGTGATTTTATTATCCTAATGTAGCTTTGAATATCTGCCTATTAACCACTACGTTTGGCGAACGTTTAAATTTAATTATTTCTTTTAGTTTGAATATGTCTTTTACCGAGTTAAATACCAAGGTATCTTGTATCGGCACTTATTTTTGATGGGTTTATGTATGATTTTTTTGTTTGTAAAAATTACTCTTTTGAATTTGTTTTCGTTGATCTTTATTCGCCATTGTTCGCTCCATCCTGGGGTTTTTTTATTAGCTCAATGGCTATCGCAAAGTATAACAGTATATCGTCTGCGAAGGTGGTTAACAAGCTTTTATCAGATACTAGACGATCTGCTGTATATATTAAGTACAGGAACGGTCCTAGCACACTTCCTTGTAGAACTCCAGCAAGTATGAGTTGTAAATCTGTAAATGGCTTTCTTTTAAAAATGAGCTAAGTAATTTGTAGTACTGATACGGCAATATAATTCGCAGTTTCTGCAGAAGACCTTTGTTGAGTAATGAAGTTAGAGATATTCCGTGAAGGCTGTCATTCTTTAGTTTTAGTAATAAATTTTTTACTTTTCTTATTTCTTCATTAGTGGATCTCTATTTGTTTGCCATTGCTTCCTTAATTCTATTTCGCTCATACCGCTTTCTGTGGGAGTACAATGATGTAATGCATTTTCCTCGCCAAGTCAAACATTTAAGTTGGTATGTTCATTAACAATTCGTTTAAATTCACTTCTATAAGTTGATGCGTTATTTGCTTCTTTATCGATAATTATGAAGTTAGATCCCGTAAACCGTTGGAAAAAATATATATTTTATTATCGTAAATTTTAATTACATTTTAACATTTAATCATCGACTTGATGTACAGATAACGACGTTAGCATGCATTTTACTTAATAACGTGCTTTGTATTTTTTTTTTCACCGTAGCTGGATGAAAAAATGAAGGAAATGAATTTACACACGGGTGACGAATGGAGCGAAGCGTTTCTTCAAAAAGGAGGCCTTGAACATCTTTTCAATATTTTCATATCAGGTATTTTGTACACGCATATCTACGTAAATATATAAAACTGTTTAATGTTTGTTTTTTTTTTTTAGATCTTATTTCAGTTTCGGTATCAATAAAATACGTTTGATAAATCACTATCGACGAAAAAAAAATAATCTATGTGTTTTGAAAGTTGAAAAATAAATATTCGCTCTATTTACGGAACTAAAACTTTATACGTATACACTGCTTAAGGTAAAAAATTGAAACGTCTTTTAATACGCGTCATCTAATTATCGAAATGGAATGCCGTTAATTGTATAAAAGGTCGTTATAGTTATAGAAGTACACAGATGAAAAAACGCTCTGTTAATAAAAAATAAAGAAAAACTGAATAGAATTAAATTTCGAACGATTTTTTTTTTTTTAAATTGGAATAGTGGAATTTTTTAAACATTATATACATTTTATTAGTTGCGCCGTAATATTCTTCTTGTAAAATATAAAAATTTATTCGCGACACGTACGAATGAATTTGTTTTTATAGGAAAATTACAAGACGGGAGCGAATGGCAGCAGGACTGTTTAGCTCATTTACTGAAGTTATTATGCCTTTTGGGTACGTCATTATCGGAATCGACTTCTCAGAAACATATCGCGGATAAAAAATCCGATAAGACTAAGAAAGGAGTGGACGAAGTTGAATGTAACACCGTTTTTCGGAAATCTTGTTTGCGCAAACAGTTTCAACAGTATCAGAAACATCAGAATAGACGCGCGTACGAAAATCAAAGTGTTAAGCCGAGTGACGGTTACATCGACGAAATTCCACCTTTAAATTCGGTTAGAAACGATAAAATTATTTTCAAAATTGAAATTTTTCTCGCGGAAATAATTACGATTATACCGGTTTAGTATTGTCTAATAATTAAATTATTTTATATTTTTAAGGATTTAATATTTACGTAAACTTGCTGCGTGGACGTATTCTTTGTTTTGTTTAATTTTTAACATCGGATTAACTACTTTCTTTTATAGCCGATTTTCGTAAGCCAACTAATTTATTGTTCCGTATAGATACGACGGTTAGAAAAACCTAAACAATCCCTATAAACTTAGAATTAATTAGTTTTCCGTTGTTTAATTTCCGATTTGTCTACATGATTCCTTCAAACGTCAAAATTAATTAGTCGTTGATTGGAATATTGATTTATTTATTTTAAATAATTTTCCCATTATTGGTTTCCGCCGATTTTACCCGTCGGCATTGTCATATTTATTATTTTTCCATTTTCTCTCTTCGTGTGCGCGTACTACTATCACGGTGCGCGCGCGTGAAATCTCTTTATGTTGCGAAATTATCAATTTACTCACTATTCCGTTGTATGTTATTTAAACGTGTTGTTATATTTACACAAACATGTTCGGATGTTACGACGATGTAGGTGTGTGTTTTTGTGTGTGCATTATCTTGTGTTGTTCTTAATGTGTGAAGTGTGTGTGTGTGTATTTACTGCGAACGAGTAGATCGACATGTAAAAAAGGTGCTTTCGTTTATTGTAATATTTTAATAATTCTTTATACCACGTACATATTACGTATAAAAAAAAAAGCTTGCTTACATTATTATGAAGAACACAAATACATACAAGAGAGCTAGTTAAGCGTTATTTTGTGTAATTTTATTTTCGACCTATTTGCATCATTTTTGATCGTGAAGTATTCTGTGATCCGATTGATTAACATTGACACGTTTTGTATAAATAAGCGTTTTTACGTTATTTATAAAATAGCTAATCGATTTTCGAATTCCGTTATTTAAATATATCTAACGTACTACTACATCGTTATTGTGACAACATCAAAAATCGTGTGAGGGGTGAGATTTCAGCTGGTGTCAGCCTGGTATATCAGTTTTTGTGCAGTGATAGTATTTCATGTTGACGCACAGAACATCGCGCTTTTACCGTCGAGACGTTTTTTTGAGAGTCAACAATCTGCGTTTCGAAAACGTTTCTTAATTTAGTCGCGTAAATCAGCGCCAACTGAAACAACAGTTCGTTTATGGTTTAAAAACTTTCGCGAACAAGGTACTGTTTATAAAATAAAGCCTCCGTGCCCATCGTAATGTACGGATGGGCGTGATGTCGTTCGGTGTCATTGGTCCGTATTTGAAAGGACGGTTAACGGAGAACGCTACCGACGGATGCTGAACGAGTTTGCCTGGTCTACGCTGAAAAGGAACAGAAAACTATCGTCTACATGGTTTCAACAACATGCAATAAAGCAACAGAAACAATGGAATTGTTTTAAAAACACTACTGCAACCGAATATTCCCGCGTGAATTCAATTACACCTGGCCGTCGTGTTCACTCGATTTGTCGCGACTTCTTTTCATGGGATTATTAGAAGCCAAAAGTGTATATTGATAAACCGACGGATTTGGCACAGCTCCGAACCAATATTGAACGCGAAGCAGCCTAAATTTTCATCGTCATGACAAAAAAAAAAAAAGTTGAAAATTTCAAGAAGTCCAAAAATTGTGTGAAAAATATGTGTAATCATTTAAGCGAAGCAATTTTCAAGACGATACGATTTTTAATAAACGTTGTGATCGTAACATCTAAACGTATTGTATAGGTAGTTGATTTTGTAATCGTACATTGAGTAAAAAGGAGGAGGAGTACATGAGCGAATCTTGTGAAATATAATGTATCGCGTTGATTTAAATATATTAGATTACATAATCGTTGTGTCGTATGCAACTTTTTCTTTAAATGCGTGGTAGATTTGAACGAGAATCGATTCGAAAACTTTCGTTTTATTATGAGATATCTTGGAAATATTCGGCATCATATTATATTGATTTATGTGGCTCGACGTGCGAATATGACTTGGATACATTACTTTTTAATCTTTCAAATCAACTATCGCCAATCAACCACCCATAGTAGTTCGGATCAATGGAAGAATTATTAATAATCTTCGCAACTCGACGTTATTATTGCGAATATTTCAACATTGTAATAAATGCAGCGCAATGGGAAAGCCGGATAAATTGGACGAATATAAAACGCGTAATAATCAAGTTCTCGTCGTGATTAACAAACGAGAAGATTGAACTAGTCGACAAAAATTCCCGGGCTGTTACATTAACGAATGAGAAAATATTCCACAGCAATATGTTGAATAACTAAAACATCAAATAAAAAAGAGTTTTTAAGATTACCCGACGATCATGAAGTGAAGAAAATGAAGTATTTCGATTACATAAGCTAAATATCAAATCTTGTAAGTGAAAGTTCTTCAGTAAGTTCACGTTTGAAAAACAGAAAACCGCAAACAGAAAAGCGTTCGTAAGTGAATAAGGAATATTTTTCTTGTATTCAGATGTGTGTGTGATTTATTTACAAGAGTAAACGATTTTAATAATTCGGAATATCCATTAAGAGTTGAGTAATAAACTTATGTATGGCTATAGTAATCGAATAACCGGGTTCAGTGCTCCAACTTTAATGATCCTGTCACTGAGAATCTAATTGTCTCGCTGAAGACGTTAGATTAATCACATTTTTACGATTTTATTCATCGCCATTGTTTATGGTGCTTTGGCGTCGGTACAATGAGTTTAGAAAAAAAAATCTTACGATAAAATTGCTTTGTCCGCGAGATAATTATTTAATTTCTATCGTTGATAATTATGATTCTAGACAACTTCAATTTACGTATAGGAAATACAAACATAGGTGTGTGACTTTAACGTAAAAATTACTTTTTGTAAGTTTATAAGGGATTTATTGTTATTATTTTTGTGGATCACGTACATTTATTCATTCTTATTTACTTTAAAATCATCGATTAAAAATATTTAGAAACAAATTTTTTTTTAAAAATATATTCTTAATAATTATTATTTTCAGGTTACCGAACAATTAATAACACTGGACAACGCCATGCCAAGATTTACAAGTATTTTAGTGGAAATGGCAGCGCCCAGGGAAATTACTTATTACAAAACCGGTTTTTGGGGAAGAGGACAGGTGTGTATAAAATTTTAACGGATCTTTTATTTATTAATGATATAACTAGATTTTTTATCCCGCCTAATGTAAATATACGGTAAGTATTGCGTTTTTTATCGCTTTAACTATTTTTAAAAAATTTTCGTATTTCTAACTTTATAGCAAATGATAAAAGTTAAATTTGTATACAGTTAATCGTTTTATTATTATTATTATTATTATTATGGGCTATGTGCGCTGAGGGACTTTCAGAAGTCCTAGACCATATGTAAAAGGTTCAGTGGATGCAGGAATCGGAAAACATTGTGGTTATGGCCGGAACACTCAGATAAAATTTGAGGTAAAGAAGGGGAAGGCTATGTTGGATTCTAAGTGTTATGATAGCGTGACGAGATTCTATATGTTGTGTTATTTGGTAAAACGGAACAAATAGGAAGATAGGAATTTGTAAGATTTGAGGGGGGAAGTCTGATAAGTATAACACTATAACACTTTCCTTCCTTGATCGGAAAGGAAATAGCAACTTGGACGGCGGATTGGATTTAATAGAAAAAAATTTGATTTTGTGGTTTTTGTGGACTAGATTTCCATACAGGGCTCGTAAGATTTGGTTTCAGGAAAGCTATAGTTTATTTTCAACAAAAAAAAAATTGACTAGTTTTTTTCTTGAAAATAAATTATTAATTATAGCTCTAGTTACATTTAAACGCTTTAAAAGTTTATTCCCTTTTTTTAATTGAATACTTTATTTGCCAAATTTATAATGTAAATTATAATTTTTTTATATACATAATGGACTTGTCTCCCCTTACACCGTCGTTTAAGCTTAATCAGGAGAGGCCGCCTTACAATTTTCATAATTAATAATCAGAAAATTTTCAAATACGCTCGCATTTATTCGGGTTGTGTACTATTGCTACGCATGCGTTAGAATTATATTTAAGTTAAAAGATAGCGTAAGATTATTATATAACGGAGTGGTCTTACATTTATACACGCGATTGTAAGAATCATATATAGAATATGTATAGTTGAAATCTATTCTAATTATCTATTTACATAACCGGACAGCTTAATGTCGAGCGCACATAACATAAACACACGCGTACATATAAATATAAAACTGTTAATGCCGAGTGGAGAAGACACAGTCCCGTCTAGAGAATATTCGTAGAAGAAAATGAAAACATATAGCCCATGTGTATTAGAGGGAAAACATTATTCGCACTCGCCAAACAGTGGATGATCGAAGGGACGAT
This sequence comes from Coronaproctus castanopsis, assembly GCA_032883995.1. Taxonomy (NCBI): domain Eukaryota; kingdom Metazoa; phylum Arthropoda; class Insecta; order Hemiptera; family Monophlebidae; genus Coronaproctus; species Coronaproctus castanopsis. The sequence continues at coordinate 60,875,648 of CM065053.1, forward strand.
GATTGGAAATGATGAATGACTTGGACAAATGTGTCGCAAGGAACATAGTTAAAACTAAATACCCAAGTGAACAAGTATGCGGATGAACGCAATCCTCGTCAAAGCGATGATGATTGGAATTTGACGGTTAAAAGGTGTGGAAATAAATTTTCTAAATGTGGAACTTAATTAGAATCGAATTTTTTCTTTCGTCAATGATAGATAAAGTTACAAGTTTTCTTTGAAAATGTTTATGACGCGTGTTTTCTTTTTTTCTAAATTATCGAATTTAGCTGGTTTAGAATTGCGTTCGTCTTTTTACATTGTATATTATTCGATTTTAAAACGTTAATTTTTCCCTTAAACTTTAGATAAATGTGCCTTTCAGCTTTTTATGTTATAATTAAAGACATTTGTGAAAAGTGTATATATATAGTTATTTTTGAGATTATAGTTTCGGATTTTTAAAATAATTATTTTTTCTGTTACTTTTATTTATTTCTTATTATTTGAATTTGGAAAATATTTGTCGATATCGAAATAAAATGAACGACCAGTTCGAATATAATAAAGTTATCGTATTAACGATACATTAGTAAAAGTAAGTTATTACTTTCGTACACCGTGTCGTCATTAATAAACGCAGTCTACTATATAGTTTCACTGACCACAGCCTCGTCAGGACGGCTAATACTTTTTGATAAAGTATTTTGTAGAAGTCAGAAGATCACGTTAGGAAGATTATCGGTTTAGCTACACGTTGGGCTATATGGTCCGAGTTATGTCGGTTTAAAACCTTAGGGTGAAAAGATGCTTTCAGACGATTTACAACAATATCCAAGAAACTTTAAGGCTATAAAGACGGAGACACAGAAAATTGACTAGAGTTGTGATGAGATTAAGAACACGAAAACAGATGGTTAACCGAGAGATTTGATTCCTGACAAAACCGGTACACCGACGATCAAAATGAAAAAGCATGTGTACGTAAGTCATTTGAGTATGTCCGATATGGCGGACGTGTTTCACGATTTATTCCTGCCAGCTTGATCTATTCGATCAATTGTACGGTTCAACTGTTTATTGAGTCATCGTTGTCCTAGAATTTCCATTCATTACTTCCCAGGTTATTAATTTTTTTTTTTTTTTTTTTAAATAGTAAGCTAAAAGATCTTGCACTTTTGTTGGCCAAAAGAACAAAAATAAGACGAAGTTTAGTTACACTATTGCGTCGGTTTACTGAATACTCATAAGAATTCAATTTTACAGTATTTATTTTGAAGAAGTGTTCGATGCTAGTTTACGCGTTATTATAGGGTGATTGGTGCATGAATTTTGAAGCGTTTTTAATGAGTCCGTGATAGCTTGAGGCGTAGAAGCGCTTAAGAGATTTGTTCTAAAAAGAAATATATAAGACATAAAGATTCGTAAAACGGGCTGCTCTTAAATTTTCTTGTTATACCGATCATCGGTATAACAAATGACGCGATACCTGTTGTAATATATCGCTAATTTTTAATAATTATTTTTGAAATAAATTTTAATTGAAAATTGAAAATTGTTTCGCCGTTTATTATTGATAACAAAAAACAATATTTATATTTCACAGGTGATACATTTTGCCATGAAATTCCTTATATCTTGGTCGAAAACATGTCCCCAAGTTTGTCAGACGTTATTTACTTCGACAAATTTCTCGAGTTGGCTGTGTAAATTAGTTTTAGAAGATCACGATCCCGCCGTACGCAGAGAAACGGCCGAAGCTGTCTATAGATTGTGCACTACATCCAAGGACGGATTTCTAAATCTATATCTGGATTTGATCAAATATTTCGATAAAGCCGAAAGAATAAAGCCACAGTACAATGACGTGAGTGTTGCGCGTTATTATTAAATTACGCGCGTGTGTGTCTATATGTAATGTAGAATGAAAATGGATGTTAAAATTATATTATTTTTCTGTTTAGTGAAGAATGTTTTCCTATTCTATTAAATGCGTTAACACGGCTATATTTTCATTATGTCTTTTATTCATATAGCATTTACACCATCTACCTGAAGAAGGCAAAGAACCGTATGGTCCGACGAGTAAAGATTATTTTTGGTTACTGAGGCATTTGGTTGAGAACTTACAGCAAACCATGAAAGGTAATATATTTCTGCGAATTTAAAATAATTGTTGTTTTTTTTTTAATGCTCGTTTTCTTCAAAAAATTATTAATAATTCATTTCGTTAGTAAGCAAAGTTTACAGGAATTAATACCGTTGTTTCATTATTTTAACGAAATTTTAGTACACCGTTAAATATGTATTACTTTTTAATAGAATAAAGATTAAGTGTAAAGAAAAAGATTTTCAAGAAATTATAAATAGTAGCTATAGTTTACGACGGTTTTCAAAAAGAGTGCGCACACCGAACGGTGCCTCGTGAAGGATTCTCACAACGCGCTAGCCAAAAGATTGACAAAACTTGAACTTACTAGAGCGAAATGCTTGTCGGATCGGGAAGATATAATTGATGAATTCACTCGTTCAAATTTGCGACAGTACATATAAATCTACATCCTTGCGTAGATTCATTTATCAACTTAAAAACAAGAATGGAGAAGTAATGGAATGTGTCTTTCTTTAATTATGGGTGTAAGAAACAGAGTTGTCTCTAACATTATGCACGGTTCTTGTACGTAAATTAGGAATTTATTAACGCTGTAGAATATTCAACATTTTAACAGAGACGACTTCGTTTAAATATAACGCGATAGCATGCGATTGGACGGTTAACGAAGCAATAATTTGAAATAAGGCTTTACTACGTAATTTAAGCTTGTTGTTTGATGAACATCATCTTGTTCGAAACGTAAAAATTAAAAAAAAAAATTTTGATGTTTTCGATTTTTTCTTAAAATTAATTATTAATAATTTATTTTTTCTGTGTTACGATCACCTTTAACTTGTCAACTGGGATTCTTTATTTTCCACGAGAACTATGTAATCGTAAGTTTAACGAATATAAATTTCATTTCGCAGATGCGACGAACGATGAAATCGTATCACGAATCAGTCTAAACGAATTGGCTAACAAAGTTTGGGTTACGTTGGCTAACCGGGAATATATTGAAAAAAGGCACAGTAATGTGGAGGACTACGGGTTAATCGGAATGTTGAACTTGTTGACCACTACTTTAAAATATGAACAGTTTTTTAAATTTTCAGATGTTGGTGCGGAAGCTTTAGAGAAGGTATCTGTATATAGATTTATGTCGTTTATTATATATAATAATGTGTGTGTGTTTAAAATGTAAAAATGCGTATATTTGATAACACATTTGACGAATATAACATTATTATTGTTATAATACGGAGGTAAAGTGTACCGGAGCAAGTGTTCTTTCCATTTGTACAAAGTAAACATTTTTATGTACACATGTATATTAAACAGACCGCAAGTAACTGTATCATCGAACTTTGTGTTTTATAAGAATTACGTGTATCATGTCTATTTCCCGCGATAGTGATTTGTCTAGTTGTGAACTATGAAAATATAATGTGTGTACTTATAATATGTACGTTTTTATGTATTGTAAATATAACACACATCCATATTCTAATAGCGACGTTTATTATTAAGTATTTTTCTTTTTTGCGCGTGGCACGATAATATGCACTATGCAAAAAGGTACGTTGATAAATATGATGTTCTAGAGAAGAATTTGACTCGAAGTTGTTTGAATTGTTTATTTAAATAACGTAATAGTAAAACGTGAGGAATAGAATCATGATTCCTACAAGATTTGATTATGGAAAAATATGACAAATGTTTCTGTTTGGATCACAATGGTGATGAATGTTTTTGCGTGACACGATTATATGCACTGTGTAAAAAAAAAGCGCGCACAGTAAATATGATGTTCTAGGGAAGAATTTGGCGCGAACGTGTTTGAGAAATATTTGTTTATTTAGATTACGTGATAGTAAAATGTGAAGAATGGAAATCAAGATTCGTACAAGATTTATGGATATATATGACAAATATTTCTTTTTGCCACGAAGTGGTAGTGAAATGTTGCAAATTAATCCATGTTTGTGAATTATACATAATATATATATATATATATATATATGTGTGTGTGTGTGTGTGTGTGTGTGAGAGAGATGTAAATCCCATCGAAAGGTTAAAATTATGCGTAATAAATAAGACATGATTTTTCATTGAGTGTAAATTTTAAAATATGTACTTTGTCACCTCTTGTTTAACATGTATATCAAAAAGATTTTTCAGTTAGGACTACAGAATAACAATTGCGGAATAAAAGTAAATGGAAAAAGAATTAGTAACTTCAGATAAACGGACGATTAGTAATTTCAACGAGAAGTCTTAACCGGAGTTACAATGTATGTTACATCAAATCTCCATTATGAGCCATGAATATATTATTCGAATTAATATATAAACGACTAGATTCACAACGATTGAAAGAAGTGATTAAAATATTACGAGTCATCTAACCGTAAAGAATAATTTAATCGAGAGAGTTATCAAATACAAATATCTCGGATTAATAATGAACGAGAAATAAAAAAAATAAGAACACGATGTGGATTAGCGAAGCAAACGTTCCGAAAAATAAAAAAAGTTACGCTCGCTAATAATTTACCACTCCAACTAAGACTAAAAATTATAGACTGCTACGTTATTCTAAGAAACGCGGACCTTGAGTGCCACCACTGTGTTAAACGTTTAGAAAAATATGACTTCTGACGAGGCTATTAAAAATTTCATGGACCGAAAAAGTTTCAAATAATAATGTATATTGAAAAGAGCTAGAGCGTAGAAAGAAAGCTCATAAAAGAAATATTTAAAAAACAACAAAAATGTCGTGTCTAGGTCATATTCTAAGAGCGGTGGAGTGGGGAAAGTAGGTCGTTTTACGCCTAATACTGCGAGGAAGAATTAATGGTAACTAGAAGAAGAAATTTTCGCAGATAAAAAACATTAACGAATCGAGTAACTATAATAATATAGGTGAACAGTTTAAGGCAGTAAGGGAGAAAAATTGGGAATAGCCTACGCATTGCATAGAGTACGTCGTTAAAAGTAAAATATATATATATATATATGTGTGTGTATAATATTTTTAAGTTGCTATTCATTATTGATTGAATCTTTCTTATAATAAATTATAATTTGAAAGTTAATTATTCATTTTTGTCGTATTTCGACTTTTTAGATATTTGACTTTCTTTTCGAAGTACCGGATGCTAAAAAACGTCACGTCCCTAAATGTAAATCGCACGAAGCTAAATTGGCAGCTTACGATTTATTGATCGAATTAGCTAAAAATTGTCCGGATAATTTCAAACGTCTGCATTTGAAAATTTTACAACAACATACGCCCGGTAATTAACTATTGTTCGGAATAATTACCATTAAAAGAAATTGTATTTTTTTATTAATTTTATTTTGAAAGCGTATGCATTTTAAAAGGCTCGAATGTTTGTGTGTGTGTTTTCATCACGTGGAAAGTTCGGGTATTAAAGACCGTCGTTGTCAATAAAGTCTACGTGGGAAGCGTATAAAATTTTTTTTCACACAATTGATAATATTGGAAAATTTATGCGCATTATTTAAATGCTATTATGCTTAAAATTAATTTTTGAAAGAACGTTAGAAAAAATCGTAAACGTAGAAGAATATCATGCACCAAAAAAAAAAAAAAACTCTACGCGATTAATGTTTCGAGAAAGATCATCACAAATGTGTGAAAAATGAGAAAGGTAATTCTACTATTGTAGTCGAGCTACGACGAACTCATAAAAATCAGCTGTAAAACTAATTTCCTGTTTTTCTTTGTACAGTACGTTTCAAGCCTCGTTACATTTAAGTTAAATCGTACGATTTTTTTTTAACGCCGTGCAATTAAGTTCTTTCATTTTTACCCCTTTTTTCTGACGGCGAATTTCAGTCCCGGGCTATCGATTGTTGATACAAATTTGTACACATTTAACGAAAATATCTCCAGAGCTGAAAACGTAAAGTGATATGCGCAATATTGTTTTTTAGAATTAAAATATCTATTAGAATTGGAAATATTCTGGGTCGGTAAAATATCTATTAATATGATATTTTTTTTTATTTTTTCGCGTTAAAAATTCATATACCCTATACGGAACATTATGACTGAGATAGTGAACTTTAGTTATAATATTAAGAACGTAGGTCAGGAATTTATATTGTTGCAATTTGTCGTTTCGCAGGTCTGACTACACCGTATCCTTGGGATTATTGGCCTCATGATGATTGCAGGTCGGAATGTGGTTTTGTCGGTTTAACAAATTTAGGAGCCACGTGTTATATGGCGTCTTGTATGCAACATTTGTTTATGATGCCGGAAGCTAGATATTCCATTTTAAATTCGGTAACGGACGAAAATACCAAACATAAAGATATTCTGATCGAGATACAGAAAATGTTCGCTTATTTATTGGTAGGTTACGTTATTTTCCGAGTAAAATTTCTTCAGACATCTTTCGTATATCAGAGAAAACCGGCAGTTTTATTGTTTGAATAACTCAAAAACTACTCGACAAAAATTTTGAAATGAAATTTGATTTTAAAATAGTAAAACGAGAGATTAGCTTATTGCAACGATACATTCATTCAGTCTTTTTAGAAAATATTCGAATACTTTTTCTAACATAGGTCGCTGAAATTTCTTCAGAAATCCTAGTTTTCTTCCGGGTCTCGTGGACGTGTTTCGTAATCGCGGCTCTTAAGGTATCTCCTTACAAAAAAATCGCGTAACTTTGAATTCTTTTCGAAACTCTCTTTGCACTGTCGTGATCGACTCACGCCGAAAATAACGTTCCACCGCGCGCTCCTCGTTATAGGATGCCGTGATAACTGAAACTAGACAAAAACGAATCTCTCGTGTGTACACTAAACGTGGAGCACGCGGTTTACGTTGTAGCAGTATTATTCGTTCTCTGGGTCACCGTATACAATCGTAGAAATTTTAAAGAGTGGTTTATCTTTTTCCCTGTATTCATTTCTGATTATGCCAAATTTTTGTCGACGAAAATTCCCCATGTATTACAATAACAATTAGCGTTATTATAATTTTCTCTCGACGGATGTAACGAGTAAAATCACCATTTCTTTGTACTCAGTCAACACCGCATATTTTTATTTCGTTTATTTTCACGTAGAGCCATCAAAAATTAGAATGATTTAGTACCTTTATAAAAAAAATAAATACGCGTCGTTTGAATAAATTTTTTATTAAGTATTTTTATAACTTTCAAACGAGTCTGTATTATCACCAAGTTTTATGCACGCACGCATATGTTTATATAGTAATTATAATTTTCTATAAAATTTCTCACTGATCTCGATTTATACCGACCCTAGGATTTTCTTTTATATCGATATTAGTAGTACCTTTAAATTATGAATAAACGAGAAAGACATCTCGGGGTACTTTTTTCCTATGTCGGTATCTTTTCTGTACATAGTCAATACAACCAGTCATGGTGTGGAAGGTTTGTAGTTTATATTAATATCGTACGATTAATGAAGTAAGAATTATGCATATTTTTAGATGTATATTTGATTGACTAAAAATTCCTGGAATTGTTATAAATAACAATTTTGGAAATCGATCATCTAATTATTATTAGGTCGTCCTTGTTATTTATTACGAAAAATTTCGGAAAATGTGTAATTTATATATATATATATATGTAAAAGTATAATATATAATATTTCCTAGGAAAGTGAAAGAAAAACATATAACCCTAAAAGCTTCTGTAAAGTATACACGATGGATCATCAACCTTTAAATACGGGCGAGCAAAAGGATATGGCAGAATTTTTCATCGATTTAGTTTCCAAATTAGAAGAAATGACTCCGGATTTAAAAGAACTAGTCAAATCCCTATTCGGCGGTGTCATCACGAATAACGTGGTCTCTTTGGTAAATATCATTTCAGTCTTTAATTACGCTCGTTGTGTGATAATTAACCCGAAATAGTTTAATTAATTTTTTATTTCAATTATCCCGAAATAGTTTAATTAATTTTTTATTTCGTCGTAATTTTCTATTTTTTCCAGTACGCGACTTTCTAATTGCTTTCTAGATGTGCACTTTACGGAAGAATAACTATATGAGAAGACCCTGTAAGGGGGGGAAACACCTTAATGAATAGACGATATGAAATAGCGCACCACTCAGTACAAGAGTTGTGCTCGAGCGAGAGGATTATTATGATGTCTGCATTTAGTAGTGAGATACGACACGAACAAGAAGAAACATCGATAGAAACGGTGATCTTGTGTGTAATAGTAATTGCGTTTTCACGCCAAGAAAGAATTTTTACGATGCATTCTACAAAGACGTGTAAACAAGTGTTTAATAAAGTGATAAGTGATACGACTATTCAACGAACTGTTAAGGACTTCGAAACCTCGTAATCGGCGTGTGGGGGGAAGCGACGAGCAGGGAACGGATTGTTGGACCAATTTTCTTTGTACAAACTATTAATACTAAACGTTATCAGTCAATCGTTCAAGATTTTATTGTATTGCTAAAAGTAGATGAGCGTTTGCCTATTTTCAACATGACGGTGCGAAGGCGAGTGTGTCTGAAGAGACAACGAAGTTCCTTAAGTAATTTTTTGAAGACGAAACCTCTCAGAAAAGGCAAAATATCACTGATCAGCTAGATGTCACCTCCTTAGACTAAAGGATGAAATTTATGAAAATCCAATCGGAAATATCGGTGAGCACGAAAAAAGAATTTCAGATAAACTTTCTTAAATTTCTGTGATGACATTGAAAAAGTGTTTGCAAATTAACTGAAACGGATTCGATTCTGCTTGGAAAATAATGAATGTAATTTTCACATTTTTGTTATGAACCTTGAGGTTTGGCTAATATAGGTGGGTAACACATATATATATAATATATATAAGGTTTGGCTATATAGTGTGTAACATATATATAATATATACATATATATAAACGTTAACCACGACTTCGTCTGTATAATTATTTTTTAAAATATAATATCGTTGTCTCTTTCATTTAACAAATTTATATATTAATATAGTATGTGTGTGTGTGTATATATATATATATATATATATATATATATGTTCGTCTGTTATTTCGGCCACATCCCTAACGCAACAAAATGTGGTTTGTATTGCGTGTGTTGGCAGTGAGGATACATTCAAACCGAAAAACGTGTTAAACTTTAAACGATTTGACGGAGATTTCGCTGTGTCCTACTTTTTAAAACTTTAAATTACTGCCATTTCTGTCCTATTTATAATATAAATGTGAAACAAAGCTTAGAATGAATCCGATAATATATCCTATAAGCTGTGCGAATTACATCATTATTGCTTTAACAGTTTTTCAGTTAAATCGGAACAGACATACAGACAAAAATTTAAAAAAAATTGATTTTCTGTTTATATATATATATATCATGTAGTCATCAGTCCTAAGACTGGTTTGCTAATTTCTTCCACAACTGACGGTTTTCTGTTTTCCTCTTCATATCCGTATATCCTGTGCTACCAGTGTCTTCTATTACTTGCTGTGTATATTGATTTCTTGGTCTTCCCTTTCCGCGTTTCCCATTCATCTGTCCTTCTATAATTATCTTTAATAAGCTTTCATGTCTTAAAATGTGACCGATCATATTAGTTCTTCGTTTTATTATTTTTTTTCCATAATGTTCTCCCTTCGCCAATTTTTCCTAACACCTCTTCATTTGTTAATTTATCGGTCCATCTTATTTTCAGCATTCTCCTATAGCACCATATTTCGAAGGCTTCTCTCTCTCTCTATATATATATATATAGAAGAGCAGCTAGATACACAAATTGGTGAATATCAGTGTGGATTAAGAAACATAGATCATGCGTTGAACAGATTTTCAACCTCAAGTCATTAATGTTGTATTTGAAGAAAAGATCCAAAAAATATGTAATAATGTTTATTGATTTTAAAAAAGCTTATGATTCAGTAGATAGAACAGTATTGTTTAATGTCCTCAAAGAATTTGGTCTAGATGAAAAAACCACAAGTTTAATAAGAAAAACGTTAACAAACACATACGCTAAAGTGAAATTTAGAGGTGAAATATCCAGACAGTTCGAAATAAAAACGGGAGTTAGACAGGGGGATGGACTGTCACCTTTACTCTCTAACTGCACACTTGAAAAAGTTATAAGAGAATGGAGGAAAGCTATGAGTGATGAAAAAATCACTGGGAATATTAGATTAGGATACAAGAGGGACAATTTACTAATAGATTGTTTAGCTTTTGCAGATGATCTGGCAATAATAGCAGAATCTACAGAGACAGCAAAGCGGCAGATAGAATTATTAAAAGAACAAGCGGATAAAGCTGGTCTACAAATTTCCTTCGAAAAAACCAAATTTATAACAAATATTACAGCCGCTCCTGATAAAATAAAAACTAAGTTTGGTCAAGTGTTAAGAGTTAATAAATTCAAATATCTGGGAGAATTCATCGAGCAGAATGCTTCAGAAAAAGAAGCAATCAAATACAGGATCGATCGAATGAAAGCAGCGTTTTATTTAACAAAAGAAATATATAATAAGAAATTTTTATCAAGAAATGCTAAACTGCGACACTACACAACAGTGAAGACCAGAGGCATTATATGAAGCGGAGAGCCTAAAAATGAACCAAAAAAGATTAAATGAACAGCTTGAAATCGCAGAAAGAAAAATCGTAAGAAGAATAATAGGACCAGTGAAACAAGGTGAAAAATATATAAAACGAAGTAATCGAGAAATATATCAACATGTGGAAAAAATTACTGCAGCGATCCGGAAAAGAAGAATACGATTTTATGGACATATGCAACGGATGGAGGACAGTAGGCTCACCGGAAGATTATTTAAGTACATGCGAAAACTAAAAATGAACGATACATGGTATATAGAAACTAAAAATGACATGGCGGAACTGAATATTATGCCTGAAGATGTAGAACAGCGAGTTATATTAAAGAAGAAACTATTTAATTGTAAAGAATTCGCGGAAAAGCAAGGAAGAAGAACTGGCACTTTGTGGACCGAAGAACGAAAAAAAAGACACAGTGAAAGGATGAAAGCAGTATGGAAAAAAAGGAAGAAAAATGGGAGGACCAGTTGATAACGTAGTCCATTAGTGGCTGATTCGAAATAATAATATATATATATATATATATATATATATAATATATATATTATATATATATATATGATAAAAATAGTCCAATGCAGTGATTATAATAAAAATATTCGCAAATCACAGACACTATAGTTTTACATATTAGTATATATATATACTATTTCTAATGATTTTTCATTTCTTTTTGTTTTGAATGATTTTTGTTTTATTTAGAACAAATATAGGATCTAATTTTATAGTTTCATGGTTTGCAAGGTTAATCATCGCTGGATGGACCGATACGCGTGATTATTGATAGATACTATCTATTAGATAGCCTCCCAACTGGCTAGTTATAAATTATACTACATCCATCGTGAATTTTAAAATGTGTTATTAATTTTAGACGCTTATAGTTGTATACGTTATAATAATTAAGATCGCGTTTGTTAATTTAATTAAATAATACGTCTCGATTTCGTATTAGGATTGCGAACACGTTAGTCGTACTTTGGAAGAATTCTATACGGTCCGTTGCCAAGTGGCTGACATGAGAAGTTTAATCGAATCGTTGAATGAAGTTACCGTGAAAGATACACTTGAAGGAGACAACATGTACACATGTTCGCAGTGTGGTAAAAAAGTCAGAGCAGAAAAAAGGTTTAAAAAAAAAAACTATAAATGCATATATGTTACGTGTTACTTGTTTTTAATCGTTTAAATTATGATACGTTTTATAAAAATAGCAAATCCTTTCGCTATTAAGCCATTATCAAGTGAACATATAATAATAATTATATACGATATATAAGAATTATAAAATGTAAAAATACACGTAAATTTGTATTTTTATATGTTATATTTCTTACATATTGTATATAATTGCATGTGTATATTTTCGCTTAATAATAGCTTAATAGCCGAAAAGCTTTGTGATGTTTATAAAACGTTCAGTGATTTTAACTCATTTCTTTTTGTTTATTTTTAAAAATACATTCCAAATTTGTTAAATTTTATATATATATATATGGCATCTTTTTTTTTTTTTATTTTTTTTTTTTTTAGGGCGTGTTTCAAAAGATTACCCAAAATTTTATGTTTTAATACGATGAGGTACACATTTAACATGATAACCATGTTAAAAGAAAAAGTTAATACTCATTTTTCGTTTCCGATGCGTTTAGACATGTCGTACTATCTAGAGAAATTTTTAATGCCTCAACAATACATAGGTAAATATTTATATATATATTAATAACGATTTCAAATTTAAGTAGTCGTTTAACGTTTCGGTATTTCGGTATATGAAAATTATTTTGTATGCTTCGTTTTCAAAATGTAATATGTCAACTAAGATTTAAACGGAAATTGAGTTTATTGCAATCGATTGCATAGCTATGAAGTTTTTAAGTTTATTCATTATTTAAATATATAAAGTACACGTTTGCTGAATTGCGAATTTAATAATCGGAAACAAATGGTCGAATTAAAACAATACTACTGCGATAGTAATCATTTGAAAAGAAAATGTAGAAATTTTCAATTCATATACTTTTTAACTGTCACTCTTTTATCCGTCACTGTAGTAGCAGCTCATCGGTAAGTTTCATTGAAAGTTGTTATCTGACGGTAGAACAACAGTTAAATATTTAATTACACATTAAGGACGCAATTTTTAATATTGCCAGTGCATGAGTCGTCGACTAGGTGGAATAAACTATAGCCTGAACCTACACCATCGACTAGCGAAACACTGGGAACGGTTAGACGAAATCATGAAGCTTTGCAATGACGGTCTGCTTAACAATGACACACTAACAACTGAAGAAGTAACAGATTGGTTAGAGTATGATAAACAAGATAAAGTTTTTGAAATTTTGACTGATGAAGATATTGTATGTAATGTTCAGTAGTCCAATAATGGTGAAATTGGTAACAATGATGGGGAATCAGAATGCAATCAAAACTCAGCAATCAACCATCTGAAATAATTTTAACAAAGTGCATCGATTGGTTTAAAAGACAAGAGGAGGCAAACTTTACCTAAAATACAAAAAAAAATTATTAATTTTTTAAAGATGTAACAATTTGACCATAAACACAGTAGTTTTTCTAGGTAATTGTACTATATTGCACTATGTTATACTAAATTTCTACATAAAATTACAGTACTTTAAACTATACAATTAAATGTTTTTTTTTTTTTTTTCTAAATGTTTTACAATCTGGTATAGTACTATATATGTAATTTGTTTTTAACGGAATATCTGTTAATCGTCTATTCAGTTATTCGTCATAGGCTCGGTCCCGAGGGTGACGGATAAACGAGCACTCTAGAAACTATGCCATCGCGATATATATATATATATATATATATATATATATATATATATTTGATTACTAGTTGATGTTTCATATTTAGGAAATAACCTATATGAAATGAATTTTTAAAAATGCATAATTTAGAAAATTCAATTACGATTACTTTATACTAAAAATGTATGGTGGCCATGAAGTACTATACACGGATGGAACCAAAAAAAGGAAACTTCAATGGTTGCGCCGTCATATACAAACATGGGACAATCCGATGTCCACTACCATCTACATTCTCTGTATTGTCGTCAGAGTTATATGCAATTTCCTGCGCAATTGTTATTGCAGAATCGGAGCTAAAGCATGACATATTAATTTGTACAGATTCTCTCAGTTCAATTCGAAACATACAGAATAGACACGAACATCAGCATCCGTTCGCGAAAACTATACTAGAAAAATCGTTTACCTATAAGCGACAAATTGTACTTGCGAGGATACCTGGATATCGCAATATTTGTGCAAACAATGAAGCTGATACAGCGGCAGCAGATTCATGTAATATAACGCCGGTTTCGGTCATACCAACGACATGTAAAGATATGACGATCCATATCTGGAACAAGATGAAGTCGATAGCAATGGAACGATTCTCCATCCTTCCTTATTACGATCGTAGCATCGCAACCCCGATAATCCAACATCCAGACCGAAAGATGTGGTCCTCTTTCGCGTTCGGTCCGGACACACACGTCTTACGCACCAGTTCCTGTTCACCAGGGAAAATCGGCCTACCTGTCCTGCATATAATACTCCTCTTACCATCACTCACATCCTAGTTTCCTGTCCAACATATACCTTTCAACGTCAGCTTGCTGGCCTTCCTCTCAACCTTCCCAACATATTAAAACGCACTTCATCCGCCGAGACTAAACTTCTCCTCTTCCTCAAAATCAGAAACATCTTTCCTCTAATCTAGTTTCTTACACCTTTCCTTCCGTGCCTCTGGCCTAAGTAGCAGGATACGGTACGGTCACAAATCAAAAAAAGAAGAAGAAGAACGCCGAAATATTTGATATCTAAAGATATATTCGTCTTATGCCAGCGATATGTAATTTAATGCTAACGAAATTTTTTTTTTCTATTTGACGTGAAATGTCTTAATTTTAAAAATATTTATATAAATACGTGGAAAATTATCTACAGTTTGCCTAAGAAGCAGTGTTGTATAATAAACAGCTGCTGTGTTAAATTTATAATTTACTGTTAAAATTTTATAATGTACGATTGAAAGGATTAATAATCGTTCGATCGTTCGAGATTCGTATTTTTCCTTTTACGGTAATCATATTTTCTTTTCTCAATTCTTCGAAATATTCGAACGTGTTTTATTATTTGTTGATCGAAGATTAATATTTATTAAATATGTTTTGGTTTTTCCTTTGTTTGGTCTTGTAATATTCTTATTTTTTTTTGTAGAATATAAAGGCCATTTCTGAAAACAGCCGACTAATCGTTTATTTTATGGTATATTAATATTAATCGTAATATTTTGCGAATAGCGCGCGGAATTCCGGATTTTATTAATTACATATTGTGTTAAATTTATTTCGCTTATTTCAGTTCGGATATTTTCTTCATCCATTTTTAATTATAATTGATTATTTATCGGACTAATGCGTAATTTAAAATTCGTTTTGAAATTAATTTCGAAATTACGATAAAAGATGCGTTTCACATGTATATTTTCAATTTTTTTTTTTTAAAGGTAAAAAATTTAAACCTTTTAATCATTCTTTCTGTGTGGAATTTTTATTATTTTATCGATACGTAACGTTTTTTTGATCTTCGCCCGAAGATTTTGAATATCTCGTAATATTTCCGTTATATATTGGTTTTTTTGTTTTTTCGTAATCTCGTTCATTTCTTATTCTCCGTCGATAAATAAAATTATATTATCTTTTTTTTTTTATTTAAAAAAAAAAGCGCGAGGAGTGAATATCTTTAAAAAAAAAAAAAAAAAAAAAAACATATATTTATAAGCAATATACATATTTTTGAGCGTAGCACATGTAAATACATAGTCCATTATTCCACCAAGAAAGCATATAATGAGTTTTTGTAATTTATAAAACATTACATTAAATTATAATAAAATTTATGATTTAAACTTATATCGTAGTATAAATAATAAACTACTGTATATTATTTATGACTTACATAAAGAAATAACTGTTATTAAAAGAAAACAAGATAACATAAAAGAAAAGAAAAAATGTACTTACCACAACATAATTTTTATAAAACGAAGTGTGATCTTAATAAATGAATGTATGATCATTAACCAGTAAGAATTATACCACTATCTACAAGAAAGTAAAAAAAATAATAATAATAATTAGTAAAAGACTTAATAAATATAAGTAAAACAGTTGACTATGCTAGACTAAATATTATCGATATTACGTTTGAATCGAATTAAAATAAAATCAAGGAATAATTTCTTAAACTTTACAGAGGAAAAAGAGAAAGCTAGAGTTCTATTCGAACAGACCGGCCAACCTATTCCGAACGAATTTAACGACGAAGAGACCTACGAATACGAATTGATCGGTGTGACCGTTCATACTGGCACAGCTGACGGCGGTCATTATTACAGCATCGTGCGTGATCGTTCGCACCAGTCAAGACGCGATAAATGGTATTTATTCAACGACGCTGAAGTTCGACCGTTCGATGCTAATAACATTCCGCACGAATGTTTCGGAGGCGAAGTAACGGTATCCATTTATTTTCTTCGTGCTTTCTTAAATCATTCATTTTACAAACGATCTATATGTCTGAAGTTCTTCGCACATAATTCCTTCGTAAAACAGATAATATGAAAATACTCTTTACACCGTATTGCGATTATGTTGTTTCGCTGGAAAACTAACGAGTGAAAACTGTGGTAAACTAAAACAAAAAACCCTATAGATTCCGTTATTTATTACTTGTTATTACTTGTTAATCACTCAGATGAAGATAAATACAGGAAAAACCAAAATAATGAAATTTACAAAGACTAGCAGTAGTGACCCCAAAATAAAAATCGACAACAAATGGATAGAAAATGTAACCCAATTTAAATATTTGGGAACAATAATTACAAATGATGGAAGGGATATCAAAGAAATAAGAGCAAGAATTGCAATGGCAAAACAAGCTTTCATGAATCTGGAAACCGTTTTGAAGAACAGGAAATTGTCAATGGAACTAAGGAAAAGAATTGTACAATGTTACGTGTGGCCTGTGCTAAAATATGCGGCCGAAACTTGGATTATTAACGCAAAGTGCAGAATGATGTTGGACGCGTTCGAAATGTGGACTTATCGACGATTGTTAAGGATATCATGGAAGGACTTCATTTCCAACAAAAACGTGTTAAAGAAATGCAACATAGACAGGCTGATGATAGTACAAGATATCATGAAAAGAAAATTGAAATATATAGGTCATAAACTTCGAGAAGAGGGGCTGTTTATGTTGGTAGCACAAGGAAAAATACTTGGACAAAGATCAAGAGGAAGGAAAAGATTCGAATATATAACATCAAACACTGGATTCAACAAAGTCAGGGAAGTAGTAGCTGCAGCAAGATTCAGGAAAATATGAAAATACCAACATCCTTGATGCGCAACCTCCTTTGAAGGAGACGCAACATGATGATGATGATGAATCACTCGGAGAGAGAGAGAAAGTGAAAATATTTTCGATAACATCGTGACTAGTCCGCGCCATATCCGTGATGATTAAAAGTTGCACGATGACGTAAAAACTTTATAAACTTTATAATACTGCTAGTAGATCGAACTCTCGAGCGTCGTATTGATAGTCGAACGCTCTAGTAACTACACGGCATTATGATAGTGTATAAAGAGTATTTTTATTTTCAAGATTTATCACGCTACAGATATAATTAATTTGTTGTCGTTATTTTTTTAATTTCTCGTTTATTGTAACAAGGGTGACACGTATAAATTTATCGATTATTTTAAAAACTCGAATAATATATACTAAAATATCTAGCGCGTGTATTTTACTTACACGTATATATACGTATATTTATTTTGATTTGGAAGTCACCCAAATTTACCGGTGTAAAACGGAAGGAAGTGTTCTAATATTTTCTTTTAGTCTTCGATATTTCGATTGGTCTCTTTCAATCGACTAAAAAGTAGCGTTGCTTGATTCAGGGAGCTAATTAATTATTTGTTGATTGTTGCGGTTTGTATTTGATTTTATTTGCAACATGTACTTTAATACGTTGGTGTTCTTTTATCATTTAGGATGGGTTCCGATTACCTCTGTTAAATATCCGTTATTACATGTTCTGTCCGGTGGCATTTTCTTTCGCTTATAATTTTCATTAGATACCGTTCTAATGTTGTCGCATTTTAAATTTTTGTTGTCTGACGATTTAACTTTATTTGCCTTCGATATTCATACGCGTACAGTTGTACTTTTGTATTCCTTTTAATCATCATCCATGTTTTTTTCACCATGCAGAAGTGCACATTAAAAATTCGTATTTTTCTTAGTTTTGAATGTCGTTTTCATCGGATTTTACAATGATTTCTTTATAATCAAAACGGTTTTTACCCGAACTAGACCTGTGACGTTACGTAATTAGTATTTACTAATTTTATTTTAACAACGCTTATTTTTATAGTATAGATAGATTTTATATATATATAATATATATGATCGGAATTCAAAGAAACTGATATACAGGATTTTTCTCTGATAGAATAATAAAAACGTTTGCTTAGACTTGGATAAATTAAGGAAGTCGGATTTCTCAAAGAATTTTATCGTAAATAACGATATATTTAATTGGCCTTGTTGCTCGTTATCCAGGTGGTAAGGATAATTTTTGTGGTTATGTATATTATTAAACTTCGCAATCTGCAAATGCAACAACGTGAATTATTGACGGTACAAGAAAGAAATATATATTTTTGTTTTATAAAATTCGTTATGCAGTTCGCAAAAATAAGTAGGATTTAATCGCGGTACCATTCTTTTCATCTCTTGACGGAAAAAAAATCCCGAGTAGGCTTTGTGTTGACGAAATGAAATTAAAGTGATATGCGGAAGTGTATTAGTAGTTCATTAGTAAGTACGTAAATTCGCAACTTGTTATTGAAGGTATGGCGAATAACTGATATCAGGATCGTGTTGAAGTGTATATTTCGCCCGAATTAACGGATTATAACCGATGACAATATTACAGGTTGTTATATAAACGAAACTATTCAATCTACTTTGTATTCGGTCATTCTGACCGTTAAGATTTTCGAATGCTCTTCCATAGATTCCGGTTCTGAGCTGTAGAGTGACTTGTGTTGCTACCGTAACAAATTGATTCCGTAAGCCATCCTTCCCTCTCTAGCACCGAGTGCTTTACGAAGCAGCAATATTTTTCCTAGATTTTCTCCTCTTACAATATGTCTACAAAATTGGCTGATCCGTCTTTCGCACAATCTGTGTAATTCTATCGTTTCGTTTACTTCTGTCCGTTATCAAGAGACTTGTTCTTCTTTCTCTGCACGATGCACATCCACATTTTAAAAAATTATACGTTTCAATCGTATCGTTACGGTCTATATACGTTAAAAAGAAAAAAATGAATAAATTGCTGAAAAAATATTTCGTCTAATAATCCAAAAGAAAAACGTGTTAATTTAATTTCGTTTTTCCCCCCCTATTCCAGAGTAAAACGTACGATTCAGTGACCGATAAGTATATGGATTTATGTTTCGAAAAGACCAATAGCGCCTATATGCTGTTTTACGAATGGATTAAAGTCGATAAAGACAACGAAAGTCTAGAAGGCGGTTCGAAGGATCAGCTAGAAAATTACATTTACGACGATATGCCGCTTGTACCGGACCCGAAAATTTCCTTAAATCCCGAACTAGAGAATTGGATATGGCAAGATAATATTCAGTTTCTACAGGAAAAAAATATATTCGATCATTCTTATTACTCGTAAGTAATTTATAGCGCAGACGTATTTAAGCTTTTTATTTTATTTATTTTTATTATTTTCATGCGAATTAATTAAATTTCGCGGTAGTATGGAATCGTCTCGAGAAGAATATTCATTGTTTGTAGATTGAAAAATAGCGTAGGTCATGTTCTAAGAGGAGAATTGCGGCTAATACGATGATAAGGACGAATTGGATCAATTTTGATAATATTAAACGTTCAGTTCACATACTGGCGTTAAAAATAACCTATGTAATATGGTCAAGTTGTATTGGCAGCGTATTCCTTAAAAGTTCAGACATAAAGCTGTCTCTCTATTTTTCTATTTTATCGCTTCTCGGCCTGTTGGCTAATATCAAAGTGTAGTATTATCTTCAAGTTGCATTACTAGCTGTCATCTCAAAAGTTTATGTGAAATTGATACTAAAAAGACTACAACCCACAATAGAGGATAAGAGAATAATACACCTGAGATTACCAGTATTGTTTTATAAACAGACATTCAACAATACAACAGGTACACCGGGTTGTTCAAAAAATTGAAACTAGCCTTGAAGAAAAAAAAATTACGATATTAGCCAGACTTTCGATTTGGTCTGACATGATGGAATATTCTATAAACTTTAGAACTCATCTACCATATCACCACTATAAACTAATTAAAACATTCTTATGTGAAAGATATTTTCAGGTAAAAATTGGAGATGAAACGCCCGATATATATTCTGTTCAGTCTGGAGTTCCGCAAGAGAGTGTACTGGGACCACTATACTTTACGTAATATATACCGCGAACTTTGCCAAAAGAAACGCTAACAATATCGTTTGCGGATAACGCAACGATATTATACAATAACTACAGTCCTATTAAATGTAACCGTAGTCTGCAAAATTCAATTAATAAAATATCTATCTGGTGTAAATTAATATAAACGAAAATAAAACAACCACCTATAATACACTAATAGACCGATAGCTAGACCTAGAGGTATAACAATAAATAACAGAACCATACCAGCTGCTGAAAATGCTGTATATTTTAGATTTACATCTAAACAAAATACTGACGCTGTGAATACTGTATCATCTGCAAAGCCTCAGTTAATCTTTACACATATGGAGTTGGACAGGATATATTATAAGACAAGACGATGATAGGTGGACCAAACATATAATGCCTGATTGACGGTCGTCATACACAAGGAAAGCCCATGACTAGGTGGAGGAATAATATTGTGAAATGGACAGTTAATTGTATTCGAGCCGCACAATATAGAGTTGGAAGTGTTTTGGGAAATGCCTACACCACCCAGCAGTAGGTTGATATCTATATTGCGACAAAATAAAATACGACTGAGGTTGATGTAATTTTTAGATTGTAATTCGACATTTTTGATTTATTATCAATCTATTAAATTGCGCGTGAAATATGCGCTCTAAGAAATAATAGCTTAGTGTAATTCTGTGTGTTCTTTTACGTGGAATTTTCTTTATATACAATTACTGTGTTTAATACTCTCAGATAGTGTATAATTGCAGTTATTGCGATAAGCGACAAATTAATATAAATCTGACAAAAATTGACGTTATATTTTTCACTGGAAGTAGACCAACAGGTTGTCTCTGCTTGTTCGGGATATTTAAACAGACTGAAGTGACCATATACGTTTTCTGGATGTTTTAGACAGCCAATTGATACTAAGCACGTGAATAATACTGGTCTTAAATGAAGCCGTCGGTTTGATATGTCTGTTTTTAATCTTAAATCTTATCTATATATTAATAACGAAAAAATGATAATCTGGTAATCCGACCAATAATGTAACCTACGGCAGCTCAACATCCTAAGTTGCGAACTATCCGTAATAAATGTTCCAGATGTATTTTAGTATTTTAAGTGTCCCCCTCACCCCGTTACATCAGAGTCGATAAAATGCGATTTTAAATTAAAAGTATCGTCAATAAATTTTTTATATGGCGATAACGTGTTTATTTCCTCAAGCTATAATTACGATTCCGGGCAACTAAAATAAGCGTAATTT
Organism: Coronaproctus castanopsis; assembly: GCA_032883995.1. Taxonomy (NCBI): domain Eukaryota; kingdom Metazoa; phylum Arthropoda; class Insecta; order Hemiptera; family Monophlebidae; genus Coronaproctus; species Coronaproctus castanopsis. The sequence goes on from CM065053.1 coordinate 60,897,209, forward strand.
ATTACATGCTCGCTTAATCGTAATTATTATTATTATTATTTGATAAATTATAATTATTTTTTCTTAGTTACCAAAAAATCAGAAAGTTTTATTATTCCGTTTGAAGGAATTAACTGTTTTTTCAGTTTGCGAATACGCGAATTATTTATTTATTTTTATATAAATAAATATTTTATTTATTTTGAGGTAAACAAAATTGTTGCACGTACATTTCAGATTTGTACTGCAGTTTTGTAGTCAAATACCGCAAACATTGGACAATACGAAAGAGATGACCGATATGGCGTGCAGACTTTGCGTAACATTTGTATTGGAAACGTTGATACATTCTAAAGAAAAGGTTAATAATTATTTAGTTTCATTTTTTTTCTTTTTTGGGGAATGTTTTTTTTTTTTTTACTTTCAATCCTAGTGTATTAAGGGAACGTTTTTTTTTTCTGTGGATATATCTCATTAGCATCACAGTCCTGCTACTGGTCCATCACCGTCTTAACCCTTTCAGTTACGACGTTCCCTATATGAATTGGAAACGTTGATACAGCCTAAAGAAAAGGTTAATAACCATTTAGTTTTTTTTTTTTTTACTCTTACTCTTCAATCCGAGTGTATTCGGCGAACGTTATTTTTTCTATGGATATATCTATCATGTTATTAGCAGCACAGTCCTGCGACTGGTCCATCACCGTGTTAACCCTTTCAGTTATACGATGTCTCCTATTTGCAGAGACGAATTCTCAATGAATGCACGTCGAATTTTTTTTAATTCTTTGTATACGCGCAACTGTTTAGAAAAACAATAAGTGTGTTTGCTGAATGAGCATAGCTTATCGTGGATGTAAGGGGAAGCGTTCCAACGAGCTACTCCCGATAACAATGTACATCTTGAAACGTTCAACATATCTCGAAGCCAGCGGAGCTTTAATCTTCTGTTCCCTGGTAATTAACGTTCTGCCAAGGCCGATATAAGGACATTATTGTAGGTTAGCTTGATGTGGAATTTTCTGTATCTAGTCTTCACAACCTCTGCTATTATTAATACGTTCAAATCCCGATGGATGATTTTATTTGATACGAACCACGGAGCATTAATTATCTTCCTTAGATTGGAAGAGATATGTTGTTTGTTCAACTTCAATGATATTGTATCTTCAAAACTTTGTCTAGTGATTAAATTTCGTCATAACCAGTCACAGTTTTATGTCTAGCATACAGCTTTCATTATTAGTTAATTAAAAAGTTATCTACGATATCAACACCGCATTATTTATCATGCTTCACCTCGTGATTCTTATCTATGATAATTTTAGTTTAAAACCTATTTATGAGTAGTTCATAATCTCTGCATTGATCTTACAAGCGATAACGTATTTTCACATATCTTCTTTAAATCTATTTATAATAACTATACCATTGTTGTAACGCAAATTATTAATTTTTCTGTTAACGTATACAATATTATAGTTCTAATCATTGTTCGTCGCATCTGTATAAATATTAAACAGTTATATATATATTATTTTTTAGCAAACTATGTATAATTGGGTTCATTTAACAACGAAGCTGTTTGACACATCTCAGAATACTTGCGAATGGTTTCTTCAACATATGACGGTTGATAATTGGTGGCCCGTAAAAAATTTGTTTAAATGTCCGAATCAGATGGTTCGACAAATTTATCAGCGACTTTGTTCGCATGTGATGCAACGATTAAGGTAAATTATGCCGTACATTCTTATTACGTCTAAATAGCAAATCGTTCAGTTACGTTAATGTAAAAATTTGTAGGGCCGTAAAAAATATGCTACTATTTTCTATATTCTAATATAGGCAGTTAATATTTCAAATTTAATACTAATTCAGAGTCACAACCTTTGTTGTTAGCCTCAAAGAACGTGTGCTTGATTTTTGTTTATAAATGTATATCTGTATTTCTATATCATCGTTGTTGTATTGTTCATTGCTGAACATCGTGACCAGCTCATTGTACGTTTGCCTACAAAATAGACTAGAATTTAAGGTGCTAATTATATGCAACGTAGGTGCGAGCGCATATGTTTTATATGGAGTGGAGTATCATACTGACGTGATAATTATATGATGCAAAACTTTTATGCTGCGAGCTGGTGTCAAATTTAGACCGCCAGTTTGACAGTCGAATAGTATACTACCGCGACATATATATATTTAATAATTATCCTATTTAAATTTAAATTTTTTTGGCTATTAACGAGGCTGATGCTTAAAACATTTTGTTTTGCTTTTATCTATATTTATTTATCATTTTTAATATATATCACTCTATCTATCCCCACAACGCTCTATGCAAATCTTCGACTGTTCGAAATATTGTTAGAAGTCATTTTTTGTCAGTTCATTCAGAAAACGTAACGCTTTCTCTTTCACAACTTTAAAGTACTTAAATATTGTTCCTATAAATGGGCAGATTTCACCTTAGGAAAGAGATTGACACGGGCCATGAGGTGTTGTACTTGGCCAGAAATCTCTTGGCATACAATGCGAAATGAGCCGGCGCATCGTATCGGTGGAGAATCTATGACTTTTACGGTTGTTTTTTCTTGTTCTTTCACATAGTTCAGCCAAAATGTGAAGGTAATAAGGATAAACTTTAAAACGGGAAATAGAGTGCTAGTGACACTCGTAGATCTATCACAAAACCATTCGACGCGGTTATTCGTGATAAGCTGCTAGGAATGATTTGAGAAATCGGTGTAAAAGATAGTGTCAAAGCATGGTTTGAAAGTTATCTAAAGGACAGGAAGACAGTAGTTATGCCAATAGATACGGGAATTTCGCAAGGTAGTAATCTAGCACCGTTATTGTTTATTATATACACAAACGGTCTACAAAAGAGTTGACTAACAGCAAGGTATTCGCTTTTGCGGACGATATTACTATAATGACAGTTCACAGATTTATGAATACGGATTTATTAGAAGTAATTAGATGGGCTCACGACCTTAATCTTACAGTTAATACGACAAAAACGAAATGTATGCTGCTGAAATTGGTGAGTAATAATGATTTGTATAAGCCAAAAATGAAAATGCACACTAAAGTGCGCACATTACTGGTTGGACTATAATAGATGTTCAAATTTGGGTTGTAACGCAATAGAACTAATAATTGAATATAAATATCTAGGTGCAACCGTAGATATCCACTTGAGGTGGAACTTACAAATACAAAAAGCGGAAAATAAATTAAAATCAATAATACCAACACTATATACATTAAGAAATTATGTACGCCAGGAGACAATAAGAATGGTATACTTTAGTCGAATCCAGATTGATATATATGGTATACAAGCGTGGGGATCGGCGTCTAAATATCACATTGGAAAAATAGATAGGTTACAAAGAAAAAGTTTGAACCTAATAAACGAGTATAAGTGTATAAATCAGAACGAACTATTAAACGATCTGTTACGTCAACATAATATATTAAATATAGTGGGACTGTATTTGTTTACTCTAAAGTTTGGGATTATTTAGTAAAAAATAAAAGTATCGATTACATGCAAATAAAATATAAACTAAGGAAAACGAACAGAGGTATATATGTTCGGTAGCACGGTGAAGGTTTGGTGAACAAACTAATAAATACGTGATGAGGAAATTGTTAAATAATATAAAATATAAACTAAGGAAAACGAACAGATATGTTCGGTAGCACGGTGAAGGTTTGGTGAACAAACTAATAAATACGTGATGATGATTAAATAATATACCGTAAGAAATATTGAAAGAAAAAAAGATTTGCAAACTAAAACAGCAGCTCAAAGAGTGGTTACAAGATATGGATAGTATAAAACAGATTGATATCTTGAAATTCAGTAACTCAATGAAGGTACATAATCTATGAATATGTATAAAAAAAAAAATAATAATAATTTGAATTTTGGTTTACCGATTTCGGGGTCCTCGATGTAGTTAGGCTCTTCCATTGCATTGATTGATATTTCGTGAAAAAACATGACCACGTTATTATTATTTTCAATACGGCTTGATAATTTTAAATGTTATTCACAGTGTCGGTACAAACGTTCAAACGTGAGAATTTTAGGCACCATTTTAGTATCTAAAATTTATCGTAAACACTTTATCAATTTCTACAATTTCGAACGAATATTTCACAAACGATCAATTATACCTGACTTTATCGATATTGTTATCCATTTTGATATGGATGGTCAGGGCATGAATCGTCTTCATCGTGTTCTCGGTTATATCGAAAACGCGTAAAGTACTTAAATTGTCATACACTTTTAAAAATTAAATTAAAAGTTTCAGTATTTCTTATGAAATTTCAGAACAATTCATTGTTTCTATTGCTATAACGTAACATTGTTCCGGCGCAACAAAACAAAAATAATTAATGCGAATGTATTCACTTGTTTACAGAAACGATAGCAAGTGCATTCGAAAAAGAATGCTTCGCATTAAACAGCTCTAACGATCATTGATGCCCTGCGTATGCGTATTTTTTGTTTAGCAGCATCAGCCTTATTTAATCGCATACCTCGTGTTACATTTATTTTATACATAAAAGTTAACGTTGCCGTTATTTATTTTCGATTTCGTAGAATTGGCCACGCGCCTTTATTCTTGAAAAGAGGCTTTTGCGATGATGATTCCGAAGAAGATGATAGTAACGGCAGTGATACAGAAAAACTTGGATGTTTGTCTTGCGTTACGTCGTTTTTAAAAGTACTTTTAACGCTGGTAAGTCCGACGAAATTATACGTTGTTTTACCGCGAAAATATTACGAGAGTTAATTTAACAGTTATAATTTTTATTTTATATTTGTACCGTCATTATTATATTTATGAGATATTCAAGGGGATATCTTTCTAATATTTTGTTTATTTCTAGTCGCTTATTTTAAATATGATTTTAAAAAGTTTATTAATTACGTCAGTCGGCTAGTTTGAATTGAAATATTAGATGATGTAATTGCAGAAAATATTTCCACAATTTTTCAACATAATGTTCTTGTACCCTTGCATATGTGGATTTTTAAAAGTTTGTATCGTTTCAATTGTTTCACTTGTCATCCTTTTTTGTTCTTACTTTGTATTGCATGATAATTTATACTTTGTTTCGGGCATGATATTTTTAATGTCGTTCGAATGATTTTCTATGTTTAATATTTCCTACAGTATCGACCATAAATTTTATGATTAAATTTTTTAGTAGACATTTGCTGCTGGCAACTTTTTTACTGTTTTGACCGCATTTTTATACCTTTGATTGGCGACAATGTAATCAGTTTGATGTCTATAATCTGGTCTGTCTGTTGATACGTTTCATAAACATCTAGGCGGTATTTTATAAAAGTGTTCATCGTACATAACTCCACTGTCATTTTAAAACTGTCTACTGTGCTTCCGTCTGCGCTTTAGCCAACTTTGGTGCTCAGATCAACCATTATAATATTTTGGTTGTTCAAGTTTTTTATCACTCTGTTCGATTCTTCGCAAAAGTTTTCAATTTCTTCGTTAAAACCATTTGTCGGTGTGTATATTTGAACTATATTTAATTTAATGGTTTTGCATGTAGTTGTAACACTATTATTCTATCGGGTACTTGATTCACCGATGTGACAATTTGGTAGCTTACATTTGTAGTTTATTTAGAGTTAAAACTTTTGTGTTTCTATCAACATTTCATCGCTACTTACACTAGTAACCCTGTTCTGTTTAATACTTATATCATCTATGATTTAAAAGCGCTTGTTCCTTGTACATTCCGCTTAATTACTTAAGCTGGGGGTGACCTTGTCCTATTACCATCTCCTCTCTATCTGCAATCTTCCAGCATATTAAGATCTCTCTCTTCAACGTATTGCGGTGAGAATTCTGTCATCACATATTGTATTTCTTATTAATTCGTTTTAAACTCGACTATTGTTCTTTTCTTTAGTTCATCTAGTTAATCAAATTTTACAGAATTCAAAACTTATACATGCGATTAATTTTAAACTCCTTTAGTTCCACATTTACCTTATTTCCTCTGATTCGCACATCATTCTTCTTTCCCTCCAGTGCTGAAGTCTATTCTTCTGTTTTATATCCAAAAATCGAACTGGTGACACTTTTATATTCAATGTTATTCGTGTTTATAAAAGATGACGTTTTATCAGTTCTCATATTCCTGTACTTTCCAATGCCTCTTATAAACTACAAAATGTGAACATACTTCCAATTCCGTCCATCACTTTATTTTACTAGCTTATATTCTACCAATCTTTTGAATATCATACTTGACACATTTACTTTCGCGTCCTTCCTGTTCCCCTATATTAATTTTAACTTCATTATGCTTGAAAAAGTGTCTAATCGTGTTCTGGTATTTCAAATTATGGCAAAGTTCCCGATCGCCTCGTTACAGGAGCATTATTCGTTTCCCGACGCAATATTTCCAGATCGTTCATATTCCTCATTCAATTCTTGTCCGTTCTTAATTCCCATTCCTCCAATTAATATTTAATTTTAGCGGATTCTTTAAGCTTTCTCGTGCCATTAAAAAACACTCCTTTAAATATAATTCTGGATACATACCCCCTAGCGATACAACAAATAACTTGTTTGCTATACTGCCATGGTATAGTTATCTCGTGCGCCTGAATTTCCGAACATTCTAGAATTCGTGGTAACGATGTTGCTGATGCTCTCGTCAAAGAAGTCGTTTTTTATGATGCATTTGTTCCGGCACTTATTTTCTCAGATCTGGTATCTATCACGGTCTTGTCGGTAGTCTATGATTGGTCTTCGTGGTTAGCCAATTCTTCCATCCTGCGTTATTATCTCGTTATCTCTCCCGTCTCTTAGTATTTCAAATTGTCTACTATGCGCATCAACTCTATTGTCACCATCACCTGTTTCCGTTCTGGACATAATATTCTTTCAACGCATTGATTGGCATTTGTAATTCCTCTTACTGCTCCCATCCCTCCGATAATTATATTATCTCCGGTGAAAACAACGTTTTCTTTAACTGCCGCTAATATCGATACGAGAAACTCGCCGAAATTCCTTGATATCAGGTTATCGTCCTTTTTTCATTCGTTAATTTACTCCAGTGGCCATTCGAGTCTAACTGTTTCTCTTTAAATTTCCAACCGAGTACCATACTAAAATTTAATCATCACTTGTTAGTAGGTTGTAATTTCTACTTTAGCACCCACATATGTAAAAAAAAAAAAAAATTATGATTAAATAATATATATCGGATAAATTTTTTTAAATCACTTTTGTTATTGAAAAAATACATTTCTGTTCTCCAATAATAGAACGGGAAAATGAATAATTTTCAGAAGTATTTAAGCCTCTCTGTCAATCAGGTACTTTAGTTTCACTATAGAATTACTATCCCTATGTTGTACGCAGTTAACTTCAGGAAAGCAGTTTGATAACTAACTCGTGTTTTACGTTAATATGTTAAATTTTTTTTTTTTTTTTTTTTTACCATTGTCGTAGTTCGAGTCGCATGCCAAGCTTTATTGGAAACATTTAACTGAATTTTTTAATATGTTCATCGAATTCAATAAAGCCGGAGAAGAAGAAACGAGATTTTTATTAGAAATTCACGCCATTCATACTATGGTCAATTATTATTTAGTGAATAAACCGATCGATTTGGTAAGTTTTAAGTTATAATTATTATTATTTCGAGTGGATTTAAATAGGATATTAGAAAATTTTATCTACGTCATGTAGCGAACTCTACATCGCACATACTCCAAGTATAACTTATTGAAGTCTCTGCTTGGGTGGTTGTATGTATCATATTTGATAGGTTGTTTTGGATTGCTAACATCGTTATTTTCAAATTCTGTCTAGATACGATTTAACGATAATTAAATTAAGCAATCGCAAAATTTTTTACTGAGATGTTAGGATAAATTACTAGTTTTCGATTAGCACCTTCCATTATTTCTGTCTTTCATGTACATTCATAAATTAAGTTTTCTGCCTCGATAAATGACGGATTCCTTGATTTCAGTCATTTTTCTCCGAATAGGTGATTGTTTATAGGGAGTTTTAATTATGCTTATATATATATATATATAATATGCTATGCAAGTCTGTTTTTTTTTCTAATGATCTTTGAGTTCATCCAGAAACTGTGTACATGAAAATTATAATACAGTATTATAATAGTTACACATTATATATTGAGGTTAGTATATTTTAGAAATATGTATAATGTGAAATAAATTCTAAATTTTTAATATTATTGGGAAAACGAGCCCCCGGAGTAATTAATGGAATTTATAGAATATTTTGAACATATTCCGTGAATACATGATTCGCGATGGTAATCTTGTCAAAAGCAGTCGGATGGGAACACAATCGATGTGTAATTGAGCTGAAAGGTGGTTTTTTGTTGAACTTTAACCTTCAGATAGTAGTAGCGATAGTTGGAATGAATTATTCGGGAATATATAGATTTATAATGAAAGTGATGATAGTGTGTTTTAATTCGATATTCCAGACATTCAATTTATTTTATATTATTATTATTATTATTATTTCGTTGAAATTAAAGATCGATATGATTTCTGAAGAAGAAGATGAGGATGAAATGATAACTTTGCCGAACGATCGAATGCGTCCAACAGCCCTGGAAAAATTGATTATTTTCGTTTCCGGAGTAATAGATAAAGCTAGCAAATTAGGACTGGATATTCCTTATTCAGATTATAGCGTTGTAGCTGGAAAGGTACTATTTTATATATGTTTATTGACGCATTGTATCATTGCGGGAAACACACATGTCGTTTCATAAAAATATATTTCTTATTAAAATTTACGTAAACATACTGCATATTTGGTGTCTCACGCTTTGGATATAAGCGTGAAGATATTGTCATTTGAATTATTTTTTCATTGTGAAGTTAGGCGTAAAATTGCGACTAATTAAAAAATAATTTAATCATAAAATAAATATGAACGCATCACAGTACACGAACTTATCTGAGAAACGAAATCAATTATGAAATTTTGTATGTATATATATGTATGTGTGTGTGTTTGTATGTTAGTTATATATACATTGTAAAATATAGGAAGGGTTCTTCTCGCCGTGTATAAGCAGCATTACAATAATTAATTCGATAAATTTAAAAATCGAATAGAGTGTATCCCTTTTCATCTTCAGAACATCATCGAAATTACATTTAACGGGACACATTTTGCATGACATCAAAATGACCGTTCTTTATGACATGTGTATAATGAATTTTGAAATTCTACATTTTTTTTAGATTATCGTTCCAGTTTTGGTATGTAATATCTTTCAGATGTAGCATATGATCACGCATGGCGTCTCTTCTAGGTTTAATCCGTGGTTCATTATTCCGAATTTGGCAATCCGTTTCCCAATCATTCGATCGTACGATCTCAGGTTTAACATGAACAACTTCGCAAGCTTTTATTTAGTCTTCTTCGTTGTCATATGTCGATCGTCATTTTCTTTGAGGACCCTGACTTTCGTAATATTAAAGTGTTTTGGTTATCCCGTGATATACACGGTAGGTTTCGTTTAAGGCGACGTCAAAGCGTGTAATATGGGAGAAATTAACACGCGTATGCTGCTATATAATTATTTATTGTCGCAACAATAATTTCGGCGAGTGCGAGTTTTTACACGCCACGAAATGCAGACTAGTTTCCTTAAGATACTGTTTCGAGTAGAATTCTGATTCTTCAAATGCAGTGCTTTTTACATGTGCGTTCTTACTAAAGTTACACTGAAGTACTTCGGTTGTTCATTAAATTCCAATTTAGTTCCTATCACAACACCTTTAATCAATTCTGCCCCAAGTGATTGTTTAATCGGAATATAGATACTCGTGTTTTCCTAAAATTTAGTTATTCAGTATGCAATATTCTGTGAGTTTATTTAACATCTCTGTCAGATAAAGTTTAATTTCTATTGACATAATTTCTTGATATGTGACCACTAAATTGTCAGCAGCGGCCAATATGTATTGAAGGAAGGATGGTATATGTTTCAGATAAATTTTCTATTCATCTAGTATAAAAAATATATATATATATAAATTTAAAATTAATTAAAAAATAAAGAAGTAACGGAGTTGAGTAACAAATAGAATAAATTATTTAATTATTTTGTTATATGTTTCTTGCACACTTTAGTTTTCAACGTATAAACCTGACATTTAGATATGTTGTATATAAATAAATATCTTATTCTCTCCTACGTCGTATTCCAGTTTTAAAAATATGAACGCAACGTTATATATATATATATATAAATGTGTGTGCGTGTGTATATTTCTTTTATTCCAGTTTTAAAAATATGAACGCAACGTTATATATATATATATATAAATGTGTGTGCGTGTGTGTATTTATTTTGCATGTATATGTCAACATGACTCAATATTCGTTTTAACTATAGAAACACCAAATTTTTAGTTCCAGTTGGTTGGAGAGAAGAATATTGTTTTCTTTTAAATATTTTCTGAACTACAAAGAAAAACGTTACTCAGTATAAAACTAAAGAATATCCTTTTTCTCTTCAAATTTGTCTATTAAGATTGTATTATTAGTTCATTAAATAAATATTTTCATTGTGTAATTTTAAAATAAAAAGTGATCTAATAAACTATGGGAACATTGTAAAAATAAATACTTTGCGTACGGTTTTTGCTTGATCGAAAATAAATAATTCTATTTAATACATTGTTAAATTTAACGCTTTGTAAATAGAGGAAAACTTTATCCGAATTACGAAAACAAAAAATTAAAACCAAATTAATTTTATAAAAATACGATATATTTTGTATTTCAATTGCGTTGTACGTCCGTGGCCTATTTTAAAGTACGATTGTATTTTTCATCAATATTTATTATTGATGTAAAGTAGAATTGTTGTTTAAAATAGGCCTTGGACTTATTATCTTGACGGATAATGATATTAATTAGGTTATCTGTTTTACAGTTTTGTAATCATTATTATTTACTTTCTTCTCCTTTTAGTCGTTTCCATTTATCGTGCAACAAGTGAAGGATAACGTTAATTTATCTCACACTCGGCATTTAATACATATACTAACGAAGTGGAATGATAATTTAGGAAATCAATTGGTGAACGTTTTAGTAAACACGATTCATAAACATAGTAGCAATCCGGAAGTATGTTTGTATTTTGTCTTACTATTTTTTTTAAATCAGTTCATCAGCAATGTTTTATTTCTATAATTCAGTGAATCTAATAGTATGCCTGACAAATAATATACAACAAAAATGGTGTTAAAATAAACTTTCTTCATAGAAAATCACAAAGCTTTTCAGCTGTTAAGCCATTACCAAGTGAACATAAAAAAAGTAAAATATAAAAACGTATACAATTTATAAATGACTAGCAGTTACCCACTACTTCGCCTGTGTAATTATTTTATTTAATATAATATCACTATCTCTTTTAAATATATATATATATATATATATATATATATATATATATATATATATATATCCGTCCGTTATTTCGGCCACGCCCCTAACCCATCAAAACATGGTTTGTATGGCTGGCGAATGTTGGTAGTGAAGGTACATTCGAACCGGAAAACGTGTTAAACTTGATTTGACGGAGATTTCGCTTTCTCCTACTTTTTAAAACTTTAAATTACTGTAATTTCTGTCCTATGTGTGATATCAATGCGAAATAAAGCTTAGATCGAATATGAGCTGTGTGAATTTAATCATTATCGCTTTAATAGTTTTTGAGTTAAATCGTAACAGACAGACAAAAATTAAAAAAATATATATATATATTCTGTTTATGTATAATAAAAGATTATAATGAAAATATTCGTAAATCACGGACAGACACTACAATTTTATATAAGTATAGATATAGAATGCAAAACAAAAAATAATAATTTAGAAATACAATTTACAAAGCAAAGTGAAAGATTCACTATCAGATTATTTTATAAATATTGTTTTTTTCACTTTGCTGATTTTCGTAAATTGTATATCTAGGTTAATATTTTTTACTTGATTAACAAAAAAAAAAAACAGTTAAAATCATTAAACTTTATTTATTAAGCAAAGCTTTTCGGCAACTACGCCATTATCAAGTTATATATAAATAAAGTTAAATATATAAAAATATAAAATATTAATTTAAATCTAAGTTCACAATTTTTACATAATAAATGAATTATAAATATTTAAGTATTTATAATTCATTTATAATGTAAAAATTGTGAACTTAGATTTAAATTAAGTATTTATAATTCATTTATTATGTAAAAATTGTGAACTTAAATTTAAATTAATATTTTATGTTTTTATATATTTAATTTTATTTATATATAGCTTGATAATGGCGTAGTTGCCGAAAAGCTTTGTTTAATAAATAAAGTTTAGTGATTTTAACTGTTTTTTGTAATCAAGTATAAAAAATCACTACATTCCACAATCTAAACTTTAATATTTTTCAAATATAAATTGCATACATTTTTATTTTTATGTTCACTTGATAATGGTTTAACGCCAGAAAAGTTTTGTGATTTTCGAAAAGAAAATGTGCTTTAAGTGATAATTTATTAAACGTATATTGACTAGTGTTTGCTAGCAGATAATTTTTACACTTTTCAAATTGTTGCATATGAACTGTGTATCCGTAAAGCAATATCTCTATATTATGATAATTTTTTTTTTAACTAGCGTAAAATGTAGTGATTTTAAAAATTAAACAGTGGAAAATTAGTAAAATTGATTAAATTTTACGGGAATACAACTAATCAAAAATATACATAATACTCTATATATAACTACATGCATACTAGCTAGAAATATAAAAAATGATTCGATTTTTAATATACTTCTTAAAACTAATTTTTCATCGAAATTCGTAATTGTATGTTATGGATTATTTTTATCTTTTTCTTTTATTATTTTTATTTTTCTAATAGCTAATTTTTCTTTTTTATAATGTGTTTTTGTATGTAAAATTTTATAATTTTGCTTAATATTATTGATTTTGTGTTTTGATTCTTTGCAATGTTTTTCGAAGAACGATTTGCCACCATTGTTCATGTATGAATTTAAATTGTATTGTAAATTGTCTGCCTTTTTCTCGTATGTATTTTTTCCACATTGATTACAATTTAATTCGTATACTCTTGAATTTTTTAGTATATCTGTATCTTCTATTTTCCTCCGTTATTAATTGAGTACCACGATGTGTTATTATTCCTTGTTGCTATGTTACATTTGTTAAATATTTTTATTATTTGATAAGTATGACTTCCTACATAATTAATTTAATGTTGAATATATTGGAGAGTAGTGATTTTATAAATTATAAACCAAACAAAATATAACACAGTTTAATCACTATTAAGTTTTTTATTGCGCAAAGCTTTTCGACAATTACGTCATTTTTAAGCGTACACAATAAACATTGCATATGAATTGCCAAAAATATTTTGAAGAATTATTTTTCAAAATTGTTTTATAAATAAAATTTATTGTAAATAAATCTAAAAATGAAATTTCGTCTGGCTAGTGAAATATGTATATCAAATTTTAAGTTGTCGTTATATAAATATTTTAGATAATTCATATCTAATGTTTATTGTGTACGCTTGAAAATGACGTAATTGTCGAAAAGCTTTGCGCAATAAAAAACTTAATAGCGATTAAACTGTGTTATAATTTTGTTCGGTTTATAATGAATTTAATCTAGATGATTGTTTTTATCCTTTTCTGTATCTTATTGTAAGTTTTTCCCATATTTTTTCAAGTGTAGTAGAGCTTTATTTATACAAAATCATCGCCGTCGGATTATACTAATGAACAAACCCCCCTATAATTTAAAATTTCTACCATGGGCGATATTCTTCAGCTTGTGTATATTGGGAAAACCATGAAAAACCATACCATAAAAAGTTCTATCACTCGTGCGAAACATTTGAATCGGACGTTTGTAAAATGTATCGCAGATTACGACTATCAGTATCGCTGGAAGATATATATATATATATATATATATATATATATATATATATATATATATAAAAGCGTAGGTGGTTCAAAGATTTACTATTTACCCATTCGGCAAAATATACTATATTTACGCGCTATTAATGCACTTTAAAAACATATTTCTTTCTAAAAGTATATTTTATTTGCGTCTAATAGGTTAAATTAGTTAATACATTTTTTTGTGCGTGTATTTATTGTTTACGCCCATATAAAGCCAATTTTTGTTCTGCGGATTATTTTAAATGAATGCGTTTAGGTGTTATGTATAATAAATACTTTTTGTATTGTGAATATGCACTTGCACTTATATTATTTCAATTTATATTCGTAAGCTGTAAATAAATATTTGTTCATTGTTTGCTTTAAAATAATGTTGACGTAATGTTTATACATTTAAAGGTTTTTTTTTTTTCATTAATTTATCGCAAAATTTTCGGTAACGAAATTTTTACGCGTTCATTTTAGGGATATCAATCGTTCTATAAGTTGCTATCATCGTTAATGGAATCTCAGCAGTATCCGAATTTCATGGAGTTAATATTACTTCGTGTATGGGATATGGCGGATGTGGCTCCTTACTCGGTACTCGAATGGCTTTCACTTCAGACAAGTAAAAATCAATCGATCGCCAACTGGGTGATTGACGGCATGCATTTATGGATCGAAAAGTTCCTAATAGCTAACATAAATCAAAGCGTCCGATCTGGTAATGACCGTGATTTTTATATATATATATATATATATATATATATATATATATATATATATATATATATATATATATATATATATAATTATAATTGTATGTTGTTTTAACCTTTAATTAAGCTTACACCGTATCATGAACGTCGTTTTTATGAAAACTATGTTCCGAAATATCCGATTACGGTTTTGAAGTATTCGTAGTATCAGGGTGCGACAAAGATGTGTATTATATTTTAAAGGGACGATTACAATTGCTTTAGAAAAGAGAGAGAAGTATGTTTTCTTTTAGTTTGGTATTGAATCAATCTGGGTGAACTTTTGTCAAAATAATGCAGCTACGCTTCGCTGGGTTTTTCTAATATGTTTTACGTTCTCATTTAAAAAGTTAAGATTCTAAAAATCTCTACGTTTGTATGTAAAAACTTCGGAGAAATTTGTAAAAAAAAAACCTGACTGCTCATTAGATAATCGTTTGAAATCGTAGCCGTTGAACAAGTTTGTGCGGGCTGAACTGATGAGACGAAATTTAACCGATATCGTTTCCCAAATATATATATTTTTTTTAATACGATATTACTTCTTTATCACACTGTGTATTAAATACATATATATATAACTTTATCGTGTAGGGACTATGACAATATTATGGTTCACCGCATAATGCCATAATGCCAGTTACTAATAATTTCTTCCTTTTCATTTCATTTTTTGCGCAATATGCTTTTATTCTTTTCAAGTGTTTCTTCTCTCTTCCTTCCGTCCTATTCGCTCCGTTTTCTAAATTGGCATAATACGAATTGTACACAAGTAACAATCGTATAGCAATGGGGAAAAAGCTTTCAACGATAAATACACACTTTAAACATCAACGAAACAACGATATATTTGCATAGTAAAATTTACATACAATAATAAATGATAACTGTGTACTGGTAAAAATACCTTATCACGGTGAATTGCTATAGCAATATATTTCTCATCGTTATTTTATGTTAAAATATATAATGAAAATTAACAGAATAAAAAATACACCATTAATAACTGTAAAACCAGTATACCTAAAAGTAATTTAATCATTAATTAATAGATACGATGATTACGACAAAGTAACTCCGATTCTAATATAGAGTAAAATTTATACTATATAGTTACTAAACTTAATTAATCGAAAATTTATAATAAGTTGTGTTCTAGACGGCTATGTTTATACTTGGTATACATCGTTTTTAGTCGTCTGGAATCGGTAATCTCCAAGCGGGAAATTTAGCGCGTAGGTTTAGTACATATCCTTAAGATAGTAGGTCCGTAATTTCATGCTTAAATGAGATTCTTTCTTTGACTTATTTGATATACATCGGAGGCATACAAATATAGTTATTTTACGATGAGAACAGGACTTTCGCTCTTGTCTAATGGTTCTAGATTGTTATTATGTGGTGTGTGTTTGGTATATGTGTTCCTTTACTAATGTACATGTAGTATATACGTTAAGGTTTATATTGTATTTATTAATTTGTTGAAGATTATTCATCCGTTTATTTCGAGTAAGATTGTGTGAATGGGGTGTGAATGATGTATGTTTTAATGAGTGTGAGACTTGTGAATGAGTGTAGTTTTTTGTTGTGTTTAATGGGTGTGAGGCTGGTGAATGTGTTCAATGTATTTTTTTTTTTTTTGTATTTTATTTTTTTTTTTTACTTTTAATTTTATAATTCAGAAAAATTATTAATTGTATTATTTTATTTATAAGCCTACACTATAATTGGCTTTTATCTGTTGTGTGGCTTCATTAAATAAATAAATAAATAAATAACGTTTAGAGTTGTTTATATGCTGAATTTGAAATAGACCATACTGGGCTATTACCAGACGTATAAGAGGTTTATAAACAATCATGGCACTATATCGTGCGGAAACATAAATAATGGAGCAAAAAAATGGTATCGTCGGCGTCTACAGAAAATTTGTTGGGTAAAGACAATGAACAACAAACTAGTACGAAAAAGATTAAATGAAGAAAAAAAGTATATTACAAAAATATTCGCAAGAGGCGAGTCGCTAGGTCAAAATTACGCCAGAATCAAAATATCCTGAATAATGTTACTGAAGGTAAGATAATGGGAAAAAACCACGTGGAAGACCGGAAACCTAAGAAAGTGGAATACCGACTTATTCGGAATTAAAGAAGAAAACTTGCAACAGGCTTGAATGGAAGCGATAGGCTAATTGGTCTATAATTTTTTATCTCGTCCTTATCCCCTTTTTCGTAGATTACTATAATAATGGCATTATTCCAAGCATCTGGAATGTTACGTTTCCTTAGGCATCTATACATCTATAAGGTGTTATAATGTTTCTGGTCCAGCTAATTTTATCGTTTCGATTATTACTGCATCATTTCCCGCCGCCTTTCCATGTTTCATTCCCTTTAGCGCATATATTACTTTCTCCCTTAAAATTGCTGGAGGTGAGTTTCCTGAAAGTGGATATTCTTTAAGATCGACCGGTATGTTTGCGTGTATATATATATATATATATATATATAAATAAAATACTTAAAGAATTGTTCGTTTTAATATATAATTAAATTTACGTCTGTATGAAGTATTTTTTTTTATGCGATTAATGTTTTCAATTCGCTTTTTTTACAGCGGCGGCGTTGTTGATTGCGAATTTAGTTCCTAATAATTATTTCCGGCAGAATTTCCACGCGAATAGCAAAAATATAAATCAGCCACATCGTGCCGTTACTTTTAATACTTACGAAAAAGAAATCTTGCATAAAATTTATCATGGCTTATTGAATACGATGAAAGCCGCCAGATTGTATACTGACATTAATATGCACGGTTCCGTCAAACTCATACATTACATCTCTATATTGAATTATTGTACTATTTCGCGCGAAGAAAAGCTATTGGTGAGCGTTTTAATAAATTCTCTAATTACTAGAGCGCTCGACTTGTCATCAACTCGACGATCGAGCTTTAGATATCGGTACGCGTCGTAAAGTTTATAAAGTTATTCATAATTATGTAACTCTTGATTATTACTGAGAAGGCGACGGACCCACTTCGTATAACATCGTGTGCTCGTGCACCTACATTGCTTAAAAATTAGTTTTTCAAGTGCTAGCCCATTTCAAAAATAACGTATAATGGGCTATAATTACGATTTCCGGCAATGAATAATACGGCATTTTAACCTTAGTACCACCCGATATATATCTGTTATTTGTTAAGTTCGCGGTTAGGGCTCAATAGTAAATAAGAAAATCTTAATTTTTGTCGATTAATTGTGAATATTTTTGTACCGATTTTACTTGCAAAGTTCTTCTAGTGACATCTCCTTAACGGGAGTTTTCCTACAACGTAATCTAGTATGTTCTATTCCTAGCATCCTTTATTATGTAGACTACTTTTTCATTTTCTCCGAAACCGTCGGTTACCATTTCTAATCGTTTCCTTCCCCTTGGCGCTTTTCCTTCGATCCTACACTATAAAGCTAGAGAAAGATACCATTTTCCCTGGTTTTATACGCCGAATATTTCCGTTCCTACAAGGGTGTCCTAAACTATTATCGTTGATTTGAGGCCGCATATTTCCAATACATATTTATTCGTTGTTTTTTCTGTCCTTGCTATCTGGTAGATCCTAAAGGCTTCTGGCCGTTTTAAGTTTTCTGTGCTCATTGTCTATGTTTCACACGCATATTTTAATGTATACGCGACTTAGTACTGGATCAGGCGAAGTTTTAATGTAATATTTAATTTCCTATTCTTAAGTATGTATGTCAGATTTTCAAACGCTTATTTGGCCATGGCGATTCTTGTTTTAATTTCCATCGTATCTCTTTCATCGCTATATATCAACTTAAAAATTTAGTATCGCGTTTTCACGTCAAATTTTTGATTTAGAACGTATATTTT
Organism: Coronaproctus castanopsis; assembly: GCA_032883995.1. Taxonomy (NCBI): domain Eukaryota; kingdom Metazoa; phylum Arthropoda; class Insecta; order Hemiptera; family Monophlebidae; genus Coronaproctus; species Coronaproctus castanopsis. The sequence continues at coordinate 60,915,896 of CM065053.1, forward strand.
TTATATATGTGTGTATGTGCGAGTGCGTGTACGTGAATATGCGTAGCCCATGTTCGATACTAAGTCAAATAAAAGGTGAATCCAACTGTGTGTATGTTTATTTCCTTGCTCGTGTTCGTTTATATTACTACCGAGGTATTCGATATTCTATATTTTTCCTATTCCTTCTCTATAAGCTGTCGATGATATTATGAAGTTTATTCTTATTTATTACCACCTGTATTTTGTTTCAAGGGTGTTTTGGTGTAATCTATATATTTTACACACTGCGACAAGGACACCTGTGAATTGCTTAATTCTTTTAGATTATTTATTAAAATGGTATCGTCCACATATCTGGTATTCTTTATTATTCGTTCGTTTACTATAATATCACCGTTTTTACTTCTTCAAATATTTTATATATATATATATATATCAAATATACTATATAATTATAATTATCCCGTGAAAATGTCGTACTCGTCAACATATTATTAGTTGTACACACGCATATGTAGATAATACGAACAGCTAACTGCGAAATTTGTCTAGAGCTATATCGTTTCGCGGGTGAAATGGAAAAATTTCCTATTACCAATATTACGATAGATTAATTTAATTGTGTAATTATTATTTTTTTAATAATTTGTGTTTCCGTATTTTATTTCTCAGTGCGGCCCGTTCATCATGGATTTGTGGCATCTATATCATCCAAAATTAGCCGAGCCGACTGTATCCGTCAATATGAATAAACAATTTGTGCTCCAATTTTGGCATAGTATATTGATAGATTGTTCGGAAAATGTTCGAATAATGTTACAGCATAACGCGATTATAAAAAACATCGCTTATAATTATATATTGTAAGTTTAATACTTATTCGTTTTGTTAGTTTAACATCGTAATACTAAACGTATTTAAGTATATATATATATATATATAAAAAAATAAACAAACGAGAATGACTGAAATAAGTATTTAAATCAGAATATCGTAATCGGTCTAAAAAAATATTTACTAACCTGCCAAGATGACATGACGACAAAAAAAAATCCACACAATAATACAGATAATGATAACTGTGAACCGGTAAAAATACCTTATCACAGTGAACTGCTATAGCAATATATATTTATCATCGTTATTTTATATTAAAATATATAATGAAAATGAACAAGGAAAAAAAATACGCCATTAATACCAGTAAAACCAGCACACTTAAACGTAATTTAATTATAGTTTACTCGATACGATGATTACGACAATCTAACTCTAATTCTAATATAGATTAAAAATAAAAATATGCTTTGAAATGATGCAAATTATGTGTTTATCCGTCCACGAATTAACCGCGAGAAACTGATTAAGTAACGTCTATTGCTTTACTATTATTTAAACTTTTTTTCTTATACGAACTTTATAGAGATTTGATTTTGACTATTTAATTAAAATGTGATACTTTTAGTTCCATAACGCGAATTTAATTAATACATTTATTACGCTTATTGACGTTACTTGTCAGAATCTTCTCGGTTCTCTAGTTATGTAACGATTTTATAATATCGTTTATATTATTGCATTTTCTTCTATTTCAAAACTGAAATACATTTAGGCTAGGATGTTATATACCTTACTTCTTATATATATATATATATATATATATATATATATATATATATATATATATGTATGTGTGTGTGTGTGAAGTATTTAAAGTCAAATATATATATATATATATATAATCATTACAGGTAACCATAAGCTATCCAGTAGAGGTTACTTTATCTTTATTATTATGATGTTTATATTTAATAATAATTTTATTTATTTATTTTTATATATGTATGTATGTATAATGTTTATACAGAGGCGAATGCGATGATCCGGACGTTGTGGGATATCATCGATTGATGTTGCCCGCGTACTACGGCATATTACGATTAATGTGCGAACAAAGTTCCTTATTCACTAGAGAATTAGCTAAACATAAGAATATATTATGGGCGGTTAAAAATCTTACTATCCATCAAACATCTTATCACATATCTGTAAGTATGTGCGCTCACACACACGCGTGTATATATATATGTACACATATAAATGAAGTAAATAAATAAATAAATGTAACAATTTTATTAAAATTACAATGAAAATCAATATTACTTTTGCCCTTAGGTTTATTTGTTTTTACATCTGTTTTACTCGCATACATTATTAGTTTGTTTTTTTGTTGTTGTTCTTGATTTTAACAGCAAAGTTACTAGTAGAAATTATTATTATGTATATTTAATTTTTTGTGATTTCTACGGGTGACTTGATTGTTGCTTTGCCTGTGTATATATATATATATATATATATATATATATATATATATATATATATATATATATACTTTGGATTTGCTGAAAAACTGTTCAACAAATGTTTAAAACAGAACTCAATCCCGCGACTATGGAACGAAGCAGATGTGATTCTAATACACAAAAATGGTGATACAGCTAGTCTAGAAAAGTACAGGCCAATTAGCTTATTATCACATGTGTACAAACTTTATATAAGTATTATTACAAATCGAATGACGAAACAAATAGATTACTGCCAACCGTGCGAGCAAGCGGGCTTTAGATCCGGTTTCAGCACGCATGATCACATTCACACTATGAGGATTTTAATATCTAAGTGCAAAGAATACAACATGGAATTACACATGGCGTTCATCGATTACCATAAAGCGTTTGATACCGTGGAAACATGGACAGTGTTGAAGGTGCTTGAAGAAAATGGTATAGATGATGAAATCAACATAATTAAAAATATTTATAATTCGCCAATGATGCAAGTACAGCTGGTGGAAAAAACAAATAAAATACCGTTAAAGAGAGGCGTCAGACAAGGAGACACAATATCTCCGAAGTTATTTATAGCAGCCTTAGAACGTATGTTCAAAAATTTGTCTTGGGAGTCTAAAGGTGTGAATATTGATGAGAAGAAAATTAGTCACTTGCGTTTTGCTGATGACATTGTGTTGATTAGTAATAATGTTGGTACCTTACAGGAAATGATAACTGACCTACATAACTGTTCCAAAAAAGCAGGATTAACCATCAATATTAATAAATCGAAGATCATGACAAATACACCTCAAAAGTTACAAATAAAACTAGATGACCAGATATTGGAACAGATCAATGAATATATATACCTAGGTTAAATTATTACCATACAGAAGGAAGCAATGCGTAAAGAAATTAAAAGACGAACGCATCTATCGTGGATAGCTTTTGGGAAGTTGAGTACTGTCCTCAAAAATAAAGATATACCTAACAGCTTGAAGAAGAAAGTATACGAACAGTGTATCCTTCCAGTGCTTACATACGGAGCGGAAACATGGAGCCTAACGAAGTATGTTGTTAAGAAACTTGCAGTGACACAGAGAGCCCACGATAGATTAATATTGGGCATCAATATATCAGACCAGAAAACCAGCACGTGGATATAAGACATCAGACTACTTCCAAGAAAAGGACGCAGAAGTCGTGGTCGGCCGGATACAAGGTGGCAGGACGATATACATAGATCAGCCGGTGTGAAATGGATAAACGAGACCCAAGATCGCTACAGGTGGAAACAAAAGGGGAACGCTTACATCCAGCAGTGAATTGATATAAGCGCATCGTGATCGTGATACTTGTGTATTTTTTTGTTTACTTTTTAATTTGAAAACTGCTAATAAACTAATTAAATTGTTATCATGTATGTAAGAAAAAATGGTTCTTGGTAGTCAATTGATTTGACGTATATGTTTGACTGAAAATGATAGTCTGCTAATCGTGGTTAATGAATTTTTATTTATGCGCAGATTACATATATGCACAGAAAATTAGGTTATAAATATATATATATGACGCCTACGTCAGTCTGTTCCTGGACGAATGGTGACCCAATTTTTCCATAGTCCATATATTACACTTCCCTGAACCAGTTGACTGTATCTGTTTGTACAATATTTTCTCATCGTGTTAGTGGTCTTTCTATTTTAGCTTATAATTTTCATCGGCTACCTGTTATCGTTCCTTTTGGGCGACATGCTAAGTCTATGTTTTTTTTCCGCCTCGGCGGTCTGTTCTGTTACTTTCGTTTCTTGTCTGATTTTTTTACTTAATATTCAACATTATTCTCTTGTGGTGTTTACACTTATCTGATTTTCTTTACATAACTATCATTTTTAGTTATAAAATATACTATTTGATTTGCTAAACGTTATCCATGCCAGATTTATTCTTCTGGATATTTTTGTGTGCAACATATTTTCTCCACACTAATTACTCGCTCTTTCTCTCTCACTATATATATACACGTTTGTGTGTGTATGTGCACATTCATATTTGTTACGTGTATTAGACATTATCTTTGTCTTTCGAAAATTCATTTTCATTCCTATTTTTATTAGTGATTCCGACGTAACATCATCTGTTAGGTTTTCACTATTTGTACTAAACAGTATAACGTCGTTTGAAAATCTTAAATGCTTGAGGTAGTCTCTGTTTATTTTTACTCCCTTTGTAACTCAGTTCAAGACTCGTAAATATTTATAAACAGTCGCCTTGATGCCTGCGTGGAGCAGTCTATTCGTTGCTTGTCCACAGCTATTTTGTACAAAGTTTCAATAATTTTTATATACTGCTTATTTGCACCGCATTTATCTGAGGCTCCTTCTAATCAATGAAGGTTATATATAAAGCGGTAATTCATACTTCTTACATTTTTATTTTAATATTCTTACAATTAATAAGTGAATGTTCATATGCAAACCTAAAAACTGCTTGTTTCTTAGATTGGTTAAAATAAATTTTTTGCTCTAGATGATTAATTAATATTTTTGTATATGGTTTGTACATTTGCAACATAAAAATGACTAATTACCCCGATTTTTTTTTATCATTTAGACGATGGATGAAATATTCAAATTATTGAGATTATTTGTAACTCCACGGCCTGATTACACCGAAGAACAGAATGAAGCGATGAAACAGTTTAATAAGGAAATGCTGGATGTTTATTTACAGGTATTTTCAATTTATTGATATCATTATTTCTTGAAACATTTCCCTTTTGCACTTCGTTACGAGAATGTGTATATATATATATATATATATATATATATATATATATATATATATATATATGAAAGACAAATAAAAATAAGTACACAAATTTTATCATTAAAATTTTTTTATTAAACACGGAGATTTTGTATCATTACGCCAATATAATACAAGCGTTACTGAGAAACTAAATCGATTAACTAAATATTAACTAATTTATTTCGCATCAGTGGATGTTGTCAAAATTTTATATATATATAAATATATACGTATCAACACAAACACCAATTTATGTAGAATACTATATTAACCTTACTTATAAAACTGACTTCAATGTTAATTCATCGTAAAAATTAATCGTATTATTTAGTAATTTGTTACTATGTCTATATGTAATTATTTATAATTTTTCGAAATAATTTTATTTTCTGTGCAGTATCTCATGGTTATTAATTATATTGTCTATATTATGTTTACTCTCTACAGTTTTTATCAAACTGTGACATAATAATTTTCCTTTTTTGAATGATACTTTAGATGCCCCCATAACATGGTGTTTATTATTTTTTTTATCTGTATAAAATTTATCGCATTTTATAAAGTTTTAGCTGTTTATTAACCCTGATTGTTTGTCCTAGTGTGTATGTGTGTGTTGGTACGTATTAGTGATGAGACCTACTAATAATGGTATAAATTAAATTTTCGAAAGACTGATTGTATTTATACGTAAATAACATATATTTTTGAGATCAGCGCTTGAACTAGACAAGTGCTGTTAAATTTCAAAGAATCAGCATGTTGGATTTTTACTCACTAAAAACTCCCCTTCCTCTATAAGAAAAGAAACAATCAATTTTAACTAAAATGGAGGAATCTAAAATTCGGAGACCTCCACACTATAATTAACCAATTGTGATGCAAAATGGAATAAACGAACTCATAGTCCCTTCTACCATCAAGTAAGTATTCGGACGAGTTTGTAAATATATATATATATATATATATATATATATATATATATATATATATATATATATATATATATATAATAAAATAAACCTTAGAACAAAGGTATTAACTTACACCGAATTAGAAATTCAGTGTAAATATTGACATCCCATATAAATATAAAAATATAATACTATGAACAAAATGATAACTTCTTGACATAAACAATATCAAACTTAATATAGACCATGATTTATTAATAAGTTACTTAAACAAAATAAAATAAAACAATATAGTATTAAAGTTAAGAACTTTAAACAAAAAAATGCGTTGTTGACCACATCACAGGTTTAATTACCTAAATGCTTAGGCATAACGTTTGAATTAATTGATAAGGCTAAGTCCTATTTAACCTACATTTAATACGCATTATAATATTGGAATATTCCAAAAAGTTTTTATAATTTTGAAAAAACGGGAAAACAATTTGACTCATTAATTCCATATCTAGTGCGTAAGGCAGGAAAAGCGGGACACTGAAACAACATACGTCTTTTATCATCCATAGTAAACAAGAAGAATCATCATCAAGCTTGTATAAATAGTAACCAAAGTTACCATGTCCAGTTAACATTTGAGCACTATAGAAATTTATATTGAAATTTTTCAACTTCAATCTCAAAAACACATCAGGAAGAAACTCATAAATTTTCCTACCAGTTACCAGTTAGCTTAGTGTCCCACCTTTGCTGCCTTAACTCAATTATACATGAATTAACAAATTAACGTATCCGAGAGATATCACCTTTCAGCAGCCTCTGCGCACCAACAGCAGTCGAAGTCGGTGTAATTCGGTAAAGGTAAGAGATACGTAGAAGGAACTTGCGCTGATGTTCATTAACAAAACACAAGACTTTTCTATTAATATAAATTGACCATATAACACCTGAAATTAAACCTTTATAAAAAATTCATCTTCCTTTATAAGCTAGTCTCCACGAATTATTCTGAATACAAAATAGTTTATTATAAATATTCAAAAACATTTAATTGGAGATGCGGAAGAAAAGCTAATCTCTCATCAACCGCAATCCCAGGATATTTTAATCTATTAACATGGTGGATAGCAGAATTAACAGTGAATTAGTAGATTTAATTTCTCGATAGAATTTGTGTTGTTAAGACATTTGTCCGATGATGACGTTATGATCGAAGAGTTTCGCGTTTAATATAAACATATTAGTGATTTAATTTTGTGTTTTTTTGTTTATTTTGTTAACATCAAATCGTTACACGCGGTAAATATATATATATATGTGTATATATATATATATATATATATATATATATATATATATATATATATATATATATATATATGAAGGACAATATTTAAATTACGATATTTCTTTAATCTGTTTAGGATTTGATATGCACTATTATTATGATGATGGTTATTATTACTATTATTATGATGATGGTTATTATTACTATTATTTTCATTCGTTTGTAGGCTTTGGATCCTCGAGTTGGTTGGGCTACCTTTTTGCCAGCTATTAAATCTTTAGTGAATAGCGATGATATTACGCATTACTTCCTGCTTCAAAATGGTTTCGAAATGATATGTAATGTATGTAAAAATATATGTATATGTATGTTTTATGATACTATAATTACTTAGGAATTCGTTTCGTTATATGTGGCTATTTTTTCCTTCGGTTTGAATCGTGCCTGTATACGTTATTCCATTTTTTCATTGCATATTGCGAACGATCATACATCTTGCCGGATTAGAAAAACAATAGTGAACTTAAAGAAACAAGAAAACGAGATACACTTCAAGTGGATACCTTCACACACAGGAATACTCGGAAATGAAGTAGTAGACACATTAACAAGAGGTCGGATATATGATATAGAAGACAAACCGATTGAATGGACGGAATATATTACTTGGATTAAGGAAAAAGCGTATGATGCGTGGAACAAGAAGTATAAATTGTTATCAATAACCAAAGGAAAAAATTACCATAATATACAGCTGAATATTCCAAAACTACTTTGGTATCAAATTGATAACTTGAAAAGCTGCTATATTAAAACCATGTTAAGAATTAGAACGGGTCATACGCGAACTACAGACCATCTAGCTAGAATGAACATTATTGATTCGAGCCTTTGTCGATTATGCGGACAAGAAGAGGAATCGTTGACACATCTCATTTGGACCTGTTCAAGCTGTGTAGAAGGTCGTGAACTTTTTTTTTCGGTCTGCCTTGCACAGTATAGAACAATGCCATTTGCAATTAATGAAATACTAGCAGAACCATGTTCTCCAGCGGCAAAAATGCTATATAAATTTATTAAAGATAACAAGATTTGTATTTAATATACATATGTATATAAATTATATTAAAAATTAAGAACTTAGAATTAGACTGGTCAAATTATAACTGGACCAATAAAAAAAAAAAAGTTGTATACTATAGGGTGACCCACAAAAGACGGACGGTTTTGTTTGCAAACCACATTTAAGTGTACACGCGAGAGATTTGGTTTTGTCCAGTTTCAGTTATCACGGCATCCTATAACAAGAAGGAGCATGCGTTTTACTGGAACGTTATTTTCGAAATGAATCTATCACGAGAGTGCAAAGAGAGTTTTGAAAAATTTTTTTTTTTTTTTAATATCTTAAGAGCTACGTTTACGAAACACATGAGATCTGGAAGACTCAGATTTCTGAAGAAATTTCAAAAATAGCGACCTATGCTCGAAAAAGTGTTCGATAATTTCGTAAAGACTGAACGAATGTATTGTTGCAGATGGCGGTCATCTGAACGATATTGTGCTCCACAAATGATTGTAAACTAATCTGTCGTTTTTCTAAAGAAAATTTCGTTAAAAAATGTTGGTTCAATAGTTTTTCAGTTATTCCAAAAACAACAAAACCATCCGTCTCCTTTGGGGGTCACCCAGTATTAACATTTTCTAGTATAATATCATTTATACTAATTTATTTCCCTTTTTAATGTACCGCGATGATTATTTTTGGGTATTTTAGCTTTAAATTCATAATTTTGTCTATGTTTTGTAAACGAGCTTAATGTTTTTTTTTTAAATAATTTTTTTTTTTGTTACTACTATTTAGTTGACCTATAGAATTATTTATACGTCCGTTACTCGGACGATATGTTTTTCTAAATATTTGACGATAATTTGTATAAAATTATTTAGTGGGTCTATAATATTTATTTGATAATTTATGAAGATTTTGTTTTATACTTGGATCAGTCGTACGGGCATTTGAATGGCTATAACAATATCTAAATGTTTTTTTATTTTGTGTTTTGACATTAATATTTTTCGACAGATACGTCATATATTATTTTAATCTCTGCGTTTTTATTTTGTTGATTCTTGTATGTTTATATCGCAAATTGAATTTCTCAGGTCGCCTGATTTAACTATTTCAAACATTATTTGAATCTAATGCTCGTAAGTCGTTTCATTATATTGGTCCGTAATTTAACTATAATGTCTGTTCGATATATGAATAAACAACGTGGGCATCAAAATTTATATTCCTTCGGATTTTGGACTCGTCATTTTATTTATTATTCCATATTACTGTGTTCGTGCTTACTTTTATAAATGTTAAAAATATATACAGTAGAATCCGCTTAATGTGAAGCCGGATATTGTTATCATTCGGTTAATGTTATCAAAATGCTTCGGTCCCGATTTCTTGTCCTTTTTACACACAAATTTCCCCCTTTTATGTGATCAAGACGTCGTTTATTGTTATCGCAATCAGAGCAGGTTTTTCAATAAATCTCGTTTCTTATCTTCTTTCATTGAATGTGTACCTACAATTATGCATATAACGAAGTTGATAACAAATCGTCTTCGTATACAGTTGTTTCATCGCTTTCCTTATGATAATGTCGTCGAAACCAAAACGTCGCGATTGCAGTGTTTCGGAAAAAGTAAACATTTTACGAAAGTATGACGCGCTTGTACCCATATCTCAACGTGAAGCAGCATCAAAATTAGGAATTTCGCAACCGCTATTATGTAAAATTTTGAAGTCGAGAGAAGAATTGGAAACTGCGACGATATGCAACGGGAACACTTCGCGTAAAAGAAAACGATTCGGTAAAGATGAACAAGTTGAAACAGCTTTGGTTGGATGGTTCGATCAGGTACGTGACAAGAACGCGTCAGTTAACGGTCCGATTTTACGTGCAAAAGCGGAAAGTTTAGCGAAACAGTTAGGCAAAGAAGATTTCGTTGCTACAGAAGGCTGGTTTCGTAGATTTACGAATCGGCACAACTTAGTTTATAGAAAGCCGTGCGGCGAACAAGCTGACGCTGATGTTTCTGCGGCTGAGTCGTGGATCAAAGATGTTTGGCCTACCTTAATTGATCAGTATTCTCCTGATGACATATTTAACGCTGATGAAACCGGGATTTACTACCGAGCACTGCCTGAAACCACGTACGTGTTCAAAAGTGAAGCGTTGAAGGGGTTTAAAGTAGCCAAAGATAGAATTACAGTGCTATGCTGCTGCAGTATGTCCGGTGAAAAAGAAGAACTGCTGGTTATCGGTAAGAGTAAAAATCCAAGATGCTTCAAGAACGTAAAAAACCTACCAGTTTCATATTCGGCTAATAAGAATGCCTGGATGACGTTGGAAATTTTTAAAGAATGGTTGGTGCAATGGGACCGACGCTTAAATCGAAACATTCTTTTGCTGGTGGACAACTGTACAGCTCATAATGTCGACCTAACTTTACGCCACATTAAAATTGTTTTTATGCCGCCGAATACCACCTCATTAATTCAGCCGTTAGATCAAGGCGTAATTAGGACCCTAAAGGCGTACTATCGCAACGAAATGAGACAACGAGTTTTGGAACAGATCGAAGGCAACATGCAAGGCTTATCGGCGGCCGAATTAAGTACGAAAACTGATCTTCTATCAGCTCTCCATCTCTTGAAGCATGGCTGGGATTCAGTTACTAAATTAACAATTTCTAACTGCTTCAAAAAAGGAGGATTCGTTCCAAAATCAGAACAGGTCGAAGTGCTTTGTGAACTCCCTTTTCCCGATGACTTGTTGCAAGTCGAATTTGAAGAATGGCTCGATATTGATTCCAATTTGACTACTGCTGCTCCTGTGACTGAAAAAGATGTATGCGACAACATTTTAAATCACGACGACGAAGAGCTTTCATCATCAGAGGAGGAAATGGAAAATGAAAATAGTGTACCCTCTCACAAAGAAGTTATAGATGCCCTCGCAACCATTCGACGATTTGTGCAGTGCAGAGGCACTGTTGATAATTTCAATGATACTTATGCGTCAGAAAAACTTGTTAAAAATTTACTCGTTCAGAATTTGAAACAAAGTTCTTTGACACGTTACCTTCCGAAGGGTAAGTAATGCCTAATCATATTAACCTACGTATCTATTTTATCAAACGCACTTTGTGGTATGTACTTCAAAGCTAGAATCAAGTATGTGATATATGTACGTGCAATAAAAAAAAATTTTTCAACTCGATTTTTTTTTCGCTTAATGTTATCAGCCGCTTAATGTTATCGATATCCCCTCGGACATTTGCGATCACATTAAGCGGATTTTACTGTATATATAAAAAAAGACAGAGAAAAACAAACATGAACAATAATAATCATCCACCGGAATTGAAAGTACACATGTTAAAACACACACATATACATATATATATATATATGTGTGTGTGTGTGTATATACAATAAATATTCTTCGCAGTGCTTTTAGTTATCCTCGTCGAAAATTTAAAATCGTTTTATTCTTTCGTTAGTTTTTAATTTAAAAACTTTTAACGACAATTTCATTCCATCTCTTAACGTCCGAAATATTTGACAATTATGAAAAAAAAATGAATTTTTAAAAAATTATTTACGAAAACGGCGATATCTTAAATCATCAGTTTAGATTCAATACTGAACGTTGAATAGCCAAACAGTTTTGTTGTATTGCGAATCAAATGAATCGCCTCCTGCTGTAAAAGCTATTCGCTCCGTTCCAGATCCTTCCCTTCTAGCGCGGACGAATTTTTTTAACGAAATATTGTAATGGTTTTTTATTATTCTGAGATAAATGACAATAATAATAGTCGCAATATACCTCGGAGTTATAGAGTCGCTACTGTACTAATGTATTAGTTGGATTGCGAGTAATTTATCTAAATAAGGGATTCTAATTACAACAATTAACTTTTTTCAGTCAAAATGTCCTCTATACGGTAGATCTTCTTATTCAAGTGCCTTCTCCTCGAAGGAGGTTGGCGGTCGTATGACGAAACTGATCTCGATTCCTGACTATCCTTATGATTTCTGAAGCTTTCCGATGTTCAACCAGTCTTGTATATTTTTCATACACTATGTTCTTCTTCCTTCAAAATGCAACCAATCGTCTTTTCGAAAATCATATAGATAAACTTTTAATGTACATTTTCAATAATAATGTTTCGAATTCTAGCAATATTTACATGACTCATTAATATCTAGTCTATAAAGCAGTGTTATACACGAAATATTACATTTTCACCTCCTCGAGGCATTTTCGAAAATTATTTCAGACGAAATGTATATAGTTTTGTATAAGAAAATTGCTAATGCGACTTCGAGTAAGATATACTGAATAGTTAAATCTGTTGAAAATCAGCGAGTAAAACAGATATGTGTATGAAATGCGTCATCGATTTCAAACTGTTATAGTTCATGACTTGGAAATTCTGCCGCTGAGATATATTATTATTGTATCCGGTATGATAGACTCCCCAACTCTTAATAAGATAGAAATAAAAATATTCGATACATAAATTTAAAGAAAAAAAAACGAATAAAAATTTATAAAAGAACATTAGTTTATCTTCGTTTTACATCTGGGATAATATTTAATTAATATTTCAAAGTTCTATTTATCTATCTTGTAGTTTTTCTACGAAACAAAAATTATATATTATTTTAAAAATTTCGATAATATTTATTTAACGCAGTTAACGTTTCACTGTGCGATGAATTTACGATTTGTAAATAATTTAATTCCAGTCGTCGCTATTTTAAAGTGTGATTATTAAACATTTGTTTTTGTAAATATTAAAATTTTTGTAAATGAGTTAATTCTTTTGCGGTGTCAAAAATATGATACAACTCGAAGATATTTTAAAATGTGAATATTAAACAATTTCGTTTTTTCAAATAAATGTTTCAGTGTTTTATGCTGTTGCATACTATGCATCATGAAGCTGGTGGTTGTCACATTTATTACGACATGTTGGATTCTATACAAATTATGCTAAATAACATCAAATACGTACGAACGTTACCGAAAGATTCCGAAATAACGAAATCCTTTAAATCCTTCAAAGAATGGCCGGAATTGCTTAAGAAATTGATTACACTGTTGAATAGTTACAATTGTCCGCAAATGAGAAATATTGTTATAAGTGAGTTTCTTAAGTTTTTTTAAGCGTATATATTTTTATATATATATATTTCCGTGTTTTTCTTTTTATTTTACATATTTATTAAGTGTGGCGTATAATTTTAAATATGTATTTAAAACGCGATCGAGATGATTACATTAATGCCGAAGAAACTAGAAGGTGACCCAGAGAAGATGACGGTTTTAATGTTTAATAACTTAAAAACTACTCGATAAAAATTTTTAAATAACAAAATATTCATTCAGTCTTTACAGGATTTTTTCGAGCATATGTCGTTGAATTTTTGAAATTTCTTCAGAAATCTGAGTTTTCAGGTCTTCCGGATCTCGTGGACGTGTTTCGTAAACGCGGCTCTGAAGGTATAGCCAAAAAATGTTGAATTCTATTCGAACTCTCTTTGCACTGTCGTGATCGATTCATGCCGAAAATAACGTTCCACGCAAAACGCACCCTCCTTCATAGCATATCGTGATAACTGGAACTGGACAAGAACGAATCTCTCGTGTGTGTGGAGCATGTGGTTTGTTATTAACTGCGCTATTCGAAAAACAAAACCGTCCGTCTTCTCGAGGTCACCTTATAATACAATAAGTTATGTATTCTAAATATCGAGGAAAAACACGATAAAGAGGAGCTGGTATTTTTCTTTTCGTTTGTAATAACTTGTTGAAGACGGAGCATGGATTAGACGGGAGAATCACGACTTAAACGTATATTTCGAATATATTAGGCGACCGACAGAGTTAAACGTTGATTCGAACAAAATAGACAAGATAAGTGCTTGAAGTTGTTGGTGGAATGTTACGAGAAGAATTTTTTATGATTAATTAAGTGCTGAAATCACAGAAGCGGTTGATATCCATTTGATTCTTTTGTTTTATTATTTACGCCGTGCAGTGTATCGCTACAAAGATTAAAAGCGCGGAATTTATTATCCCGTTATACATAGTTTGGTGAGATAAGGAAAGTTATAAATGTTGTTTCATTTTTAGGTAAAAGTATTTAATTAAAGCTCGTGTAAAGAAAGTGTAACAAAGAGCGTATGGAGTTATATAAAGAATAGTCCAGTAAGATATGAGTTATGGTGATTTGAACATTATTGGTTGAGCAAGTAGACAGGAAATAAGAGCGAATCAAACGAGTCTAACCTGTCCGGAGGCGGAACATCACTTTATACCGTCTTATTCGGTGAATACGCTAAATAGGTCAAGGAAACCGGAAAATCGCTTCTTCCTCGAATTTATGAAACATGCAGCGACGCATATCAGGTTGTTGGAAGTAATTCTGTAGAGGACACGAAGGCGGTTTCTTTCGCAGCTATATCTGCTTTATTCTTTCCACAGTTTCTACGACTAGGAATGCTGAGTACATGGGTCTGCAAACGTCGATTGTTAATCGCCAAAGTTCTTAGCCAATGGATGAATGCATGTTTTCTTTCAGCTGTTTGATCGAATACAGCGAATCTGTGATAATGACAATTTCCTATTCATTTTTAGGAGATGTAATTAGTTTGATTCTTGTTTTCGCAATAAAATTACGAATTGTCTAATTTTTGTAATACAGTAATAATAATACCGTCAATGAAAATATTACGAACTGCTTCGTAAAAGCGAAGTAAGTGTTAATTTAAAGCGAGATTGAAGAATATTTTATTATATATATATATATGCTTGTAGTGCAAGACTGTATTTTAACGATGATGGTTAGAAGAAGAAAAAAAAATTAAACGGCGATATGTCAAAGCTGATTGCTAGAAATCATTACTGCGTAATATGTAATTCAAGCTCGAAGTAATGCTAGTTCGTCCAGGTTCAAATGGCATACCATTTGCGTGACGTCAGATTTGCTGAATAACGTAAAAGAAGTTCACAGGATGCTAAATAGGGTGCAACTTGACGAAATGAATACGATTATATTTTTATGTTTTTTATAATTTCATTTTTCACGCTTATTTCTTTTAAGATGATCTTTTGGCGTGGTAACCGTTCTCGGGCACATTTTATTTAAGCGTATTATTATTTCGCGCCACTAGATATTCTGATCGAATTAGTTTACGTGATGTTACCGGAGTTATTAACGACGCTGGTTCCTTTGCTATACTCTTATCATACGACACCTCGCGATGATACGCAGTTTGGTCCATTTTTCCCTCAGGCTGATCATAAAATACCGTTGACCGTCGGAAAGAATACATCCAGACCACTCAAACCGATCATGCAGATGACGGTTAGTCGTCATCAAATTAGTGCAAGTCACGTAAGTATTATTTTATGCATAACATAAGCGGGTTGAATGCTGTTGAAGGTGTGTGTTTATCAGAGTAGCGTGTATAGTTCTGTTTAAATTTCATAGAACGGATTGTATATATATATATATATATATATATATATATATATATATATATATATATATATATATATATATATTAGGATTTCGAAGCTAATACTTGCCCGATATATGACAAGAGAATTAAGGACTGCAACGTTTTCATCAATCTATATCTGAAATTTCTTAAGTCCAGTAGCGTGGATATTTTGAAATTATGGCGAGTATTTTTGTTCTTGTTTGTCATCGTGATTAAAGCATCGGAGAAAAAAATGTTATATTAATTAACGAAGCGCAACCTCGATGATATCGAAAAAAAAAGATGCGTACATTACTTTAATAATTTTTCAAATTTGTATATGAATAGATCTTTCGTATGTTAGGCGCTCGGTTTTCCCCGGTTCTAGATAATATATGTAATACAATGGGGCAGACGAAGAAAAATAGTTTTTATTGAAACAGATGGAGATAAATAAAAATTTTAAAGAATTTATAAATTATTCTATTCGTATAATTTAACTAAGGATATAGTTAATTATTGACAACTACATATACGTTATATATATTATATATAACGTTATATCTATATCAACGCTTCTCAGTGTAGACGTTTCCAAAATATTTATAAAGTTCTCTACCCTGTGCGACGTGAATCCAATTAATTTCGATTTACTTCGCACGGGTCTGACGACTATTAATCTCGTCCCATCACTGCAATAAACCTTTGGTTCATCTATGGTAATATGTCTTACTCGTTCTCGTTTTAATTTTGTCTGCTGTCTGATCTAATTAATATTCTTATAATCTCGAAGTCCGATATGATATTTTTTCATGCATATCTTGTTCGGATGGCATTTAAAGCGGTATTTCAAAAAATAAATACATTACTCCTTTTTCTTTATTTTCTAGCAGTACTAAATGTGATCACCGTGCGTGTTTATTTGTGTTTAAATTTTAGAAACAGTCGGTATTTTAAAAATGTTTACCCGACTGACTTGTACACTCTGCTAAACTTATTGAATAATTGATGTAGAAAAAATTACCGAAGACTTTGAAAAGTTACTAAATTGTATTATGCGCTTTTGAATATACAATTTTCTGTTCTCCATTAAAAATGAAAATGTTTTCATCTTACACCCTCGGAAAATATATTGTCTTCTTCTTTTTCTCTTTGTCTTCGTTATCTGATGACAGATGTCGTGACCAATCGTGTAGTTTTTGCGATTAAGTCCTGCCATTCGTATGCTTTCCGTTAGTTAACATCCCCATCATCTCTTGTCTATCTGCTTCTTTTCCCTGGAATTACTGCTTGTGTTATAATCTTTTCTAACCTGTGTCATCTCATGACATGTCCAAAACATTGGAGTAGTCATATTTTTATAATTGGCACCATTCTATATTTTTGTTCCATTCTAAGTTGTTGTAGTATTGACGTATTAATCCGATGTTCCCTCCATGAAATCCTCAACATGCGCCTATAGGAGCACATTTCAGACGCCTCTAGTTTTCTATTGAGACCCATAACACGCTATCGAAAACACCAAAGAGTCCATTAATCTCATTTTTGTCAGTATATTTATAGAATGGTCCATCCATATCTTGTTTAATTTTGCTACACTGCATTTGGTCATCCCAATTCGTCACGTAATTTCCTTTTCATTCAAATCAAATAAAATTTAATATATATATATATATATATATATATATATATATATATATATATATATTACAATTATTATATTCACTATTTCTGTAATTGCAACTGCCTGTAAATGTGCAATAATGCGTGAACAACAGGCTAATAAAAAAAAAAGTGTACATATACATATATATAAATATACACACACACATATATATACATGTGCATATGTTGCATATATGAAACGGTTCGAGGCCCCGGAAAGGTGTATAATTGTAGTTATGAATTCAAAAGAACTTAATAATTAATTCAAAATGCAAGTACCCTTCGAGGCACGAACGACACACGCACACCATACAAAACACATATATACATGCCATTCGTATAAATAATACATTTCATACTTATATGTATAGCCTCTTGAAAACTACAAATAATTACAAATAAGCACATGTACACATTAAAACCTTAATTTTTTGCCTTACACATACACAAACATAAGTATATAAACTAAAACTTTTTCACTTCATAAACTAAAGACTCCTATTAAAATAAACATATTACATACACAGTAGTTATATTCCTATGTACAGTGACCATTCAGTTTCCTAAAAATATTGATCCAAGTCGACTCGTTTCCATTGTTTGAAATATGCGCTCCTAGGTATATATTTTCTGTTGCTTGTTTTTTGTTTTAAATATATATTAATATATTGTTTTACACGCGTGTATATATACATATCGTAATTATTTATAACTGTAATCAATAATATTCATCGTTACACATTGCAATTAATCATGTCCACCGTTTACACTACAATTTCAGGGCACCAATACCGAATTTGATAACGCGCTGTTGAGTTATTATTATCCGTATCATTCTTTCATCGACTTATTATGTACTAGAGCCGTGGAAGCTAATATCGTTACTAATAACCTTATCATGTTGCATACGGCTATCGGATTTGAAGGAGCTCTTTTGCATTTCATTTTATTTCCTAAATTTTGGATTCGCGTATTCGAACAGAAGGTAAAATTTCGTGCAATTATTAATAATAATAGTAATAATAATAATAATACTTTTGTAGTGAATGAGAAATCTTTTTCTATATAGTAATTTATTTTATATAACGATAAGATGTTACGTGAAATTTTTCTTTTACTAATTCGTAATGTTTCGTTCGCAGTTACTGAGTAAAGAGTTGATTTCGGTTATGTTAAAAAGTAATTTCGTACACGAATTGGTGGAATACGTTCTGTATCACGATCAATCTATACTTATTACGGATATCGCCTACAAATTTCTTAAAATACTAATACCGAAGGTAAAATTACTACTCATTACCATACGTCGTTGTTAAATTATTCAGAAGTTACTAAATTACGATATTTGAATATGGTAATTTATCGTATATTACAATATTTACATGGCTACAAATAAATTATTAAAATCCGTTTAAAAGTGTCTATATCCTCTGTTTCATTTGTAGATTGAATGGAAATAATACTTATTGATAGCATTCTTAAAATTTCGTTTGTGTGATATCTAATTAATAAAGGGTTAAGTTCGGCGAATGATAAATTGTCTTTTTGTATTATTATCTTATTAGTGTAGCTCCGTTGCTACTTGATTTAGATTAATGCTATACTAGTGAGTATTTGAGAGCAAGTGTCTTTGTCGATGATTTCATTTATACAAACTGCGATTATTCGAAACTTTTGATTGAAACCGTTCTATTTTCATTAGATTTATGTTTGACGCTGATAGCTGTAGCCTATAAGTCCACCATTGATACATGCTAACAGGTTTGTTTTCAGTGATAATTGGAGGTATGTCTGATCAACCGGTATAGTTGTTAAACTTTAATAATTTCAAAAGTTAATCCCCTGTCTATATTAAAATCAAGATACTGGACCGAGTCGATTTAAATGAGTTGGATCGCCACTTGTTTAACCATTCATAAATGTGTTGTAAGTTTGTTTTGCTACCTTTGAGGAGTAGCTTTCAGATTTATATTTGTAGGCAATGTGGCCGATATGAATTAGTAAATGATACGTTGCGGAAAAACTTATTTCCCCCCAAAAAACCGCGTTATATTATGAGGAGAAGTTCTTAAATTTCTATTTCGAGATCATTTTAAACAACAGAACACTTGCAGAAAAGTTCACTGAACCACGACAAATGATCCGATAGTATAGATTTTATGGCGACAAGCCTTAATTTGTGATATCTGTATTAAATTTTAAAATAACTATATACATCTTCTTCTTCACGATTGTTCAACCCTTTGGACTGGTTCGTCATCAATATATCCGTCTTCCACTGTTCACGATCTGCCGCCCTCTTATTGAGTTGGACGGATATCGGTACTCACTTCTGTGTCCATTAATCCGTCTTTCGATCTTTTCCCCGCTATTTTGTTTTCCATTATTGCATCGGATAGCATTCCTCCATGTCTCATTACACGCCCGATACATTCCAACCTCATTTTTCTTATGCTTCGTAAGATAGAACGTCGTTCTCGGACCCAGTAAAAAATACTTTGGTTTGATACTTTGACAGTGAGACTTTCAGTAGGGGACGCCAACATCAAGTTTCAAATACTTCTAATTTTTCTATATCCTATATACACCCGTGTATATGTATAAATCATTGAGAATATGTATAAATGTATATATACTCGAGTACGTGTGTAATTAATTAAGCCTGTATGTATAGTGTTTGCGGTGTTACATCTTCTCACTGGTTTGGAAATTTTATATTCGGAGTATATTACATTAAAGATAATTTGGTGATTGTTTTATCCAAGCCTATAATAAACAACATATATATTAATTTTTTTTTTAAGTATTTGCAATTTCTAAATTTATATTTAAAAAAAAAAATATAATTTAGAGGTTTTTTGTAGTCGGAAGGTAAATTCTGATTTATTTGGCTCCCTCATAACCTAAAGGAACGCGAATAAATATATGTAGGGTATTCTGTAATACAGTAAGCCGTTACAATATTTATATATATATATATAAAATTTGAAATTATGTTCGTTCTTAAACTTCGCGTTAATTTTTTTTTTTGTGTATTATCGCTTGTTACAGCTGGACTCTGTTATCATGAATGAACGTAACTGTAAATTGATGGAAGCGATGGTCTTATCGTGCGATTCGAAAATAAAACCTGGCGAAAATATGGTACACGTTAGAGGCACCTTAAGAGCTTTGTCGGTATTCTACACGCATTCGTTCATCCCGAGCCATCTTGAAAACAAATTTAGCCGTTTACTCGAAAAATTGAAATTAATCGAAGAATCGTGCAAAGGTATCGTTGAATTGCTCGTCCGTTTTATTGTTATTAATTAATTCGTTCGAAGTACTTTTCGTATCGAACAAATGCACAAATAGGAATCTTTTTTATCCGTTAACGGACATTATACTAGTTATTTTATTTTTGTCCATTGCTGTTCTAAACAGTGGACACTGCAGTTGGTTAATTCAATTTTTCAGCCAAGATATTCCTGTTCGTCTCGGATCCCTTTTTCCCGCTATTTTTACCGTGAACTGTTTTCTCTGGTGTCTGTGTTTATATTAATTTCTTATTATATGGTACGAATATTTCAGTTTCGTTGAAAAGTTACACAGTTCATTTTTCATAGCGTTCTAATATGTAATTTTTCCACAGTATCGTTCTACACGTTGCAGTTTGGACGTACATTGCTTTCTTTCGGCTGGATACCGACTTTTTTTTTGGGGGGGGGGGTCGTCTGGAATAACGTCTTTAGACGTGACCTGCCTCGTTATCCATCCTGAATATGTGTGTCCAGTTTATTTCATGCGTTTTGCCGTCAACATCTAATTTATTGTTTTTGCCGGTACTTCTTTATTTGATACTACCCGTATTAATCGAGGAATTTTGCGCAGAACCCGCTGATGATACGTATCTATAACTTCTTAATGTTCATTCTTGCTCTATTTCACTTTCTCCTTGTGTACGAGCCGAAAGTTCATTTTTCCAGTCACCTGCGATAAACGTGTGTTTTATGATCAAATTTCAAATGTGCTCTCTTCTGGAGAGCGCCATTGTGAATATTTAAGTCATTCCGTTCTACCGCTGAAGAGCTTCTACTGCCGGGCAGACTGGTTAAAATTCGCCTCGTGGAATCAATGTCTATCTTTATTTGTTGTGTACTTCCGTGATTGTGAAATAGATTATCATTCTTATAGAATAGCGTGGAAAAATAACAGCGCACGAGGTAGTTTAACCGCAAGTAACAGTCTTGCTGCCATAATAATCATAGATTAGCCAGTGGCAAGAATTTTTTGAAGGCTATTTAAGGAAAGAGCAGAAAGAAGATTTTGGGGGAAAGAAGTGAGAAAAATTGAAAGGAAAAATGGCAAGTATATATATAAGTGCTTTCAGTCAAATTTTATTTTAAAATTTGCAACTAATTTATATAAGAATAAAATGTTTCTTTCGTCAAGATTTTATTTCACGGACAGGATCAAATATTCGAATGTGTATTAAAAGCTTGTACACACGATTTCGCGCTTTAAAACCATCGATTATATATATATATATATATATATATATATATATATATATATATATATATATATATATATATATATCGTGCTCGCTGTTAATTTCGATATTAAACGATAATAATAATAATAATAATAATAGAAATCTAAAACAAGTACCGGGAAAGAGCTGATCTGTAGATATTTTAATGAGGGAAAATGGAACGATCCTACGAATTAACATGAAATCTATGTAACAAAAAAAATTAATATCGATCAAGATAATACATTATAATAACAGTCATTATATTGAAGTGAAAGGAATATTGAAAAATGTAGACAGAAAAGTTCTCAGCTCAAGAAAAGAAGAAAAATAGTTCAGAACCAAGCCAAATGAACAACTATATGAGGTAAAGTGGCAAACTAATCCACGTTATAAGTAGTTTACGCTCATATCGGAATGTAAGACCAGGCTAACAAAAAGAATATTTCGACATTTCAATAGATTAACAACCAGCCCGAGCTTCAAACGGATTTTAAACAAGTACGAATAGACAACTTCATACAGTAGAACGAAGTTTAGAAATAGAATAAAAGAATTTGGAAAATTTAAACAAAAAAAAAAACAAAAGTCAAAGAATCGAGCAGAAAAACTGATGATCGGAAGAAAAAGTATAGGCTGATGAAGAAATGCCGGCAGAAGGAAAAAAGAAAAGTTTATTCTTTTCACATAGTCCGTAGATGCCAAAAATAAATTAAAAATGAGTATTCAACCTCTTTCTTCCTTTTCCTAGCGTTTTAATTATAATAGTTTATAAATGATTAAAATAAACAACAAAAAAGAAGTTAAAATCAATAAAAGTTTTTTCTTTATGAAAAATCGCAAAGCTTTTCGGTTGTTAATTATCAAGTGAACATTTAAAAAAATAGCAATATAAAATATATATATATATATAAATTTAAGACTACAATTTACCAAAAAATCTGCAAACTGAAGAACAGTATTTACGTCGGATTGTTTTATTAATACTGTTCTTCAGTTTGCTGATTTTTTGTGAACTGTAATCTTAAATTTATATATTTTTCATTTTATATTTTTTATCTTGTTTAAATATTCACTTGATAATGGCCTAACAGCCGAAAAGCTTTGTGATTTTTCAAAAAGGAAAAACTTTTAGTGATTTTTAACTTCTTTTTTGTTATTTATTTGAATAAAAATCACTATATATTCTACAAATTATAAAGGATTAAATGTATTAATTAAACGAAGCTTATTTAGAGAAGCGAAATTGTATTAATATTGTTAGTGAAAAATTAAAATTAACGATGCTTCGTTGCACGCAGCGGTGTCTTGTTTCTACGTAATTTTCGACGACGTAGAAAGCTGATTAGTTTGAACCGGATTACGCGTCGTATTCTCTCCCGTTAGAGAGCTGAAACTAAAACTGAAAACGTTATTCTTGCTGTAAAGAAAGAAGAGACAATCAGTTCGAAACCTGATCATGTATATAGGATCGGTCAAAGATGCATCTTGGGCAAGCTTAAAACTCGAAAAAGTTATCGCTACATCAAGAGCCTTTCATCCGTGAAGATATTCGAGTGATTTTTATCTCACTTTTTTTTTATTAAGGATAACTCCTAACATGTTTAACCGATATTGTTTTTAAGTTGATTCATCCCCCTTTTTTTAGCCCATATTCTCCCATTCTTTTTATTTATTCGTTGCTGTTATTTATACAAATACTCGCTTTTTCAGAATTAATTTGTCTCTATTCACCTTCCGAGTACAAGCTACTCATTATTAAATATTATTTATTAATCATAATTTTTTACGCTACGTCATAGAATACGCGGGATATCATATATATATATATATATATGTGTGTGTGTGTGTGTGCGTTTATATTATTGTTTTCATACTTTAATCTGATCTACATACTCCGTGTTTAGTCTTAGCCTAATACTCGGTTATTTTAGGGTTACAACCATCCTTCCGAGCAATCATTCCTCGCGTTAATAAACACCATAATCCGTTAAAAATATATTGTCCGTTGTTATTATTTATTCCGTGCCAATAACACGCTTTAATACCTTGAAAATATTATTTGTTTAATCGAATAATACTTGTTAAAGTTCTCGACGATTAAAATTTTTCATTATAGTAAAACTGTACAACATAGTCATCACGAAAGCACTCCTGTAATATCATATACGCCTGTCTGCGTTGCATATAATTAGTATCTTAAATGATAGTCTATTTTCTACATAATCACACCGTCACACCCCATGAACAATAAAACGGTGATTATTATTAATATATATATATATATATATATATATATATATATATATATATATATATATATAACCACCTCGATTTTAGAAAAAATTACTTCTTCTTCATCGGTTAGCTGCAATGAGTGCGAAACTGGTCCTGTTTCTGGCCGAATGTATTAGTTCGTTGATTAATTTTTCTGCGTCCTTTTCGTCTACGACCTTCTAGTTTGCCTTGTATAATTTACATATTGTGCCTCATAATTTACATATCGTGCCTCATAATGTGGTCCAAATATTTCTTTTTCTCGATGATGGTTAATAGCTTTTTAGTTTACCCTATTCTATTAATTTTGCTATTCGATACACGGTCAGTCCATAATATCTTCAGCATTCTCCTGAACCCCCCCCCCATTTCGAATAGATTTTTCATCGTTGTCCTTCCCCCCGTATAATAAAACCTAATATACATAACGCTTAACCATTCTGTATCTTAATTTCAGACTTAAATGTTTATTACTGAACAGAGATGTCATTTGGATAAATACTGATCTAGCCTGTTCGATTCTTATTCTGATTTCTTTATCGAGGTTCATTTAATCATTTAAACGATTTGGCAACTTCTATTGGTTCACCGTCGTTATTGGGCATGTTTTCTTGATATTACTGAGAATATCGTCGCTTTCGTACATAGGTAAAATATTACGAGAATCCAAGGAGGGTATCAAAGTAAATGGAAAGGTAGTAAATAATATCCGATATGCGGACAAATGATATTGAATAAAATTATAGCCGCAGTGCAAAATTCAGGACTACGCATAAATGCACAGACGACGAAAAAATTCTTCTAATTTTCGCGCGTATTTTTTGAGTACCCGGTGGTTTTTTATTCTTTTTTTTTATTATGATTATTATTATTTCGTAGACGGTGCCAGATCGAAGAAAAGACACCCCGTTACTGGCCGTAACGACACTAAACGCGTAATACCGCGAGTCAGACATGCTAGGAAACATCGTAATAAAGCGACTAACACCGTCATCAGCATGGATAAACAGAAAAAATCGTCGACAGACCGTTCGGTTGGTAATAGTAGTCGCGATAATAACGATCAACAATCGTCGAGATCTGAATCGTCCGAATACGACGATGACGATGCGATCGATATTACGGTAGACGAAGACGAATATAACGATTACGAAATGTCGGCCGTTATCGGACTAATGGATACAGACGACGACGACGACGATAACGACGAAGAAGAAGACGACATCGATCACGGAGAAACTAATAGTAATAACGGCCCCGGATCCGCGTCCGTCATCACTGACCGAGTTAGTCGCCGTCGCCGCCGTATCGAAGAAGACGAAGCTAGCGATGATGAAGATGCAGAGGAGGAGGAAGAAATCGAAGACGAAGAAGACGATATTGAAGACGGAGAGGTCGATATCGAGCAGCCGGCCGAAATCGAAGATGAAGATGATGAAATGACGTCGATAACGAAACGCGATGATAAAAAAAGTTATCGTCGTAAAAATAACGACGCCGGCGATGATAATAATGTCGATAGTAACGTTCGCGTAACGAAATCATGTTCAACCGGTAACGATATATGCGCCGCTATATGTTCTAATAGAAACGACGAAAACGATATCGTAGTACGTCGTATGTTGAAAGATAATCCGGCGATAACGGTCGAAATAAAATCGGTCGTCCACAGTAAAAAAGACGTCAATCAAAAAACTAGCGCTAGTAGTAATTGCGCTAGCAACACTACTATTATCGGTTGTAACAGCAATAGTAATAATAATAATAATAACGATGCAGCTGTTATTAAAGTCGCGGAAAATGTTAATAACGCGACTAGGAACGAACGTAGTAACGATAATGTCGTAGCTGTTACAACTGCGGATGTAACGATTATTAACAACAACGTCGTCGACGATTTTAGAAAGAAAACCGATGGTAAGAATGACGAGGCTATTATTAAAAATACTAATAATAATGTTGATGATGGTAGTAAGTAATGGTTTTTTTTTTTTGGCTTGAATTTTATGGATTTACTTTATTGGCTGCTTCTATTATTGTAAACGAAACGCTGGCTTTATTTGTCAGTCGTGTGTTATGTGTACACGTATGATATATATATATATATATATATATATATATATATATATATATATATATATATATATATATATATTCAAAATGCCGTTTAAAAATTAAGTATTCACTTTTAAAGCTACTTTTTTATTAATTTATCATCATATTATCATTACTTTTATTTTATACATTTGTATGTATCTGTTTGCGCGTTTTTGAAAAGATTGAAAATCTCTCTCTCTCTCTCTATATATATATATATATAATATGAATATAGAGACATACACACCGGCGTTTTCGAAATTGAGATCAAATTTATATGCGCACGCATGTAGCGTATATGTAAATCGTGTGATATATGTAATTATTATGAAGAACTTATAAATAAACATTTTCTGATCTTATCGTTTTTTTTTTTTTTGTTGTTGTTTTTCGTTAATCGAATACCTGTTGATGTCCTTGTTCATAGTTACCGATTTTTAACCAAAATGTCCGCTTTCTCATTATTATTATTATTATTATTATTATTATTATTATTACGTTTATTAAAAAATGACCTATAAAAATTAGTAACGATAGTAATGTCGTTTGGGTAGCTGTAACGAAAAATAAACTATATGAAGAGATCACGTATTAAGATAGTACATATTATTATTATTATAATTATCATTAATGAAAATATTCCAGTTATTGTCGTTAGTGATATTCATAAAACTGTTAATTATCAGAATATTTTCCTTCGACTGTCTAGTTCAGCTACAACGGTTGACGCCTCTGTCTTAAAATTTAATTTCCTCGTTACATTTGATTTCTCCCTCTATGCGACTTTGCATCCTATCTGCTAATATTTGTAATGTTGCGATTTCAACAGCCCTCGATTTCGAATTTTAGAATGCCTGTGTTCTATGCTATTTTCAGCGTGTTTCTATCAATCCGCGTTTTGACAAACCATCGTCCATATATCCCGCATAATAGTATCGAATATACATGTAGCATTTAACCATTCTATACAGAATATTTAGTCTACGATTTTTATTGACGATAATGAACCGTTTCATTTTTAAAAATACAACTCTCGCCGGATCCTAGAGTACTATGGTTTATTTTATCGCTTATCGAGTTAGATAAACGATCTTTAACCTTTCGAATTTTAATCGGTTTACGAGCTGATCCCTCTTTTATTCAGTGCGCTTCTACATGCGTAATGATTCTAGTATTTCGAATGATAACCGTTTTAAAATCACGTAAACATTTTATAAAATCACAAAGGCTCTTATAATATAAAAATATATGTGTACGAAATATATGCGAAATGTAAAAGTAAAATATAGATATTAAGTATCGTGTCCGTGTCGGAAGGTAGGCGACTACTTACCTACACATATTTTGTTGTACGCTGTAAGAAGCGTAGGGCGTTAGCACGGATAAACACACAACACACCCGGGAGAACTGATTGTCATCGCTTTGTTGTCAGCCGCCTGTTTTTGTACTATAACTTAGCGCGCATACGGTGTTGTGCGTGGTGGTTTGCAATTGCCTTCCATCGCGCGATAATAATATTAGGATTATTTATATTTCTATTTTATGATGATAATATTCGAACTCAGTACCTTAAGTCCGTGCTCTAGTCATTAGGCTATATCCTAACGACAAAAAATATAGATTTAACAATTTTTAAAAATAAAAAGTGAATGTGGTGAACAACACAATCTAACATGCGCTTTTACTTTTTGTTATTTTTATAAATTGTGTGTTATATATAAATCTTATTTTTACATTTTATGATGATGATTATGTCTTCAGTTAGCTTAGATGTCCACATCCAAGCTATTTTGTTAATACTTGACGTGTTTGACATATTCATGTGGCGTGAGGCTTAGCCATCGTTTATAAATGTTACCAGGCGCACGAGTAGGATACCGGACGCACCCTTTACATTTTATATTTCTTATATATTTTATACTTTCACGCCTTTATATTTTATTTTATGTTCGCTTGAAAGTGGGTTAATAAAAAGCTTTCTGAATCTTATGAAACGTTTGACTTTTTTTTGTTTATTTTTTAAAAATCACTAAAATTATAACGAGAAATACGACTTTTGTCAAATTTTAATGTTTTGTTGGAAATGAATTTTGAAATTTTTCGATCGGATTTTTTCCTCAACATAATTATTTCATTTCCAAAGACAAAAACATCGAAGGTGTGACATATTTAAAAATATATTCGAAACTGAAATAAGTTTACTCCTACCGATATATTCCTCCGTGAAAATGTACGGCTAATTATGTAAGCGCGGGACAACACGTTCACTCTATGCGGACGATATTTCACCGCATTTATCAAGTGAAAATGAATTTATGAAAGGACACACGTCTTCTACGTAAATTTTGGCGCGAAAAGTATTGCGCGAGTTTTTTTAGACTATATGTAAAATAAAAAATTTTCAGGTTGGACAAATAGGAGGAGGCGCTTTTATTTTATTTTTTAAATAATTTTAGAATTTTTTGATCGGATTTTTTTATTTATAATAATTCTTTCGTATAATTTCCGGAATATTCGAAACGGTAACCGAGATATAAAATTTTCATTATATTTACCGGAGCACGCATAAAAAGTAGATGTTTTAGCTTGGAATTTAAAATTACAATTTCAAGTAAGGAAGTAGTTATTAAAAATTATACATAATATTTTGCTGCTATTTCTAAAAATTATAAAAATGTCCATACGCGATTATAATATTAAAATTCGTACTTATACGTCGGATCCATTGAACAACACTTTAAATTGACATTAATATCAAACCTACGAACTCACGTAATATTATAAGTAGAATACGTTTATATTAATTTACTTAAACATAAAATCAGGTCGGTTGAAAGTTGTCGAAAATTTTAAAGAAAAGTATTTAATAATTAATAGAATTGTTTGTCCTAAAGCTGATTTACTTAAATAGTTGGAATAGAAGTGATTGAAAAATTTACATACCTATGACAGATTAGTAAAAATAACTTTGGGCCCTGTAAAATAGAATTGTGCTATCGTGTTCAATTAACTAAAAACGTGATGCGACGTTTAGTTAAGATTTTAGTTTCATCAAATATGAAAGTTAAAATTAGACTGTTCAAATCTTTAGTGTTTTCAACGAACACAATACATTGAATCTTAGAAAATGATATGATATTACGTGTGCAGTCGGTCTTGAGAACTAATGAGTCCGTATGAAAGTGAATCCGCAATATAATTTGCGAAATTTTTTATTTAAATTGAAATATTTTTCAATATGTGATCCGTTGCAATGGATTAAAAACCATCTTATTAAGTAAGAAGAAACTAGATGGAATAAAAGTGACTCACGGAGGGTATAATAGAGATTACAGATTAGTTTGTGCGAATGACTCAGTATTATCGCTATGTTCCTGCCAGGAATGACGCAATGCATATAAAGAGTTAAATCATGTATAAAATCATAATACATCGCGACTCGGAATCGAAGGTTATGATGCATGATGCATATGTATAATATAAAGCTGACTTGTCATTTTTGACATTATAGTATCATTGTAAATTTATCGATACTAAAATCCCTAATTACTAATGTTCTAATGATTTTATTTTTTCTTACATTTATTTCATCCGTTTGTAAAATAAACATGTTTCATTTTTCGTTTTGCTTTTTTTTTTTTTTTTTAAACCTGTCGTCGTCATAGTGAGAGCTAAATAATTGATTAAATGTAATTGAATGGTGTTTAGTTTTGAGCTATCGAATCCGGAATTTTAGAAAATTCTGAAGAGTATTTAATACACTTATTGGATAATATTAACTATATATTAATGTTAATAAGGTTAAATATAGCCCGAAGAGTTCATAAAGAAAATACTAAAACTTGCGCAATATTAAGATAAAAATGTTACTAGGAAAGCATAAACTGAAAATCTAAAACAAATTCTAACGAACTATGCACGTTCATTATAATATTTTTAGTAGTACCACTGTAGTATGTTGTTTTCATCTTTAATGGGTATTAAAAAATACATCCATGGAAAAAATGTTTACATGATTATTCAATAAAATCGATTGCTTGTATTGCGATAGAAAATATATTTTCTTTTGCTTGCACATGAACAAGAAATCAGCTAACTTTTCATATTTTTTGAACGATTCTAAATGGTAAATTTTTATTACAGTAAAACTACTTACAATTTCAGCATTGCATTTTTAAGTATAATTTTAAAAGTTCAGCAAGATATTTTGGTACAGAGTTATTTCTTTATTTTAAGACACTTCTATAAAATCTTACTATATTTATTGAAAAAACATATAACTTAGCAAGTTTATTTCAAATTCATTTATATTCGGTTAAATTTCAAACTAAATATAATAAAAGTACCTGTATGTAATGTAGATATTGGTGTTATACTATGTATTAACTTTATATCAAAAAATTAATGTGCAAATAAAATAACACGACGAAACGAACAGCACAACATTACATGCAACACTCATTTACAACATGCGGCAGCAAATACAATAAGAAAATCGCGTCAATTACGTACTTCTCCTCGATGGAGCGGACCTGGCGGCTAAAACTCTGGCTAGTAAACATCAAGGTCAACGCATAACAACACACGCACACCATTATACAATACTAAATTAGTCCAGCTCTAAACATCGCATCAAATCTGCTATCTGAAAAGTACACAGCAGGGTTAGTCGTCCGCGTGAAATATCAAAAGCAATAATTTACTAAAGTTTTCTGCTTATTGAATTTATGAAAGATTTAAAAGTAATGTAGTTTCTATCCATTAAGTATTAAATAAAGTAAGCTGTCGTACTGCCATTATCAACAGGACGTAAATGTCTGAAAAGCTTCGCGCTAATAAAAACAAATTATAGTGATTAACTGTGTTTTTATACTGTTTTATTAATTCATAAAATGACTACTCTACGATATGTCAATATATAATTTACTTTAAAAACGTAGATTTGTACAGAACAATGAAATAGTAAATGATCACTTGGTTTCCTCAATATCGGTGCCACTTGAGAACCGGCCACTTATAAAGATATTTTGAGTAAGCAGCTGTATTCAATTATATACATGTTTGATTAAATTCATCATTACAACTCACCATTCAATGTAAACTTCATTGTGTAAAGTAACCTGATACGGACTAATAAGAAATACGATAATTATAAAATCATGAACCAGATTATATAGCCACCTAAAACTTACATCTTTTAGTAGAGCTAGTCACTGGGATACTTGCATGTTAAATTGTTATTAGTTATTTAGAATTGATAAATTCTTTTTATTTCTTTAAGTTTGCAGATCATTAATTGATATCACAGGTAATAATAATAGAACATGGGCTGCAATATATTGAATTTTTAAACGAGGACTTGGAGATATTAGGGAATGGAGTGAATTAATAATTATATATTTTACTAGTAACTATCTGATAATATCAAAATTTGAATATTAGGATGCTGAAACAATTTGTAATGAATGTTGTATTTAAATTTTAGATAATAGGAATATTTCTAAAACAGGATGTGTGGAATTTTTAAATAAAATTATGAGAATAATAAAATAATAAAAAACATTCTGTACCAGCTGATAAAATATTAAATGAATATGATATGTGTAAAAAATTTAAACTAACGTTGTGCAGTACAAGCGGCCGATTTAAAACAACAAAATCTTTGAAATCTGAGCAAATTACTATGTTAGAAAAAAATATATATATACTCTGCAACAAGTTGTTAGTTTTTATCTGTGTCTGAAAACAGGGATTTAAAAAATTTATTCAGGTTTATGCGATCAAAAAACAATTTTATCATTGTGAGAAACCGGCATTTATTGTTCACACACATATGATGTAATCTTCTTCTTTTCGTGTCCGATACATTATGTTTAATTAGTATTCAGCCTGTCGTTTGTCCCAGTGACATCATGAATTGTACACCGCGACGGGTTTATTTTACACTCCAGTGTGTGCGACATTTTCTGGAATTCTCCATAGTGACATTTCGTATCTTTTATTAAACCCCATTTTACTATCACTGCTGCCGTTCGAGCACACTCTTCGGTTGATCATTCGCCATATTGACTATTTCTCTTTATATTCTGGCGCCAGAGTTTCTTCTGGGGTTTCAACAGGTTTGGTGGGCTTACGTCGTTTCACAGGTTCACCTTTTCTTTTCCACGTTGTTACTTCAGTTTGTTAGTGCTTTTCATGAAGCCTATGCGTCCCTTTAATTTGATCACACATTGAATGTCTCTCGTTTTGACACTGAACCGGTGTTTCCTTATCGGTTGTTATACGACGTCTTATGTGCGGTGGTGCTATTCCGCTCAGGAGATAAAGATTTCTCATTGTCGTTGGTTTTAGGCAACATTTAATTAAACGGCACGATTCATGGCAATAGCTACTTGTTTACTAGCCTAAGCAGGGAAATCGTAGCGCCCTGCTGAAAAACAATGCCAGAGCTATAGTTCTCACAATCCTAATGTTTGCACTCCATTTTGAAGTTATGAGCTTTTTTAATATTCCATTTCGTGTACTAATTTTTTGTTTAGTATTCCTGCATTGGTTTCTGAAGTGGGGGATCTATATAATGTCACTCCTACATATTTTAAGTGATCATTATGCCCGAGTTCTATCCCTCACAATCAAATTTTTTATTTTTATTTGGTCAAAGCTCTTTAAAGGCACATACTTGTGTTTTTTTAGAGTTCGGTATGTGGTTATTTTATTTGTAATATTTTTAAAGATTTTATTTCATTTCTCTTCTACTAATATATTTCTAATGTTGAAGGGATGCATGAAGCAATGGTAAAGGTGATTGTAATGTTAAAAATGTATGTTAATTATTGACTTTGAATTAGAGTTTGTTAATTATTTGTATGTATTGATAGTTTTAGGTAAGTTTCGATAAAACCGTGAATTGTTATAGAAATTTAATAATGAAAAATATGTATAATTTTAAATTTAACATTTTGATGTAATTTAGTAGTGCCAAAAAGTTTATTGATATAAAAATGAAATTTTCAATTTAATATTAACTATCAAAAATGTCGACATCACACATTTTCTCCCGCAAAAATAGTTATCGTTCTATGCGATTGCTCCGTCTGTGAAGTAAAGTACACCCTGATTTTGTTATTTATTTACTTATTACTTAAAAAAACACAGTTTATCGTGTTTTCTTTTGTACGTTATTTTTAATATATAGGGATGAAAAGATTCGTTTGAAAGTCGCTGGATATTCCAAAAATAAGTTATTTACGAATTTTTCAACATGTCTAAACGTTATGAAATGGTAAGTTCACTTAGAATTTGTTACTTTGGTATATTTTGATAGACGATATAAGTTGATTTTGTCACTTATCAAATAAATGTTTTTAGTTGTTTATTACTCCGACAATTAGACTTGTGGAAAATTGTATCTATTTGATCATACTTATTTGTAACTCGCTTTATAACGAGCACAAATGAAGTTACTTTATCCTGATTTTTATGAAACTAACGAATTTATTATACATTGAGATTATAAAATCATGTGTAAAATTGTTAGAAAATATACTATTTTTAATATTCAGCGGTATACGTTTAAAAATGATTGAGCTGAATAATTTTACACATGGCGAGAACCACACCCATCAATTGAATCTTATAATTACTGATCATTACTCACTTGATTCTGAAGTTGTTGCATGAATCAACATTTTATAGTTTTATAGACATATTCGAAATTTTTATTGCAAATTTTTTTTGGTTTTATACATTTGAAACTAGTAATTTGTTTTTTATTATGTGGGAAATGAAAAGTTATTTTTTAAAATGATGATTTGCGTATGGATAAAACAAAAATACTGTACGTTACCTACTATATTTATGTGTTATTATTAAGTGAATATATGAATTTTCAAATTTAAGGTGATCACGTTGAATATTTGCCTTCTGACGGGACATTTAATGAGCGATGTATGTTTGAAGTGACAGTATATTATGTATTATTATGTTTAAGTGGATATATTGTTAATATTTTTGTTTATGTAATTATTAAAGCTGTCATATCGAGTGTAATACGGAATGTTACTTGACGTATATTAAATATGTAAAAATCTCTGGTACTTGAAATAAGCTTAGCATTATATATATATATATATATATATATATATATATATATATATATATATATATATATATATATATAAATATTTATACATACAAAATGTTGAATATATTGGAGAGTAGTGATTTTATAAATTATAAACCAAACAAAATAGAACACAGTTTAATCACTAAAAGTGTTTGGTTTATCATATATATATATATATATATATATATATATATATATATATATATATATATATATATATATATATATAATCAACATTTTTTTCTTGTAAACGGTTAGTAAACATATTTTACAGGTATATTAATGTAGTTACGTCTATTTGTAGTAATATTATATTTGAATTATATATGTTAATTTCAATCTTGGTAACTTTAATGGAATCAGTTCGGCAAATTATGAATTATAACTGTGTGCATTGACATTTTTACAATGTGTCAGAAATAATTAACTAAACGTTAGATAAATGTGAAATAAAATCGTTTTATTTTTTATTTTTTTTTTATCGTTTTATTAAGCTATTGTATAGGTTTTTAAAGAACGTTCTATTCGTATATAGTGTTCTGTTTGAAGAGGAGTTAAATGTATATTTTACATTTGAGATTTTATGATAATTACTATTCACGACGAGGAAAAAAAGTTGTTTCGTCAACTATTGTTATTATTTTGTTTAATGTATTGTAGTTTTACAAAACATTGACTATCAGTTATTCTTCTTCTTCTACATCGTAATCCGATTCCGGATGTCGAGACCTGATGTTTTTACAATTGAACGCCACCCCGTCGATCCTCTACTACTCGCATTAATGCTGACGCATGTAGACCAGTTAGTTTTGTTATTTGATCTAAATATCGATTTGCCGGTGTTTTCTTCGGCCGCTTACTTTATCCTGAATAATTTGGTTTTCCATCTTATTGGCCCGAATTATATGACCAAAAAATGATAACAATGTTCGACGAATTGTAGATAGCAGTCGCTCGCTTTCGTCCACGTGTAGTTCTTCTAGAACAGACTTGTTAGTTCTGCGTGCAGTCCATGGTGTTCGAAAAATTTTTCGGTAGCAGTTAATTTCAAATGCCTCCAATTTCCTTGTCGATATCAAATTTATAGTCCGTGTTTCCAATCCGTATGCGAGTATCGAAAACATCAGGGTTTTTAATAAGTTTGTTTTTGTATATTTTGTAATTTTGCGGTTCTTCCAAATCTTTTATAATTTCCCTAATACTCTGCGGTTATAGCGTGAACTATTTAAATACAAAACAAATTATAAAATATCAAAGAAATTTGTAAGACGAATATGTTACCGAATTTGATAACGTTAGACTTATTTGCAAAATACTTGAAAACTTGTTTATGCAATGTGGTCTTGAATTCTCCATTGATAATACACTTATGATGGTAATCAGCAATAAGCAAACTAGCGAATTAATAAGAAAGCTTAGTTCAAGTAAATTACTTTGTAGTAAATCTATCCCTATTGTTAAGCACTTTAAATACTTAGGAGTAATCATAGACTACAAACTTAAATTTAATAAGCATATAGAGTACGTAATCGATAAAGTTAATAAAATGTTTTATACGTTGTTATCGATTCAAC
The DNA here is from genome assembly GCA_032883995.1 of Coronaproctus castanopsis. Classification (NCBI taxonomy): domain Eukaryota; kingdom Metazoa; phylum Arthropoda; class Insecta; order Hemiptera; family Monophlebidae; genus Coronaproctus; species Coronaproctus castanopsis. Next base: position 60,952,027 of record CM065053.1, read on the forward strand.
CTAATATTGGTGGTGTTAATTATAATAATAGAGTTATAGTTTATAACGGTGCTATACGAGCTATCATTAATTATTGTTCCATTATATATATATATATTAAACATATTAGCGTTTCCGCTATGAATAAAATTTTAAAATCTCAGAGAAAATTGCTGTTGAGCGTTGGTTCTTTATACAGAACCGTGTCGACAACGGCAGATCCGGTTGTTACTGGAATATTACCGGCTGATTTGAGTATGTATCAAGCTGCGTTGTCATCAGAATTTAAACTGTTTAAATCTTCATTTATAACTCGCTATTACATATTAGATCAATTTAATAAAAAATTTAACGTAAATTTACATTATGATAATACGGTTAATATTACGAATTTCAAAAGGCTAATTACAACGGTAATTTTAAATATATGGCAAGACAGATGGAACAGTCATAGTAACGGTAGATTAACGTATGAATTTTTAAAAGATATTAGAGAAAGAATTAAATTAAAGAAATTATTGAAGTTAAATTTTTATATAAGTCAAGTTCTCACTTGGTACCTTTGGAACATATCTGGAGCGTTTTAAAATTATATCCTCTAATATTTGTGAATTCTGTGCACTAGATGTTCCCGGATACCGTTTGCCATTTCTTGTCTGAATGTACTTATACTAGCGACGTACGTTTAAAATATAATTTAAATGGTTACATTACTGATAATGAAATAATTATTAATGATGGAAAAGGTTTAAACTTATCAAACTGTTGTTCGTTCGTTAACTACGTTAATTGTGCTATGAGAAAGCGTATTAGAATATAGTATATATATTATATATATAATCTAAATTTAAGATTGTACTCCACGAATACCGTGACTAAGCCAAATTGGCATCGCGGTCGTGTATTAAATAAATAAATAAATAAAAAAAAAGAAAAGACGAATATGTTCGAATATAATGTCGTAGCCCTGATGTATTTTGTGCAGGAGGTCATACAAATCTCGAATATGTGTAATATATGTATTTTTTATTATCACTAATCGCAACGATAATTAGAACGTGGTTCAACGTTTAAATTAATATAATTTCTGCTTCGGTCACATATATATCTATGAAGGAACTATATAATTTGCAATATCGGATTTTGGAGATTATTACGTTCAAGATGTTTAGTATTTAACTGCGTCTAGAGATATTTCGTCGCGTCTTGCTTCTCATGTTGCTTCACGAAATCTTAGATATCCTCGACAAGCATCATCTAACGATCATGGTTATGTGAAAATCAGTATGCGTCATCTATTGCATGCTGTATGACATTTTGTCTAGTTTGAATTTTGTTACGAATCTTCGCGATGTATTTGATGTAACGATGTTCAAATCCTTTCTTTGTCATACTTTTTAATCTTGTACTTGTTCATTTTTTTGAGCGAATAGTCCTTTAAATTATATATATTACGTGTTAATGCGTGACTTATAGAAATTATATCAGTTTATAAGATACGTTTTTTTTTTTTATTTGTTTCGTTTTGAAACGTATTATTTCTGACTACCAAAAATTGTATATAGAACAATTTCTCACGACGCAGTACTTGCCACAACAGGAGTTCTTCTTTCCCTTAAACTTATTGATGCTCAACAGAGCTGTAACGTTTACAGTTAAAAATTGTGGTACATTTTCTAATATAAAATTATTAGATACTTTAGAATATATCGCCGTTATTAGCACTAAAGCAGGGCACACACTAAAATTTATATTAAAAACATATATTAAAAAAAAACCAAAAACATAAAAAACACTATTACCATTAAATGAATTATTTGCGTTTCCTCTTTTACGTTGGTGATAAAAGTATTTGAAAATATTCGGACGAGGTTTTATAGTTCGTTCGTGTTTAGGACGTATTTCGTTGATGAACAACAAAATGATGTTTTTTTTGAGGTTGATTTTATTTTCAGTTCTTTTTCATTCATCCGTTTCTTGTGTAATTAGTGGAAAATTGTCCGTAGGTAATAATAGTAAGCGCACGGTTCATTCTCGATTTCGCGATACCCAAGTTCAGCAGTTTTAAAGCCTTCTTTTAACGATTAATAATGTAAAACTGTTTTTTAATATAGGGTGACCCAGAGAAGACGAACGGTTTTGTTGTTTTTTGACACAAAAACTACTCGGCCAAAATTTGTGAATAAAATTTTATTTGAAAACAGGAAAAAAAAAGAGATTAGCATACAATCATTTGTGGAAACACAATATCGTTCAGATGACCGACATTCGCAACAATATACATTTATTCAGTATTTATAAAATTTTCGAAGACTTTTTCGAGCATAAGTCGCTGAATTTTGAAATTTCTTCAGAAATCCGAGTTTTCATGTCTTCCAGATTTTAAGGTATGCCAACAAAAAAAAAAAAAACGTTGAATTCTTTTCGAAATTAATTTTGTACAATCATGATTGATTCACGCCGAAAATAACGTTCCATGAAAAACGCCCGCTCTTTCGCGTTATATGGTTTCACGATAACTGAAATTGGACAAAAACGGAACTCTCAGTTTATGATGATTTGGATAATCATCATTAGTCGCATCAGTCTTTTGACTGGTAGCGCTGCAGCCTCCTTTTTCATTCGCCTCTGTCTTCCGCCGTAATTTTCAAATCGCGATAGGTGCCCATTCCTACGCTATCCATTATTTGTCTGATGTATCACTTCCTTGGCCGGCCTCTTCTTCTTCTACCTTCTATCATACCTTCCAATATTCATAGAACCAATCCATCATGTCTTATTACATGACCTATCCATCTATTTCTTCTTGTGCAGAGGTGGTTATAAAATTGTTTTCTTCCTTTCACTTTTTCCATAACTTTCTTGTTTGATATTTTTTCAGTCCATTTGATCTTCATCATGCGTCTCCAGCACCACATTTCAAATGATTCCAGTTTTTTAATATCGACTTTCTTGAGTATCTACGTTTCGCGTCCGTAAAGTGCAATATTCCATACCCTCAGTTCTATTCCCATATTACTGCTGAGTATAATTTTCATTTTCAATAGTTGTTGCTTCGCTATGTTTACTCTGTTTTTTATATCTTCTGTATCGTTTCCGTCTTGCGACACAATACTTCCCAGATATTTGTATTTGGATACCTGTTCCAGTTTATCACCATGCAACTTAATATCGATAGTTCTATCATGCCTAGCACTAGTTACCATTATTTTGGTTTTATCTTTATTTATTTTCATGTTTATTTTCTTTAGCTCATCGTTTAATATTTTCAATCCGTTTTCTAACCTTTTCCCGTTTTCAGCTACAATTGCAATGTCATTTGCGAATCGGAAGCAGCATATATTTTCTCCATTGACAGTAAGCCCTCTATCCTTTCCTTTCGTAGCGTTTTGTATGGCTTCTTCTATGTATAGATTAAATAGCAACGGTGACAGCTGGCAGCCCTGCCGTACTCCTTTTCGGATTCTATCCTTTACTTCTTTATCGTTTATTTTCAATATCCCTTCTTGTTTGGTATACATCTCGTATATTATTTTTATATCTCTGCTATCTATTCCAATTTCCACCATCTTTTTAAACATTATGTTCCAGTTTACTCGGTCGAATGCCTTTTCCAGATCAATAAATGCTATATACGTATTTTTACCAACTTCTAATCTTTTTCTTATTACTGATTTTAATTGCATCTCTAGTAGAATTGTTTCTCCTAAAGCCAAACTGGTCTTCTCTCAATGCAATATCAATTTTGTTGTATAATCTTTTATATATAATTTTCAGTAATATTTTACTCGCATGCGTTAATAACGATATGGTCCTGAACTTCTCACATGCGTTTGCATTATTAACTTTTGGTATAGGGATTATTATTGACTTTACAAAGTCTACTGGAACTACTCCTGTTTCATATATTTGGCTGATTAGTTGGAATAATGTTTTCCGAGCTTCATTACCAATGTTTTTTATTAATTCTGCCGTAATATTATCAACTCCTGTAGCTTTATTATTTTTTAACTCTCTCACCGCTTTATCAAATTCTTCTCGTAGTATGCTAGGACCTTTTTCATCTGCATCGGTTTCCTCACCTATCATTATTTTCTCATTTTGTATATCTTCTTTATACAGTATTTCTATATATTCTTTCCATATTTTTGTTATATTTTCACTATTAAAAGTTTTCCATTTGCATCTTTTATTGCACTATTTCTACATTTGATTTTTCCGTTGTTAGTTAGTTTCTTTATGTTATTATACGCGTGTTGTAACTTCCCTGTATTTAATAATTCTTCAGTTCTTTGACATGATTCTTCGTAATATTTCATTTTTTCTTCTGTATATTTTTTTGTAATTAAGTTTTTGAAGAATTTGTATTTCGCTGTTTCATTTATTGCTATTTCTCTTTTATGTTTTCTTCTTTCTTTTATCAGTAGCATGATTTCCTCTGTCATCCAAGGTTTTTTTGCTTCATATATCTTCTTTCCTATTACTTTATTCGTTACCTGTAATATGCCTTCCTTTAACTCCTTCCACTTTAGTTCTACATCCATGGAGTCGCTTATCTTTATTTTGTTTGTATTTTCTTGAAATTAATTTCTCTTCGTGTTATTCTCTAGTATTTCTGTATTCCATCTTATTATATTACTTTTTATCTTTCCTACTCTTTTCATTACTAATTGTGTCTTCATTAATATAGGATTATGATCGCTTCCTATATCTGCACCCGGATAAGCGATACTTTTCTTCACCTGATTTTTATACCTTGATTTTACCAGTATATAATCTATCTGGTATCTACCTTGATCTCCTGGTGCAACCCATGTGTATCGTCTTCTCATGGGAGCTTTAAATAATGTATTAGTGATTATCATGTCATGTCGTTTACAAAATTCTACCAGTTGTTTACCACGTTTGTTTCTTCTTCCTAATCCAAATTCTCCTATTATTTTGCCTTCTTTTCCTTGACCAACAACCGCGTTCCAGTCTCCCATTATAATGGTGTTGTCACTGGATTTTAGTGAGCATAATATTTCTTCTATTTTTTCATAGACTTGTTCAACTTCTTCATCTTTTGCTTTTGACGTTGGCATATATACCATCATAACAGTTGTGCTCACTTGTTTTGTTTTCATTGTTACTACAACTATTCTATCACTTATTTGTATTATTTCATTATAATAGACAAATATTTTTTAATAAACCGTTATCATTATCTGTTTATACATTTGAGCAAATACCCATTGATATCTATCGTTAGTATATCGTTTCTTTATAAAGCGATTTGTAACCAGCGGGGTAGTGTATTTAATGCTCTCTATTGTGGTTGGATCATTGCACATCTTAATCATACTAATAAACTTCGAAATAGCTTTTGATACGGCTTGGCATAATGGTATAATTTTTAAACTCCTTAAATTTAAATTTCATTTAATAGAGTTAATTAAATCTTATTTAATGGATAGAATGTTTTCTATGTTACTCATCTTATATATAAGTCTTTCGTCAATACTTGTCGTTCAGGCTTCATCGCGCGTTATACTAGGAACAAACGTATTATTTTAGAGTTACTCATTTAATTCTGCGTCTATGTTAATTAATTATGTCGTGTAGTTAATATGGTGCATGTGTGCGCATTACGTGTGTATGTGCATATATACCTCATACTTTTTTTGTTTGTTTTTCTTTTTACCATATTTTATTTATTTTATTACAGGTTTTTTATTTATTTTTTTTTCTGTAGCCTAACATTTATTTAATTAAATTTCCAGATTTAGTAGTATATTTAAGTTAACTATTAAGTATAAGGTACTTAACTTTAATAAGCCCTTGTCATGTTTATGAAATATAGCTTCTTTCTTCTTCTTTTTCCATTTCTTCTTAATTATGTACCTTCTGTTGGGGGCGGGGCATATGTAACCCTGTTCTTTCATCTGTTTAGCTGTATGTTGATTAGGTTATCCATCAGCATAGTGCCGTTTTTATACATGACATTTTTTCGCAGATTTCAGCGTTTGATCAACTGATGTGAATCGATCGTTAAATTAATTCTGTCGATAAACTTTTTATTAGTGACTCGCGGTTAACGTCGAATGTACTCAATAATTTAATTATCTAACACACCTCTATTATTCCTGAATTTGCTATATTAATCATACGGCAACATTTTGCGGTTTCCTATGTTAACCTTCAGTTAAGATTATTGATGTAGTACAGTTCTTCTTTTTCTTATCGTGTCGGTCATTTATATTCCTTTTTTTTCCCAATATTTCACTATTTGAACTGCGTCGTCCGAGATTCCGTCTATTCTTGTCATATCTTCCATCCCGCATTGCACCGGCAGCAATGAGCAAGTTAATAGGTGCTCCGAATCTTGTACCATGCTACAATCACATCTGTCATTATCTGTAATTTTCCACTGTTTCATTTTCTTTGCTGTTCTACCTGTCATAGTTCTTATTCTATTTAGAGTTTTCCATGTTGACCACGGCAATTTATTACCGGGAGGTAGATGTTCGTTCGGTTGTTCCCATAATTTTAATCGGTTTTCTTTCAGCGTTCCTTTCCATAGCGCCAACCTAGTGATTTCCGGCGTTTGTGTCAGAGCATTTGCTGTTTTAAGAAAACTCTTTCTTGACTTGAGTCGACTTATTGCTGCTTCATTTGCATTCAGTGGATGTCTTATATCTTGTTCTTGTTTTGTTTTTTCCTTTCCAGCCATCACTTCCCGTCTTATACCTGGTGGTGCTATGCCGGATAATATTTCTACTTTATCGATCGGTGTCGGCTTCAAACATCCTGTAACTATACGATCGGTTTCGTGTAGTGCTACATCAATTCTTTTTACGTGTACTGAATTCCGCCATACTGCACTAGCATATTCACCTGCGGAATAACACAGAGCTAAAGTTGATGTTCTTAATACATTTGGATCTGCACCCCAGGTGGAGCCAATCAATTTTCGGAGTAAACCGTTCCTTGTACCAATTTTTCTTTTGGTATCTTCGCAGTGTTCTTTAAATGTTAAGGCTCGATCCAACTTAACGCCTAAGTACTTTGGGTTGTCACAATGTTCCAGCGATATCCCTTGCCATTTAACATTTAATTTACGCTTTGCATACTTATTTCTCAAATGAAACGCCGATACTTGGGTTTTATTAGGATTCGGTTTGAGGTAATTGCTACCAGTATTCCATTCAAATTATTTTCTACCTCGCAAAACGTTTTCTCTTGAGTTATAATAGCTAAATCATCAGCATATATGAAGTTGTTGAACTTCCAATTGGTTGATCATTAGTATATATGTTAAACAACATTGGTGCAAGCACGCTTCCTTGTGGTAAACCGTTGTTCTGTTTCCTCCATCTGCTCTTTTTGTTTTGTAGCGTTACATAGAATCGCCGATTCCTCAATAATGTGCTAATGATTTTGGTTAATTTGTAGTCGGCAGTAAGCTCGTAAATTTTTTTAATTAATATTCTATGATTTACTGTGTCGTATGCTGCGCTTAAATCTATGAACGTCGCCCCTGTTACCATTTTGTTTTCATATCCATTTTCTATTTCCTGTACCAGGTTTAAGATTTGCGCTGTGCATGACCTTCCAGCTCTAAATCCGGCCTGCTGTTTAATAAGTTTTGAGTCTATTTTTTCACTTATTCTATTTAATATTATTCGTTCAAATATTTTATAACTATGGCAAAGTAAAGAGACAGGCCTAAAATTTCCAGCATCTATAGTGGTTTTTCCCGGTTTAAGTAATGCAACCACGTGCGATTTTAACCATTCTTTAGGAATTCGGTCCATGATAATGCAATTATTAAACATATCCAGAAGCCATTTTTTAGCTTTAGGTCCTATATGTTTAATTTGTTCCGTCATTATGCTATCGACTCCGGGTGCTTTCCGACATTGTCTTAATTGCCCTGTCTAGTTCATCCATTCTGAGCGGTTCATCAAGTTGGCTCATATTATCAGTTGTTTTCAATATCAGTTTTGGTTTATCTGTTCTACCTTTAATTTTTCCATTCAAAAATAATTTATTTGCTATTTGGTCTGGTGTAATATTTATATATTCTTTTATATATTCTTTTGGTTGTAGTTTTTCATTATTAATGTTTTTTATCAGTTTCCAAGCTTTGTAACTATTTTTCGACATATCCAGATTTTCTATAGTGTTGTAGGAACCTCCACGCGGTGCCCCTGGAAACAGCGAGATAATTATGTGTAAAACAATGCAGAATTCGCTGGCTAATCCTACCAACCACGGTCAAAAGAAAAGGTCCTTTTCAGGACCAAAACCAAGTTTAACAGTAATGTCAATAAACATTGAAGGACTGACATCAGGAAAGGAGAATATTCTGTCTGAACTATGCAAGAAAACTAAATGCGATGTGCTCTGCATACAAGAAACACATTTGGAAACAAAATATAGGAAACCAAATGTATTCGGGATGAAACTGGCGATGGAAAGACCACACAAAAAATGTGGAAGTGCTATACTTACTAGGCCAGACTTGGAAATTACATCAACAAGAGAATGACATAGAAATAATCACAGTAGACATAGGGAAATGTAGTGTAACATCGGTTTATAAACCTCCAAACATATCTTCAAGTTCGAGAAACCTGTGAACTATGGAAGTACAAGTACAAATATTATAATTGGGGATTTCAATAGCCACAGCACGATGTGGGGATACTCAAAGAATAATGATGATGGAGAAGCTGTTGAAAACTGGGCAGAAATGAACTGCTTGAGTTTAGTTCACGATCCTAAATTACCTTCATCGTTTAATAGTGGTAGATGGCGGAGAGGATATAATCCGGATAACATTTTTGTGAGTGATAACATAAGGGACATGACCACTAAAGCAGTATTGGATCCCATACCGAAATCACAGCATCGGCCAATTCTATGTGAAGTAAATGCAGCAATAGTGCCGCGAAAAGTACCATTTAGAAGAAGATTTAATTTTAAAAAAGCAAAATGGATGGAATTTGCAAATGATTTGGATAAAAAGGTAGAAACAATAGAGCCAACACCAGTCAACTATCATTATTTTGTGGAGGTCTTAAAAATAGTATCTAAAAGGCATATACCAAGAGGATGTCGCACTAATTATATAAAAGGATTATGTCAAGAAGCTATCGACAATCTAGAAGAATACTATAAAAGATATGAAACAGATCCTTTTACCATTGAAATGGGAGAAAATCTCATGGGAATAATAGCAGGAGAAAGGAAAAAATAGTGGATGTAGTACAGTGAATTTTTGAAATTGACGATGATAACGCCTGTTATCTTCTTTTTATGCTGTAATTTACCATGGTCGTAAACGAATTTGAATATCGATCATGGCGTCGCCTGTTATTATCTCTCGTCGACATTTATATAGCATACTCTCAGTTCTCCGATTCTTCTTCTGGTAGTTCAGTACGAAGACTGGTTTTTGATACGATAATCTTTTTCAATCATTTCCAATCTTCCGCAGATTTTAACAATTTTCTGTGACTGCTGAGTCTATCATCGTGCGATAAGATCGCTATAAAAAAAATTAATTCTTTCACATCTCAGGTTTTATGTTCGAACATAAAACACTTAAAACGTAACCTATTTAGTGTTTAACCGTGTTTTCCGTATTCGGTCTATTAGTGTCCGTCTGTCCAGAATATGTTGATTTATTCGCATTATTATTTCGATTCTTCTTCAACATCACATTTCGATTGCGTAGTTTATCTTAATTTCATTTAAATTACTACATCGTTCTTTGGATAATTATTTCCCTAATTTCTCAGTGGCATTAAGAACCTTGTAAATCCAATAACACCGCTAATTTCTCGGTCGTAGCGTACATCTTCTGACATTATTTGTTCAAGATATTTAAATGGTGCCCTTTAATTTTTTTCTATCAGTCGTTATATGCCTAGGATTCATGCTTATCATCATTGTTTTATTTTTTCCCCTATTATGTTCAGTTGATTCGTTTTATTTACGTTTTTTTCGTAAGTCACTCTGAGTTGATCATCTGCGAACTTAATTATTTTTAATATATTGCCAATAGACAGATCGCTCGCGAATAGAATTACTAACTAATGCGTGTATTAATTTCTACCACTTTCTGTATTCGATTTTAGTATTTCTCGTAAAGATTTAACAAAAAAAAAAGTAAAGCTCACTTAAATGTCGGCTAATATTCATATATATATATATATATATATATATATATATATATATATATATATATACATGTTAATATTTTAAATGTTACGTCAATTTGTCTAAACCTATTCTGCATACGTGAATGTTGTGATTGTTATGTCTGTCGATCTAAACTGTTCTATATACGTTTGTGTCGGTCAGTCTAAACCTACTTCGATCGTAAGTAAACGATGCGTTTTTCGATTTAAAATATTAATCGTTTTTAATCGTACGTTGTTTTATCTTCGTTCGTGAGATTTTGTAACTAGTTGAGAGAGGTGTTTCAATGTTTGATTCGTCCTGAAAATATCGTAATTTTTACATCACATATCACGGACGTACGTTTTAAATATAAACCATCGGACGCGGTTTATAAATGATAGCATCTGTTCAAACGCCCGCCCTTCAAAATACCGATATTTAGTGTAATGTGTAAATTAAGAGTATGTCTCAACGATATAGTGTTAATAATTTTCAGGACGCGCCGAAAATTCTAAATTCGGTCAACGTTCGTGGCAGGGAAGCGGAGTTAAAAATAAATCTAGCTAAGAACAAATTGCTTCTCATTTGTAGGGACGGCCCTGGTCTTATTATTCTCCCCGCTTAAGGCAAAGCTGTAAAAGAATTCTACAGTTTTTGCGGAAATCAAGTCCAATATTTAACAACAGGCATCCACAAAGTACAAAATGCTTCTACGCGATTGATATCTATTGTTTCAGTTTATGGTGGTCTGTTCTTTATGTCGTGGAAGGATAAACTTTAAAAGAACAAGCAACAAAACAGGTTAGAGGCGTTCGATGTGGTATTCGTTGGGTGTTACAAATGTCGCGAACATAAAAAAAAAAAATGAAAAACTCAGCGGTTGTCGTAATTATTGGTGTTGGATGGATGCTTTTACACGATATAAAACGGGGAAAGATAGGTTATAGTTATGTAGGACACATTCTGCGTGAGGATGAATAACCGATCCGGGAACTTATGTCATTATGTCGGAATATCTGTAAATACCACGAGCGTCCAATCTCGAGGAACTATTCTAAACACGGAATTAGTGTTGTATTTTGAAATTCAAGTCGTGATAATCGCCAACGCGCAAGGGGTATAAAAAAAATAAATAAAAAAAAGGTTTGTACATTTGTAAAAATAGCGAAATTACGCGATTAAAACACTTCACGCCTTCTATCTTTTAGCTTCAGTCCAATGTTTCGGAATTATATATGTATATATATATTTTTTATACATTTGTTAAATATTTTCTATATAGAATGTATAAGTTTACTTCCTCCGTGTTTTATCATCTCCACTTATATTCCATTAGTATCTGATGTTTTATTGTTCTTTAATTGTCGCAATTATTTTAATAATTCTATCTAAATGCTGATATTATTTCCGTTTTTAAATTTTTAAGTATAATAAAAATTATCTAGTTATTGAGATGCGTTGCGTGTTTGCAGTTTTCAACCATAGACTACATGTTTAAAGAAAAATAAGTCGATTTTGACAAATTGTAGTAATAATTAATTTCATAATCACGTATATTTACTCGCTACTTTTTAAAATTAGTAATTGACGCCAGTGTAATATACGAATATGGATGGGCAGATAACAGTGTGAAAAATATTATTATTATTATTATTATTATTATTATTATTATTAGAGCGTGTTATTGGGTTTGTATTGAAGTTATGCGAAAACTGGGAATAATGCAAAAGCATGATAATTTTTTTTTTACCGTTTGCACTCGAGAAACGTTAGATACTATACTTATACATATCTGTATACTATGCTTATATTATAAAGATATATGTATGTTAACTGAAAGATTGTCGGAACTTACTATTTTATAGGTGGGGTTTCCTTCTTATTTTGGGCGTGGTTTTTAAAGGGTTATTCTTGTTCCAGTTGGAAACGAAGGGATGGTGTACGGGTTTTTGGTATTTTCCATCTGTTCTAAATGAATTTTTTTCATCATACCGGTGTCTTCTCTTTACTGCGTGACCTAATTTTATCCTTATCCCAGTTGAAATTCGTTTTCACTGTCTTCTTTTCTTCCGTTCTTCTATTTCCTTCACTTTAGTTGCACACCTTCCGCATTGATTAGGATTGGCGGTATAGCGGCGATAGCGTAAGAGTTCGATATGTTCACGACGCCATTTTGAATTTCCTTTTCAACCCGTTTTGTAGGTTCTGCGGTAATTTTTTTTTTCTTATTCCGAATGGACTCTTTATTGCGGTAAAATACAAAATCGCCGATATCGCTTTCAGGCATGAAACGAATTTTCCAACGTCGACCTAGAATTATGCGAGCGTTCCTCTGTTTTTTCCGTTTCTATTCTTTAATCCCCTTCCACAATATATTTCCATTTGCTTTACCCCTCAATTCCCTCGCGTTTTATCTCGTAATTTTTCATCCTTTCTCATAAACAGCGTATTCGCACATTTGCTTCGTTCGTTTCGTAAATGCCGCATACATTTATTTTCGATAATTTCCCTCTTTCTGCACGTCCGTTCCATTTGTTTTTTTTTTAGTGTGCGTGTGACTATTCGACGACGACCAGAAAAATATTTTCCGCTTTATTAACAATCGAAAACCGAACGTTCATAATTGGAAATTCAAGCTGGAATTTCCTCCAATTGATATATTTGTTATCCGGTCATAACGACTTTTATTAGGTCAATGACGTACGGATTATTTACGTGTTATTTATGGATTTACCGTGCATATGTATCATCATCGTCGTATTGTACGTTGCCGAACATCGTAACTAGCCATCGTACGTTTATTTTTTACGTACAAAATGAGCTGGCATTCAAGGAACTATTTATATGCCAGGCAGATGCGCGTGCATATGATGTTATAAGGACTGGGGTGCCACTGCCTTCTACGTGATAATTAAGAATTAAATAATGATGAAAACGCGCGTTGGTTTCGAACCCCCGATCGTCGAGTTGACAGTCGAGCACTCTAGCAACTACGCCGCCGCGACATTTATATATATATATATATATTAGTGATAGGCATAACCGACTTATGACTAACGACTAATCCGGTTTTGTTAAATAACCGACTAATTAGGTTTTTCAAAAATAACCGAGTGAATCAGTCGTTTTCTGAAAATATTAAAAAAACATTTATTTATTAATTTAAACAATCGATTCAATATTCTTTCCTTATATACGATGTTTATTTGTCCATATAAGTAAATTTAATGTTTTATTTAATTTGTACATCATACGTTAAGAAGTGTGTGATGTGCTCTAGAATAAAAAACCGACTACTTTTAAATCAAATGACGTAAATCCGATTGAATTTAGTTGCATTTCGACTGTTAGTAATTTCTATTATTCGATTATTTCGGTTCATAAATTAATCACATTTCGACTGAAATATTCTAATGCTTCTTTTTTGTACTGTGTTTATCAAAGTAGTCTTTGGATTTAATAATAATAGTTTAACAGTAAATAATTATAATAATTATAATTTTGATTTAAGTAATTTAAGGATATGGAACGCGGAAAATCGCCATTTGCGGGTTTTGAAAAGCAGTCATCGATATTAGTAGATTTTTCTAGAACCAATTGAAAATTAGTCGGACTTTGAAAGCGACGATTTTTAGTTGTATTTTTACTAGAATAAATTATTATTTTGTAAAACACCAATTACATATATTTTTGATGTATTAAAATATATTTAATAATCTGTATGATTACGTGATTCATTTTACAAAATTTCAAACAGTTCTAGTATTCATAGATTTCGTTAAACTGACTGGAAGGTCCCGATTTAAATCGATATTACTTGGTTTCATTAAAACCGATTGAAAATTAGTCAGATTTTGAATACGACGATTCTTAGTTATATTTTTACTAGAATAAATTATCGATTTGTAAAACACCGATTACATTGTATTAAAATATATTCAATTTAATGATAGAGTTCTGAAATCTATATGATTACATGATTTACTTCACAAAGTTCATATATTTCTAGATTATGTGTTTGTCACTTTTCAAATGAAATATATTTTTAAACTTTATTTTAAATACATTTAGTTTATTTTATATATGTTATTCGTTATATAACTTATTATCATGTGGGGATATTTTTATCTGCTATTCTGTTGTTTACATTGTACTAATACAGAATTAAAGTAAATATGACTAAATAAAAAACAGAATAATTAATATATATAATATATATTTTTTTACTCGCAATCTGCCAATTTAAGACAATAAGCGGCGAGGATAATTAAAGATCAAATTTAAGTATTTAGTGGAGCGTGTCCCACAGCTCCTTATCTTATGGCTGGACTATTTTCCAAATGGTATGCACGACCTAGGACACTGTTTCTGATAAAAGAATGTCGACCTCCGTTAAGATCTGATAAAGTGCGTTTGATGATACGACGTTATCGTTTGATTCATGCGTTCGCTATTATCAGTAAAACGGGTTGTTATCAATTGTTATTATTATTAATTGTGCGTATTATGCCGGACATTTGCATTTATACCATAAGATGCGTATTTATTAATTATCACAATTTTAGTCGATCATCGGAAGTTGGTTCCATTTATTTACTGGTAGTTGGTCCTGTGTATATATATATATATATATATACACATCTCTGGACTATATTTTATGCTTAGTGTTCGTGCGCTTATCACTTTGTGTGCGCGCGTTTTACAGATGCGCATCGTGTTAAGGCACTTATACCCTACGTACATACATACTATCTTGTATACACGTTCTCCAAGGTCTTAATATGATACTCCACCCTCGACATCGTAAAGTACAAACAGCGAGCGACGAAGAAATTGATGAGCAGCAGCAGGTAGCATGTTCATTTCTATCTTTCGCAGCGGCTGATAATGAAGCCTTAGACACCACCTTGATCGAAAATCAGTTAAAACCGTTGAAACTAACCAGAGATAACGGCGGTCAATTTAAATTAAAACAAAACACGTCTACTAACGAGAGTGACGAAAATTATTGGCACATCCCTAAACGTACTAGTAATAATAAACGAAATATTTTCGAATTTCTCACGGCTGACAATAATGACGACGCGATTGATAACGACAATATGAAAATTGAAAATGACCAAAGGGACGATAATAACATGAGCGTCGAACATAAGAAATAAGGCAACAGCTATGTCAGCATGATTAAAAATATGAAACGATCGCCGATTATTTGGTAAAAAATATACAGAATTTTAACACATTCAGGAAATGTATGTTAATAATACTAAGTACGCAGTTTACGCTTAAATCTACTTTAACAGGTATTTTTTCATTAAATCCATTAAGTTATCGCGCTATTGTTAAAACTTTAAAAGAAAGTGAATACTTTTACTATACATATTCGTTGGTAGAAGGGAAACCGTTTAGGGTCGTGATTAAAAACGGTCATCCGACAACGGAAATAAATGACATAAAGGAACAAATCCAATCTGAGAGCTTTGAAGTGTTCAGAATTACCAAACATTTTAAAGAACAAAACAAAACAACTGATGTTCTATATAGATTTAAAACCGTCCCCAAAAAATGTCGATATATTTAAAATTATCTTCTAAATACATTTGTAGTTGTTGAGGTATCATACAAGGACCGTAGACCTAAACAATGTAAAAGGTGTCAGCTTTTCTTGCATACTGCAAATTATGGTAATTTGCACAATGCGATGTGTTAAATGTGCTAGTAAACATGATACAAAATCTTGCAACAAAAGTGCAGACGAACCAGCTGTTACGTGCCCTATGTGATGATAGCCACCCAGCCAGTTATAGAGAGTGTATCGTATATAAACAGCAGACTAAATTTTACAATAAAACACATAAATTTAGTATGAAAACTGAAGCAAATAATAATCCACATTTTCCACACATCGAATGGTATTTCGGCAAACACATGTACAAATGATACAAATGTTAACCATCAAACGTATGCAAGTGTAACTAAAAAGTAAACAAAATAAATTATGCTCAACGATCAGCGAAACTTTTGTAAACGACCTTACAATCGCTTCAATTTATCGACACACGGAATTTCAGATACCAGAGACTGCGTACAACTGCATTTCTAGAGCGTTGGAAAATAAATTTTTATGCGGCGGCGATTATAATGCCAAAATGTAGCTCATGGGGATCGAGAGTATCGAACTAATCGGGAAGAAAACTTTATAAACTTATTCGAGACAACTCACTCGCTATTCTCTCGCCGAGGACTCGTACATACTGGCCAAACCGACGAAATAGACTTTCGGATGTACTAGACTTTTATATAATACGAGGACTACAAACATCTAATATTACATCTAAAACGGCTAGGTATTAAATATACTTAGTAAACGAACAGGCATTCCACAAGGACTTGTAAATAGAACTATAGATATATGGTTTCCGGTAAACCAGGGTTTTAATTATACCGGAACGTTTCGAGGGATTATATATCAACTTTATTTAGACTACGTACTGGGCATAATTTCTCCCCTCACATCTTGCTAAATTATGCATAATTTCTGAGGGTATTTTTGACACGTGCCATGTTGATGCCTGTATTGAGCATAAAATTTAGGTTTGTCCGAAGTTTTTAAAGCATAGAGATCAGATGTTGTCTCGTGTTTTACAAAAATTCCATACATTACCTGTGAGTTTGAATTAATTGTTTCCGACCCATTGTCTTCTGTTACAGTCAGTTTATATAATTTTATCAAACGTAGCGGCATTGAGATTTAAAATACATTAACTGGATAAAGGTTTAAACTGTCCAAATGGCGCAAGCTGGGCCAACCGAAAATCGAAAATAATATGTCTTAAAATAAAATTAAAAAATGAAGACATCTAATCTGCGGTTAAAGATTTAAGTAACCTTATAGAATATTATGCAACAAAATTCGAACATTTCGAGAAAGAACGCATATCTTACGCTCGATATAAGAAGATTAATTAAAAATGTCGTTGGAATTAATGATTCCTTCTGGGAAGATGAAAACATTTTATCTTCGGTAGGGCAGACTATTTGGACAGCTATTCTTCATCTACACCAGCGACTTACCCACTTCAAACCTACCAATTGTGTTGCCGACGATATTGCCATCCTCGCGTCTAATCCGTAACTAAGTTGGCACAGTATTGGCGCATATAAAATGCCAACACATTTACCAATCAGCAAGTAACGTATTCAAAATTGAAAATCGACGACACTGAAATTCTGCACACAGGCTTGCGTTACTTGAGTTTGTTCGTGGATAGGAGACTGGCGTTGCTTTACCATGTGGCGCCTACACATGAAGATTGTGGTTACTGGCGCCAGAATATTGCACCCGTTGTTGGGAAAAAATCAGGTCTTAACTTGAATCTCAAAAAAAGCATATATTTAACAATCATTGCGCCGATCTTGAAGTATGGAATCAAGCTGTATGGTACAACATGTAAAAGCAATCTATTAGCCGGTATATGTTTCAAATTTAACGCTACACAATGACCTTCTCATACTATCGATTCAAGAAATTTATACTGAACAGTAGTGATTTTTCGAGAAACTACAAAATAGTGCAAATCCAAACATAAGCAGAATTTTTACGAACACATTGACGAACAATCCCCCGATGATTGAAAAGAAGAAAATGATATCGCGATGCCCTTCATATTACCTGAATATAACAAATCTGGGTCAATGTAATTTAATCTTATCTTCAATCCCCTCAGGCTAGTCGACTCATTGGAGTTGTTTGTCTCATGCTTACTCCACCCTTTATGTTTCCTATCTTCCTTCCACTTCCTTTTCTCTCGTCTTAATTTTTAGCACCGTTGGTTGTGGTATCTTATATCGGTACAACCAAAAAAAAAAAAAAAAAAAAAAGGAAAAAATTACTTTATGAACGCATATAATTGTTATGTAGCCCGTTTGCGTTCCCGCTTAGAGGGTGCTTTGTACCTTTTGTGTAATCCATAGCTCTAAGTGGAATTGAGTACGTTCCAAGGTGTTAAATAGTGTAGTGACTAGCATGTTGATATATAATCGTGACTATGGGTAGAAAGTTTTAGTCAGGGTGCAATAAATTATGAGGAAATGGAGGGTTCGAGGAACTATCTACTGGAAGTATTCGATATCCTCTAATTATATGTCCGACTGCGAGTTTTGCTAGCTATCAATAACCACACCGCTATTCACTCAGTAGCAACCCCTTAACTGTTATCGTGTCAGTCTTTTGGCTTGCCTTGCTACTTGAGCAGTATTTAGGTTGAACAGCACGATTGGAAAATGCTGCGCTATTTTCTTTATATACTCTCTTTGTGTTACCATGTCACTCCTATATTATATATTATACGAAATCTACCTCACAGGTTAGAATACGTAATTACGAAGCATAGTAACATGATAACACGCGCTATGGGGGACACGGAGACATGGACCAAAACTTAACTTTGTTTTGCTAAGAATAACGGAGGACAACCCCGTAGGTACATTGTTCACAACCTAATTAACAAGGAAATTGCCGGCATTTTGTAATAGCAGAATTAACTGCTTCTTTAAGGGAAATTTGTCAATAACATAATATTGTGATAGCGTCAAATTACTGGTCTCTAGTAAGAAAAAAAAATGATACTTATAAGAAAGTTCTTCCTGATTTTAAAATTACAAAACGGCCTGGCTGGTATTGGGAAGGAACCACAAAATTAAAAAGTTGTTGGATAGTAAGAAACAAAAGTCCCTGGCATCATAGCAAACTGACAGAATATGCAAGTGAAGATGGCAGAATATAAGGAGCTAAAGCTGAAGTGTAGAGAGGTACTAAAAGAGTAACGAATAACTGCTTGGATACAAATTTTACGATGTACAAAAGTTAGCGGATTTAAAGTACTCCAAAGAGAAAACTGTCATTAAAAATCAATTTGGTCATAAATCAATAGGAGCATATTAAAAATCTTACCGAAAAAAACATTAATATAAGCCTAGATGAACCGCTAACAAAACATAGTAGTAAATATATCCGATGATTTCAAAGAACCTGACTAGTGTTCATATAAAAGGACAAGTTATATATATAGCTTACTATGTTAATTATTGGGATATTGCGCTGTTATGTACGCTAGATATTTAGTAAAGTATTACAGCAAAAGTCAAAGATTTTACATCCGTACCTACCGGATGATCTTCATGAAAACCGAAGCGTCGCACACATAATTTTCCTGCTGAGACGGCTAATGGTAAAAAGTAGAAAGCAGACGTCCACATTTTACATTGTCTTCATAGTTGGTAAGTGACATACGTGGACTTTGGGTACAAAATTAATAAAAAAGAAAACGGAAGTAATTCAGACCAGTATTGAGACGTTTAGACTAAACAGTAACAGTCTGCATGCGGTAGACATATTCGAATGTATATCTTGAGAGTGTTGTCGCATAAATGAGTCGATCGAATATGCGCGCGTATAATGAATACAAATATAGCCTGTTACAGACTGTCGTGAAGAATATTTAACAAAACAAATACTCGTCGGTGACAACTAAGGTGGTCGTACACAAAACAATGCTGATATCAATAATGTTATATGGAAGCGCAATATGACCTATAATGTGAAGACGTGAGAAACGGTTGGGAACTGCGCACCTGAGATATCTCAGAAAAATGCTAATACATATTAAATACAGTATCATCCGTATATTAGTTGCGAGGCGAAATGGATGGATCACGTGACTCACATGGGTGATAACCGAATACCAAAAAGGGTGTGGAAACGGACCATTACAGCGTTTTCAAGACGTCGTTGCTTCTTCTTCTTCTATGTGCCATAGTGTTCAAGTTAAAAAAAAAAACAATTGTACTAACTTAGCTTTAGATAGTAAAAAGTGGTTATCGCTAGTTTAAAATGTAAAAAAAGGTGTCCAATGTTTAAAAAAAAAGGGAGGTGGATAGTACACATTAACTCTTACGTTTTCAGCAAAGTTATTTTGAAAATAAGTAATTTAATCGCCGTCTTATTTTTAGGATTTGTAGCGATGCCAATTGGTTTCTTAATAATTTTGTTTTATTCTATTTTTTTTTTTTTTTGCGATAATTGGGTTTTCAAATTGCCACATTCTACTACAACAACTTAGGATGGAACAAAAAGATTTTTGGACATATTATGGGACTAAACGGGTTAGAAAATATTATAACACAAGGAGTAATTCCAGGGAAGAGAAGCAGAGAACGTCCGCCGACTCGTTTTATTATAGATTACGAACAAGAGATGAAGGGGATGTCAATGCGTCAACTAATGGACAGTATACAGGATAGGAATAAATGGCAGAACTTAATCGCAAAGACTACATAATTGGTCACGACATCTGTCATCAGGCATCGAAGAGAAGAGAGATATCATTTTTATTTTTTGTCAATTTCGATGCGCTTTTCTTAATTGATTACGAAGATGTCTTAAAGCTATCTCTACCGCTGTTTTATATCAATGAAGAACGTAACGGTTGTAGCGTTGCATGAAATAAGGGAAAACATGTGAATGTGGATTTTGTTCGGTTAACTAAACACTTGAATATGAATGTTTTGATTTTCATGATGCTATTTAATGTAAATATTCCGTATACTCATTAAGTTACCAAGGTGACTCCTTTAATATTGGGAGGCGTTGCTTGAACGTGACTGTGTTACTTTTTTTTGTTTTAAAACGTTTAATACCTATAAGTACAAAAATGAATAATTACTTGTTAATTTATTATATTTAAAATAAGTTTTAAGCGTGTATCCGTCGATATTTTTTTGTTCATTTTTTAAAAGCCAAGAAATTTATATTATATTAATTTTGTAGGGAGCATTTTTTTGCAATACTAATATGTGTTTTGTGTAAATGAGTAGTTTATGGGTATATTATAGAATATTGAAATATCATTGTGACCCGTTAGAAAAGTAAGCGAATGATGGTGATGGAAGGAGAAAATTAAAGATAACGAATTTGCATTGGAGGGAATGATACTGGAAATTCACACGCAATGTATTCTAGCGCGTGCGCGACATATAACTGCTTTCGTCGCCTTTCGAATTTATTTGCAGCTGTCCGAGACAAGCTATTGATTGTATTTCAAGCTGGGTATACGCCTTTCTATAGGGTGTTTAATAAAACGAATATTACGAGAGGCTCGCTTTGCTGTTTCAAAAATTTTTCAAACATTTTCAAACGTATATTATTGCGAGATTGACATTAGAATGAATACTATTAATGCGGAAATTCTAAAACTGATTTCTTATTTATATTCAAATATGAATCAATTATTTTTCTCCGTTAGGATAGACAGGTGTGTTTGAAATATCATTTTAAACAGAAATGCACAAGAATAATGAAATAAGTAGTTTAAAGAAGTTTTGATAAAATTTATATCGACTTTTACGCTAAATTAAAGTCACGAATATATGCAGAATAATTTTATATTTGTTTGACATTTTTCAAATTTGTGTACAATTTTGTATTTACATAATGTGCGAATTCATAATTGCAATCAATTTTAACTTTAACAAACATGTAAACACACACACACACATATATATATGTATCGTGGACGAAAAATAAACTAATAAGAACGTAATAATGTATGATCAAATAGTTAATCACGAAGTAAAATTCTTTTAGTTAAGTTGTATATTATCAAATTGGTTTATGTAATATTTATCTTCATCAGTTTTAACTGAAACTAATTTAGTATTTTTTTTTAAATGTATAATTTAATGATAACGTTTATCCTTATTATATAATACGCGCGTATCGTCATCGTCATATTCGCTCGCTCGATTCGAGCATCGTGATACTAAGGATCTCGCTTTCATGCAATTCCATTTGCTATGCCGTTTTAACTTATTGCCTGTTGAAGAGCGCAGTTTTTGCCATCGCTTACGAATTCATATCCAGTCATCTTGTCGCGATTATTTATATTTAATTTATATTTATTATAATCGCTGTTTTATTTGCATCGTATGTATCGTGATCAGAATAGTATCTGTATATTATTATTGTTGATAAAATATACGTTTCCTTTCTAGCGGGTTTTTATTATTTCTACTACCACAAACTCTGAAATTTCACGTTAATCAAAGGTTCCTCGCCTCATTTAAGTCGTACTGGTTTCTATGTTTTTATTCTAATAGCATAATTTCTGTGCGATGCTTGGTTTCCTACATATCAAACTAATGTAACATTCACCGTGCTCGAGCACGGACCCCGAACATTACTGATTGCTAGTGGGATCGCATAGAATAATAGTTTTGCATTTTCGGGTTTTCTTGAAAAAATACAGCGGTGATTGTCTACGAGCGGATTTTATTTCAGGGTTGGTTAACCACAAGAGAGTCGCTTGTTTTTTGTCTACCTTAGTCTTTGGGTAAAGATCCACGTCGGACCTTTTCGCTCTTCTTTTGGTCGCCTGTTACGACAGACAAAAGATGTCAGGAGGGTATTCTATGCCGCCATAACACACGTATACTGAGTATCGAATAAAATCGAGTTCTAATAAAATGTATGGTCACTTTGGAAATCTTTAATCTTCAGTATTTTCGAACAAAAATAGTGTACTTTATACCATACTGATATGCAGATTAATTAAGCCTGTAATTTCTATCTGAAGAAATATATCAAGTAAAGAACACAAATATTTCTAATTTAAAATAATGCTTCCATCTCTATCGGTTGTTCATTCACTTTTTTTTTTGAAAATATTAATTTTTTTGTTGTTGAGTTATTTCAAGTTTTTACATCATCAGCTTCTTTATATTTCTAATTTGATGTTTTGTGCAACTGTAAAAAATACCAGATATTCGTATCTAAATGCTTTAATTTTTGCTATACCGAATTCAACTTATGTGTTATAAAATAATTTATTATCTTTATGTATTTTAAAATTTTTTTGTTAATCATAGAAAAATACGCTTGTGTGTTTGTATTGTCAAACTTGTTTTTCCATTAGGCGTGGATAATAAGTTTTTCCATTAGGTTATTAGTGTATTTTCTTTTTCATTTTTTCTTTTTAAATTTTGTTTCATTATTTGTATTTATTTTTCTTACTGAGAAATTATTTACTAATTATTTAATGAAAGTGAATTTTTTCGTTTTTTTTTTTTATTCATTCGTCCACATATATCGAATTATCTTTTGTTTTTTAGATTTTTGATTCGTTCGTCGACTTTTATCGAATTAATTAACGGCCTAATTGAGAATAATTGTATTTTTTATTGCACCTAGATACAAAATAATATTTTCAATTGCTATGTACGGCATTGTTTGATAATCTATTTTACATCTATTTTCACTGTACGTAATTGTATATTACCCCAATTTATATCGTATAATACTTTTGTCGTTTAATAGTATTATTATTACGATAATGTTGTTATTTTTTGTGAATTTATTAATTGTATTATTATTATTATTATTTTACTTCAAAACTCAAGGTATACAGTAGAACTTCTTTTATCCGTCATCCTCGACACCGGGCTTGTGACGATAATAGACGGATAAAAGAAATCCCATTACAAATTACATATACAGAACTATACAAGATTGTAAATTATTTAGGAAAGAAATTTAAAAAAAATCTATATTTAATTGTACAACATTTAGAGTACTATATTTCTATTTAGAGATTTAGTGTAATATAATGCAGTATAGTACAATTACCTATAGGAAAACTATACCGTCATAATTGTTTACGTCTTTTAAAAATCGGTAATTTTTTTCTGTTCCTTTGCAGCTCCAGTTTTCTTCATGACAATATTCCAATATTCCATTTTTTTTTTTTTTTCTAGAAGAAGATCTGTGTAAAGTTTGTCTCCTCTTATCTTTTAAACCAATCGATTCACTTTGTTAACATTGTTTCAGCTTCTGAATGGTTCTGATTGTTCATCAGTGTCGTCAATTTCATCATTATCTGCTTAACATTACATAAAATATCTTCATCGGCAAAATTCCAAAACTTTCATTCTGTCTACCCACACTCCAAACAAACTGCTAAGCCGACTGACTGGCAAATAATGACCAACACAGTTTGACAGACGAACCTTTCCGGCGTCGCGACCTCAAGGTCATTAACGTAGCTGCCTAGTGACGAATAAGCGACGGATAAAATAAGTGACGGTTAAAAGAAGTTTTACTGTATATGATTTTATATCAGCCTTCTCCTATTTTTGTTCTTAAACTCGGTTTTGAATTAAAATATATTTAAACGATTGAAAATGTTTTTTTTCAAACTTACGGTTTTAATTCATATAAAAGTTCTGCGGTAATATTAAGTTTTGAAAGTTGTTTAATTCATGATTTATAAGATACAATTCTATTTATAATATATGTTCGTTTATTAATTTGGTATTTGGATTTTTAAAAGTAGTGAGGTTTTTTAAAATATAAAAAATTATTATTTTTACCATCTAATTTCGTATATCACGAATATATCATTTATCTTATCGGTAATTTCTTTAACATGCGACACGATACGGACTATTTTTTCTTTTTAATAATATTCCTACCCTCTTATTATATTTTTGCGATGCTTCTCGTTTGAGAACTCCTAGAGGCAGGAATTTGAAGATTCCAATTGATTTCGAAAAATGCGATACCGTCTCAGGTGGCTTACCCACCTGCTGGTCATCTGATCAAAATAAAACACCGGACCTGTTAGGCTTTTATTATAAAAGGCATAGGAAAAAATTACATCGAAATTACTAACGACTTAACTTCCTCGTCTTCTGATCACTCAATGGTTATATTATCAATAAATGAACATGTATGGTTGAAGGATCGTCAGGAACACGAAATGGGACACATTCAGAAATTTGCTAGAAGAAAATATAAACCTATCAGTCAGATTAAAAACAGAGACAGAACCTGTACAAGCAGTCTACAGAAGTATTCCATCATCAGGTTATAAACCGCTACAAACCCAATTCTTTCCTGATTACATAAAAAAAAACAACTAGCAGTCAAAAGACGGCTGAAAAAACGCTGGCTGCAGTCAAGAAGTCCAGCTGACAAGACGGTATTAAATAGGCAAACTAGAAAACTCGAAGAACTACTACAAAAATTTAAGAACACATCCTTCAATGAATTTGTTTCTAATTTAACAGTATTAAAGAATAGCAATTATTCATTATGGAAAACGGCTCGCTACAATAAGCCGAAACCTAGAAATAACCATCTAAAAACGGAAAACGGAATTTGGGTTACAGACGATGCTACCAAAGCTGAGTTGTTTGGAGTACATCTGTCAAAGACTTTTCAATCAAAAAGAATGAAATCTGCGATTGAGGATGCTATCCAAAATTATTTAAAACAGGATCCAAGTAAATCTGATACTCAGATAAAGATGTTTTCACCGAAGGAAATAAAAGAGGAAATAATGAAGTTGAACAATAATAAATCGCCAAGATATGATCTCCTTACGGGCCAAATTCTGAAAGGATTTCCACATTAAGCACTAATGAAGTTAACTTATATCTTCAATGAAATTATACGAATACAATACGTCCCGATATTATGGAAGTTCACAAATGTGATTATGATACAAAAAAGCCCCCTGAAAAAGTGCCGTCCTATCGGCCTATCTCACTGCGATCAATTTTGACTAAACTGTTTGAAAAACTCTTAAAGAAAAGGATTCAAAAGTCATCGATGAAAGCAAAATAATCCCCTACCATTAATTTGTATGTAGAACTGGTCACTCAACAGTCCAGCAAGTTCACAGGCTCGTTAAACAAATAGAAAAAGATTTTGAAGAGGAGGTCTCAGTAAGCGTTTAATAAAGTCTGGCACACTGGTCTACTGTACAAATGTAAAAGGGTCCTGCCAGTACGATGCTATGATATCATAAAAACCTATCTAGATGAAAGATACTTTCGAGCAATCTCAAATTAATAAAATTAAATCGCATGTACTCCAAGGAAGTGTGCCTGGTCCCTTGTTCTACTCGATATTCACTTATGATATACCGGTACCAAGGAATGCGTGTGTAACAACATTTGCTGATGACACTGCAATAATGGTGTCACATAAGCTTCCGCAAATATTAAATAAAACCTTGCGAAGTTCAGTCAATGAAATTGAAAATTGGTTGAACAAATGGAAATTGACTATAAAAGAGTCGAACAGTATCCACATTATATTTACTAAAATAAGAATTGTTCGCTATAGATACATTATCATTATCAAAGGAAGGCAAAAATTGAACAAAGTCGGATCGTAAAATATCTCGGAGTTCACCTAGACCAAACCTTAACGTGGGCTCAGCATATTAAAGCGAAGAAAATGGAACTAAATACTAGCTTTTTCAATACATCGAAGAGTCACCGAAATGGAATTAACAATTCCATTGTCGAGTCAGTATTGGAGAAGGAGTACAACGCTTACGAAATTATTTACACCCATGACTTTATTAGACATTCCAAGAAGAGATATACAACAGCCTTTTTTTACCACAGTAGAAACATCTCTCCGCATACCATATGCAAGTTCATCATTTTTATTTCTATCTACGAGGCTGTTTCTTTTATTAGATGAAAAATATCCTAATACTCACTGACTCCATGAGTGTTCTTTTACAACTGACTACGTTCCTGGAATTTTCAATGAGTACATTAGAGCTATCAATACGACAGTGAGTTTGACAACTTCACAATCATGGAACTAAGGTGAAGTTTAAGTGGGTCCCTGCCCACTGTGGCGTCCGTGAAAATTAGATAGCGGATGCGATTACTCGATCGGATATAATTCCGGCTATTGAGAAGCACGTTAAACTACAATGGGGACAGTTAATACCGAAGTTTAGGGGAATGTTGTACCGTTTTTTCAATCATATTTCGAATTTCAAAGCTTGTTAAAAGTTAAAAAATATGCCACTATTCAAAAGACAATTCCAAAAAAGGCTTAGTTTAAACATGGAGATCTCCTCCATAAAGATTTTGTCTCTGTGTTTGTTAGACTAAGGCGCGGTCATAACTGTACACCTAGTCATGTTAATTGGCAATCATCAGAATTGGAATTTGTGAGATATGTCGATACATGTATTGTTGTTTCATATTTTGGCACTGTTCAGTGTGTAAGATTTTTCATAATAAGTTGATGATGGACTATTATCGGTTTATCATTAAACTTACAAAATGTTATCATACTGTATCTAAAGCATTTGTAATAGCTGGACAATTAGCCTTAATTTTAATTATTAAGAAGCGAACTATTATGTTTAACTCATAATGTAATTTATAACTTTAATCCTAATAGTAAATTAGTCTCACGCAGTGCTTATAATAAATATCCGTTTAAACAAATGATTTAGTAATTCCAGCAACGTTGTAATGTTTTTATTGTATAAGGAAGTCTCGTTGCTATCTGAACGATTTAATCGCAAATTTTTAACCATTTTTCAGTCACTGCATCTCCTATAATATGGCACATGAAGTTTTAACGCTGACTAAATTGCATATTTTCTCCTTAACACGAAATGTCTCAGTTCTAAAATTATTTAGAATCATTTAAAACACGGTGTTGTATAAATAATTGCACTGTATAAAATTTATAATTTCGCGTGAAATTTTGATAATGCGTGACTGGAAGGGTTAAATGTTAACTTCGTTTTCGATATTTTAAAATTTTAATTTTTGAACGTCTGTCTGTTATTCTGCGATGAAAGTGATTTTGTTATTTTAAACGTCTTAAATATATACTTTTAATGCTGATTTCTATAATACCGCCGGTTTGGAGATGTGGTTCTTCTAATTAACAGAATCACAAGAGAAGAGTCAACAAATTTCAAAACTGAACGTGGTGTCCGACAAGGAGATATTTTGTCGTCTCAACTTCTCAATGTTTATATTGAATGCAAGGATGAAACGGCGGTATTTTGCATCGATGACAGAAAGATTCTAATTTTAGATATGCAGATGATACTAGATTATTGGCAAGAAAAATAAATGACGGAATTAATTGGACGTGTCAAAAAAAAAGTTAGCGAGAGATATTGATTGTTAAAAACCAAGATTGTTATAATAGAGTGTGAGATCGCCTCATTAATGACGCTAATCTACTGCCAAAGTATGAAAAAGTGGATTCTTTTGTTTATTTAGGATGCTTGATTACTGCCAACGAAGGTTCCTCAGATGAAGTTTTTTTTAGGTACATTCTCAGTTTAAAAATTAAATAGCGATGGCAACTGTCTATTATAGTGGCAAGTTTTAGTAGCATAATCGCCTTTGAGACTACAACGTGACTAAAAATATGAATTATATAGTTTATTGTTTTAAGATTTTTTAAATTAACACTTATTATGGTAATTTCGATAAATACGATATTTAAGAGTCGAAATCCGATTGAAATTTTAAAATATTTTTACACCGCTCTTTTAAATAAGTCGTTTCTTCGTACGTACATACGTGTGGACGATTTTCTACAACCGAATCGAGAATAAGAAGATAGCCTAGTTGGAATTATAAATCTCTTAGGGTTTAAAATATTTTTTTTTGTTTTTTTTTTCCCTACGACAAAAGAGACGTAATATGAGAACCCCTGGAACTTGTGATTGTACAACGGATGCTGCGAATGAAGTTGAAATAGTAGAAAATAGGTCAATTCAAAGGTGCCCTTTGCTTTTGTCGTGGTATAAAGTCGTAAAGGGACGAGAGCTATTGATCCGTCCTCTTTAAGCAGCTATACTGAAAACCATAAAATTACGCAATACGAAGGGGGAAAATACAGAAGAGGAAATTAATAACTGCGCTTCAGTACCGAAGACTACTCCTACCACTCGCTTGTCGGTTGCATCAATTTGCGTACCGTTGTTGTTGTTGTTATTGCTAATATTATACACGGGCCGCGGTGACTTTCGTTCTACGATAAGAGCTGTTAACCTAAATATAATGTCGTTTGTATTTTCTGGATTAAGCTCGTTGCGGAGTTATTCCGCGAATTAAAAAATAATAACATAAAACAATTCTATCCGCTTCTTATATTTCCCAAATGGTTTATATAACAGCTGAAATGTTTCAATCATGTACCTATTTTGAATACAAAAACATAAAATTAAAAATACGATGATTTTTCGTAATCACTTGAAATATTAGGCGACAGTTTATGTGTTATTTAACCGCGATATGTTATATTATTAACTTATATAAGGCTGTTTTTTTGAAAACTAAATGAAGCGGGTAAATAATTTTCAGATTCAATGTAAATAAACTTTTAATTATTTTCAGATCATTAACGAGATACCTACCTATATGTCGACGAATTTGTTCTAAATATATTAGGATCATTTTAAAATGGCCGTCTCTTTATAAATAATTCGTACAGTTGGAATGTAGTGATTAAAAAAAAAAATTAACAACAAAAAAGTAGTTAAAATCACTGAAGATTTGTTTTCTTTCATGAACAATCACGAAGCTTTTCGGCTATAAGCCATTATCAAGTTTTCATCATCTTTCTCTTGACACTTATCTAAATAATTTCAGCTCGACTGTATTAACAATGTTAAAAGCTTAGAAATTAGTCTTTTACTCCTTTGTAAATATGATTAAAGTTTTATATCTCGCGTATCCGATTTTTTACGCTTCGAAAGAATTATTTTAAGGAAAAAATCCGATCGAAAAACTCTAAAATTATTTCAAAAAAAAAAAACCATTAACTTCGTTATAATTGACATTTTTTGTAATAACTATGGAAAGTTATAAAACGAAAGTCGATATATAATGGTTTTTTAATTGTACGTGATTCATATCTAAATATGTTTTTCGATTAAACACGATTTTACAAAAAAAATAAATGTACCGAGCAAGTGCTAGAAGTTTGAGATATATATATATAATTATATGTTGCTGTGTCGTAGTTGCTAGAGTGCTCGACTGTCAATTCTATGGTCGGGGTTTCGAAACCAACACGCCACATAAAAAGCTTTCATCAATATTTAATCCTTAATTATCACGGAGAAGGCAGTGGCACCCCACTAAGTATAATATATGCGCGCGCATCTGCGTCGCATATAAGTAGTGCCTTGAATGCTAGCAAGTTTTGTACGGAAAAATAAATGTACAATAGCTAGTCACGACGTTCGACAACGAACAATACGACGACGACGACGACGATGATGATGATGATATATGTATAATTATTTAGAAAAAGAAATTAAAGGTTATTTTTCTACTTATAGTACTAGTTACTCGATGCATATTAATTTCGTTAAATCTGTACTTTCCGAAAAAATGAGTTCTCTGTGTTATTATTGTTATCATTTTCACGATTTTGCAGCGCTTCATTTATGTTATTGACGGCATATTTTGTTGTTGGTTCAAATTCGGGTATTTTGTAACTTGCACGTTATGATAGGTATCCATCAATTATGGGTCCGTGCGTTAAAAGCCTCTTCTCGTCTTAATTTTGCGAGCGAGAACAGGAAGACCCAGTCTTTATTCGTCGATCTTAATGTGCCGCTAATTATTCTCATTGCGACTTTCAACTGGACATCTATTTTCACCTGTTACTTATAATGTTTTATTTGTACGCGGTATCAACGCGATCGTTCGGTAATTCTTGTAAAATTTGTATACGAAACGAGCTTGTTCAGGTTTGTTGCCTGATTTTTGTTTTTGTCCAATATTGAAGCAAGACGGCTGTTAGACACGGAATCCAGCACTCGCGCTGTTAGACACGGAATCTAACACTCGCTGTTTGAAACGGCTGAAACCGTACGACTTGGTCTAGTATTCGGAAATAACTTATAACTATATGTTAGAAGCCTTCCTCACTGGATCTTCAATCCAGTATTATATGTTAATCACATTAGTTTTAAACATATACCGCCGTATTAATTAAAATACTTATTTAAGCATAGACTTAACATCGTATTCTAATATACTCTAAAGGGAGTTTGTAAAAAAATTCGTTTTTCTTCTTTTAGTTATGTGGTGTGACGAAATTCGACTCTTCAAATGACAATGCGTCATATTATCATATTCATTTATGTATAATATACGAAAAGAGAGAACCGAATTCTTGTAAACGGAACCCGTACATAAGAGGAACAGAAAAATACCAGCCTACGGTAAAGCTAATTCGAATTAAATTTTAATTACGGGGAAATAGAGAAATGTTGCGCTAAATCGAGAGCGATTAACGACAGGAAATCGCATCGAGTTTGTCCGTCCCGATTAGTCTGTTACAGTGTCGCACACTAGTATTATATATACATCGTGATGTACGTTTCGAAATATACATCCTTATTAACGCTCGTCCGGTCTGTTAGTAGGTAATTAAACCTTGCAACCACCTCCGTTTATCAAAAAAATTTGCCACATTTTATAATGCGCGTATAAACAGCAGACAATAGACGGTGCTGCTAATATTAAATTTGATTTTCTGTATTTGTCTAACGTACACTACAAACATGTCGAAAGATAAGTCATTCATTCGGAAATGAGATAACCTTCGACTGTAATAGGTATTAAGAAAATTCGCTTTAAGATGATGAAGATTTAAGACTGTATTGTCGCGAATTACCATCTGCCTGTCTATACTAATCCGTTTCACCTCGAATAGTATTTTTCGTTTCACTCGATCTTAACGACCTAAGTAGTACTTGATGAATTGTACGAAAGCTTTGAACGTTTGTGATATATATAAAACATATTATTCCTTTTTAAATACCCGAGAGAACCCCCCCTGTTCATTATTTCTGTTACTCGTTGATGTCTGTGTAAATCTGCACCGGTTTATACCGGTTTTATAACGGATCCTTAACCATCTCTAACAAAAATGAAAAGAGAAAATAATAATAAAAAAAGGAAATAAAAAGAGGAGACTATTTTCTAAATAATATTTAGCTATTTTATAAGTTTAAACTAACTTATATAAACAAGATAAATGTTTATCGAAAAATACAAATGAAACAATAAACTTAAAATCACTGCTTCTTCTTCTTTTAGCGACTTACGTCCTCGACGAGTTGGCTGTTTTTCTATTTCTTGCTGCTTCCATTAATTCTCCAATTCCTTTTATTCCCAATCCAAACTTTCATGTTCATTATCCATCCGAACTTCCTTCTGCCTTTTGGCCGTTTTCCTTTTATTCTACCTTGTTGTAATATAGTTTATAATATGCGGTATTCTTGTCCAGGAATTATGTGACCGAAATACGCAATTTTTCTTTTCTGTATGATATTCCATAATTCTCTGCTAATTGCTGCTCTTTTCAAGACCCGCATTTGTTACGTTTTCTGTGTCCATGATATTCTTAAAAGACGTCTGAGGAACCACATTTCCATTGCTTTTAGCCGTTTTTCAGATATATTCTTTATCGACCATGTCTCCATGCCGTATTACCGGCCATATATAGCAATTGATGACCTTTAACCTTATGGGTAAGGGGAACTGTGGTTGCAGAAGTACGTTATTGAGTCTTCTACTAAATACATCTTTGGCTATTCCACATTGGACTCTGATTTCTTCATCACAATCCAATCTGAAATTGATTACCCAAGTATCTGAATTTCTCTATTTTTTCAACAGTTCTTCCAATTTGCGAGCGGGTAACTACCATAAATTTTGTTTTGGATACATTAATATTATCTCCAAATTCCTGCCCTATCTTGTTTAGTTTATTTATCATCCGCTGTAAGTCTATCAAATTTCCAGTGAGGATGACCGAATCATTCGCATATCTTACGTTTGAAACTATTTCTCCATTTATTTTAATTCCAGAATTCTCATTTGTTAATCCTACGTTAAAGATCTTTTCCAAATAGAGATTAAATAAAAGTGGCGATAATACACATCCTTGCCTTACAATTTTATAGATTTGAATATTCTGAGTTTCTAGTCTTCCATTAAAATCACAAATGCTAATAAAAAGTTTTTCGGACGAT
This sequence comes from Coronaproctus castanopsis, assembly GCA_032883995.1. Classification (NCBI taxonomy): domain Eukaryota; kingdom Metazoa; phylum Arthropoda; class Insecta; order Hemiptera; family Monophlebidae; genus Coronaproctus; species Coronaproctus castanopsis. The sequence goes on from CM065053.1 coordinate 60,985,077, forward strand.
TACACACCGTTTTCAAGTTAACCCGAATTAGTCGGAGTTAAATTTTTTAATAATTTTTGTTTAAAATATATTAAAATATATTCCTACGGTCTCCCGTGTGAAAATAATAAAAAAAAAGTAAGTCGATATCTATATTGGAAGCAGAGATATTGTCATATGGCATCGCTCGGCATTAAATAAACAAAATATGTAAAATGCAGAATATGCCGGAATAAACGAATCACTTATTTTATCATTTAGTGAAATAGTAGCAATAATCGCAATAATTACTAGATTATTTATAACAGAAAAATAAATTCGTCCATAACAATTTTGTTAAAAATTTGTACAATTAAAAATGATTACGTTTTAACTTGATAAATTTCAAAATTTATATAATATCCGGTTGGTTCAAATCTGTCTCGTCTTATTGCTTTTGTAATCATTTCATTTCTCACATCATCCGCTGTTTTTCAATAATTACGTTTTGAAGGAAGCACATTATAACCGCTACAATGGAAACCTCCAGTTTTGGCAGTGAACAATCTTGATCTGCACGGTTATGTTGCAAAGCATATTATTTGTCCCTTTATGTGATATAACGAGGAATCATCAACAAATTTTTCAAATAACTGAGTTGGCGACAAATCTACATAGGCGACAATTATATTCCAGAAAAATCCCTTTGTATTCTTCCAAGTCACTTTTTTAAATATTTCATTTTTGGGGGTTTCACCGTCGTGATATTACTGATCCGAGCGATGATAAAAATTCCGATAAAAATTCATCCTCTTCATTATCATTATGAAACCGAATTTCTGCATTTGCCAATAACTGAGCTGCGTTTACATGATCAACTAAACCGTCATCATCTTTTCCATCGAACTTCCTATCTATATCTACGTCTTCTTCCGAAGCATCCAATATTTCTTTCAAATCTTTTAATGGTCTGAAATTGGTTTGAATATGTGATTATTTATAAATATGAATAATGAAACACTGTTTATGTAATAAACGCGGGGTGGTGGCATATGGCATCTCTCAACTTTACACTCACTTGCTACGGCGATGATAACTTATACTTACAAATTCAGTTGATTGACATATAACCTAATGTGTCTACTATAATTATTAATATTTATGTCATTTTTATATACATAATTGCACTCTCGTTTTGTGTTTCAATATATTTACATTTCCGATGTATTATGTCCTGTACCAGCATCGGTTTTTTCAGCCCACTTTTCTTCAGCACACATCTGTTAGTCTTCCTTGTCCATGCAATTCGCCATATTCTTCTGAGTATATGCTTTCAAAGGATTCTAATCGTTTCATGATCTCCGAATTCAGTGCCCAAGAATCGGTGTTAAAGGATAAGAAACTAAGTATGAAATTAAAACTTGGAATAGTTCAGTGCTACGTCATTGTTGAAATAACGGTAAAAGTAATTAACCACATCAGTTATTCTGATGATAAAGTATTAAACAAATGCAGCATGCTGAACGGGTTAGATAAATCAGAGAAAAAATTGGGTATGACGATAAACGCAAAGAAAACCAAGATGATGAAGTTCACGAGATCAAGTGACAAAGCTGCAATTTTGAAAATTAAAGATAAAATTGTGGAAAACGTTGACCGGTTCTGTTATTTAGAAGCGCTTATTACTAACCAACGAAACCATATTGAGTTTCACTTAATTGCGTGTCTAACTTATTTTAAATTATTTTCTTTACGATGGCAAGGAGCAGCTTTAAGGTTTGACTCATCAAAGTGATAGTGTAATCTTCTTCCCATCCCCTTGATGCCGCTTTCTTTGGAATCGGAACGAAGTTTAGTGTGATGAACTCTTCTGGTAATGCAGCTATGTCGTATAGTTGATTAAATAAGTTTAACAGTTTGATTGTGTACTGCATTGGTAAGCACTTAATTAATTCCAAATGCACTCTGTCCTCCTCTATTGCTCTGCTATTTCTGTCCTTACCGATAGCATATTCCAGTTCCCATAGTTATGCTTGGACCTTCTTGTTCGGTTTCTAGTTGCGTATCCTCAGACCTACTCTGTCTTTGTACAGGTATTCTATGTATTCGCTCCATCTGTCTTCAATTTTTGTGCCGCTTTCACAGAGGACAGTATTTTTGTTTTTGGCCATACTTATGATTCGAGTATTTTTCTTGTATTGTTGCATCATATTCTTTATTTGAACGTGCATCTTTCTCATATTATGTTTCTGTTCCAAATCTTCGACTTTCTTGCATTCCTCATCATCTATCCATTTGACCTTTGCTTCCTTGCATGCTATAATAACTTTTTTATTTAGATTTTTATACCCATTTCCTGTTCTGTCTCTTCTTTTGTTAATTGCATCTCTTATTTCATCATTGTATTTTTTCGTTCATTCGTTATATGAGGTAAACTGTTAACTGCTTCGATGTTCACAGTTGGCGCATACACCTCAATTAGCCTAATCAGGATTACTCTATCTGATATTGCTAGTACATTGTCAACCAGTTTCGTGAGTTTCCTCTCTATTAGTATGCCGATTCCATATGTATGGGTGTCTCCTCCACTATATATAAATTCATAGTTCCCATTTGCATCGATTCTATCGGTTCCTATCTTGTTTCAGCAATTCCAGAATGTCTATTCCTAGACGGTTGGGTTCCATAGTTACATTTCCTAGTTTTCCATTCTGAAGCAATGTTCTTATATTCCAGGTTGCGATGTTAATGTTGTGTACTTGGTATTCTCTTTTCTTCCACGAATTCTTGGTACAGTAGCATATTTTTCACTACAAGACTGGCCTATCCTCTTGCAGCGCCGATCGTCACTCGGGTCACGTGACATGGTCGCACAACACGCGACCAACATAAAATATCTCTTGTACTTGTCATGATGTAATTCTAGCAAAAAATATATACACTGGTGGTATCGTATTGCCTTCCAGTTTCGCAGTATGCATGCCGGTTTCTATGGTTTCCATTGTCATCATGCAGCTGTTTTGGTCTACTTGACCTCCATCTGCAGTTGATACCGAAGGAGCTGCTGCCCTCTTTAAGAGTTTGTGCTTATTTAATGGCGGCACGACTCGCCATGTTGCAACGATGTCTTCGGGGTACATGTATGGTTTTGTGTAGACAGGTTTTACTTACTACTACCTGCTTCCATATGCTGTTTGTCCGCGACTGCTTGTTGGTTATTCGCAGCTAGCCTATATATCTGTAGGTTATTCCACTAGTCGCAACCTGTGGACAAGTCCCATTCTGGTTAGAACTCCGGATCCCTGGAGGTATGAAGCTCCCCAGGGGGATGTTATATATTATAACCTACAATTATCTGCATTAAATATTAAAGATGAAACATATTCATAATATGACCTTTGAAACAATGCTCGTGTTAATTACATACAATCTCTACTTTACTATTACAGGATACAGATTTAGTATCCCTATTATGAGTTCTAGGTCATAATTGTAGGGGAATGTGGGGAAATTTATGCAACTATTAAATTTGACAACACAATGTTAAAGAAGACCATTCACTTGAAATACTTACTTGAAATACTTGGACTCAAATATTACATCAGATTGAAATACTCGGAATGGCATAGAATCTCGGATCCAAATAGCGCGGATGAAATGGAAACAGTTAACCGGGTTACTATGCGACAAAAGAGTACCAGAGAATTTAGAAGACCGTTATCATATCTGCAATGTTGGAGTTGAATGCTGGCCGAAAACTACAAAAATGGAACAAAAACTAGAATTAAATTTTAAGCAACTCTATAGGAGTGGCGCATATAAATCTGAAATTACATGCAGCATGACTCCGATGATGTGGTTATCTTATGAGAAAAGCAGATAATAGCCCAGTGAAGATGTTAATGGATTATGACCCAGAGGAAAAGATCTTAATGGATTGAACACGGTTGATCGACTGTGTCAATAACAGATGGAAGTTGGTGTTGAGATAGAGGACGTTAACGATCGTAGGAGATGGGGAAAATGTGCCATCATGTGGACCCCATAATAGGAAAACGCTAGGATGGAAAAAAATATCGAACAGGGAGATTATAATGATAGAAGGGGATGGAATGCTATTTTACGTAAAACATAAAATGGAAGTCACAAAAGAAAACTTTCGGGAAGTATAATATCGGAATATATGATGAAAGGAGATGTAGAATGCATGCTTTTAGTAACGGATTAGATGTTCACACGGAAGTCACCTGCGGATCGATTCAGAAACCTAATCGATTTTGTTATAACTAAATTAAGATAATAATTTAGCATTTTGAATACAAAAATTTATCAAAGAGCAGACTGTGAGCCAAATCATTAACTATTAGTCCCTCATTTACAAATACGTTTAAATCCGGAAAATGAACCGACGAAGTTTCCAAAACGAGATAAACTAATTATGAACTCAAACTAACTTTTAAACTTTCATGGTTGATATCCATACGTCTATGATTTTTTCGGTGTAAACATGTTCTTATTTTTTTCACGTAATGTTTCGAAAACACTTACAGTTTTCATTATCGTAATCAAAAGTATGAAATACAACGGAAGCGCAACAATCTTATATCAGGATTAATTGACAATAAAAACTTCAGACGAGATAAGAATGAACATATATACATAATATATGTAATAAAATTCAACACAATTCAGATATTAAACAGGAATCTTTGCTATATTGTAAAAACTTTAAACTACAAAATTGGTTAATCAAAGATGTGGGATGGAGGCCAATTGTGAACAAAAAAGAAAGAACAAACTGGAATCATTATTCCGACGGAAGCGCACACGTTGGTACCATGATAATGGTGGTTTAATCCCTACCTTAAATATAAAAAATAATTAAACTGATTTCGCAGTGGCTTCGATGTCATCCGAGATTTCAAACACCATAGACTACGATACCCTGTTTTCAAAAATCTAGGGGAACATTTATACGCTTCGGTGAATATGGTTAAAATTCTGAAGTTTTGGTGTTCGCTCATAACCAACAAATCTAGGATAAGGCAATATAATTCAATATTTCGTAGCTCTTTTTCAATTCTTTTCTCCTAAGACTTACAAGTACATTACCAGATATTTTAGATTTTTTTGTTATCAGTGGTTTGGAAAAATATAAAAGTTAAGAATGTCCAATTATAATAAATCTTTCCCCTGACAACATGCCTGTTCTTGCTCCGTTTAATATTAAAGTTCAAATGAAACGGCATTTTTGTAACAGATTCACTAACTAGAGCTGTGTGTCTAGTATAATCGAAAGTAATATAGATTTAATAATAAAGGTCTAACAGGATTTCGAATTAGCAGCACAAAAGGTTATTAAACTTATTTAGGACGTTTGCAATTTGTTCCAATAAAAGCAAACTTAAACGCATAGAAAACGCCTACATACCGATTTAAGTAACAATACTAATAAGGGAAACTAGTGCATCCAGATGACGATCACAGCGTGCTCGTTAACCCTATCTAAAAACGACGTATAATTTTCTACAAAAAATTAAAGTACGCAATTAATCAACATAAAAATAACGAAATTGATTATTATTTAGAATGACTAAATTCAAATAACAAATTATAATGGATCACAACTAAAAATTTGTTGAAACAGAGTCAAGAGCTATTTAATACAAGACTAAATAACAGCTGGGTAAAATCCGGCCAACAAAAAACAGAAGTATTTACTGAATATCTCGTTACTTTTTTTTACTCTAAATGAGAGTCACGACCGTAGTAATTCGATTATATACGATAATCTAAATGAACCATTACATACTCAACGGTTCATAAAATCATTTTCCCTAAAGGAAGTGTATGAATACCTACAAAAATGCCCACTTTCAGTTTCGATAAAAATATGGGGAAATCCTTAAACATCTTCTACAAAAAGCGGCCGATTTTTACGGCACATTTTAAATTCGATATTACATGAAGGAAAAAATTCTTCATAATCATTGTACATAAGGTAGGAAAGTCACATATTAATGTGTGCTCTACTCTGTTCATTATTAAAACTCTTCGAAGTTTGTCTTCAGCCGTGTAGATTCGATTATAAAAACGCAAAATATAATTCTACACCATCAATTCGGATTTTGAATTGATCACTCAACATTATAACAGTGTCATAGGATTAGTTGATTGTCATCGAAATAAAACAATTCTTTACTCCTTACAAATTGCTCTTATCATACTTAACCGGCATAATTTTTTCTCAAGAATACAACATTTTAACTTCGAAACCACAAGATTACTAGAATGCTGCTAATAAATATCGAAAAAACTTTCTATACAGTCTGGCGTGACGGAATATTATATAAAATGATTAAATTTAACTTTCCATTAATAGTTATTAAATTAATCAAATCTTACATTATGTCGACAATTATCCTGAAAAATCGTCAATTAAAACACCTAATATCCGGATAAAAGAGTATATTCGGTCTTTATTTGTCCTTTATGTTAATGAATGACTTTCCAAAGTTGTCTTTCATTAAGACTGCATTATGACGATTTTGTATAATACACCTCCTCTTATAGGACAGATACAATTTATAACCAACTATAAAAGGTTGTAATGAAAATATCTAAATATTATGATGGTTGGAATTTAAAGTTAAATGCAAAAAGATCTTAAACTATTCTATTTATTACAAGTGGACCGTTACCTCCAGCTGAAATTTCAATAAATTCTAAAAAACAATTGCATGGACCAAACAAGTTCGGTATCTACGAGTAATCTTAGTAGATTAACTTTCATAAATAAGATAACTTTCTCCGTAGAAAAAGTTATGCATACTTTTCACTCTATCTAATAGAAAAACGGGTCTTTGTTATGATTCGTCCTAGATTATGCCTGTCCGGTGTGACCATCAGTGTCCGATAGTGCGTATCGCAAAGTGTTAATAGTTCAAAACCATTGCTGTAAAACTAGTATCTCTTTTGTGTGATCATTTAAATAATACTACGTTCGTTGATTAAATTAAAAAATTGTTTTACCAAAACTGTAAAATACATAAAAATAAATAATTGTAATTGGAAACCATAATAATCTACACATGTTTATAACATTGTAGATTAAAACGCAGGTTCTTACAAAAGAACAATTATTTCTTTTAAGATAACTTCTTTTTAAAAAGCCGTTTTTTTATTTCTTTATTTATTGTTTTTTTTTTTATTTCCTTTCCTGTTTGTTTTTTGTAGGTTTTTATATTTTTTTTGCATTATCGTTTAAATAATCCTACGGATATATCGTTTAGTTTTATAGCGCTAATAGTAGTTAACGTTTAAATGAGCTTTAAGTTATGAAAGAAAATTGTTCTCTCGGTTTATGTAAAAAAAAATAATGAACGTTTTATCTATTTATCTGGCGAGCTTTAACTTCCATCTGAATCACGCGTGCTCTATTCTTGCTTTAATCTCTTTCATCCTCCAGGATCGTGACAAGATATTTGATTGATGATACTTGCCGGTCGATTTTTGTCGGTTGATTTTTAATAGACATTTTACCGGTTTCTTTGCAAAATCGTGAAATTTGTTTTAGTGATAATAATTAAAATGCTATATTTTTCTGCTGTACTTTACAATTTTTTGTAATCCTGTTTGATTGTTTCTTAAGACAGACTGTCGTCAGCACTTTAAAAAAAAACTTGGACAGTACCGCCAGTCCACTATGATACTAATAGTGGAACAATGCAATTTTATAGCGGAATTAATAAAAAAAATAATAAATACTTATATATATATATATATATATATATATATATATATATATATATATATATATATATATAGTGTTATATCGTGAAAAAAAAAACTTTGGCCGACATTGAAAGAAATAATCCAGTATAAAGCCGAGAAATTTCACTGTTGAAGCGATATTCAGTGTATCTAGCTTAATCGAGTGAACCTCAAACTTGTGATAATTTGACTTTTTCTAGTGGCGATTATTAAAGTTTTCAGGACAATCGTTGAATATTCACAGATCTTGTACGATGCTATCCGTTTGGTTTACTCTTTTCCCAGAGTAATACAGAATCATTTCATTTACATACGAGATTAATGCTCCGTGAAGTGATAATTTAAAAGTTGGTTGAATGTATAGGATAAATAAAATGGGACTAATAACTGAATTTTGAGGTAGTCTTTAATAAGTAGTTCTGTATACAAGATGATGAATTCTAGAAAAGTTCAAAATATTGATTTTGTTTAAAAATAGATTGGGAATGTAAGCAACGATTTTTAGAGAGGCAAATTTAACGCAAACAATTTATCGAATAATATATTAATATTGACAAAATCAAAGGTAAAAATGTCAATGAATGTCGGATTTAAATATTTCTTTAAAAAAAAAAACGTAAACTTGTTAGCTGTTAGAACGGATGATAGTAGAATGGGGTAGCCACTAACGGAGATTGAAATTCCTAACGCAGTACATTCCAGCAAAAGTAAAATTTGACTAGTATTCATTTGTGCTGAAAAGAGTTTAACAATAGCTAAAGAATTTATATTTTTTTATTAATACTTTCTACTAAGACGAGATAGGGATCATTGTGATTAGATGAAAATAGATTAACTGTGTAGTAGACTTAAGGCTGCTATGATTATGAATTGAATTGTTTGTTTGCCGAAGCTGTTCATGATATGATTTTATCTATTTTCGAAAGAGTTCTGTAGAAAGAGATGGAGCAGCATTAAGAATTCTTACGTTTGTTGTCTCTGTCCGGGATAACGTTAACTGATTAAAGAGGTAGAATTTTCCTTACCTGAACTAGTAGCAGCGTTCGTTTCTTTATTAGTATTTACAGTAATCAGAGAGGACTCCTTAGATAACACCGACGAATGAAACGGAATGCTAAAGCGAACTATAAAAACGAGAACTATTGCTCACCGAACCGAAGCAGATAGCTACAATTTCTATATTTCAATAATTGAACTATAAATATGAAAAATTCAATGCTGTTAAAATCTATTTAATCGAATTATCGTAATAATTAGTACAAATCTTGATGCTATTTAATATCGATATATTTAAACCAATTTAAATCATTTAATTTTATTTATAATTTTTTAAGTTATTGCTTATTTTTTTTGGCAAAATTCAGTTCTTGAATTCGGAGGTAGGTATTATTAAAATAAATGAAAATGGTTAATAAATACCTTATAATAAATAATAATTAATATATTTTTTTAAATTATACACCCGTTGTCTCCACATACACACACGTGTATTAGTATATATGTAATATAAATAAATAAATACATAAATATTGTTTAAATAAACCAGGTTCTATAGTTGATTTCGGCTGATCACCAAATGTTAATTTTTATCATACAAAATATAATCTTAATTAGTTGTCTGTAATATGCTTAAGACAAAATGCAAGTTATCCGGATGAACTTTGCAATAAATTTAATGTAAATGAATAAATATTGTTCCAATAAACCAGGTTCTGTCGTTAATTTCGGCTGGTAAAAAATGTTAATTCTAGTAGTCCTGTTATTCGAAATATATCTTATTATCTTATACGTTTTGACTAGAATCTTAATTAGTTGTCTGTAATATGCTTAAGACAAAATGCAAGTTATCTCTTGATAAACTTTGAAATAAATTAATAGCCGATTCCCAGAAAACAATTTTGTTAGGAATTCTGTTTCAAATAGGAGCAAATATTTTATCTTTTCGCTAAAATTATTGTATAAATCAGTGTATGTGTATGCATATATAGAAGGAAAGTAGGGGCGTTATTTAAATAGAATGATGTAGTTTTATGTATACATATATGCATACACACACACACACACACACATATATATATATATATATATATATATATATATATATATATATATATATATATATATATACTAGGAGAAGTTGGTTTGAAAGTACAATTATCGATTCGAAATGCGTTCCCATTTCGTAACAGAGTCGGTCAACACGTTCCTGCCTTGATGTCGCCAACGAGTCGCTGAAGTCTTACTAGGGCGGTAGTTACCAGATTAGCCTTTCCGAAGCGGGCAACATGGGTCTAATACCCTCGTAGCCCGTAACTAGGTGATGCAAAAGGAACACAGTACATGTATGTATTGCGTACCGTTTGTGTGAATTTAAATATATATGTATCTATGTATATATCACACACATGCAGTAAAATACTAACAAAGAATGGAGGGCAGCTGTATAATATCGAGAATTGAGTTTTCATTTGAACGGTTATATATTAGTATGTATTATTAAAAATAAAATATTCCTTGCAAATTAATTTGAACTAAAAATAAGGCATTGATAAGCGCTGTGTAATATAATTGAAAATTTATTCATTTTTTTTAATGGTTAATTTAAACGTCGCAAGTGATTAAATATATAAGTGAAGTCGCATGGACTCGTTCGCCGTAAATCTGAAAGTTGATAATTGGACCGGTTAAATGACTCATCTGAGAAAAGCCGATAAGAAGTTGTTTTTTCATTGTCTTCAGCTGTGTTTTTACTTACCCAGCAAGGTGATATTCATTTACCGGCCAATTGCATCGATAGTCGAAGTTTTTTCACCGTGAAAAATTCTCGTCCCTCGTTAAGATTCGAACTTAGGTCGTGCGAACAGAACACTAAGACTTTTAACGTCGTGTCATTATCCTGTAATAATTATTACGATTATTATTAACACCATGTTCTACTATTATTGTTTTACAGTACACGAGGTAGTAGCGTTAGTGAGTAGGTCATTTCATTTCAGTGTTCAATGTTGTACTGTGTGGAAACGTTATGAATTGAGTGCGGATTTTTCGACATTTGCCGAACTGTTTTACTACCTACAGAAGATCTGACCACAGACAAATTCGAATTGAAGTTCGCTGCTTCGACAAACCAAATTTTATTTCGCCGAAAAGTGCCGAAAACAAAATAAAAACCGAAATTGAAATAAATACTGAAAATAATTATTTGTACTTTTTTTTAGCCTTTTTCACATATTGAAAAAAATCCATTAATGAAATTCTTATTATTCGACTTTTAGTTGCGTAGAAGTAGTCAAGTTTGTAAGGTGTCGGTTCTATACCGTAATGACTGATTTGGCATTCGTTAAGTCATATAGGTTCGGCTTAGAGGTCGCAATTACGAAATTCGAAAATCGAGGATTGTCCTTGTTTGAACAAATAGAAATCGCGTAAGGTGCTTTTAAGAGCATTGATCAAATTCCTGGGTAGAGGGGGAAAATTCTTCAAGATAAGAAGAATGCTGTGTTAACTAAGAATACCGGATATATTGACTTAAAGAAAATAAGTAATTTTTAAGTTGAAGGGAAAGGAGAAATGTCCTACTGAAATTAGCGCATATGTGTCGGCGGAAGTAAAAAATTTTCTCATCTGAAAAATATTCTAAAAACGTTTCCAATTTGGCGAATTAAACTTTCAAAAACATTTAATTATTTCTTATGACGCTAAATTATTTAAGTAAAAGTGTGTAATATTTGTTAGTTAATAAATCCGTAATTTACTATCTTTACTTAGGTTCTCAATACTCACAATTTATCGTGTAAACCAATTTTTTAAGGAAATATATTATAAAGACCGTAAAAAATATTAAAAAAAAAAATGTTTAAGGCAGCAAGGAGAGGAATTATTGGCCATAGCCTGTGTACATTAAAAGAAGAAGAAGTAGGTACTGTGTGTATTAATACGGATATACCTGTCCAAACTGGCGATTACTCGTTGATAATTCTAATATTAAGTTAGCATTCGAATTTTCGTTCAACCTGATAATTCTATTTTCGATTCAATATCTTTTTAATTTCTTCGGAAAATTTATTAATATTAGCCCATCTAATTTTAGACATTTATCAATGATGTGTAAGGTTAAAAACGTTCAATCGAAGGACTGTTTATTTAGACTTGTCACTTTATTATAGATTACTAGAAGTAAATCGCAACCGTCGTGTTTACAGAAATTGCGCTGTAAAATTTATTGATTAAAATCGTACATTGCGCTAAATAATTCGAATGCAGGTATTTAGATTATATATATATATATACCTATATACCTATATATATACACACCTATATATATATACCTATATATATATATATATACACCTATATATATATACCTATATATATTGCGAGATATACAAGTATATTCGTGTAACGCGTAATAACGCAATCAAATCACTTTAATTTGCAGCCGCAGGAAATGCTCGATTGTGATATGTGTGTTAACTAGAATGTTCCTTGGCATGGGGACAATTTGATTGATAAAGAGCAAGGTCAAATTGTTATGAAAAGTAATTTAATGGATTTCCGTCTGGTACTCTAATAATAAACATAGGTGGTGAACAGAGGAGAACTGTGTTAACCGTTTAAATCCTTCGTAGTGATGAAAGGCTGCATATACTGTTTCGTTTCAATGATCGAGTTTATATATACACATGCGTATGTACATGTTCACGCGTCTGCATAATGTTTCATTGAAATATTAACAAAATTGTAATCATTTGATGCAATTTTCGTTAATGTTTTATTAGTCGATGATTACTGAGGTTGATATAAATACGTATAGTACATTGAATAAGTACATATATATGTATATATTAGGTGTGCGTTAGTATTATGCATGTGCAAAAAGCATATGTATGAATATATATAAGTAAATGTAACAAATTGCGCAATTTGCTGTTATATAAATTGTGAGCATTGTCATTTGTAATTGTTTTATTATCGTTTATCTGTGACGTAAAATTGTTAATTTTCAATTTATATATATATATATATATATATATATATATATATATATATATATATATATATATATATTCTTCAGTCTATCCTCGATTCTTGTTCCTGTTCTGTACGTCCGTCTTCCTGTTAGTTCTTCCTCGTAAATGTTTTGCCGTTTCTTCAGGTATTTTTCTTTCACTTCCTTCATTTTCTGTATTCTCATTATCCGATTTCTTTCAATATTTCATCTCGTTTATTTTTTACAATTTTAAGTCCCCCCCCCCGGGTATAATTCTTTATACGACGTAGAAAACGGTAATACGCGGACATTATGTTTAAGATAATTTTCCTTTGTTCCATTTCGATTTTTTTCGTTTTTTACACCGAAATATTAGGATAATAAATCGAGAAACCGTTAATCGATCTGAACAACGCCGAGTAGAGAATTTCAGCTGATTACCTAAAAAGAAAATTGGCTTAACAAATAATGATAAATGCGAAGAATGTAAAATCGTAGTTTTGTATATTGTACCAAATTCAATTAAGTAAGAGCTGAACTATACATATATATGTACTTATTCAATGTACTATACGTATTTATATCAACCTCAGTAACCATCGACTAATAAAACATTAACGAAAATTGCATCAAATGATTACAATTTTGTTAATATTTCAATGAAACATTATGCAGACGCGTAAACATGTACATACGTATGTGTGTATATAAACTCGATCATTGAAACGAAACAGTATATGCAGCCTTTCATCACTACGAAGGATTTAAACGGTTAACAGGGTAAAAACGATGCAATTAATACATTTAGATATATAACAGCAATATTAATGGAAAAGAAAAAAATATTTCGTTTACGTTGTAAATCGGTCTTCATCTACGGGAATGTTTTAACTTTATGTTTTGTCTTTATTTATTTATTAAATTGTAATTTTATTTATATAAATATCAATTTTTAAATAAAGAGAATGTATAAAATTAATAACAAAAAATACGATAACAGTAAAAATTTAGCGAATCATCTGTAACGGGAGGATATGATTTCCTCATTGGATAAACTTAATTATTACGTACAGATGATGTTGATTCATTTACACACCGTATATTGCTACGAGGCCAGAGGCACCGACACGGAAGCTATAGTTGTTGAAACATGCCGGTTTCTCGTAGGATCGCTACTGTTGGACCGGCTGCATTTGGCTGCAAAAATCGTTGTATGCTGATAGAAGACCATATGGAATACGTTCAGCCATGTACTTTTGGCAGTGTTAGCAGAAGGTATTCTATTGTTAATTTAACATTGCTGCAGGAACAGATAGGTGGTGATTCTCTTCTGATCAGTGACTATGAGTGAGAGTCGTATGTCCTAGTGATATACGACGAATGGCTAAGGAGGAGATCGCTATATTGGTGTTAATAACCACAACATATTCCATTTCGCGCGGACTTGTTCGTTTATCATGCTGGGGATATCTTTTGGATCTATTGGAAGATCAGGAGCAGGCCGCATATAAGCCACCTCTTTAGCTGATGTGTCTGCTAGATCGTTTCCAGTAATACCAGTGTGACTTGGAACCCATATAAATAATGTTTGAAGAGAAAGATCAGTAGATGGGACGCCGATTATTTCCTTGGTCACCGGATGCTGATTTTTGCGCTTATAATTACTGATGCTGGTGATTGCTGAATGAGAGTTGGTGGCAATGACAGACTGCTTAGAATTTCTGCCAACAGAATCATGTATATAAATTACAGCTAGTTTTATAGCATAAAGTTCAGCCGAGAGGATTGAAGAACATATTCTCAGGTTAGTGTGGTTAACACTTTTTAATGATTGTAAAATAGATCCTTTTGCATTTCCATAAACTGCATATTTTTTTTTTCGTCCATGCCAACTTATGATCAAAAATTAGGCCTAGATTCCTCACTGTAGTAGGAGATGGAATTATTTTGTTATTTAAGTAAATAGCTATATAATGAGGACAAGAGCGTTTCCGATACTTCCGTCCACTTTAGAACTTTATTTAAGAAGAAGTGTTTCTGATCCAAGTGGTACATTGCTAGATGGTAAGAAGTCTTGCGTTATCGTGTATCGTGTGTTCCTTATATTATCGTTTACCTACATTAAAGATAATATTGTTTCGTGTCGGCGTTTATATATTATCGTTATTATTTAACTAATATATATACTTATATATACACGTTCATCTGGCCGAAAACGACTATTTAATTTAGATTATATTATGTGCTGCATGAGGGACAACCCGCATTGCTAGCAATATGGACTCTTTAAAGGAACTGTGTGACTTGCTAAAGCAGGTCACTCAGTTAAATAACAATATTCGCTCCCAATTTAAGGGAAAAAGCGTTACTAAAATTGAAAAGGACACTGTGATTGATTGTGCAAATAAGACTGATACATTTGTTGCTCAGTCACACTCTGTCACCGTAACGTTAGAAAACGTGTTAAACAAAAAAGGATTCGACAATTCAAGCTGGAGTGAAAGAAATATTACATACTCCTAAGTGTGCTAAATTAGGGGTATTCTATAAAGGAGGCCCTCTCGCAGAGGAAGACAGTTATGCCTAAGAATAAATTAATCAAGTCTAACAATATTGAAGACTTTGATAAACAATTAAAGAACAGAATTAATATCAATAAAGAGAAAGTCGGCGTCACTTTCTATAAGAAACTTAACGCCAATACAGCTATTATTAATACAACTACTAAAGATGATTCATCTAAATTAAAATCATTGATAATAGAGAGGATTACAGATGTTAAGGTCTATGAGGAGAAGATTTTAGACCCTCAATTGTTATATTCCGAACGAACAACATTTCCGAAGAGGATATAAAATAGTACTTTATCGACTTTTTCAATACTGGGCCGATATCGATCGCAAAACTTAATTCAGGGCGAAGTAGTAGAATATATGCACGCATGTCACCTATATTGTATAAGCAGTTACCTGAAGTAAAGAAAATACGTATTAACTGGGAGTCCCTGAACTTTGAAGATTATTTCTCCGAGATTTTGCAAAAAATTTTGCAAATTTGGACATTCAGCTATATTCTGTAAGTTTAATTCTACTTATATTAATTTTGTTAGTAAGTACTAGGAATACACGTGTGTTAATTGCTTATTTGTTAGCATATGTAAAAATTGTAATTTTAAAGACATTGATAATAACCTGGATAATCATGATACTATTAAAAAGTGCATGAGTCTTGTTGACCATTCAACGTCGAGCAGAAATTGTGAGCTATATCTCAACGCTGTAGAAAACTTTTTAAATTTTCCTTCTTGAATGTCGGCAATTCTTATGCCTGGCAACTTCGTTTTCTAAGAAATTTGGTGGATTCTGCTTTTGATGCGGCTGCTATTGCCGAACCATATGTTTATTATGAGGCTCTTTCTTTTTCTAACCATTATACTTCTTATTATAATAATAGAATTGCATTTATTATTAGGAGAAATATTCATCATAGACTTATCATTATTAATAACAATATCATAGCTCTTATTATAGAAAAATATTTATTTATTGCTTGTTATCTTTATCCAAACAAGCCTAAAACTAATTTTTAGGATTTTATTGATCGTACTATTAAGAGTTATCCTCAATTATCACCTGTAATAGTTGGTGACTTTAATATTAGATTACCATGTATGGAAGATAAAGTTTTATCTACAACTGATTCTGTTAATTTTTCTGAATTTTTACTTAGTAATGACTTAGTCATCAAGAATGATAAAATACCCACTTTTTCAAATTATAATGGTTGGAGCAATGAAAAGGTGATTAATAAGTTCTTGTTGGAAGAAGTTGGTGGTAAAAACATGTTTCACAGAATCAGTTTGGTTTTCGTACAGGTTTTTCTTCTGAGGGCGCCCTCTAGAAGCTGGTTTCTGGTGTCAAACATTCTGGCTGTTCTGCAGTGGTCATCTCCTTTGATATTAAAGGACCTTTTGACAACTGCAGATGGTCATCCATTATTGACATTCCTGTCCGAAATAATTTTAATTCATTTATTATTAAGGTAATTATTAATTATTTTAGAAATATATTTGCATATCTTGGCATTGCAGATTTTATTTGCAGTAGGAAGCTAGAGTGTGGAGTTCCTCAGGGTTCTGTCTTGGGGCCCACTCTTTGGAATATTCTATACTCATAGGTTCATCGCCTTATGGACGAGTTTATTCAGCACACAAATAAAGCAGTTGAATTGGTATCTTATGCAGATGATCTATGCATTTTATGTAAAGTAGATAAAAATTATGATCCTTATTTAATTGAGGTTGTATGTAAACACCTTGAGGATGCAATCTCGAGACTGGGTGTGTGTTTTGCTGCCGACAAATGTCAATTTATTCGTTAAACCTTTGAAATTGGTATCTGGTCAGCCAATTTCCCATATGTATAAAAAAAAAATATGTAATAATTTTAGTTCGCGCTTGAAAATGACGTAACTGTCGAAAAGCTTCGCGATAGTGATTGTGTTTTATTTTGTTCGTTTATAATTAATGAATAAAATCACTACTCTCCAATATATTCAACTTTTAAAAATACTTAGATGTTATAATTCAGCAAGCAAATACGAAAACTATCTGGATCGCTGGAACTGTCCTTCAAATTGTATATAGCGGGTTTTTCCTAATTTAAGGAGAACTGTCGATTATATGGTTGTTTGTTTTGCGAATTAAAGTTTAGTGGAATAGATTTAATTGTGTTTACAAATTTGATGAAAGTTGGATCTGGATTTGAGTCACTTCAGTTATCTGAAAATAATTGACTGCGGTTTAGGATAATATTTCCGTTTTGCCTAATGCCCAAAGGGATATATAACGTTGGTGAGTGTTCCATTGATGTATTCCATTGATTTAATTTTATTCCAGACTAATTTACGTAGAGCTGATGGAGAGATTGAGGAAGTGAATTCATGTCAGGCAGATCTTTTTGCCCGTTTTGTGCTTATTTCCTAAAGAGAGCATAATTTTCAGTCGAGGGGAGAGATTTTAAGCTTTTCAGCGCCCTACGACGATCACGAATTGCAGCTTTGCATTCGATAGTCCACCACGGAACAATTTTCTTGCAAATCGACTGTGAGATGATATAGAGGAGAAGGCATGCTGTAATAATGTTTTAGTGAATATATCCACTGATAATTCGGAGGAACTATTTAAGTTTGGCGATGGAAATCTTCTTTGGAAGTAATTTGTCCAGTCCGTTTTACGTCAGTTCCAGCTAATAGTGGTTGTTTCTATTTCATGTTTGTTTGGGATACTTATAATTACAAGAATATCATCGCTTCGTCCTAAATCAGTATGATTATTTAGTGTAGAGAATTTTGCTATTGAATGAGATGAAAAATCTATGACCAGGATCAATGCGCAAAACTATAATGAGTTGGCAATGTAGTATGAAGGATTAATGCGTATTGATAATTATATCCTGTAGTATTCGCCCGGTTGAGTTGTACACATTACTTCCCCATGTGAGTGAGCGTTAAAATCACCCATTAGTACAAAAGGAGACTTAAGTTGCTGAATTACAAGTTGAAGCTCGTTAAATGAAATATGCGAATTTGAAGAAACCAATAAATACAAAAAGATTATAAAACAAAATAGATAGTAATTTACAATCGTGATTCTGGAATTCACATGGAAGAAGAACAGTCCACTATAACAAAACCCAAGCAGTGTTCAACAGCATTCAACCTCACTTTCTTCATGGAAACTGGCATTCAGCCCACTGGAAGAAACCTTCAAGAAAAATCAAGAAACCTACCCAATTTCATTCAGTGACTTTCAGTTATTTGTTGACATGTGCGAAGGCTCTGAAATATTATCCGGATATTGCTTTAGAATTTACAATCGATATGCTCTCATGTAAATGATGGAATCTACACATCAAATTGTAGCAGCTATAATGTTTTTTTCTGACCCGATTAAAGGTTTAAGAGAAATAAAGTAATACTTTAAGGTTACGTCTTCGACCTAAGGAAAAAGAAGTCATTGGTAGTCATTAGGGTATGCAAATTGATTTAGCGGAGATACTGTATTATTATTGTTTGTTTTAGTAATATCCGAAAAAGATCGATTTTGTATACCGGATGTTTAGTTGTTAGTAGAAATTGAAACGGCGTTATCCAAGTTGTTAGTATTACGTAACGATTGAATATTACTTGCGATCTAGTTTTTATTAGACTGAACACGAATAACGTTTCTGCTGCGTGCGTAGTTGAAAGACCGTTGCTGGCGAGTGCTGATAAGACCGCTTCTTTTCCTGGTTTCATTACCGGATATAGACCCGGTATATGTTAACGATTGTATGGGACACGTGATAAACTGATTAATAAATTGATAATGAGAACAATGAAATATCATTGTGCTTATTACGTACAATAAAATAATAGGAATAGAAAAATCTTAAAATAATGTGGTGTTGGTTTGGCATTGTATTCCACGCGATAATATTAGGATTATTTATATATTTATTTCGACATTGTATTTGAACATCGGTACCTTCCGTATAGAAGTCCGTATAGGCTATTCGCGCGATGTTATTTTTTTTCATAGCCTTTACTACAACACAAATTTTACTATAATCAATTTAACAGGATGAAATTATTGTTCTAAAAAGAAAATTGTTTTTATTTCTTATCTGATGTAGTCATTAAATCTGTTGGCTGGATTCTTAATTTTCTTAAATTTATTATTATCGATAAATGCATTTTTTCTAAATAATCATTTTTCTTTATGACTACTATAGTATTTTCTTTATCAGCTTGACTAAACATTAAATTATTGTGCTTCAGTTTTTCTTACAATTTATTTAAGGCTTGGTTTGTATTTTTCTGTTGATTTTTCTTATTACAATTTTGTTTCATTTGTATTGAAATATTGCTAACTTCTTCAAATTATTTTGTATATTTGTATTAACATTTTGTATAATATTTTCACAATCTAATTTAACAAAAGATGATTTGAATATTCTTAATAAAGCCTTAAAATATATAGACTAAAATAGTATCGAAATATTCAAACAAGAAGAAGAAATGGAAAAAAATGGTAGTAGATTGTGAAAATATTATACAAAATGTTTTAATCCGAGTATACGAAATAATTTAAAGATAGAAGTTAGCAATATTTTAATACAAATGAAACAATATAGTAATAAGAAGCATCAACAGAAAAATACAAATGAAGCCTTAAATAAATTGAAAGAAAAACTTAAGTGCAATAACTTAATTCTTCGTAAAGCGGATGAAGGTAATACTATAGTAGCCATAAAGAAAAATTATTATTTAGAAAAAATGCAAACATTTATCGTTATAATAATAAATTTAAGAAAATTAATAATCCAGCCAACAGATTTAATGACTACATCAGATAAGAAATAAAAACAATAAATGTAAGTACTATACAGAAGAAAGTAATACGACGAACGATCTCCGTTAATCAGTTATTTCGAGAATTTCAATTGCATAGAAATGAATCTGAAAGATCCTATTCATTCAGGGTTAAACTACACACAATTAACAATCCAATAAGTTACAATTGTATAAATGCTTCATTTTATAAAGTTTCTAAAATAATTAAAAAATATTTACAGACTAATTACGAATTTGAAACACAATTTAATGCCAAAAATAATATAGAATTAATTCATAAGTTGAAAGAAATGAAACTTAATGATAACTAGATTGTAGTAAATATGTATAATAATATACCAACGGATGAAGTAATAAGATATATAGAAGATAATAAAATGGTATAAACAGCAAGTTTAACAATCGCGTTATAAAATTATTAAAAATTGTATTAAATCAAAACTATTTTAAATTTAACGATAAATACTACAAAACAAGAAGAAGGTTTAATGATGGGTTCACCTTTTTATCGCCTATTTCAATAGAAATATATATGAATAAACTAGAAAACATATCTCGAGAAAATAATATATTTAAAAACAATATTAAGCTTACAGAAACAAATAACACCACATCTAACTCCAATCTATCGTCGAACGTCAACCAACTACTGGCTAAATATAATGATTTTACAGTTTACTTACTACTCAGATGGAGCCAAAAAAGGCGATAATTGTGGATGCGCTTTAGTACACGAAAATTTTACTATCCATGTTCCCCTTCCGTCAACATTCAGTGTGCTTTCGTGTGAATTATACAGCATATTTTTAACGCTGCCTTTACCCCAGATACCAAACACTCAAAAACTTACTAATCTGCTCAGACTTCCTAGATGCGGGCAATCGTATACAGCGCCACTCAGAAAAACAACATGAATAAAATTGATCATGGAAGAATGTCATGGTTGGAAAAACCAGATCTGCATAGCATGGATACCATGCGAATCTAGGCATCAGCGCGCGAGCTGACAGAGCGGCAAAGTTATCGTGCTTCATGGGACCAGTCCCAAAAATTCCCGCACCTGCCAGTGATGTTCAAACATTCCTCATATCCGGTATTCAACAGTAGTGGATCTAGAAATGGACCGACATACCAATGGAATCAAATTCGCTTCGTCTTCTGAAAACAGTTCCAAAACCATCTGTGACCACTATACCTGGAAGACGAAATGAAGTGGTTTTGTCTCGCCTACGTATGGGTCACACCATGTTAACACACGCTTATTTACTGCAACAAGTGAGCCCTCCTCTCTGTCACTTTTGTAACATATCCTACGTATATTAATCATCTGTCCTTTATATGGAAATATTCGTTCCTCCTTAAACATACCTAGATCTCTTCCACTAATCCTTCAAAACGTACCTTCTTCTGAAAAAAGACTCTTGTCTTTCCTTAAATCATGCAATCTATATAATCTAATCTAAAGTCTCCTTTCTCCGTGCGTCTGGCCCTTGTTGCAGTACATAGAACGGTTAAAATAAATTAAAAAAAAAAAAAAATTTTTTTTTGGGACATATGTAGATGATATATTAATTATTTGGAATAACAAGTTGAAAACTTATGATAAATTCGTAATAGAAGTAAACAATTTTAATAAAAACATTTAATTTACAGTAGAAATAGGTAATAAAAATAGAAATTTCTTAGATTTAAATATCAGTACAAACAATAATACATTATTAATCGATATACACGGTAAACAAACACTAACAGATGTAATAAGTCCAAACGATTCTTTTCATGCAAAATCACGTAAAGTTTAAGAAATTATTGCAATAGAGCCAAAATTATTTTAAGTTGTAACAAAAACAAACTAAATAAAGAAAAGAATATCATTAAGCAAATTGCCATAGTAAATAAATACAATCCGAATATAGTATAGATCAATTATGGAACAAACCAGAAAATAACAGTCCTCAACAAGACAAACAGGAAAAAGATCATTATTTAGGATCAATTAAATATATGGGAAAATACACGTATAAATTCTTGAAAATCTTTAAAAAGTACAACTAATATTATAACAGTAAATAATAATAAAATATCATTTAAATCAATTTGCAACAATAAAATAGAAGAGAATAGAGTATTACAAAAATCTGGAAATACAGAATAAGCTAAAACACTGTAGAGAAGAAAAACATGTTATAGACAACATTACAGATAATATAAAAATTTTACATATAGAATATAAATTTAAAAAAAGAAAATTATTAAGAAAACTACAAATTATAACACATAGAAGTAGTAATAATTGATTAAATAATATGATCAATTTTTATGAAGAATTAATTTTAAAATCGGTTTTATAAGTAAATGTTATTGTAAATATAATTTTTTTTAGTAAATTAAATTACATCTGGCTAATTAATGTAAATCGATATATATATATATAAAATTTTTTATTATATTAATATCTCTGTTAATTTAATTAATAATAAACTAAACAAAATATAACACAATCACTTTTTTTTTTTTTAATCGCGAAGCTTTTCGACAGTTACGTCATTTTCAAGCGCGCACCAAAATTATTACATCTTTTTAAAAAATTTTAGTGATTGCATTATATTTTGTTTGGTTTATTATTATTTAATAAAATCATTACTCTTCAATATATTCAACATTTAATGGAATCTGTTAATTTATATGTAACTTTTTTGTATATACTTGAAAATGACGTCAATGTCGGAAAGCTTTGCATTCATAAAATAACTTTTATAGTGATTAACTTTATATATTTAAGTTTTTATTATATTAATATCTCTGTTAATTTATATGTAACTTTTTTGTATATGCTTGAAAATGACGTCAATGTCGGAAAGCTTTGCATTCATAAAATAACTTTTATAATGATTAACTTTGTTTTTATTTTGTTTTTTTTTTTATAAGTAAATAATAACTATTCAACATTATTACGCTATTAATACTTATTATTTATTTTTTAGAACAATAATTTCACCCCGTTAAATTGGTCATCATAAAATTTGTTTTGTCGTAGATGCTATCATTTTTTCGAAATTTTTTACGTATCATACTCGTAATCGATAGTTTGTTGAGCTGAGCGGTGGTACAAAACATGTACCACTATGTAAGCAATAAGTAATTCGAATTTCTGTTTTAGACTATCATTAATGCTTAATAATATAAAAAACTTGTACATGACTGGTCAATATTTTGCTGCCTATTCTGGTTTAAGCCTGTATAATTTTCTATTTGTTTATTCAAATGGTCGCGTAATATTTCGAATTAAATACGATTAAAGGAAAAACAAAATATTACTAACGAGAATACATTAACAAAAAAAAACCCAAATAATAAAATAAAATAAAATAAAAAAAAAACCCAGTCGTTAAGGATGGTTTTCATCGTTTCTCCAACGTTCTCATTTACTCAACCCTTTAGTATAGGGAGCATTGCTGCTGTTTCTTACTACAACCCTGAAATAATCGATTTCCTCTCTCGCTCTTTCGTCGTACCCTTCGACGGGAAATTTTTTACATAGGACGCAGCACCGTGTTCTTCATCGTTGCATGGCGAACTTTCGTGCTACCCATCAGATTGGCTCGCTCGACGTTAATGTGGTAGAAACTTTTTCGCTTTGAACGATTATATATATATATATATATATATATATATATATATATATATATATATATATATATATATAATTGTATAACGCAAAACGTTTCGTTCGCTGAGATCGCTTTCTTGAAGGGACCCGAAACGCTGATGCGTTAACTGACCCTACACTCCGCGTCCCACTTTCGAATTATTTAAGCGGCTCGAACGCCTTACGAACAGAACGGAGCGGCCATGGCGCGTTAGTTAAATTCACGACTGCTAGTCTCTGTTCCGAACGTTGTGTTAAATAATCGTCAGTTTACTGTGCGTCTTGTCGTCGCAGGTCAACGTTTAATTTGCTAGTTACGATCTCTGGTATCTCGTTGTGTTTAAAGGGTGGTGCGTTTATACGGTGTCCGAGGTTTTTATTTATTTTCACATCATCCTATTATGCCTATACGAGCTGTATAGATATTATATATATATATATATATATTTATACATATACGCGAATTGAGATTGCGTATTTGTTGGCGGCGGATTATTATAATTCGACTGTTTTCAGCCATGGCTAACAACCCGGTAAGTAATTTATTATAATTTGTTCGAAATAAATACATTTTTTTTTTCTTTATTTTTTTAAATTGAAGTTACTACGAGTGTAACTAATTAATCGTATTTAGTCGAACTTGAACCTTTTCTTCGTTAGATGTTGGCCGATTAAAATAAATTATGTGTTTAAAGAAATCTATAGTTAAACAATTTAACTGTAACACATTTAACTTTCAACGCTAAATATTTGACGACAGGGACATCAAAATTCGATTATATATATATATATATATATATATATATATATATATATATATATATATATATATATATATGTATATATATATATTTTTTTTTAAAAATTGTTATTAGCGTTTGTTATTATTTAATTTATTTTCAGAAAATGGCACGACTGTTCTGAAAAACTCTATTATAGTTCAAATAAATATAATTAATAATTTATACTCTCACGCTTTGTTATTTTTATTTTAATCAATTTTTGTTCGTTTTCTCTCTCTTTAATCTTATATATATATTACGAGATTAATTATTAAATTAAATGATTTTTATTTTTGAGATTATAATTAGATATAGTTTATTATAACGAAATGGCGGCTTATTTTTGCACGAATTGTGAATTGAAAATTTTTATTCTTCATTCATTACGATTTGCCGGTATAATAAATGTTCGCGAGGCTGATTTTGAATGTTTTCATAATTTAATCGTATGGAATAGAGTAAGGTAATGTTGGAGAGTTTAAAATTGTAATAACGGTAGATATATGTTTCGATATTAAGAATGTACGAAGAAATGTGGAAAAATTTTGTAATTAAATAAAATTAAAACAAAATTTGACACATCCGTTCTATTTGTAATTTATAAATATTGATATAAAAGATATAGTTCCCAATTACATTATATCTGTGCACGTATTATACGCGCATAAGCGTACTTAAATACAAAGTACAAGAGCGTTCATACTTAAATACATATATTATATACACACATAAGCATACTTGAATATACACATACCGTAATAATCAGAAGTAATAAAAGTAAATAGAGAAATATTGCCTGGGAAGAAAATTTTACGTTGCCCTTAGGTGGATTAAGGAATAAGACGGGTTTACCAATTGGTTCAGATACATTTCATATATAATTTTAATCTTGAAATATGTATTACAATTTTTGCGTGTCGGTTTTGGCATATATACTTTACGCGTATATATATATATATATATATATATATATATATATATATATATATATAAAGATCGTACATCGTTGCTAGTAAAAGATATCTGTTAATATTACGGGTCTCTTCAGGGGTTGTATCCCTGTAATTAATGTACGTGTCTTGCCTTGTACGAAAGCTATACTTAACGATGTCTAGATAATAAACGAATCTTGTTTCTTGATTATTGTCGTATTGTTCGTAAAATCGTGACTAGACGTCGAACGTGATTACGTACAAAATCGACTAGCGTTCAATGCACTAATTATATGCGGTATCACTGCTTTCTTCGTGAACGTAATGATGAAAACTTAATAAACTTTTATGTCGCGAGCTGGGATCGAACTCCTCGGCCTTCGACTTGATCAGTCGATCTGTCTAGAAATTATTATGTTTATATCTTAATAATCCATAATTTTACTTATAGTATAATTATTCTGATATTTATATTCTGTTTGTTCTAATTACCAACTAAATTAAATTGAAAAAAAGCCCGACTAATTTAAATTATATAAAAAAATTATTTATACGTTAAAGTTTCCTTCATTTTTTGAAAATTAAACTTTCGGTAAAGTTGCTTTTGAAATATGTGATTTTATCGCCAGCTTTTTAAAGTACTTTGGCTAGATATGGTTTGTAATGAAACTATTCTGAAACACATGAACAAAATGTCATCGATAAAAATACGCAAAGTAGACTACTTCGGACGTATAATTCGAAACATTATACACTGCAGACTATAATACAAAGACCAATTGACGGCGAGACGGCATATGTTAAGGGCGGAGACGAATGTCGTGAATCAAAAATCTTAAAGATTGGTACGAGATGTGTATAATGAGGCGCTCTAAAAAGAGATACATAGAAGTTCGGTCAGCTGATCATCAACCTCCGATAAGAGATTTTTGAAGGCGCTAATAGAAGTGTCAATTTCTCGTTATCAATCGTTACTAATTTTTTCTCTCAATAATCGTGTATTTGTATAATCACGATACATCAATATAATATGTCGTTTATTCACATTAATTCGAATAATCAAAAATGTACTCGTACTCGTAGGGTATACATTTTCCTCGTAAATAGCCCGCGTTTATGTCAGTGGCGGCTCGTACATAATGGTTGCTGCATGGTTGCACAACGACCAGAAATATATGCAGAACAGCATAAAAATTGATGATGTAATAAAATAGTTATAAGTACTAATTATTTTATGAAGATTAAAATAATAAATAAGCAAAGTTTCATTATATATTTTTCAAGAATATATTATAAAAAGTTAAAAATCTGTTAAAAAATGCTTTGAAACGTCTAGTTATATTGGTGGTTGCACGCTCAATGCAACCTTAAGAAGGCATCGACAGAGTTATATGTAGATTTTGCGCCTAATGCTACTCTGTATGTAGAGTTTACATGGGGCTATATGGGCGAATTGCAGTCGTTTTACAACCAAAGTCCTTGAAATACACACACTACGCGGCGGAATAGGTTTTTCTGGTTGTATTGTTCATAACACGCGGGTGCGGGTGCGGGTGCGTGCGCATACTACCGGCTAAAGAACGAGTCTACATATTTCATCTCTTTCCGAGATTAGTTTTTTTCTTGAATTTTTTTACTGTGTATATTTTTCTGCATGTCAATTGTTTCATTGCCTCTCTATAGTTTATGTTGTTCGTATTATTACTGACCGATATTAATATACATAGAATGTTTTTTCTTGCTCTAGCTTTATTATTTATACCACAATTGATCGTTTCATGTTCAGAGGATTGTTTTGTGTAAATTGTGAAAAAATAAGAATACTTCACTTTATACATAGTTTATCGAATTGTTTTGTTTTAATATTTTAAATTCATATTTTTGGTAGTATTTTTTTCAACATGAATTCAATTAAACGTTTACTGAAATACCCATTTTCTCAGCGAAGTTCTGAAGAAAAATTGGAAACAAAACGGTTAGAGGTCGGCCTGTTCTTGATTTAACATTAACAATGAAGCAGAATATTGATACCGGAAAAAGAAACTTTTCAAGATCTCTTAAATTTGATGATTATAATAACGCGGACTGGTTGTGCGGCTGTAATGTTAAAAACGCGTTGTTCTACTTCCCGTGTATATTATTCGGATTTAGTAAAGAACCATGTTGGACGATCTAACTTCATAATTTTTAGTTTTTCTGATTGCAGTTTTAAACGGTTCTTATATTTATATTACAATTTATTGACTTTGATATTATTAATGTTACTTTGCCATGTTGTATGAAACAAAAAAAATTTTTTATGTATGTGTGATGGGGGGGTAAGGTATAATCGCAACCGCTAAATTTTTTAACCATGAGCCGCCACTGGTTTATGTTATCGGCTGACTACGTTGTTCAATTCTATTTCATTTAATTTCAATCGATTTCTTTATGCGACGTGTTTATTAATTTAATTTCTAATAAACATATGCGAACCCCGTGTGTTTATAAATTGATTAATGTAATAATCGCGAGTTTGCGAGTGCGCGCGAATTTTGTATTTACACCAAAAATTTTATTTCGAATTTTAATGTACGATATTTGCGCGCATATTTTCTAATTCGCTAACGCGACAACACGGTGTTTTGTTGGATACTTACCAAAAATAAATAAAAATAATGATCAAATATAACGTGTCCCCGTGCAAAATTCAACTATTAACTTCTTCCTCTTTTATTTCTGTAAGGCTACATTGACGTAGATTAAATCATGACGTAAATCGAATTACGTGTCCCAACGCTATATACTATATATATAATGTAAGTCTATGTTTCACAGTCTTTGGCGATACTGTTTGAAAAGCTCGATCGAAAACTTTTTCGTAGTGTTATTATTATTAAGCGTATGTCTCCGAGCTATTTTTCAAAATTTTGATGTCCAGGTTTTTTATATCCATTCCTTGGACGTACTCGAAAGGTCTCTGAATTCCTGCCATCCGCCAGCTATTAGTTCGCTTTGGACACTCATCCAGGATATGGTGCATTGTTTGAAAAGCTGTTCCGCAGCCGCAAATGCCGCTGTCTTTGAGTCCCCATTTTTTAAAAACATGTAGATATTTCTTCCATGTTGGGTTCTCAACCGGTTTAATATAACTCATTGTTTCCTCGGTAAATCGAATCCTGGTCGTTTTTTGTTCGGATTGGGGATCAATTTATGATCTATACATTTTCTGATTCTCAGTTTGGACCACTTATCTTCAGATGAGGTACACTTTTCTATTAGCTCTTTAGTTGTTTCATAAACTGGTTAAGCTGTTTGGGTGCGTTTGTATCTTGATTTATGTTAGACACTTTAAACATTCATTTTTTTTGTGGCTTCTTTTTTTATTATATGCGGTGGAAGAATATTACTCAGTACTTGGATTCCGTTTTGGGACAACCATCTTCTTTATTTGTGCGCTATTTATACTGGCAGAGGCTGCATACTCTGCTACTGAAAGTGCATTTATTTGATCCTCGCAGCTTTTTAAGGATCTGATCCTCTATTGTTCAATCGGTATTTTCTTATTGATAGCTTCGTACATTCGGTTGTAAAGTATTCTTTCTGAAATTTTATAGAATACACTAAGCATTGGTCCGTAATTTTTATCTAACGTAGGCTCTCTCCCGGCCTTTGGAATCGCTATTGTCTTAAGTTGTGATGGCAGTCTGCCTTTGTCGATGAACTCCGTAAAGAGTTTACCAAGCCATTTGATAATATTTCTCTCAAAGTGCTTTACAAACTCCGGGAATATGTTATCTGTTCTCGCAGCCTTCGGTATCTTTATCTTATTGATAGCTGCCGAGATTTCTTCAGCATTAACTGGGCTGGCGTACGGCGATTTTGGTTGGACGTCCTTTTTTAGTTTGTTTAGTTTAGCTCCGAATAATTTACTGAAAAGTTTGTTTGGTGTTGGTGTTTTTCGATATTTGAACCATTCTTTTGGAGATTACATCCGGGTTCTCTGAAACGTCGTTCCTTTCTCTGTACTTATCTCCAAATATCTTTCGTATAGTAAGTACCATGCCTTGTGGCTACTTTTCCTGAAATCGTAATCTTCCATTAGCGTTGATCATTTGTCCCTACTTTCAGCCTTAAGGAGTTCATTTGCTTCGTCTTCGTTTTCTGTCTGCTGATATTCTTTGTACAGCTGTTCACATTTTGCGTTCCATCCTTGAATGTACTGTGTTCTGTAGTTTGTTGGTATACATTTCTTTGCACAGCTAAAGCACGTGAAATCTGCCATACTGTTTTATATCTGGTTTGATCCATCTTATACTGTCATCGAGGGTTTTAGCGAATTGTTTCCAGTTTGCTTTCTTCTTGTAAATTGGCTGAATACCTTTTTAGCGGGGTAGATTGGATGTCCATGCTTGTTCTTGATGATAAAGCAGAGGTCTGGATTGTTGCTTTTTTCTCATGTTGCCGAAAGGAAAGTTCTAGGTTGTTTAGCATTATACAGGAGATGGACTTCTTTTACCTCTATCTGCGAAATTAATTTTTGTCCATTGTTACTATCTTTTTGATAGTCCCACATTGTGCGAGGGGCTATTAAAGTTTCCTGCTATGACGGCAGATCTACTTTCTAGTTTAATGACGTTGTTATTCCATTCGACTCTAGAAGGTTTATATATATTAATTATCAACAAATACCCAATTTGATCTCGCCTTTACCACTACTAATTTATTCAACGTTAATTTGTACGATGCTGAAAGGCTCCTTTGTCTGATGTCCCTTAGAAGGGCTGCTTCGTTGTTTTCTTTGTTTTTTCCTGACATTAGCTCGTTTATAGCGAGATGTATATGTATACAGTTCACAGACGGATTCCCGTATTTTTAGCTGCTCATAGATATAGTATTAAAGTCGGTACGGTTAGTTATGTCTGTAAATACCTCTGTAAAAGTAAATAATAGAGATAATATCATACAGAAGTTAACTGTTGTATATTGGGGAGCTCTTGCATTAACGCTTAAAACGGCGATTAATAGCGGAATATGGAGCATCTATTACCCCGAATATTATTGTTACAAATCACTTCGAGACAAGAAATATTGGCGAGATTAATGGGCCAGCTCAAATTCATATAAAATAACTTAATTGTGTACCCTGATTATGACGTTGACGACTTTGAATTACTGCGCACAAAATGGTTGCAACTCAATCGCGTCAAAAATGAATAGGCCTGATGCAACTATATACGAGCACGTTGTAACATCAGAAAAGTTGGTGCTCAGACCACATGTTTCAAATTTTTTTCTTTATACGAATCAACAACATAATACACTTTCCTTATCAATAAAATACACAATAATGTGCTTCATAATACTGAAGTTCAGTCTCTGAATTAACTTAGAATGAACGATATAAATATTTTCCTCCGGCGACGTTTATAGATTAATAAATCAATTTTTAGTTCTTTAAGCAAACTGTTGTATGTTTGGGATCTCATGTGCGTTGTCTTTATTCTAATTGAGGAATGGCACTTCTGCTCCGTTTATTCCTCCTGACCAGATATAAATATAAATTTAAACTGATTCTACGATACAAAATTTAAGACTTGCAACTCGCGTACCCGTAAAAAGTTACTTAATGACCATTTATTACGAAATATGGCTTTTAAGATAGACTTTTGTAAACATTCGATAGGTTTTACATGGTGCATAGCTAATCCACCCTAGTGGACTATGCTGTAGATAAGAACTAGTTGAAATACTAGGTATAAACGTTTCAAAGAAGAATTACTTTAAATAATAAAACAACAATAATAATAATAATATCAGTAGTACAGAAGTAACAAGTTCAACTTCATTTAGTTTTAAAGTTAACAATATCGAAATATATATTCACGTTATTCACGTTACAACGTCTAAAAACATCAAATTATTTTTGGTACCGACACACACCGTTATACGACTTTAAAAAATATCCGGAGCAACACTATGAGCGTGAATGGAATAGAAATCAGTAGAGAATATCTAGCGAAAATAAATTACGTTCACTAGAATTATCTACAAAATATTGGCTCTCGCCGCATTTAGGTAATAGAACACACACGAAGTAATTGTTTGTCTATTACGGATAGGATATACACAATTAACAAACGCTTACTTATTGGAAATAAAAACACCACCAACGTGTCAACAGCGTTGATGTTGGCTGTGGAGCATTTATTAATATCAACGAAAACTACCCGAAACTAGAGATCATCATATGTTTCAACTTTTCAAATATGCTGACAAAATAAGCCAGGTTTTCAAATTTTGAAGACTATGTTATAATAATTTCAAAGTAGTTCCGGGCCTTTAGATTTTTTAAAACACCAATCATTTCAACTGAACATCGATATTTTTTAACAGTTCGATGTTTTCCATCCACCGAATTTTTTTGTCATCCGATTCATTATATATACATTTATATATATATATATATATATATATATATATATATATATATATATATATATATATATAAATTTTGCTAACATTACATTGTTCGGTAGAAACCATAAGCAAATCGTCCCATTAAAACCTCTCGAAGGATAGAGAAAATGCCGTTTTTAGAAAATTATAATAATGAAACATAATTTTTAAAAGAAGAATAATAGTGTTAGTACTGCGATAATAAATATAATGATATTAACAACGTTTATAATAATAATAAAATGGTACCCAACAAAAGCGTTGTCATAACAACCGGAAAAAAAAAAAAAATACTAACGGGTAGGTCATACCACCGAACATGCTATACGAAATCGCTGCCGCCAAGTAGACTGTAACCTTTACGATAATATCGAACATTACCCTTTCGTGCCAAAAGATGAGACTATTTTATATTTTATAAGCAAACATTTTTTTTCTTTTACTTTTTAAATAAAATATCTTTTTCTTCAATTGACTAAATATTTTATTGTTGCTCGTTAGATATTTCAGTTACTGTAAATTTATTCGTCACGCGACGTCTAATTTAGATTTGTATCGGATTTGATTTTTTATTTTCTAAATTTAGAACATCGTCTATATATAGGTAACTCGTCGTAAGTACGACCAGAGATACAGGAATAATTTAAATGTCTAAAAACCGTTTTAAATGATTCAATGGAAAAAGTTGAAAATGCAGACCATTAGATTGATCGCGGGATAAATCTGCGCTCAAAATTCAATAGCTTCAAAAGTATAACGGAGATGTTGATTTTATAATATTCGCTTGATTACGTGTGTAAGAAATGTTTATACAGTTTTGATAAACGTAGTAACTACTTCGCCTCTCCACTAACGTGCTCACGCGCAGATTCCTAATAACATTCTTGACGAACTTCGTCTAGAGATATTTTGTATATCGTTTTAATCATTGGTGATGGCTTAAAGGATGTGTCGAACCGTGGTCTTAGTTGAAACGTAAATTGGCGATGCAGTTTTATATAAAAGTGGACAAAGTTTACGGATATACGACTGAATTGTAAATTATCTAAATTTAATTTCGGAAATTAAAAAGAATTTTTGTGTTTTAGAGAAATAGGGTGTTACAAGTGTGTTCGATATATACAATATATATGAAATATATATATATATATATATATATATATATATATATATATATATATATATATATATATTTAATGTTTTTCTTCACATTGCGTTGAAAATCGTAAGTAATTATGATGGTTAAATACGTTTTAAGAGGAAGGAAAAGGAATAGGTGAAATAATTATTTTGATGATTCCAGTGGCACAGTACATTATAAGATTTTAGTCACTTAGTCGTGATGAAATAATATCAGAAGCAATGATAATATGTAGTCGATCATCGGAGTGTTTGGGCGACATCGTGATTTGTTTAAACAGTTTCGATGGATTTCACGAAATTTTAGGAAGTTATGGCCGTTGTTTGGGTTTGAGGTTTGTTGTAGTTTATCGAAAAAATTTCCTTATAGTTATAAAAATTAATATATACTCGATAAGCATGTAAAAATCTGTGCGTAGTTTTAAATGTCTAACTTGTCGCAGAAGTAGTAATATTTTTGAC
Source organism: Coronaproctus castanopsis (assembly GCA_032883995.1). Classification (NCBI taxonomy): domain Eukaryota; kingdom Metazoa; phylum Arthropoda; class Insecta; order Hemiptera; family Monophlebidae; genus Coronaproctus; species Coronaproctus castanopsis. Next base: position 61,018,596 of record CM065053.1, read on the forward strand.
CGTTTTCTCTGAAGCTTTACTAGATTACATGTTGCGGTTGTACCGTACAGTCGTATAGTTCCAATTCGCACTTTCAAACGATCGTTATTTGTTTGATGTTTCCTTTCAACAAGCGACCGTATGCAATTATGCAATGTTAAAATATTATTACAGCTTAATACCGGCATACGTGTAACATCGGGATGTAGTATTATTATTTCGAGTTAATTAGTAATAAAGGCATATATGGAAAATTGAATATTTTCGAATACGCGTAGGTTATTCGAGGTAATCGATCATCTTCTTCTTTGGGCACGCATCTCTTAATGGATGCTCGTTATCATACTGGCTATTTGAATTGATACTCTGAAAACTGTTGTGGTTGTCGTAGTCAACCGTTTTTTTTTTTTTTAGAATTTCAAGCTCATACTTTTTCTTTGGAAGTGAGTTGTATGGAAATTTTCAATTGGCTTTTTACTATATTTTTCAAAAAATTCCCAGTTTTTTACTCGTCTTCGATAATAGATTTTTGTTAGCACTTTTATATATATATATTAATTCCACCGTGGATGAGGTTATTTCGTGGAGAGCTATTTATCCAATTTGAACAAAACAAGCCGTCGAGGTGATCTTATGAAGCGTCGATATTTGACCGGTCTTTCGGATTGACATGCGACGGCTAGGTAAAGTGTCCTTCTATTAACATTCGATATACACTTTTAAACTTTCACGGTTGACATCAATACGTTTCCGATTTTTTCAAACCGTGTTAATATTTTTTTATCACGTAACGTTTCGAAAGCACTTACAGTTTTCACTTTCAAACTCAGTCCTCTCAGTTTGAGAATGAAAACTGTGTTTGCGAAACGTTACGTAATAAATATATTGGCGTGGTTTTTACACTGAAAAATATCGTAAACGGATCTGCCTTATATTCGAGATATTTTCTCTTGTTCCTCGGTCCGCCATGAATGCCGCTTCTTCCTTTGAAATTTACCGTATCGTATAATCTGTAATAATTCAACGATCTTCGCTATCAATATCTATGCTAGTTTTACCAATTATAAGGAATATGTTGTCGAAATGATGTGTACTTCGTTTTTCATGCAAATATTGGAACGAAGTGTATTGAATATTTCAATTTTTTCAACATTTAGGATAACACGCATGAATTCAAACATATACGTAACGTATGTAATATCTAATTTTTTATACGATGGGATGGCTAGTTTTATTAATTACGTACCGCGCTAACTACATAATTGTATATCCTGCGTTACAGTTATTCGAGTTGTGTGAATCATGGTATAATATCATAAATACGTTCTAATTTAAGTCGTTTCCGAGGATGAATGACAATTAACTATACCGCTTAGAAGCGGATTTTGTCGTGAAAGTGAGTGACGTAATGTGTAAATAATTAAAGAACCGCGTGTAGATATGTTCGTCTTTATCCGAGGAACGCTGTAAGTGGTTTAACCTTCTACATGATTAAAACGTAATTTTGACATATTATATATATATATATATATATATATATATATATATATATATATATATATATGTAGTGTTATGCGAACATTTTTTATTAATTTTCGCTTTTCGAACTTCCTACAGGCAAGAAAGTAGTTGTTTGAAAATAAAAAGGATAAAAAAAAATTAAAATAGAAACTTTTTTTTTTTTAATATTTTGGTGGCTACTTTTTAGCCAGTTTTATTCCTTATCTCTCTTTATATGTTTGGCTTTTTAATTACGATTATCTATTAATATTATTTCTTCCAATAAACTTATATAAATATTTCTTCTCGTCTAGTCGGATAATGGATTATGTACTATTTCGACTAAAGCTATGTTCAATCTTTTCAACAAAAGAGCCTCGAGTTTTGCCACACCGGGTGTTGAATCGAAATTCGGCCGTCGACTGTCCGATATTATTTTCATCAGATGTAAATAATATTCCCGAGTGCAGTAATGATCCGATCACGGTCTAATTACAATTTTACTAACGTAATTTCTGTGTTTATACCGTGTTCTTGGAACTTACATCTTCTATTCAGTTTTTTAAATTTTCGTATTCCTAATAGATTCGACAGCGATGATTAATGTTATTTCTAATAATTTCCACCTATCGCGATGAGTAACTTCCGATCGTATATCGATATAATTTCACGATAATATCTGTCGTTAGGATTCCACCCCGTACCCGCTCCGAATATAAACGCTCGCGTTTCGGAATTTCCGGTAAATTTCTATTTCGCTTAGCGTACTAGTTTGGCGGTTAATCGATTTCGATTATTAGCGTTTCCGTCGTATATGAATAATTGAACGATAATCAAATTCATTTTAACGTATACGGCTTCGTTGGGAGAATATCGTATCGGTGAAGCGAATAAATTGAAAGCCGAGTAAATCTTTCGATGTAGTAAAGCCTTATCGCTGTTACCGGATTTATCATCTAGAATGACGTATGTACGAAACCGTATAGTAGCAGGCGTATTTAAATCGATCGGTCGGATTATTATAGACGATATGAAGAAATTAGGCCTCGTTTCGTTCATTTTATACGATTTATCTTTCCGCGTTTCCCTGTATATGTGTATAGGTATATTATGTATATAAAGTGAAGCCATCGCTTCATAATTTTTAACTAGTTTTCTACAGGTTCCTGGTACCTATGTAATATTATGCAAAATTTTTCATAAAACATAAAGCTCTCGTTGTATCTCTATCGCTTTATATCAACCTACTGTTAGGTGTAGACATACTCCAAACATTTCCAACGTTTTCTTTGTGCAGCTCAAATCCAATTAATTCCTGTCCACTTAACAATACTAGCTCTCCACCTAGTCATGGGCCTTCCTTGTGTACGATGACTGACTGTCAATCGTCCACTACTGCATTATACGTTTGGTCCAGCTATATCATCGTCTTGAACCTGCCTAACTCTATTTTAGCCAGACGATTTGTTCCACCGCAATCAGTAATTTTGTTTGTTGTCTTATCCATGTAATCGTCTTGCGATCATTCAGTCTGATATAAAGAATAATTTTCTCGTGCGTCATTTGAGTTTTCCGAATTCTTTTAACTGTTCCTGTAGTGAATCTACATGTTTCAGTTTCGTACGTTAGGACCAGCAACAAATTGTACAGTTTACTTTTCAGGCTATTCGGTATCTTTTTATTTCTGGAAACTTTGCTTAACTTTTCAAATGCCAACCAAGCGAGAGATACTCTCCTTTTTATTTTTAATCGCATAATGTTTTTCTTTTCCATTTCAACTTCTTGTCCTAAGTACAGGTATTTTACCTACTAGATTTTTCGCCATTTACAGTTATCATTCCATTGTGTTCATCATTGACTTTGTTTTTTCAGATTTATCTCTAATCCGATCTTTTCATAATGTGTGTTAAGTGTCAGCATGACTTGTATTTCTTCCGCACTTTTGCTTATGGACTACATCATCAGCGAAATATAAGTAACTTAGGTTTTCTCCATGTATTTGAATACCCATTGAGCAACAGTTAATGTCTTAAAGACACCTCTCATAGCTGCGGTAAATATTTTAGGTGGTATAGTATCACCCTACCTTTACGTTCCTCTTCAATGGTATATCTCTCGTGCTTTTCCATAATTTTTCTTTTCTTGATATAGATTTATATATTTTCCTATTTAACTCACACACACACACACACACACACATATATATATATATATATATATATATATATATATATATATATATATGATCCAGTGGTGGTATATATTGGTAATAATAAAATTACGAAGAGTCAGCCGTGGAACATTATTACGGTATTAGTATGCTATGATGTAGTTCTTACAACATTTCGTATTGGCCATATATCGCAAACGCAAGAACTTATTCGGATAGTGCAGATGTTCCAATGTAACCGAAGTCCCTTAACGATAGAACATGCCTTTTCTAATTATACCCAGTGTTCAATTTGCTGTACTAATATCCTTCAATCTGCCTTTTTCGGAATCTCCGAGATATTGAAGAATCTCTATCATTTCCCAAACAGAATAATATCTACAATCTAATCTAATGGCGCGCTAATATTTAATACTTTTGCCCACACTCGCACTATACGACACCGTATAAAAAATTAAAGAGCGCATCTCTTGTAATTTTATTACGATACTGTATGTATGAAGGAAATGTAATTTTGAATATAGCGAATTTTGATAGTGACCACTTACCTTGTCTTGCTACGTTCTCCATGTATTATAGCTCTGTATAATGTTTCGTTTCTTTTCCAACTGCATAATCTACAGTTGTTCCCCGATGTAGCGACATTTCTAGAGAAGTCGGCATCTTGTAAATAGTCTCCACAGTATCACGTTGGGTAGGTCGTAAAGGCATCCCCATTAAAAAAAACCAAAACTGACCACCTGATATACCGATTTGTGAATAATATACCGGTGTGGTTGAAAAGAAAGGTGTTAAATCAATACGTCCTGCCAGTAATGGTATACGCGACAGAAACACGGAGCATAACTAAAGGCTACTTAGGAGAAATTAATAAAATACACAGAAGAATTGAGATGAAAATGCTGAGGATAACTCTACAAGACAAAGTAAGAATATCTGAAATAAGAAGGAGAACCAAAGTAAAATACACTGCCCGAGAAATTTTAAGAACCAAATGGAGATGGGCAGGACACGTCGCTAGATTTAATGACAACAGATCAGATCAACTAAGTGTCATCTAATGAATAAAATAGGTACGGATTGACTACACCCACGTTGGGAAGACGATAATAAAAAGATAGACAAGCATTGATGAGTCTAACGTATCAAATAGAAACGCGTGGTAATATAAGGAAGATACATACATTCTGCAGTGGGTTCACAATGATTAATAAAGAAGAAGAAATATATGTACACTATAAGTGTATAATAGAATTAGAATATTTTTTTTTAAAAAATGGGATGCCTTTACAGCTTACTCAACGTGGTACTGTGGGGACTATCTATATGTTACTCAAGCATGCTGACTTCTCTAGAAATGTCGCTATATGGGGGAATAATTGTAGATTATCCAGATGTAGAAGGGGCGATACATTATAAATACTCGAAGAACGTAGCAAGACAAGGTAAAGCTCCGAACGCAACGGCGCTACAGCAAAGCATTCAAAAAAGACATGATCGGGGTTGCAGACTGTTCAGAATGGAGGGGACAGAAGGGACTTTCTCTAAGCTACATACGGAAAAGCAACAAATGATGTACAAATCGCAATCTGCTGATGAGTACAATTCCCTTACGACTAATCTTTTTAAAGAGATAGAACTAATGCTCTCAGTGTACATTAGCTCCCATTGACCCGTATGTTCTAGCTGAATATTAAGGAGAGCACCGCTAGACGACGCGTCTTTAGCCAATGAGTCAACAAATTTGTTGTCTGGAATACCTCTATGACCCGGCACCCACAAGAAGGACACAGATATTCCCACACGTTCCAAATTATTAAGTTTTAGTAAAATTAAACCAATTAATGTATCTGACACGCTACGTTTATTGTCTACAGCCGTCACCACGCTACTATATGCATATTATATATATATATATATATATATATAAAACGATGTACTTCTGTACACGTAGATAAATAGAAGAAACAATATTTTATATTATAATACTACCACGTAAGTTTCCTACATAATAACGGTGGAGTACACACGTAATGGTTTGAAAATTTGAACAATCTATAAGTAAAAGTGAATATTATACAGAAAAAATTACCAAATGAAGAACCAGCAAAAGAATTATTAATTATTGTGTGCATACAAAAATTATAAACTTACGTGATTTTTAATTCTACAATATTTATACGAAGAATGAGCCTCACAGCGTATCGTAATCTCCGAGTGCAGTGATACGTTCATTTATTTTGCGCTGTGCAGTTATTGTAAAACTTCTTTAGCAAGTTTAATCATGTAATCTGAAATCAACGGAAGTTGTAGTCTATAGTACATTTATTTTATTTCCGTGTATCTGGTAACATTAAAGAAACTTTTGATATAATTAATGTTACTGTTCAATGTTAAACGACGATTCAGAATAACTTACGTGCATTTTGAAAATATGCTCATTTTCAATAGTATGTTTTAATCTCACTTTGTATACGCTTTGTCTGGACGAAGTTGAAGAGCGTAGGCGATCACTAATCAATCGATCAGATTTTGTGCTGTCTTGCGTCTGTCAATAATTGCTGTATGGAAGGAAGACGTGCTTGTCCAACTTTTAATATTTTGCAGTCAGTCTGTCTTCCTTCTTCCAAGGACTTCTCTTTCCTTCCATTTGTGTTTGCATAGTAAGCTAGAGTATTTCGTATTTTGTACCCCCGATAATATGGCCAAAGTATGATGCATTTCTCTGTATAATATGCTTTTTTAGTATTTTGTCTGTACTAGCCTTTTTAAAAACATCTTTAGATTCTCAATATCCTTCGATGGGGTCGCATTTCTTTAACTTCATACCTGTTTAATTGTTTTTTAGTTAAAATTGAATGAATATCACGTTATTAAAGGCCGCTCGAGAGGTGCATCCGGCTTTAATTTCAACATCCATGTCAAAATTATCAGCGATATAGCAACCAATATATTTGAACCTATTGACCATTTTTAATATTTTCATTATTTATGGTGAAAGCGAGATCATAAACTTGTCGTTTACTAATTATCATCCGTTTAGTTTTCTTTATGTTTATGCGCAGACTGTAAATTGCACCAGTTTTTAATCAAATTTTTGCCGCGAACGTTGTACGTCTCGGTGATTATTTGCTAATATGACTGTGTCGTCTGCATAACGAATATTGTTAATGACTTTACTGTTAGTATTTAACCTAATAGAAGGGATGCATCCGTGAAAAATGTAACACGTTTTACATATTTCACAGATATACGAAGATGTGACAGAGTCATCATATGCAGAACTGATGTCACAACATAGAAGTGTAATTCAATGAAAACCCCAATGTTCGGATTAATATGATAACAATATATATATATATATATATATATATATATATATATATATATATATATATATATTGTTCTTCATAGTTTGCTCGATCCGAGCATCGTGAAATCGTGAGCCTTAATTTGCCGAACTTTTGCTCGCCATGCGTTTCTGTTGTCCGCGTATTAAATAACTTGCTGAATCGACGTGGCGTTTGTCATTTTTTTAATCCGCGTATCTTATGGGCGCTCTTCCTTGTTTCCTTTTTCCTTCGACCATGCCTACTAGAAGTAGTTCTTGCCGTATAATGTGGCCAAAGTATGTAGCTATTCGTCTGATCACTATATCACATAGAGGCATTTCCGGACGGATTTCATTTAGGATTGAGACGTATGTTTGTTCTTTTTTGTATCCATGAGACTGAGCATTCTTCTTATATATATATATATATGTGTGTATGTGTGTGTGTGCTTGAACAATTTAGATGTGTGCTGAACGTTAATTATCGTCAACCTGATGAAATTGTTAAGCTACGTGTATGTGTGTGAACGATTTAAATATATCCTGAACGTTAATTGCCGTCCATCTGATAGAGTTGTGTGGCTAAATTTGTGGTTTTCTATAGTCTTATATTCGTGTAAAGTTAAAATTATTTCACAAGGAAAATATTCGAATTATTTAAAGTGGAAAAGGTTGTTTGAACGATATTTAACAAAATTATCCAGGATTTTCGAGAAATCATATATATTTATTATTATTTTCAAATTGTTTAATTTTCGTTATATTTTTCAGCATGGCAGATCTGATTCGTACAGGGTAGCTACTGTACCGTATGTACCCGATGATAATAAAACAGCCGATGGCAAAATTAAGGTAGTACAACACACCCGGTTTAGTATGTAAAGCATGACGGGTTAATTTTTTTTGTTGTAATTAACGAAAAAGGTGATCGTTTGCGGTTGGCATGCATTTTACTAACAACTTTTAAACTTGCCGTATTCTATCATTAACCGTCGGTTGCGATACGGTTTTCGTGTGATACTTAATATAATAAGATCGTCGATATAAAATGCACTTCGATCGGTTGTAGTGCAAACTGACTAACACCTTCTGTTGGATTTGTTACGAATTAAGTTTGATTGTAATAAACAAATAAATACGTTTCATTTTTATTTAGAATAAAATTATTACAATTGCACGAAAATATGCATGTAAGAGTTTTATTAAAGAAAATTTGGTTATCGGAACACATTCATTACTCGTTACTCGAATTGATTACTAACAATTAAAAAATTAATAATTAATAATCGCTTAGAATTTAAATGACATCTTCTAGTAATAAGGTGAAACGGTAGGATGGCCTCTGATGAGGCTCATAGTTCATGTTAAACCTGTCACAAAGTTATCTCAATCGCAATTAGTAAGTAAGAACAGAGACAAATGTCGACAGATGATCTTTAAAGCCACTAGTTTCTGATGATTGATCACGACATCCGTACACGAACAATACGACTGAAGATATATATATATATATATATATATATATATATATATATATATATATATATATATAGCGAGTGTATCAAAATTGAAGATGTGTAAATCAGAACTATGCGTTGTGTTGATGATATAACAGCAACTATGGCAGGTAGTTTTAAATCTCTGGTTTAAGAACCAGAAAACATCATCTGTAAAGGTATCACTGGTGGCGAGAAAATTAATTTAAAATCATGATCACCTTTCCCACAGGAACATTAATGTAAAAATGTATTTTATTTTACCAAATTACAACTGGCTAAGTTGTCATTCATAAATCTGAATGGGACACGAAATAACTTGTCGTCAGTTAGCATCTAGCGATGGACTCCACTGTATTAAAAAAAAATATACTAGGCTGGATCAAACGATCCAACTATGTTTTAACGTACGGACATCGATGCTGTTGCCTGGTAGATTGATCGCTAATACTTTTGTGTGAGTCTCCAAGCCGATTATATAACGGTATGTTTAATCTTGTCTTTCACGTAAAATATGATGAGACACGTAGCAAGATGATGAGGCGATCAGTCTTATGATCTTGTTTTGAAATCGTTATATCTTATTTAATTTTTTTTTTTTTTTTTTTTTTAAATTATAGATAAAGATACAATCTTAACCTATCAGGTTAAATAAGCATCAATTTAAAGGAGTGTAGCCTGATCTAACATATGCTAATGTATTAATCAAGCCAATGGGTTTAAAGTCAATGGCCCAGTGGCCATGACTTTTGCCATTCTGTTATTGTATCTGTACTTTGTAATTATATAACTAGATCGACCGGGTGATGCCTCTTCAGCCGCCTGACGTCTAGTTCGGTATCGAGCAATTGACTGGCTTCCACGTTGACGTGTTGCTGTAACCGCTTCCTGTGGGCAGTTGCGTGTCTTCCAATTTCTTCGTTAACGAACGGAATTTGTAGATCTCGATGCACATCGTCATTTCTAGAATAACGATACGCGTCGACAATCGCTCTTAATATCACATTTTGTCTGGCCTGGATCTTCGCTCTGTTAGACCTACTGGCACAGCCCCATAATTGCAGGCCATAGGTCCATATTGGCTTTATAATCTGCCGGTACAGTAAGCATTTGTGTTCTACATCCAGCTGCGACTTCCGTCCGATAAGCCAATAGAGTTGTTGTGTTGTTTTCTTTATCTGCTTACTTTTCATTCGGACATGTACTTCCCATGTCAGTCGCTTGTCTAGGTGCATAGGTGTGTATTTTTTGCGCAACTTCAAAACATTAAACCGTATATTCAAATTATAATTATTTTATATGCTAAAAGTTCATTTTCCAATGACAAGCTGGACATTTAATTCCCGTAATTTTATGTCTGTTTTCTTTTTTGTATAATATTCTTTTATCGGAACATATTTTTTCCTTGACTGATAATCACCTGGTTTGTTTTTTAACGGTTGATACTTAAATTTTGCAATGTAAAATCAACTTACATTTATTTTCGTTTATTCTGATATGCCAACGTTATAGCCAGTTTTAAACTTTCCGTTAAGTTTTTTTTTAAAGTTATTTGAAGTTCCACTAATTATCTTTACCGGCAGTTAATAACGTTGTATCGTTATTAAGTTATTCAAACAAATCCGCCGTCCTTCGCAAGGATGTGGTGACATGTGACTTTGATGATTCTTTTCCATCTACTTCCGGTTTTCTACTAGGTAGAATGCATCAGGGCATTCACTATATCTGATCATCGAATTAGATATCTTCCTCTAGGGCGCTTTCCGGGTATTTTACGCTCTGTAATATTTTTCTACATAGAGTTCTCACTTCTTGCTACATATCCAAAATATCTTATTGTATTTTTATTGATTTCTACTTGTATTAGTAGCGTTGTCTCTATTTTTAATTCGTTTAAAACCGATGCGTTTGTTTTGTGGGCACTCCGTAGTATCCGGAGCATTTTTCTGTAGACTCCCATCTCAAAGGATTTTATTCGCTTCTCATCTGTTCTTTCAATCGTCCAAGTTTCGATTGCATAGGTCGTGATTGAGAAAATCAATGCTTTGACAAATTTTAACTTTATGTTCCTCGTTATACGTGCGTCTTTCCATAATTTTCCAAATCTTGTAACTGCAACTCCTGCTAATGCATGGTGTCTACATATTTTCTTTTCGCATCTTCCAGAATTTACAAATAGTCACCTGATTATCATGCAAATTCAGTAGTAGCTGGCTGATTACTTTTGACTTTATGTATTATGATTATTTTTGACTTAGCCCGATTCACTTGTAAACCATATTTTTCACTCATATTCTTCAGTTTATTAGTGAGCACTATTAACCGTAACTCTTTTTTAGATGAGGCAAATAGCGCGATATCATCAGCAGAGCAAATTATTAACCTTGTGTCTTCCTATTATCCCTCCTTGAGGATTTCGCGCATTATATATTCAGTGTATACGTTGACTGTTATGGTACTTACGCTATGTTTTATATAAATCGCTAATAGTCCCTAGAAGATGTGGAGTTTCTAAGTAAGTAAAGAAATTAAAAACAAATTCGAAACTATTGCAGCTAGCTCCACGGAGGTAACACATCTCACTACGCGTTCAAAAGTTAATAAACACATTAAAAATCCTTGAAGAGTAAGACATCTTCTGGTATGGACGAAATTTCTGCAACAATGGTTAAAAACTTATCCGGCAAAGTGATTGTTTATTTAACCAAAATAATAAATGGTATTCTCATCAATGCTTACTTTCCGGTGAGATTGAAAACATCTAAAGTTATTATTCTACTTAAGCCTGGGAAAGATATGTCAAATATAAATCATATTCGTCCCGTTAGTTTATTAAGTACTTTAAGTAAATTAACAGAAAAAGTTATACTTAGTCGGTTGAAAAAGTTTTCATCAGAAAACAATATTCTTGTAAATGAACAGTTTGGTTTTAGAACTAATCATTCTACAGTGTGCATCAAGTTGCAAGGATAGCTGACTTTATAACCGATAATTTTAACTCGAATAAACACACCGGATTATTATTAATTGATTTAGAAAAAGCGTTTGACACGGCTTGGCACGATGCTATTATATATAAAATGTTCCAATTGATCTCACATATTTAATTAAAGTAATAAAATCGTATTTATATAATAGAGTTTTCTATGTTACTCATCACTCTATTAGCTCTTCAATGGGGGTCCTATTACGCTGGTGTTCCACAAAGTAGTGTGTTAGGTCTTTTCCTGCTGTTAATAAATTATTTATCTAAAATACTTTTTATTAAAACTGCTCTTTATGCAGACGATTTAGCTTTGTATTGTGATTCGTACAGACCCGATACAATTTATAGTAGATTACAAAAGGCCGCCTTCACTCTCTGTACTATAAACGTTGGAAACTGAACACTGAGAAAACGGAAGCCATTCTTTTTTTTTTCCAGAAGGCACCCATTTGCCAGAAATTGTAATTAACGGTCAAAGTATTAAATGGGTTAAAGATATCAAGTCGTTCAATAATCATATTACTATCGATAATGCTTATAAAGCTATTTGAATTCTTTCATCTATATTTCATCGAAGTTCACACCTTACTGTTACAAATAAACTACTATATACAACTATTATTCGTCCCCGGTTAACATTCAGTTTCTAACAGTACATATTGTAAATTACAATCATTACAAAACTGTTGTCGCAGAATTTCACTTAATGCAACCAGGTTTGTCAGGATTCGAGATATGCATTCTAAACTAAATCTTGAGCTGGTATTTTTCTATATCTACAAGTTTGCTAAAAAATGTTATGAAAATTGTAAAAATCATGAAAATGAATTAAAGTTATATAATATGGCCAGCTTACGTAATATACGCGCTACAAACATAGCCGACTAAATCATCGATTTTTAACGTAATTATTATTTATTTTATATATTTGTTTATTTATATATTAAGTAAATTAACTGTAATCAATTTTTTTTTTTTTAAATTTAATTTATGCTATTTGTATTTCTATTTCTTTCTCTTTTTTGTAGCATTTCAAATTTTCCTGTATATTATCATCGTTGCTTTTATATATCTTGTTATTGTTATTATTATTATTGTATTAGCTGTTAAGGGTAATTCGGTGTACTTAGTATACAATGTGGTTGTATTTCATGTTTATTAAATAAATGATATTTCTTCTTCTATTTCATTCACCATATGCCATTACATCATGTTACTGAATCAAAAGTCTTATAGTGATCAATGAAGCATATATACGCGTCCTCATTGAATTCTCGAGATTTTTCTATGATTACTCAGGTGTTTAGAATTTGGTCCCTAGTTCATCTTCCAGGCTTTTTGATATATAAGTTAGCAGATATATTTTAATTTTTTTATTTATGATATAAAGTAAAACTTTGCTGGCATCGTTCTATAATTCTCACCTCTTAATGGCTATCCTTTTTTAAATATAAGAATGAAAGTCGATTTACGCCAATCCATTTGCCATTGCCTAGTGTTCGTATGTTGTGTATCGCGTTTATTCCATTATCCTCTACTTCAACGTTTCCGTAAATATTGCATAATCTCCGTCGCTTTTAACTTTTTTAAATTTTTAATCGTGACTAAGGCGTCCGACTTTAATATTTTGGGTTCGGTCTTCGTGCTTCTCCACGTTTCTAAGTTTGTGTACTTATTATTTTTGCCGTTTCTTTTTAAGAAGCATAAAGCTTTTCGTAGTATATTCTCTGAGTTTCAGCTTTGTTCACAAAGGTTTCTTACAATAACCCATGGTTTATTTTAGCATGGTTTCCATTCGATTCGCTTTCAGTTTTCAAAATTCTCCTTTAAATTGTATCGTTTGCGAATTTATCGACTATTTTTTCTTTTTCGTACCATAATCCTGTTAGTTTTGTCTAACGTCTCCTCGATCCATTTCTTTGTGTTGTTCCAAGTTCGTTCTCGGTCACCGGTCGACTGCGGTATACTGCCTTTCAGAAGCTGTGATCGAAGTTTTTCACCATTTACAGGTATCTTCATAAGATTTTTATTTGCTTTTAGTTTAAATCTTATTTCTAGCAATCTGTGGTCTGATCTATAATTAGCACTTGGTTTTGTTGTAACGCCAGTTATACAGGCTCGCCATCGTCTTCCGATTAATAACGTACTGTTAGTAATGTTAAAATCATTTTCTGTAGCAAACTGGATTAATCTTTCTCCTGTTTTATTGCTTTTTCCTTATGATCATCGATTGGTTTTTAGGCACATATGTTATTATTTCTTTTAGTTCATTATAGTTTTCTTCCACTTCGTTATCTGATGCATTTATCTATGGTAGGCATATATAATTGAATTATATGCCTTTTATCGGACAGGTATTTATTGTAATTCATATTATGCGAGCATTTACATATTCATGTGTATATATATATATATATATATATATATATATATATATATATATATATATATATGGTCAAATTCTTCTTTACTAGTACAGGTACTCCTTTCTGACCTTGCTGCTCATCACCAGATACATATGCGATATATTTATATGACTCGAGATGACTTTTGTCATACCAAGTGTATTTCTGAAATCTACATATCGTAATACATTGTTGCAAGAGTTCTTGTTCAAGTAAATACAGTCTTCCACGTCTGTAGTAGACTTGCTTTGTCTTCCAGATGCTGATTTCGCAGATACTGCCTGGCACTATTTGTCCAATTGCATATTTCAAACTATCTGACCTGGAGTCAGCATGAAGTCGATTATCAGTGGGTTCACATGGTTTTCTCATTCTTTATTTTCGTCTTGTCACGGTGTTCTCTGGGGAAAAAAATTAATCGGGTGTTTTTGACTTCTCAGGTAATTGTGGCTTAGGAGATCCTTCTGGTAGCTAAGCTACCGCCAAGATAGCTCTTGAAGTATTCAAGCTGCTCCCTTAATACAGTGAATATAATCTAATCGTATTTTATCAATGATAGTGTAAACCCAAGCTTAGTAAGTGCAGAGGATACAGGGAGTAAAAGTTATTAAATTTAATAGAGGCTCCAAGATATTATTGCAGTTATCGTAAAGAGTAAATCGCATATTATGGTATATTTGTGAAATAAGTGACTAAGTATTACTCGATGCGGAGAATAATAGACAGCAGAAAATGTAGACGAAAAAAAAAAGGTTCCTACATGCGTAGCGTTAAAATATGAATACAAATTGTATAGTTTAGTTCACTTATGCCATAATGGATGACCTTTTCGTAAAAACTAAAATTCTTAGATCATCCGCATTTTGAAAATCATTCTAATCGTTTGTTTTTTACAAATTTGAACAAATACCTTTTAGTCATTACAATGATTAAACTGTTTAAGTTTCTAACTTACAGTCATTAACAATTTCCGAAATATATCTCGTTATATGCACGAAAGATGGTAATAACGTGTTTGGCCTCTGTTTCAAGTTTTTTTTTTTTTTTAAGCCGGAGGGGGAAAATCTTCAAAAGACACTGATATATATATATATATAAAAAAAAGAATTTTTGTTTTTATTACTGTAGTGCATTTAGGGAGCCAAAATCAGCGTTTGGGATTTTTACCCACTAAAAAACCCCTCCCTCTAATAAGAGGGAATTAAAGTAAAGATATCGGGGTCCCAACACAAACGCGGAGACCTCCACACTTAAAATTAGCTTATTGCGATGGAAGAAGGGATGAGAATACATAGTCCCTTCTTCCATCAAGTAAAGAGTATTGAGTTTATGCACAAAATTATTCTCTTTAATCTTTTCATAACTTTTCTTAAAATGCGGGAAGTAGTGGAAATGGAAATTCACATTTTTTATCAGTATTAAACTCAGTTATCACGGGCCGTAATTTGATTTTGCGGAATACGTGTACTTAAGAAATTCATTTTTAATAATAACGAATACGCCGGAAGGTCCGTTTAATCGATATGTCCCATAGGCAATAGTCATAAATTATTATTTAAATTATATAAAATATGTACAAGTGTAGTCATTTATTTTTTCAAATTTGGAATACTGAGGGTTGTATGCTATTTTATTGATTAAAAGTTAATCTGCAGAATAATTTTTGTATATTCTATGTTTTCAAAAACAGTTTTTAATTCAAAACAAAGTAACAAAATTGCTTGTGTATTTTTTGTAATTTTATTTTATTTTTTTGAGACAACGATGAGTATGGAAGAAAAATTCGGTTTTTAATTTCAGATAATGAATTATCTTAATTTTTTAGTTTTTACCCTATTAACGATTGTAATGGTCGATGATTACGATAAATTGCTCAACAAATTGTGTTATGCTAAACATTTTTTTTCTAATGAAGCTTTTGATTATTTTTTGCACATGAAAATATTATAAATTGGGTGATATAACTCTGTTACATTAATATAATCGAAATACAGTAACTATTCAGTGTATTTTTGCGACAGTACTAATAATGTTTTTGTCATTTGTATTTATAATTGCTTTCAACAATTTTGACGATTTTTTTATACATGTCTACGTTTTTATACATGCATGATGAATTTATATCCCATAGGACTTCGTGATCATGATAATCCAATTAATTCGTGAATCTTTTTTTTCCACTGACGTCTGTCCATTGCGAACCTGCAGAATGTTGTTAATGTTGTTATTTTTGGGCACATTAAATCCAATATTTTATCTGACCATCTTCGATGTGGCCTTCTTTTTTGTCTTTTACAAGGTGGTTTGGCTTTCAATGTAATATGATCAAAATAGCGCAAAATTCGTATCCGTATTGCAGACAATAAACTACATGTTTCGCCTATTCTCTGCAAGACTATTTTATTTGTGATCTTTTCGGTCCACGATATTCTTAAAAGCCTCCGCCATCACCATAGCTCGAATGCTTGTATTTTCTTTTCTATTGATAGTCCAAGATTCGCAATCCTAAATAGAGAAAATTAACGACTTCATAATGCGGATTTTAGTGTCCATCGATAATCTTTCCAAACTTTAGTTAACCTATGAACTGCAGCGCGACTCACACTTTTAATTTCACTTATACAATAGTCGTTGCTGGATGTTCAAGAGCTCAAATATATGAAATCTTTCACTATTTGGAATCCATTTATATCTGAATTCTACCTCTTTATTAATAATCATAATTTTAGTTTTTTTAATGTTAAGCCTGACACAGTCTGCAATTTAACCAGCAATTTAGGCTATCTTTTGAAGTAGTTATTAATACTGTTTCATCAGCATATCTCAAATTAGAAGTTCGTTTTTCTCCAATAGGAGAACCTTCGTCGCAGTCAGGCTCCAAGATTGTGCAGGCATTCCCATAATTTATTCCATTTAACACAATAAAAGTGTTTGACATAGTCAATGAAAGCGAGATAAACTGGTACGTTATATTCTTTTGATTTTTCAATAATCTATCGTAAATTAAAAATGTGTTCTTTGATATTCAGAAATTTCATTAATAATCAACGCCTGTAATCTATTATTCAATATATTAATACATACTTTACTAGCACGAGATATTAATGCTATCGTTCGGTAATTAACGCAATCCATTTTTGAACTTTTCTTGTGTGTAGGTACGAAGTGCGAGAGTTTCCATTCCTCAGGCCTCAAATTCCTGTTTTCCAAATTGTATTACAAATATGCAATAGCTTTCTCTGGTATTTGTGAAACATCCTGGAGAACCTCCGCAGTGATATTATCCGGACCTCACACCTTACTGCGTAATTTTGTCAATTCTGTTATTACCTCATCTAATGTCACCTCAGGTTCTAATTCATTCACATGCTTATGAAATGTACTTGTAGTGGTATCATCGTTATAAAGACTTCGACGATATCTTCCCCATACATCGGCTATCTTAGTTACGTCAGATATTAAATCGTTACTTTCATTTGTAAAATTTCGGTCGAATTGTTTAGTTAATTTCTCGAAAGAAATCTTTCTGTTCATTATGAACTGCATTATGTTCCAATTTTTTGCATAAATCGCTATAATAATTTTCTTTATCCAATTTACATGATTTTTTTTATTTTCGAGCATAATTCGCGATAATCGTCTACCAGTAATCCCTTTTTGTCTATTAAGTCATCTTAATTCTATTAATTCTAAAGTTTCTTCGCTTATCCAATGACTGCGCTTTTTCAAGCTCATATTCTTATTATTACGTTGAGCTATTTCTATTTGTGATTTTATTCCATCACGAAGTAACCTCCGTCGCTTTATTCGCATCATTCGTTACTAGTATTTTTTATAATAATTTATTATTATTCGTGCGCTCTATAATATTTCCACTATATCCTTTTGATATACATAGACAATGTTTTTTCTCGGTTTTAATTACTGTTTTTAACACTTGATTCTTAACTTTGCAATCAGCAAATTGTGATCACCATTACAAATTGCTGCTGGTGTTGTTCTGGAATTAAAAATCATTGATCTCCACCTGCCCTTTAACAGTATGAAATCAATTTGGTTTTTCGTTTTCCCATTAGGAGAAACCCATGTATACAATTTCCTCGTTGGAAGTTGGAACATTGTATTCATGATTACATATTATTTTCAGTTGCAAATTCCAGAAACCTGCCTCCGCGCTTATTCCTAATTCCGAACCCAAATTGGCCAACTATTAGGCTCAAATGTTGCTCATTTTGACTATTACATGCCTTGCCAATCTTAGCATTAAATTCGCCTATTATTACTGTAATTTCTCTTTTCGTTTTTTCTTTTTTTAGCTCGTCTGATATTTCTTCATCATTGTACCCCGCGTACACCTGTATTATATGTATCATTGTAGGTTTAACTTTCAATGAGACAGTTATAATCCTATCCGAAACTGCTCGATATTGTTTTATTGAATTTTGAAATTTTTTCGAAAGTAACAAAGCAACACCATTCCTCGACACGTCTTCAGTTTCATAGTCATATAACACTATAATCATCTGTTTGAAAATGCACAGAGTCTTTCCAATGTGTCTCAGCTAAACCTCCAACAGCAATATCATATATTTTTAGTTCATCGTTAATCACTTTAAGTTTTATGGTTTTTAAGAGCCCTCTGACATTCCAAGTTCCTATTTTAAAATAATTTCCGATATTAGCATTCCTAATATGACCAGTAGCATAGTTTCCATGAGACAGCTGGATCTTTCCTGTTACACGGCCAGTTGCAACTTTCACACATGATGGTCTAGAACCATCAGCGCTGGGGGCTACAAGGGACAAATATCTGCAATTGGACTAATCATGATTGTCATGAGAAAATAGACCAACTCGGATTCGTTGCGGTTTACAGTACCTTCTGTTACACAGCTGCTCGTAACATAGAGAACTGACGCTAACCTGTAAGCCGCTCCATTGGAGACAAACGCTACTTAATTGTCAGGGCGATATCCTAGCCTTGGGATAAAATCCAAACCGCAAGGCATCGGGTGTTACTGAGGAGGTAACGATTTAAATGTTTTTACGGTGACCTACACTCGCCCATGGAGAGACAGTCAGCGTATGCAGATTTTTAATAGCCAGTTCCTCCAGGTGACCATCATATATATATATATATATATATAGGTTTAAATAAGAATTATTTCTTAAACATTTACATGATACTTTTACTTTCCTCATCAGATTTTATTAAATTATTTCATTTATTTATATTGTTTATTTCATAATGTTTCTATGTGTTATATTTTAGTGCAGCATCTCGTGCTTTAATTTTAATCTTAACGGTTCTCTAAACATTATAATATGTGTAAATATATATATATATATATATATATATATATATATATATATATATATATATATATATGTATATATATATAATGTGCAATGAATATTAGTAGATGCAGATTTCATATAAAATATAAAATATAATTACCGGATCATTATGAATTTTGACGAACTTTGTAATAACGACGTGGACATTAATAAAGTGGAATTCGATTGGTATTGCTTCCTAGACATGTAAACAAATATGACGATTGAATCAGTCTTTCCTTCTAGACGACTCTGGATTATGGTTTGCACCAGTTGGCTTTTAGCCACTTGACTAATTGCCAGGAAATAACGAAATGAAAAAGAAGTTGTGATAATGAAAGAATTACCGAACTCGTTCTATATTTCGTTTTGAAACAAATCGTTTTCAACTTTATAATTTCAACTTGAACATACACGCACCTACAATTTACACACGTACACAAACAACACGAATATAAATATATATATATATATATATACATATATATATATATATATATATATATATATAATATAAAAATTTTAAAAATCCTTTTTTAGTACGTTTAAATGATGCCGATGATGTTGTGTGGTTATGATATAATAATTTTCAATGTATTTTTGCTATTACTCCTTATTTTCTCTGGTGTTACCGTAAACCGTTCGTTTCATTTTCGTCAACTGCCGTCATTACTGTTTCGTCAGTGAACGTTGCATCCATGCATGTCTTCTGTACATGAACCATCGTCAGATAAAGCTTCGGATCTACGACACTTTCGTAAGGAACATTTGTTCACATATGTTGTTGCGTGCGGCCTTAGAGATATAACGTTAAAGTATGAAACGAAGGTTAAATTATTTTTATGTTCTTCCGCGTAATGTTTTTTAATACTTTTCAAAACAGATTTCACATCGGTTGCGTAGCTCTTATTAAATCGTACTTTAGTTGTATAAACTCCGTTTTAAATTCTTCGTTCGTCTCAGCTGCTTCTAAACTTTTAGGTATCGTTTACTCGAGAAAACATAAGTTAAAACGTCTCATTATCATAGTTTTATTTGTTTTTATAATTTTTATTCATAAAATTTTTATAATTTAATTTTTTCTTACTCCAGTTACCTTTTAAGTAACGGTCGTTTATTTACGTAACAAATAATTTTACAAATAATGTTTAAATATTAAATTCATTATTTTTATGTTTGCATCCATTTATAATGTGTGAAATATCATTCAAAAAATACGTACGCAGTACTCTGTGTTAATAATATTGAATGTAGGTGTACTCTGAAAATTCCGTGTCCGGATGTGAATCGCACGTTGAAGAATTTTTGCGCAAATTTTTTATTGTTTATTCTTTCTACGATGTTAGGGAAGTATTTCTTCGTATTCCCATTTCTAACTGTCCTATATATTTCGATATATATAGTCTTCATTTAGTTTCACTTTAAACTTACATTAAGCGCTTTGTTCTCATATGTTCTCGTATTTGAAAACAAAAATATATATACGATTAATCATAAAATAAACAATAAAAAAGAAGTTAAAAATTACTAAAAGTTTTTTCCTAATGAAAAATCACAAAGCTTTTCGGCTGTTAGGCAATTATCAAGTAAATATTTTAAGAGATGAAAAATATAAAATGAAAAAAATATTAATTTCACATTACAAGTCATAAAAACTGAGCAAAATGAGAACAGTATCAATAAAACAATCTGACGTAGATTAATAATGATAAATAATTACAATTAACGTTATAAATAACGGGAAATGAGTTAAAATCACTTTATAAGAATCGTAAAGTTTTAAAAAGCTTTATGATTTTTATAAAAACGTTTAGTGATTTTTAACTCTAATTTCTAGTTGTTTATTTTTTAAAAAATCACACTACGTTTCGCAATTTGTCTAATTACCGTTATGATTGCTATTATCGTTCTTAGTCACTCTGTTGGACGCACTGACGTATGTACATTTAGAAGAGTGCATTGTCTTTTTTACGTATTTAGCGAAATGTTTCTTTTTTGTCTTCGGATCCGTGCCAAAATAATACAGAGAACTGGTCGATAGGCCAAGTTTTCTTAATTTTGTTTTTCTTGGTCGTTTATTTTCCTCTTGTCTTCATTTGTTCCTTATCTTACTCTCGTTTATCGATCTGTATCTACTTTTGTTTTCTCTCACTTTTCTTTATCCTAACCCGTTTTCATATTTACTATAGGGACTTTTTTAGTTTTTTTTTCGACAATTTACAAAGAAAGATGGCACTTTACCATGTTGTCTTGGTCACGGGGTACAAAACTTTATCTTTTACATACACACTTTTATATATATGTATATGTGAGTGTACATATACGCATCAATATAAAATGTGTACTGTGCTTATTTATATCCGTGATTTCTCATTTAGATAACTGTGATGTTATTATCATTACAATATGTATTTATAAATGACACAAGGTCTAATTCTTCGTACGCGTTATGATAGGCGTTTCCTAATAATTTTTTCTTCTCTTAATAATTTTATTTTATTACTATTTTGATTTTAACCCTATTATGTTTACACAAACATCGCGTACTTTCTCTCTTCTTATCAGTCTGCCTTTTACACATACATGTATAAATACGTAAACGCATATATATATATATATATATATATATATATATATATATATATATATATAAACAATTAGGTTTTTGTTTGTTTTGTACTCGTGGATTATTTTGACTTTAGTGTACAGCAACATCGGCAGTATCCACTTGATTCGCGCGGTCATTATTACACATGTATGGTTAGATTTTGATTATTGACTGACCAATTAAAATGGCTAGTATACACGGGAGACGAAAAATTGACTATTTCAACGTTTTCTTAAAGTTAAAATATGGTTTAAAATCTTTCTGATCGACGATTTGTCGTTATATCGATAGTTTCTTTGTTCGCTTTTAATTAATAACGGAGCTGTGTCATCAAGCTTTTCTCTGTTATTTTTCAAAATATTTACTTCCTTATAACACGCCGCTTTTTAAAGTTGACGTGTTTGATCGGTGGCGCGTTTTTTTTAGGTGTTATTCGTTCGGCGGCTGTTAAACAAGTTTCTGATTTGTAGTTTTAATTCTTTTTTAAATATTGCGGTATAGCGGTAAAATTGCCACGACGACGACGACGATGTCGCATATTTACGGGCGTAGCTTGGATATCCACATCCATCGTAACGGTTCTACATGGGCATACTTTGAGGATATGATCCACTATTTGATCCTCTAGATGACAGTCACAGGATTGATCATTTTTGAAATCACACTTTGCGAGCATATAAATGGCTAGTTCGAACACGGTTCAAACGTACTCAACTTTTTCGTTATAGGTCCATTTTTAATGACCCCTATAATCGTAGTGTGCTATCTCGACGTTGGTCATTCCGATCCTGATAGATCTTGGTGTATCTATTGATTTGCAGTTTTTAATTTTTCTCCCAATGCGAACAGCCGCAATGGTCGCTAACACCGGTAATCATTCCATCGGAGTTCATTGAGTTGCACCTGAAATTATGCGTAAAGTTTTTTAGTTCTATGTCGGTACTTTTTTTTTCTTTCTTGTGAGTACTGTTCAGTCATACTGGTTCACTGGAAACATGATTTATCCAAATAACGATTAAGAATATGGGAATTGATTGTATTTTCATAAAACGTAACAATATTATTGAAATAATTAAGGATCTGTATTTAGGAGGAGCATAGACGGCTGTATATATATATAACAAAATAATAAAGAAAAACAGTTAATCACTATAAAATTTTTTTATTTGCGCGAAACTTTTCGACAGTTATGTCATTATCAAACGTGCACAATAAGCGTATAATAATATATATATATATATATATATATATATATATATATATATATATATATATATATATAGTCTTAATTTAATTTTTAAATATTTTTGATTCGCGAGAAATAAAATATGTTTTGTTTGAATTGTAACATCTGCTATTTTTTTTTTAATTATTAAAAAACACCCTTTAGATTATTGTTATAGTTATATTAATATTAATAAAAATAATATTTGATTATGATCTATGTTACGTAAATTGGAATGTTTATTAAAATTTTAATTAACTTTACTAAACATACCAACTCAATGTTTATCTGTATTCCTTAATTACAAATACAACTGTTCACATACATCTACACCATATTCTCTTGTTCTAACATACCCCTCCCCCGGAAATATATATATATATATATGCATGCGTGTATGTCTGTATATGTATATATAAAATATATTAATTACCACTTATTTTCATATACATTTCGATAACTAGTATAAAACCTTAACGATAAAATGATCTCGTAGAGATATTTAATTTTATGCAGAACAGTTATAACCGAGAAACCTGAGGATGAAAGTTATTTGCTCCGAAATATTGTTTACGCTATATGGAAGTTATTGCGTTGTTCTTGTTACTTTTTTAATATTAATTTATATTATTTTTTTTTTTTAATATTGATATGTCTTCTTATGTATTTCCAGAATAAGATTATTTTGTTCACTCGTTTATTATTTAGGATATACCGTATTTATCGGGAGATCTTCTTGATTGGTTAAATAAGAGAGAAATATGATAGATATTTGCGATTTTTGTTTTAGTCGAGGAGAACAAATCCGGTTTCGAAAAAACAGAAAAAATCAGACAATTTGGACGAATTGAAACAAGAATTGGATATAGATTATCATAAAATCACTGTAGAAGAATTATATCAAAGGTTCGGCACTCATCCGGATACGGTAAAAAACATTTCTAATTGTTTTTATTGATAAAAATAATTTAAATCGACATGTCAGTAAGTATAATTTTTAGGGAGACAAGTTTTTTCTTATTTTGCCGCCGATAACGTAATATGGATTTATTTTCGAGCTTTAACAAATTAAAATATAATCTCGGACTTATTAAACATTTAATTCAAAATCAGGATTTTTTAAAACATATGCATGTACATAAACAAGCATATATATATATATATATATATATATCTTCTTCTTTTATTGTCATATCCGTTCAGCGGATGTTGATGACTAAACTGTCCCATGGATCTCGATCTCTGGACGTATGTGTTAGTCTTCTTATTCCCCCGATTTCCGTCCAGTCTTTTATATTCTGCATCCAGGCTAACCCGATTTCGTTTTCCTGCTATTTTCCCTTGCAATATTAATTGCAGCAACTCGTATTTGTTTCCCCTCAACACGTGTCCTAGATATCGAACTTTACGTGTTTTTATTCTTCAAACACTGTAGTATCTGCATCCGAGTTCGCCTTTTCTGTTATCCTGCTTCCGAGGTATTTGAAGACCAAGATTTTTTCTATGCTTTTTCCATTTATCATTATATTGTATTTATTGCTATTTACATATTTAGTTATTTCCATATATTTTGCTTTTTCTACATTTATTTGAATTCCCATCTGTGTAGCGCTTCTTTGTACATCTTTAATTCTTCTCTGGAACTAGTTATAAGAACGGTATCGTCAGCGAACCTAATGTTATTTTTCAATACTCCATTGACTCGTACACTTTCTTGTGAGCTAGCTATGGAGTATCTCTTTTGAGTATATATTAAACAGCATAGGTGATACGATACATTTTGTCGTACACCACATTTGATATCTATATCTTTTGTTTCTTCTGTTACCAGCCGTACTTTTGCTTTCTGGTGATAGTATAGGTTCCTGATACATTTCAATTCTCTTTCATCTATTGACATATTTCCTAATAGTTCTAGCATTTTGTTGTGTTTAATCTTATCAAATGCCTTTTCAATGTCTATAAAGCCAAGACATATGTCTTTACTTTGGTCATAGCGCTTTTGCACCAGAATCTGGATATAGAATATTGTTTCCCGCGTGCTCATCCCGTTCCTAAATCAAAATTGGGTTTGTACCATATGATTTTTTGGGTTTCTATAAATTTGGTTTTGGATAATTCGCAAAAATATTTTTAATATATTACTCATTAAACTTATTAATCGAAATATATATATTTTTATATATATACTCATATGATCCGCTTAGCACTAGAGTTTATTTGTTAATTAGCTCTTTACAACCACATACTTCAAATGTTGCATCTAAATACTGGATACGTTAATTCATTCTTGGTGACAATGAATGTGACTCGCGTAAAGGAAAACCACGCGGTATGCGTACATATATATATATATATACACAAGTTGTACGAATATTGTGGCATTGCACCACCTGAAATTAGACGCAATGTAGCAGCAAAAAAAGAACGATGTAAAATAACAAACAATGATCTCCATCCACTATATAGCTATATAGGATTTGCTAGCCGAAGATTAATATCGTTTAGGCACAGTCGAAGAGCTGGAAAACTGCAAAGTCTGGAAGACTAGAAGCTTGGAGAACTCAGAGCGCTAGTAATGTTACGAAATCTCTTCCAACAGAAAACGATTTGAATTTTGCTCTGTGGCGCACCTTGAACAGAATAAGGAGTGGAGTGGTACGAACCAAGTACAACTTGAACAAATGGAAAATGGTGGATGAATATCGATGCGAATGTGGCATGGTGCAGAATAACGAACATTTATTCAAGTGCGACTTATTCGGCACCTTTGATGCAGATATATTACATTCTGATTTGATGAAGAAACTGTAAACTTTCTGATATATTGGTCGCAGAAAGGGTTATGACGGGATACGTTATAATATATATAATATATAATATATATATATATATATATATATATATATATATATATATATATATATATATATCATCTTGATTATTATATGCGAGACAGAAAAGAATTGATATAAAATTTAAAAAAATAAATAACAGAGGCAGTGTTCGAAAAGAAATTCATTATTTATCTAGAAATTAAATTAAAGTCATACGCGTGTGTATATGTATATCACGTCTTTGGATTTGTGAAATAGTTGTGTAAAATGAAACGAGTCCTAATATTTACGTGATGCACAGCGACAGGTTTTGCTCCGTGGCTCATCTTCTGGTGGTGCCCCAGACGATCTTCCAACCACGTAACGTTTTCTGATATTTTATTTAAATAATGCTGTGTGTAACCCCATCATGTTGTTCTTTTCCTTTCATAGGATTAATATCAGACTTCTTTTCGCGATCGTAATTGTTTACGTCAAATACTGCTCGGTGTGCTAGAAACACGTCTTCAAAATTAACCGACTCAGAATTAGACATACTGCACTAACACATAGGCACATATCAGAAAAAGGAAACACCACAATATACTGCCAGTATGGCCAAGAGCCGCTAACAGTCGAACACATGCTAACAACGTGCTTACCACTTCAAAAATCATCATCCTAATCGTAATATCGCATTGCCTACAGCATTCTTCGACAATGCGGCGAGACTGGAAAATATGCAATTTTTGAAAGCGATAAACGTATATCTTAGATTTTTTACGATTCTTTTGTATAAATTATTTGTTCGTAATATTCCGGACGATGGTAGTTTCCTTTTTATCTTTCAACGTTCCATTCCAAAGTTTTTTTTAAACTTGACAAAGTTCAAAACTTGTACCTGCGCCTTGTCTTGGGAGCTCTTGTTCTTACTGCAGTTTCGACGTTGGAAATAGAAGTTAAAGCCCTTCCTTTGGCTTCGCGCAAGCACTGACTTTCATCAATGTATATGACCAAATATTTCATTTTATTTATTTTTAGTTGCTTATTAATAAGTTTCAATTCTAACTATATTCTATTTTCAATTTCATGTTTTATATGTTTACTGGTTTTTAGGCTTGTTTTGCCCCAAGTTTATGTGTCTCTTCTTATCATCTATCTACCTCCAGTAATCTCCTTGTTTTAGTCTTTCCATCAAAATTAATTCACAGTCCTTTACATTTGTAATTATTTAAATTTATACATCGATATTGATTCATTTAAATTTTTTAAACATTCCATCCTTTCTTTTGCTATGAATAATTTATTTCATTTTTACACTATTGAAAAATAATCTCATTTTTTTGCTATCTTCGCAGATCGTTCCACTCTTTCATCCCTACATAATGCCCTAATAACATTTTCTATTCTCACCGTTGAATTCGTTACTTTCTGAAGTCCCTGCCTTTCTTTCTTTCACATTCACATTTCCGTCAAGTTATCTTTTTTTTTCTAATTCTAAAAGTTGAATTTTCTCTTAATTAATTCGTATTTCAATCCTCGTTGCTCTTCTATTATATACAATGTTCGTAATCTTCTGTTCTGAGTGACCAAAGTTAAAGTTCATCCAGATACTCAGTTACTTTAATATTACTGGTATTACCATTGCAGATTACTCAACTGAAATTGTTTTTATGTCGATATTATTTTCATCACTACAAAGGATCATATAAATAGTACTGGAAGACTCTATGGGCTCACACCTTCGTTTTCTACTTATAAAAGAATTGAACCACACCTCCTTCAAATATTTCGCCTTCCTTCTAATATGATTCGTATGTATTTCTCCTTTAAAAGTCTCTTCCTACTGATTGTAATTCCATCGATGATGCAGATCGTACTTTTTGTCAATATTCTGTTACCGCTACTTCGAGAACAATTCTTTATAAATTTTAAGAAATAAATAAAACAAAACGAAAATAAAAAATGTTATGTGAGAAATTATACTAAATTTATCTATTAATCGAATGATGATTTTTTTTTAACGTGAAATTTAATAAAAATGATTTAAAGGGATTAACTCACGCGAAAGCGAAGGAAAATTTGGAACGGGACGGACCTAATGCTTTGACTCCACCGAAGACTACACCGGAATGGGTTAAATTTTGTAAACAATTGTTCGGGGGTTTCGCATTGTTACTATGGATCGGAGCATTTCTGTGTTTCATCGCTTACGGTATTCAAGCGACCACTGTCGAAGATCCGGCTGATGATAACGTAAGAACTTCAATTGTAAATTGAAATTATGAAACACAAAAAAATAAAAAAAATAAAACCCATAGTAGGAAACAAAAATAATAGTTTACACATTGATAACACCTGTAATAATTGATGATCGTATATTTTTATTATTTTTTCAGATTATGAATTGTCCTTATATAAATAAATTAAAAAAAAAAATGTTAGTATTTTCGTAAATGATAACGTACTAAATGATTTTTTCGATTTATAAAACGATTGGATAGGGATAATAATACAATTATTTAAATGGTTTAGCAAGGTACTGTCAAACTAACGGGATCAAGGTGTTAATGTATCGTAATAAATCACTTCACATCAAAGCGGTCTTGTAATAAATTAAATTAAAGTATATACGAAACTGAAAAAGTTGTTTCAGTTTTCACCGATACAATTAAAAATTTTAACGATTTAAAAGTGCGTGCGTTCTTAAATTTTTTATTTAACTATACGACGTATTATAATTTTTCGCGAACCCGTTTTACTAGTGTAAATATTCTTACTAAACCGATAATACAATTTTTTAAATAATTTTTTAAACTAGTACATTGAATTCATTCATATATATATATATATATATATATATATATATATATATATATATATATATATATATATATATATATATATATATATATATGTTTATATATGTATGTGAAGTAGTGATTTTTATATATATATATATATAAAAAGAAAAATAAAGATATTAGTAAAAATCAATAATTGTTAAAATAATCAATAAGGAAGCCTGCCAGTGGTTCTACATTTTCAAGTAAAATAATTAAGAATAAGTAAATTATACATAATAACAACAATATATATTGAAAAGTATATGCTTTTCATCTGATTTTAGCACATTTGCTGACAAATAGTATTATAATAACCTTTAACACTCTAAATATTAATGATTAGCGTATTCGTATATACTTATAAAATATTAAAAAATGATATGGTCAATTAATTAATTATTGCATATATTTATAAAATATTAAAAACATTTAGAAACTACAACATCCAAAGTTGCGATAAGTAATAATAAATTATTAATAAAAACAACACAATAGAGATTGCATTTAAAAATTCTAATGTTTACAAATTAAAAATAGTCGTCAAAAAAATGTATGCAGGGGAAACGGGTATAGAATTTAAACTTAGATTTAACGAACGTTTAAATTCGTATAAAAACGATGATAATAAATCATTATATAGTAAGAGTATTGCGGAGAATTGAATCATGAAATTAATAATATTAAATATTTTATATATAAAGAGAAAAAACAAGAAATTATTTGAAAGATTAGACAAAATTAAATTACGAAATAAGAATAATTCATTAAACGCGTCAATAATTTTGTTACTTTTAAAGACCATATTACGAATATGTTTAGTGTTTAGTATTTAGAGTGCAAAATTGTAGGTTGTTATAATAATACCGTCTTAAACAAATCGTTGGTTAGTAGTTAAGTATATATTTTTATATATTATTTTCTGATTGTTATTATATATAATTTATTTATTAATATTTATTATTAATTATGTTAAATTACAAATATCGTGACTATTGAAAAGATTCGTT
Source organism: Coronaproctus castanopsis (assembly GCA_032883995.1). Classification (NCBI taxonomy): domain Eukaryota; kingdom Metazoa; phylum Arthropoda; class Insecta; order Hemiptera; family Monophlebidae; genus Coronaproctus; species Coronaproctus castanopsis. The sequence continues at coordinate 61,048,302 of CM065053.1, forward strand.
ATTAATAATTTTATGGATTAGTAATTTTTACTTATTACAATACTGTTCTGTTCCTTTTTTTCCCTGTTTACAAAAGTACAAGATTTTTAATCTGAAAATAAATTAGCTTAAATAAAACAGCGTCAACCGTAATCAGTTGGTCGTATTAGTTTACTGTGTGTTCGTTTTAAATATCTAATTTTGCGAAACAAGATAGAAAAAGTATTTATTATTAGTTTTTTTTTAAATATATGATTTTTTTTTAAATAGATAATTATATTAATATAAATTAAGGTATAATTTTTCTAAATTATTTTAAAATAAAAATAGAATAGTTACTATCCTTCTTAAAAAATAAACCTCCAGTTTTAACGATATCATGTTTACGTTCGTTCCACCTATCTGGATTTTCGGATTGTCGCGCACATTCCACCAACGACTTTCGTACCGCTTTCCATGATACGTCTTTACTGCGCTGAGGTGAAGGTATCATAAGTCTCCTCTATGAAAAACTTTAAGTCGTATGTTTTTTGGAAGCACATTGTTTCGCAGTCTGAATAATTTATTAAACGATAAATCTGTAATCCTTTAAAAACCGAAAGCCTAAAGCTGAAATCGATAATGATACTATTTTATTAAATTTAACCTTTGTTCAATCAATAATAATTATATATATATATACACACACACACACACACACATATATATATATATATATATATATATATCAGTGGCGAATCCGGATCTTTTTAATGGTACCGCTTTAGTATGTGTTTGTTTTCATTTTTAAGGATATTAAAAAGTACATTCATGGAAAAAATGTTAACTTGATTATTCAATGAAATCGATCGCTTATATTGCGATAGAAAAAAAATACATTCTTTTACTTACGCACGAACAATAAGTCAGTCAACTTTTAATATTCTATTGAACGATTCTAACTAGACAAAATTTTTATTACGGTAGAACTACAATTTCAGCGTTGAATTTTTAATATTAATTATAATTTTAAAAGTTCAGCGTGTACAGTTATGTATCTCTTTATTTTAACACACTTCTATATATTTACTCGGAAAACATATTGTAACATAGTAAAGTAGTTTATTTTCGCCGGCACTTATCAAACTTGTACGTTTATCAGACTAAAGTTAATGTAATAACTAAAAATACCTGTATAACGTAGATATTCGTGTACTACTATGTATTAAATAAAATTCTTTATATCAAAAAATTCACGTGGAAATAACATAACAAAACGATCAGTACCGGATTATATGCAACACTATGTAACAATAAGAAAACCGCGTCCGACGGCTAAAACTCCGCTTAGTACACACCGAGGTTAACAACACACGCACACCATTACGTAATAATTAGTCTAGCTCTAAACATCGCACCGGACCCGCTATCTTTAAAGATGTAGACAGCAGAGTTAGTTTGGTTGCCTACATGAAATATAAAAGGCATTAATTTTTCCTGCTCACTGAATTCACGAAAGGTTTATTAAAAGTATGAAATAGTTTCTATCTATTAAACATTAAACAAAGTTTTAGTAATTTATAATTTTTATTTTTACTCGGGTACCGCGGAGTATTCGCCCCTGACAAAACACTACGGCGTACACAATAGTAAAATGTCGATTACAGTGTGTGCACTTACAGAATAATTATAAAATAAAAATACGAATAAAAATTAAAAAAAAAAACTAGACCGCACTCACACAACACGTTAATAAATGGCAATTTAAAAAAATTTAGTTTTTTATGTATGTATATAAAATTTGTGTAGTCGTTGGTATATTTTTTATTTTTCAATCTCGTATTTAATTGGCGATGAATAATTAATAACGAATTTCATTACGTTAGTTGTATCTCGGTATTGTATTAACCGCCGTTGTAATCGTAACGGGAATTTTCTCGTACTATCAAGAAGCTAAATCGTCCGCCATAATGGATTCGTTTAAAAGTTTGGTTCCGCAGGTAAATTATAAACAGACGAAAACAGACGACAAAACAACAAAATGTATAGAAGAGCCATGAATAACAAACGCATTGATTTTTTTTTTTAAATTTTTTTTTAAATTTTTTTAAAATTTCGCGTAGTAGTAGACGGTAATGGCGATTATTTATTATTATTGTTGTCGTTACTACAGCAACGCGTCCATTATTTATTAATTAACACGTCGTTATAGCTACATCATCGTTTAGAGCCTAGTAGTTTTGGCGTACGCGCAGCTTCTGTTATACTCTAATTTTAATCAGTGATCGTTTGATATAATTACTTTTTTTTTTCTGTGTACTATATTCCGTACGTTTTAAATTTTTAAATTTATTTATTTATTTTTTAAAACGCTAATCGCGAATATATACGCCTGGTTTTAATTTAATTCATTTTTTTTTTATTTTTATATTTTTCATGATGCCGCTGACACGTTTGATTTTTGTTTTTAATTTTTTATTAATAATTTTTAATTTTTTTTTCGTGCAAATACGTTTTTTTTTTTTTTTTATTTTTTCGCCTTTTGTTTTTCATTGAAAGTTTACGTCACACATACTTCGTGTACATTTTTGTCGGCTAAAACGGACGATGCTACACATACCGTTTTAATCGTTTAACTTCGACCCCGATGACTTAATCGTTGCTTTTTTTATTTCATTTTTTTTTTTTAATAAATAAGGTTCATTGTAAAAAAAAATTAAGAATTATTATGACGTTTTTTCCGGCATATCGAGAAATTACTTAAGAAATATCGGTTTAAGATTCGTTGTTTATTTATATTTGCAAATATTAATATTCGGGATTTTTACATGAACTCTGCAGCTTTCTTATTAGCTTTTCTCAATATGCGCGAAATGACTGAATTTTTATTTATTTTTTTTCTGTTCAAAATCTGTGTGTAACGCAAGTGGTCAGTGAGATGAGATCGGATTATAGGCTAATAACTCTAATGATTTAATGTCGCTTAGCGTGTATTTAATGCATTTCGTACGCATCCACAACCGCTCTCAGTTTATGAGAATTGTAATTATTTGCGAATCGTTATGTATGAAAAAAATTGACACGATTTACGCCGAAAAAAATCGCGAATGTTAGAATGTACATAATTATAAGAGGAATTAAAAATATGTCCACGTCTTAATTAAAAGAAAAATAATGGTTTTTCCCGAAGTTGACATTTTCATATTTTTAAATTGTCGTATGTACATTCGAAATGATTATATCTGCCGGGATCTAGGAAGGTACCACAGGTGTCAATGATGAAATACGAACTTTTTAGCTAGGTTGCAATTTACCTGGAAATTTTTTTTGTGTCATATTTGACGTGTGATGCAGACGAAGTGTCAATCTCATATAACGTTGGTTAATGGTTGATAAAGTCGTCATAGTAAGTAAAGATGACATTGAAATAAATGTGAGCAAAACAAAATGGTTAGCAACACGTAATAGGAGAGATATTAGAGCATTATCAAAAGTTAAATTAACAGTAAATAGTCAAATCATAGACAGAGTTCCTAAATTTCAGTATCTCGGAACCTGTTTTCACGAGTAAACCGATCAATCGATCGAGATACGATCACGCGTAGAAAAATCGAGGAAGTCCTTTGTAAATATGAAAAATTTAATGGCCCGCAAAGACATTAACTTGCAGTTAAGACTACGGCTGGTGCGATGTTATGTATGGCCGGTACTACTGTACGGTATGTAAAGTTGACAAAACTCGATTAAAATTCGGAATGACGATTTGAACGTTCTCCGGGTATAATTCGTACTTTTTCGAAATAAATTTTCTTCTATTTTTCTCAACGAATAAACTTAGACGATATAAAATGGTGTCCGTGTGGCATCGTCTGTTCATTTCATTTTATTCGCTTGTAGCTTTCAATGTTATTCGTTGCATGATATCGAAAAAAATTTCGACCTCTATGGTTGTTCTTTGTCTTGTCAACGTTACTTTGTCGTAACACGCGCGCGCGCGTACACACACACACACATATATATATACATACATATATATATATATATATATATATATATATATATATATATATATATATATATATATGATATATATATGTTGAGTGGAATAGAGACTGTTGCTAATAATAAAATATTCCCGTATGTACGCTATAATATCATTATTATTATTAGTATCATTATTCACGAATCAAGTAGAGTTGCAATAAGTATATATACATTATATATATATATATATATATATATATATATATATATATATATATATATATATATATAATTTTATTTTTGGGGCTATAGCGTTTAACTAACGATGTTCGTTTAGTTTGCTTGTCGTTCGAAATTAATATTTTTGTAAAAAATCCTTAAATCGCTTATTGTAATATTTTAGCTTTGTGTATATTTTTTCTCTTTGTTCCCCATATCATTATTATTATTATTATTATTATCATACTCACTATGTATACAGCTGTGGTTGGGTGTAGCATTGGCTGGCACAATTTTTGTAACCGGATTATTCTCTTATTATCAAGAAAATAAAAGCAGTAGGATAATGGAATCTTTTAAGGAAATGATGCCTCAGGTAAGAAATTCGCTACGCGTTGTTTTCTATGAAAAATAAATATACGTACATACCGCTATGATACATTCTTTCTACACTGAAAATAATCCCCACATTCGTCATCACTTTCTTACATATTAAATTTCAACGCATGTCTCTCTGTCTTTCATTCTGTTTTTTTTTTTTTTTTTACTTTATCTCTTAACTTTTGTGCCTTTATTTTCTCACGTATCATTTAAATCCGGGTGCACCTATACTAGTGGTGTTATTTTTCTATACGATATAATTCAACCAGTGCAAATATCGGTATTTAGTAACGTTTGAACGGAAGTATATTTTCAGAAAGCAGACGATAGTTTACGTTATTATTATTTCGATGTATTTCGATAAATTACGCGAATAAGCCGGTTGCATTCTTTACGCGGAAATGTTAAGCCGGTTGCAGCTGTAGCGCGGCATAATACGAATGGGCACGACGATCATACGCGTATAGTGCGAAAAGTCAAGTGACACGCGTAAATACGCGAAATGAAGAAAACATCGTTAAATTTTATAGTTATTTCGTTACTTACTATCGTCATCGTTGGCCTCTTGTAGTTCGTTGTAATTTTTGCATACAAAATGGGCTATCATTCAGGGCACTAATTATATACAACGAAAATACGCCCGCAAACGATGTTATTGCGATGCTACTAACTTTTCTTTAATAATTAAGAGTTATATAATATTACGGAAGTATTTATGTTATCTTCGGCATACGGCATGATAGTCAAGCGCCCGAGAGTATCTTTATATGCCACCGCGCCATATACTTCGCTACTTACCGTCGTTCAAATTTAAGGCGGTTGCGATTACAACTTAATTATTCAATTTAGATATTCGGTTTCGTAATAAGGTTTTTATTGTTTTTCGTTGTACTCATTTTACTGTTAATTCTTTTTTCTTCTTCTGTATCTTTCTATTTCGTTGCCATTATGGTATTCGTATTTTTTTCTCTCTTTCCGGGTTAACTAAAGTTTCAATATCGCTTTTTGCTTTACACTATTCAATATATTTCGTCGTAGAATTCCTCGGTTCCTTTTGCGTTGTACCTTCCAAGCTTATAACGGTCCCGTTCTATTTCAAACGATCCTTATTATGTATTGATATATTATTCTATTTTTTCTGCCCCATTAAAAATATTTTTATTTGTAATTCGCTCATTTTTAAAAATATCAACGGTTTTTTTCGCATAAACGCATTTTTTGTCGTGGCTACTCTTGTAACGATTTCACGGTGTCCCGACGTATCTTCAATTATCCTCCGTTTTAAGAATCAGAAATTTTTAATCCATTGTAATTCTTTCCAATTCGATTCGTTGTTATTTATTTTTTCGCGTTAAGCTGAATTTTTTTCAAGAAAATGGGAAATAATGCAAAGTAGAAAACGTGAAAAATTGGCGTGAATCCGGCACAGGAAACTGCGTGTCTCAATCACAGCGCCAATCGCGAATAACGTTTGTACGATGTTCCGTTAAGTTCCTGTAATTATGTAAAACTAGAATTTTATTTATTTTTGTTTATTTTTTGTTTTGAAGAAATTTTTTCATCACTACTTTTCCTGAAGAACGAGTTATGTGTAACGATTAGATGGTGGTTACATTGAATTGCGTTTTTTCAGTCTTGCGCTCGTGTACGAGCATATGCGTGTGAAAACAAACCGACCATTTTATTAACTGACATGCATGCGCGTAATCGTACGACCTTCGAATGTAAACAAACAGATTTATTTTTCATCCGTTAGTCGTACGATTTTGGAGTATCAAATACTATCGTAGTTAAATAACATATTGATTAGTAAACATTTTAATTTAGTACTAAGGTGTTTTCAAAATTTAAAATGGACCTGGAAAAACTTATTTCGTGTGCAGATTCGAAAAGATCTAAAAATGTGAAGATTACCACAATAGATTGGTTCTAAAAGAAATTATAGAAAGAAGTATAACAGAACTGAGAGATACAAGTAGTGTTTTTTTTTTTTTTTTAATTTCTGATCATTAATTTATGAATTTTTAAATCGCTATTTTTGAATAAAAAAAATGTTGACATTCTATTTTAAAAACAATATATTTTCTCAATATATTGCAGTATCAGTTATTTGGTCGGAAACAGTGTAACCACGCTCAGTAATATAACCACAGGGTCTTACACAATTCGAAGTTATATTTTTCAAATTATTACTAGATTTTTTTTTACATTTCTCGGACGTTTTGTCGTAATATTATTACTATTATTATTTTTTATTATTGATAATATTATTTTTTTAATCGCCGAAATTTTCTCGTATTCCTCTGGTGCTTTGTCCTTACATTATTATTACTATTCTGACTAATTTCTATTTGATTTGCACGTTTCTACTCGCTTTATCGCACCAACGGTTCATCTATAAAATCGCCTAGTATTAAGTATAGAAAATATATACACAGTGAACTTCTGATTATCCGTACTCATTCTGGAATGGTAAAAAAAAAATGAGAAAAAAAATGTTCACGGTTATATAATTAGAATATTGGTTTCTAAGTGAAGCCTGGCTTACATCGTTATTAACTGTATTGTTACATTTAATAGTGATAATAGTACTGATGCAGAAGATGTACTAAATGAGATAAATGCAATTTCTTATTCTGCTGCTATACAATCTGTAGAAAATTTGTTAGATTATTTGGGATAAAGGGGATCTAATTACGGTGACATCACTGCAGTTCGTAAAATATCTGTCAATATACTACAAGAAATGAACAACCAGAAACAAAGACGCATTACAGAATTTTTTCAGTAGTAGATGTTAAAATGAAAATTTCTAGTTTGATATTATATACAGAGCGATAAGTCATTTTTATATTTTTGTACCGATGTTAATTTTTTCTTTCATAAACGGATTATACATATTTTTCTATTACCTGTGCGACCCGTCACGGTGATTAAAACCCGGATAATCGGGAGTTCACTGTAATTTTTTTTTAAATTAAAAATTCGTACAATGTAGTTAACGCGCGTGTAATATTACGACTTCGATTTTGCATGTACATTTTACCGCTTTTGTTTCATTCATACTAACATCTATTATCCTTTATAATAATAATTAACTAATTGCAAATTAATCGAATGCACCAGGCTGTTAAAACATGTGATTTAACCGCTTTTTATTATTTATGACTACTTCTATACATTATAAATGCGCTTACACACAAACGTACGTATTACGCACAAGACGTACGTGTTATACATAAAACGTTGTATATTTTATATTATATATGTGTATTAATTTTATTCGATGTTTGAACGAAAAAAACCAATAGATTAATCTTTTTTCATGATCTATGCTACATTATTGGCAAAATCAGAAAATGAAATAACGAAATTAATTACACGCGTCAAAGTAGTTAGCTAGCGAAATACACGAATTACTAATTAGTAAAACCCAGATTATGATAATAGACAAGATCGTCGTCCGTAATGACACCAATCTCTCGTCAGAATATGAATTCGTTTATTTAGTACGTTTGATTAGAGCAAATGGACCTTGCTCGAATGAAATAAAAAGACGAATTGCTTTAGGGTAGGTCGCAATGATACGATTGAAGCATATAGTTCGTAACAGAAAGAGTTTGTCAAAATTACGGAAGCGAAGTTATTAAGAAAAAACTGTGTTGGATCAGATTACGATGTATCATGGAGAGTCGCTCGAAACACGCCAAACAAACTATTCTGCATTAAGTTTTTATAAATCCGATTACGCGGTTTTATTAAAATACATTTTTCGCGATACCTAAAAAAACCATAATTCAATAATGACTATCGTACAATCAGTTTTATGTCGCATATATTCTAAATAGATTTCTTAAGATTATTTATTATCGAATCTACGTCGGATGAACGATAATTCGGGATTCAGTCAGTAGGTGGGCGGAATGAAAAAGAAACATTCAGAGAAATTCCGATTAAGAAAAAGGTGCATGCCAGATTTGCACTTTGTCTCACTTGTATATTCTGAAGAAATTTTAAAAAATTGAACAAGACTGTATTGAAGTTGGAGCATTACATTCGAAACTTCAAAACATGCTTTACGTAGCGGTAATAGTTGACAGTTCATAGGGTTTTAAAATAAAATGAGTAGTTGTACACAGAAATTACGATAAAACTACCTAGCTAAGAAGAAAATGTTTTTGTTTAAAACCGCGCTATTCAACATGTTCTTCTAAAAATAAATTGCTGTGTGACAGATACTCGTTCGAAGAAAGTGACCAAACGGCAGAAATACGCGTACGAATGAAGAAAACGAGAAAAATATTTATAAGTGTAAAAAATTTAATATCCAGTTAAGATGTAAATCTCGAGTACTTTACGTCTACGTCTCTTACGATGCTACGTGCGGTCGGTATTATTCTAGGGTATATCATTATACGGACATTGGAAAATGAAGCGGCCTTCGAAATATGGAATGAAAAATCTTACGTAAAATTATGGACGCTCCTTGATTCGTGTCAAATCAGTCTATACGTTCCGTCTTGCGGATATCAACTGTTTCAGAAGTAGCCAAAAAAAGATACAAGCTTTTTTTCAGCAGACTAAGAAATTCCGCTAATTCAGCTATTCTGCAAAATCGTGATATATCACTCGGTTCATCGCGTCGGTTGAAGAGAAACTGACCAAGAGACAATCTTAAAACTTCTTTCTCCTCCTCTCATTCTTTCTAGATATGTCTTAAGTTGTGGTCAATGAACCATCAACAGTATCTGATTCTTATTTATTTATTGCACTATGTACAGATTTTAAATAACATAAATAATAATTTGATATATTTCATTCTTGACCTTCCTCCTGATCTTGTTCTTTCTGTGGTGCCTTTAATTATCTGCGTTAAATGTTCATTGTGTCTGAAAATATGACCTATTCATTTGTATCGGTTTTCTCTTAATTTTCCTAATAAGCTTTCACGGATTAACCTAAATACTTCCTTTGTTACTAATTTTCTCTGTCCATGCTTTTCTTTCCTTTTCTCTTCCAACTTCAGGTTTCGATCTCCTCCAACTGGCTTCGCGTCTTTTTATCTATCGTCCAAACTTCCGAACAACAAAGTAAAACGCTACATACGAATGTTTTGATAAATTTCTCCTTAATGTCTATATTCATGTTTTTTTTTTATTACGTTATATATGATCAACTAAGTATGTATTTATAACCCTAATCTTGCATCTCACTGGAGCTGCCAGATTAAAATACTTTATCTTTTCTTCACTTTGTCTCCTTTCCTATTCCTTACGTTTCCCTTTATCTTCCCTTATATTTCTACCGCGAGCATCGTTGCTTATGATATTTCGATGCAATGTTAAAAAAAAAAAAAAAGAAAATAAATTAACTGTATAATATCCAGATTAACATGGTAGTATACGAAGTAATTTAAAACGTCATATGATTTTGATCCAGGTACGATCGCACGATAATTTTCAATACTCCCTTTCGATTCGCGCCCTCGTATCGTTGCTGAACATTCTAGCAGCTGTACGTTATTTTTACGTACAAGGATACTAATTATACACAACGCGGTCTCGCGCGCGCATATGATATACAGAGTGGAGTGCCACAGTCTTCTCGGTGATAATTAATAATTACGGAATGATGAAAAACGTTATTTACTTTACGTCGTGAGCTGGGATCGGACGCTAAACCGTCAGGTTGACATCTGACCGCTCTAGCAATTATGCCATCGCGTCGTCTATAGATATTATACAATGTCGAGGAAGCTTTTTAAATCGGAAAAAGTATTTTCTCAATACGATGAATAAATTGCCGAATATGCGAATAAAAAACTATTTCCAGTTGTAAGTCGAACGGTGATATTTTAACGACTGCGAATAATCAAAAACGGATTAAATATGGGAATACTCTAAATTAAAAATTATCGACCGATGAGTTTTATACAAGAAATTAAACTGAACGTAAGCCTTAATTTATATTATAAATTTTCCATTAGTTTTTATTCCGTTGTATATATCGATATTATTATTTCGATTAATAATCTATTTTCATCGTAGTTCGCGACTGTTATAAGACAAGGAGAAAAGTTAACTTTGCGAGCTGAAGATATCGTTATAGGAGACGTGGTCGATGTAAAATTTGGTGATCGCATTCCGGCTGATGTACGAATAATCGAATGTCGCGGTTTTAAAGTCGATAATTCCTCGTTAACCGGAGAATCTGAACCGCAAAGTCGTAGCGTTGAATTTACTCACGAGAATCCGTTGGAAACGAAAAATTTGGCATTTTTCTCTACTAACGCTGTCGAAGGTAGCGATTTAATTATTATTTTTATTTAAACATTCATCTTTTTTAATTTTTTTTTTTTTTTTTAATAAAGTATTATAAACGTGGAATTCGATCGTGTTATGAAATTTTTTCACATCGTTCATAGCGTTCGTGATTTAAGCGATTTCTTAGTGTTTAACTTTTTAAAGTTGCTTTAAATGTCGTTTTCCCCGCCTATTACCGCGCAATAACTTTACATTAAATTGTATTCATAGTCTTTTCATCTCCGAGGTCACTTTAAGTAGTTTAAATATCGAGGTTATATTATTATATTTACATTTAAAGTATTTTTCGGTTATTTTTCACACGTATTTGTGCCATATATGTAGCTGGGTTTCTTACCACCGTTTGGCCGGTTGCATATTTCACACCATCTATCTTTAGTGCTGGGTGTTAGCCGAGTTTCGTAGTTGGTTATAAACATCATTCTGAAATTATCTGGTGTAACATGAGGAAAATCAGCAAGTAGTTTAAGAACATCAGCGCTAGTATTTATTTATTCTTCTGCAAAATATATCGCGCCGGTTTACAAAAAAGATGGACACCGCGCTGAATGAAATAACGCGATTAATTGCAGGTATAATAAAGTCAACACTTACAATTATCGCACCGCCCACGAAAAGGCGAAATTTAGCAGCAAATAAGGAATGGTCAAAAAGCAAGCTGAAATCGGACTTTACATCAGGATACGATTTAGACGAAACGTCTCGGTCCAAGAAAATCCTCACGCTTAATAGTTGAAAAATTGATGATTACGACGGAAAAAAAAAATCGAAAGAAAAATAGACGTTCGATAAACCTAGACAGACACAGACTGATAGTTATATCGAATGGAATGGTGAACGACCTCTTCCTATGACCGGATCTTTTTCGCTTTTGACATGGAAGATGTGGAGATATTGAATTAATAATCCGTCTTGTGATTGTGGTCACTCCCTATAAAGTTTTGAACATATGATATTCGAGTGACCAAAAAGACGTTTTAACGTGGATTTGCGAGATTTGCGCTCACCGTTTTTTCATGGTTATACAAGGTCTGGGAATTATAATTAATTAAAGTAAGCACGTCCTCTTCGCCTGTTTGAGTAGCCGGAATCTCTGTATTGTATTTAACCAATAATAATAATAATAATAATAATCATAAACATATGAACGAATTCAATTAGGATGAAATAATGCAATGTAATCATTATTATTTAAATTAATAATCGTTCAATGAAATTTTTTTTAAATATCGAATAATCTTTTAGATTGTTACCGAATAATATTTTACCACGCCATCTCCCGTTTATGTGTTCATTATAATGTAGTAATTTTAGTGTATTTAACCGATTTTTGATTAACGAGAAATTTCTGGTAATTAATTTTTAGGAACTGCTAAGGGAGTGGTTATTAGCATCGGAGATAATACCGTTATGGGACGTATCGCTGGTCTAGCATCGGGTTTGGATACGGGTGAGACGCCTATTGCGAAAGAAATTCATCATTTTATTCACATTATTACCGGAGTTGCTGTATTCTTGGGCGTTTCATTCTTCATAATCGCATTCTTGTTGGGTTACAATTGGCTGGATGCTGTAATTTTCTTAATCGGTATATTCGAATTTTTTAAAACAAATTTAATTAGGTTAATCTATCTTCTTTTTTTTAAATATATTATCGGAAAATAAAATTTGCTTTTAGGCGAATTTATTTATTTATTTCTTGTTCGGTTATATCGTTGGAGTATTATTTGGAGGTTTACTTTAAAATGCGAACATTATAGTACCCGTATAAATTTAAAAAATTATCTTCAACGAGCGGTTTAATATATATATATATATATATATATATATATATATATATATATATATATATATATATATATATATATATTGATATATTGAATTTTAGCTCGAAGAAACATCATAAATTTTGTTATTTTCATTTATTTATCTATTTATTATTATAATAATAATTATTATTATTAAATTCCAATACGTTCAATAATATATGGTCGCGATAGAATTCCGATAATTTTAATTAAAGTAAAATAATAATATTTTTCTGGAACCTTCGACATTAATCTGTAACATTTGAAAAGTTTCCGGACGTCTTCAAACTGTTACAGTTACCTTTAAAAATACGATTTTGTTACATTCAGTTCGGTTTTTTTGCCGACAGAAGTAGCTCTACTAATGATGCTTTATTTGAACATGCGCCGTATGTTGCAAAATGTCTCTAATTCTTTCGAACCATGAAATATTGTTTGAAAAAATATATAATTACGGACAACAACTTCAGTGACAATCAAATGCAGAAATCAGGAGTGCCTGAAGGTAGTGTTTTGGAACCGTTTCTTTTTACAATTTACATAAACAATGATGGAAGATTATTTAGCTACGCCGATGACACAGTATTTGATACGATATGTTCTAATTTATTACAGAAGTTAGTTCAAGAAGGGGTTAATAAAATATTTCATCGCTTGAACAATTATAAATTAATCTTAAGGAATGGTAAGGCTATATATATATTATCTATACAAATCAAGATACAGTGCGAATAGTGAAGTCGTAACAAGAATTAATGAAATTAAATATCTCGGTATCGTGTTAAATAACAAATTAAACTGGAACGCACGCACGGTTTACTTAGCAAAAAAATTTTTAATTTTTTTTATTTAAAACAATTTTTCTCGCCAAAGCATTTGAATCGTTTGTACATACCTCCGCATCAACCGGGTCTCGCTGATGAGATTGCTCACTGGGGAGGCACGGCTAAGTATGGCTCAAAACCCATTGAAACATTATTAAAGTCAATCGTTAATAATGAAAAACAACATTACGAATAATGCAACTATTTGATCTATTTAAAATGGAACTAATAAATTATGATTGAAATACTTAAATTTGTAGAAACTAGGTTGGTTGAAGCAACTAAAGCCAGTAATCCTGCCGTTTAATAAAACACTGATGAAGATACTGGCTAGGAGCAAAATCGTGTGTTGAATTTATTAAGATTTATTAAACTAGGATTAAAATTATTATTACCATTCTTACTTTCTAAATAAACAGAAACAAGCTCAAATAAAATAAACCGTTAAAAACGCGTACATTTTTATACTGATGACGTATTTGATATATGATGGGGATGATAAATGCTTTAGAATTGTTTTTCTCACTTTTTTTGTCATTTTTTTATATTTTCATATATATATATATATATATATATATATATATATATATATATATATATATATGTGTACATTTGTGTTTATATATATATTCATATAAATCAGTGCACTTGTGTAGTGCTAAACACATTTATGTGTACCACCGTATGTTTTAATGACATGTACCATGATTATGAGTCAGTTGTTAATTACCTTATTTGCTAATTATTTATTTATTTTCAAATTTTTTATCCACCTTTTTTTTCTCATAGGAGCCAGTTTATTTCTATAATAATTTAAATGCATATTTCGCCACTTTCATGTTATAGTATTTTATTTTCGATAGATCGGATTAAGTGTGCAATTCTAATTACATTTAAACTAAACCGTAACAGTAAATACATATTTACTTTTTTGTACACAGGTGCATCCGCTGTGTTGTATATAATTGGTTATTACTCAAAGTTATTTATTTTATGTATTATCTTATTATTCATATTTTTTTTTTAAATTTTTACTGAATTTTTCCTTTTTTTTATAAAATGTCTGTAAAATGACGAGTAATACCGGAATAAATAGAAATATAAATTATTATTAATTTTTGATTACAAAAAACAGTTGAAATCACTAAACTTTATTTTATTAAGCAAAGCTTTTCGGCAACTACGCCATTATCAAGCTATATATAAATAAAATTAAATATATAAAAACATAAAATATTAATTTAAATCTAAGTTTACAATTTTTACATAATAAATGAATTGTAATTACTTAAAACTATCTGACAGTGACTGCGGTAAACAACACAATCAAATATCTGTAATATAAAATTTACAGAACAATAGCTAGAAAATAATTATTTTATAAAAATATGTATTTGAACAATGAAAAATATATTTTATGTAATCAAAAATCAATAGCTAGGAATAATATAATTTTTACAATATACTTTTTAAAATTAATTCTTCTTCAAAATTTACCATTGAATTTAATAAATTATTTTATCCCTTTCTTTTATTATTTCCATTTTTTCAAGTAGTATTTTTATTTTTTTAAAATGTTTTTCTGTATGTAAAATTTTATAATTATGATTAATATTATTTATTTTGTGTTTTAATTCTATACAATGTTTTCCAAATAATGATTTTTCATCATTATTTGTATATGAGTTTAAATGTTCTTAAAATCTTGTTACGAATTGTCTGCCTGTTTCTCCTATGTATTCTTTTTCACATTGATTACAATTTAATTTATAGACTCCGGAATTTTTTAATATATTTCTATCTTCTATTTTGTTATTACTGATTGATTTTA
Organism: Coronaproctus castanopsis; assembly: GCA_032883995.1. Taxonomy (NCBI): domain Eukaryota; kingdom Metazoa; phylum Arthropoda; class Insecta; order Hemiptera; family Monophlebidae; genus Coronaproctus; species Coronaproctus castanopsis. The sequence goes on from CM065053.1 coordinate 61,063,630, forward strand.
ATAATGTATTATTATTTCTTATTGCTAAGTCGATGTTATATCTGTTAAATATTTTAATTATTTTATACGTATGACTTCCTACATAATTTATTGAACCTAAATAATTCTTTTTATCTTTTTCTATATTTATATTGACTTTAGTTTTATTCTTATTATCATCATTTTCATAAAACATTACAGTTGTACAATTAATTTCAAATGTTTATGGGACAAGTTGTTTATTGTTATAGAGTTCGTGACTTATAATTACATTATCCTATACAAAACAATTGTGGTTGTAACTATTTTCATCGTATAAAGTCGAGTTTAAATGGAGCTATCGTAAGCTATCGTAGACTTGTCGTTGTTAGACGACTATATCGAAGTAATTATTGCTCCAACAGAATAGTCGACTTTAACTAATTCTGTTGATACTTCTTAAAATTTATTACTGCGAAGTTTTGAAAAAAAAAATTGAACAAAATGTGAATCGTTCTTTTTTTCACTCAAATGTACTGGCGATAAAGCTGAGTATCTTTTAGTTATCATTTTCACGTAATTGCCGACTGTCGAATTGCTGAAATTATAAATCGATTCAACGACACACGGTGAAATACTTAAAGTAAAATTATCAAAATGAAGTCCTATACGTAGTTTACGTTATTAAGTTTAATAATAATTTAATTCAGTATCGATATAGTTTGCTTTTCTTCCTGTTAAAATTGTATGGATTTATTGCGATATATTTAAATCTCGAAATTCTATAATTTCGACTATATAACGCGTGATATATTGACCGGGCGACGTATAATTATGATTGGTGGTATACTTTAGGTATAATTGTCGCGAACGTACCTGAAGGATTATTGGCTACCGTTACGGTTTGTTTGACGTTAACCGCGAAACGTATGGCCTCAAAGAATTGCTTGGTTAAAAATTTGGAAGCAGTCGAGACTTTAGGATCTACGTCGACCATCTGTTCTGATAAAACTGGAACGTTGACTCAAAATCGTATGACTGTCGCTCATATGTGGTTCGACAATCAAATTATTGAAGCGGATACTACTGAAGATCAATCCGGTATTACTTATATACATTGAGTATAAGATTGCATTAATTACATATATCTCAAAATCACGATTTGCTTATTTCTATTCAATGCTGGATGTAAGCGTTCCCGACCCAAGCATCATCCATCCATTTCACTCCCACAGACTTTTGAATGTCTTCTTGCCATTGCATGCACGGCTGACCACGGATTCTATATCCTCTCTCCCGCCTATATTGGTCCATCTATCATCTGTCCTCGCGATTTGACCAGCCAAATTCATATCTACCAGCTTTGTTGTATCCACTTATTGTGTTTTTGATTCACCCTCTTAATATACAGAATTATTCTCTTATGGGCTGTTTGCTTTACGGCCAATTTTCTAGCAACATATTTCGTAAGGCATGTTTCTGTTCAGTCTGGGAGGATGCACTGTTTATATACTTTCTTTTTTAAACAGTTCGGTATGTCTATTTTTCAGTACATTATTCAGTTTTCAAGAAGCTATGAATGAAAGATGCGTCTGTCTTTTAATTTCTTTACATATTATTTCTTTATCTACTATGATTACTTGACCCAGGCACACATATTCATATATATATGTGTGTGTGTGTGTGTAATTTTCTCGTATGTGTATTATTATCGATATCATTGATTTTGTGTTTTGTTTAAAATTACAGGCGTGCAATACGATAGGAGCAGTCCCGGATTTAAAGCATTGTCGCGTATAGCTACGTTGTGTAATCGAGCTGAATTTAAAGGAGCGCAAGAAGGAGTTCCGATTTTGAAAAAGTACGTTTGTTTATACGTTTTATTTCATGTTAAACCTTTGCGTTTCGAATGCAACTTTTGAAAGTTGATAGTTAAATTCTTACTAAATTTCGAGATTAGGACAAATTCCAGGAAACAGAGGACAGAACATATTTTATCAACACATTATCGAAGAACTGACACTGGAAGTTGAAAAGAGCTGATCTGATTTGGGGCGGACAATGGCTTATCATGGAATTAAACCGATCCCAGAATGATTTTGATTATAAGTTTCTACGAATTTTTTGTATCAGCTCGTCTGAATGTTTTTAAAATAAGATTCTTTCATCGTTATTGAATACTGCTTTTGAATGACGTAATATTTTTTCGAAATCGCAATTAAATTTCGCTATCTGACAACAATTTAAAGCGACCGATATTTAATTATTTGAAACGACGATACTATTTATCGTAATTCTTTATTAGTTTAATGCAATTTTATGCCAGTCGGAAGGTAAACTTTTACAATTTCGTTAGACGTAGAAAAATTATACATTCATTACACGATGTGCTGTTTTATAATAAAATTCATTTTGACCACATATTAAAACGCGGTGGCAGTGTGTTTTTGTTCTCATGAATTAAAATATTAACTGGAACACGAATTTCCACAGTATATTCAGTTATTTATCCAATTTGATCACTAAATGTAATTTCATTGGAAATAGGAAAATGTGAGAAAAGCAGCTTGTCTATTTCTGTAAGTGTTGCTGGAGATTAGTTCTTTATTAAAGTGAATCATTCAGGCCACGTCCAAACGATCTTCGGAGCTGGCAACCTTGTTTTTAATATATAATTATACATAGATGCGCGCCCAGGTGTGTAATATATTATATATATATATATATATATATATATATATATATATATATATATATATATATATATACATACATATATATATATATATATACATATATATATATATATATATATATATATATGTATATATATATATACACACACATATATATATATATATATATATATATATATATATATATATATATATATATATATATATATATATATATATATATATATATATATATATATATATATATTGCTTTCAAATTTTATTCGCTCGCCAGTCACTGTTCTATAATATATATTATTCTTTTTCATCTTTGGTGTATCAGTCCTTGGATTTGTTCGCCGTCTTTGACTCTGCTTCTTTTTAGGTTCTAGCATTTGAATAAACATCGGAAACGCAAGGCAGCGGTTTTATTTTTTGTCCAGGTTGTTTCCCTTAGCCTTTGGATAAAAATTTTTTCCGCAAAGCAGTGGTTTGCTACAGTAACTGTTTTGGTCCGCGGCTGTTTATTTGACTAATGTCTTATTCACTACTAACCTCTGGCTGTTCTACTATCGGCCACCCATGGTTGCGCTCCGTTTTGGTTTACATCCGGATCCTTTTTTGACTCTTCATTTTACCAGCACACACACACACATTTATAATATTGAGGTATTTTTATAATTTATCATAATTTACTTTCTGTCGGTAATGCTCAGTCATCTGCAAAACTGGGACAGTCTATTTCTAGATTGTTCTTTTTCTAATTAAAAGTGTATATATATATATATATATATATATATATATATATATATATATATTCTTCTTCTCCTCAACCCGAGGGTTGGTGGGTAACACGACAGGGTGCAAGATCTTTTCGTGCTGTAGCTAGTTCTTTAATTTCCGCGTACGGCCTTCTTCCCTTGATTTCATCCATGAACCTCCTTCGAGGTCTTCCTCTGGATGTTACCTATTGTTTTTCCTTCTAATACGTTGGTAATTCATGTTGAATGATGTATAATGTGTCCAATTGTGGAATTTCTTCTTCTTTCTATTGTCTTTAGTATTTCTCTTTTTCATTAATTCTGGACAGTACTTCGCGGTTCGGTATTTTAGCTGTCCATTTTATTTTCAGCATGCGTCGCCAACGGCACATTTCAAACGCCTCTAGCTTGCACTTTTCTTTCTTAAGCGGCGTCCATGCTTCACATCCGTAAAGTGCAATGCTCCAAATGAAACTTTTAATAAACTGTTTTCTAGTGTCTAATTCCGAGATGAGAGGAGACCCATTTTTTGGCCGAAAGCGTTCTTAGCTTGTGCTATTCTTCTCCTTATTTCCCGTTCTGATCTGCCATCGTTTGATATTAGGCTGCCTAGATATTCAAATTCCTTTACTTGTTGAAACATTTTATTATTATCTTCATCTGTTTTTCTTTTTTTTTTATCGCGTCTTAATACTTTCGTCTTCTTTTCATTTATTTTATTTTCATTAAGCATTTGATGTTTAGTTATCTGTTTAGATCATTAACTGATTTCTGCAATTTTGCTTCGGAATCCGCAACCAACGCTATATCATCCGCATATCTAATTGTCTTGTACGTTACTCCATTTATTTTTATTCCTCCATTATGAATATCAGAGAAGCACCTCATTGCTTTTTCCATATAAATGTTGAATAACATTGGTGACAGGCAGCAACCTTGTCTGATTCCTTTCTTTATTTTGGCGACCGTTTTTTCGTTAATCGTGATTTTTTGATTTTTGTACAGTTAGAATATTATTCCTCGGTCTCTGAAATCTATCTTCGTGTCTCTTAAGCATTGAAACATAATGTTCCAGTTAACGTTATCAAATGCCTTCTCCATGTCAATGAAGGCTATATACATTGTTTTATTCATCCCCAGTGTTATTTCCATGAACAGCCTGAGAGTCGGAATAGCTTCTCTTGTTCCCCTATTCCTCCTGAATCCAAATTGATCTTCAGGTAGGTTCTCTTCTATTTTATTTTTTATTCGTTCATAAATTATCTTAGTTAGAATTTATTGTGTGAGGTACTAGGCTCAGAGTACGGTACTGCTCGCATTTTTGAGCGTTATTATTTTTTGGTATGGCAATCAATCTATCTGAAAGTCCTCAGGGATGATTTTTTCGGTTTCATAAATGTTCTTTATCAATAGTGTCTTTTGCTTTCTCTCCAAGTATTTTAATAATTTCACTAGGAATTCCATCCATTCCTGTCGCTTTCCGCAGCCTGAGCTTCCTAACCGCAAATTCAAATTCTTGTTTCAGAATGTTTGGTCCTATTTCGTCTTCCTCCACAGATGTCTCCTCTTCCACTGCTTCTGCATGATTCATTTCCTTGTCATCATAAAGATGTTCAATGTATTCCTTCCATCTGTTTTGTATTTCTTCTTTTCCTAATATTACGTCTCCACTGTTGTTTTTGATAATACTTAGACTCTTACGTATCGGCTTAAATTGTAACTTTTATATGCTTTTTCCAAGTCGCCGCTTTTCATGTTTTGATCAATATTCTTACACTTTGCCATTATCCATTCCTCTTTGGTTGCTTTCCTGTTTATAAGGTTCCTTATCTTTTTGTATTCAGTTATTTTTCCTTCTATTTTGGTTTTTCTTCTCTGTTCCATTAATAATTGTATAATATCATCTGTAATCCATCGTTTGTAAATTATCTTATCTTCTTTTCCAAAATGCTTTAGAGTCATATATTTTTTTTTTTTTTTATATATTCCCATTTCTCATACTTGTATACGCTGTGGATTGAGTCTTTTCTCTGCTTCTATTTCGAAAGCTAGTTTATGTTCTTTGATCTTAGGTAAATTCCATTTATTTTTCTGGTTATTTTTCCTCGAAAACGTTTCAAATTTAGTCTGCTAGTCATTATAACCGGGATGTGATCAGAGTTAATATCTGTTCCCGGGTAACTTTTGGAAACCTTGACCGGGTTCTTATATCTTTGGCGCACCAAGATATAGTCCAGTTGGTATCTTGCTTTGTTCTCGCGGGAAGCTCCACGTATATCTTCTTTTTTTTGGTTGTTCAAATATTGTGATGATCAAATCATGGCTTCTGCAATATATTTACAGTGTTTTGTGTATATTTCTATTACTAATATAGGGAAGTTAGCGGAGATGCTTCGGAAGCGGCTTTATTGAAATGTATGGAATTAGCTCTGGGCGATGTTATGTCTATCCGCCGTCGTAATCGTAAAGTATGCGAAATTCCGTTCAACTCGACCAACAAGTATCAGGTAAGACTAATGTCATTGTCGTAAACAATGTATGGGAAAAAAATAATTTCTATAAAAAGTATTTTCTTTTTTCAAACTTTCTGTAATTAGTTTTCAGTTAGAAAGTGTTATTTTTAATTGTTAAAACTATTTATGATTAGAAATATAGTTTTTCCCTTTCTCTAATAAATGAGTGGCGCAGACGAAAATGGGTATGGGTAATTAATAACGCGTTTAAAGTGTTCTATTGGATGTGTTCGAAGATAAAAATCGAAGGAAATAATAAACTTAAGGAATTACGACGGTGAAAAACGAATATTGCAAGGCGAAATTGAAAGTTGTAAAATACGGAAAAATCTTTTTAACCGATTAAAGAAAACGATTGACTGGCATATTGCTGCCGCAACGGCTAAGATTGATCGACAACAATCAGGCAAATGGTGTTACAGATCGGTTCGTTGGTTTAGGTTAGATCGGTTAGATATTTCGGTATGTTAAAATATATTACAAGTTTTTAGAGAACACATACAGAAAAAATAAATTTTATGTTTTTTTTTTTTGTTTCGAAAAATGTATAATTTTAAATAGTATCAGAAATATTTTATTTTGGTTCGCGAATTTTGTAATGAAAACCGGAAGGGTATTTTATTTGATTTTTTCGAGAATTTTAACGAACGTAGACTTTCGCGAAAATCTTTTTATTAATCGGAAATCGGTTTTGTTCGGCAGGTATCTATTCACGAAACTGAAGATCCGAATGATCCACGTCATTTGATGGTTATGAAAGGAGCACCGGAAAGAATTTTAGAACGTTGCTCGACGATATTCATCGGAGGAAAGGAGAAACTTCTAGACGAAGAGATGAAAGAAGCGTTCAATAACGCTTATTTAGAATTGGGCGGTTTAGGGGAAAGAGTATTGGGTACGATTAAAAAATTCGAAATATATACTGTTAAATATTAAAAGTAAAACACATAAAAAACAAAAAACAAACATATTTCAAATATTAACATTTATTCTATTTAATTTGAGATTTTATTTAATAAGTTTTCATCTATAGAGCGGTGTGTCTATTCTTGTTGTACTTTTTGAAGTGGCCGCTGGTTAGACTGGAATCGGTTATTTTATCTTTCTATCGGTTATATTTCTCGTGTTTTCATTATAATATCGATGGTCGATTTGATATCAGATTTTAGCGTATTAAGTGAAAATTTTAAAGGTTCCTCTTAACGACGATAATTCGCTATCGGTTATTTCGATTCTTTCTTATATTTTATATATGCGTTTATTTTTTTATAGTCTAAAGTTTTATGCTCGAAGGCTAATATTACAGCAATAATTTACAAATATTCCTTTAAATATGATTTGGCTCGACAAGCATATTTGAATATGCGCATGTGAAAATAAAACATGTTTTGTAATGTACACGTATTTATTTATACATTATTAAGACTTTATTGGATATAATAATTAACTATGTATATTTTATTCCGTCGTTTGTTTTTATAATAAATAACAAATATCTTGAAGCTATGTGATATACTTAATACCCAATCGTGGTTGGTCAATTTTTTATAAATTTTATGAGAGAGTATGAAGCCAATTTATTCTGGATTATTAAATTAAAATTTTTATATATATATATATATATATATATATATATATATATATATATATATATATATATATAACATATAGTCCTGGTCGCCTTCTAGTTTAGTAAGATTATTAATTGTATGAATTACTGTTTTATATATATATATATATATATATATATATATATATATATATATATATATATATATATATATATAACAGTATTACTCCACCTACGACTTTTATTTAAATAAAGCGCGTCGTAACTGTCGCTAAGCTACTATAATCAGTAGACAAAAGTATGCGAGTACCCGAGCCAGTCTATAAAATATGATTAAATCTATAACGTATAACCTAAGAAATATTGTATATCTCTTAATTATTATTATTATTGTTTTGTACTAATGTATAAAGCTGTAGTGTCTGTGATTTGCGAATATTTCCATTATAATCACTGCATTGGCCTATTTTTATCACACGTAAATAGAAAATTTACTTTTTAAATGTCTGTATGTTCTGATTTAACTCAAAAAGCAATAATGATGAAATTTTGTCGCCTATATTATCGTAATCGTTCTAAGCATTGATATCGCAAATAGAACGGAAATTGCAATGATTTAAAGTTTTAAAAAGTAGTAAAATATCTGTGCGAAATCGTTTAAAGTATGCTGAAATATATATACACTAATATATAAAACTGTTAAAAGAAGTAGACAGCGATATTGTATTTAAAAAAATAATTACACAGGTGAAGCTGTGGGTAACTTATAGTTGTTTTATACAAATAAACAAGCAAAGAATTATAAAATTATTACATATATATATATATATATATATATATATATATATATATATATATATATATATATATATATATATTGGAAAATAAATAATCAGTTATGATGAAAATAAATAATTGTACGAAAATAATAAGTAGATAAAAAAATATATAATATGAAAATAGAGAAATAAAATCTGGCAGTTGAAGGAACCGATGCTGATGATGAGAGACGGGTGCGAACGATACGGATATATTTTTATCTGTTTCATTCTTATCTTGGTGTTAACATTTTTCGATGAACGCCATCGATTATATTAGTGCTCAATAATTATTATTAAGGATCTATTTGAAAGTTAGTTTTCTTAATGCTACTGCATATGGTTACATATATCTCTTTCTTTTTCTTACTATTTTTGTCTTATTCTAAACTTTCTTAATCTTGGCTTTTAATAGATTTCGTCGATCGACGTTTTTTTTTTTTTTTCTGTGCTTTCATACAGTTTACCCATGTTTGTATACTATGGAATGAATAAGAAAGGGCTACTTATAAATTAGACAGAGTAAGAAGTAATGTAGAGATGTGTAAAATTAAATAATGATACCAGAATCTAAAATATAGGAGTATAGGACCGTATATACTTCAGCATTTTGAGGAGCTAAGAGAAATGCAATATTTATAGGAAACGGAACTTTAAGGCTGTGAAGAGTTTGATAGAATGCAACACGAAAATTACTATGATGGGAACACTCTAGGATAACATGGTCTGCATCGGCCACTAAATGGGTATCCATAGGATGAGAATAAGTTTCAACTTGTATAACGAAGCAGGAAGCCGACTACTGCCGAGTCTCAGTCGACAAATGGTAATAATAAAACCCCGCAATCTGATTGTTTCAAATACTGTAGAACCGTGGATTACAAGGTATGTCGGGTTGAATGGATTTATAATGCTTTTCAGTAAATGGATCGGACGCAGATTTTTCCAGTATTCCTTATGCGCGTATTTAATGTAGGCTAGGAGATCTATAGGAGGAGTATAAAACAAAAAAGTCCCTAATGTAACCGTTGAAGTGACTAAATGATCAGCTAGATTATTGCCATGGATACCGGTTGTCGGAAAACACGACGAATTACACTAACACACAACAAGATTGTATATAAATATTTTACGTCTTTTATTTAACTCTAAGTATTTTTTTATTTTATTATTATGTTTTTTTTTAAATTAATTTTCATATTTTATTCAATTTATTTAAATTTCTAAAGTAGCCCTCTTAAAAAATAGATATATTATATCTGCAATATAAATATGATACAGATACACGCGCGTTCATATAAATATATTTATTTATCGTAAATATGAAAAACTAATTTCACGCGTTCGAAATGTTTAGGTTTTTGCGATTACATGTTGCCGTCCGACAAATTTCCGCTCGGATATAAATTCGATTGCGACGAGCCAAATTTTCCGTTAAGCGGTTTACGTTTCGTCGGTCTGATGTCGATGATAGATCCACCACGAGCTGCAGTACCGGACGCTGTTGCAAAATGTCGTTCTGCCGGTATTAAAGTTATTATGGTTACCGGCGATCATCCTATTACAGCTAAAGCGATTGCCAAGTCGGTCGGCATAATTTCTGAAGGTATATTGAGTGATCTACTAAAAAAAAGAAAAATGGTGTAAATAATAATAATAATAATAATAATTCTCAGTGTTTAAATTAGAACACCGAACTAACAAGTCGTAATTTATCTTCTTGTTCTCTGTATACATCATCAATTCATATCTTCATAAACGTGTATAGTGCAGAACATGTGGACACCATATAAAATATTTTATACACACACACACACACACATACATACATATGTATATATATGAATTCATTTACGTATTCCATTGAGCTCGTAATTATTCTCTTTTTGGTGTTAATATGTTGCAATAATAATTCTCAGTGTTTAAGTTAAAAGACCGAACTAACAAGTCGTAATTTATCTTCTTGTTCTCTGTATACATCATCAATTCATATCTTCATAAACATGTATAGTGCAGAACATGTGGACACCATATAAAATATTTTATACACACACACACATACATACATATATATATATGAATTCATTTATGTATTCCATTGAGCTCGTAATTATTCTGTTTTTGGTGTTAATATGTTATGGTGTTCCTACGTATCTAAGTCTTTATCACTATCACATGTGATAATTAGTAATAATAAAAATTCACTTTGACTGTAATTATCAGTTGTCATATTTAACTTGTTGATTGGGACATATTTTCAAAAGTCCCTTTGTATAATATATACATATACATAAAAGAACGTTAAATTTACCCTACTCTTGATTGTATCTGTAAAATCGGCCTTACTATAATTGCATTTTAGCAGTAAGTGTACAATGTTATCGGTCAAATTACACGCGTTAGCCCGCCTGTAGACTCGTATATAAGTGTAGTCCTCGAATAAAATACTTTGACCGAGACGATTGTTTTACTAAAAACCGTTATTATTTATTATATTCCCGTTTTTACGGTTATTTTTTTTTTAACCCTTTCAGTCACCGTGTCAATTATATGGTACGTGAAATTTTAATTTTTTTATTTTCTTGTCGATATAAACAATTTTCAACATATTTTTATATAAATAGATTGAAAATTCATATACGGTTCACCTAAGAAGCAGTATTAATAAACAACTATATAAAATGAATAATTTTTTGTCAAAATTTTATAATGTGTGACTTACAATGGTTTTCGTTTAAGGTAACGAGACGGTGGAAGATATTGCGCAGAGGCTTAACATTCCAGTATCCGAAGTTAATCCGCGTGACGCTAAAGCGGCTGTTATTCATGGCACGGAGTTACGAGAATTATCATCCGACGTTCTCGATGAAATCTTAAGGTATTATTGTAACTCCAACACATCATATTTTTTTTTTTTTTTTTATCCGCTTATAAAATATTTTTACAAATGTATCTGTGTTTTTTTTTTTTGAAATTTATTGTAAAATTATAGAGTTTCAATAATACAAAGATCATTTTTTTTTTTTAAATTTTGTACGGTAATGTGTACGTTTTATTACGCGTTTCTCTATTCGAATTAGTTTTTTTTTTTTTTTTTTTTTTTTTTTTTTTTTAGATATGTCTTTTATGCTGAGAGCTCATTCTGAAAAAATATTCTACCGATTTTATAACATTTTCAAATCGTCTACTATTGCTACGTGAAGTAATATTTTAAATGAATGGAAATCTATGTCTTTGGTTGTTGTTTACGTTTTATCGCGTAGAAATATTTAGACCGTGTATTGATATATTTGTTCGAAGTGTGGATACTCTTGACTTTTTTTTCTGTGTGTTTCCTACCGAATTATAGAATTACAAGTTACCAAAAAGATATACTTGATTTTTTTTTTTTTTACGATTTGGATTTTTATTTTCCTAAATGTTATATTACTGTAGTCTCGTTATTCTGTGCTTATTTCTTTCCTGGTCTAGTCGCGTCGTTATCATTCTTGTAAAATGCTATCGGTAACGTCCAGTTATTTCAAATATTATTGTTTAAAATATCGTAATCGGTATTATTGACAAATAAGCATTTTTTTTATTAATTTAATAGTTTATTATTATTTTTTAAATAAAAGATATCACACGGAGATCGTATTTGCCAGAACTTCGCCTCAACAGAAACTGATCATTGTAGAAGGATGTCAAAGAATGGGCGCGATTGTCGCGGTTACTGGTGACGGGGTAAACGATTCCCCCGCGTTGAAAAAAGCCGACATTGGTAATCTACTCGATACAATTGCGATTTTTAAATTTTATTCTTTTTTTTTTTTAAATTCGTTTTAAACCATAGTTGTGGTAGGATAATGCGGCGAATAATTTAAAAATCATCGGTCGATTTAAGACATTTTTGGAGTTCTCCTTCATAAATTCTAATTTTCTCAGTTAATATATTCGAATTTTATAACATAATTACCTTCTTTCCGTGTTAATTAAAACGTTATTACGTTTAACACGATCGAAAGATATATTTCTCTCGTTTAGTTGATCGTATGTTTTTTACTGGTTAAATATAATATATGAGGCAATATATAGATAAGAATACGTACAAATAAAAACGGCGAAATTGTATTGGGACGTATATGCGGTAATGTATGCTTCATTATATACGCTAATTGATAAGAATGGCAAGGTCAAACACGATAAACTATGGGGCTCGATGTTGCAGATAAATTTATACATATATGTCCTAAATTCACTACAGATGATACCTGTATGTGTCAGATATAAGGTGAGCTATGTCCCACAGTGCGATCAAAAGATTTTGAAAGTTATTGAAAGATTATATCTATCGTTAAATATAAAATTTGATTTAATAGACGGGATAATTTTTCTCTATCGTCACTTATTTAGGCGAAATCGTGTTGAATAGGATAAAATCTAAGCGTATAGGATGTTGCTAAGAATATGGATGGGCTGAAAATGTATAACACACACACACATATATATATCATCATCATCATCATGTAGTCATCAGTACTAATACTGGTTTGCTAATTCCTTCCACAACCGACGGTGTTCTGTCCTACCAGTGTCTTCTATTACTTGCCGTTTTCCATTCATTCATCCTACTATAATTATCTTTAATAGGCTTTCATGTCTTAAAATTGTGACCGATCATATTAGTTCTTCGTTTTATTATTTTTTTCATCTTCGCTAATTTTTCTAACACCTCTTCATTTCTTAATTTATCGGTTCATCTTATTTTCAGCATTCTCCTGTAGCACCATATTTCGAAGGTTTCTAGGGTTTTTCCCCCTGCCTTAACAATCATCCATGTTTCACATCGTGTTGACGCCATTACTTGATCGATCCAGCGTGTGGACGTTTACCGTTTACGATACCTTGTATTATTGTTTGTTTTCATCATTTTTTTTTTTTTTTTTTTTTACTTCCCTATTTCTTAATTCTTCTTGGAATACGTTTACCGTTTACAATACCTTGTATTATTGTTTGTTTTCATCATTTTTGTTTTTTTTACTTGCCTATTTCTTAATTCTTCTTGGAATTTTTCCTTATTTCATCATCGACGATTTTATTTTGCCTTTAACGTTATTTAGATTTTTCATAACTATCTGACATTTTGCTGCTAATAAGTTATAACTTGTTAAAGTCAGTCCCAGGATAGGCATGACAGTTTTTTTTTTTACAGCGCTTTCGTATCTTTTATTAATCAGAATGTAATCAATCTGTTTTCTTACTCCGTCCCCTGGGCTCATCTATGTATATAATCTTCGTTTATGATGTTTAAACTATGTATTTCATATAATTAAATCATGTTTTTCTGCAAATTCTATTAGCAGCCTTTCTGCTCTTTCATTTTGACATCTAAGCGCATATTTCGCTGCCACATAACCCGTCATGGTTTTCTCCGAAGTTGCCCATTATATATATTATATCATCGTTTTTTCAGCACATGTTATTGTCTTCCGTGTAAAGCTGTTTTATTTCCTCTTCGTCACTTTCCGCAGTAGGCGCATAAACCTGTATTACTGTGTAATAGGTTTTGGTTTAGTGTCCAATCTTACGCATATAATTCTTTTTGATTTTGGTGTTGATATTATTGCTTAATTTTTTGTATTTATTAATATATACCAACTCCGTTTTCGCGTTTGTCCGTTTCTTACTTATCATCTGCTTTTTCCCTTCCTGTTTCTATTCATTTTGTTTCGCTTATTCTCTCGTAATATCGATTTTTAATCAGCTTCTAATATTAAGTTTCCAACCTTGATACGAAGATCTTACATTCTACGTTATCATTTATTAATTACGTTTGTGACGACAGGGGTAGCTATGGGCATAGCTGGATCGGATGTATCTAAACAAGCGGCCGACATGATTTTATTAGATGATAATTTCGCTTCCATTGTGACCGGTGTCGAAGAAGGTCGATTAATTTTCGATAATTTGAAAAAATCAATCGCCTATACGTTGACCTCGAATATTCCGGAAATATCACCGTTTTTAGCTTTTATACTTCTTGATATTCCCTTACCATTAGGTACAGTAACAATTCTATGCATTGATTTAGGAACCGACATGGTAAGTACGAAATAATAATGAAATAATAATTATTCTTCCGATTAGAATTTTTGATGATTATGAATATTATGATTAATATTATTATTTTCCGTATCCAGTAGTTTCTTCTTAATATCACCTAAAATGCAATTTCTTTTATTTATTGAAATAAATCCTTTTTTCTCTCACGCTGTTTATCCCCAAAAGGGGAGAATTTGCAACGACGTTGATTATATCGGACACATTATAATGGTAGTTTTTTATGTTACTACCACCTACACTCCTATAAAATTAATAAGAATAACGATATATATATTATATATATATATATATATATATATATATATATATATATATATATATATATATATATATATATACATTTATAATTAGTTCGGTACTATCGAGTTAAAAAGTAGAGGAAACAATTTTTAACGCTTCTGAACACTAACGAAAGAGGACGTCATACGATATATGACAATGTAAAACATAATAATTGAAGGTGATAATCGTAATGGTATCGATTATACCAAATTATTTTATGAAATAATAATATTAATGACGTAATAATAGCTACTCGTAATATAGATAACGAAAACATATTAATTAACGTAAATAGATAAGAATAGTGTAATAGTTTAAAAATTTATACGAAGAATTTGATGAGAGTAGTAACGTCGAGATTAATTAAATTTCATCGAATAGATTTCGTTAATTTGAAGAAAGGACGGACACGTTTATTGCATCCTTTAAATATTCCCAGTAGTATTGTTGACGGTAATTTTATTGTAATAATCACCGGTAATTTTAGTTCTTGCAAAAAATTGTTTTTCCATATTTACCATTTATAACGCTTCCGCTGAAAATGTTGTGAAAAATACAACATACATCGATATACACTTTACATCAATACGTTCGTGCATACGATGCATACACATATTTGTCCTGTATGTGCGCGCGTATATCTTTACGTAATAATATATATATATATATATATATATATATATATATATATATATATATATATATATATATATATATATATATATATAATATGTCAAAATGTAACACCCGTACATTAGTGCTGTATGTGAAAATGCGCATCCCGTCATGTATAAATTATGCCCGTATTATGCACCATTCATATATATTTCATTAAATTTTAGACAATCTTTTTTGTATTTACTCATGAATCCATGCTCAATATATATATAATTCGAATATTTCCACATATCGAATTTAATTTGGTAAAACTTAAAAGTATAATTGTAAAATAGTTGCATTTAACAGTTGAACTACAATTCATTCAATAAAAGATTATAATTTTTGTTACAAATTTATCAATAAAGGATGAATTTCTTAGGCGTATTCATTGAAAACAAGCAAACTATATATATATATATATATATATATATATATATATATATATATATATATATATATATGTGTGTGTGTGCTCACTATTTGTCTGAATATAGAGTATTGTCCACTATTGATATCGTAAGTTGACTAAGTAGCATGATCGTCGTCACAATATACTCCTTTCTACATACGGAACATTTAAAAGCACCCGCGTTGCTAAAGTTTGTTCCTGCTCCGAGTAAGGCGGTTACGTTTTTTTCCTTATATGATGGCTCGAGGTTTCTGGTCTTAAAATTGTAGGTCATTTGTAACAGCACATTTCTATCCTTTACAATATCAGTTTCCCTGTATATATATATATATATATATATATATATATATATATATATATATATATATACATCCTGAATTTAATTAATATATTAACAAACGTTATCAATGTTTTTATAATCATCGTTTTCCTCATACTTGCTATTTTGTCGTGGAAGAAATTAAAATTTTATTTGTATAATTTGTATTGTAGATCTATTTTTCCTTAGATGAGGTAAGTGAACTCCTAAGAAGCGCGTAAGCATAAAAGATGTTCAAACGTCCCAAAGCGGAGATTCTAGTTCTTCAAGTATGTGTGGTTTGAATAATTCAGGAATGGTATTGTAGAGTCCCCGTTATTTATACGAGGTGCATTACTTGCAATTTTTAATTTGAACTTACCGAGTCTTACTTCGCTAAATCAATAAGTTCGATATGTGGAGTTCGTTATATATATATATATATATATATATATATATATAATATTTATCGAATATATGTCAAAGCCAAAGAAAAAGTTGCACCCTGTTTTGTAAAGGCTTCCTTATGTATTCCAAATGTATCGTGATATATAGTGCGCGTATGTGTGTTAATGTATTGGTAGATAGTTGCGTCATCACCATTATCATAACCATTATCATTCGATTACGAAGCAAATTGTAGTTTTCGAAATTTCATCCTGTTCATGTATTTCGTATTTTATCTTTTTTTTTTAACTTTTTTTTTTTTTTTTTAAAAAAAGAAACATTTTATACAATTTTTTTCATATTTTCACCCATCATATTTGTTTCATTTTCTTTGTGTGTTTGTTTTTATGCGCGGTTGTGTACGCACCTTAGGTGCCTGCTATTTCCCTCGCCTATGAAGAAGCAGAATCAGATATAATGAAACGTCGTCCTAGAAATCCGTTTACGGATAAATTGGTCAACGAAAGGTAATGTAAAATTCGCTTTTGTATATATATATATATAAAATATACTTTGCGATTTTTCTTTTAAATCTTATATTTTTGGTTACATTAATTAAATTTTCCAAATAATAAGAGAAATGCTCAAATTTTTCCTGTTGTTTTGTTTTGCTCTGTTCGAATTGATTCTGATTTTCTTCGTGATATTAAATTTAAAAAATTGTTATTTTAACAAAAGGATTTAACTGTTAATTATCACTGTGACGTTCATTCCTGTCAGCTTATTGTTACGTTTACACGTTTTTTTCTTAAATCGAAGTGACGAAATAGTATTAATTTTTGATATTTGACCAAAAAAATGTAAATACACACACACACACACATATATATATATATATATAATACTACGTTATTTACCTAAATATTTTTCAACGATATAAAATGTAATTTATTTTTGGATCGAACCTCATTCTATAGTATGTATTCAAGCAAGTCAATCACTAAAATATACTTTAAAAATAGATAATTGGAGATATTCTTATAAACAAGGGATTTTACTTGCTAGGGATGCTGTCTCACATTTCATTCTCTAGGATAGTTAGTGTTTTGGTTAATTATTGTAATTTAACGTTTTCAAAATTAAATTAATTCAATTTATATTTTTCATCTAAAATTACGTCGGGAAATCTCTTTTAATTAGAATTGTTCTGGTTAAATATATATATATATATATATATATATATATATATATATATATATATATATATATATATATATATATATAATTGAACAACAGAAAGTGAGTTAAAATTACTAATCATTTTATAAAAATAAAAAAGCTTTTCGGCTTTTAAGCCATTATCAAATGAACTTACAACAAAATATAAAAATATATGATTATATGCAATATATGAGAAATATAAAACGCAATAATACTAATTTGGATATACAATTGATAAAAATTAACGAAATTAAAATTAGTATGATAATGAAATGAGATAAACTAAGCAATCTACTTATTGGAAATATAAAATGTAAATATGTGTTTTTTGCCACATTTCACTATCAGACTATTTTTCATTTTGTTAATTTTTATAAATTTTATATCTAAATTAGTATGTTTCCATTTTATAAGAATATGTATAATTATATATTGTTATATTTTGTTATATGTTCACTTGATTATAAAAAGTTTAGTGATTTTAACGTATTTATTATTTTTCAAAAAATCACTACGCTCCACGATTATATATATATATATATATATATATATATATATATATATATATATATATGTATGTATGTATGTATGTATGTATGTATACAAAATGAAGCGTCGAAATTAACTATGCGTTACGGTTAAAATTGAGCATTTCTCATAAATAATTTTCATTTATATTTTCATTTGTATTTTCTTGTTGCACATTGTTTGTAGTTTTATTTCGTAATTAATTAATAAGCTTATGCTGCGTTGCACGATTATGCATGTTATTGCTTTCCTCCTAGCACTGCTTGAGTGAATGCATTCCATATGTGTAGTTCTGTTGTTATGGTTTTAATTTATCGGATAATATTTTATAATATTTCAGTAAAATTATTAATTATTTTAAATTGAGCGCGTAGGAAATAATAATAATATTAGTAGCATTGATATAATGATAAAATACGTGTTATTATTTTGTATGTTTTCTCAATATTATAGACGAGATTAATTTCTAGTTTACTCTGCTTTATTCTTATTTAAATAATTTGTGATTTTAAAATTAATGAGGCAGGGAGACTCGTTAGTTTTATAACGACGGTTATGACGCGTAATTTATAATATATATCAGTCGTCAGGTTATTTAATTATTTAATCAAAATATCACGATATCAAAGTCATATAGTTTGAAGAATTTAACGTTTTCTAAATTTCGAACGAAATAAACGACCATATATATTTTATTTACAGTTTTACGATTTTCCGTTATTTTTCATTAAGGTGAATTCGGCTCGGTTTTGAGTCTTGTCGATTATTTCCCGAATATCATATGTAGAATATTTTTGATAATGAGAAGAGCTTCGTGTATGCTATTGTCCATAATTTTCTTATTATAAACTAATAATTGAAAAACATTTAACCTCCTTCTTGGAAGATTGTTTGATTTCGGAAACGCGAATTTTCAATTTTCCCATAGTTTCGTAGTTTTTAACATTAACCTAGGAAGGTCGTCAATCATCGTGTCGTTAAATTTATTCCTATTTTATACTTTTTTCTTTTTTTTTCGTGAATTATAAATTAAATTTTCATAAACTGTAAAACTAAATACGTGCATGTGTGTGTGTGTTGAAAATTGTAAATTTATTATTGAAGTCGCACACGTTATTATTGTTATTATTTCATTTAACGTTCTTGTTATTATTATTCGGTTAAGTAAATAGTTTTTTAAAATAGGTTAGTTCGTAATTATTTCTCGTGTATAAAAAAAATTACCTTCGATAATAGATTAAATTTCATAACGAATTATATAGTAGGTAGTATGTAATTGTAGCGCGTCTTAAGTATTTTACTATTAGTTTTAGAATATTCTCCGATTAGGTTTTTTTCATTTTAATTCTAAAATATCCATAATAAATGTATCTTATAATTAATCGTTTAAATTATTATCGAAATTTGTCGTTGTTGAAAATATTTCGAAACCGGACTTGATAATAATTTTCTTCTACGTTATTAAAAATCCGGTTTTATTTTTTCTTCTTTTGCCCATTATCGTGCCATATATAGCAGCATGGGCCAGAGGTACGAAGGAGTAATTAAGATTATTCGTCAATGTCCGAAATCTGACGAGAAATTGAACTTTTTGTTCATTATCCTCAAGTATTTCCGTGAATGAAGTAGGATCGGAAGAAATTGTACTTTGGATAATCGAGTAAGAGACGGTGATTAGAAAAGAGAATAGAGTGTCTGTCACAAGTAGGGGAGTTAGTCTCGTGTAAAATTGCGGAAACGAGAAATTTTTGCAAGGCTAATGCGAAAGCGACTTCTGGCAAGTGGATTATAATACGTGGTTCAATGTTTGATGAGCGTAATCGTTTGGATATTTACATGATTGGCACAAAAAAATTGTTTCCTCTCGTAAATTGAACGATCTGATATATATATATATATATATATATATATATATATATATATGTATATATATAATGCTTTATTTTCGAAATAGAATGTTGAAAACGTGCATTTTCATGTGAAATTATCGTTATTATAGCGGATTATCCTATCGTGGTATTACGTTTACATATTCACTATCGCTAATATAGCGGATTGTACTTTTATTTTTTTTTTACTTTTGGCGACGCAGTCCTGTATTTTATTTTTATTAAGGAACCGTTTTATTTGTCGGAGTCGTAATTTTCGATACCTTGAAATTTGTCCGCCTAACGTGGAATTCGAAAATTGTTTATGTTCATAAAGAACGATGTTTCGGAAGTACCGGAATATATTCGGGAATGTTCGCAAAGAACACGAAATCTGACACAACAATGATAATCTTTAATTCCGATTGTGATGAATTACTTTGTAAATGTTTGTAACACATTTTAAACGTGTTCAAACGAACGATTAGTCTTTCAATACCGTATGAATATATAAATATAAACTATTGTGTACGTGTGTATAAATAGAAATTAATGTATTATGTTTTCAAACGATACTCAAACGAAAACTGTTATTCTCCGAATAATGTGTAAATAATCAAATAAAAACGCGAATAGTAATCCTAATGATGATAAAAACGGGGGGGGGGGAAATATTTTAATTATCGACGGGATTGACAGGGATCGAAGTATAAAAAACTGTTGTCGATTGCATCGTAAAAAATAAGTTTACATACTTAAGAGATACGTTTTTTCTCGGCAATCAACGGTATAATATAGTCCAAAATACGCAATTTTGTTTTGTTCATAATCATCCTCTAAATAATTAACCCCCCGATAGGTAGCCCCTAGTTTAACGCTAACAAAATTGTGTCTTTTCCGATTGACAAGAAATGATTGGGACGTTATTTATATAAATACGTTGGAAATTATCTCTAGCCGTCTGAAAACCAATATTGTATAATAAACGAATTTTATAATTTTTATTTGATAATGCGTATTGTAGCTGCCTTCGATCATTGGTATATATATATATGTTAAATGAAGTCGGTTACATAACACCTTCTTTTAGTAGGTCATTTTTCTGTGAAGCGTGTGATGACAGACTATATCAAAAGCTGAAGTAAGATCAACGAAAATTACTTCGGTCACATTTTTTAAATTCCATCTTCTACATGTTGAGTTATAAGCCTTGTATACGATTCAGATTATGCTTTAGAAAATGTTGTACGCACGAAAAATTAAGAAATCCCCATTTTTTCTCGAATGTTGTTATACTCTGACCTTATATTCCCCTGTTTGATCCTTCCTTAACTAAATTAGCACATATAATGGATAACTGCATTTTTGGAAGCCTGTTAGAAAAAAAAAAACAACAGAAAAATAAGATTAATATCGTCCGTGAGAAGTTCACTAGTTTTCCGTATTTCGTACGTTAGCAGTTTGCCAATAATGACTTGAATTGCATCGAACGCTTGGAAAGTGAATTTTACACATTCGTCTAGCCCTTTAATATTCGATCGTATTTAATTGCTACACTCAATAAATGTATAGTTGATATTTCAAATTGAAACAATGTTTTTGCTGATGACGTTCTGTAATTATTGCAAAATCATGAATACTTGTATTTAATTGATTTAGTGATGTCACATGGTCTACATAACTTTTAACCTATATATATATATATATAAAAGAATGGGAATAATTTAATTATTTACGTATTCTAACGATAAATGTGATTAATAATAAAAATGAATTAATGAAAACGTCGGAAGATTTATACGATTCGCATAAAAAATTTGCGGTGTAAAATGAAACGTTTATTTGAATTTTTCACGCTATGAACGAATAATATTATTTTTCGTTATTGTACACACACACACACATATATATATAAATATAATATATATATATATATTTAAAAAATCACTACATTCCACATTATATAAAAAATTAAAATATATATATTTATTAGCCATAATGAAAAAATTATACAATCTATTAAAAATATTATTAAATAACTTAAATTCTAGCATAGAAAACTGACAAAAGCCTCTCACAACCGAACCTACTTTAGTCTGACATAAGCCTCTCGATAATATTATTTATGTTTTAGCATTTTAATATCATTCTCCCATCTGATTTCAGGTTTCTCTTTTACTTTCCTCATAAATATATCAGTCTGATATTTTTTTAGTCCATTTCGCTGAATCCGTTATTGCAATATTATCTGCCCAGCCCCATTGTTTTCTTCTTATTACCCAGATGAAGTTGTAATTAAATTTTAATTAATTTTCAATAATTTTCTAATCATGTATAACTACATTTTAATATATTTTATTCGTGGTACCGTTCGATATCGTCCATGACTGACAACTCCTATGTTAAGACGTGACGTACAAATTAAAAATTTCCAATTTGAGAGTAAGATTTATATATTATATAACATGTATATTAACTTATTCTGCCATTTTTAATATTTTCTTTAGTTATACGTTGGGATGTAGTTATAAAAATATTAGTTTATGAAATTGTCGTTATATCGCGGCAATTGCGTTTGTGATGATCGTATTCGAAGTGACTTCATTTTATGATATTTTTCAAAATGTCAAAAAAATGGTGACTGATGGTTGGGGGAAAGACGGATATTTTATGCAATTTTTATTACTTTATCCAAGACGTGTAGAGAAAAATTTGTTTTCACTTCTTTATCGTTCCTTTTATTTGTCGCGTTAGCGTGCGCGACAGAGACAACGCGCGTTATCGTCATCGTGCGCGACGAAGATAACGCGCGGTTTAATCGGTTTTAAGTTTTCATTTTCTTTGCTTGGATATTATTTTTTTTATTGTTATTTTTCTTTTTTGTTTACCCATTTGCGATTTAATATTTTTTTGTGTCGACTTAAAAGATGCCCGCAATATCTTTAGCGTACGAGGCTCCGGAATCGGATATTATGAAACGACAGCCTCGTGACCCGAGAAAAGATAACCTCGTAAATCACAGGTTTGTTTCATAAATTATTTTGTATATTTTTTTATTTATCATTATTATTATTATAAAATGACGATTAATATCTACATATATATATTTGTTCATTTCGTTTTGGAATTGATATATTAGTAATGTTATCGGATTTATGTATAATAAACGTATGCATCAGATCTCGTGTTAAATTTTTTAAAGTTATATTTTTTAAGGTATTCGTTTTATTTAGTTATATTATTTTGATTAGTTATTTGTAACGAAATGCATGATATTTGACATAATTTACTAACTCGACGTCGGTGTCTTATATATATATATATATTTATGTACATAGATATATATACTTTCATACATATATATATATGTATTTATATTACACTTGTTGCCTATATCGTCCGGTTGTTCGATGTTAATTTTTCCAATTTTTACCGAATTTTTTTGCTGCGCTTGAACAGTTTTGTTACATTATCATATTACTTTTTTAAATCGTATAACATCTGTGTTTTCACAAAATTTTTACTTTTGTCCGAGCAAACTGTTTTTTTCTAATAATATTGATGTAGTCAATTCTATAATTATACAAACACTGTTCGTCAAAAGTTATGTATATACTTTAAATTATGTTCTTTACAATTTTTTATTAATTTATTAAGTATAAGCGAATGATTATATATATATATATATATATTTATTTATTTATTTATTTATTTATTTATAAGCCTACACTATAATTGGCTGTTAGCTGTTGTGTGGCTTCATTAAATAAATAAATAAATAAATAAATATATATATATATATATATATGGTAAGGTGTGCGTATTTTATTCATTTATAAATATATTTAAAACAACGTTAAATTAAACATAAAGGTAGAGTAGCAGGCATGCGGTTTATAGAAATTTGTCAACAATCGTAAACTTTTATTTATAAAGCAACGTTTGAACAAATTAAAAAAAAAAAGTGTTTTAAATGAATTTAATAGCGAACGAATATCTGGTAGGTACACTAATAATATTTTCCGTTTTGATTTTTTGACTAGTTAAAAATGTATTCATTTCAAAGAGTTCGTGAAAATTTGCATTATAGTGTGTTTATATATATGTGTGTGTGTGTGTTTGTGTGAGTGGTTAACTTTTTGAGCGTTTCAACGGGGTGTTGGTAAGACTGCCTAATTACGCGAATAACTGTTTTAATAGTATATATATTTTTTTACACCAACTTAAATCACTTGTTTTTTATTTTAATTCGCAATCGATTTATTTTCGACTTTTTATTTTTCATCTCACCTTCTTTTCTACAACATCATTTGTATTATTACATTATTATTGTTAGTTACTACTACTACTAACGCGAATCATTTTCTACATTCGTATCTTACATATTAAGTAGATGTTAATTCTTTTATTTATCCGTTTCTTCAATTGGCGCCTAATCATTTTTTTTTTTTTTAATAAATTTATTAATATCAACGTTAAATTTCGTTTCATTTAAAATAATGTAATTCGCATGTAGCTCTTTTTTCCCTGGTAACCACATTTGTACTTATACACATACACACATGTATGTATGTACATATATATTCGTGTTGGTGTGTGTGCAAAAAATTGTTTTAACTTGTAACATCTTAACAAGGAATAATTACGTTCTAGATTAATTTCAATGGCGTACGGACAAATAGGTTTTATACAAGCAGCAGCTGGATTTTTCGTATATTTTGTTATTATGGCTGAAAACGGATTTTTACCCGGGAAATTGTTCGGTATTCGTAAGCATTGGGATTCGAAAGCTATCAATGATTTGGCTGATTCGTACGGTCAGGAATGGGTATGTTTTGCAATTTGTTACGTCTTCATTCGTAACTAAATACGCCGTGTATGAAATATTCAAAATTATCTGGTCAATTCGATGTCGTCTACGTCGCGATATACGTTTCAGGTCTTCGTACGCGTCGACAGGTCGTCACAATTTATTACCACGTATATATTATCAGCGCAAACGTTATACACGCGTAATGTAATGCTCTGCGCACGTTGTATCAAGCGAGATGCTAAATGATGAAGAAAAGTAAACGAAAACCCGTTAGAAAACTAAAATAGGAAATTTACGATTCCCCGTCCGATATGAACCGTCGTTGTTTGAAAAACAATTGCTTAGATGGAGTTCCAAAATCTTAAGATGAAATGCCCGATTTAAATTCGCCTAATTTACTAGATTACGTTTCGATACTTTACTAAAACAGAAATCATTTCGTATTATTTTTTGAAGTGAAACTTCTATTGGCGCGTTGTATATGGGGAGTTAACCCGCAAAACGCATATATATATATATCAACACCCGCCTATCAAACCACGTTTAGGTGTATTAACGAAGTAACGATCGTATATATATATATATATATATATATATATATATATACATACACAAAGATAGGAACAATTACATAACAGGAATTTGTGAAGAAATAGAACAACACTCACAAAAAAATGAACCTTATGATCTATATAAGAAAGTTAAATGATTAAGTAATATTTTCAAAATCAGAACGCTGCCAATAAAAGATCAAAATGGAACGAAATTAACGGTAAAGTCAGAAATAGCAGAAAGATAGTATTGTCAAAACCTTATGTACGACAATGAAATATCAGTATTAATACAGGATTTTGAGCTTGAACCGCCAATTATGAAATCTGAAATAGAACACGCATTGAAGAAACTAAAAGATCGAGAGGCGGAGTAGACGGTAAACTGCAGAAATGCTGAAAGCAACGGAAGAATCAGGAATAAAGGTATTGCATACGATTTTTAAAAAAATATGGGAAACTGGCAGTTGACCAGAAGAGTGAACAAAATTAGTATATATACCACTACACAAAAAGGGCTCTACAGAAGATTGTGGAAACTACCGTACAATAGCATTGATTAGTCATGCCAGTAAAATATTACTATATGTATTACAAGACCGGCTTAAATACTATCTCCTACCACAAATTTCGGAAGAACAAGCTGGGTTTGTACCAGGTAGTGGCACACGTGAACAACTATTAAATATAAGACAAATAATAGAAAAATGCAACGAATATAACATTCCGGGACTGCTTTGTTTTTTAGATTACCAGAAAGCTTTTGATAACATCAAGTGGACGAAACTGTGGCAAATATTACTAGAAATGGGAACACCGAAGCATCTAATTTATTTGATACAAAAATTGTGTACTTTAATAATAAAGGTTTCATTGAAATAGAGAACGAAAAATCGAAAGAATTTTCAGCAAGAAAGGGAGTACGCCAAGGTTGTTGTATTTCGCCGATTCTCTTCAACATGTACGGGGAATGGATTGTAAGAAAAACTATGGAAAGATGGCAAGGAGGAATATCTATCGGAGAGAAAAAAATTACAAATATCAGATTTGCAGACGACACTGTATTACTGGCCAGCACAGAGCAAGAAATGTTTGAATTACTATCAAGGATAGATGTGGTCGCCAAAGAGGCTGGCTTAAAACTGAATAAACATAAATGTTCGATGCTTATCATCGATAAAGAAAATCCAACAACCACTGACTTTGTTGCGAGATATTGAAATTAAAGATAAATTAATTTATTTGGGCGCGTGCATATCAAAAAATGGCGGATCCGAAGAAGAAATAAGGAGACGGTTAGCTCTTGCAAATGTCGGGATCGGGAAACTAAACTGTATATGGAAAAACCATAAGATCTCTAAAACAACAAAACTGTTACTCCTTAAAACGTTGATTTTTTCCATAGCGACATACGGCTCAGTAACCTGGACGATTAATAAATCGATGAGGAAGAAGCTTGAAGCTTTCGAAATGAAGGGATACCGAAAAATCTTGAGAATCCCATGGACAGCCCACAGAACAAATGATTCTGTTTTAAAAGAACTGAAAATCGAACCCACTGAACAATTAGTACCATCCATTGAAAGACGCATGCTAGGCTTCTTTGGTCATGTAATACGAGCAAATGGGCTGGAGAAAACAATTCTGCAAGGAAAGGTTAATAGAAAAAGGAGTCAAGGTAGACCGATG
The DNA here is from genome assembly GCA_032883995.1 of Coronaproctus castanopsis. NCBI lineage: Eukaryota > Metazoa > Arthropoda > Insecta > Hemiptera > Monophlebidae > Coronaproctus > Coronaproctus castanopsis. The sequence continues at coordinate 61,090,733 of CM065053.1, forward strand.
AGTCGTTACATTGATCAAATCACAAGGTTATGTAAAGTAGACACACAGAAAATCATGAATCTAGCGCAGAATCGATATAAATGGCGAAGTCTCGTAAGTTGCATCAAATAAGGTCACGACATCCGGATCGGATAACGAAACGAGAAGAAGAAGATATATATATATATCCCGTTTACATGTACCACGCTACCAACATCTGTCTTTAAACTACGTTTTGTAGCGTTATGTGCGTCGACTTATACACATAGGTAGGCTTCTTTATATGTATATATATGTGTGTGTTTATATGTATACACACACACACGTGAAAATTTAATAAAAAACCTGTATCGAATTTAGTTAAAATGTCTTTCAAGTTTCACTACTTCCTTGCGCTCCGACGCACAGATTTTTTTTTTTAAATTTTAAATATAGCGTCATTATTATTTTCAGTTGTACATGTTTATTTTTATTATTATTATTATTATTAATTTTTGTACTAATGCGGAGAGGTTGCAGCAAATCCATCGATTTATAATGACAATGTACAGACCTACAAGTATTTGGAGACTGTTTAGTTACCAAACCAGATAAAGTTTAAAAGTGTATGTAAAAATTTGGAAAGAAAATGTACAGTATTTAATAACATAAGGAAGGATAATGTTTTTTCAAACGTTAGATATATAACAATGTTAAATTAATATTAATTGCAGTCGATATTAGTAGTAACTCATGAAGTTTGGGTTTAATGTAATAAATTTTTTATACTTCAAGTTTAACAATGTATTTGTAATGGTTACATATATATATATATATATATATATATATATATATATATATATATATATATATATATATATATATACATTTCTCGTTATTTTATTCTTCATTTCTGAGTGATTTTTTTTGTTTGTTTTAAGTAAGTTTCTTAAATTATTCAAGTTTATAACTAAAAAAAAAACGAAATAACTGGTTTCTCAAAATTTCGCGAGTAAAAGCACGATTTTAAGATATCGTGTTATCTTTAATATTTTTAATTTCACGTTTAGAATATTAATTACAAGTGTTAATTTTTTTAGATAAAACTAACAGAGTATGTTACCTACTGTTGTGAAAATTTTTCTACATAATCTGAATTCAAAAATTCTCACAACCTGAATTCACAAAACTGTTTATCAATGCTTCCGCATAACCTAAATTCACAAAAATGTGTTGTCATTTTTTTCTATATAATTCGTCTGAAATTATTGTTCCGTTGATTTTTTTCATTATAGGATTTTTAAAATAAGATTTCAGAAATAAAATTTAAGAGCTTTATTCTATACGCGTATGTATGTATGTTTGTAGTAAAGTGTAACATATTTTTCGACAATAAATAATTTTTCGGATTGCAGACGTACCGTGACAGAAAAGCTTTGGAATATACTTGTCATACAGCGTTCTTCGTTTCAATTGTGGTGGTACAGTGGTCCGATTTAATTATCTGCAAGACTCGCCGTAATTCCATCATACATCAAGGAATGAGGTATATGAATATTTTTTTTTTAAAAAAAAAGTATTAATTATTTTTTATTTACTCGGTACCTAGTATTAAGATTGGAAAATAAAACTACGAAATTATAATAATTGCAACAATAAATTGGCTGGTATGATATTCCGTGCTGTTACTTATCTTACTCGTAATCCGGTTATATCACCAATACCTCGTCATTTGAATAACATCCAGTCGTTGGCCAATAAGTCACGATTTGTACGACCTTGATGAAAGCCACGACTTTATTGATCATTCGATGAGTCCTAACCTATTTTCTGTAGTTATATTTAACCGATCGTTATTTTAAATGCTATCAATATAATAATGCCCGAGTTACATATATTTCAATATTTAAATAAATTAGACACAATTTGGTAAATATATATTTCCACCGCAGATCCGAAACAAATAAAAAAAATTGGAAATTTTGTCTTTTTCAAATTTATCCACCATTGTCTTCCTCGAGTTTCGTGTACATGCATGATGCGCTTGTCTTATTATCTCATCTGACCATCTTCTCAGGAGTCTTTCTTGTGTTTCGTTTTCCTGTGCATGGTCGTTCGATACTTTATTCCGTCTAATAAATTCGCGTTTATATATACCATCCGGTGACTTTTTTTTTTTTTTTTTTTTTTAAATTATGACTGCGATATCTTCAAAACCTGTCGTATATAAAGTTAAAATTAATCGACAACGTTTTATAAAGTTTTTTATTATGAACATTGAAAAAAAAAACAACTTATGATTATTAATAAGGAGGCAGAAGTTTATTCAGATATAAATGGATCCAAAGTAGTGAAAGATTTCATATATTTAGGTTCTTTAATATCCAGCGACGACTACTGTATAAATGAAATTAAAAGAAGAATTAATATGAGTCGCGCTACAGTTCATAGGTTCACTAAAGTTTCGCATTTATCGATGGCCACTAAAATTAGAATAATGAAGTTAATTTTCTCTATTTTCACATATGGTTGCGAATCTTGGATTATCGATAGAAAAGGAATAAAACAAAATACAAGCTTTCGAGCTATGGCGTTGGCGGAGGCATTTAAGAATATCGTGGACCGAAAAGATCACAAATAAAATAGTCTTTCGGAGAATAGGCGAAACATGCAGTTTATTGTCTGCAATACGGATACGAATTTTGCGCTATTTTGGTCATATTGCAGGACGAAATGCTCTACACTTATAAAAGTTAATATTGAAAGCCAAATCACCTGGTAAGATACAAAAAGGAAGGCCATATCGAAGATGGTCAGATGAAATATTGAATTTAATGTACCAAAAAATAACAACATTAACAGAATTCTGCAGGTTCGCAATGGACAGACGCCAGTGGAAACAAAAGATTCACGAGTTGATTGGATTATCATGATCACAACGTCCTATGGAATATAACGACAGTTCATCATATATATATATATATATATATGAATTATTATTTTTTATTACGAGTCAATCTCACAATTTATTAATTTTTAAAAATTATTTATTTAAAAAAAAAATAATTCAGAAATTGGGCTCTGAACTTCGGATTGGTATTTGAAACAGTTTTAGCGTGTATTCTGTCGTACTCACCTGGAATGGACAAAGGTCTTCGAATGTATCCGCTGAAGTAAGTAGAATATTTTCCTGAAAACAGATATTCAAAATTATAAAGCGAACATTGTAATTTAAAAGGTTACGGAAATTAAAATTGTGTCTTGTTGAGTGATGATGGTTTTAAAATAGACGCCCATCGCCCTTATTAATCGTATCGGATGAGAGTTTATTAATCGCGATGTAGATGTGATTCAGTCGTATAAATAATAAAATTTTATCACGCCGTTAGAAACGAATGTCTGAAAACAATTTGTCGGATGAAGTGAATATATATATATATATGTATTACATTAAGTGGGTGTCGATTTGATTTATATGAGGGACGGGGAATATTCTGATCGACGCGTTTTGTATGTAAACAATTTACAAAACAGTAACGGCAAACGGCCTTATTACAAAGAATTTTAATGACAAGAAGAAGTGGCGAGAAAAATGGACTCGATCAAATCCAGACAAACGGAAACTGGTCATCCTGATCATAATCGTACTGAGAATGGGCAATGTTTTGCTAACGCGATGGAAAATAAAAAATGAGGCTGCCTGCGATTGCGGATACAAATCATTGAGCGTATTGTTCGTGGATACGCAAGTCGAACTTTTAGCGGTACTTTCAATGATATTCACAAAGTGTCACCGCTAGCGCTGACATATGGATACGTAATCTGGATGTGATGTTGTAAACAGTCTTTCCGCATCGAACCATACGAATGGAATGGAGCAAGAAATCTAAAAAGAAAAAGTACCGAATAATTTCGTTTCATTCTGAAATCGAAGTACACGGGCGAAGTTGAACCATGAGTTAATTTTTCAGAATGAAATACCGTTAAATAGCATCTATAGTTGTTTGTTCCTGGTAATGTTTTACGTCGTTAGAAGAAAATTTGTATAAATGGCGGATGGAGATCGTTTCTAATGATAATAAATGGTGTAGAACCCGCTCGGGTTATATGGGAAACTCTGAATAGAATCAGCACGAAGATGCGACTGCTGAGAGATACAAACCATGAATCACATATCGGAAGCAATTAGTACATGTTAAAATAATTGAATCGACTACTGAAGATATTAAAATATTAAAATCCGTTCGACAAGTAATTATTTTCTCTCCGATAATGTTTAATTTTTTTTTTTTTAAATTATATATGAAATAGAAAAGGGAATAAAGTTATCGGATAACATCAGATAAAGCGCTGTTATTTTTACCGATAATGTGCTGGATCTAGAACACGTGTCGAGAAAAATAAATCAAACAGCTCTACTGGGATGTGCTATAGAGGATGTACATCTAAGTATTGCGGGTAAAGAAATTGAGAAAGTAACGAAATTAAAAACATATTTAGGGCAACGATTAACAGAACGGAATTAAAACTAGAATCGAAATAGCGTGTTTGAAAAAAAAAATGGAGGGTAATTACATTAGATAGAAGGTAATAATGGTGTATAGTCTAGTGTTAAGGTCTCCAACAATAACAGGAGTAAGACGAGGATAAAAGTAGATACAAGGACGAGTTATTAAATGTTACGTACGTTTTACGGAGTATAGTCGGATGCTCAAAGTGGTATCTACGAAGCAAACAGGGGTGTTTGAAATTTTATCGCCGGATTCTTAGTAGATAAGGTGATCTGTGATGAAACCTAAAACGAATGGAACATAACGCGCGTAGTAAGGCCGTTGATAAAAAAACACGCAAAACAGCCTACTTAGGATGTATAATTCGAAACAATACAAGGACGAATAGATGGCGGGGAAGAAACAGACGTCAAGAAGGTAGACGAACGGTCGTGGATCGAAAATCTTAAAGATCGGTTATACGGTACGAGATGAATAGAAGTTCTTACGGTCACCAATCTCCGGTCGGAGATAGAAGAAATACAAGGTTATTTATTCGTTCATTCATATTCGTTCATTCGCGCGCATACATATATTATTTCCAGGTAATTATTTATCTTAATTTAAGTGTGATTTTTATTTTGACTACGTTCGTGTGCGCAGATTCGAATGGTGGCTTCCGCCTTTACCGTTTATGGTGGCCATATTCATTTACGACGAAGTACGTCGTTTCTATTTACGCCGTAATCCGGGTGGCTGGTTGGAACAAGAAACTTACTATTAAAAATAACAACAACAACAACACACATTCGGATGTTTTTTTTTTTGGGTTTGTTTATTAATCTCACGCTCGATATGATTGTTAGCTGAATCATTCGGTATTTATTTGAAATAGATCATCGTTTTATTGTTGCTTATTACTATTATTATAATATGCTTTTATTTCGACAGTTTTCCTCTTTATGTCTTTTTTTTTTATTTAATTATTATTATGGACGCGCGGTTTGTTATTATTACGAATACGATCAAATTCAAGGATGTGATCAATTTCAAGGATGTGATCAAATTCAAGGATGTTCTATGTTATTCAGCTCGCGTTTCGCCGATAACAATAATAATAATTATAATAATAGTGTTGATAATTTTTAAAAATTAAAAAGTAATCGAAATAAATAAATAAATAAAATTAATTATTTCGCCGGAGGCGTGAAGAAAAATTATGTCATTAATTTTACCGTCGTATAGGATTAAAATATCAGTATTACTTTCCTTGTTCGCGCGTGTGCGTGTCGTCATCACTCGTCGCATACATCGTGTAAACATAGACGCATATTTATTTATTTATATATATATATATATATATATATATATATATATATATATATATATATATATATATATATATATATATATGTCGCACTTATTATATAATGCAGACATTTTTAAAATACCGATCGTTTTAATTATACATCATCGTGTAATTTTTAATTCACTATTTTAGTTTAGTTTTATATCGTATAAAAAATATATATATATGTATATTGCGATTATACCTATAATTAAATCTACACAATTAGCGAGGTAAATGCGAGACAATAATTCCCCGTTTTAATAATGTTCTATTTCTTTTTCTCGTATTTTAATTATTTTGACCAGCTAAGCTTTCGTTAATATCGTTATTTTTTATGATTTATTAATCGGAAATTTTTCTAGTGTCGCGATATAAACTTATTTATTATAAACGATGTTTTCTATATTACTCCGTATTCGTTAATTTAAAAATTATTTTATCTCATCCACATCGTGTACGATAATTTTTTTTTTGGTTATTTTGGGGTGTTTTCTTTTCTTTTTTATTTTCCCGAGGCTCGATCTCCTATATTCTTTTTGATTAATGTTTTAAGGTCTCTCCACAACTTTTATACGGACAACGCAGTTTTACAACGCGTACTGCTTCTCCACGATGACCTTACTAGATCACGCGTTTCTTTGGATTCTCAGTCACACCGGTTCCGCCCGAAAATGAGACTATTGACCGAGCTGCCGGAGGGACGTGCATACATTTTCACTCGCCTCTCGCTCCCTATGGACGTAAAATCTTTCGTGAAATCTCTCATAACCAAATCTTGCAGTCGTTTGTGGAAGTCTAATCAACAAAAATCACCTTCTTTCTATTATTAAACCGAATCCATTATCTCAGATGCCATTTCCTTTCCGATCAAGAAGGAAAAGTGTTATCCCTACCGGACTTCGAATATCTCACTCAAATCTTATCCATTCTTATCTTCATTCAAGGCGCCCGTTCTCTGTCCTTTTTGACAAATGTCACAACTGCTTATTCCCCACACATTAACATCTTGTACTTAGAACCCAGCTCAGTTCAATGCCCGAATTCTTATCCGAATTTAACCATCATATCCATCATGTTTTCAGTTTTCCGGATTCGCTGAACCTTTTAAGTTAGATGTACGATCACGGTAAGTCGATGGTGCATATGGTTCGTTAGTGTAGTTGGCGACCGTACTGTCAAATAATAATAATGGATAATTTGAAATTTTATTCGAACAATTTTTTTCTTTTATTATTAATGCACGCATCATCGGGACGTGTATTTTCTTTCACGCATAAATAATTGAATAAATAAATTGTACGAATATATATCTCCAATTATACGCACGTTTTTTTTTTTTTTTTTTGTTTTTATGGAACTTGTTATAACTAGTTTGTCTCGTACTCATACTGCAGGTTTGTGTTTGTATATTTTATTCATCTTGTTGCGTCTCTTCTACCTTATTGCTTTAGGTTTTCTCTCTCTTATATATATATACATATACATATACATATACATATATATATATATATATATATATATATATATATATATATATATATATATATATATATATGGTTTGTGTTCGTACTTTGAACCTGCCGTTTATGTTTAGATTTTCTATGTTTCTAATAATAATTACGCGTTTTAGACTTCTCTGGATATTACGTTATCCAAGTTAATTATATCGGAATAATATTTTCCCCCTTTTAAAATTGTGTCGATATTTAAAGTTTTATAAATATATAATCGATCTTCGGAAAAGTTTATAGACTATCGATTTTTTTTCTTATTATAAATAATGATTCCTGCGTTCCATTATAAATCGACTTATCGTGAAATTTGTACGCTCTTATCGCCGTTTATAACTTTTTAATTTAGAATATATATATATATATATATGTCTCGATAATTTTAACGGAAATTCGTTAAATTTGACTTTATATATATATATATATATATATATATATATATATATATATATATGTACATCTGGCGTATTTAATTAAACATATTTTTGAAATAACCGTATAAATATCGCGACAGAGACACCGCGCGGCGTTAGTATATAGCGAGAAGATTTGATGTTATTCGTCGATTTTAATATTCCCATTAATAGGACGATTGTTTAATAATTATTTTAATATAATCATATTTTTTCGAATAATTTTCGATTCGCTAGGTTAAAATATCTGCTTACTCTTTCGACGAGTTTTCTACGTTAGGTCGATTAAATTATTTTGCGGTTTACCGTACGTCGTTATATTTTTTTAGTCCTTTTCTCGTATTAATTTATTCAATTAATATAGTTAAAATTCGTCCGTGTATTTTGTAATAAATTGTTAGATTTCACGTTAAACGTACACATTTAATTTATTTATTGGACGTTATTTTAATAAGTGGATGAAAAAAATTTAAACGTATATAGCAAAATTATTCAAATATTTATTCTTTTAATGTCGTATTATTCGTTCCAATGATTTTCGACTAATTATTATAGTATTATTGTTCGCTCTTTCCGAGAATTTATTTACACATATTTCTGTATCGCATCTCGTATATGCATATTATATATATAGGTTCGAATTGAAATAAATATAAATAAAATTCGCACAACCGAAGATTATTTATTTTTTTTTTACGAATATAATGGCCGATCTAATATATATTTATTATTATTAAAAAAAAGAATAAAAAATATTTAAAAAAAAACGGATTGTATTCAGCTTCGTGTTAGTTACAGAAATTACGCCATCTCTAACGACGGTGCAGTCGACAAAATCATTATTATCATCGCGCGTATAGAAGAAAATGCGTAATTGATATTTTATCAGGGAAAACGATAACTTCTGTTCATATTATGAACGCGAAAATTACGACGCGTTTGAATACGTCTATGATACGACTTCTGCGAAATTATAAATGAATTCAAAGTCGCGTTTCGTTGAAATTGAATTAAATCTTTTTTGAAGATCTTGCGGCAGACGAAGATGTAGCTGATATAGCGTAACACGGGGTAAAGTTGGAAGAGCTAGGTCGCATAAAAAAAACAAATCGTTTATTTGCGACGCGAGTTTCGTTCTCATTCGGATGTTTATGTTTTACGAACTGTAGTCGTATGAAATGCTTCCGGTGGACAAATGCAACGTGGCAGACATTTAAGGTTCGAATATAATCCGTTCTGTTCCTCCTTTAATATATTAAATTTATCGTCAAAATATGATTTATACGGCATTTCCGATATATATGGCGAGATGTAGTTTTTTTTTTCACGTCGTTTTTAATATTTCGAGCTGAAACAAAAACCACTACAAATAATAGAATATGAAATTTGATAAATATTTGGTACATCTCGTAAATTCCAGTCGCTAATAAACTATTCGGATACATGTGAACGTGTACAGCACGAGAGTCGTAAGACTTGCACAAAGGAATGAATGAGGATTTGAACTGACTAATGGGTGACCTAGAGAAAACGAACTGTTTTGTTTTTCGAATAGCGCAGTTGGTAACACTGCTACAACGCAAACCGCGTGCTCTACGTTTAGCGTGTTTTAGTTATCGATAACGAGAAGGAGCGCGTTTTTTGCGTGGAACGTTATTTTCGACGCGAATCGATCACGACAGTGCAAAAAGAGTTCCTAAAAGAATTCAAAGTTACTCGATTTTTTTTTTTTCGCGGAGGTGCCTTAAGAGCATCTGAAAACTCGGATTTCTGAAGAAATTTCGACAATTCAGCGACCTTCGATCGAAAGAGTCTTCAAAAATGTCAAGGGAATGATCAAGCGGATAGTGCAGCAATAGCAAGAGAAGGCTCATTGCTTCAACCATTCCCGCTCTTGCGCCTACACTAATGAAAGATCTCCAGACTTTCATAAAATCTTCAGTGCTCAAATCATGGAACCTGCAGTGGTCTGCACTTCCACTCACCAACAAACTGCGATCAGTTCGAGACACAACATGCCTCCAGATTCCATCTCACTCGGCAAACAGAAGAGATGATGTACTTGCTCGTCTGCGCCTAGGTCATACTAATATCTCACACAGCTATATCGTACAAAATCTTCCTCCTCCTCTTTGTTCAACCTGTAATGTCTTCATTACCGTCGAACACATTCTCCTTGAATGTGTGCAATTCAACTTCCAACGTTCTAAGCTTCTAAACATTCTTTCCTACACGCGAGATACTTCCAATAGTTTATTAACAAAACCGTCCGTCTTCTGTGGTCATCCTATATAACCGGTTATAGAAAGAGAGATCGAAGAATACATGTTTTTCGTCTATATAAAAATGGAAGATAGCACGATGCGTTTGAAATAGTGAAGGCAGTGCTTGAATCGTAGTCTATGTATGGCGATGGTATATAAAAGGGTGAATAAGGCTAAGTTATATTTGTTTATTGTAAAGACCGGCTAAATTGTAAAGTTAGTCTGAAGCAAGTTATAATGTGAAACATTATATAGTGATCATTTCAGATCGCTTTCCAATATTCTTTATAGGAAGTGTTAATAATGGAAGAAGATCGTTACAAGGCGGATAAGCGATAAATAATTCGAAAGAACAGTGAGCTTAATAATGAGCGAGAAAGTTACCTGTAACTCGGTGACCGGGAAACCATACAAATCGATTTAAACGTCTCCTACCGGAACAACACGATGATTGCCGCTTTTCAGTATTATAGGAATGGAATGCGAACATGTTAAGACAAAATTTCTAGATCCGAAACGATTCAATTTTTTTTTAACGATAAAACGGCGAGAATGAAGAATGACTATTGACTCTGCGGTGAATGTGGAATAAATTCGCGAGGGAGTAAACTTTCTAACAATCGATAACAATAGCCGAATCCACAAATGTGATTTAAATCAACTTGTGTAGATCGGAAGTCCGTTGTTATTCGTGTAGGATGTGAAGAGTGCACCAGTAATTGAAAGTGGTACAGGAGCTTTAAAATATTTAAAATAGTGTAGTCTATATCTATACATCATCATAGTAAAAGGAACAAAACTGAAAGAGCAAGGAGGAGATATTCATTTATAGTAATCGTATCTCTTTCAGACCCTACTCACACAATTGTGTAGGTTGGATGCTAGTATCTTTATGTATGATTCCATTTATTAAGCTCGGACCCATAACATCGATCGTGCAGGTTACGAGTAATGTATAGAACCGGTTTTATAATCCTAGAACGTCGTTCGGTATGCAGTTGAAGTATTTGCTTACTATCAGTGTTGAATGATTCGTGACAGATGACTCATTTTTTTCTTATTACACCGACAGTTCAAGGCTAAACAATTCGATTACTAGTTTCATTTATTTAGTAATGTTGTAGAGATGGGCAAACCCGTTCTTTTTTAGGGATCAGATCATAACTGTTCATTCACTAAAATGAACCAGCTCTTTTTAACGATTCATTCATTCTTCATCGCTCAGTTACAGGTTTAGTTACCTTTACTATTGATGTTACACTTACAATGGCTCCAAAAAATGAATATCATGATGAATTTTTATAAAATTATGGACTAATATGAAGAATCTATTTAAAATGACTAAAAAAATGTATAAAATAGACATGATATAATTATAAATTGTTAACAAAAATATAAATGAGTTCCAGTTATCAAATTTAAAATAGAAACATGCAATAAAAGTAAAAACGCGCATCGATTAAATGTTCATAAATGTATATAAATTACAAATCTAACAAATGACGTTTCAATAACATTTAACGGTACAAAACGTAATAACAGCAAATTTAAAGTCAAAATATATGACAGACATATTTTAAATGGAAAAAATATAAACAGACAAGATTATTACTAATTAATTAATTGTAAGACTATTGAAAAATTGCCCAATTAACGATTTTTTAGAGAAGTTCTTGCAGAGGAAACAAATGAGAAATCGTGGATTTATCACAAAAATGCACCACGAGCAACACTGATTAACATATCAGTCAATCAAAAGGAATAATGTTGATAAATGACTGCTTGTTCATTGAACGAGAGAGTTTTTCGATTCAGTGAATAACTGAATAATTGAATAAGTGAACTGACGATTCACTACGTTCATCATTCACTTGATCAGAAAGGAATCGCTGTTCACTGTTAAGGTGAAATATAAAATTATAAAATTGAAAAATAACAAAAATTAAAACCATTTTTTTACGTTCACATTGTGACACTGTTATTACTTTATTAGCTAAAATGTATAAATATACATAAATACTAAAATATCACAAATTTTTATAACAATCATTGCATATTATGATTTAAAAATAATATGTTACTTATTTTACATGTTGAAAGCCTATTTCTTTTTTCTGTTCAAATTTGACCTGCTTTCGAAAAGATACGTTCGCAAGGAACTGATGTAGCTGGGATACATAATCTTTTCAGCATAATTTGATACAAAGTCGGATAAATTGATTTCCGAGATTCCCACCAAGCTAATGGATCAGCATTTCTAGTTAAGTAACTTTCTGACAAATATTTATCAAGTTCTACTATTGCTGCCGATCCTGGATCATGTCTACCTTGAAGGTTGCTTATGCCTTGGTCAAAATCCTCCCAAATAGAAGAACCACTCGACGTAGTAGGAGTAGGTGTTATCGATGTTACTGCTTCAATCTGAGGTGTTGATTGTTGTACAATTAAAGTTTTCATTTGTTGTAAAATACTGTTATAAATATCGCGGAATTTTGCATTATCTTCAATAAAAGCTTGCTTTTTAAAACGAGGATCTAAAACAGCTGCCTGTGTTATAAGTTCATTATTACATACACCCCTAAACCGTTCTATTAATCCATTCAGCAAATTATCTAAAAGCGCATTAATTTCTTCACAACAATTTCTATTTTTTTCCATATATAATTTTAATTTTCGTGCCATTAATTTCACTAATACAACTATTTTTGAAAGTGAAACTGTTTTTTCTGATGAAAGTTCTTTTGTAACTTCATCAAATACCCTTAAAATATCAATTGCATGTTGAATAACCTCCCAATCTCTATCTACAAGTTTAAAAGTTTTCATGCCTAATATAGCGATTGATGAAATAATTGGATCTTTATTTAATAGAAACCTTTCAAGCATATCAAAAGTTGAGTTCCATCGAGTTACGACATTCTGTTTCAATTTTAGTTTATCTTTATTTAAATTTTCTTGCATTGTTGTTAGTTTTGCTAAGGCAAAAGAGCTTTTTTTGAAATACATAACTACATGTTTAACTTCATCAACAATATTTTGCATCGACATATTAATAGCGTGTTGCACAATTAGATTTAATGAATGTGCAAAACATGGAAAATGTCGAATATTCAAATTAGTAGCAGCTGCCTTCATATTAGCTGCATTGTCTGTAACTATTGCAGTAATTTTATAATGAATATCAAATTTTCGAAGTACTAAATTAATCCATTGAGAAATATTTTGAGCTGTATGCTTTTCTTCGAATTCTGAACATTCAACAAATATGAAATCAGTTGTGAGTTTTTGTCTATGCATAAAAACTTATATTATTTAAGCTTGTCCATCCATCTGACGTTAGGCACACTGCCTTTGCCATGCCTAAATGAAATTTTGTCAAATAACTCATTATAAACAGCTGGCAATAAAGAATTAGATAATGTTTTGCGACTGGGCAATTTATAATTAGGGGAAAGCATTTCTACAAATTTTTGAAATTCTTTATCTTCAACTAATGAAAATGGATGATATTCTTTGCATATCATTTTCAAAAGCTGGGTGTCTATGGCCTTACTTTTATTTAATGGAATGGGTTTTATTATATTTATGAATTTACTCATTGATCGTTGCAAAATGGCTGAAGAGGAAGACGAAGCTGTAGTGAAGGAAAAACTGGATTCGATTTCAGGGCATGAGTCACTTTGTGTTTCTTTAACTTCTATTCTAGGCTGGGCATGTTCTGCCAAGATAGAAGTAGTTGGACATGTTGGAGACTGGAGATTAAGATTTCCTCTGCAATCTGATATTTCATTAATTGATGGAGATTTTAACCGTTCTATAGGTACTGTTGGATGTTTTGTTTTTAAATGTCTTTTCAAATTTGATGAGGACCCAGAAATTGAAAGTGTCTTTTGGCAATATCGACATTTTGCGTTCTTTTCAAATTTTGTAAAATGATACCAGATATGACTAGAAAATCTTGTAGAGGGTGACGACATTTTGTTCTGTAATAAAACAACATACATATTTTAAAGCATAATATACAATGAATTTTAGTTTCTTTTTTAATATTTTTAAAAATTACCTTCTAACTGGATGAAAGTTTATGAAAATTTGCTTCAAAATTCACAAAATTCTAAAATGAATGTTGAGTACAAAATACATACACCTATGTAAATATACGTCCTAAGGGACACAAAATTTTGAAAGCATTAAATATATAATAAATAAAATACTGAAAACAGTGATGTTAAAAAAACTGTGAATAAATTATATACTTTAATTAATTAGATGATAAATTACACAGAAAATGTACGTTGTTATAACATCGATAAATTCAATGATCGCACAATTAAAAATAAGTTATATAAGATATGTTTAAGGTTCACGAGTTGATCAGAAAAGAATCACCGTTCATTGTTCATTATTCAGTTATTCACTAGCTCATTCTTGTGAACTAGCTCTATTTGTCGATTAGAGAACAGATCTCCCATATAGGTATTACCTTTACCACTACATCGATGAGCGGTGTTCAACTGTTTACTTACTGTTTACTCGTGGCTCGTGATCTAAATGATTCTTTAGTCGTACGTTCGCCGGTCGGTAAAGAACCATCGTTCTTTTTTCATGAGCTGCTATTCATTCATTCTTTGAAATGAACTAGTTCTTTGAATATATTCGCAAACGAATCGCTCATCTCTAAATGTTAGTGATTTCCAGTAGTATTGTTATTTTCCTGTACGTTTAATACAGGAATATTTCTTTACCTACACAATTGTGTATGAAACATGGTGGCATATCCTTAGACCAAGGTAAGTAAGTTTTTTATTTTCGCTTTTTAATAAAAATAATTTTATTAATATAATCTTTTAATTTAAATTGTTTTTTCTATGTAATTAGATCAATAAATACTTATTCTACTCTATTATTTAACAAAACAATTTGCCTTTATTTTGTAAAAAAATATTACTGAGTTTTGTAAACTCATGGAGAACAAATTTTTGATTTTACAGCGATATTAACTAACGACGATATTTTGGTAGACCGTTCAGATGATGACGAGATAATAATATTGACCCAGATAACCAAGAAGTGAAAGCAAAATACAATTGTTTTAATAAAAAAAAAGTATTTAAAAAAATTTCACACCCGTTATATATCAACACTCACGCTGTAATTATGTAAATAGTTTATAAATAGTAATTTTGATTGCATTTATATTTATTTGAATAAAAAATTTAGATTTTCATACGATTTTATGTTTTAATGTATTTATTTTGATTGTCTTAGGTTGTGCCCAACCTACACAATTGTGTGGGTACATTTTTGGAAACAGCATAAGTTAATAATACAAAAAAAAATACGTTTTTCATATTTAAGGGAGCCCAATAATGGTTTTTATGAAGTTGGAAAAAAAAAGTGTCGGTTCTTAGAGGGTGTATAGATGATGCGCAGAAAGTTAAATGATTGAACGGCGAGTATAAGTAAATCTCCATCTCTAAAAATTATCGAGAAAAGAAATGAATTACGAAGGTGTGTAAATGAGTAAGAGTTACCAGCTAAAAACGATACATTCATTCAGTCTCTTTTTACAACATTTTCGAGTATAGGTTGCTAAATTTTTGAAATTTTTTCAGAAATCCGAGTTTTTAGGTGTTCCAGATCTTACGGACGTATTTCGTAAACGCGGCTCTTAAGCTATCCGTACAGAAAAATAAAAGCGAAATACGAGCAGCGCGACAATATGCGGTTACGCCTCTTTCAGTAATGCGAGCGTTTCTGCCGAACAATCCACGTTGACGGTTCAGACGATGACGAAGTGAGGGAAGCAAAAACGAGTTTATCATCTTGATATAGCGCGTTCTGTTGACAGTACCACTGAATTAAGGCTCCACTATTCCCTGCTTTGCCGGTCCAGCCCAGATAATTACTCGCTTGCTGTGTGACGGCTCCATTCGATTGAATTCAGGTTAGATTTGGACCAGTAGCGGCGTTTCACGATGGCTGAAAATGAGTTTCATTGCTCATCAAAAGAAAGTTTAAACCAATCTCTTTGTCTTCGATTTTTTTTAGTATCGTTTCAGCAAAATGTTTTCGTTGTGCATGTACTTTTTAATTGCCGAGTTATTACCAGTTTATAAGCATGAAATTTCAAGTCTTCCAACAATATATGGCGACAGATTCTCTCAACATGTTTAAAGAAGCAGCATGACGATGTGCAGAGCGTCCAGGACATCAAATGATCACAGTCCGAACTGGATCAATTTTTGGGGGGGGACAAACAATTTTTTTTGTTTTAAATCCATTGTTGAAGCTGTCTCTCGAATGTTTTCAACCCACCTTAAAATTGAATTGCGACACGATACAGACTTACAATGCGTAACTTTGAATTCTTTTCAAAACTCTGCACTGTCGTGATCGATTCATGTCGAAAATAAAGTTCCACACCAAAAACCGACTCCTCATTGTAGGATATCGTGATAACTGAAACTGAACAAAAACGAATTTCTCGTATGTACACTAAACGTGGAGCATGTGGTTCGTGTTGTAGCTGTAAAACAATACCGTCCATCTTCTCTGTGTCATCCAAACATAACCTTGCGGGGGTAAGCCTAAAAGTATTAGCCTATTGAGAGAATTATAGTCAATGACTGTTTGAAAATTAGAACCATATTTCTAAACAATTAAACGTAACACTACAAAAGAATGCGGAATTCCTAAAGAAACGCACAAGTAAATGATCAAAAGTCTTATTTATATCTAAAAAGTAATTAATATTTGTTTAATATGGGGAACTTACAAATTTTGTGCTGCACGGAAACCAAACATACTCGAGAGGCTATTTTCAAACTGTATAACAACTATATTTTTTTAGTATCCGTTGGAATGTTTTATGTAAGACTAAGGATATATGAAGATATGATACATCGCCATGATTAGGATTTAATTAATTCATTAGTACTGTAAGAAAATGAGACCAGCTTTCAGGATAAGAGTTATGGAGGAAATAGTTAAAACAATTCAGGAGAATAGTAACAGCAGAAGAAGATTATTTAGTATTTAGCAGATGATGCCATTACAGCCACTCAGGTAATACAAAAATTAAATTTTTATCTACTGCCACATATATGGTTCATTTCTTCTGCAAAAGTATAGCACTAAAATTACTAAAAATTTCGGTAAGATAACTTTATGAGCCACTGCTCATCATGAAATTCAACGAAAATGGTTGGTGTTTCAAACTTCGTTTGCCCAAATTGGGAAACCAGTTCATCACGAAATTCATATGACCTAGCTAAAAATTTTCCTCCTAAAAATCATAGAGTTTTTTTGGTGTGCGGGAGGAGTGATCCATATTGACTATTCATTTCTTCGTTCATATTTTTGAACAATCTTGATTAATTAAAATTACTTTTCCCTCAATTTATACTACCTGTAAATTACTTGTAGATTTGTGTGCACCCAGGCCAGAGGCACGGGAAAGGAGACAATTTATAATTACAGGTTTTTTTAAAAACTTTTTAAAATTTAAATAGAATTTTTCTACTAGAGGCACGATACAAAATGAAATGATTACTTTATATCTAGGCGCAATATTTTTAATTTATGATATTGTGTCTGTGCTATCGCTGCACACCGCATTTATTCCAATACATGATCTTGTAATATTGATTGACTCTTTTCATTACAACCATTTTTCTAAGTATCTTAATCATGTGCTTCTGATTTTTGTCAACAACCTCAATTATATTCAGTTTAAATTAATTATCGTCACGTATTTAACGCTATTTTATATTACATCATATTTGTATTTAACTGTGTTATTATTTAAGAGCTTAAAATAACTAATCACGAGGAACCCTGTTGGTTCTTTCACAGGATATTTGTGTTATATGGAACATACTGAGAATTTCTAGGAGTTCGTTATAGTTTGTTTTATTATATTGATAGTGTCTTATGGTTGGTTTGTCTACTCATAACTATTTTTAAACTATCCTTTTACAACTAACAATTTTTAATGTTTTTCGAGTGAGACTGTAGTTACCTAGATATGTCTTGCGCGTTATAAGCGACCGTTTGTGCGTTAGATTTTTCATATAATCTATTAATTTGATTAGTTTGAGGTTCATTTTTATGCCGTTTATATTTCATGCTTCATAAACTAGACACGTAAAATACTATTCTTTTCCGCCCATTCAAAAACATATTTATTTTAATTTAACACTAATAGTTTACCGCTATAATGTATAAAACATTAAAATACTGAAGAAAAGGTTAGAACTATAAACAACATCCTCCACAAATCGGCAGATACAAATTTGGAGCCCCCCCACACAATAGTTTTGGCGTTATCACACGCAGGGTCCCAATATGGAACGACAGATACTATTGTTTTGTACTTGTTAAGGATAAGCTAAAGTATTTCATCATCTCTTTCAGATCCTTCCTTAGTATGTGGTTTTGGTGGTTTTTGGTATACTATGTTGAACTGCCAATCCTATATACCATCCGCATAATCCATTGAAAAGGATTGGTGATAAAACTGATCGTATTATTCAGTATTCTCTTTATACTTTCCTTTACATCAGCGATGACTGGGAAGATTATTCCACTTATGGTCTCGCTCAAGATACAGAGTGAAGTTTTAGACTTCAAGCCTTGATAATGTTTCCTGCAAATTTATTGGAGTTCCCCCTACATTCATTTTGGAGGACAGTTCCACCACCAGACAGCTTGTTCAACGAAGATCGTGATTTTTATTGAGTTTTTGAGAGTTAATTACCTCCGTCAAGACGCTTCATCTTTCCTGGTTGTTTCTGTCCAAGACATTGATGAGATTCGCGTCATAATCTTGTTTTATCCTTATAATTCTTCATATGCTATTTGACAGTTCGTATTCTCTAGCCTGGTACATACTACCTTGGATTCCATAGTTGTTTTATTTGGCAAAGGCTAAAGTTATCTGATTATTTTGCAGTTAAATTGGTTTATTCAATCTATCATACTGCAACATCTAGGCTTTTAGTAAATTTCTTCAAATTTGATTTTTTTGAAATTCCATCGATTCCTTTGTACTGCCTTAACATAGGGTACTTCAATTGCAGCTTTGATTAAATATTGATCAATGTTACCTTTTTTGGCGATGCCCCCCTAGTATTTCTTGTTCAGCTTCTATAGGCTATACTTCATTATTTTTTATTGATCACGAGTGTATTTCCTAGATGTAGTAGGAGATATAATGTGCAGACCGCTTACGGGTTTCTGTCTTCTTAGCTGTTTTATTGCTAAAACAGTAAAAGACATGTGATAAGGATGTGATATAGTGCTCGAGGAATAAAGAAACTATGACAGAAAAGTTCACCCAATCTACGATCTTATTCAAGGAATCCACTTCATCTAACAACAGCCAATATCAGAAAATATTTTTGTCTGAGAGACAACAAGCGAGGATACTACGATATGGGGAGAATCGTAATGACAACATTCCTACTGGGAGCTCTCTGTTACTGTTGTATTTGGTTTTTACGCATATGGACGCGACTGAATTGTATAAGGACTAGCGATGGTGAACAAGGCATATGATGAAGCTATGGAGGCAAGCTGAGGTGTCTTAACGTAATGCCAAAGCTTTGCTTTATTGGCTGATACTGGAGGTGTAACCCTCGATAAGGGATATATGCTAATGTAAGCAGTTGTTATACATCTGGAAAATAAGGTTTTTTATTGCGGTATGTTCAGTGCATATCGCTTTGTAACTGCGACTACATTGATGCTGTGTACATTTTTTTTTTTTGTGTTTAAAAATTCTCGCACTGTGTCTTTCTTCGAAGCAAATCTATTTTTAAATGCTGGATAATACTTTCATCGTGCCTTTCCTTGAAGAACGGTTCCCTTTCTGCGATGTTTGAAACCATGTTATGTTTAGTATGCTTTTTTTTGTTGAAGTAGTAAATCGAGACTAAGTATTATAGCACGTATTGACAAATAGAGTTTGTTAATATTTACATAAGTCCATAAATATCATTCGTTTATTGGCTTTATGATATTCTTGTAACTGAATATTCACCTACTACATAAACTCTCTGCTTTCGATCAAACTGTAAAACATTATTATTTCTGATTTTTCAGATCCCCAGAATATGGATTCTCATCACGATGCGTCATTGATAATACTAAAATACAGAATTTATTATTTATTTTTAGTTAACTTTTCTAAGTAACCCGATGGTGTAGTATGTATAAATAACACGGTGGCAGAGCGTGTGGCGTCGTTCGAAAATATTAAAGACGGGTATATTCTTGATTACAGGCCGGAAATGAGCGAAAGAATAGCCACGGATAAACATTATTAGTGCAGTGATCGATATCGATACGGTTACGTAAACAGCTCATGTAAGTCAACCACTCTGTATGGTGCAGGAACACGAACGATGTTTAGACTGTAAGCTACTCGAAGCATTCAAGATTCGGACATTCAGTAACGTTTAAGAAAAGCTGAATCGGCAGACGTTCATAATTTTTCTAGAGGCCGATAGCAGAGTTGTGGTAGTCGATAAAAGGGGGAAGCCGAAGAAAAGGGACCCCGAGAGAATTATAGACTGTGTAATTTTAAAATAAAGGTCGTCGGAATTAAAATTCGTTTATTCTATTGTGTCGGAAAATGTTTAAAATTTTCCAAAATTTGAGACATTTCAGTCTTTGCTTTTTTCGAAATTTTAATTACAACCATCTACGAACGTATTTGGTAACTCGCGATGTACGTATAGAATAAATTCGTATTCGTACCGGACAGTGTAATAAATATTACGTAAGATTAACTACGTGTGTTAGTTTTGAACACGGGTTAGAAATGAACGTCGCAAAACCCAGATGGCGACGAGTGCTGGCCGATAACAAAGCGAGAAGAAAAATCGCTACATGCTATGGAAATGCGTATGTTAAGATCGTCAATGGGTATCCGTTTATACGATAGAATCAGAAATGAACGAAAACCGGTTAAGGTGGTATGGTCACATACTACGAGCTCAGCATCTCACTGATATCGACAGCGCATACACGTTTCAAGTTCCTGGTAAAAGGCTAGTAGGAAGACCAAGGCAAAGATGGCACGAGGCTATAACGAAAGATCTCAGAGATGCTGATATATCCGCCGAACTAGCAAACAACCGAATATGGAAACGATCAATTTGTATGGCAGACCCCGCACTAACGGGAAATTTCCGTTGAAGAAGAAGATATATATATATATACATATATATAGCGAGAAAACTCGTGCAAATAAAATTGGATTTACGCATTAGAGAACTTACTATGTGGTAGAATACGACAAGTCCAATGTTATTCTACATCACCGAAGATCGCGGCGTCCGATCGGATACAAATATTATTAAAAAAATGCATGCACTTCCCAGAGCGTAGGGAAGCAGTGAAACATAAAGACGTTTTCCCCAAAAAGACACTTATTTAATAAACTTACTACATTAGTTTTGGCTTAGCTATAAATAAGAATAAAACTAAATTTTGTCGTACCAGTAGCACCTACGAATTAAAAAGAAACACCTGTTCAAAACTAAGCAAGAGTGTAATAGAACAGGTAGAAAGTTTTAGATATCTTGGTAGTATGCTTAACAACAAGGTCGGCTTAGATAGCGAAATTTGCAGTAGAATACAAGCTGCAATAAATAAGCTTAATTTAATAACAAGCAGATTTAATAAAACTAATAATGTATAAATATGCATCGTTTTACCGACGCTCCTTTATGGCTCAGAAATATGGGGGCCCCATACAAGAAGAACATACGTTTGTTGAAAACTTTCCACCAATTGGCAGGATCGAGTGACGAATCGTGAAACTTTAGTGCGGGCTAACTCTGCAAGCCTATTAAAATGCTGCTTTATAACAAGGTTTTCAGATGGACCGGGCATGTAATCAGAATGAACGACGATAAACTTCCGAAGAAATTCAGATTACGGCCAACTTCTTTTTGGCAAACGTCTGACATTGGGCGTCCTTGTTGGCGATATAAAGACAATTTGTGTCAAATATTAAAGGAATGCGAAATTGATCCCGAGAAATGGGAGAAACTAGAAATGATGGAAGTCAACAGAGAGTAACACTTAAAACAAACTACGCGTTTCACCATCCAATAATTTATTTAGTAGTAGAAAGAAAAATATTTTCTCCTTTTATTTAAAAATTTTAATTTAATCTCAAGAAATGAAAATAAATAGAAAAAACCAGCTAATTACGGAAACGAAGGGAAATTTACACCGGTTATCTAACCGGAGGAGTTTATTTTTTTATTTTTGCGTTATACGCATGAATACACGTATTAGTTCAAATTATGAAAAAACCCCTCGTTTTACCTACACAATAATAATAACCTAACCTGATGCACCTTAAGAATGTCGACGAGTTCTTGATATTTCTTGTCTGTAGGATCATCTGTGTAATTTCGAAGATGTTGAATATCGATGCTGTTGAATAAGATTTGTCGTTTAGCTTTATGGATGTTTTCGGAATTTTTTTAATGGGGAAGAAATTTTTTAAATGCGGAAGGTAGCAATCGAATTTTTCATTTTTTCCATGAAACGCATCGAATTGAATTATTTTAATAAATCACCCGCTGTAGATGTAGATTCTCTTTGTTGTTTGAACAGAAGTTGAATTGATTTCTGGTTATTAAGAATTTCTGCCAAGCGATTATGATATTACAATTTAAAAAAAAAAAATGATGAAATAATTAAAAACTAAAATGACTTTTTCTAATAAACTTCCTTTTATTTAACCGAAAAATTCTAATCGGAAACTCGAAAAAATAAGCCCAGAATTATTTTGACGTAATGATAAGGCGAGAACTAAAACACTGCATCGAATTTCTGAAGAAATTTAACAAAATTCGGCCACCTGTGCTCCTCGAAAAGTGAAAATGTTGTAAAGAATGAATGTCATATGCAATCCGAACGATATCGTGCTCCACAAATCATCTCGTTTTCCTATTTATAAATAAAATTTTGGTCGAGTAGTTTTTAAGTTAAAACGTCTCGGATCATCCGATAATTTGTACATTTTTAACTAAACGGCCAGCCTCCGTATTATACGCGTTACTAATATCGCCGTCTTAAGCATCGCTTGAAGACGGCACTCCTGAAAATAAAACTCATTCTCACGACGGCTGACGTGCAGTGCACGTTTTTGTAATTCTTCTTCTCTCGACGGCTTGCCGAAAAAAAAGTCTCTATGGCACGACGGCTGACGTGCAGTGCACGTTTTTTCATTATGGAATTAAATATCTTTTTACTCGTTAAACTTGCACGTCTGTAGTATGCATAGTTCGATTCCTGGTAGTTTTTTCTTTTTATATAGTTTTTACCCCGTCGAAATACATCACATAGAACTCGATTTATTGTGTCTGAAAGAATGCGAGACTAAACCAGTTACACGAGCAGTGTTTCGAATTTGTTTTTCGTTTGGCGTATGCTGTTTTCTGGTTTAATTTTCGGTGTTCGTTATCTTTTTTCTATTAAAATGAGTAAAAATACGCGTTTAAATAATAATAAAATTTTAGACATAGTTTTTGGCGGTGATTCTGAGTTAGATAATTTCGAATATGTAGAGGATCCAATTTATGATGGGATTAATTCAGACGACGAAAGTGATGATGAAAAAAATGATGAGCAACCAGTATTTGCTAAGCTACAGAATCTCGAACCAGATCCACATCCTGTATCTGAGTTAGTAAGTTCACACGGCCGTCATATAGAAAAAATAATGAAACCAACGAATTAACTTTATTTTCTGACGACGAATGGTCTTAGGTAAGTAAAAATATTTCCGAAATTTTATACCTTATTCATCATTTAGTGGTATGCTCTTTGGATGAGTCAAGTAAGGAAATTGATTTTTTTTTTAGTCTATTTTTCAATGAACAAATGATAAATCTTAAATGAAACAAACAGATATGCTGGCAGTCAAACGTCAAGCGTCAAAATAAGCTTCGAGAAAATTCTATTTGGCATTTGTGGAGATGTGTACAAAAGCACGAAGTATACGGTTTCCTTGCAATTATAATACATATGTCATTGGTAAAGAAGGGTGAAGTTAGCGATTATTGGTCACATTGTGAACCGTTACACAGTACATTTGCATCTCAAATTATGAGTCGTGACAGATTCAAGGAAATTTTTTACATGCTACATCTGAATAACAATGCTAATAACATAGAAAAAGGTGAAACAGGACATGATCCGTTGTTTAAAATAAGACCATTTTTAGATACATTTTTGGGTAAAAGTATTGAAAGCTTCATTCCATATGAAAATCTTTGTTTAGATGAATGTCCTTTCCGTGGTAAAATAAGTTACAAGGTTTACGTGAAAAATAAACCGAATAAATATGGAATGAAAATATACATTTTGGCAGATGTGAAAACAGGTTACATATTAAAATTCGAAATATATACTGGGAAAAGTGACCTCACCAACAATTCTGTAAAAGGTGTTTATTTACATGGATCGGTATTATTCCTCCCCCGATATTTTTCAATTTTTGAGAGAGAATAACACATTCGCTGTTGGAACAGTAATGAAAAACAGAAAAGGACTTCCTAAAGATTTAATTGCACAAAAGCTGAAGAAAGATGAAGTTACTTTCCGAACGAAGGCTAACATTTTGTTAAATTAAATGGCATGATAAAAGAGATGTATACATGCTATCAACAAAACATAATTTTGATATGACATTGGCAAAGTGTCGTTCCAAAACTGGTTACCAGATTGAAGCCAACATCTGTTGTTGATTATAATTATAACAAAACTGGTGTCGACCGTGTAGATCAAATGTTATCATATTATCCATTTAATCGACGTACACTAAAACGGTGGAAGAAATTATTTTTTCATCTAATAACGATGATAATAAAAATAATTCTCATGTCCTGTATAAAGAAGTAACGAAGAAGAAAAAAGTTAAACTGGAGACGTTTATGTGTAACCTGGCTTTGCAACTAGCGGAAATAGCAGGTAATTTTAGTTTCATTTTTTTTTTTCTTAAATCCTAACAATATTGTTTTCAACTCTTTCAGTCGATTGATTTTTAAAAATGTTTACAGAAAACTTTTCACATCAATTGTGATGATACTCGCATAGCGTACGGTGATTTTTTTGCTACATTTTTCTTTTTTACACACTTTTTGCTCTGAAAACACTATACATTGCAATTTTCGTTCGAATTCCAATATTTGACCAATAATACATATTACTAAATATTCTATAATTTACTTTTTCTCAAATTCAAAAAAGGTTGCACTAGTACAACAAATTATTTATAATGAAATCTGTTGTAGGGAAAGAACTGGATGAGCCCGTGCGGTTCGGAACATCAGCTGGGAGGTTACTGGGTCGTCATTTTCCGTCACGGGTAACATCAACAGGCGAAACGAAAAGACCTTAAATGTAAAGTTTGTGTAGAAAAAGGAAGACGGAATGGAAAAAAAAATAAGGAAAGAAACTGTTTTTCAGTGTAGCAGTTGCGATGTGGGATTGTGCATTCCAGATTGCTTCAAAAATTTTTCACACAAAATCCGAATATTGGTTATAAATTCTTGTTGTTTCACCTTTCAGTTAAAAACTATATGCATATGTGATAGAGTAACGATATACTAATTAATTAAATCGCAGTGTTCATATTTTTTATTGAAAACTTTTATTTTTCGTGTGTAAAAATTTTGTAAATTGGAAAAAAATTTCAGATAATTGTATAAAGTATATCGCGTCGTCTATATTACATTTTTCAGTGGTAATTTTATATTTACTACAAATTTAGACTTTCTGTAAAAAAAAAACATTTTTCAGTTTGCAAAAAGGCTAAATTTTGAGAATTTTTGAAAATGCATCAAAAAACAGCCGTCTATACAGGGAGAAATCGAAAAACGTGCATAGCACGTCGGCCGTCGTGCTAAAGTGTTTTATTATCTGTAACCCCGTCGATAGCGAGAGAATTTTAGAAACGTGCATAGCACGTCCGCTGACTTCAAAGTGTTATCGCTTAAATTCGTTATTTTATTATTATTTAATGATTTCGTTATATTCCTCTATTTAGATTCGTTATTTTATTATTATTTAACGATTTCGTTATATTCCTCTATTTAGATTCGTTATTTTGTATCCACATCGTTAGCGAGATTTCGCGACTTACTTTGTCGATTTTATTAATTTTTAGTCTTTCTTTAGGTTTTATAAATGTTATATGTCGTTTTAGGTATGAAATAACGAATAAATGTTTCTTCTCGAACGAGCTATTTTATTTCGACGGTATTTAACCCGAGTTAAGATGAATAATTATTCTACCTGCATTTTCACACGCTGCTCCTGTACGAAATTACAAAAAAAAAAAATTCACAATATCACTGTTCAAGGATAATACTAAATAAACCGAGATATACTCGGATATCTATGAGACATATATATTAAACTTTCCCTATATTTAAGATAAGATTTTTAAGTTAGATCTAAACAATTTTACGAAATGTCATAAATAACGTAGGCGATTGTGATTATGAGTAGTCTGTAAGGCTTAGGCTGGTTTCATACCAAACGAATTGAGTCGAATCGAGTATTAACACAAAAAAGTATTTTGCTTGTAAACAGGTAAAAATCTTTCACACTAAAAGCGTCGAGTCGAGTCGGAATCATCATCCCGCAGAATCAATTCTAAGTCGAGTCAAGAACTCGGCAAATTGAATTTATGAACATTTTAATCGTTTTGTTTATAATTATGAATATCGTTTGATAAATCTAGTTCAGAAATTGACGATAAATCGTAATCTTCATTAATAACGGTGGAAAGATATTTCGAATGAGTTAAATATTAAAGGTAAGTTCCTTCTAATTGAAGTAGAACGTGCGTACTTATAATCGATAGTTTTTTATCTTTTATTTCACGTAATTTTATGCAAACGTATTATATTCAAAAGTTTTGTACCTCCCTTTTAATGTAATTTTATATAAACATAATAATATGGTATTATTTCTAACGTGTAAAATGTAAAGTAGCATGAAAATCTTTAAAAGTATATATTGTTTTTTAAATAAAATGTATAAATTATCAAATTCCTTACGCTGTTGTAAAATAATTTAATAATTTTTCTCCGTTCCTTATTGCCTCTTTGCTCTATGATTTGTAGACGGCGTTAAATTTGTAACTTGTGCTTCATAAAAACTCTAGATTTTTATTCACTTTGCCTTTGTCGAATAAAATTGCGCACTACACACGCATTTTTTATTGTCGCTTCGGCTAATGTCACATCGGTGTCAATAAATGTTTGAAGCAAACCAAATTTTCTAACATCCCAAAAGTAAATTCAACTGCTCGTGTCTAGCTGTGGATAAGCGATAATTAGACACTTTGAATCATCCAGTTGTCTGCGTGGGAAAGGTCTCATTAAGTTTTGTAATGGAAACGCTTCATCAGCTACAAAATAAAATTGCATTCGAATATTAATCCGTGCTATATATTTTGATCTTCCGATATATTTGATTTCCCCCCCCCCCAAAAAAAAAACTTTTTCCATATTTTCATCGAAAATTCTGCTATCATCATCCCGACCTTATATTAATACGAAATCATAATTTGCATCGTTGCTAATAATAGAATGAAATCCTTTATAAAATTGGTCGACATTTTATTTTGCAGCGCTTGCCATCTAAACTGCTAATGCAGTTTGGCATTCTCTGCATATATAAAAAAAAATGTCTTACAGATGGAAAGCCATTTTTCTGTTGATGGTATTTCTGTATACATAGGCATTAATATTTACCATATGGCGCTATTAATTTCCGTAACAATATTACGTATCGTGGAAATGCCTACTCGGAGAAAGTATAGCTTTAAAATGTAAATGATTCTGGCTATACATCTGAAATGCTAAATTGCATTTCCAAGAAAAAAAAAAGTGAAAATTGTTCTAGATATTACATTTTTAATTTATATCGTGTTCTAAAATAAAATACGGATAGTTTTAATTTTTTTAAAAGTAAGCAGAAATTTTTCGATATAATTAATAAAATTGTATTCTATTATTCCTTTCAGATATAGAAGCCGAAACAAAGTGGCATAATTTACGAAGCAATTATTGTAGAGAAAAACGTAAATTAACATCAGCAAGAACTGGATCATCGAGTGAGTTTTACTTTCACAATATGAAATTTTTGGATAGTGTACACCTAGAGAATCATCAGGAAATATAATAACTGAGATAGATGAGATTTATATCGATATTCCGCTAGAAGAAATCCAGAGATGTCATTAATAGAATCTGTTGACGTTATTACAACAGAAATAGATCAGCCGATAGAAACACTGGTAACCGAAAAAAAAAACCAAAACAATATCAGCAGATATGGATCCAGTTGACTTCTTATATTTAAAGTTCGAGTACTTGTGCCCGTTGGACTGTCGTTCGACAGCAGACATTAATCATGTCATTTTTTCATGTCAAGATATTACTACAGTTATCCCTCCGTACTCTATTACCTCCTCTGCTTAAATAATCGTTCTGTGTTAATATGGCCTCATATATATATATATATATATATATATATATATATATATATATATATATAAATCTAATATATTTTCTAATTTTTACATTCGTGTATAATTATCCTTATATGTCTTTAGTTATTTTCCTCTCTATTTTATAACTTAAATTTGTAAAAGGCGTTAGCGTTTAGTTTATTTTAATTCGTATGTACACTGAGTAATAATGGCTTTATAACCTAAACTCAATTTGTTTGAAAATAAATAAGATATATATATATATATAAACAATATAATCAAAAAAGGATGATTACAATAATGATCCGGACTTATTGTTTCTCAGACGTATACCTCCAGCGATGAGACAATTATCATCGATACAAAATTTAGAATTTAAGGCAAAAATTTTGGAATTATTAAAAACTAAGTTTGAAAAAAATTAAAAATAAAATTTTGTTATTTAATATATACTTTCTTTTGTAATATTTTAACGAAGTTTAGAGAAATACAGTTTTTAAAGAAATACAGTTATTATAATCATAGTAGAAAAGTTGGCTGTGATAATTTAAAGCGATGCGCGTAAATATTTCTGTTACCTCGAGAAAATTCTTCTATATGTTACTCCGGTAAAATTGCATAATTTATATTTCGCTTTTTGATTTCGTCATCAAACCGTTCAGTTCGTAAAACAAATCAGGCGTCATTCTAAAATAGTTATCAAACTTCTTCTCTCATCTAATAAATCGGGAAATGTGCGAGACGAAACACGCCAAAATCTAAACTTTTTTTTTGATTTATCGGATGTATCCGAAATTTAGGTTTTTTAAACCGTCGTCTTTTCATTCGACGATAAATTATTGCATTTCTAAAATGTATATTATCGAACAGAAAATAGTACAAATACCGGCAAATAAAACAATATTATAATTTAACAAAGCGTCATTATGTTCATTACACAGATACTGTTTGTCATTTCTAATTGCTCTGTTTTCTATGCGACTCTTATGAAAGACTCGGTATGTGCGCGAAATTCACTGAGTGAATTTGACTCGGCTGAACTAGATTCGACTCTCTGCTTGACTCGACTCGACTCACTTGATACGAAACTAGCCTTAGGTATAAAAAAAAACAAAAAACGTCGATATTCGTCAAATTATGAGTACATATGCTTTTAGTCGTCGACGTTTTTTTTATGATCTCGCATGCTACAAAGTAATTATGTGTGTTAATATATTATATATGTGAATACGTGTGTATGCGTATTTTAAAAAACCTAAATTTCGGATACATCCGATAAATTGATAAAAAAAGGTTAAATTTTGGCGTGTTTCATCTCGCGCGTTTCCCGATTTATTAGATGAGAGAAGAAGTTTTATAACTATTTTAGAATGACACCTGATTTGTTTTACGAACTGAACGGTTTGATGACGAAATCAAAAAGCGAAATATAAATTATTGACGATCAATTTCACCGGAGCAACGTATAGAAGAATTTTCTCGAGGTAAATGAACAGAAATAGTTACGCGCATCGCTTTAAATTATCACGCCCCACTTTTCTACTACGATTATAATAACTGTATTACTTTAAAAACTGTATTTCTCTAAAAACATTGCAAAAGAAAGTATATTAAACAACAAATTTTATTCTTAATTTTTTACAAGCTTACTTTTTAATAATGCTATAATTTATTCGTTTATTTATTTTACGAACATGCTATTGTCATAATGAAATCAATCGGGTACATTTTTGATGTTTTTTTTTTTTTTTAAATATTTTCCCCGTAATTAAATATTAGTTTTCCTTTTATATAATTTATTATTCTATATGCATTTATAATTTTATTTTGAGCACTAATGGAACGTTTACACTGCTATATATACGTAAATATATATATATATTTATTTATCGTGTAAATATGTTTATTATTGATGAATGTAGTTCTTCTTTTAAATTAATCGTTTAACATTGTGTATATTCGCTTAAATTATTACATAGCTATATATATGTATATATATATGTAACATTGGTTATGTTCTGATAACCGTTCAACCGATTATTTCGTCCGCTTATCTCTCGTATACTCGTTATCGTTTATTGTACGTAAGTTAATAATAGAGATACTCGCTGTTATATTACATATACGCGTGGTTTATTATTGTAAACAGTTAAAACGCTAAATGTTGTTGATCATCGCGTAATATTACGTATACGGATAAATGTACATCTTTTCGAGTTTTCTATAGGTATGTATTAAACTCTTACCATTCGTTTAATGTATTAATTATAATTTTATAAAGTTTATATTAAATAAAGTTAATTTTCTATAGTGAAACCTCGAAACATCATTTATTCGAACATCAAACTTACATATATATATATATATATATATATATATATATATATATATCGGTATGTTTATACGTTAAATAAATATATTTAATTACGTATTAATATTATTTTAAAAAGTACGCTATTTACTGTTTAGCGTTCGTTTCAGCTCGTTTGAGACGATTTAAAAATTCTTTAGCGGTCGCGTCGTCGTAGAAAATATCGTAGATCGTATCTAGAGCTTCTCCTACGGTCGTCTGAGATAGTGGATCCCTAATATCTTTTACTCGATCGTACAAAGGTCTTATTATCGTTGCGTAATCTACCTGCGACAGAATGTCAACTACATCGCGAATTTGTCTTTTATTCACTTCCAAACCGACGTCCCTGGTCACGACGCTCGTACTGGTACTGATTTCGTCGCCTAAAGCGTACGGCGATGTTAACAACCAATAGAGAATGTCGCCCGTGTTACCGAATTTCGTTTTGACCGGTTCTAAAATTTCGCCATTCTGTTTTAATAACTCCTCGTTGACGGCGTCAGCGTAAACCATCTGAACGGTACATGAAAAAGAAAAACAAGACGACGGCGAAATTATTGAAACGGAATTATCCTTCGAGATAATTATTCGCGTCCAGGAAAGACGATGCATACCGTCTCGGTAAATCTATATATATATCTATTAAAGTTTTTTAACATTATTAACAGCTCGTTGAAGAACACCTTACTACTAAATTAATAGATATATATATATACTCTGTCATACATGATATTTATAACTTTAGCGGAAAAAAAAACAGATATCTGCAGCCTTTTCCAAGTTGGTAAATTACGTAATTTGAACGTCGACCAGATTTGCAGTAGTCTAACGAACATCATTGGTCGCGGGGTAACCAGTCAAATAAAACACCTTATTTTTTTTTTTTTTTTTTTTTTTTAAGGTGCCGTGTACCACAACTCAGGTTAGAGGCACCGAAGCTATTTTAATTAAATCAAAGGATATATGTTTGTAACTTTTAAAAACTTAATGGTTTTTTCAAGTTCCGCTGGATTATCAGAGAGTGCCGTGTGAATTGAAATATTGCCATCAGGATGGTATTTTTGAAGTGGCCTACACTTTGTAAGCATGTGTTCGACTGTTAGAGGCTCCCGTCCGCAGTAGCAACATATCGGTTGGGGTTTTTTTTCTATTAAGTAATTATGGGTTAATGACGTATGTCCAATTCTGAGCCGAGTTAGTACAACATCATCACGTCGCGATGGGATGATTGTTCTCCATGGATCTGTGTTTAACTTGACGTTTCGAAGTTTGTTGGTTGTAGGAATACGCTTCCAGTGTAAGTTCCATGCCTCGTGAAATTGGTTTTTGATATTGTGTATTTCGTCTTGTATTGGGATTGAAATTTTTGGTACTGGGAACATCTCCGCCGCTTCTTTCGCAGCGATGTCAGCTTCTTCATTTTCCTTTATGTTGGAGTGTGAAGGGATCCAGCATATGATGGTTTCTTGTACGTGTTGGTTAGCTGCCAGGAGAATATCTTGGGCTATTGGGTGGTTAGATTTTGTGGGATCGAAATTAATGCTTTGAACGGCGTAAAGTGCGTCGGTAAAAATAACTATTTTTGTTAAGCGTAAGTCTCTAGCCAAATTGATAGCTAAGTTGATTGCCATTAGTTCAGACACCTTATTTCGATCGTTTTTCATATAATATATATATATTTTCTTTTTTTGTTAAAAAATATTATAAGAATCTATTTATAAATTTTAAAAAAATCTAGGCATTTGTTTTCTCTCTTCCTATTTAGGGATTTGCGTCGGTTATACCCGTCGGAAAATACCCTTTAAGTTTAAATTAAAACTTTTCATCTTTTAAATATATAACAATTTGCATGTAGTTCTTTTGTTGTTTAATATAAAGTACTATGTATATATATATATATTTTAGTATATTATTGCTCGTGTTCATTTCGTGCGCGATTATATATTATTGTCGAATGCGATGTTATAATAATTAGTGTATGTGTTTTGTGGATGCTATACTTAACGACTTCTACGGGATAGGCAACCAGGGAAGGGGTGGTCTCCTGTATTAACGAAATATACATTTTCCCCTTAAATCTAGTTATACTATACGTACTAAATTAATAATAATTTATTTCTACTCTCCTCTATAGTATACTTTACAACCAAAAGACTTTATTCCATCACTATTTGTAATTTTCTTATATATATATATATATATATATATATCACGATCCTTATATCAATCCACTGCTGGATGTAATCATTCCCCTTTTGTTTACACCTGCAGCGATTTTGGGCCTCGTTTATCCATTTCACACCGGCTGATCTATGTATATCGTCCTGCCACCTTGTATCCGGCCGACCACGACTTCTGCGTCCTTTTCTTGAAAACCATTCTGTTATTCGTTTCTTCGTCCACCTGTCATCGTTTCTTCTTGCTACATGACCTGCCAAATTCCATTTCAACTGCGCTACACGTCCGACTACATCTGACAATTTAGTCTGCTGTCTTATCGACGTGTTGGTTTTCTGGTCTGATATCTTGATGCCCAATATTAATCTTTCTTGGGCTCTCTGTGTTACTGCAAGTTTCTTAACAACATACTTCGTTAGGCTCCATGTTTCCGCTCCGTATGTAAGCACTGATGCACTGTTCGTATACTTTCTTCTTCAAGTTGTTAGGTATATCTTTATACAGTACTCAACTTCCCAAAAGCTATACACGATAGATGCGTTCGCCTTTTAATTTCTTTACGCGTTGCTTCCTTCTGTGTGGTACTAATTTGACCTAGGTATATATATATATTCATTGACCTGTTCCAGTATCTGGTCATCTAGTTTTATTTGTAACTTTTGAGGTGTATTTGTCACGATCTTCGAATTATTAATATTGATGGCTGCTTTTTTGGAACAGTTATGTAGGGTCAGTTATCATTTCCTGTAAGGTACCAACATTATTACTAATCAACAATGTCATCGGCAAAACGCAAGTGACTAATTTTCTTCTCATCAATATTCACACCTTTAGACTCCCAAGACAAATTTTTGAACATACGTTCTAAGGCTGCTATAAATAACTTCGGAGATATTGTGTTTCCTTGTCACACTTTATGTCTCGTCGCTGTTATTTTATTTGCGGTGTTTGTTTTCTCTTAATCGAGCTCCTTTTCACCATTTCGCTAGTACTTTCTGTTCAATAACCTCTGGTGGTATTTTATTATATATTACTGGTACTTCTCCTATATAGTATAGTTTATTTGTCCCGCTTTTCCACCCCGTTTCTCCTTGTATGTTTTCATCGTCGTCCTATAATGTTTTTCCTCGTTCTTCTCTGGCTGTTTATTACTTTTTAAAAATTCTAACAATATTCGATAATGAAAAACGACAAAAATTTTGTAATATATCTTTTTTCTATAAGATATCCCCTTATTGCGTATCTTTTATATTTCCTGGCATTTTACATATTAACTTCGGACGTCTTTTTTTTTTCGTAGGTGATTTAATTTTACTAGTTTACCCATACCCGCTTGTCCGCATATTGAATCGCGCGATTGCCACGCTGCATTATAAATTACTTACAACGTATTAACATTTTGTAATTTATACAAAATACTTTCCGAAACAACATCCCGTTCGTCATTCCTGTCGTACCATCGTATTTATTATCATCCAATAATAAACGACAACTTTCTTCACTGTACGGATTAAGACGAATTTTATCGCTAAACTCTAGTAATCATTTTGAAAATAAACATACAACTTACCGACCTAACTTATGTACAACAAAAGGCGACTATCGACATGTTTCATAAAATAGGAATGCTTATTGCTTAACGTCCAGAAAGATATACACTGGTTTTATAACACGAGTGGTCTGGCCTCCTACACTACTCACGCCTTTAGTATACAATAGTGTTTTATTTCGTCTCTCGTGCCTTCTCCCATTTTAGGAAGGTAGACGAAAAAAACCGGTAAAATCTGAATTACATATCAGCAGTAAAATACGCTTTAAAGTGCGACCCGTTGTAGTGTTAAAAATATAAATACTAGCCGGTTAACACTACGACGGCTTAGCGTAGAATGCGTAAAAATGTAAAAACGCCTATATTTGTGACATTATATTAAAAAAAAAAAGTTATAATAATATTTAATAAATGTACCGGAGGCTCTCTCCATTTATGAAAGTAACTAATAATATAAATTGGTAAATAATAAATATACAAGATATAAATTGGGAAAAAAAACAAATGAAAAGCGGTAATTTAAACAATAATAAGTTTAATTATATAACGAATTTTTTTAAGTAATGGAAACGAAAGCAAATTCAAACGTTATGAGAATATTATGTTTAATGCGTCGATGCTTATACTTAATATAATACTTAGTTCCATATGGGATCGTAATTTCCTATTGCTGGAAGTAAATTATTACGGTGCGCACTACAAGTGAGAAATTTTTTTCGGGATAGTTTGAGGATATTTTACATATGGTATCTGTAACTATGCATATACGAAATTTTAGTGTATAACATTGAGAATACATCTAAGACATCTCGATTTTGGACTAATATTAAAACTAGCATTTGAGACTGAAGACCAAACTGGACAAGAATATGTTAAAATTTGACTTGTAGATTATTAACTTATTAATATTTAACTAAGATTTACGATTGAAAATGGGGTACACCGGTGATCGAGTATACCTGAAACGAGGATATTATTTCTCAAATACGAATTATCGTTCGTTAGTTAAAGATAGACGGAGTTCTACGATCAGACTTTCGTACTGATCAAATCAAATTAACCAAGAGGTGTTACATCGGGTGATTGAAATGAATTGAACAAGAATCGTATGCTGGTCTATTTGGACCGGACAGGAGAAATTATTGTTTTCATGATGATTTCTACGTTTACAGGCACGACGAAAACAAAGCGATCATAAACAGATTAACTTATTGAAATATTAAAACATTAAATTGTAAATTTTATAGGGTTGCTGTTTTTCTTGGTCGAACCTTAAGTTTCAATGTATTTATATAAATATTTTTAAAATTGAGACATAATCATGTACCGAAATTTGTGTTAACGTTAAAATTTCACGTCCCGTATAGTGAACATTGTGACACTGAAAATATAAGTAATATCTATTATAACGTGACAGATTTTCTAAGCATTTTAACGTTAGCAGTGTCGTCAATTTCATAATCTATTCCCACCTACCCTCACGGAGATCTCGTAGAATTTTTCAAAATACCATCTATCGTGTCTGTTCCATCATTCCGTCGCAATCACGTGTCATTTCAGTTTTCGCAGTTTTTCCACATTTTTTTTTTTTTGTGCTCCTTCAAAAGCGGTTCATCGTGCTTGTTCCTTCCTATCTGAATTTTCCTAAATCCATTTTTTTCTCTATTTTCAAGTCCCGCTAAAATATATCCCGTCGGTTCGGGAGGGTTTTATAAACATTTCTACAGGTTTCGTTCCGGTATCCTTTAGGTCAGAGGTTTTTCAAGTTAACGGAACACTCGCTCTATAAATAGTTTTTACTTTACGAAACGTCGAATCGAAGACATTCTAATTTAAATAAGCGCAAAAATTTTTGTTAGAAATATTCTAAAAGTGAAACGCTTAAATGTATAAATCGATACGACGAATTTAAAATCTCGACGTGAATTATTGTTGTTTCGTCGAACTAGAATAAAATTAGGACAGCCTTTTCGGTTAGTTTACTGTATTCTAGCACCAACCTAAAATTCGATGGATCAGAATTAAATGCGAGTTCGAATGTTGATGAAAATACCACTATCCGGCATGTAATGTGACGATGATTTCAAGAAATATACCAAGTGTAATGTTTTCACGGCGAAATATGTAAACTGGCGT
Organism: Coronaproctus castanopsis; assembly: GCA_032883995.1. Classification (NCBI taxonomy): domain Eukaryota; kingdom Metazoa; phylum Arthropoda; class Insecta; order Hemiptera; family Monophlebidae; genus Coronaproctus; species Coronaproctus castanopsis. Next base: position 61,127,471 of record CM065053.1, read on the forward strand.
TATCGCGTTGCCTTTCAATATCGTAGTATATGCATACCGGAGATTCTACGATTTCCATTGACGACATGTAATTTTCAAATTACAGCCGTTTCAATAATAACTTCCATATTCAACTGTAGTTGATACTGCAAGAGCTGCTGCCTTCTTCCGGGAGTACGTGCTTACTCGCCATGTTATAATTATATATCATAGGGTGTGGTACACGTGTTGGCATAGGCAAGTTTTACTATTTTTTTCTTCCTGTATACTTAATTTCACCGCCGATCATTGTCCGCGAATGTTTGGCAGCTAATTTACATCTATATGTAGATTATTACACCATTCGAACCTTGTGGACGCGCCCGTTTCGGTTAGAGCTCGGGATCCTCGAAAGTACGAGTATCCCTAAGGATAGAAAAATAACGAATAAAGAAATACCGCCGGAGAAATGCGGAAGATCACGCAGGACATCTTAAACAGAAAACGGGAATTGCCCTAGCGCGTAAGATAAGATAAAACGACGTCTTTCGGTTGGCACTGCAAGAAGGTAAGACGTTAGGTTGCAGGATCTTAAGAGCGTACATCACAAATTATGGATAATATACACCCACCAATTGGACATAACGTTCTCTCTAGTCGACTGAAATCGAGTTTCTTTAAGTCAACTGAAATTGGCTCACCCCCGAATCAGAAGCAACTAGGTGTGGAACGAAGTTGCACCAAACAGTTCAGCCGAGTTATAGGGAGTTTTGCCACCTGGTCCATAACTTACCACGGAATGTTTGGCGATCACTCAACCGATTGAGAACTAGAACCACACGATGTAAAGTTAATCTCAGAAAATGAGGCATAGTAGAAAACGATCAACTGCGAAGAAACACAAACTTTTGACCACCCGCTTCAATGATCTAACTGCAGCAAACGATAAATATCCGGACACGGAAAGTATAAGTAATAATAATATTAAGCAATAAATATATATATATATATATATATATATATATATATATATATATATATATATACACATAAATATGAACACAAACACTTTACAACCAAAATAATTTTACATAAAAGTGATACGAAGTGGTCACATCTCAATACACCGTTATTAATTAGGACTGTACTCGGAATCGTTACTAAATATACAGGACACTAAGATCTTTTCTGCGTTTCTTATATCTTAAATCGACTTTAACAATTTCAGGTAGTTTATTACAGAGTAGAACCCCCGTGTATCGTGGCTTAATAATAATAATAATAATAATAATAATATTCATTATAAAATATAATAATCATGAAATTCCTCGTTGTTATACCTGGGCGATTACGACCATAATTAGGATGAAGTTCAAGCTTTTCGTTGACATTTTCTTGAGTTCCGATCGTCTTGGAAAAAAAATCTCTCTCTATATATGCATACATATACATATATATATATATATATGCTTTTACTCGCAACGGTTGTTACATCGGTTTAAATAGCAGATTCGACATGTTCACTTCCTCTCGTTTGATCTGTTACTACTATTATTATTGTTTCTACATAAATTATTACGATTATTGTTAAATTTTCTGAAATAATAACGACGCGCTAATTACTCGATCGAACTTATGCGTCCTTGACGGAGGTTGTGAAAAAAAAATAATTTCTAAGGAAAAATAACTTTTCGAAATTAAATGTACAAATTAATTTCACCTTGGTCGAAGGTTAAACTCTCACCGAGAAGAACAGCTGTCGAATGTCGATGAATTATCGATTATCGTATATCATCCTCATCGACTGTCGTTAGGATTGAACGTTCGATTTTTTGACAAATTATCGTCTGTGGTTATGCGACAGGCTGTTGACGGAGAGACGAAATATATCGTTACGAGGGAAAAGATAAATTATATCCCCCCGCAGTTTTAGTTTTCGTTTTAAGTGAAAAATGTCCCTCGATTATTTATGCGCACTTTTTTTTCTTCAAATTTTGGATTTAATAATCATCGAATATTTCGACAAATGATTTAAGGAGAATTTTTATTTTTATTTTTTAAATTACTACAGACAGCCCCGTTTATACATCACGGTAAACAGCGACTACGGATGGTTAAAAGAGACGATTTAATTAAATTTAGCGTAGGCTCTAAAGTTTAAGCGGCTGCTGAAAAATCTTTCCAAGTGGAGGATTTTTTCTTATATTTTAAAAATTATACGCCACAACCAACGGTGATGAATAGAAGCTCCAGTGAGATAATTCGAGGACGAGGTTAAGAAAAAAATCTATCGCATTTAAATTGATAATAGCGCTGTGTTTGGCTTAAATATTTCTTCAAGCGATCGGCAATCGCGACACCACTTCTCCGTTTCTTCGCTTGTTGTCGGGTAGACTAATATACATTCGATTGATATTTGGGATTTCAGCTGAATTGTAGTTTATCGAAAGTAAACATCGTGGATACACGGTATTTTTAAATCGGAATGAAGCGTCAGGTTTGAGACGTATTTCGGAGATAGTACGTAATGACTGTTGAATCCGTAGCCGATTATTTTTACTTGTGTGCTTCTTCGTGTGATTCTATATCGTATTTCCAAATTGGCGCTAGGATTGAGAGATAGATGTTCCGTTCGGATTTTAAGTTAGTCTAGTAACTAGTGCGCGTTATTATAATGTTCCTAGTTTGAGCGACGTGAAAAGCAGCCGTTTCTATCCGTGTACGTATCTACTCGACGACCGAGTTCGTTTACGATACTACAGCATGGTGCACAATTTTAATCTAGGACGTGTAACTTCTTTTTTTTTTTGGTAGTGAATGTAATGTGTCGGCTTTTTATTACACGCCAATTTTTTTGTGTCCGTTACACCAGTATATTTATATGATTCACCATTAGCAGATGGCTAATCTGCAAACGTCGCCAGCATTGTTTGATTCGATGCGGGTTACATCGGCAGATCGAAGTATAGCCAGTGGTCCAACTATACTACCCTGCGGCACGAATCGAATGTCGACGAGAGACAAACGGCATGTTATCTTCCGTATAGAAGTCCGTGCTCTACCCACTATGTTATCTCGACGACTAATAACTGAGCATTAATAATAAACTGGTATTATATAAATCCGTTTGTTCATATGTAGGTGACCAAGACGGACGGTTTCGTTGTTTTTCGAATGAATCAAAAACTATTCGACCAAAATTTCTGAATGATATTTTAGTTAAAAATAGGAAAACCAGAGAGGTTAACTTACACAATCATTTGTGCGAATATCGTTCAGACGACCGTCATTTGCAACGATACGTTCATTCGGTCTTTTACACTTTATCGAGCACAGGTCGCTGAATTTTTGAAATTTCTTCAGAAATTCAAATTTTCAGATGTTCCAGATCATGTGGACGTGTTATAAAACTAGTAACATTGAATTTTTTCCAAATTCTATTTGCACTGTCGTTATCGATTCGCGCCGAAAATAACATTCCACGCAAAACGCTCGTCATAGGATGCCGTGATAACTGAAACTGGACACCAAAACGAATCTCTCGTTTTTGCGTATACACTAAACGTGGAGCACGCGGTTTGCGTTGCAGCAGTGTTACTAATTGCGCTATTCAAAAGTGAAAACCGTCCGTCTTCTCTGGGTCACCCTATATATGCTGTCCTGTTTGGGAATCGTATAAAAGCTTGAAATAGTCCGAAACAACTGTTTCAGAATTATATCAAATACTAAAGTTTAACAACTGGGAGATAAAATTTCTTCCGTTTGCAATTTACTACGGGTGTGTATTCCAAAAATTTCTACCGCCAGGTAACCTACTTATCACTGTCAGAGCAATAGTAAATAATTATGAATCATTATCGTTAACGTATAAAAAGTAAAGAAGACTTAATCTGCTTTATAATACTATAAATCAACTTTATCGGAGGATTCCTGGTTTGGTATACTCTATAATTTTATTTGTAACAATTTACCATTACGCATAATCCGTACATCTATGCGTATATGTATATAACGGTTGCGTGTCTTTGTGAGCGTTTTTTTTTTTTAAGTACATGTTTACTGTAATTTATACTTTAATTAATTCTTAAATTTTATTTTTGGTTAATAATCTTATTATATTACATAGTTCAACAACTCGGTACGGATACATAATAATCTGATGTATATTTATTTAATTCTTCGATTTATATAAGTATTTGTTCAATTATACCGAAATATTAATTTATTATATTTATTTTTATTTAAATTTTCTAGTTATATTTTTCTTAAACTTATTCCCCGGTTTTATATCATTCGTTTCCAATTGTTTATTATTCATTACTTCAAAGATACCGGCATGTTGGCTATTTTAAACTTTTGTCTCTTTATACCGTTATTCAACTCGATTTTAACGGAAATTCCACATATATTTTTTTTTATCCATCCAAAACGGGGCAGCAGTGATGAAAATAGAGCTTAGTATTAACGTGGTACCCCCAACGAATATTACCCACTATCTGAGAGTATTAATGTATACGATATAACGAATTAAATTCGATTCTAGAGTTCAAGCTATATCGTCTAAGACATTTGAACCGTGCGCCATTAAGACCAACTGCCAGTGGATTCACGTGACTCGTTATTCGCTGAATGTAACTGTAGCTGTACCTGATCACCTCCTTAAACAGTGGGTATTTCAAAATTCCTGTGTGAGTCATCGTTCCGAATATATCGTGGTGACGATGAGATGCTGCGTAGCAGTTCGGCCTGGAATCGCTGAATTATGTTAATATTAGAATAGCTGGCTGTTCCCCAAATCTGCACGCTGTATGGCCTTAATATTGATTTGAGGATTATTATATTAATAATTTATTTTCAATCGACTATTTCGAGTTTCTAAGTAGCCAATTTAACTCTTTGTACTTTAAATGAAGTTGTTTTCGTTCGGCTATTATATGATCCTTCTATATAGGCCGTTGATTCAAAAGTATTTTGTGATACTGGAACTAATTTATTATTTAAATAAACTTGTACATTTTTGTCTTTGTTTAATGCGAATAAGACTTGTGCGGATTTTGTTTCATTAACTTTGATTTTCCTCAAATTAAACCACCTTTCTAAATCTGTTATACCGTGTTGTAGTTTATTCGATGCGCTCTCGTTGGGTCCTCATCAGTTGCTAGTATGGCGGTGTCGTCTGCAAACGTAGCTGTAAATGTTAACATTTTCTGGCACATCTGATATATATATAAAACACCGGTCCTAGTACACTACAGAGATACACTCCTGATTGTATTACACGAATGTTAGAGTAAGCACCATTTACATTAATGCGGAAGTAACGATTTTAATAAGAATTACAAGCAACGTGAAGTATTGGTGAAGCGATTTATGTTTAAAAGTTTTAAACTAGTTCGTAGATGAAAATTTCCAATTTTATTTTAAAAATTGACAATTTGAAACGTTTCGTTTTTTTTTTTTTTGGTGTTCTATATATTTCGCGGCGAAACATTTTTTGACACTCATTTCGACGACATGTGACACCGCCGATTGTAGATATTTAGATCGTAATGCATGTCCGATATTTATTCCTAATTACGAAAATTACGATAAAAATAGAAACTCGGTTTGTTATTATCGAAAAAATTTAATAAATTCCGATTGCCGGAAAAGAAATTTCGCTATGAGAAAAAAACCGATAAAGAAATAATTAATTAAAAGTTTATAATTAATTATACTAATTCGTAAATTCGTAAAATAGGATTTTTTGACTAATCTTCGAATTTTTGGAGACGAAGAGAAATTGGTTCGATTTATCTCGAGTCTGAACTTTGTAATCTTCCGTTGTTAAGGCCGCATTACCAACTTGGTTTTGGCAACATACACGTTTCCACCTCTTATTTAGCGCGTTGTATCGTTTCCGATGGTGGTGATCGTACGACAACCGTTAGCATAATGTTTCAATGTCATTTTAACTTTACAAATCGTGCAAACTTAAAAATCTCGGTGGCACGCAACAACATTTGTCGTTTCTGACTACTCGTGAAATGAAAGTAAAAAAACAAACAAACCTTGTTTATTTGAAATTTTATTTATAGATCTGTCATAATTATTGATCGTATCAATACTTCGATCGCGTCGTGAATATAAGAAGATAAAGTAAAAATATGGAAAAACCTTCAAAACAAATAATGAAATATGTAATTGTTATTAATTCAAATTCGTTGACACCTTTTTTAATATGGCGTAAAACACCTGTTAAAACTTCCTATATATATATATCATCATCATTTCTCCTCAACCGTTAGGTTGATGGGCAACATGGTCTGCAGCTAAGCAAATAATTTCCTGACAGGAGCAGCTTCTTTTATCTTCACATAATTCTGTTCTTTTATTACAGCGTCCATAAATCGGGTTTTTAGTCTTCCTCTTCTTAATTTTCCATTTGCTTTTCCTTCTATTAAGTTTTTTAACCATATGTCTGATTTGATGACCGATCATACTATTTCTTCTCTTTTCAATCGTGTTTATCATCTCTGGTTGTTTTTCTATTCTTTTGAATACCTTCTTATTTGTGATTTTATCCATCTATGATATTCTCAGCATCCTTCGATAACACCAAACTTCAAAAGCTTGAAGTTTTAATCTTTCTACACCTTCCTTATGCGTAATGAAATATTTCTCGATGTAATAACTTTTTTTTTTTTTTTTTTTTTAAATAAAGGGCGTTTTTGGGCTATTGTTTTTCTCACTTATTTTTCTATTCTTCCGTTGAACGTTATTAAACTGCCGAGATAAGAAAATTCTTTTAGTTGAGATCTTCTTTTTCCATTGAGGACGATGTCTATAATATCTTTTACGACATATATATGTATGTCGCACGAATCAACAAGAATGGTAGTTTCGTTTTTGATGTACACTGACAGCTTTAGCCGATTATCTCTCGCCAATTATTGTCAACTTCGAACGTCTCTATCTTAACTTCCACCGCTCTATTTTAAGAGATTTATCGCAAAGTAATCGTACTGAAGCCCGGATTAATGCTTTCAGAGACCCGGAGTTAATTATTTAGCAAACCCGAAGACTGTAAACCTCAAGATGTTAAATCGACTCGTCATTAATCCGAAAACCACGAATGTTTCTTTTTAATTATTCAAAATACTACAAATTGAAAGTAATTCGTGTAATTATTATTAGCGCCCAGTTTTGACATCTCTTTTAGTATGAAATAAGTAAAGTACTCGAGGTAATTAGTTTATATTTCCGCACTTGGAAAAAAGCTGAAATATATATATATATTTAAATTAGGCAACCTTTTCGCGAGTTAGACTCTATGGGTATTTTTCAGTTCATACTTTCGGTTCAACAGCGAGTCGGACTAAAGTTTAACGTCTTGGCGGTTTACGGGCTTATGGTCTTTGGATTATGTCGAGTTGGGTTATGTGGATTGAACGATTTTGAGATCATTATGGGCTATGCGAGTTTAATGTTTTTGGGGTATATATCTTTCGGATTTTTTCGATTTTGTTTAAATAAAAAGCGGGGTCGTCTCCCATTTGTATGGATCCCGGTGCTGCAGCCCCAAACCGGGCATGATTGTACTTATCGGTGAATTACGATTTCAGCATTATTTATTACCACGGTCTTTTCCATATTAGAAAAAGTACCGTCTGTCCTTTCCATTCTGAACAGGAAATCTTCGTTATCACGTTTTTCTTTTGAATTTCTTGCTGTGGCGCCGTTACGTTCTGAGCTTTAGCATATTTTTCTATATATTAAACTTTCGCCATATCGTCCTTTCTTCATCTGGATAATACGCAATTATTCACTCACTTAGCAATATTTCTGGAGAAGATTCTTTAAAATATAAATAATCATTATCGTAAGTTTAAAACATTTAGGAAATTGATTACAACATGTAAAATTCTTTCTTACTAACAAGGCGCCTGAAGCTTCGAACGAAATGGAGGAATAAAAATTAAAGCTAATTTCAGTTCACCCTATTGCTGCTAATGACGCTGTTAATAATGAAATCAACAAACGGAAAAATTTCTTTTAAATGCTGAATTAACAGCGGGTATTCAATGGAACACTAAATCTATGGCATTACTCTCCTCGATAAAATAACTCTTCTCCCTAATGCGGTTTTATTCGATAATACTGGTTTTAGTAATTATATTCCTTCTAGGCTGGAATCATTGCAACGAGATATAATCGTATCCGTTGTTAAGCCAGTGACTACTTTTTGACGCTTCAAATCTTTCATTCTGTACTGTATTATAAAAAATTCCCGATTTACATGGAATTCGTTACTCTGTTCTTAAGCTTTAATTCTTTGAGTCTATTCGATCTTGTGGGAAAACTTATAATTCCAACTAAGAAATTTTGTTATGAAACAGTTCTTAATCATCGTTTTCAGCGGTCCGACTGCTGCTGACTGTCTCCCTTATTTGGTTTCAAATATCTATGAACCTTTTCGTAACGAGCTTTCTCTTACTGACATTATTTTAGATATTGATATTGCTTTTGATTCAGCCGAAAAATAACAAGAAAAGACCAGTGCTGATTAAATTCACGACGGAAAAAATTATAACTCTAAATCCAAAAAAAAAATAATAGAAAACTAAGAGTATACATAATATATATATATATATATATATATATATTACAGAAGATTTTCCCCAACAGAAGTAATAGAGAAAAGAAAAGAATTAGCGTTACAAATGATGGACCGCGGAACAGAAGGGAAATATGCGGTTATTAGGTAAGATAAATTAATAGTCAAAGAGAAATCGGCCAGTCAATTAAAACGAGAATAAAAACAGAAACAGTTAAAGTCGGATGAAGCCGTTAAAATGGACTCCTCCGGAAAGAACATTAATCATGGAAAACAAAAACAAGCAATACTGGAAAAGCTTCAAATAATCATAATAACACTAATCGCCCACAGCTGAGATCGCAATCATCCTTGCAACAGCAAACGATGAGAGGTAGCCCGACACATACGTTAGAAAAGACAAAACAAGAAAATAACATAAACAAGCATTGCCCGGAAAGGTAGGCCACCGAGGGTGATAACCACCTTTCAATCGATAGTACTGCTAATAGTATCTGAATAAAGTTAATAAAAAATAAACAAAAAAATAATCCAAATAAAAATAGGATGCTGATTAAAGGACTGGAAGATTAATGAGCAAAAATCTGTCCATGTCACTTTTGCCTCGCGCAAACAAGATTTCCATCAAGCAGTATATGTGAATAATCAAAAAATACCTAGCGCTGATACGGCAAAATACTTGGGACTACATCTAGATGCCAAGCTAACTTGGAGAATCGATGCGAAAACTCAACAAATCAGAGGAAAAATACGCCAAACGTATTGGCTTATTGGGCGACACTCTAAGATGAAGCTTGAAATACTCATCTACCAAACCGTTATACGAGACCCATTTGGACGTATGGAATTCAATTATGGGGATGCGTCAAAGCATCAAACAGAAGAATTATACAAACAGCGCAAAATAAGATTCTTCGCATGATAACCAACGCTAGATGGTTTCAACGGAATGAATATAATGATCTTACGATTAAGTTGGTCGACGAAGTTATTGCCGACCACCGGCATGAACGCAGACTCCAGAAACATCGGAACCCGGATGTATCCATCCTCCTCAAAACCGGCGAAGACTAAATAAACCAAAGGACCTAGTCCTTTTGTAAAATATTATTAAATGTTCTCACTTGTATGCTTATGTATGTGTGCACGTGCAGCGCACGAACTTGTATATCTATGTGTTATATATAACGCCACAAACCAACAAGTTGCGACAAATCAAAAATATTCGGTTGATCCTTGGATAACTTCGCTTTCAAATCGTAGAGATGATGTGGTTATCACCAGATTACGCTTGGGACATACGCATCTTACTCATTCATATCTCATTAACAGAACTTTGGCTCCTGTGTGTCGCGGTTGTAACGTTGTCCTCTCCGTTTCCCATATTCTAGTCGATTGTCCCTCATACTCCTCGCTTCGAGCGTCTCTTAATCTTCCTCCTTCGCTCCATCTCCTCTTCAAAGATGATCATGTTTCATTGTCGAACTTAATTATCTTCCTCCATCAATCCCGTCTCTATTCCTCAATCTAATCCTCTTTTCCTATCGTGCCTCTAGCCTTGGCTGCTGTACATGGCACGTTAATTTAATTTAATAATAATAATAATAATAATAATAATATAGGTGTGTGTGCGTGTGTATTGTAAGTATACAGGGGTATATTCATAAATAACGGTGTTTAGTTATTGAGCTGTAACGTGTTAATAATCTCACTTTTAATCGTAGTTATTACTTATTTAGAATATATTCTAAGATTGTAATATATATATGGTTTTTATTAACTATAAAAAAAATAAAAACAAATAGTAAAGCCTATAATGGTCCATCGACCATAACTTTGACAATTTAAAATCGGTTTTATGTAATTATACAATTAGATCCGCTGCCGCTTAAGACGCCCGACGTCATGAATCGAGCAACTGGATTGCCTCTACGTTGATATGTCGCTCAACCTCTTTTTATGAGCAGTATCTTCGAATCTCTTCGTTAGAATCCGTAGATGTCGATGCACATTTCTAGAAAAGCGGTACGCATATTGCTCTTAGTATTACATTTTGTCTGGACTGGATCTTTAGACCTACCGATACAGCCCCATAAACTGCGGGCCATCGTATTGTTTTATAAAAAGAATTAATTCTTCGTACAATATTTTAATTTTCCGTCTGTTCTAACCGATGTTAACTTCGTACAGTTAAAAAATGAATGTAATTCATTATTATGCATAAAACTGTAAACACACCACACTACCACGCCGTTACCTCTTTTATCTGAAGCTTTTTCATTTTGTACGTGTGTTTCTTTTTGTCAACTTCAATTTGAATAATTTTTCATATAAAATAAACGTTAATTATCGATGATGGTAGCTCGCGTGTATAAAATAGAATGTAGAAATGTGACGAAGTACACTTTTAGTATTTGTTGATTCCAGTATGTCTGTTTGTAAGCGAATATTCTTAATTTTACAGGTAGGAATTTACATATGATTCTATATATAGTAATAAGACCGGCTGTTGTTTTTAATTCATTATTGTCAATAATTATGACGTATTTGTTACTATTATTATTTCGTAATACGAATCTTCTTGTATTGTATGCTGTTGTCGCGTTAGTTTTATATGAATCTATATAGAGGATTCGTCCAACTTGCGCCGTCTTTTTTATGTAAGAAGTCCTATTCCTTGTTTTTGGTAATTGGTTTCATCCTATACGTTCATCGTATAAAAGAATATTGCGTTACGTGTAGATATAGACTTTTCATACGTATACGAATGTGTGTGTGTGATGCGTTTGTGACGTGAGTGTAAACAAACGGTCGTAGATTCTGGCTTGAATGTGCATGGGTAAATGAATAAACGGATGCGCGTTTGACGTCTATTTACAAGTTTAATTAAAATCGTATAGACGTTATTTTAATTTGCGCCTTTAATTTTTAATTTCGTATTTCACCGCTCGCTTTACTCGCGCTAGTGTGTACCGAAAATTATTGATGATAATATTTTTTGTTTTTTTTTTGAATGGTCAGGTGTGTATTAGGCATAGATCGGTTCATATGTCGGCTTAAATGCGCGTTGTGAATATGCGATTACAGATGCGTGATTGCGTTTATACGTGTAGACATTTACTTATGCGAGATTATAAATTACGCGTTCATGGATATATATATATATATATATATATAATTATCTACAACGTACTTTTACATTGTTGTATTGTGCTTTATATCTACACGCATGTACGAACGTTTCTAGCGAATAATTGTAAATACATCGTTGAAATGGTAACACACTGCATAATATTCGAATAAATTCCATTCGATTTAATTATTTCTACGGATTATATAAATTTAGCGTAGTTATAAACAAATTTGATTTATTACGATTATTATTATTCAAATTTAACGAATAATCTTACGTTAATTGAACTTTTGTCAATTGTCAATATATATATATATATATATATATATATATATATATATATATATATATATATATGTGTGTGTATATCTTCATATTCAGCTTGCTGGAGGCTTTTCTCAATTGTTTCCAGTTATTACCATGCTGAGCTATTCTTATCCAATTTTTACTCGTTTCAAGTCATCACACCAACGGCTTAGCGGTCTACACTTGTTCCTCTTCTTGTCAATTGGCCGCCATTCCGACACTCGTTTTGTCCATCTGTTATCTATTCTTCGGACTATGTGTCCGGTCTATCTTCGCTTTATTTTCGCCATTTGCTCGACAGAACCGTAGAGTCCAGTCTTCCCTCTTATCCATTTATTTGGCTGTCGGCCAGATTTATGTTAGTTTTTGATTACGTACGTGCAAGAGGTCCATTAAATAAAGAAACGGACCGTAATTTATGACTTAAAAATATAACGTTAATCTAATGAAATACGTTCTTAAATTATACGATCGAGAACATCGTTCTAAGCGATGAATAATATAAATGATTAAATATCATATATAAGATAAATAATTAAATACACGTACATTTTCGCTATTCCATTCAGAAAAAGAAAAATTCTATAAAAAATTACGCTTCAGTTTTGAACAGAGATTTATTACGATTATTTAAGACCGTAAAAAAATAGTATATAGAATCCTTCACTTTTCAACCCTGTCTGTTCTATCGCTAAAATTGGTTTCTTCTTATCTTAACAGTGTCTTAAAGAATTATAATTTTTTTATTCGTTTTTTCCCTTATTTGACTCGGCACCGAAGCACCGTAAACAATGGCGATGAATAAAGTAACAAAACCAGTTTTGACGCGCTTGATACTCGCCTACTCGATATTTAGATTGGAATTTTCCCGAGCGAGTTGCTGATAAAGTAAAAAAAGTTTAACTGTATTTTACGGCAGGACCACCTTCGGCAAGTAAACCCCCTTCCGTTTTCCTATCAGCGATCTATTTTGAATGTTGATTTAGCTTTTTTAATCGGCGCCTACAGAATAGAAAATTTCCACCCTACACGATGTGGACGTACAGAAACTCACGTGATTTTTGCTTCGGTTCGCACCGGCAGGGCACCGTTTGTCTAACTACTTGTACTTCGCAGTGCTATAGATTTTAAAACTTTATTAAATAAAACACTTCTCGTTACCGGGTACGTTGTTTACGTGTAAAAATAATTTCAACTCAGTCTTGAACTTTTTCTTTTCCTCAATCCGTATATCGGTGAATGACTCGCGATCCTAGTTAGTTGAACTAAAATTCTCTTCTTTCTGTCCTTCTTTTAAGCTTTGCATAACTTGTCGCTCCCGTGTCTTCTGTTATTTCATCTATATATTTACTCGTTTGTTTTCTTCTGTATCGTTTTTCTTCCCCATTTTCCCTTCAATTATACAAAACTTGGATTGTGTCGATATAAGCGGCCTATCCATTTAATTCTTCTATTTTTTAGCTTCGTGAATTAAGCTACTCGATTCTTTTAAAAACTTTTTCATTTTTTCTTTTCTGTCCGAGTAATTTTCCGTAATCTACGCCAGCACCGAGTTTCGAAGGCCTCGATTTTTTTTATACATTTACCGGTTGATCGCCTAAGTTTCATACATCATTTGGGCTCTATTAACAAAGCGCTTCATAGTTTTTACTTTTACATTTCTCGACGTTAGTAAAGATTACCATTTTTACTAGACTAATTCTAGTCGATATCTCTTTGTCACTTCTTCCATCTGGACTGATTATGCTACCCAGGTATCTATAGACCAGTTTACTTATCTTTTTCCATTAATTTTTACATCTATTAGTATCTTCCTTTTTAGAACGTTTCATCGTTTTATCGATTCTTCAAGGTTTTTTCATTACTTCCCACGATTGCTATGTCTTATGCAAAATGGAATATCGACATCTTTGAACCTCCCACTTTAGTTTTAGATGCGCAAATGTTTGCTGTTTTTAAGTTATGTATATAATTTTCAAATATGATATTTCTCATTGTTATTAAATATTTATTTTTAATTTGAAAATGGTGTAACTGCTGAAAAGCGTTGTTAAGTGATCTTTATTAATAACTTCATTTTTTTTTTTTTTAAATGGGGGTGCCTTTACAGCTTACCCAACAACGTGATAGTGTGGGGACATCTTAATCAAGCATGCTGACTTCTCTAAAAACGTCGCTATACGGGGGAACAATTGTAGATTATCCAGATGTAAAAGGGACGATTATACGGAGGTGTAATACTCGAAGAACGTAATAAGGTAAAGCTCCGAACGCAACGGCGCTACAGCAGAGCATTCAAAAAAAAGACATGATCGGAGTTGCAGACTGTCTGTTCAGAATTGAGGGGACAGAAGGGACTTTCTCTAAGCTGCATACGGAAAAGACGGTCAGGCAACAAATGATGTCCAAATCGCAATCTGCTGATGAGTACAATCCCCTTACGACTAATCTTTTTAAAGAGATAGAACCACGGCAATTTTAGGGGAGAGACGGCTGAAGGTGATAGTAATAAGTGAGAGGTGATTGACTAATGCTCTTAGTGTACATTAGCTTCCATTGATCAAATCAGTACCCCATATATATATATATATATATATATATATATATATATATATATATATATATATATATATGTATGTATATATATATATATTTATACAATAAAATCTGTAGCTATAGGCGTATACATATCAACGAAATATATGCGCATAAAAGATATATACGTAAATAGTTAATTATTTTGGAATAATTATCGATATAATGTTTATTCTTCGCGATTACTAATTGCAATTTGTCGTTGTAGCAGCGGGGTATATAGATAATAGTTTTCATTAATTTGATGTAGTTAAGACGTTCTTGCACAAACAGGAAAGCATTATTGTTCGTTTAAGAATTCGATTCGTGCGAATAATGACCGTAATAATAATCTAATAAAAATTCACGTTTACAGATGATGTTGTTGTTAGCTTTGCTAATACAGCAATGTGAACCAGCGCCGTCTGATAGTAATCGATCGACTGTTTCCGGCCATATCGATGATAAATCGAACATCGGCAAACCGGACAATAAACGACACGATGCTACAGCGTCATCTTCAAGAAGCATCGTTGATGATAATCCGGAATCGTCGCCTGATAAAAAGAAAAATTCTGACAATCCATCGTCGAATTCATCTTGCCCGATTAAACCGAACGATAACCTACCGTCGGAGAACAAGGCTAAACGCTCTTCTCCGGAAACGTCCAGTTCCGCAGTTGGCAAAGTAAACGAGTGGCGTGCGAGGGATACTCTTATGCGAAGGCAATCTGAAAATATTCTAAAACAAGATCAACGGGAAAATGATGAAACAATCGACGATCAGGATACTACAAACACTGACGACGATTCGCAATATGAAGAAATCACGGATGATAACGATGGTAACGACGCGGATTCGAAATTTCACACTAGTGTCGAAGTCGGAACTACCGCAAATAAGGACGATAACGTTGCTACTGCCAACGGAAACCCGATTAAAAAGCATTCGCTGACCAGAAGTGATTCTACTTCTTCCGACTCGAAGTCGAATTCGGAAAGAAACTTACCGAAAAATGAGAAAAAAACAAGTCCGGAATCGAGCTCTATAGCCGTGAACACCGAGAAATCGAATAAGGACGATCGATTAGTTCGTAAACGGGATGACGAGGTGGATTCTGAACTTAAAAATGCGAGAAAATCTCAACGCAATCGTTCGGCCAACGATTCGAAACGGGACTTGGACGTTCCGTTAAATAATGAACCCGCGGAAATTCTTACCGACGAAGTAACTGAAAGTAATCATCAAATTCGACCGGATGTCCACCGACGAGAGGATGAAAATGAACGGCAAAGTGATTCATCGTCAACCGCTCTAGTCAATCGACAATCGGATAAGACCGGAAAACCGGTAAAAAAATCGAAGAAAAATATTCACGATAATTCGGAATCGTCCAGCGATGATAAAAAAAATGCCGAGTCTTCGAACACCGCGAGTAAACTTTCCAAATCGAATTCGGAACAGGTCGTACCTTCGACAGTTCAAAAGACGAATCGAAAACCAGCGGCAATTGAAAACCATCCGAATACCGACGGTCAGGAAGTTGACATAAACGACGGAGACGAATTGGAAATGATGACCCAAGATGTGAACGGCGGCGACGACAATTTGACCGATTCCACGCGTGGTAACTCGACTGATTACGATTTAGCGGCATTTTCCTCCGACAATATAGAAAATTCGCATCCTGTCGAAGAAATTACGAACACTTCCGATGACGACGACGATAATACAGTTCAAAAACGGCAACAAGGTTCACTCGACAAAAATAAATCTTTCCCCAAGACAGAAACCGACGTTTCTACCCTGATCCCAACGGGAAAATCTAAAACCGCTCCCACCACTACGACACCTTCGTCGATTAGTCGAAATAACGTGAACCCCGTTCGAAGACAACAAACTCGATACCGTCGCCCAGAAATGTATAGGAGTAAATCGAACAGCGCTTATCGGCCGAATGATTCCGACGACTCTAACAGTTACGACGAAAACGATGCAGAATCTACGGACGAACTTCCGACGGCAACGTCGAATATAAATAACGGAAGAAATATTAGACGCGCGACGCCTTATAATCGTCAACAGGAACCCGGTCGACCGCTAGTATCTGAACCAGCGAGAAGATCCGATAGTGGCGGTCGAGTAGCCGGTAGAGTTGCGTTTAGAAATGGTATTCCAGCACCATCGAGGATTAACAATAATACGAGACCCAGAAATCGCGATGACTATGATGGCGACGTTAACGACGGCGACGAAGGTGGATTCGACTTTTTAGGACGATTAATCGGAGCTGGAAGTAGAACCGTTTCGGGCGGTATGAATTTAGCGACGGACGTTACGACTAATACGGCTCGCAACGTTTTGAACGCATTGTGGCCATCTGTTGGTAACGGTAATAAACGAAGGAGTGTACCTCAACGTAAACCGGATAATAGACGCGCTTCAGTAAGAAGGTACGCGCCGATGAGATATTCGTTTTCGGACGATTATGACGTAAATGAAGAATATTGAAAAAAATTTTAATATCCGGATTTAGAATTTTAAATATAGAAATAACGTTCGATCTCACTGTCTGAGTTTACTTTGTGGAAAGTTTTCGAAGGACTAGTTAGTGTCTAGGGATTTTCGCGTGAAGTTGTCGGAGAGATTGAAAATTAAAATTTGCGCACGAATTATTCTTGGAATATGTTGCGATAAACATATCGATTATTTTTAAGGTTTTTTTTGTTTTTACTTTTTCATATTTGTTCCGGTTTTATTAAGAGGTGTTAATGAAACGATATAAATTTATCTATATTGCAAAAGTCGAATTTAGTATCGCACGTTTCAGTTTTATTAGTAAAGAGGTGTTAGATTGGAACGATATAAATTTATTTATATATTGCAAAAGTTGGAAGTAGCTGAATCTCGCGGTGGAGGAAATATTTACAAACATATCAGCCCTTCGGCGGTTATTCAGAAGGCCAGAAAACGTGTTTAAATAACCTTAAATAAAATGAAGTCTCCGTTCAATTTATAGCGTTCATTCCAACGTTAAAAACACATAGTGAATTTTATATTTCGTTTACAAACGTCAACGGTTTACTGAAACGGCAAATACCCGATCCAAAACTACACATCGTCTCGATCTCTCTCTCTCTAAAATGTACTTAACTAACAAGAAAGATTATCGTTTGAAATTTTATGGGATCGTTTAATAAACCTCGAAGAGGGAGGGATAATTTTGACGAAACTGTTTTCAACGTGTAATAAAGCTCATTCAACTATCACGTTAGTGAAACACGTTGAAAAGAGTATCATTCGTATTTTCCGCGATTTTTTCGTTTCCCATAGCTATCATATTAATTAATTCGGTACATTTTTTAAAACATTAGGAGACGGAGCTGGCGGTGACTTCAATTATAAATATACTTTCTAGAGTTAAAGGAAAACAGTTGTGCGATTTTATTATGAAAGAATATTTGCCTATTTCCTCTGTTAGCTGATCCACACATTAGGCTTTCTGTTTTATTAATAGAAATGTTGAATATTCGACTTTGATCATCGCCTGTTCCGTTACAATTGAGTTCAATTAAAAAGACCGAATTTAAATCTCGCAGTAATTGAAGTGACCGCATCTCATATTCAAATTAGAATTTGATATTGAATATTCTTTCGAAGAGAGCAGACAATACGGGGGTGGGTACTGTATAATATTGTAGCAGCATTGTGTAAAAAGATGCTCCTAAAGGCGATAATACCGGTTTAGAACCTAAATTATTATATAGTAATCGTAAACGTAGTAGAGGAGAAAATTGAAAACTATGATATATTACAATCTCGTAAACAAAATTAAATCAAGCTAAATTGAGATATTCGGGATTAAATCTTTCGCCTCTAATTCGGTTTGATAAAATTTTTATATTTATTACGTAAAACTGCTAATTTTCAGGAGATCGCAAATAAAACTTTCTTCTATTCGCCATTATGAACGCGGACTTAAAGAAACACAGCAGCCTTTTGTGGAATAAGTTTGGAACCCGCATCTGGCTTTTATTTATACAAGTTCTCTTAGGAAGTAAAACAGATGTCGTATAAATTCGCATTGCTCGTCGGAAGTAAAAATGTGGTTAAATAATTTAATATGCCACAAAACACGTATATATGATTTGATTATCGGGATAATTTACAAACACACGCCGATAAAAATATTTTTATTACATCTATAAAAATTCCGTTTAAGATGGTCTTCTGCTTTCCAGATCACTACTAATATTATCAAAAATTGTTCTAAAATTACTTATTTCTTAGACGTATCCCAATTTTGAACAACTCGATAATTATTCCGAACTATCCAGCTGGGCTTTAGAATGAATAAGACGTGGTAGAACAAATTCTTCAAAACATATTGTTGTTTTTTCCCAAGAAAACCAATATACTGTTCAACTGCTTACGTCAAGCATTTCACACAATGTTGCACTCTTTAAACTGAAACATTTACTTTCATGCCTATCCCATTAACATTCTGTTCGGACAGATATTTCCCGATTACATACGACGATAAACAGTCTGTATTTTACGTTAGTAATTTTGTGGCGACATAACAACCAGAGAGTTGCCTATTATTAAGTCACAATATGGTTCGGATATTTTCTGACAGAAGTTTAGGGTATATAAATAAATACTATAAAATCTGTTTACAGAATATTAACAATTGGACTGCTGTCAGTCCTCCGGCTAACTTCTCGATGGTACTTTATACGCGAGATAATAACACCCGTTATCTCGGATTGGAAATATAAACAGCTAAAACTCGGGTTTAGTCAAATATACTGGCCCCGGGCTGAAAATATAAACTATCTTTGTAGCATACATTATTATGTACGACACACCGTGATCAAACGTGTCCTGGCGGCTTATCATTATGGAATACCGCCTTTCGTCCGAATATAAAATCATACAATAAAACTAGAACAGACCACGTATGAAAATCATAAATAAGGGATCCATTACATGTTACTTAAATAGCTTAGAGACTGACCGTCGATTTATCAGATTAGGCAATCGATTAACTCTTTCCCCTTTTTGAGTTTAACTGTAAATTAAAAGGTAGTTCGAAGTATCATAAGCGGAGATGATAACTATACGCACGACATTAGTTGAATAAAAACAGATTGCATTTATAATTTAAATAAAAAATCTATATCTACGCGTGAATATTTAAGTACATTTATACTACATCTTTTGGATACATCTATTTATTTATCTACTATAGCTCCTGGTAGGACCATCCGGCGATAAGGTTAACGAAGACAGGAAGTTGTTGGATCCCTACAGCACCAGGTGCATCAGAAGGTTATATAGATGATAGTTAAAATGAATGACCTGGCATATAAGAAATCATATTTGTAGGCGAAAATGGTTAAATCGGCTGCAAATCTGCGACACAGAAAGGAGCGAAGCGTCTACCGTGATATTCTATGGAAATATCAAAGATAAAAGTAACTTGGCCGGTTATCTAGTTGGAAATTGGTGCGACGATTCCAGAATCGTCTATGTGAAATGAACGACTTCTACGATACCTCACATAGAAAATGTACGACTAGTGCTAACTGCAATACAACAATGATTAAAACTAGTTCATGGAAGTCTAAATTCGTAAGGGAAATTGAAAATAATTAAAAAATTAGTGGAAGATATTCTATTAGAAACGCACTGGAAAATTAAAGGTCACTTCATAATAAAAAACTGCAATCTAGTAATATCATCGGCATCATAAAAAAAATCACAAATGGAGTAGTTCTTATTATTAATAAAAGATTGAGAGAGCTAGTTGATGGATATAGAACGGGTTATACCTCGCATCTGTTTCATCACAAGCTGAACTTGAAGATTTTTACGATCATCTAAGCGAACTAATAAAAATCAGTCCAAATAGAGAAATACCGGTAATAATGGCGAATTTAAATGCAAAAAACGCTAGAAGACGATAATTTCAGGATTAATATGGAATTGGAGAGAGAAATGATCGAGAATAGGTACTCGTAGCATTTTTTATTGAAAACAATTTAGTAGCGGGTAGCAAAAGTTTTTATCATCACATTAGAGACACGCATGTACAACATTGGATTGGAAATATAGAAACCAAATCGATTACGTTCTTATAAGGAGAAGGTAAAGAGAACGTCTATTAGAGACGTCAAAACATATTCGGACATGGATTGCGGAAGTGAACATAAATCACTGAAAACTGATATCCGTCTTAAATTGCATAAAGTAAACCACAAAAAAAAAAAAATTAAGAACATGTGAAATGCACACTCGGCACAACAATATCAGATTATTATTTCAAAAACATTACAAAATCAGACCACAACCGAAGATAATGAAAAAGATATATAAAAAAATTATGATAAGATTAAAAAGACAGTATGATAGAAGAATGGAAGAAAACAGATCAGCAAAGATATGTGAAAAAATCGTAGATAATAGATAATACATCGAAAAAGATGATGGAGCAATAACAACGTATTACAATAAAATATAAGACAGAGGAATAATATAAGGAAATTCCCCATACGAGCTCATAAATACGATTATATAAAGTTGACTCGAGAAGAAATAGAACAAAAATCTGAACAAGTTGAACCGAGAGATCTATTTAAAAAGGACACTTTTATGCAAAAACTGAAAATCACATTATCTACCAGTGAAAGATGCAAAGGAAGTAAATATCAAAACCAGAGATAGTAGGAAGATAGAAATGGTATTGTGAATTATGCAGATAGAGTCGGAAATTACTGTCTATATCGATTATTTAAAAAAAAAAGAGAGAAAAAAAAAGGATTAAGTCAGAACTGTGTATATTTACATTCTGAAGTAGAGGCAGTGTGTTAAAAGAATCATAAATAAGCAGGAATCGATAGTATACAAGCTGAAATAATAAAGGATTTTGGAGAAATGGAGATTGATGTCTAAAATCTGCACAGAAATATGGACTAAAACAATTGACTCAAAGACTGGTGCCACTCTATTACATTCCGATACTAAGAAAGGTAATTTAGAAGAATACTCCAATTATCACGCAGTGTCATTAATTCCGCACTCGAGTAAAGTAGCGCTTTATATAATCCGAGGAAGACTGAAACTTTTCTTAATACCAGATATATCACTGGAGGGGTATGTCAGGGCTGTATACTCTCCCTGATTTTCTATATACATAATAAAAAAATCACATTACAATGGAAGGAGGAGTTTCAGTCAGAGGCTACAAAATCTGGAATATACGCTATGCAAATGATACAGTATTGTTAACCAAGACAGAAAAATAAATGACACAGTTGTTTGGAAAAGACCAAATAATAGGTCAAACTAAATAAATAAGAAAAAAGTTCTATTTTGATACTAGATGGGAAAAACCTAATACGGTCGAAGTGGAATTTAGTTCTAGATATTTAACGTAAAGATACATATATACCTTAGCACAATATTATCTCACTAGTAAAAGAAATCAAACGGCGTATAGAAAACTTGGCAACGACGAAATTAACAAGAACATGAAAAGACCATATCAGCTTGAATGTGACATTTTTGATTTTTTGTATAACGTCTACTCCGATAATTATGGAAAAGTTCATACATAGTAATATAAAATTAAATACTATCAATTAGCAGAGGTTTTTATTTGATGAAATCGATGTGGAAATGTCGCTTCCTAAATTCAATGTTTCTAATCCTACAGGTACGAATTATCACAGATTATTTCAACGTTGATATTTATAATATTTCTATTCTTATTACTAAGATCAGCTATTAAAGCGGCGATTACGATACACGATGTTAAAATGAAACGAATTAGCATTTAGTACACCGAGTAAGCATTATGTATGATCAGTTCGAAGTACATTGTATGTTTAAGATGATGTGGAGTCTTCGCGGAATAATTTCTAAACGTAGAAACTGCCAAATTATGAATGATTAGTTAATTATTCTATATAAAAGAAATCAAATTGTAAAAATACATATTATTTATATAATATATATATATATATCATCATCATTACCGTCATATTGTTTGTTACCGAACGTCGTGACTAGCTATTGTACATTTCTTTTTTATGTATCAAATGAGCTAGCATTTTCAAGACACTATTTTATATGCAACGCAGATGCGCACGCATATGATGTTGTACGGAGTGAGGCGTCACTGCCTTCTCAGTGATAATTAAGAATTAAATAATGATGACAACTTTCTATGTCGCGTGTTGGTTTCGAACCCTGACCATCGAGTTGACAGTCGAGCACTCTAGCAAATAGGCCACCGTAACATTACATATATATATATATATATATATATATATATATATATATATATATATATATATATATATGTATATATATATATATGTGTAAACATGCAGGATAATACAATGAATATGAGATATAGGAGAAGGGTTTTGTGAATAAACAAAAGGAACAGAATGTAGAAGTAGAGAAATGTTGAATTAAATAATCGATCGCGATCAGTGCGAAGCCGGTTGATATTAGAATTACAATGTATTTGCCCGAATCAACGCGAGACTTGGAATATTGATATGTAAATATGGATTCCATTGTTGTTGCAAGTTATAATTGAAGATGTATTTAAGACCTGCGATTAATATGTAGAATGAATGGGGAAGCAACATCGTTAATATGTATGTTGTAAAATGACTTTCAACTTTTGGGAGTTAATTGTTCTCACCTTTAATATCCGGGGATAAAACACTGCAAGCAAAAGTTTGGCAGGAACTACTTGGGATGCAAGTATAATCGTCCTCTGCACAACAGCTCTGATGTTATTATACTAAGTGGCTGAATATGCAGTTCAATCATGGATCAAAAACAGACATGTACAGAAGATAGATACGAAGTGAAATACAGCGGGGATACCTATCATCTTCAACCTGTAGCACAAAATACTCAGGTTTACTAGATCGTACGCATTTGAATGTCAAAGGTGATGGCTATCATGTAATGATTTTTAGACATATATATATATATATATATATATATATATATATATATATATATATATATATATCTATATGTATATATATATATATATGTATATATATCGTTAGTCAGGATAGCTATATTATCCCTTGTCCCAAATGTTTTCCTAAAACCAAACTGTGTTTTTGGCATTTTGTTTTGATGTTCCAGTCTCCATTCAAGACGTTCCTTAATCATAGATTCAATTGTTTTACCTAAGCAGCTTAATAAAGTTATAGGTCTGTATGATTTATAGTTGTTAGAATTCTTATTTGGTTTAAGTATAGGGAATATATACTGTGTTTTCCATTCATTAGGTATATATGTACTTTTAATTATGGATTCGTTTAAAAATTCAAGGAAGAGATCCTAAAAGTAATTTGTCGTATTTTGTATGGCTTTATATGGAATACCGTCAACTCCAGTACTTATATTTTTATTATGATCTAATGCTTTTTTAAATTCCCAAATAGAAAACGATTTTTCCATGTCGTTGTCTATGTGGGAATTGCTTGTATTATTATCGCAAAATATATTGCCAACGTTATTAATAGGAGTGTTATATTGATTAATAAAACTTGGAATCCAATTCATATTTTGTGTTATTGCGTTATTAAAATTATTAATATTACTTGTTTTTGATATTAGTTTAATTTTGATTCCATACTTTTTTGTTATTTTCTCTAGGATTTAATTTTTCACAAAATTTGTGCCATTCCGTACGTTTTCTATTTTTCAAGTATAATTTACTTTTGGCTTGTCGTTGTTTTAAATTATTATTATTTTCCATAGTTGGATATTTGAAAGTGTGTGGTTATTTGTATTTGTGTGTTTATTCAATGTCGTCTCGATGATACCACATGTGAATTCTAGATCACTTATTCAAAATATGAAAATTATGTGTAAATATTTGTAAATTTTTATTGTGAATCATGTACGATATATCATTATAAATATTTTTCTAGATATATAATAAACATTGTAATTATTGTATAGTAAACTCGTTGAATTGCGTGTGTGAATAAATGGTTCATCGGAAAGTACACAGTCCGCACAAATGAAATTATGAATGTGTATATATATATATAAATAACCTTTAGACTTTGACTACTTATAATCTGAATGCTTTTGTAAAGAGCCGCGTCTGTCTGATTCTGTATTCACTAATATCTTAAGAAAAAATAAATGCATTAATAAAAAAAATCATTTTTAGTGTACTTTTGCTTACGTATCTTCTTAATGTATACATTAATTTTTCTCATTACATATTCTGTGTGCTCACTCTATCGTAGATATCTGTCTACAATCACACCTAAATATTTATACGACTGTGTACTATTTCCACTTTTTCACATTTCATATTATACGGAATTCGTTATTTTGACTCATACGATGTACACATTCGTTTGATTACATAGTTATTAATTGTATGGCTCAAATTCAGCCATTGATTTCAAACTTAATTAAAACATTTTGCGTATTCATTTCGGTATTTTTTCTACTCTATCACCCGCAAACGCATCTACTTTACAATATTCGAAATGACGCACTTCACGCAGATCTACAGATCAAATGGTTTAAAACGTTTGTTTTTACTACGAGGGATCGGTATATTTGTCTACTGATCTGGATGTGAGAAGGCTGAAACGCCATCAAACCTCATCAATTGGTCGTTACAATATAATTAGCAGAGTTTAGTCATTATTCCTCTGCGCATGTTACGCTACTTATAAATACACTGCTTCTTATTGAGTTTAGATATAAGATTGTAGAAATAAAGCGGCTTACCTTTTCAGGAGCTGCATTAAAAAAAAGAATTATATATTTATTTTCTGATGATAATTTTTACATCGTCGATCGTATTCGAACGGTACCGTCCATATACTACGCTATCCGAGATATAATATATATATATATATATATATATATATATATATATATATATATATATATATAAATGTGAATATAACAATTTTACAACCTATGGTAATTTTATATAAAAGTGATAGGAGCTGGTCAAACCTAAATCATTCACATTTACTACTTACGACTGTTCCTCAAAATCTTTACTAAATATATAAGACGGTTAAATCATTGTGGGATAATATTTGTTTCTTAAATCGATTAAAATAACTTCAACCAGCTTAATCGTGTCCTCATTCTTTTACGATAGTCATTACATTCAGGCATTTAGTAATAAACGCGTGAATAATAAATTAAATTAAACGTACGATGCTAAACGATAGAATTTTGTAACCTAGTGAACGGTATTCTAGTTTAATTATTAACAGATAAACAACCTTTTTTAAAATACTATACTTTATATATATATATATATATATATATATATATATATATATATATATATATATAGCGGTAATAACGGTAATAATATAATAATAAAAATCGAATGTATTAGTCAGTAATCAAATGACAATGATGATAATAATAGTCAGCATAAAATATTAATAGAAACGATGATGACATCCCTGCTAATAAAGCGTTCGACGGGGACGTGTGGTTGATATTATTTTTCATGTTAACGTTGATCTAATGAGAGGCGTTATATTTATTCACGTATCAACATTTCTGCAAATACTAAGATACTAAGTGCATCTTATACACACACATATATATATATATATATATATATTTCTACATTAACTTATTTACATGAAACAAACGAGAAACTCCGTTTGTACGGTCTGTAATTTTTTTAATAATTTAAATTCAACGCTGGTCATTTAATCTTATATCGACATTTCGTCATTCTCGGCACGCGATTATCGTAATCTAAAAGAAATCCGTCCAGATTGGTTGCAATTCGCTCGACATTTTCTTTGCTTTTTTTTCGTTTTGTTTTGCTCGATAATAAATCGACTACGATACGTTATCGGCCTATCTAAAGTTGTCGTTATCGTTGCGCTACATCTTTGACATATCGCGTTATTATCGCCATCATGTCGTTATCGACATTGTTGCGGAGAAAAGATTTACTAGATTTCATTTTTCACAAAATTATTCATATGATCGAGCTATTTATCACTTTCCGTGTGAAGTACCGAATTTTTTTACTTATCGCTTATACGGCGAATTCGTTTTCTTTGATGTTTTTCCTAGTATTGAAATTGATCATCGATTCCGAAGAATTACAAGATGTACTGGAATTAGTATTGTATATTTTCTACAGTTTCTATCCGGCCACCTGGTTTCTTTTTTATACGAATATGAGCTGTTTACATGGTTTATTGGAAAATTCGTATAACGTGTACACGTACGGCGATCGAAGATTGCATTCGGACGAACTTCATCGTTCCAACACGAATTTACTTCGATTGATATTTGTGGCAGCGGTAATCACGTTATACATTGGCATAGTTATTGCCACGTTTCAACCGATGGTATTGTTTTTCCTATTCGCCAGAAACAAACGGAATAAAACGAATTACGAACCTTATTTGGCGGCTCCGTTTTACCGGCCGTTTGAGGTAGATACGCTTCGGAAATATCTAACTACGGGTATAGTAGAAATGTCACTTACGGTTATTAATATGTACCCGGTCGTATCAATTATTGCATTTTCAATCTATTTCGTTGGCGTTATCATCGTAGAAACCGATAGTTTGGTATACGCATTAGGTAGGGTATTATTATTATTATTATTATTATTAATACTAATATTATTATTATTATTATTATTATTATTATTATTATTATTATTATTATTATTATCATCGGGTTGCTCGTTGAAAGTTGTGTTTAACGCGTATCCGGTTTCAATTATTTCGTATTATCGACTTATCTGTTCAGCAGCTGGGAAGAGATACACATTTACATTATATATTAGGGAAATGATTCAAGCGAAAGCGGGAGATAAAAAATCGATGCTGGAACGAAAACGTAGATTTGGAAATGGCTTTCCAACTAACAAGGAGCGCATATAATAAAAAGTCAATATCCAGAAATGCCAAAATATGACACCATAACGCGGTCATTAAACCACAGTGACTGTACGCAGCCGAATGCCTAAATTTGACCTCTAACAAGGAAATACAGCAATTAGAAATTAAAAGAAAATAATACGAAAAAAAATATTGGGCAATAGAGAGGGTGAAGAATATTGAAAATTAAGAGGCAACAGGGAAATATGTGAAACAATAGAAAAGGTTAGCGACACAATAAGAAAAAGAAGAGTCACCTTTTATGGGCACATAAAAAGAATGAATAACAACCGTCTTACCAAAAAGGTGTTTGACTTTTTTGACAATAATCCGAAAAGTAGAGTGCCATGGATGGTACAAGTCGAAAGGGGTGTGGAACATATGGGGCAATATCTGATAGAGAAATCAAAGACAGAAACAAGTTTAGACATAGGATCCAATCTTTCCAAGGATTCCATGAGCCTGCAACTAAAAAGGCAGGGCGAACGTGGACGAAACAAAGGAAGAAGACACATTCGAAAATGATGAAGGAATATTGGTTAACAAAAAAAACGAAAATAAAAGACAGGATGATACCACGAGAAGATGATAAAGAAGACGACGCGAACATGGACGGAAGAAAGAAAAAAGTCTCATTCGAAACGGATGAAAGAATACTGGACAAAGTGAAGAAAGAACTGAATTGAATTAAGATTAACATCGTGCGAATAGCATTTCCGTGGTCCATAGATGACCAAAATCGAATATTTTATATATATATATATATATATATATATATATATATATATATATATATAAACAAAACAAAATAAAAACAAAGTTAATTACTATAAAAGATTATTTATACATAAGTAGTGTTATTAATCGGAGAACTGCCCGGTATTTAATTATTTGCATTAGTCAACGAAAAAAACTATCTGTCTGTGTATGGAGTTTATCACTCAGCGATTAACTTGTTCGGATAATTACATGTCCGACGTTTATAGTCACGATTATGTGACGATCGCCAACGGGCGATAATTTCTCCGAAACATCAACAGCGAAATAATAATGATAACAATAATGATAATAATAATAATAATAATAATCAAATCAAATTTATGTGCTATTAAAGTACAAAATGAACATGTAATCTGAGAACTTCCGCTAATGCGCATAAGTTGCGCGACTTGCGGATAAATTAAAAAAAAACAAAAAAAAAACAATGACGACACCCATAAATAAACTTAACTCATAAGCACGGTAGTACGCAAAGAAAATAACATGCCCGCACAAACCCCTACACACCGACCAGAAAGCAAAACACAAAGTGGTACATACACACACATACATAAGTGACAACTATAAAAAAATGTATATAAATATAGATCGATAAAACACAATTAAAAAATAAAATAGGTAAATAAAAGAAATAAATAAATAAGTAAATAAAACATGAACAAACGAAAGAAATTAAAAAAACGCATATGTATCAAAAGAATATAATAAACGGTATAGGAAATGTTAATGTTTATATACCAATTTTGCTTGTGTAATATACTCGGTAAGATACCTGCGCCATCCGCGATTTATTAAATGAACCTTTACAACGTTCGGTAACGAATTAAATAGAACAGCACCGGCATAACTAGCCTGCATTCTTGTATGATATTTTCTATATAGGGGAACTACAGCTTTTTCATCATTCGCTGACCTCAATCTACCCCACCGAAATTGCAATACGAAAACCCTTTCTGTTCTTACAAACGAAGTTCAAAAGTTGTATATCATACAATTGTTTAATGGACAAAATTGATCCTTTGACATATGCCACCTCACCAGAATTAATTCCCTTTAACACTGAATTTTGTAAAGTTGGTAATGGTGTAATGTGATAGGTGGCAGCTCCTCCCCAGTGAACGATGCCATACGACAATACAGGTTGATAAAAGGCGAAATATAACCGACGGAGATGAGTGTACGAAAAGTTTTGCCGAAGATAATAAAACGGATAATTCAATTTTCTCAACTTATTAGCAAGATATTTAGACTGTGCATACCAACATAAATTACTGTCCAGCTGTATACCCAAATATTTAATTTCAGAAACCCTATTCAAAATTGAACCATTAAATAATTTGATCGAAAAATTTGACCACAACTTTTGATCTTGATTACTATAAAGAACATAATTAGTTTTACTTTGATTTAAAACTAACCGATTAACAGCTAGCCAATTGGATATTTTGTTTACATCATTCTGTACTAATAACTGCATTATATTTGGAAATCGGGAATTCACTAACAAAACTGTATCGTCAGCATAGCTTAAAATTTTTCCTGTCACCTTTAAATTACATAAATCATTTAAATATAACAAACGAAAGAAATTAAAAAAACGCATATGTATCAAAAGAATATAATAAACAGTATAGGAAATGTTAATGTTTATATACAATTTTGCTAGTAATATACTTGGCAAGATACCTGCGCCATCCGCAATTTATTAAATGAAACTTTACAACGTTCGGTAACGAATTAAATAGAACAGCACCGGCATAACTAGCCTGCATTCTTGTATGATATTTTCTATATAGGGGAACTACAGCTTTTTCATCATTCGCTGACCTCAATCTACCCCCCCGAAATTTCAATACGAAAACCCTTCCTGTTCTTACAAACGAAGTTCAAAAGTTGAATTTCATACAATTGTTTAATGGACAAAATTGATCCTTTGACATATGCCACCTCATCAGAAGTAATTCCCTTTAACGCTGAATTTTGTAAAGTTTGTAATGGTGTAATGTGATAGGTGGCAGCTCCTCCACAGTGAACGATGCCATACGACAATACAGGTTGATAAAAGGCAAAATATAACCGACGGAGATGAGTACACGAAAAGTATTGCCGAAGATAATAAAACGGATAATTCGATTTTCTCAACTTATTAGCAAGATATTTAGACTGTGCATACCAACATAAATTACTGTCCAGCTGTATACCCAAATATTTAATTTCAGAAACCCTATTCAAAATTGAACCATTAAATAATTTGATCGAAAAATTTGACCACAACTTTTGATCTTGATTACTATAAAGAACATAATTAGTTTTACTTTGATTTAAAACTAACCGATTAACAGCTAGCCAATTGGATATTTTGTTTACATCATTCTGTACTAATAACTGCATTATATTTGGAAATCGGGAATTCACTAACAAAACTGTATCGTCAGCATAGCTTAAAATTTTTCCTGTCACCTTTAAATTACATAAATCATTTAAATATATTAAAAATAAATACGGACCTAACACACTACCCTGCGGAACCCCGAAGTCCTGCACCACCTCATCACTCATTTTGTCTCCTATCTTAGTAACATACCTACGTTCTGTAAGGTATGTCTTGAACCAATGATGGATGCTGCCTCTAAAACCACAAGCATATAATTTATCCAATAAAATAACATGATTAACTGTGTCGAATGCTCTACTTAGATCAAAATAAACCGCAACAACAGAACGACCTAAATTTTCAGTAATAAACAGTGTGATGGTAGAGAGCGTCATCGGTAGCTTTACCTGATAAGAAACCAAATTAATTTAAGTTGAAGTAATTTATACTCTTTAAATAATTGGACATTAAAACCTTGACGCATTTTTCCAAAAATTTTTGAGATATTGGAAAGGATGCAAACAGACCTGTAGTTGGACATAACCTGTTTTATCGCTAGATTTATAAATCGGTGTAATTATACCTAGCTTCAAAACTTCTGGAAACTGTCCGCAATTAATAGATTCATTAAACAAGTAAGTAAGAGTCGAGACGAAGAAGTCGATATTTTCTTTTATTAGCATCATAGAAATGTTGTCGAATCCGAAAGAAGTTTTATTTTTCATCGAAAGTATTACATTCCATATTTCATCGTGAGTAAAGTCAGAGAAGGCGAACGAACTACTATGATTAAATGAATTTATATCCTTAGACTGAAACTATATTATCAAGTAATGGATCCTTTACACATTCTTTGTAGTACGAATTGAAGCTATTAGATACGAACTTCTCGTTACCTTCCACAGATGTTTTTACGCCATTAATCACCAGATCCGAAATAGATGACTTTTTCTTACCCACTACCCCGTTTACAATAGACCAGTAGTACTTTTGATTAGATATGTGCTTATTTAGTAACTGCGAATAATATTCTTTTTTCGATTTCCTGGAGAGCTGCCAATAATAATAATAATAATAATAATAATAATATTAACAAAACAAAATCAAATCAAAGTTAATCACTATAAATGTTATTTTATTAATGCAAAGCTTTTCGATATTAACGTCATTTTCGAGCATATACAAAAAAAAAAGATACAAATAAATTAATATTTGTAAGGTTTTTTGTACATGTTTGAAAATGACATTAATGTCGAAAAAGCTTTACATTAATAAAATAACTTTTACAGTGACTATCTTTGTTTTTTATTTTGTTAATTCATAAAATCACTACTCTCTAGTAACATCAACAATAATAATAATAATAATATTATTTATCCTTTAACGGTTATAATTATAGGGTGACCTATGTAGAGAAAGACGGATGGTTTTTTTTGTTCTTGAATAATGCGCAAAATAAATAAATGAGGCGGCGACACTCCTTCCTTCCTCATAATATATCTATATCTATATATATATATATATCGCAAACTAGTTTTGTCGCCTCAATCGATTAACAGAATACGCACACCCGGTTATCCGTTAGTTTAAACGTCTGTACACTGCTGAGGGATAACATAAACTTCTCGGTATTATACTATAACCGACGAAATCAGTGCAACCATTACGTAAATTCAAAATACGCTATTTTATGATCGTTTCAAATATATAATTTAAAATATAAAAAATCGTAAAACAAAAATGGAATATATATTATATATTGATCGATTTTTTTTTTTTAATCATATCGTTTTAATAAAAATATTTCGACCATTATTATTATTACTATAGTCAGACGGTGTGTGTGTGTGTGTGTATGCGTGACTGTGTATGTAAGCGATTTTATTAATCGACTCGGTCGGTTTAATTATGACCAACCTTTATAAATACTTAAATAGAATGATTACCTAATTTTCCTTAAACGATATACATCGACGTTTCATTTTAAGCAAAACTTACCTTGAGGGAATTCTATATGTATTATCTTCATTCTAGCAGAGTATAAACATTCCCTAATTCGTTATCGTGATAAAAAAAAGTGACGTTATTACACATCATCTGATCCGAATCGGTTAATTTTCATCAACGCGAATATTATTTTATTTCAGTAAGTACTATTTTTTATTTGTTTACTTATTGATGTATAATTTTTTATTTTTCAAAAATTTAATTGCGCGTGCGTGTTATGTGTAAACATATAAATAATAAAACGAGGGTAAATATAAAAAACTATTTGTCGAACCTAATCTATTTCGACGTCTATTCCGCTATCATTTCCACGATCATCTTCCGAATTAAAATCTTCTTCTTCATCTTAATTTTCTTGGATTTAATCGTTTGCAGACCACGTTTTAAATTTTTTTATTTACTTTTATAAATTCATTTTTTCATTTACTAGCGATTGTAACTTTACTTACTCGGTTCAAACATGTAGAACCGAGTAAGTAAAGTTACAATCGCTAGTAAATGAAAAAATATTGAACGATGAATTTATAAAAGTAAATAAAAAAATTCAAAACATACATTTACAAACTGGTAGAGGTTGTGTGTATTCTCCATCACTCCAGACGTCCCTTTCATCATAATTTCTTACATGAATAGGAATATTCGTAAAACATAATTCTACTGATGTATATTAACTATTCCACACATTTTCCCTTGTTAAAATTTGATCCGTACTTATATTTTGTATATGTCTCGTGTGAATACTTAGGTTATTCATTTCCTTTTTTTTTTTTTAATATGTAAACAATACGAGGAAAATGCTCTATATTAAATAGGTGACAATTATTACTATCATAACGGAGGATCGTGTGTACCAGATAAAAATTATCTAAAGAGCTCGATATGATTAATGATAGAATTGATTACACGTTACGTTTATTTTGTCAAGTACCTTGGTATGCACTTACACAAGCGTTTGACGTGGGAAGTGCATGCCAGAATGAAAAGCAAGCAGATAAAGAAAAAAACGCGACAACTTTATTGGCTTATCGGAAGAAACTCACAGCTGGACGTAGGACACAAATGCCTACTGTATTGGCAGATTATAAAACCAATATATGGACCTATGGCCTGCAGTTATGCGGCTGTGCTAGTAGGTCTAACAGAGCAAAGATCCAGGCTAGACAAAATGTAATATTGAGAGCAATAGTCGATGCGTACTATTCTAGAAATAGCGCATCGAGATCTACAGATTCCATTAACGAAGAGATTCGAAGATACTGCTCATAAAAAGAGGTTGGAGCGACATATCAACGTGGAAGCAATCCAGTTGCTCGATACATGACGTCAGGCGTCTTAAGCGGCGCCACCCAACGGATTTAATTAGTATAATTATATAAAACCAATTATACCTTAAATGATTATGTCAAAGTTATGGTCGATGCGCCATAGGATTTACTAATAAAATTCGGTTTTGTTAGATTAGCTACAGTTTGTAAAAGTTGATGCTTATTTAACTTATTAGGTTAAGATTATTTCGTTTGTGCGTACATTGTTTTGTATGCGGGTAAATAATTATCTGGTTTATGTATTATTTTTAATTATTTCGTTTCGGTAAACGAAATTTCTTACACGTGTACACATTGTGTGCTTTCAGAGAAATGGTTGTCATTAATTCGACATATGAGTTATTAGTTTGAAAGAAAATTGGAATTAACACTGTCCGATTTTTTGAAAATAATTATTCGAACACATTTCAAAGGAGCAGTTTTCATCTATTATGATGATGATGATGATGATATATGTTTGAAATTTACTTTGCCCTATTCAATTCGATTAACAACCGTTACTCGCGATTGGAAACGGCCCTTTTTAAAATGGTTTAACCCAAACGCACCTAATGATAATACCGATGATGAATACGCGGCTGTAATTGAAAAGGAAACTAATTTTCATTAAATACTAATATGTAAGATTTTACTTTGTACGTTACACACGCACACATAATTTTTAGTATATAACACTTTCGATAAGTTTTAATATTGATGATTGTCTTTTTTTGAAAACAAAAAATATATTTATAGTTATAAAAATTGCGGTTGTATTTTGTTGCGTGTGAATAATAATCTGAAACAGATAAGTTTTATTATGCCGGCATACATCCCGATATAATGAAATACTTTTTTTTAAATCGTAAGAAAATTTATATATAAACGAATAAATTCAATCTTTTATTTTTAGACTTTGCTCCGTATAAATTGGACAGCTTCACATCGATAGAAAAATTAATATAAAAAGTGAAATGCGTTATATTAGGATATAGGCACATCATTGATGCGATATTGACGAACTTGGAACGTATTCTCATCAGTAATTAGAAATTAACTATATATATATATATATATACATTCATCATTAACTAGTTATTCACGATCGAAGATGATTAATGGTGAAGTGTTTGTTTATTTGTTACTTTCCAGAGCAAAAAATCACCAACCACGATGTGTCAGAACAGTGCATAAGCGATATAGAAATCGATTCGTAACTTAGCGTATATTTAATCGCACAGCCGAACTCGTAAATTTAAATTTACTTTATCAAATATAGAGGACGAAATCCAAGAATTACCAAATTCTCACCTTCAGTCTAGCTGGTTGAAAGCAAATATGGTCCTGCACGCTATATTCGAGAAAATTGACGGAAAATTAGGCGTGCACACAAGTCCCAGCTATTTAACGGAAGTGGCGCAGCCTTGTTCCCGAGCAGTAATTTGCACCAATGATATATTGAACAATCGAGCGAAATCGCTATGTCTCTAACTAATTTTGAACGCCTAACCGCTTCCGGTTGGTCAGTTCGTCGGCTAGTTTACGTAGAGCTTCGTGTAAATCGATATACACCGATAAAAGGCGGACGGGGGTTTATATTTCATTACCGACCAGTATCGCGTCTAGACTGTAATCAACGCAAAAAATTCGGACGAATTATGTTGTTTCAACTAACCGATGTTGTCGAAATTCGTTGATGAAAACACGCTGATGAATTATATCCGTATAAGAAACCTAACGTACTGAATAAATACGATTGGTCGAATTTAGAATTTCCGGTTAAATATCAGACTATTTCAAAATTCGAAAACTCTAATTCAAACGTTTCGGTAAACGTATATATATATATGGATCAGATGATAAGAATAAAATATTTCCGCTACGAATCGCTAAAGAAGAGTACAGTGACCATGCAGATTTAATACTGCTTCAGCGCGATGAAGACACCTATTTATGCAGAAGCTGTTTATGGTATGTAGATGATGAAAAGAGAGACACGTGGAACATAAAACTTTATGCGAGAAGAAGCATCCTATGGCGATTAAACTACCTGAAGCTGATAAAAGTATTTGAAAGTTTAAAAAACACGAACAAAAAAAGAATTCATAGCTTTCGTCGTATATGCCGACATAGAATGAATTTTAGAGCCAACGAATTCAGATGAAGAAAATATTTCGGATATTGATGATAATGATGATGAAGAAGGAGAACAAATTGGTGTACGAAGGCTCATAAAACTAAAAATACTGTAAAGATACAGAAACATGTTCCGATGAGCGTGTGTTAAATAGTTTTCAGGACCGACAGGAAATCGTTCATATATATATATATATATATATATATATATATATATAAATATATATATATATATATATATATATTGTGGAAAAGACAAAGTATTATGCGCGAAATTAAGAGACGATGCCATCGATATCGAGAGACGATATTGTCAAATGGTTTCGTTAGATAATATCGAAGAAGACGAGGCGAATTTTCTCTCTGCAACGTGTCATATTCGCGGTCATGAATTAAAAGACAGGGACAGAGTATGCGATCATTGTCATTTAACAGTAAAATTCCGCGGAGCGGCTTGCTTCAGCTGTAACTTGCAATATAGACGACCGTTTACCCATTCTATTTCATAATTTATCAGGATACGATGCTGACTTCATCTGTTTTATTTTACCAACTTTCCAGGAAAGATATCAGTTATTCCAAATACGGAAGAACCCTATATATCGTTTTCGAAACAATTAACGTCACGAAGGCCATTACAAATTTTGGATACGTTTCAATTTATCGTATCCAGTTTAGATAAACTCGCTTCGAACTTACCGTCAGAGAGTTTTCGTACAGATTTACGACCGGAGTTAGTATCATTACTACCGAAGAAAAGGGTTCTTCTGCACGAGTTTATATCATCCAGATCCAAATTGGAAGTGACAGAGCTACCACCTCGAAAAGCATTCTAAGCAGTCTTACTACAAGCGCGATTATGATAAATACGAACACGTGCAATGTGTATGGACTGCCGTACGGAACATTTAGGAGAATATTCAGATTGGTATTTTTTTTTTTTAAGCGGTGGTGGGAAATCTTCAAAAGACACTGATATAACAAAAAAATTTAGTTTTTTTTTCATTAATGCAGTGCATATAAACAACATACGCTGCAAGGGAGCCAAAATCAGCGTATGTGATTCTCATTAAAAACTACTTCCCTCTATAGAACAAAAGGGAGTTTTAATATATTGATGGAGTTTTAATATATTGATGGAGTTCTCGGCACAAATGCAGAGTCCTCCATACACTTACATTAACTTATTGCGATGAATGAAGGGATGAGATTTCATAGTCCCTTCTATCAATTGAAAATAATTAAAGAGTTTATGCCAAACTTGAAAGAATAACTTAAAGTAATAATAAAAAATAATAAAAGAACGAAAAAATTAAACATCAAAACATTTGTATAAATGTAACTACACCACAACTGAAATAACAATTAGCTTCAAAATGAAATAGAAAACGGAAAAAAGATTGAATTATAAAATAATAAATTAATAGAAAAATTGTATCGGAAAATAAAGTTATGTACATCGATTACAAAACAAAATAATCTGAAGAGAAAAGAAAAATACGTAAAACTTCAGTACAATTGAAGAAAATAAAAGAAAACTTAAAAAATAAAGTACTTAAACACTAATTAGAACAAAGTTAAAGATTAAAGTCAATTAAAATAAAAAATAAGAATAGTTGACCACGCTATAAGAACTGCACCGGTTTTGGGGTCACGGTCGACTGAAGGGCCAATTGAAAATTAGGAAATTTTAAATTTAAATCGCATTACCCGTTCTGCCAGAAACAGAAAGTTTTTCGCTTCTCTACCAAGAGGACATACATCAGTGCACTTAATACCCGACTTGCGACGCAGGGCAGATAAACAGAGTATGTTGTAAATCATCAACCTCACCTGTAGTACAACAGGCACAGACCGGATCACTAACAAGCCGGAACCTATGTAGATAGGATCCAAACTTGCCATGACCGGTCAGTACCTGCGCGCTATAGAAGTTGACATCAAACTTTAGCATTTTTAATCGTATTGATATATCTGACAGAAAGGCATAAGTCTTTCTACCAGTAATAGCATCATCCCACCTAGTTTGCCACTTCGCCAATAATAGAGAAGTAATATGTTTATTAAAGTTTGCATTGGTCATTGCACCGATATATTCTCAAGTAGATTAGAATGTTTCAACCCCACACCACTCCTTCCAACTATCCTCTGCTCACCTGTAAGAGCCCTATCCACAAGAAATAAATCAAGAGGCAGAACCCCGGTATTTATTAAGCAACATATTTTAGCCCTACGAAGAATTTCGATTGATTTTCTATATAAATTTTATGATATCAATCCCGGTATGTTACAGCAACAGGTCTATTGCAAGCAGTGTTAAAAAATAGGGTAATCTAACTGGAACTATTACACAATATGATCGATCGAAGCTGGAATCCGGGATGGTATATTTAGAGGAAAGGTATGTGGAAGTTGAAAAGTCGTACATCGGTAATAATTCGATGGAGATGATAAAAATAATAAGTTCATCACGTACACGGATTGTAATAACCTATACAGTCGTGCGATGTGCCGGTATTTCCCGTATGCGAACTTTAAATGGTTAACTGAAACGGAAATTAATCGATTAGATGTGTATTATCTATAGCGGACGATAGTGATGTAGGTTAAATATTAGATTTAGAATATCTGGCTAATAGTGCTACTACTAAGTCAGTGTCTTTTTCAACGAAAAATGTGTTTTTTTATCGATTTGCAAGGGCTCAAAATCGGGACGATTTATTATTAAAGAATCGGCCGTTATTAGTATTAAAGGTGATTACAACACGTTACATAAACTCTATCAACCGCCGTTCGATATTTCGCTAATAACAAAAAATATTTCCATATCTCAGCAATTCCGCGGATTATCGTAGAACAGTGGAACGGATACCACCGGATCCAGGCAACAGTGTCGCCAAACATTTTTTTGGAAGCTGTTCACGATTACAATATTTTGGAGTAGATCACCCGAACTATTTCATAAATTACAGGCTAAATTATGCCCAACGACCAGACTTCTTCAGATGCAATCCGTTTCGAATTGCTCTTTCATCGCAACAACTTTCTACTAGTTGTTCCGATGTCAGATGAGGAATAATAATATATTAATAATAATAATAATAATAATACTTTTTAATTTTGTCTATTATTTATAAAACTAATACGTTAAAGAATAAACGAATATTTTTCTTAAAATGATAGATTGTTTATTTTATTTTTGGTCATTTAGTTTTTAGCTATATGTAAAAATCGATCGATTCTTATAAAACTACACTTGCTGGACGTAAACTAGTTCTCGGGTGATTTTTATTTTATTTTAATTTTTTTTTTTTTATCTTAAAATGATTTTTTAAAAATTTTCAATTAATTAGCTAGTGTGTACGTGTATAGATGATTATTCTCTACTGATTGATAAATTCGAATTTTTCTTTTTCAACTATATTGCATCGTAGCAATGTCGAAATCAAAATAAAGCCACATTTACCACGATTACGTACACAGGATTTCCTTCTATCTATCCTTTATGTTTCTAATCAGTTATCCGTGTATTAATACTAATTTTTTCTATATTTCGTCTAGTTGTCTTTTTTAATTTCTTTCAATATTATTTTTCGTTTTATTTAGGTCGCGTCGACGAAATAGTTTCCAATCGATTATCGCCGCCGTCCGATGACGATAGCGATGATCGTCAGTCTTTGCACGATTACGATTTGTATTGCGATTGCGATCGATGTAGACGACTTTATTTAAACGATGTACGAAAATTACGCGAAATAGAATCGGACGATCAGTTATACGAGACGCTTATGAATGATTGTCATCATCATCATCAGGCGATTATGAAATTCGCTATGGACGTCGTGGAAAATTTCAGCAGGTGTTTGGTCGGGATTGTAATGATTTTTTTCTTTCCGTTAGCACTGGCCGTTATCTCGGTTATATCGCTTAGGGATCCTATAAAGTTGATCGAACGGACAATCGGCTGGTTGGCTTCTGTCGCGACTTTCGGTATGATATGTTATTCGTCTCATCATATTCACGACGTCAACAGAAGATACAAAGAGGCCATTTACCAGACTAATTGGTACGAACGATCAGTACGCGTTCGACGTCTCGTATACACCTTGTTGATAACTAGCAATTTTACTGTAGGTTTCGCCTTAACACCCAATATCTTAATTGATTACGCGCTTTTCTTGAGCGTAGCTAAGACTATTTACTCGACTGTTAATTTTTTTTTAGCATTAGTATGATCATATTCTTGTACTTACACGCACACACATATATATATATATATATATATAGTACTTACACACAGAATACATATATATATATATAT
This sequence comes from Coronaproctus castanopsis, assembly GCA_032883995.1. Classification (NCBI taxonomy): domain Eukaryota; kingdom Metazoa; phylum Arthropoda; class Insecta; order Hemiptera; family Monophlebidae; genus Coronaproctus; species Coronaproctus castanopsis. Next base: position 61,167,914 of record CM065053.1, read on the forward strand.
ATATATATATATATATATATATATATATATATATATATATATATATATGTGCATCGCATCGTAAAAATAATATCACTGTCCACAATGATTCAAAGTTATTTGATTTATGAAATTATATCAAAATTTACTCGCAGCAAAATTATAACAGATGTATATTAGAGATATTTTTATCGGTTTATTATACAAATTATTGACTTCGTGAATTTGCGTAAGTTCCAGATGATATTTCGAAGAACTCAAATATAGCAATTAAAAAAATTTGTTTTATCGATAATGTGGCCCCGTAAATAGAATAATAAATTTCCGTATATAAACGTATGTAATCCGCAGCAGCCAATCACGTCGTCATCAAACAGTTGATCTGTGATACGGGTATCGAACAGATTTGCGGCTTTTTTCATGCGGAGCGAATAAAAGATCATCAGTCGGTTTAAAAATATCTAATATTCTTAACTGCTTCGAATTATTTCGAAAAATTTTCCCGAACAATTTTCGTCGCCTTTTTTCCCCATTCGCGCGGTTAAAGTGTTGAAAATCTGCAGGAAAACAGAAGACTTATAGACAACGGGGGTTGTACCGATAAATCTGTTACGAGCCAGTTGATTTTATTCGTTCTAAATCTCGATCGTAAAATGTACGTATAATATAATATATTCCGTTACTAACAGGCGTTTATATACGGTCTGATATTTAGTTACAATTATCTACTGATAGAATTTTCGCTGTTTCAACGGAATTTTTCTCAGCTAAATATACGCATCCAAATATTTTTAAGAAACAGTTTCATTAACGACTGTTGCAGTTTTATATACCTATTTATAATTACGTTTTCTCGACACGATGTTTAATATGTTTAACGCATGTTTGACAGTGGCGTAGCCAGACTTAGTTGAAGAGGAGGTGGTTCAACTAAATTATAACAGTATACCGGAGTTAAATTGGAAACTCAATAAGCAATCCAACTGGCCGGAGTTATTTTTATAAGACGTCGAATATGTAATTCTATCAGACGGCAGAAATATTTAACGTCACTGGAACACGCTAATAGTATATGTTATCGAGGACAGAGGGAAAAAATAATGATAATAATACACGTACTTAACTAAATTTAAAATTTAAAATCTAAAATCTATTCTTCGCGTTTAAAATTCTTCTAGGACCTCCTATATATTACAAAACTATTTATTTACTTCCGAAATAACGAAATTTAAATAAAATAAATGACAAAAACAAAATATGTTTAACCAAATGCGACACTATATTTTCTTATTATCAGATTGACTCCAAAGGGCCTGGTTCAGACCGCCAAAACCACCCCTGGCTACGTCACGGCTGTTTGACACTATGTCAACTTTCTATTTCAGAAAACCGTAGGAAAGTTTTAAATGTACAAATTAAACGGATATTTAACCTGAATAAAATATAACGCAGATTCGACTCGGAAATATATGGTCGATATACAAAAGCATATTTATAAATGTGAAAGATTACACGTATACACAGTGTGTAGATAAAGCATTGTGAGTGCGCGAAATTGGACAACGCGATGCGTTGCAAAAAATGAAAAAAAAAAAAAAAAAAAAAAACAGTTAAAATATGTGTAGGATGTTAAATTTAAATATTGAAGAAATAAGAGTGAAATTTTGTGATTAAAACGACGTTTAAGTGAATTAATTTTTATGAATAATTAGTGCGTAATTTTCTTTAAATTACGTAAATTGTAGTCGTACGAATAAGTCTGTAGCAAAGAAATGTTCGACGAGTCAATTTAAAACGTTACTTATAAGGCGCGATCGTAGTATTACAGTAATGTTATAGTATTCATAATAATTAACAACAATCTGATCTATCGTCAATTTGTCGTTGCGCTATGAGAATCATGTCGCAATTCGGTTTATTTATAACATATTATCGTAATAATATTCTTATCGCGAATATATTTAAACGTTCACTTTTTCCGCACGTGTTATTTGTGAAATAAATTAACTTGCAAATAATTCTAGTAAATGATTTATTTATATTAAAATCACGATCGACCTAATTGTGGCGTAATCATTACCCCCGTATATCGTAGAAATTTTAAATTTGTTTACATATATAAACATACTCGGTGTATATATTGTTACTAAAGCGATCAACCTGTTAACTGAATGAGGTAACTTTAGCTCGCGCCGTGAAATTTAGAATGTTTTTCATCATCGTGTAATGAAAAAGTCGGTGACAGCTCTAATATAACCGGTCTATCTGTGTCGCATATAATCATTTCTTTGCCATTTTGTACTAAAAAAAAAAAAAAAAAAAAAAAGTGGAATAGCCGGACGTTCGGCAATACTTCGATATATATATATATTATGACGTATCCCGTCGTGGCCGCCAAGTTTATGACGTACTAACCCGTCGTGGATCGCCAAGTTATAACGTTTCCTTGGGAGATGGTATTTCCTATAGCGTTGTTTTTGTCTGTGTTTTTTTTTTGTTTTTGTTCCCCAATTCCAGCAAGTGGATAGGGCAAATATATTTATGAAATATGTTTATAAAAGAGCAAGGAACTAGTGTGTATTACATCAGTTGCGTGTAATTGTTCCTTGCCAAGTGTACTTAAAAATAGAGTGGAAGGGGGATGAATAACATAGTCCCTCCAACCACGTGTGTGTGTGTGTGAAAGTAATTAATTGTTCCTTAAATTTATATATATATATATATACAAGCTTAGACAAAAATAGTATACACGTTTGTTACAAATGCACGCTTATAATAACTTATGGTGTACTAATGATTAATGCATAAATTTTTTTTTTTTTTTTAAGTATATGAGGCAGAGGTAAATCATGAAAGACACAGTTTTATGACATAGTTCAGAATTATCGGTATGACGTTTGAATTTGTTTTTATTTGACTTTCTATTGGCCTTAAACATCTAGTGCGAATTTTCTTTGCATAGTCTTTTCTGCAAATGTTAAGATGGTTTCCATATTATTTTTGTTTAAGAGATTGGTTGGGTTTAATTTGATAAGTATGTTTTAAGTCATTAAAGACAGGACACTTGTATACGAGGTGTTCGATATTGTCGACCTCATCGCTATAACATATTGTATACATTGTGGTGCACTACAGATTCGGAATCTATGGAGATATTCTCCAAATTTTTCATGCCCAGAAAGAACCTGAGACGTGAAGAAATTAATATTTAGTTTTTTCATTCTTCCTCCGGCTTCGATATAAGAAATTATAAGTCTTTCTTCCTGTTTATGCCAACTTTGTTGCCAGATATTGATTAGTAGTTGTTTAATATATTTTTTCAGGATTTTATAGGAAGGCTTATCGATCAGATTTGAGGGAAGGGATTTACTTTTTAAATAATACGTGCTGTTAAGCTAATGCTGCCAGTTATTTTATATTCTGAAGCAATTGCCTGACCAATAATACATAAATCTAAAGGTAGTATGTTATTAATGACATTGGCAGCAGATGAAGGTGCAGTCCTGTAGAGAGAACAGATATTTAATAAGAATTTCCTTTGATGTTTGTTTATTGTTTTCAATATGAATTCATTTATATAAATACAAGCACCATATCCATATAGTGACTGTATTAAACCTTTATATATGATGGTTCTTTCATGATATTTTAAGCCTTTTTGATGTTTGGTAGTAAGACTTTCTGCATACAGTATATTTTTTCACTTTTATTATACAGGTATCATCATGTCAAAACCAAGAGCCAGGAACTTCGCCTTAAATTACACAAGCTCTATTGGCTGCTTGGATATCATTCACCTGTTAGTTTAGCAAATAAACGACTTATTTATCTATCTATTCTAATGCCCACTTGGTGTTATGGCATCCAACTCTGGGGCACCACGAAGAGATCGAACAGGCTCATTATTCAGAGATTTCAAAATAAAGCACTCCGCTTGATAGCTAAAGCCCCTTGGTATGTCCCCAATGCTTTGCTACATCGCGATTTAAAAATTTTGGACGTCGACGCAGCTATTAGCCTTCACGCCAGGAAGCACGCGGCAAAACTTTATGGACATCCGAATACAATTGTTGCTGAACTCCTCAATACAGAAGGAGACACTCGTAGATTAAGGCGGACTAAACCGCACGATTTATTATAACTTATTATTTTATTTACATATTCATATTAAAATTTAGATTTATGTAAAACGCTAATTATAATCTTAGTTCGTGATAAGGCATTGGCCGAATCCGTACCTTCGCTTATGTATTTTCCTATTTTAAATGTATTGTGTGTATGCCTTTGGGCAGTTCAATATTACAAATATAATAAAAAAATTATACAGGTAATTAATGCGAGACCGAGAGGTAAGTTTACGATCGATAAGTATTTCTGAATATTTTAAGGTTTTCGAGTAACTAATTATTGATCCAGAAATTATTTTCAGGTTACTGATTTTTTTTTAACAATTTTGATTATTCCTCGGCAGCCAAATACTGTGTAACTGCATTTGGAAACCGAAAAAGCTAAACCCATCTTATCTATGATTTTTTCTAGATATTGACAAATTTTTTCTATCTGTTGATAATCAAAATTTTTATCAACACGAAATATTGCACAAAGATCATCAGCATATGAAATAACTTCACAGTTGCTCCCTATTTCTGTGCAAAAATGTTCTAATTTGTAGTGTACTTCTAAGTATAATACATTCCACAGAGTGGGTTCAAGAACGGAGCTCTGTGGCACTCCACATGTTAATTCTTTATTATAGACGGAGTTATTTATTTTAAGTCTTGCATTTCTAGCAAGGAAATAGTCAATAATAATATTTACTAGAAGTAGGTTGTTTTGTTTTTAATATTTCAATGATAGATGACCATTTGTCAAAAGCACCCTTAATGTCAAATGAGATGACAATCGCCGTATCTAATCTATGATGGATATATAAAGTTACAAGCCTATATTACAGATGCACTCGAATGATTGTGCCCATTACATGAAACAGGAGAATAAATGCAGTAACAAAGATTGCGAACAAATAGAAATGGTACGAGAACACAGATACTTGGGTGTAATTATTGACGAAAATTTAAGATGGAATAAACACATAAGTTCTGCGGAAAAAAAAATTCGAGCAACATTGCCAGCATTGTATACATTACAAAACTGCGTTAGAAAAGAAACATTAAAAATAGTATATTATGCGCTGATAGATTCACTATTAAGATATGGTGTGCAGGCATGGAGTTTAGCTAAGAAGTATTATACTGTACGTATCGATCGTTTACGGAGAAAATCTTTACAGCTAATTACAAGAGATAATGATAGTGAATTACATAAACTTTTGAAGGAGGAAAACATGCTGGATATAAAAGGATTGTGCTTAATGGTTAGAATGTTGGATTATATTAGAAATTGGAAACCTGTAAAAGTTAGGAAAAGAAAAAAAATAACATATGATCTAAGGAAGATACAAAAATATCATACTCAAATACCGAAATCGAAGCATGGAAATCAGACAGATGTGTATATATTGCCGCGTATGATGAACGAGATACCAGAAGAAATATTGAACGAAAGGGTGGAGAGGAAACTAAAACCTGAATTAAAAAAATGGTTACAAAATAAGGAAAATGTGGATAAAATACTATAAGAATAATGAAATGACGAGGATTATGAAATACAAATATAGTACGATACAATGCGGATGTCCGGGTTCTACTACCGATTGGAAAATTAAAATTTTGGTGTAAATGGGCGTGTATATGTGGATGATTAGAGTGGAAATATATTGTTTGCAAATTGAAAGGTAATATGAATTAAAACTACTCTAACAGATGTATACATGTATTCTATGTGTGTGTGTGTGTGAGCATGATCAGTACTTAAGCTCACTTTGGCAGTTAAGTTAGAGAGTATGCGAGAGTGTAAATGAGTTATAATTATATAAATAAACGGTAATTAAACAAATCAATATAATAAATGTAATCAAAATAAAAATTTATATTAAGCGTAAATGTATAATATGAAATCATAAGAAATGTAATTACCTGTCGACAAGCGAAAGCTTGACGGGATAAGTAGTATTAAAATAATTGTATTATGTCTTATGAGTGTTGTTGTATGTATACATGAGGTGTGATTATGAGTGTATATATCATTATAACATTTATCACAAATACGTTTAAAAAAAAAAATAATAAATCTCCACCAGCTATACAGTTCTTTATATTGGTAACTAGTTTGAAGACTGCACCCTCTGCTGAATGTGCCGCTCTAAAACCATATTGATTTTTATGATAGATGTTTTTGGCGATAATTTCCGTAAGAAGAAGTTTGTTAATAATTTTTTCAAAAACTTTTCCGAGAGAATTGAGTAAAGATATGGGTCTGTAGGAAGTGATCTGGGAGAGTTCTTTCCCAGGCTTAGCAATTAGTTTAATATCTGCTATTTTCCAACAGTTAGGGATGGTCTGTTAATACACTGATTTATGAGAGTTAAACTTAGATTATTATGTTTTACGTTTATTAGCTTTATTATTTTATTACTTATTCTATCCCCCAGAGTAAGCTTTCCTGATGTTTAAACATTTTATAATGTTACATAACGTTTCATAGTCAATAATCGGTTTGCTTTTCCCTGATGTGTCTAGCGGTATTAACTTTATATCCGTTTTCTCTGGAAGAAAGTATTGAAGAAAGACCCTACACTTTTGGTCGTCTGTAGAGACGAGTTGATTGTTTAATTTAATCTCGCCTATAGGAGTAGTTCGGTTTTTACCAAAAATAATTTTATATGGTTTCCCCCATGCGGTGGAACGATAAATCATGTCCTTCCGATAGTCATATTTTGTTTTAATTATAAGTTTTTTATAGTTTCGATTGAGAACATTTAAGACTGAATTAATGTAGAAAAGTTTAGTTGGATTTTTTATTTTGGGCTTTAGGCGTCTGATATTGTTTATTTTTTCTTTGAGCCGTTGTAATTCTTTATTCCACCAGTCTGCTGAAGCTGTTTTATTGGGTTTTTGACATTGTCCAATAAGACAGGTAATGATTAAAATCATTGATTTTGCAGTTTAGGGTGTCTCTATTATTACAGTTATTAATTTCTGTTTTTATTACTTCGAGGTACTCATATCTTAGTTCTTTATTAAATTTCTTATAGCTTGTTTTTAGGAACGTTTTAGGTCTATTCTCAACTCTTGTATCTGATGGTAAAGAGGCTATAATGTTTTTGTGTGGTGTTAAATCAAACTGTTCCAGTTTAAAGTCTACAAGGTCCGCAAATTTAGACGATACTATTAGATAATCGATCACGCTCTTTCCATTATGATTTGAGAATGTTGGAACATTTTTGTTTTTAAATATTAAATCATTGCTGTAGACGAGTTCGTTAAGTAAGACGCGATCTTTATTATTTGGAATATGTTTTTCAAAACGTGGTAGGCGTATGTTAAAGTCGCCAACCAAAGCAGCTTTGTAGTGGGGGTTATTTTTGATTAATTTATCTATTAAGTTCTCGGGTTTATTTGGGGAGATACAACGTGAAATAAAAAGGTATTTTTGGAAAATCACTGCAATTATATTATTTTCACAGTAAAGTAAGTTGTGTGCTAGATTATTTTTAAGTATAAGCATTATTCTATTGTTGAGATAAGATGTATAATTTTGCTTGATAAAAATTTTTTCTTTATAACAGTAAGGTTCAGCAATTATTCCTAGGTTGTAATTTTTATTGTAAAATTCTCTTAGGAATAGGAGTTGGCAGGCATGATTATTATCGATATTTAGATAGGTTAGCTTAGTTGCCAAAGTCTGTATTAGATTTGATATTTTCGATACTTTTTATATATAACGGGAAATTTCTGCTGAATGTTGCATGGTCCACCTCTCCCATAACTTTAGACAATATATCTTTATTCTTTAAATTATCGACTAGATTATTTTTATTATAGTTACTTCTAATTTTACTAAAAACGTAGTTTGAGCAGCATCCGGAATCTTCGATTTCTTCTATAAACTTTATATAGTCTTCGCTGGATCTACAGTATTTATCTGGATGTCCATACTTTTCACACTTCCTGCATCTACCTGCACTGAATGCGTCAACAAATGGTAATGATTCCCATTGGATTCTTAATCTTCTTTTATCTGGGAGCCGTCTATATTATTGCGGGGTAAGTTTAACATATGTTCAGCTGCCCTTTGCAGTGTTAACCTTGTTTATTGCGACAGGTTTTTGACCTGTAGTTGTTTTAAAATATTCCTCTGTGGCCTCTTCAGATATGTTTTTCGTTCTAAATATTAAAATAGTTGGATCCAAAAGTCTCGGTTCTACAACATCAGAATGATCAATTTTTTTTTTTATTTCCTTTGAAAGTGTTGCTCTCTTCTTTTTTAGCTGTATGTATTATCATCGTTTTTTCATTAAGCTTCTTGTGAAAAGTCACTGTTATATTTGATTTTTCTGGAAAAATCTTTTTTTTTAACTCTTTATCTACGTCATTTATATTTTCAGCCTTAATTATTATCTTATTTTTATTTAATAGTCTTTGGTTTAGTTAAGGCATCCCTGAAGGAGACAGTGAGCTGATTTTTTGTTTAGCGGGCGTGTGTAGAATGCTAACTATACTTTCTGTTTCATTCTATTTGAATCCATTAAGGATTCGACGGTTTTTATTTTATCATAAAGGCTTCTTACCGTTTCGTCTACAACATTTAGCGCCTGATGCGCTGATTCTGCCTGTCCCTTGTTTATCCACTTCCCTTTTACCTGTGATCATACTACTTCTGTCGCATTCGTATAATACCCGATAGCAGTTTTCTCATGTCTTTCGCGACCTCCATGATGACGCTGATGTCGATCAACCAGTCGAACGAGTTGCGTCGCCCAGCCGACGCCGGGCTAACACACAATGTGTCTCCAACAAACACACGCGCACTATCACCACGAGCGAGAATGGTAACAGTCTTTATTTATCAAAAGTGATCCTATTAATTAACTATTGAAAAACTTAAAATAACTTAATATATAACACTCATTGTAGTTTATAAAACCCGTCATACGAAAGAAAATAAAAATATGTTGAAAATAGTTATAGTCTTAGTAGTAAAAAAAAAAAAACAATTTACACAAAGAAAACGTTCGCAAATACAGAGGCACACAAATAGTACAATAACCTAATAGAGCAAAATTTAAATATCGCGATCGCCAGTACAGAATACTGTACAGATTTAACTACTAACTTATTTATAAAATGTATTTTATCAAATTCTGACTTAACGTGATATACAATTTAAATTTGTTCTTATAATTTTTTTTTTATGTAATTGAAATTTTAAGAATATTACGTATTTAACGTGATTAAAATTTTGGCGTAATCTAAATCTCTGCTTGTAGAATCAACAACCAATGATATTGTGATCGAATGACTAATATTCGTTTTAATTCGAATACGCTTTCATTTTTATTATTATTGTTATTATACATTTGATAAGACAGTAGTCAATTCAAAAACAGTTATTTATATGCAAACATATTACAAAATAACACAGACCATATTCACACAAATTCATAAAAATTATATATACATATAAATTAATCACACACAATAGAAAATAAAATAAAAAAATCGTACGACCTGCTGGTACCACAGGTATGATCGATGGCTGCTTGCTTCCAATTATTGTTAATGCTATGAATGATGCTCTACAGCAATCCACTCCAGTAAGGAAGATTGGTTCTCGCGAGCGTTCACCTCCATGGTGGTGTGCTGGATGCATAGACTATGTATATAGAAGATATAAATCCTTTTTGGTATTTCGTAGGTCGAGAAACATGTGTGATTATCTCCATTTTAAGAAAATTGATGCTGAAACACGGCGCTAGTTGAAACACATTAAACATCAATCATGGCTTTCCTTTTGTAAATCTTTTAATAGAGAGACACCCCAAGCTGTATTTGGGACAGATGTAAACGTTTTTGCAATTCCTCTTCAGAAGTACGCCCTTCATTCCACAATTCATCCTGGTTCCACGAATTTGTTGACAAAGTGTGTCCCTCCCCCACGTCCCTACTTTGGATGATTTATACGCTGATCCTGTCCCATTTAATCAATGTTATTTCATGAATTCCTCTGTACTGCTCAGGGAGATCACTCTATCTGAATTATCTAAAGCACTCTACAGCAAATCAGATAACACTCCAGGTTTGGATGCTATTCCATATTATGCACTTCAAATTTGCACTTAATATTCTATGTGATATTTTTAATAAATTGTGGCTTACTAGTGCTATTCCCAATGATTGGAAACAGTTTATAATTATAGCAGTTAAGAAACAAATTAAACCTGTAGGAGACTGCAAATCTTATAGACCTATTCCTCTTGCCTCCTGTCTTCGAAAAGTTTTGGAAACAAATTTCCATAACCGCCTGGTATGGTGGTTGGAAGCAAATAATAAGTTCTCCAGTAAATTGTATGGACTTCGCCCTGGATATGGAACAGTGGACTGCATATTTCAGCTCACGGCTGATATTTACACATCATTCATTAAGAAAGAATTTGTTCCGGCTTGTTTTATTGATGTTCAAGCGGCATATGACAATGTATATATACCCACTTTATATTCACGGCTACTCAACATTGGAGTTCCGAAATTATTAACTACTTATTTATATAAATTATCTACTAATCGAACACATCATTTCTGCTCCAGCTTAGCTGGAAGTGCAACAAGGACGGCTTATACTGGTTTACCCCAAAGATCAGTGCTTAGTCCATTGTTATTTAACGTATATATATCACCACTTTTTTCACAGCCGCGATCTCACTCCAACTTCCTCTGTTATGCAGATGACATACTCCTATATTCGAAAGGTAATGACCTTATCCATTGCATGACATCTCTTCAATCCACATTAAATTCTGTTAATTCCGTTTTATCTCAATCTCATTTAATTGTGTCTTTAACCAAGACAGTATTTACCATATTCATATTGAAGCGATGCAGTCCTGATCAACACCCCTTTATTTTGGAAAATGTGCCGATTGCCTTTGTCAAGTATCATTCCTATTTAGGTGTTATTCTCGACCAAAAACTACTATGAGGGCCACATATCAAAGCTACATTAGCAAAAGTCAGTGGGGTTATTGATGTTATGAAGTCATTAAGTTCAACTTGGTGGGGTGGGGATCCAATCATCCTTCGTCTTCTCTACACCTCACTTATTCGTTCTCGATTGGAGTATGCGAACTACCTGTTCCATTCAGCGCTTCTGCTTCGCATTTTAAGAAAGCTACAGTGTTGAAAAATACCTGTTTGAGGTTAATGTCTGGAGCCTTTGTGTCAACTCCTAAATTTGTATTAGAATCTAAAGCTCTTATTCCCCATCTACAGCTGGAGGCAATTTATCTTGCAGATCGATATATCCTAAAGTACTATGAGCGAGTACCTGATAGCATATACAATAAATTCTTGTGGATTTATACTAATTTGAGATTTTCTCATCATAAAATTCCCCTTTCAGCATTGAGGGCTAATTATTGGCACCCTCACATCAACCTTATCATTCCTAAAGTCCCTTTAAAGTATGTCTCCATTCCCTTTGAATGCAGTTTTTTAGATCCTGAGGTACATATTAATGAGTCATTCCTTAATTGGACAGGGTAATTCTAGGACAGTTAATAACCTTTTCAGGTCGGTTATCGTGCATAAGTGGCCTAATTATTTGTTAGTTTATACAGATGGGTCTAAGAGCAATGCCTTACTCTTTACAGGCGCGGCATTCTATACGCCTCAACTGAAAATCACCTAATCATATCGTTTACCGAGTTTCTCCACTGTGTTTATAGCAGAGAGATATGCAATTATTAAAGCTTCGCAGTTTGCACGAGTCAATATTACACATGCAAATGTACTTATTCTATCTGATTCCTTAAGTGTGTTGAATGCCATCCAAAATCGCAATCGTACATTCAAAACTAATAGAGTTATTCTACAACAAAAGAATGTCCATGTGAAATTTACATGGATTCCAGCTCACATCGGGATCAAAATTAAATTTGTGATCAGGCAGCCAAAATGGGGGCCTCCAGGGGCCTACTGATCCCTGAAATCCCCTCTATGTTTAACCGCGTCTGCAAAGGCGGATCTGTTTCATCGCTGGAGCTCCGTGTTTTGTGCTACTCAGAACAATTTCTATAAACCAATTCAAACAATTTTACCCAAACAATCTCTCTTTCTATTTAAGCCTCCAAATTCAATACCGATCCGTAAATTTTTTTCCATTTTAATTCATATTAGGTCAGGACATAATCTGCTGGCCAGCCATCTCCACCGGATAGGGCTGGTTAGTTCCAGTACTTGCCAGTCCACGTTGGACTGTGGTTCGACAGCAGACATTAATCATATGTCATTTTTCATGCAATCTATATAGTGCACCCAGAGAAACCTTAATCAAGATATTACTACAGTTAGGTATCTTCCCTCCGTACTCTATTGCAGTGGTGCGCAATAGGGGTCGCGACCTATGTGGAGGGTCGCCAAAAGATTGTTGGGGGTCGCGAAATTTTTATGAAATGCATTACGCCTGCATGCTGCGTACGGAATACAGTGTACATATAAAGAGTGAAGCGTCGTCACTTCAGTTTATTTCCATTTGCCTGCTGTCCAGCCATTCTTTAACCATAGCGTATGTAAAGTGTAAAGATGCACGGTTCTCACGCCCGGGTAATTCACCGGTTTTATTATGCGTTTCCATGTGAAGTTGTAGCATGTAGCAGTTTTTGTTCTAGTTTTATCGTGTGACGGTGTGTAATTTGATGTTTAATATTATATCTGGCTTTGCTATTCTTTATATCAGATCATTAGAGACATCTCTATGTTAAATTTATTGAATTCCTCGAATTTATGAACGCGATAGCTTATCAATTGTACACCAAAACACAATAGAATTAAATATATTTGTTTGTTTTAGGTTTAACAATTTAATTCTTATCTTAATAACGGATAAATGGATAACACGTACACCAGGTATATCTTCAGCTAACAAACGAAGAAAGGCTGATGAGGAATCGGAAAATACTGAACTAAATGCCCGATCTAAAAAAATAAGAAAATACAATGAGAAATTTATTAAGTATGGTTTCACATTTTGTGTTGTTGACAATGAAGAACGCCCGTTATGTGTCGTTTGCAATGAAAAATTAGCAAATGAGAGCATGAAACCAGCTAAATTAAAAAGGCATCTGGAAACTAAACATAAAGAACTTCAAAATAAATGTGCAGATTTTTTTCAAAGACGAGCTAAAAATCTTAAAATTCAAGGTACACATTTAAAGGAATTTATGACAATACCTTAGAAAGCATTACGGGCTTCTTCAGAAGTTTCTTATCTAATAGAGAGAACAATGAAACCCCCATACAATTGGAGAATCCCTTATCTTTCCTGTAGCAATTAAGATTATATCAATTATGCATGGTGATAAATATGGAAATGAACTAAAAATCATACCATTATCAAGAGATACCGTGTCTCGGTGAATTTCCGAAATATCGCAAAATATCGAGTCAGAAGTCATAAAACGCACAGAAAATTCATCTGTGTTTGCTTTACAACTGGACGAGACTACCGATATTACTAAAATGTCACAACTAATTATTTATGTCAGGTTTATTTTTAATGAAGACATAACAGAAACAATTTTATGTTGCAAAAGCTTGGAAGGGAAAACAACTGGAGAAAAAATATTTGAAGTAATAAATTAATATTTTGAAGCAAATTCCCTCACCTGGGTAAAGTGTGTTGCGATTTGTAGTGATGGTGCTGCAGCATTAATGGGTTCGAATAAGGGGCTCAGAGACTTAATTCAGAAAATGGCGCCTCACGTGGTATTAAATCACTGTATAATTCATCGGCAAGCTCTTGTTGCAAAGATATGGATGAAGAGTTGCACAACATATTACAAGATGCTGTTAATGCAATTAACTACATTACAAACAATAGCCTCGATAGCCGTCTCTTTTCAATACTTTGCAATGAGATGGGCTCTACGTATGAGACATTACTATTACACACCGAGGTCAGATGGCTTTCACGTGGGAAAATACTATGATGGATATTTGATTTGAAAAATGAAGTGTACATGTTTTTAGTCGAAAAGAAACAGAGATTGGCAAATCATTTTATCAATGAAGTTTGGCTAGGAAAGCTGAACTATTTAGTTGATATTTTCGAAAACTTAACGACTTAAATTTGAGCTTGCAAGTTTGGAATTCAACTATCATAACTTCAGCTAGTAAAATTCAAGCTTTTAAAAATAAGCTTAGTCTCTGGCAAACTGAACTGAATAAAAACAACACCGACATGTTCCCTTGCTTTAACGATTTTATCAATGGAAATAATATAAATATATTTACATTTAAAAACATAATTTCCAACCATATTAAAAAGTTTAAGGAAAATTTTTCGACAAGATTTGAAGTTTTTCCTGAAAATGATCTCGGTTGGATTCGTGATCCGTTTTCCTACGATATATGCAGTTCAACTATTCAAATTAGTGAGAAAGAGCAACTAATAGATTTGATTAGTGATGATACTCTTCGAAATCAATTTAAGACTTAGTCTTGCCAAAAATTTTGGTTATCCGTGGCAAAGCAATATCCCGTTTTAAGCAAGAATGCCATCAGAGTAATACAATTTGCATCAACATATTTGTGTGAAGCTCGATTTAACAAACTAGTTGCAATAAAAACTAAATACCGCTCGCGTTTAAACCCTGAAGATGATATGCGACTTGCAATTACCAGCATAGATCCGAACACCGATGAAATAATTAGAAACTCGCAGCCTCATACATTACATTAACGGGTAATTAACATAACAACTGACGAAATAAAATTAGCGCTGGTTCCATACATAACTCCCGAAAAAATACATAAATTCCAAAAGAAGTCGGATGATGGTAAAACAACCATACCATTACCATTATTTCTTCTCACATTCCCGGAAAATACCAAGATTTCTGAAATTTTAAAAATCAAAGATTTATGCTATTGTCTTATAAACTGGGACAAATATAAGTCCAAGAATGTTATTACACAATGTTTCAAGTGCCAATCCTTCGGCCATCTATCCATCAATTGCCATAAGACACCGAAATGCTTAAAATGTAGTCAGTCACATTTTACCAGCAAATGTACCACAGAGAATATTCAATGCGCTAATTGCAAAGGACCTCACACATCTCACTCAAAAGATTGCCCTCGTTATCTTCAACTTTGCCAGAGTAAAGTAAAACTCAAACCTGCGGAAACAGTTTCCCCAAGAACTATAGCCTCATATGCTCAGGTATTAACCAATAACCATCGCATCAATAACAGTAATAGCACTAATAGTTATAGTAGAAGTAATAATAGTAATAATAACAATACTAATACTACTAATAATAATAATGTACAGACTAATTTATCCGACCTGAATTCAGAAAAACTTTCATTTACGGACTTATTAATTTTTCTAAGAACATTTGACATTAATAAAATAATCATCTGCTTTAAAAAAGTAATAAATAAACTTAAAGAAACTAAAAATCTTGATGTTTTCACTAAGATAGCATCAGTCTTAGAAATTGTAATAAATGATTTTGCTTAACAGTTAGTAAGCAAATAAAAGTAATAGCGTGGAACTCCAATTCCATCAGATACAAAATTCCTGAACTTAGCAACCTGGTGCATGAAAAGCGAATTGATATCGTTTGCCTCAGCGAAACAAAGATCAATGAGAATGTTACTTTAAATTGTCCAGGATACAAAGTATATGGGCGAGATCGAAATGAGAAAAGCGGTGGTGTAGCGCTACTAGCGAGCCGCAAGCTACTCCACTACTCCCTACATCCTTAAGAACATTGAGGCTGTAGGTGTTGATCTTGAAATTGAGAATGACATAATTCACTTTTATTCGGTTTACTGCCCACCAAACAGCACTCACTTTGAACATGACATAGCAATGCTAATGCATTCAGCTAATAAAGTTATAGTCACAGAGGATTCTAATGCCAGAAACACCATTTGGAATTGTTATACCAATAATAAATTGGGTAAAATCTTACTAGATTTATCATTTAACAAAAATTTCACCGTTCTTTCTCCAAAGCATCCCACTTATATCCCATCTACCAATCAAATGAGACCCAGTGTAATAGACCATGTATTATGCAAGCAATTTCCTTATGTCACGAAACCTATATCTCTTTCATGTTTAAGCTCGAATCATAATCCAATTTACTTCGAAATTAATAAATCCTTTAAGCAGGCCCCTGAAAAATATGTGTATGACTTTAGGCATGCAGGCTGGAATAATTACAGAAATTATATATACAACACTCTAAAGATACCTACACGTCCTCACTCTCACAACGAGATTAATAACTTAGTCTCATTTCTTAATAATGTTATCTTAAGATCCTCACAATTCCGCAGAAAGCTCTTGACACTAGCCCCATGCCTATTCCTTATAGCATAAAAATATTAATAAAAATCAAAAACCTTTTTCGTAAACAACACCAAAAACATGAAACAACTCGTCTGAAAACAATCCTAAACTTTTTGACACGTTTAGTAAAAACTAAGCTCCTAGAACATCGAATGATGTTTGGAATAATAAATTAAAATCATTGTCTACCACAGAAGCCTCTGGAACATTACAAAAAATTTCGCGCATGTACATGTTAATATTCCGCCAATAACACACAATAAAAACATTGCATATTCTGATAAAGATAAAGCTGAATTCTTAGCTCAGCATTACTATCAAGTGCATAATCAAAACATAACCCTCTCCATATCTCATACAAAAAAAGTTGATCTCACTGTGCATAAATATTGTAGTGTTTCACCGGCGTCTGACTCATCAATTAAGCTCGCCACACCAAAAGAAATAAGTTATTTCATAAAAAGACTTAAATGCAAATCATCCACTGGGCAAGACTAATACACACGTTAATGATCAAGAACTTGCCTAAAATAGCCGTAGTATACTTAACAAATATAATTAATGTTATCATAATCATTGGTCATTACCCTAAAATATGGAAAACTTCTACTGTTATTCCCATACTAAAAGTGGGAAAAGATAGCTCACTAGCCAAAAACATAAGACCTATTAGTTTAATCAGTAACATTAGTAAAATAGCTGAAAAAGTAATACTTCAAAGATTAAAAAGTTTCTCAGATGAACATAATATTATAAACGAAACTCAGTTCGGATTCAGACCCCAACTCTCAACCGTTATGCAACTAGCGCGCTACTGGATCAGTTTAATCTAAACAAACATACTGGAATATTAGACGTAGAAAAGGCATTTGACATACCTGGCACCATGGCATAATATATAAAATGATTCATTATGGCTTCTCCAGGCAACTTATAATGATTATAAAATCGTATCTAGCCGATAGACAGTTCGCTGTTAAGATAAATGACACCTATTCGAGTAGTAAAATATTATCTGCTGGAGTTCCGCAGGGCAGTATCCTAGGACCTTTCTTATATATTTTATATATTAATGATTTGCCGCAATTGAGGGATGTTGATACTTCGCTTTACACGGATGACACTGCTTTATTTACATCTTCCTATCGAATCGATACAATAACAAACAGACTCACCAATAGTTACTATAAAATATATAAATACTAAACAAAATGGAAAATTAAAATTAACATCGAAAAAACGGAAGCTATCCTATTTACTAGACGTAGACCACAAGTAACTCATCACATTGAAATAAATAATACGCACCTATCTTGGAAATCCCGATTAACATATCTTGGTCTCACCATGGACAAACGGTTGTCGTTTTATGATCACATCAAACATATCACGGACAAAGCGCAATCCCGATTATATAAAATTTTCCCTATATTTAACAAACGCTCTAAAGTCAGTGTTAAAAACAAGCTAATAATATACAAAGCGTACATATTGCCGATATTATTATATTCCTGCCCAATTTGGTCTGGTGTTAGTAAGTCCACCATTAATAAATTGCAAACTGTTCAAAATAAATGCCTGCGTATCATACTCAATGCTCCATACTATACTAAGATAACAGACATGCATACAGCTTTAAACCAACCTTCTATCTTTGACCTTGTACAGGAAAAAGCTAACAGATTCTATAGCAAATGCCTGATTAGCCAGTACCATATCGTACAACGTATTGGAAATTATACTCATGACTCACTGACCCGGAAATATAAAAAATATAAACACAAAAGGATTAAACATTCGCTGCTTTAGCACCAGGTTGTCTAACTATGCAGGTCGTTATAAATTAGTCTCGTTTTTAAATTAATGTACCATTATTTCTCTTTCTTTATTTCCTTATTTATTTAGTTATATTAATCTTCTTCATCGTAGGCTCGATCCGATCATCGTGATACTATGAAACCTTGATTTTATGCAACTGCGTCCGCCATATGTTTCGGTCCTCTGCATATCGAACCGCTTGCTGGAATGATGTAATGTTTAGCAATTCTTTAATTCCATCCGTATATCGTGTAGGCGTTCTTCCTTGTTTTCGCCGACGTTCGACCGTACCCTCCAAAATTAACTTTCCCGAACTATTTTGACGTATGATATGACCGAAGTAAGTTACTATTCGCTGCCTTACTACATCTCGCAGTCGTATTTTTGGACAGATTTCCTTTAACACCGACATGTTTGTTCACTTTTCGGTCCAGGGAATCCGCAGCATCCTTCTCCAACAGAACATTTCAAAAGCATCTATTCGCCGGACATGCATTTTTATTAAAGTCCAGCATTCCGATGCATACAGAAAAACCGAAAAGACTAAGGTGTCCATGAGGTGAATTTTTGTATTCTTCGTTATGTCATGGCTCTTCCATACTCTTGTCAGTTGAGCCAATGCATTTTTTGCAGTTCCTATTCTTCTTTTAATTTCATCGGTCGATCCTCCATCTTTGGTAATTACTGAACCTAAGTATACGAATTTATCAACTACCTGGAAGTCATGCCATTGCTGGATGTTATCAGAGTTGTTTCGATTAATAGTCATTATTTTAGTTTTGTCTTTATTTATTGTTAAGCCTGCAGCTTTGCTTATGGTTTCCAACTTCCGGAGTAAAACCTGTAGATTCTCTTCAGTTGAGGCAAATATGGCAGTATCGTCAGCGATCGTAAGTTGTTAATGCATGTTCCTCCTATTTTAACTCCATCTTTCCATCCATTCATGGTCTCTTTGATTATCCATTCATTGTATATGTTAAATAAAATAGTACTTGGTATGCATCCCTGACGTACTCCTTTTTCAGGCTGAAATTTCTCAGATAGCTTGTTATTTATTTTCACTTTTCCACTTGTGTTTTTATATAGTGATTTAATTAATTCTATCAAATGTTGTGGTACGCCAGCTTCCTCTAACTACATACTATTAATATCTAAACCATAATTAATTTCTTTATCTTTTCGGCTATGCAGGGTTTTTTAGTTGTTTTTTTCCCTGTAAAAATATAGCATAATTTATAAACTAATGTGACCTCGTTGTACACTAACTTTAAGACGCGTAGTAAGAGCGTTAACGCTGCTCGGTATGCGCATTTTTATTTACTCGTTTTTTCTGTAACTGTACAAATTATCATAAATATACTTTATTTATTTATTTATTTATTTAACGGGTAATTTTACTGATTTTTTATGTTATATAAAAGGTATTTTCTTAAAATGATAAAAAAAAAAAAATTGATATGTATTAGATATGAGATGATGTTTTTATTCAATGAAACCGATAGAAATGCGCGAAATATACATCGTATTTGTGGACATTTATCTAGGGGTCGCCGGAAATTTTTTCTCTACTGAAGGGTATCTCCTTAAAGACAGCAGATAATATAGGTGATGCTGTAAAATATGTTAATAACATGATACAGAAAGTAGCTAGGTTGAGTACACCACAAGGCAATAATGCTTGTCGTAACTTGAATTATCCTGCAATAGTCATAAATGCACCAATTGAAAAAAGAAAAGCTCGGAAACAATAGTGCATTATCAACTTATAAGACAAAGTTAAATCAGATTAGTGAAATGTTAAAAGCGATTACGGCCAAATACAAACGCGATACGTTTAATTATTCATTTAGTTTGTCTTCCTCAACCTATACATTAGTATTTCTTTCTGTCCGTTACAGCTGCGAGACCGGGGCACAAACTGACAAAGAAAAGACTGTAGCCCTTGGGAAATATATGGAATACGTCTTCAAGCCACATCCAGCTAATATCTAAAGAAGTTCCATGAAGAAGTAACATAGGACCGATGTCACTTCCTACAAAATCACATTGCTGGTCTGAAATAAAAATTTTATTAAACATTTTAATAGATTACAGGACAACTTGATATTACTTGATAACAGGGATAATGTCGAAACACTACTGAAAAGAGGACTGGTACTACTTACATATATATTCAACTCAATAATCCGTACCAGTCTTCACAGTGAAAATGACACAGGCGGTAATGATTTACGAACCAGGAAAATCCGCTAGTTGAATATCCTCCTACCGACGTATCAGCTATTACAACCGTTCTTAACAGTTTTGCTAGAAACAGATTTATCCGAATTTTAATACCTTCGAGCTGCTTCTTCAAACGTCAGTCAGTCATGTATAGCATGAAGGTTCGCTCTTTAAATTAAAACGTCTACTTCATGCTCTTTCTGTCTATTATGTTCGTATTTAAGTGTCAGATTTTTTCCAAATAAAAAATAAGGATAAAAAATCTGAATTTCATATTTTTAATTCTGCGGTGTTTTAAGGATCCGTTTTAGGGCTCTTTCTGTATCAAATTTACTCTTATGATATCCAACTACAAAAAAGATTCGGTAGTATCCGCATATGCAGATGATATAGCATTGGGCACGTCCACAGGTGGTCTATAGTGGAATTACCAGTAGATATACTGACCAGCTGTGAATAATCAACAACCAAGAGCAGTTACTGCTGGAATGTCTCTATCAGATGATTGCAGTAGAGACAGGGCAACATACGAGGATACAGATGGGCAGCTTGAGGTGCTGACTAGTAAAATTCTACAAAAATCATGTGACTGTCTCTCCTTCGACGGGTTTAGGCAGCCGTAAAATCCTTAAATCGTTACTTCCTCAGTAACAACCCGCTGCCTTGCAGTTAGGGTGTTTATCTAAAGGCTAAAACCCAGTTAGTGTCACTAAGGTAAGTAATCCTCGCACTTCAAGAATGTATGTTCAGCTTACACCTAAGCAATATAAGCTTTTGCCGGAAGAAGGAAGAATTCGAATTAACTGGGAGTTACTCCCATTCATTGATGCTGTTAGCCCGAGGCAGTACAAAAACTGCGGCAAATTTGGACATCCTGAGAAGTACTGCAGAGCTTCTCATTCCACAAACTGCGCGTCGAAAATATGTTCAGTATGCACGTTCAATAAAATTAAATCGTCCTGCTCGTAGTAGGAATTAGATAAGGATAGTTTAGGGTTAACATTTCAGCAAGAACTGTCCTTGTTTATTTAAGGCTCGCGAGGATATGAGGGCAAAAATTGATTATGGAGCAAGTTAGTTGCTCATATATTAACGTTGATAATTCGCGTGCTTGTCAAGCATTATTCCTAAGAAAAATTTTTATAATGATGATGCGTGTGCACTAGCAGAGTCTTATTTGAACAACAGTGTAATTCCATTAAAAAGTAACTATATATCTTATATTAATAATAGAGTTGCTGTTATAGTAAAGACAGATATTCCACATTCTTTGCTGTACAGTAGGTTCAATCAGATTTCTATTAAGATAGGTAAATACATTATTACATGCGTCTATTTATCTCCAAATAGATTTAAATTCCATGCTCTCTCTCTGTACTTGACCAGACCTTGGGGCAACTTCCAAACTATTTCCACATTGTCGTTGGGGACTTCAACATCCGGTTAGAGGTAATGGAGCCTCGTGTTCGAGAAACCAGGGATTCTGTTGACTTTAGTGAGTTAGTTGCCTCTAGGGATTTTGTATTTGCAAATGGTGGAAACCCTACCTTTGTTAATTACAATGGTTGGAGTATTATAGACTACTTGTTGGTCTCTCCTGGTGCGATACATTTGTTGTCATATAAGTTAGTCGAGATGGATTGAATAATTGTAATGTCTACAAAAGTACAAGACCTGACCATAAAATAAGGTGTGACATCATGTTCTGCTGTATAAATTAAATTAAATATTACCGCATCTTTACTATCCCCTTCTAAAATCCTATCTTGAAGATCGTACTTGCCAGGTTAAAATCCTAAATCAATTCTCCGATATCTATCCTGTATCTGTTGGCGTGCTTCAAGGAAGTGTCTTAGGTCCGGTGCTTTGCTTAGTCTATTCTGACGATTTTTCAGTTGATAATAACGTGATAACAGCTACGTTTGCCGACGATACAGCGTTATTAGCTATTGGCAAAGACAATAGCGAAACTTCTAATAAACTACAACAAATCTGTTGAATGTTAAAACTGGCTGAGGTGTTGGGATATCAGGATGAACGAAAGTAAATGCACGCAGGTCGATTTAACGTTGCGAAATTTTACGTATCAACTGTTAAAAATGAATAGGGTAAATAAAAGACATTAGCGAAATGTGCCGAGCGTTCATCGATGCTGGTTGTTTGTTCGTGTGTTCGGTTTGCGGGGCGGAGGTAAATAGTTTTCTCTTACTCCTCCTGAGTTTTTTGTTGATTTCCGTGTAAATTTTAGACCAGTACTTTTTGATATATTAATTTTAAAATTTTTCTACTTATTTTATTTTTACATTCGTATTATTAAGCCGGTGTTTTTGTTTGTTTTAATTTTTACCTTGTGCGATTTGGACATCTAGTTCCTAAGTTATTGAATTTTAAACTTTTTGTCAATTTTTTTTTATTAGTCTCTAATTTGGTGGTTACTTTATTTTATATTTCATCATGACTGAAGCACTAGGTCAGATTTTTAAAAATGTTGTTGACTTATTACAGTTTAATGAAAAAAGGGGGTCAAGAATTAATAAAACAGCTATATTAAGTGCTGTTGATGATATCGGAAAGAAAATGGCTGAGCCAACAATTTTTGCAAATAAAATGGATAAATTGCTGAAGTCTAAAGCAACGGTGATGCAGTCAACGGTAACTGCTATTTTTTACTCTTCCATACCACCTGTGATGGGGTCTCATTCAGGGATGCCCTATTGGGTGATAAAAAATATAAATTAATTTTAAAATCTGAAGATGCAGACAAGGTCCTTGGCTAACTAAAAACGAAAGTCTCATTGGTAAAAAAGAAAATTGATGTGACCTTCTTTAAAACATTAATGGCAAAACTTGTATCATTAACACATCAACCAAGGCAAATTCAAATAAGCTGGTTGCCGTTGTAAAAGATAGAATTCCAAACTGTATGGTTAAGGAGGAGAAGCTCCTTAACCCGATTATACTTCTTTTTCGAATCAATAATTTATCAGAGCAAGATGTTAAGGATCATATCAATAAGCTGACTGGAGCCAACCAAGTTAGTGTCAATAAAATAAGTAACTCACGCGCTTCAAGAATGTATGTTCAGCTCGCACCTAAGAAATATAAGCTCCTACCAGAAGGATGCAGAATTCGAATTAACTGGAAGTCATACCGATTCATCGATGCTGTTAGCCCAATGCAGTGCAAAAACTGTGACAAATTTATATATGCTGAGAAGTACTGCAGAGCTTCTCAAGCGCACAGTACTTTCAACAAGCTATGTATCGAAAATGGTGCATGTTCAATATGCATGTTTAATAAAATTAAATTGCCCTGCTCCAGGAATCAGATTCTAAGTTAGTGAATAAGGGCAGCTTAGAAGTAGCATTTAAGGCAGTCGATCACGCTACTTTCAGTAAAAAACTGTCCCTGTTTATTTAAGGCTCGCGAGGATATGAGGACCAAAATTGATTATGGAGTAAGTTAGTTGCTCATATATTAACGTTGATAATTCGCGTGCCTGTCAAGCATTATTCCTAAGAAATTTTTATAATGATAGAGCCTTATTTGAGCAACAGTGTAATCCCATTAAAAAGTAACTGTATATCTTATATTAATAATAGAGTTGCTGTTATAGTAAAGAGCGCTAGCACTGCCTACGGTAAACCATATATATATATATATATATATATATATATATATATATATATATATATATATATATATATAAATTTTATATAATACTGCAAATCCATTAAATTACATTTTACGAAAGTAACAGGCAGATTACAGGCGGGAAAGATTCTTACAACCACTGAAATAAAGAAAAGAATGATCTCACCAGCTGATGTTATCTGACTAACTGCTTCTTCGTTTATTACGTGTATTAGATAAACACCGCAGCAGAGCGTTCAACACGTCTGATAGCGACAATAAGAAAGTACGAGTATTATTTAGACAACGAATTATGATAAAACATGAACGCGAACGCAACACCATATACAATATATACAACTAGTTTAGTCATATCTAAGATTTTGGGTGTCATCCTTGCGCAGGGACCATGCTAATCTTCTCTGTATCGTTCCAATTTTAGTATATGTGTCGCCGAAAACAGATTATTCGAAAGATAAGCTCCTTGCTTTATCTAAGAATTTTGACAATATTAATAAGGAACTAGAAAATATTCGAACGTTGGTTTCTAAAACAAAAGTAAACAAGGATAAAATAAATGAAATAATTAATCTTACACTTCTTGAAATATCTAATGCTCGAAATAATTTCAATATCTCTAATGTAGTAAATATCATAGATGAACTTATTGTAAAAACGGTTGAAAAATCATTAAAACTTATTTTATCAAAATTTTCATTTCCAGTTACTGGTAAATCTTGGTCTTCAGTAGTAAAAACTTCTTCAAATTCTACTACCTTGTCATCAGATAAGGATGTTAAGAAAAAGTTAAGTTATTTATACATTAAGCCAGAACATGATTTAGAGCTTTTCAATGATCAATTAAAAGAACAAATTAGTTATAAACAAACAGAATAAAACACAATCACTAAAATTTTTTAATCGCGGAGCTTTTCGACAGTTACGTCATTTTCAAGCGCAAGAGACGTAACTGTCGAAAAGCTTCGCGATTAAAAACTTTTAGTGATTGTATTTTATTTTGTTTATTTATAATTAATTAATAAAATCACTACTCTCCAGTATATTCAACTTGAAAAAATTAGTCCTAATGAATTTAATATCGAGGTTGAGCGCTTCAGTACTAAACCTAATACATTGATTATAGGGACAAAAACAAAAGATGAATCTGATAAACTTCGTGATATAATTAAACAGGAGTTTGATGGTATAAACATAGTCGAAAATAGGGAAATGGATCCTACAATTTTAATATACGGAAATAAAAAGAGGAACAAGATATTAAGCGTTCGATTAAAAATATCATAAATGATTTCCCTGTTTCAATCAAAATGATGACTAAACATAATCAAATGGGATCAAAATTTTTTGTAAGATTAAAACCAGATCAGTACAAAAAATTACCATCCCACGACCGCCGAATTTATGTTGAATGGCAGTCCTTTAAATTTGAAGAACATATTCCGGAGTGCTATAAATGTATTTGTTTTGGTCATGCAGCATCAAGATGTAAGATTAGTGAAGATAGAAGTTATTAATGTAAAAGTAAATATAAGTGTTCCAATTGCTTGTTTGCAAATTCTAAATATAAAAATAAAGAAACAGATATCGAAGTATTATTAGAAGAGCAGGATCGTAATTCTTATAGTAGAAAGTGTCCTAATTATATAAAAGTACAAAATAGAATTCGTTGATAAATTATGGATAATATAAAAATTCATTTCTTAAATGTAAATAATACAATTTCATGCCAGCATCTGTTTATACGCGAATGCTCGTTATCAAATGTTGACATAATTGCCGAGGTTAAAATCATAAATCAGCTTTATAACAGTTTACTATCTGATAAAGTTGCTATGTTAATTCGTATCTGCATTATGATATACTATTTCTAATGGTATAATTGCCATTGGTCTTATGATAATTGGCCTCTATTTTCCCCTGAAAAATATCAACTTAACTGAACTTGAATTCGTTTCTCGTCGTCATTCAAATCTGCAGCCAATTGTAGTTGGTGACTTTAATATTCGCACTCCTATATAGAAAAAGATCTCTAGTAATGCTAATGCCGAAGTTTTTGAGGACTTCCTACATGCTAATAGATTAATGACTTTTAAATCGTCTTTGCGAATACACCTTTTATAGCCGTCATGGTAATAACGGTAAAAGCGTTATAGATTTACTTATGGTAAAAGACTTTTTTCAGAATAATATTAGTCATACTGTTTCATTTTTCGATCTATCATCGTAGTATTGATATAGCTTTATCTTATTGCTTTAAAGATAAAGAAATGTCTACACGTCCTAAACGATATAATATTAAGTATAGTAAATTGACTTGATAAGCAGTTCAGAGTTATCAGAATTTATATCTTGGTTTAATAATAGTAATTCCTGTTCAATGATTGAAAATATTGTAAATAGTTTTCAGTCGTTTTTAACTAGTAAGATTAATCAATGCAAAATGATTGAGCTTACCAAGTATAACGGCTGTTGGACTCCTCAATTAGAAAGATTGAAAGTTTTCATTAATAAAATTAGACGTAAGTTTAATAAGGTAAAATCTATAACTAAGAAAATCATTTGTAAAGCTATTCTAGCCCTGTTGTATAAAACTTATAAAAAATTAATAGAAGAAACTAGGTTAAATGGTTGGAAAACATTTATTGGTGAAAATTCCTCTTTTGTCGGGGCAAACCATATAAATTAGTAATCGGAAAATCCTTTTGAATTTCCTGCATTGCATTTAGATAAACATGTAATTATAACCAACAATGAAGAAAAATCCAAAGTTCTCTCGGAGTATTTCTTTCCTAATAAAGAAGAAAATCTCGTTAATTCATATATTTCAGAAAATCCTACAATGAGCTTAATCCTAACTAGTAATATTTCACCTAACGAATTAATCGATATTATTAATAATTTAAAAGTTAATAAATCCCCAGCGTCGGATACAATTACTAAAACCGTTGTTAAAATTATTAATAGTAAAAATGCTGAATAGTTCGCGTATATGTTTGAATCCTTTTTAAAATTCCAGATATTTCCCGATATCTGGAAAGTTGGGGATATTAAGCTTATCAATAAACCTAAGAAAGATTACACGAAATGTAACTGTTATAGACCAATAACTTTGCCAAATTCAGTTGGTAAATTATACGAAAAGATCATTAACGTAAAATTATTAAATGAAATCGAATGTAAAAATATTTTGCATAGAAAACAGTTTGGGTTTAGACGCAACTATTCTTCTGAGATGGCAATTAGAAAACTTTATGACTTTATTGTTTTTGGAAAAGATAATAACGTGATAAGCGTAGTAATAACTTTTCATGTCAAGGGTGCATTTGACAATTGTAAGCATTCTAAAATTTTCGAAATTCCGAAACAAAATTCTGTAAATCCTTACTTAATAAATACTATTATTAATTATTTATCCAATAAGGAAGTTAGAATATCTTCGGATAAATTTACCGTGTATAAAAACATTTCCTGTGGCGTACCTCGAGGTTCTATTTTAAGGCCGACTCTGTGGAATGTTTTATATTCGTATGTACATAATAATTTAGAAATCTTTACTGTTGAAAATGGATATAATGCCGAATTTATTAGCTTTGCGGACGACCTGTGCGCCGTAATTAATCTTAAGTGTTCTTTAGAAATTTATAATATCAGAAATATTTGTAAGAAGCTTCAAATTGATCATCGTCGAATTTTCTGTTGATAAATCGGAAATTAACGGTAATTAGTAACAGGCAGGTTTCTAAATTTAAAAATGAACTTAAGAAAATCAATTTAATTGATAATAAACCATTACCTGTGTGGTTAAATCCTTTAAATATCTAGATGATAAATTAAAATTTGATAAACATGTAAAATTTCTTCTAGATAAAGCAAATAAAAGATTTTACATGCTCCTTAAAATTCAGCCAAATTTAGGTGGAGTTAAATATAAAGGAAGAGTTATTATTTACAAAGGAGTAATAGAATCGATGTTTAATTATTGCTCAAGCATGTACATAAACTAAATTCAAATATGTTCAACAAAATCCTGGCTAAAGGAAACTTCTGCTGAGTGTTGGTTCGTTATATAGAACTGTGTCCACTATGGCAGCTCCAATTATTACCGGGATCCTGCCTACTGACCTTAGTCTTTTTAAATCAGCTTTAATTTCTGAATTTAAAATGTTTCAAATATATAACGATAAACTTAACTTAGTTAAAACTAACGTATTAGAATTCAATTCAATTCAATAAAGTATATTTATGTTTTTATACATCAGCAAATAATAAGTAAATAAAAAAAATGCGCATACCGAGCAGCGTTAGCACTCTTACTACACGTCTTAGGAAATAGTGTAGAAAGAAATCTTAAAATTTATTTTATAATTATACAATAATTATACGGGGAAAACATACAACTAAAACCCTGCGTAGCCGAAAATAGAGAAATTAATTAATTATAGTTTGATCTTAATAGTACAATAAGGATATGGGTAAAATTATACAAATTATATTAAGGTTAAACAAATAAATAAGAGGATAGAAGAGAGAAATACTGATACAATAGATTACATGAGGATAGAGACTTATTAATAACGACTTAAGTAGTTCGACAATCTGGTGCTAGAGAAGTGAATGTTTAATTCGTTTGTGTTTATATTTTTTATATTTTCTGGTCAGCGAGTCGCGAGTATAGTTTCCAATTCGCTGTACGATAAATGGCTAGTCAGGCATTTGCTGTAGAACCTATCTGCTTGTTCCTGTACTAGCTCGGGAATAGTACGCTGATGAAGAGCTGCATGCATGTCAGTTATTTTAGTATAGTAAGGGGCATTAAGTACAATACGCAGACATTTATTTTGAACAATTTGTAATTTATTTAAGTTGGAATTACTAACACCGGACCAAATTGGGCAAGAGTATAATAATATCGGCAGTATGTATGCTTTATATATTATTAGTTTGTTTTTAATACTAACTTTAGAGCGTTTGTGAAAAATTGGGAAAATTTTATATAATCGGGAGTGCGCTTTGTCCGTGATGTGTTTAATGTGTTCATGGAACGACAGTCGCTTGTCCATTGTAAGACCAAGATATGTTACACGAGGTTTCCACGGTAGTTGCCTGTTGCTTATTTCAATGTGGTGAGTTATTTGCGGCCTGCGTCTCGTAAATAGTATAGCTTCCGTTTTTTCGGTGTTAATTTTAATTTTCCACTTTGTGTAATATTTGTATATTTTGTAATAACTTTTGGTGAGTCTGTTTGTTATTGTATCGATTCGATAGGAAGCTGTAAATAGAGCAGTGTCATCGGCGTAAAGAGATGTATCAACATCCCTCAGCCGAGGCAAATCATTAATATATAAAATATATAGGAAGGGTCCCAAGATACTACCCTGTGGAACTCCAGCTGTTAGTGTTTTAGTACCAGAGTAGGTATCATTTACCTTAACAATAAACTGCCTATCAGTTAGATACGATTTCATGATCATTATAAGTTGCTTGGGAAAGCCATAATGAATCATTTTATATATTATGCCATTGTGCCACATAGTGTCAAATGCCTTTTCTACATCTAATAACAATAGTCCAGTATGTTTGTTCAGGTTAAACTGATCAAGAATGTGATCAGTAAGGCGCGCTAGCTGCATGACGGTTGAGAGTTGGGGTCTGAATCCAAACTGGGTTTCGTTTATAATACTATGTTCATCTGAGAATTGTTTTAATCTTTGAAGTATTACTTTTTCAGCTATTTTACTAATGTTACTGATTAAACTAATAGGCCTTATATTTTTGGGTAATGAACTATCTTTCCGCACTTTTGGAATGGGAATAACAGTTTAAGTTTTCCATATTTTAGGGTAATGACCAGTGATTATAATAGCATTAATTATATTTGTCAAGTATACTATGGCTATTTTAGGCAGGTTCTTGAGCATTAATGTGTGTATTAAGTCTTGTCCTGTGGATGACTTGCATTTAAGTCTTTTTATGAAATAATTTATTTCTTTTGGTGTGGCGAGCTTAATTAATGAGTCAGATGCTGGCGGAGCTCTACAATATTTACGCACAGTGAGATCAACTTTTTTTGTATGAGATATGAGATATGGTGGAGAGGGTTGTGTTTTGATTATGCACTTGATAGTAATGGTGAGCTAAGAATTCAGCTTTATCTTTATCAGAATATGCAATTACTTTATTGTGCTTTATTGGCGGAATATTAACATGTACGCGCGCGAAATTCTTTGTAATTTTCCAGAGGCTTTTGTCCTCGGTAGACAATGATTTTAATTTTTTATTCCACACATCATTACGATGTTCTAGGAGTTTAGTTTTTACTAGTATTAAACTATAATATATTTAATGGCGAGAATTCTTTCATTAAGGAAATTAACGTAATTATGATTTATGGCAGAAAATATAATCGTTTGCTTGGTAGAACCACTTTTAGGTTTTTTAATAGCATAGAAAATAGATTTAACGTCATAGACCAGTTAGAGATAAATTTCTACTGCAGTCAAGTACTGTCTGGACACGGCAAAACGTTTTAATATAAGATCGTCGGGTATTTGTTTATTTTGCGGTTCCGGCATCGATTCGGTTGAACATTTTCTATTTGAATTTTACCGAAGATATTTTCAGAATTAGCAGTTTCTGTGGCTGGCTTGTGAATGATCAAATAGTAATAAATAATTCGGCAGGTTTAAATATTCATAATGTTAAGTCGTTTAATCGTTATGTCAATATCGTTTTGCATAGACGTATAAGTTAACTATAAGTTAAATAATGCTGTGACTAAACTAATGTATCGCAGCTAAATAACAAATATACAAATATAATACTAAGAGCTGTCCACCGAGGACATTTAGCAGTACGTTTATGAGAATTAAACACGAGGGGGACAAGTATCCAACGGTATCTTGCGGTGTCTGACGTTTTAGTCTCCTTATGTCACCGGTGGTATCGAGGAATCTCTTAGCAAGAGTGTTCGGTGGCTATCCGAGTCTTCTTGCGTGTCTTTTAGCGCGATCTTTTATGACCCCGGTCACATAATGTATACGTAAATCTCGATGCAACGTTAGATTTGTTACATATCAGGCTGCCTTGGTTATCATCCGAAGAATTTTATTTTGTGACGTTTGTATTATTTTCACGTTTGATGGTCTAGCACAAAAGTTGCACCCCATAGGTCCAGACAGGCCTTAGAATCACTGTATATATTAAGCGTTTATTATCTGTCGTTAGTACGCTGTTTATCAGCCAGTACATTTGTTTAACTCGAATATCGAATTTTTTTTTCCATCTGTATGTGATGTTTCCATGTTAATCGGCTATCCACGTGTAATCCTAAATACTTGACCGTTGATTGCACTGACAGACAGATCAGTGATATTAATCCTGACGAGTGGGGGTGTAACTTTTCTGTTGGTGAAATGGATATTCACAGATTTGTTTTCATGGATTTGAATTTTCCATTTTTTAAACCATATCTCCGCCTTAGTAAGAGATTTCTGTAGGTTACTGCTAGCTATCTGTATGTATTGAGAGCAGTGCAGTGTCATCCGCAACCTGTACGTTTTCCATTATAGGGAAATTTCGTGCTGGTCGAAACAAGAGCCGGATTCATTTTTGCACGATATTTACGAAATTGTCATCAGTTTAGATGAATTTTCCGCAACTAATAAATACTTTGTTCCCACTAGGCATAATTGATTATCGAACGACGCTGAGTAGGTTAGGTTAGTCATTTGTTAGCTAGTTATGCAAACACCGTCAGCACTGACATTGTTCACCATTTACGAGACTAGCTTTACAGGATTCGTCGAACAACATACAGCATCATTCGTAAAAAAAATTGTGTCTAGCAAAACGAATCATTTATCAGCTCTGTGGAAAATGTTCGTCTAAATTAAATTTTCTTTTAGTTTTAGGTAACAAAAATTATAACTGAAAATAATAATAATAATAATTATAATAAAAAAGTTTCTCTTCCTTTCGCATTTCTTTCCGTTCATTTGGTTCCTTTTGTCTGAAAATAATTTGCATTTAAAAATAAAACAAAAAATTAAACAAATTATCGCTTACTGTCTTTCTAACGAATTTTCACAAATGTGTTGCTATTCACTCGAACGTTTTTTCCAATGCTCCTACAATTACTTTTATTCATATTCGAACGTTATGCATATTTAGGTGTCACCTTAGATTTCGAATTTTTCTTACACGCGACTTTGTCAGGGTATAAAATAAGTTACGGCCTAATAATAAAAGCCACATTGCGCACGTACCGAAAAACAACCAATAAAATGATTTTCCACAGACGGAATTCTTTTTTGCTGCAGGTAGTAGAATACAATTTTCTACCGTTTGTTCGATTTTAAAACTATCATCATTAATTTCTACCTCGTTATTGTCGATATTCTGCATAGTACCGGTATTATTGTTTTATTTTATCGTAAGATATATATATATATATATATATGTATACTGTAGAGACTACATTTAGTTTAACTAGTGTGCAGTGTAGCAATTTTTTAAAAAAATAAAATAAAAAACGAAAAAAATTACTTCAAATAGCTAAATTTTTATGTATAAAAAAACCACCGAGCTAAAAAAATTATTAAATTCAGTCGTAAATTTTGATGAAGAATTAGTTTTAAGAAGTATAAACTTAATCCTTTTTTTATGTTAGAAAGTTTTAATTTATCTGCTGACAGTGTAATTGTTCATGTATAAATTTTATATTGCTGATTTGTCGATCGTGTTGTTTACCGCATTCATGTTTTTTTTTTTCATTTTGCTATTTTCTGTAATATCGTACATCGAAATTACGTATTTTCTTACGTATTATTTTAATTTTAATTGTTTCTTTTATATTTTTATAATTTGTACCTATTTTTATATTTTAAATTTTTTACGGCCACTTGATAAAGGCTCAATACCCGAAAAGCGTTGTGTCTTCCTATATATATATATCAACATTTTAGTTATTTTAACCACTTTGATGTAGTTTATTTTTCCTTTTTATATCTCATTTTTTAAAAAATATTTCTAATATATTATATTGTTAGCTTTTTTTTGTCTTGTATTCCAAGAATTACTCAAAATTTACTAGCCTTACATATTATATACATACATACATACATATATATATATATATATATATATATATATATATATATATATAAAAGGCTCGTATAAAAAAAAGTAATGAGACTGATGCCGATAAAAAATGTTTTACTTAATCCAAACTAAAAATTCCAATTGCAACGTTGAAAACAAGATTCGCCTGTCCACTATTTGAAGCAGTTCTGGACGTCTTGAGATCGGTACGGGCATTGAACATTTTCCAGGGTTTGTTGAAAACTGGCTGTTCGACAGAACTTCGGAATTTTCTCTAACATCTAAACTAATATTATGTAATACAATTCTTAAACCGGTGTCTATTTAAGGTATATCGCTGTGGGGCACTACAAAGTCATCCAGTATTAAGTGAACATCTAACTCACATTAGAATCAAAGTACCTAACGTTCAGAAAGAAGTTAAGGGAAATAGTGAGGTCAGCCATTCGTATCCGCTGACGGTTTGGTGGTTAGCGATGAAGTTAAGGGGCTACTTCGTTTCTCACATCCGGATTTCCCATACCGATTTGGTTGATTATTAAAGAAATCCTAGTGGTCATCCCTGTTTATATTTGACAATAGTGTCTAACAGAAGCAATTACAATATTCCAGTTTTTAATTTATAGACCCTATCAAAGAGCGTTAAATTGAAAGAATCCAAATATCGTACACTTTTTCGAACCAACATACTTTACCAGCGTCCTAGTGAGTTACCAGCGTCAATAAAATTTTTCAAATTTCATCGGGAGGTTGGAATGTGAATCCAGCGATTAGTTGTTTGTTATGTGTTTGACCACTTTGATATCGTGCGTCCATTATTGCGCGAGGACTCTGTTTTTCCAATCATGTAGCCGATTTTTACTTCAGACCGTTGTAATTTCGTTAGCCATGCATTCAGGTAGATTATAAATGTCTGTAAACCGATTTTTAACTTTATATAACTTTTAAATACGCTCGATTACTATAGAATATTTTTGTTTTTATTTTATTTTTTAATAATTATTATTAATTTCGTAGGTACTCCCATGCACTTAAAACATCTATATATATATATATATATATATATATATATATATATATATATATATATAATATATATTTAACGTGTATTCCGTAGTTACAACTAATTTTATTTTTGGAATCTGAATACTTGTTTTCAATTTTCGTCTGTTATTATTATTGATAATTTGATAGATTATTATTACTATTATTGATAGAGAAATTGATGTTTGTCACCGATTACCGCGGTCGCAGAATCAAAAATTTTCATCTCTAATAGTCAAATTTTGTCGTCGATCAGTAAAAAATGAAATACTACATAAGCGGAAGGGTGTTCGCATAAGACCGAGTACAATTAACATGAAAATGGATTTAGATGCATCTAGTGCCCCGATATACCTGAATGAGCACCTTACATATAAACATCCGAGAGAATTAGTTACAAATTTGTTTGGATAAAAGATTGCAAAGTGTTTGTAAGAAAATCGGAAAGATGTCCTATTATCTGAGTAAGAACTGTCGACCATACAATGGACTTGAAGACTGCTAGAACTGATAAGTACTAAGCATTTTAAATCCGCACCGTGTATGCTTGTGCCCCTTTATTTTTACCATGGTTTTATTTCGATCTTATATGTTGGCTATTATGTGTGTGTTGATTGTAAAATATTTAATTTATAATTATTTACTATTATTTTTAAACTTAATTTCAATAAAGAAAGAATATTGGGTGTCGATCGTAAAAACTTTGCACGGTTGTTGTATAGACTTCTTTAGGAATGGCGTGTATGAATAGAATTTTCCTCTCATTATTTTTATTGCATAATTTTGTCTTGTAATGTCTTTCTCTTCTATGAATTTGTGTTTAATTGACACATCAACTTTAAACGTTCAAAGTCTTCGTAGACATTATGATGAATTTTTGACGTTTCTTGAGGATTGTGATGGAAATTACGATCTAATCATATTAACTGAAACATGGTTATATAACGATGAAGCAAATCGTTATAATAAGTTGCAGGCACACTGTATTGATACGCAACGTTCGGGAGGAATTTTAATTTATGTAAAACCCGGTTTAATATTTCAAAATAAAAGTGTTGTTTTATTATCAATATAATACGGTTACAAATTAATTTAGACGATATTAGAATTCTGTCTGTGATCGGAATGTATCGTTTTTGTGAGTCTTCAGTTTCAGATTTTTTTAAGTGAGTTAGAAATCATTTTAATACAGCTGACTTAGTGATATTTACCCCGGGGATATAAATATCCATCGTCTGAAGAATTACTCATGCAATGATTAAACTTGATGCGTGCGTATGGATTTCATAGCGTTATCAATCAACTTACTTTCTTTAAAGATTTTAATAATTACGGTCCGTGTTTAATTTTTTTAAAAGGGAAAGAAAATAATTAATTTAAGTATTCGTGATTACACAATTAACCGGGCAAATTTCAGTAACCATGCCTGTATAAAGGCTATATTTTCATTTAAGATAAGCATTAAATTTAAACATAACGATTACAACCTCTTTTTTCGATAAAAAATCTGTTTCATACCTATGTGAAAGATTTAATACTAAATTTTTTATATACTAGTAGTTTAGCAAATATAAATGAAAAATTTGATTGGTTCGTGACTAACATCACAGATTTAATCATTAAGTGCAAAAAGGCTAAAAAATCAAACAAATCGAAAGCGATGCGAGTGGATGAACGATAATATAGTAGTATTAACTCGAAAGAATGTACAAATTAACAAAAAAGTATCCCTCGAATGTCGAGGTGCGTAACGCGTGCAAAGAAACATCAAAAAATCTACATAAAGCCACTAAAAGAGCGAAATATGAATACTATACAAATTAAAAAAAATCAATTGAAAATTAGTTAAATCACTAATATTTATTTTCTTAAAGAAAACACAAAGCTTTTCGACATTTACGCCATTATCAAGTGAAATATTTTAAAACATCATAATTTTAAAAATATAAATTGAAAAGCTTTGTGTTTTCTTTAAGAAAATAAATATTAGTGATTTAACTAATTTTCAATTGATTCCACATTATAAAAAACTATACAAATTTATTAGATAAATGCAAAACCAACCAGAAAAATTACTGAAATATAATAAATCAAACTAACGGAAAAGATAATTTTGCAATTATAAAGAGCTTAAAATGAATGATAAATTAGTATCAGTCGTAATGAAAAACTGATTTACAAATACTTCAATGAATACTTTCAGGAAAGTGTCAAGAGAATCACAGGCCAATGTGAGAAAGATATATTATGTGTTGACGGCGAACAACATTCACTGGGCTCTTTCGCGTTCTTTAGTTTCAAATGATGTAAAGAAATCAATATTATCGTTGTCTAATAAACCTTCTTTCGGATATGATAAAATTTCTATAGGGTTAATAAAAGATAATCTTAACTTCTTCTTAGAACCTTTAATATATCTCTTTAATGAATCTGTAGCATCCGGTAAATTTCCTGATATACTAAAATTAGGAGTTATAACACCTGTCTACAAAAATGGAGATAAAGCAGATGTAACAAATTATAGACCAGTTTTTGCATATTATCGACGCTTTCGAAAATATTTGAAAAATGCACGAAAGGACTGATATTGAATTATCTATGGAAGGAATTTTTTTAGCGTTAATCAATATGGACTTAAAGTACCGACGATGCATTATTTGAACACATATCATACATATAGTTACATGCCTTGAAGAAGGTAGATCCGTCATCTCAGTATATTTCGATTTACGTAAAGCTTTTGATGTAATCGATCACAAAATTCTTTTAAGAAAATTGTGTATAATTGTGGATTCAAGGGTATTATACATAACTGGTTTAGGAGTTATCTTGAGAACAGGAGATATGTCGTCAAAATAAACAAAGGAATACAGTGATGAAAGTAATGTACAAATGTGGGGAGTACCGCAAGTGTCCTCGGCCAGTATCTATTTTTAATCTATGTAAATGACTTATGCAACTCAGTTTGGGAAAATATTTAGATACGCTGATGATACTGTGCTTGCCCTTGATTCAAGATTTCCTGATAGATTTCAAGATATTGCACAGCGTAATGTGAACAAAGTTCTAAACTGCGGCTACAAGATAATGTACGTTAATTGTTAATGCCGTTAAAACGAAATATATAATATATACAAATCAAGATTTCAGGATTTGGAATAATACTGAAATATCACTAGGTAAATATAACAAGTTACACAGAGTAGATTATATGAAATATCTGGAGGTTCAAATAGACAGTAGATTATCATGCAATGCTCATTCGTTTTATATTTCTAAAAAATTAAGAAAATTGAATTACTATCTAAAACAATACTTTCCACTCAACCATTTAAGACGTATTTATCCCGCGTTATATCAACCGGTCTTAACGTATGGAATATTGGATTGGGATGTCGAGATAATTAAACCGATTGAAATTTTAGAAAAACACGTCTTAAAGAGAATAATCATGAATGAGAATTTGAATGTAGAAAATAAACTTCTATCCGTATCAGATTTATATACGTTAGTTTTGCTGCAGTTTGTTCTCAAAAATGGTAATAAGTTTGGCATATTAATGGATAATGGAAAGACACACGGTCAGGAGGTACAACCAAGGCGATAGTTCCTCATTATGATAAAACAAGAATGAGATTACAGGCAATTTATGCCGGAGCAGTGGAATTGCCTAGAGAACTAAAAAATTAGCCTAATTAATTACAAAAGAAGAAACTATTAACTAAATGCATCTGCTGCAAAGACGAGAAAAATGTTGAACGATGACAGTTTTTCGAACTAATTAATTATGAAAATTTCAACGGAAAAATTAACATTCATCAAAACTTACTGTATTTTGTAGCATGGATAAATTTTTCAGTCCTCTGCAGGTGTTGTGATTTTATATAAAGGCTATGTGGATTACTGATAATTAAGTTTGGATAAATATTTCGGTTGTTTTAATATTATAATAATAATCCGGCCGTCGCGTAGTGTTGCGCATAGGCGGTTTAATTTCCTTTATTTTAGTTTCATATAAACAGACAAATGAATTAATACCATTACTATTATTATTAAGTACTTTAATTAATTTCTGAATGTTTATTTATTCGTTTTTTATTTTATTTTATTTGTTTATTCGTATTCGATTTATATTTTTATTTTATATTTCTTCTATTTCGAAATGTACTGGTGTATTGTATTGAAATTAAAATAAAATAAATTTGATTTCGATTGATTTGATTTGATTTTTATTTTGCACTAATAAAATATAGTTTGAGAGCGTGTACATGTACGAATGCGCGTGCAATCTGTTTTGTGGTGTTAGTGAACGAAAAAGATTTGCAACTTGGGACATTACATAGACGTTTTATTTTATGCGTCCGAATTACTTCGAATAAAACGTAAACTTGAAATTTGAATTTAAATTTGAATTATAATATGACGCGCATGCGGAACGAAATATAGGGTGGTCATTTATCATTATCATCATCGTCGTATTGTTCGTTGCCGAACGTCCTGATCTATTGTACATTTATTTTTACGTACAAAATTAGCCAGCATTCAAGGCACTATTTATATGCAACGCAGATGCGCACACATGTGACGTTATGATGAAAACTTTCTGTGTCGCGTATTGGTTTCGAACCCCCGACCATCGAGTTGACAGTCGAGCACGCTAGCAACTACGCCGCCGCGACATTACGCAAGTTAAAATGTAGAGCTATATTTATGATCCCCGAACAGCTGCAGTGATTAGTCAATGACTTTGGCGCGTTGCTGTAACTACAATGAATATATCACTCGGCGTGATACGAAGCTGTCATTTAAATTCAGATGCTTGTTCGAAGATTAAGTGTGATGTACACGCCATGCAGCGAAAAATTTTTATTGGTTTTGCCATTTCGTCTTACGCGCACGCTCGTGAACTTTTTAAAGAAGCTTTTCCGAATGTGAAGCCGCCTGTCGATAATACAAATCAAACGGTTAATTAGTAAATTTCGTGAAACCGGTAG
This sequence comes from Coronaproctus castanopsis, assembly GCA_032883995.1. NCBI lineage: Eukaryota > Metazoa > Arthropoda > Insecta > Hemiptera > Monophlebidae > Coronaproctus > Coronaproctus castanopsis. The sequence continues at coordinate 61,207,207 of CM065053.1, forward strand.
TGTAATCAACAAAGAGAATACACGTCCATCTACAGTGCGCACACTTCGAAATGAACGCAGAATACAAGCTTCTTCAAAGACTAAAATTATGCCGACACGTTCAAGGAGGTCATACGCTCATTATAACGTAAAATAAATTTTTACATAACTAATAATGTTTACTTTTTTCATTTTCAATAATGCTTATGTTATTCACTTGCGTCTTAAATATCCTACCCATGATTATCGTTGCATTAAGACTAAACTAACGTGTATATTTTGTATGTTTCGTAGTCGCTGTTATCGTTATTACTTCTGTTTATCTACGGATGCGAATCGGCCGTCAAGAAAGGCGATTCCACGATCGATTTATTAAACTCCGATCCGTTAGACGGTAAAGACGACAAGACGAATGATTCATTTAATCGGAAAAAAGCGTCGAAATTGAGAAAATCGGCCACGTATAAAGAAGTTCATTATCCGTATTCGGGATCTCCAACGAAGTATAAAGCCAGACTTTCGTGGAACAATCCGTCCGCGACGAGTGACGACGAATACGAAAACGGTAAGTTTACCGAAAAGCTACAAACTAGCGGATGGTTAGGAGACGATAACGAAATATCACCATTCATGTCAGATGCGAAAAACGATGGAGACGCTACGGATTTCGGATTAGGCGGATATCCGATTAGAAAGTCGGCCACGTACAAGGAAGTTCACGACGATTCGTTTTTCGGGTCTCCGGTAAAATCTAAGACCAGATTATCTTGGGACGATCCAACAGGTAGCGGCGGGTACGAAAATCCGACGATTACACGTAAGATTCAAACTACCGTCAATATACCGAGTCATTTGGACGGTCAAAATTTATTAGATTACATAGTCGATCTCGGTACTAAATTATACGAGTACGGCATGAAAACGGACGATCAAAATACCAGCGAAAGTCCTATCGTATCTCCGTACATTCATAAACCGTATACGTCTAAACGTCCTAACGGCAAACGAACTTCTTCATATCCGAGAAGATGGCAATCCCCATTAGATTATTGAAAAAATCCCAATTTCAATCGAATTTTGTTTAAAAGTTGACATTTATATATATATGTATTTATATAAATAAATGTAAAGAAATATATATACATTTTTCGTCGTATTTTATGTAACTACCCGAATCACCGTTTGTATTTTATATAGACGATTATCTCGTTCTAACGAACATTAGACGACAGTTTCTGATTCACACTATAGGTACACGGTCACGCTTCAGTGCCCTTCAGGTAAAATATTCTCAAATGAGAAACAATATAACAGAGCCACCGTCAATGTTGCCAAGCGCCAGCTGCCGGATAAATCTCACAATTCATCAAATTCTTTAAACGTGCCTTATTTGGCCTTTTAAACCTTCTTTTTTCCCCCACAGTCAAAAAAATTAGTATCAACAACGAATACATATATTATTGGTATATTGAAATACGGCAAACTGTTTGAAACTGTTGTACAAGGAAAAATAGGGCGAGGCTACAATGGACGGCGCATGGACACTTAATTATAATCAATTATTTAATATTACAGTTGTAATAATATGTCAGTGGCAACCTGTAATGTGTACAGAAGCCAACAAAATAATAATAATAATATATATATAATACACGTATAATTTACTTAATTACGTATCATCATCATTAAGTGGACTTACCTATACATATTTAGTTGCGCAATGCAAGTAGCATACAGAATAATTTAAGTACGTATGCATATATATATATATATGTTTGTATGTATGTATAATTTACTCAAATATGTATATATATTATATATAATATATATATATATATTCAATTTCCCTCTAATCCAGAACTGATTTAAACACAATCATCTACTGGATTTTATGTAGGTTCATATCAGGGGATGGAGGTTTGGCCCATTAGGAAAATTCAACCGCTTTGGAGTAGTATTAGATTGTACTCAAATCAGATCTATGATTATTTTCCGTTTGAATCTTTTAAGTATTTCTTCATTAAGAAGGTTAGCTGCCAATGGATTTGGATGGTGTTGTAGTCTTGACAGTTGTCTATAAACTGCCGATTTAATCTCTTCAGCGACATATCTCACATGTAGGCCGATGTGTAATGTCCTGTTGAAGACGTACCATGGAGCACCAAATATCAACCGTAGTATTTTATTCTGTCTGCGCTGAATTCGTTCAAAATTAGTTGCCGAAGTACATCCCCACAGTTCTGCTGCATTTTCAATATTGCTTTATAACAAAATTAATTTATTATTGACATTTAATTGCGAGCGAGGGCATGATCCAATACAATTGTTGCCAGCCAGGTTTACATTTGATTCAAATGAGTACCAAGTTATTTAGTGGACTCGCTTTGTATTAATGACTTAGAATTTATCGTAACTTTATGTTTATTCGTTTGGTAAAGTTGATTTGATTGTATTTTTGTTAATTGATTACAATTTTTCATTTATCCGACCATTCAAGTATGTAGTCAATAGCATTTTGAACACACTCAGTGCAACTTTTTGGGTATCGATGGGATGCCATCACTACCATATCATTTGCAAATGTAGCTACAAATATGTCTTCATTTATGGGTATATCACCGGTGAACAACGAATACAGGAGAGGCCCCAGTACGACCACCTGCGGCATACCTGCCTGTATTTTGCGTATAGATGGTGGTTTACCATTTATCACAACTCAAAAATATCGGATCACCTAAATAGGATTTGTTAATGTTATAATATTGAGCAGGCAATGTCTTCTTACGTTTGTAGAGTAGCCCTGGATGCCATGCTAAATATCCAAAAATACTCCACAGCATATTTGTTTCTTTTCCAACCTCTCTTTAAATTTCTTAACCACTCTGTGAACCAGTTGTACTGTTGAGTGACCAGTTCGAAAACCAAATTGCTGATTTGGAATTATTTTATATTTGTCAATTATCTTTTGTATCCTTTTTTTTAAAAAAAAAAAAAAAAAATTAAATATCTTACAGATAATTGGAAGTAAATTGGTCGATAGGAAATCAGTTGTTCCCATGTATCTGAACCAAAACTATATTTGCGTATTTCCATAGTACTGGAACGTATTTGATTGCGTTGAGTATATATATATATATGTATATATATATATATATATATGTTAGTTTTACTATTGATTTTCTCGGTAGTTCTTTTAGAGTTCGACCGGTAATTAAATCGTAACCAGGAGCCTTCTTGTTCTTCAATTTTCGATCATGGATTTAACTTCCGTAGGAGAGAAAAACTTGATTACTATTGTTCTCGAAGATTGGTTTATTTTCAGCTTTTGATTGATTTTTATTTGGTTGAAAAGTTTCTGCCAAATGTATGGATCCAATTACCATCCTTCATTTTTAACAGATCACTTCTTTTTTTATTAGGTATTTAACAGATTCCCACAGTGAATAACTTTCAACTTTGGGTTACATATTCTGTAAATGTATCGTTTTTGAAATTTTGAAGCAATGCTTTTAGTTTCCTCATTTGATGATTTAACGCTGTTTTATCGCGCGGATTTCTCGTTTTAGTCTATTTATTGTTACCTGCTGGCGCATATAAGCCGGATAAACCGTAGTATAATTTATTGTACTTTTGATCATAGGAGTGCTTTTACACGCTGCATTTATTATTTGATTAGTAAATAAGTTGACACTATTGTCAATATCTTCATTCGTTTTAAATGAAATTTTAAGATTTTGACATTCTTCTAACGTATTCCTAAACATTTCCGAGTTTGTAAACTGGTTAAATAATGCGGGTCTTCTTTCTTTCATTTGAATCTGTGCCCTAACTTTTAATGTAACAACTGAGTGGTCAGAAAATAGTGATGAAGAATCGTTCATAACTTTCATATAGTTATTCGAAATTCCCTTGTTATAAAGAAATCTAACAAATCGGGAATTTTGTTTCGGTCTGTCGACCAATATGTAGGTGAGCCTCCCGACAATATGTCATATTTAGTTGAGTTTTGACATTCTTCTAACGTATTCCTAAACATTTCCCAGTTTGTAAACTTGTTAAATAATGCGGGTCTTCTTTCTTTCATTTGAATCTGTGCCCTAACTTTTAATGTAACAACTGAGTGGTCAGAAAATAGTGATGAAGAATCGTTCATAACTTTCATATAGCTATTTGAAATTCCCTTGTTATAAAGAAATCTAACAAATCGGGAATTTTGTTTCGGTCTGTCGACCAATATGTAGGTGAGCCTCCCGACAATATGTCATATTTAGTTGAGTGTATAGCCACTTTAAGGGTTTCTACCTTTAGCAGTTATTAAGCGAGAACCCCAAAATGTATTTTTTGCGTTGAAATCTCCTCCTATGATGAATCGGATTCCCATTTCTTTCAAAGAGTACGTGAAGTGTTGCTGGCTTATGGAGTACTTCGGGTGACAGTAAACCGCTAGCACTTTTGAGATATTATTATGTTACTCTGGTAGATTGCAAATGGTTTTGTTTGATAGTTTCCCATAACTTCATGTGGACTACATTGTTTTATAATTAGAGCCGCTCCAGCATGAGATTTTTTGTCCGGATGTAAAGTCCAATAGGTCTTGTAATTTGGAATCTCGGTGTAGCTTTTGTCTGTAAATCGATCTTCAGAAATTAACGGTTATGTTAATGTCATTTTCATTGAGATAAAATCTATTTGCATTTTAGAGTGCTATGTTGAGTTGATTATTGAAACATGTTTTATCAATTATTTTTTGTTGATCAGAACAGACATGATTGTAGAGATTAGATTATTTGTCATTGTGCTTAAATATTTTATTTCTACAAAAAAAGCATTTAGGCTTTGCTGGACATCTGTAGGAGATACAGAGTTGTGGACTTTTGAGGAGGTTGCTTCTGTATATGAAAAATTTTGTAAACTTGGTGTCGGCCTCCGGTTAATTGATGGAGTAGTTTGTATTTGATTTGGTCTAGCCTGTAGTGTTGGTTTATTTAATGATTTAAGTAATCCTAGGTTGTTATTGCCACGGGTTTGTTGGAGCTGTTTATACAATTCGCAACCTCTGTAATTTGATATTCTTGGTGCATTCATGAGTTAAATGAGTTTGTGTCCATTTTACACAAATGGCTTGTCGTTTACAATATTTCTTTGTGTGCTCATAGAGTTGGAAACGTGCAGATTGAACTATTTCATGTTTAACATGTGAAGCTTCTACACTTATTTTCATATTCCGTAAATATTGAATCTTGTAACTTTCTTTATTATTGCTATTTGGTTCGATGTCAAGGAAACGTCTCTGTTGAGAATTTATCATGCGATTATTAAGTCGAAATGTGATTACGGTTTTCCCGCATACTCGTCGAGAAGGAAAACAGTTCTACGTTCGCTCAACACGGTTCATCATTCGGCGTTGCGATTGGCACTAAGTGCCATTCGGTCTACTCCTATATCTAATCTCTTTTATGATGCCATTAGAACTTCCCACGGATTTCCTCTTACTCAACTTCCTTGCGCATCTGCATGCAATACCTAATCTACCAATGTCATCCTCATTAATCAATCATAATATGCCGTATTCCTCACTCCTATATTATGAACAAACTAATTATATACTTAAGAGCTTAAATATGTTTCCCCTCCCTCTACTTGATTCCATTAACCCTCTTATCATTCTTACACACCTATTCAGTCCAATCATTTATGATACTTCTCTTCTCTCGCAATACAATAAGTCATCCAGTTCCTCACGTGAAGCTTTTCAAATGGCAGCTCGTAAATACAGCGAACACAAAATTATTTACACCGATGCAGCCAAACCTAAACAATCGTGTGGATGTGCAATCTTCTACTGTAATAATGTCGTACGATGTCCTCTTCCAGAGATGTTTAGCGTGTTGACTGCAGAACTATATGCGACTCAAATTGCCGCCTCGGAACTCAAATGCAAGATGATTCTCTCAGCTCTGTTCGATGTCTCGAGAATAAGCACAAACCACAGCATCCTTTAGTTGGAAAAAGTTTGACTCAGGCTGCATCCTATAAAGAAGAAATAGTAATGATGTGGATACCGGGCCATAAAGAGGTAGGTTTAAACAATATGGTCGGCCAAGCAGCTAAAGAGTCCACTATCTTAACTCCAGTGCCAAGCCTACCAATTCCAACAACGGATTTTATGGACCAGGTACGCGACCAGCTGAATAGCCGAGCAGCTGCAAGATTTTAAAAATTAACACAATTTACGGCGGATCGCACGAACAGAAAATATGAAGTCGCCCTGTTCCGCCTACGCAGTGGGCATACATTTTTTACCCATAAATACTTATTTTTAAACCAGAGTGTACCTTTATATGATTTCTGCAGCTGCCCTTCTTACTATTCCTCAAATCCTGTTGTCATGTCCTTTCTACGCAACCCATCGTTTTGCTGTTGGACTTGCTTCATCCCTAACCGAAATCCTACAGTACACTCCATCCGCTGAATCTAAGCTCATAACCTTCCTTTCATTATATAATTTTATTCCTTTAATCTAATTATCCTTCCTTGCCTCTGGTCTTAGTAGCGGTATAGGGCACGTAAATTAAAAAAAACACAAAAACTAAAAAAAAACAACAGTGGTAATGGCGATTTAGTTAATTGGTGTTTAACGTTGACGATGTGTTTCTGACAACATGTCCTTTCTCAGCTAAAGCTGAAGTTATATCGTTTAGCTCTAAAAACTATGGTGTAGATTCCTAATGACTACACGGAAGGCTCTTTCGCTTTTAATTTGATAGGTATGGAATTCCAGATTATTACTCTTTAAGTTTGTTACAAGTTTCCTGTAATCCTCTACTTTATTTTTGTGTTGATTTGTACTTGCTTGTTTATTAGTGATTTACATCTAATTTTTTCTATTGGTATAATTGTGGAAAAATCAGAAAGCATTTTGGTTATTAACTAACACCATAAACTGTAATAGGAGGTGGCTTAAGTAACTGAAGTTTCAATATCAGATGAATCGTGTAAATCATATACATCATCATTAGTGGTTAGCTCGGAAAAACGATTGTTAGTTGAAATAAAAAACTGATTTGGTTTAATCACAATATGAACGCTACGAGTACTTGTCGCTAAGTTCATAATATATTTTTCCTCTTTCTATTTGTTGTCCTGGTAACCTATTGCCACCCGCGTTATCATGCTGATCACCGTCATGATTATCCATGGGTACTTCACTAATTGTGTTGATAGTAGCAGAATTTTCTTCTGAGTGTGTAAGTAGTAGTCGTTGTTGTACAATTTACTGTTGACGCATTTGTTCGTTTTGCGAATGCTGTTTTATTGAATAAATTGCACTGGATAATGTTGGTCTGTTATAATCGATTGTAATTGACGGCATGGAGTAATACTGTAAGATTCTATTTGAAGAATAGATGATTCTGGGGTAAGACGCATTTTGAATATCCTGTTGCATATTTATGAAATAGAATTATCGCACTGATCGTTTATGGAACTACTTTCACTAGCATGAACATCATTTGAATATTTACTTACAGATTAATAAGCAGAAGCATTTCGAGAAAGCTGGCTAACATTTCTCCCTTTTCATTTCTGATGCCTGTACCATACTTGCCAACTGCTGTCTCTTTTTCGTCTAAACGTGTGCCAATTTTGGCATTAAAATCGCCGACTATAATAACATACTGACATTTGTCTCGGTTTAAACTATCCTGTATTTCTTCGTATAATTTTTGTACTTCTTCTTCTTCGCGAGTTTCTGTTGGTGTAATATGAAACCGAACAATAAGACAACGCGCGACCTAATTTGATTATAATAAAATATTAGTATGCAATAAATGTAATAATATAAGGAGTCCATTTAATATCGATATTAAGGGAGAAAAAGTAGAACAAGTAAACGAATTTTGTTACTTGGGAAGCGTAAAGATGGTAGGAGTAAAAGGGATATAAAAAACAGAATTGCCCAAAACTAAAGCAGCGTTTTATAATAAGAAAAGCTTATTGACATCGAGAAACATAGATCTAGTCGTTAGGAAAAGACTGCTGGAAGTATATGTATTCAGCATTGCCCTATATGGGTGCGAAACTTGGATAATGACGAAAGACGAGAAGCGAAGACTGATGGCATTAGAACTCTGGTGTTACAGAAGATTATTGAAAATAAAACGGACAGATAAGGTAACCAACGAGGAAGTTTTGAGAAGAATTCATGAAAAACCGACGTTGTTAAAAATAATAGTAAAAAGAAGAACCCAAATGATAGGCGACACGAAGGGCTAATCTAATAGAAGGGATGCATCCGGGAAAGAATGTGATCCGCGAATAGATTACATTTCACAGATACTCGAGAATGTGATGGCGTCATCGTATGAAGAACTGAAACGGATGGCGCAGAATCGACAGAGATGGAAATCAATGACAAACCAATCTTAGGATTGAGCACAATATGATGATAACATAAGTGTATAATAATTTATTTAATATACATATATTACTATTATTTTTATAACAGATTCTTTTACTCTATTACAGTATACATACACATCAAAGCTATTATTTATTTTTCGTTAACTTCAATGAAAAAGTGAGACGATTGTTCGTTGGTTTGTTCATCGATGCTTACAGTTTATTTACGAATTAGGAGGTCGGTCGCGTTTAAATGTGCGGGGCCACATTTATTCGCACTATCGATAACGCTCAAGTTTCGCTCCAGATTTCTGGACAACTAATTTACTGCCAGAATCTAATCCATAGTACCTGGTACACGACTAAAACGGAGGACAAGAATTGTGGGAAATGAAGCGGTGGATAGGATAGCTCATTCTATACTATGTCCCCCAACGACCTACAAAACCCCGCCATCGCCGATACTAAACACAGCCCTCATATATTTCATTCATCACAACTTGTAACAGAAGTGGTACTTATACCACCATAACTTCCTTCTTACTACCAAGCCCACTTCTGGAAACCACCTGCCAATTTATTCAGGCTTCGCCTTGGTCACATATTACTCTCTCACAAACCATCTACTCCAATACCAACCTCTTGTTTTTTGGCCCTTTTGTTAACTCAAAATCTCTCTTATTTACCGTATTTTACTAAACACTCCATACCGACCCCCAATTTCATCCGCGTACTCTATCTGCTTTCCTCTTCAACAGTTTTTCAATTATTCCCTCAATTATACAATTTCTTTCCTCTTCTAACCTCATTTACTACATGTAACTGTTAGATCACCAGCGATAGTCTCGGTAATTAAACACGACGCTATAAAATAAGAATAAAATAAATAAAATAAAAGTTTAGGAAAACAAACATTAATTCCAATTTCAAGGTTAACGATAGATTCCCTAGTCATCCGTTAGTTTAAGATTTCATTTTTATAACCATCATCCCCTCCACGGGAGATTTGCTATCGAGCGATCACTACGACTAAAATCGGGAATAAGATCGTTTTGAATTTGCTTATATAATAGATTCAGTTCGATTGAAATTCCCTACAGTCGGTGCAGTTCAAATCAGCAGTTCGTTGAGAAAAAAACATAAATAGAATACAATTTCTTTTTACTTCATTAAAATTTCCGTTCAACCAGTTACAAAACTGAAACGAATATTTACATCATTTTATAATTAACGGGTTGCGAATTTTGTCCTTCGTTAGGGGCTCCTGCTTTTATCAGTTATTAAGGTTAATCCTTTCATCCGCACTGTTCTCCATAAGGTACGCGAACTCGTTCAATCTGTTTCCGTATTAAGGGACATTTCGTTGTTCAATTCCAAACATTTTTATATAATACATTGACAATTATCTAGAGTCTCTAAAAGGCAGCATTGTACACAAAATATTAACGTTTTCGCCTCATGTTCGTTAATATAATTCTGTGTAGAATGATAGTAGGCGAGACTGAATGTGTTAACAGATTGTAAATAAAAATTTCTAGATGTGCAACTGCTTTTTAAGATTCTGTTTTGCGCGGTTGATATAGCGTCGTTTACTTACTATCCGCTATTTTATACGTATAATTAATACAGATATAGATACTATAGAACCGGGATTTGTCGATTAAACTCTCAGCAGCGTCGAAAAAAAAAGTGCAGCTATAACTTTTACATATCGTTAATACAATCGGTTTCCATTTCAACCTAAAAAGGAGTTGCTGTTTTTTTTTGGCTAATCGTTTAAATTATTGTACAATGCTATATTAGTGTTTAACATTGAAAGGTGTTTTCTTACACAATTTGACATCCTAGTATACAAAATATTACACCGCGGTTTTCGTTATATCCAGCGGTCTTTACCTGAGAACAACCTCCGAGATAGTATTCTTTAGTAGATTTTCTTATAATCTGTACAATAACGATCTGTCACGATGATATATAAGCCGACGACACAGCGCTAATTTATATTCGTACGGAGTTCATACTGTTAAAAACAAACTTACAAATAGTTACAATAAAATATATAAAATGGTAAAAACTGAAGTCGTACGATTAACCAGAGAGGTAAACTGAAAATTTCATATTACGTCAGAGTAAATTATACTAAAAAAACTGCCGTGAGCTATTTTGGACCAACTCTAGACAGACGGCTAACATTCGGTAAATCATTCGGGTAGCTTATACATAAACTTATTTGATTCCTGTATTTATTGTGATTCACGGTATTGTTACGACACGGTATCTGTGTTATTTTTACGTAGCGTGGAAAGGATTTTAATTAAATTTTTGGCGTACAGTTGACTTTCTCTATGAATTTCATTAATAACTTCCGACTAATTAACATATATATATAATATATATATATATAATATTCGTATATTTACGTTAATCGGTTTTATTCGATCGACTTTAGAAATTAAAATGACGTGTACAATTCAATAAAAAGAAATTATACAAATTTTCAACATTCAAATGTCATTATTGTATACAAGTAGCAGACAGTGCTCGTGTGTTTTTTATTTTATTTTGTTCAACTCGAATTCGAATCTGAAAAATTATTCTTTATTATTAAAAATAAAAATAATTTTCTAGCAAACGGTAACTTTACTTTTTAAAAGTTTGACGTATTCATCCTGATTCTTGGATATTTTCATATCGTGTCTTTTAATTTCAACGCCAACTTAAGCATTACACGAAGGGAGGTTGAATATTCTGCATTAAAACTTGCAAATATCCAGTGTATATAGAAGTAATAAAACTTCCGGAAAAATGAACAATCGCTTTCATTGCTGGTCGATTCGTTCAACGGTATATACGCAAGTGGCCTACAGACTGGCTCGAATCACCATTTGCCACTATAACGCAAATGCTTTGAATTATTAAAATTATCTTTTACAATGTACATATAGACTTTTAATGCTAACCAAATTGTATAATTTAAAAATAAGAAGCTTTGTTCAGTGTTCGGGTATTGTCAACGTCACGAGACACAAACTAACATATTTATACTGCGAAGCACGAAAAACTGATACAGATGCGAAGGAAATTGGGGATTGTACAAACTGTAATATCGGAAGTATAACTAATATTTATATTGTAATCAGTGCGCAATTGTAACGAACACGGTCGATTATAATAAAGGGCTTCAGCAGTGATGCATCCTTTCTGCATTTCTATCCAATATATAGTACGAAGACGTTTTTAACGAACCTATCGTTGCTAAAATACGTAATAATTAATGGAACGATTACTAATAACATATTGTTCGCGGATGATGACGCTTGTGACTAGTTTTAGTGATTTACAAGAACTCTTGAATGCAGCAAGTGAGAGTAGTAAACGTACGCGTTTACACATAAATTCTAAAAAAAAATAAAAAATTGAATACCTATTAGGAGTGTTGTTTTATAACACGATAACACATAGAGATCGCTAACACACTTCAATGAAATATCTAGCGTGCCCCGTTAACCACAGATTCGATCCGTCCGTCGAAATAAGATTCAGAGTAGAACAGTCGAGGATAAATATTGACAAACCCGGTATTTCAAGATAAGTTTTCGTGCACGCCTCCTTCGGCGTTACATTCTTAGCGTTCCGCTGTATGGTGCGAAATAACGGACTAACTACATCTATCGTACGAAAAACAAGACGACCATCGGATGCGGCGTACAATATTGAAGATTCCCTGGACGGAAAAAATTACTAATTCTTAAGTATTATATCACCGGAATAAGCCGGTGAAGATTAGTAACACTGTTAAAAGAAAGAAATTGGAATATACTATATGGAGAAATAACGAAATTCTTCGCGTATTAATTAAAATAAATCGCAAGGTCTTCTAGTAAAAATGTGGACGGGTGATTTGAAGAAGTAATGGACGCGATCTAACAGGAGGGTTGTTGATAAAGATGATATGTCGTTGCAGGACAAAGGAATTAGAAGAAGATTGTTAACCTGTACCGATCGATATGTATACACATGTGTATGTATGTATAAGAAATCGTGTTGTTTACGTTGCACGTCGTTTTAAAGAATGCTGTACATGTGTTTATTCTTTATTTTAGTTCTCCTACTTAATTGTCTCTGACGAGTCGAGTAATTAGTCTGTTTTGTTATGAGTTTTATACACAGGTGTCACCTTCAAGACTTAAAAGGATATTCAGGTTAATGTTTTGTAGTTTTAGTCGCAATAATTTTGCACGTATAAAATAAAATGTCGTCCGATAATTATCGGCATATAATTGTGAACTTTGAAAGTAGAAAATGGCGAACTTTTACCGGATTGTTCAATTTACGCAGGTATATATTACTTTTCGTAATCGCGCTAGATAATTATTATTTTATACTCATTATTATTATTATTAATATTTTATCATTTCATTTTTATTAATAATATCGCTGTAATTATAACGATAATAAATTTATTATTCATCGCGGCCAACGTTATTGTCGTTTTTTTTTCGTTATTATTACTGTAATTTTTTAATTATTATTATTATATATATATTTATTATAATTTTATTATTTATTTTTATTTATTATTTTTTTTTCCGTAACATTTATTGTACTAAATGAATAGATTATTGTAAGAAATCCAAAAAAATTACTACTATCATAATTAATTATATTCTCGCTGGTATTTCTTTATTTTCCAAAACGTATCCTAATTTTCCGAAAGGCCAGCGATATTCTTCTTTCAGTTTCCATCTGCATTATATTATTCTTATCCATAGCCCAGGTTATCGACTTTTCAATTTTTTCGCCGTTTACGGTTACTGCATTTTCGCAGAATGCCCGTCAAATTCGTTTATCATTGTATTTCACCGGCACTATTACCTATTAGGACTATATCACCTGCAAAATCTTTCCTTATTTATTCAGTTAAATTTCCTGAAAACACCTTACGGGGTAGCAATGAACAGTTTCGGCGATATGGTATCATCACACTGTCTTACTCGCCTCTTCAATTTTATTGTCGATAACTTTATCTTCATCGACGCATGTTCGTATATATTTTCGATGACATTCATATATTATAATGTTCCTCCAACCTCAAAGTCATATAATGACTTTAATATTTCCCATATTTCAACAGTATCGAAGTATTTTCCATAATACACAACATACGTACATTTAGGTTATACTCTAGATAATTTTGTATTAATATTCTTATAATAGGCGATATAGATGACCAAAGAGAGAGAGTATGATATGAATAAATATTCGTATAATTAAGTGCTTGTAAACGAAAAACCTTTAGGTTGTTATAACAAGGAATGTAGTTTGATCGCAGCAAGAAAATCGAAATACCGTGGATAAATTGAATAAAATACAACGTCTAGAGAATTAAAGGTATAAATAAATTTATAAAAAAAAAAAAATAATTTAAAGTAAATTTTTTTTTTACGGAATAATTCAGTTTTAATTGTTATTTAAATAAGTATTAAAATATCTCGTTAGCAAGTGATCAATAATATTTACACGATTTACAAGAAATGTTTTTTAAACGTAATATGCGGAAAGAGAAATTATATATGCATAAATCGCGCGCAAAATGAAGTCAGTAACGATGAATTTGAAACAATGACAAAAAAAAATTATTTCAATCTAAAGACTGATAGAAGAAATATTTATTTAGATGATCAATGAGACGATTACTTTAAATGAAATCTTGAATATTTGAGTATAAATAAATGCTGAAATTTAAGTAGTTTAATTTTGATATAATAAATTCGAAATGTAACCAACTATAATTGCGGATTCGTGGAACCAGTCCTTCTATAATCTATGAATAAGGATTTAGCATTTTGGCCCTTAAATTGGCAAAAAATTTGTTCACCGAGGCTGGAAGGTCAACAAAGTATATATTGGTCACACGCTGAGTACGCGCTCGTATCTGCTGAGTGTCCAATCACCGCTAATATGTGAAGTACGCTGTACACTATTAACGGTCTATCATATTGTATACACAATATCGTTGCAATCAGTTGAAAACAAGTTTTCCCGGATGTAAAGAATCTTCACCTTCTTACCAACTGTATAATAAATGCTAAACTTCGTAATTATATTTAAGTAACTGGTAATGCGAGTAATATAGGCTTATAGGCAGTAGCTACTAGTAAGAAAAAAACAGCAAAAAACCCATAATTCCTATTGTTTGTATTATTATTATTATTATTGAGGCTTATTTTCTTTATTACTATCGTCATTTTTTCAAGAATATTGTGGATGAAGACGAATGATGTTTCTGTGGGATTTGCTGATTATGAACATGTGTTGAAGAGAAGTAGCTACACTATATATAATGGAAAGTCAATAAATACTTCTGTAGAGGCCAAACCGAATTACCGCCTATTAAAGACCTAATTAATTTGGGTAGGATAGCTTATTCCGTTGAAGATAAAGCAGAAATCTTAGTTGAGCATTTTAGTACTGTTCACAGTCAAATTGTGTTGATGTCAACCCGGTATCATGAACGTAAGGTGAAGCAGACGATGAACAATTACTCACTTAACACTCCTGCAGTGATTTCACTCGTAGATCTTACAACACCTAAAGAGGTTAAACGCCTTATCTCCACTCTCAGGCTGAAAAATTCAGTTGGTCACACGATCAAATTAGCATAAAAATGATTAAAAATCTACCAACAAAAGCAATAGTCGCCTTGGAGGTTCTATTTAACTCATGTTTACGCTTATGCTATTATCCTGTGTCGTGGAGAGTATCGGTAACGGTACCTTTGGCAAAAGCTGGGAAAGATTCATCTTCGGTTCAAAATATTAGACTGAGTTTACTCAGTAATATAAGTAAGGTTTTTGAAAAATAATACTAGTAAGATTGAGGGCATTTAGTGACAGAGAATCCATCATAGCCGATTCGCAATACGGTTTTAGACCAAAACTAAGTACGACAATCCAACTGGCCAGTGTTTGTGACAAAGTTACTGATTAACCAGAATAAACATTCGGGTGTTGTCTTGATAGACATAGAAAAAGCGTTTGACACAACATGGCATGATGGAATCATATATAAATTAATTAAATATAATTTCCCTCCATATCTTGTTTTTACTATTAAATCTTATCTGATGAATAGAAAATTCTATGTGAAACTGAAAAACCATAACTCTGATATAAGGTACGTTAAAGCTGGGGTGCCTCAAGGCAGTATCTTAGGCCCATTCCTTTTTATTATATATATTAATGATTTACCGACAATCCCAGGAGTAGATATAAATCTCTATGCTGATGACACTTCTCTAATGGTATCTTCTTATAGAATAGACACTATAAGTAATAGATTAACTGAAGTAATTGATGTCATGTCTAAATTTGACCATAAATGGAAAATAAAAGTTAACGATGAGAAAACAGAGTCAATAATTTTTACCAGGCCTTCATTAAATCGTTTCGTTAAAATAAAAAACGTTGAACTTGATTGGAAGGAACATGTGAAGCATTTAGGCGTCATCATGGACAGAAGACTTCACATTTGCAAAATATATTAATGATTGTGTAAGTAGAACAATACGGTAAGTCTATTTCCTATATTTAATAAAAGATCTGCGCTTTCAACGCAAAACAAATTTTTATTATACAAAAAGGTAATTTTACCAAAGCTACTCTATGCCTGCCAAATATCGTCTTATACCAGCAGTAGTAATATAAACCACGTGCAAAGAGTGCAAAACCATTGCCTTCGAATAATTTTGAATAAACCTCGATTTACTTCAATAAAAGCTCTCCATGATGCGTTAAAATTCCCTTACGTACAGGAAATGATTAAGGATAAAACGAAAAAATTTTTTGCCGATTGTAGATATTCCGACATTCTAATGGTAAATTCTATAGGGTATTACGATTACCAAGCTTTACGACACAGGTATAAAAGATATAAGCATAGGCGTATAAAACACATCCTTCTACAGTAATACAAATCCTAGTTCTAGTGTTAATAAATGAGCTAAAATATTTTTAAGTATATTGTTGATACGGTAAGAGTGTACGCACTCTGTTATTTTAAATGAGCAGGTTTTTTTTGTATTAAAAATTTTTCCTGCAATCTTATAATAAGGCGTAATTTAAATAATAATTAAATAATATTTTATAAGATTATATTTCGTGTTAATTTTTTCTGAAAGAATCGTTGATATATTCGGTACAGAAAATTCTATTGAATGGTAACTTTACTTTTTTTGTAAATAGAAAATATTTAAATATGCAAATATATTGTTCTTGTTCTTGAACATACTTGACGTTAGCGAACAAAGATGGATACGAACACATTCTTTAGCTGCACTGTCTACAAGAGAATTTCCGTTGTGTAGAGTGAAGAGGTTTGAAAGTATCCGTACGTAGGAGACATGATGAAGCTATGTGTCATTACGCAGTAAATGTGAATGGCCAATATATCTACTGAAATTATTGAAAAATTGAGCGGAAAAGGGAAAGGAGGACGATTGATTCACCGCATTTTGTTGCAATATTGTTCTTTGATCTATCTAAAAACATTTTAGTATACTAGTTTAGTCGTGAAGTATTTTATGTGGATGATTTTTGGAGTATATTGATAAGGTTAAAATAAATGGAAATTTAGAGTTTAGACCAAGGAGGTACAGAGCTAATAGTGATAGTGGTCAAAACGGCGGTAAGCTTATTTGCAAAAAAGAAAGATTATTTCACGTTTAACGAATGGGCATCTTATAGAATAGCAATGTAGTTGAGGATTTTACACGGGGGAAAAGAATTGAGTAAGGAGTGATGTATATATAAATACATCGGGAATTTTCTACCAGAATCATTGATAACAAGGGTATTCCATAATTAATCGACTATTTTGTTTGTAATGTTTATTTTTGAAAATGTCCATCGAGAAAAACGAATGTTAAACTTATATGTGCTACAATTAAAGTTATTTATAGCGGAAAAAATTTTAATTATATTCGTTATTTTTCGAACACATCTGCAGGCAGTATTTACCTTAGTTAAACTGAAAGCGAAAGCAAAAGTTCAATATGTAGGCACTTGTAAAGAAGTCGATCAGAATATGGAAATTAGAACCAGAATAATCAAAAAAAAAGCTCAACTTTTATCTCCATTAAGAAATTATTTAAAAGATATAAGTGTCTGTATTTGCGAATAAGCTGAGCTAGAATTTATGCATTTACAGTCTCATTGTATAGAGTTGAAAGTTTAACAATTATTATCGACGAATGTTAAAAATTCCGTGGACAGACAGAATAACGAATGGAGAACTCTTAAATAAGATGTCAAAAGAAAGGGAATTACTGTGGATCATTCAAGAATGCAAAGTGAGTTACTACGGTCATATTCATCGAAATGAAAAATATCATACTTTTCAATTGCAACTACATGCGGAAATTGTTGTTAAAGAAACAAGCGTGGGCAGAAGGAAATTTCAGTTGTGTGGAGGGGATCTCCAACGATGGTGACGATGTACACAAGCGGAATTAAATAATGCGTCCACGGATAAAGTGAAAATGCCGTTACTGATCGCCAAACCCCCATCGGAGACGTCAATGATATACTGTTGTTCGTTTAATTTAATTTGTATAACCTGAAAATGGCGTAACTAATGTTTTTTTGAGATTAATCGAATACTATTAAAAATTTTTTAGTTATAAATATATATATATATATATATATATATATATGATCACGTATCAATAGAGACGTACACCGTGAGAAATTTGTAAATAAATTGGCACGAACGAGATAGCGATGAAAAATAAAGGTGTATATATATATTTCGCTCTATCTGAAAATTCCCCCTTATCAATGCGACATAAGAAAGTATTTAACGAATTAATTATCGATAAATTATTATCGATAATGTTTTCGATACTCTTATCCTTGCAGGTTCTGCTATTAGTTTTATCCGTAGTGTTTCCTAGTTTTAACGCGGATTTAGCGCCAACTGACGAAGTTCAGCAGACGGCCGATGGAGAATTCTCATTCGAAACGATGGACGAGACACAATCGGAAGGTGTAGCTGAAGAAACACAATTCGAAAATGTAACGGATCAGTCGGAAGGCGTTACAGATGTAAACGTTAAAACTGCGACCGAAGCCAATAGGGACGAGTTAATTAATTCCGATCCGGTAGAGGAGATCGATTCGAACCGTAATTTATACGATAGGGACGAAAGTAATTCTCACCTAGGCGAGATTCAGTCGGACAGCGTTATAATCAGAAGTGACGAAACTTTACAGAACGAATCATCGCCGGTCGCATCGTCGGAAAGTGGAGATCATTTCGGCTCGGAAGACGATTATTCGATCGGAGCCGATGGAAATGGTTCTAGCGTACAAGATGAAAACGAATCAGCAGTCGGAAATGTTAATTCGTTAGAATGCGATTCTTTTAAAATCGATGCAACTAAACCGATTGAAATGTTATCGGAACAATCGACGGATGTGAAACGAACAAGGGCAGATGACGGCAGTTACGTCGACGAAGAACAAATAAAATTGCCGAATTCCGATCGATATGGAACGGAAGAATTAGACGAAGACGATGTACAACCGGAGTACTTCAGTACGGACGATTATTATAATTCTCCGAGACCATCGTACGAAGCAGAAAATCTTTCAGAATGGGATAATTCGATGAGCGATAATGAATACGAAGCCGGTTTATGGGATTCGTCGTTCTACGGATATTCGACCGACGACGATTTAAATCCAACGCTAACCGACTATCCCGTACGGAAGTCTTCGGCGAGTTATAAAGAAATTCATCGTCCGTTCGGGAAAGCGGCCGTTAAGTATAAAACTAAAATTTCGTTGTATAATCCGACGATCGGGGATGAATACGAAAACGGAATGTTTACGGAAAAGATGCAAACCGGTTTACCAGACGACGACGATTACGAAATTAACGAAGACGATTCCAATCCGATACAAACCGGTTATCCGGTGAGAAAATCGGCGACTTATAAAGAAGTTCATCGCGATCGTGTTACGGATGCGCCCGTGAAGACGAAAATCAAACTAGCTTGGGACGATCGTACCGGCGAAGGTCGATACGAGAATCCGACGATTACGCGAAAAAGGAAAACCGCTATGAATATACCTAGAAACGCGGACGTCTCGAATTTATTGGGTGATTTAATCGCCTACGGATTACGATATAATCCTACGTTGTACGGGTCGAGAAGATCCCGGTTCCGGTATACGTATTAATTTTAATAACAGTAGGAAATACCGATGTTATATATATATATATATATATTTGTATACATGTTTCTTTTCGATGTTTCATCCAAATTTTTCTTCCGGCCGAAATTTCATCGATCGATAAGTAAATAAAAGATTTTTTATAAATGAACGATTTTTATATTAAACCGTTTGACTAAAACGGGTTACGTTTTAGAAATTGATCATTAATTTTGATTGTCCGAGACGTTTATCAAATGTCCTCTAGACGGTAACTTTTAACGTAAATATTTTTAAAATCATAAAAATGGACATTTAGTCGATATTAAAATTTCAATTTTAGAAATATTTATATAACGCCATAAAAATTCGTCTAAAAAGCGAGAAGCTTCTCCGATACCGGGCTTTAATGGTACAGTATTCCTCGGTTATAATTTAGAAAGCGCTAAAACTCTTAATTAGTAGAATGAACATAGATCGCTTTCCGCTATATAATGGATTCTATGAAATTTATTCCAAATGGCGGTTATAAAATAACGACATGCCCCCCTACTGTCTTCAGTTATTCTTAGTTTGGAAGAATTTTAGGCGCACAAATTTATTTTTTAGCGCGTTTGTACAATTTTTTCCCGATAAAAAATATCGTTATTTCCTGAGAACTACGTCCTTTATTTTCCTACTCCATCGATTCGATAATATTATCTAATTCAGGGAACAGGAGCAGAAATTCCGGTAATATTAGTAAATTATCTCATCTTTATTCCGTTTTCGTTGTTAATTTTCTTAGATAATGAAGTTTTAAACTTATTTCTAGGAAGATTGTGCGTAAAGGTTGTTGCGTAGTCTGCTGGTTCGAGAATTATTGCTTTCGTGTTATTCTAAGCAAAATTTTACAGACCGAGTAAATCTTTGATTTCTCGGCGAAAATAAATTGTACTTCCGCGTCTTTCGCTAAAGAATCGAAGGATATGTGTGTGGTTTTTTGTAATTCTAAGGTTGTCACAACTTACATAAATCAGCTATTCGGTTAATTGATTTTTACAAGTATAGATCGTTGTCAAAACTTTCCTCGAAACGGTCTTCCTCGGTTATTCCATGGTAGCGCCTCCCATAGCTGTGTTATGTAACCTTATCATAATTGATACGAATTTTCTCGATAATTATCTCATTATCACCGACTTACGAAGCATTTTGAAGGTTATGGAAATCAAATGTAAGGCGTCGGATACATGAATCTTATTAAAATCATCCGTAATGCCTAGGCATATCTTTCTTAAACGAGACATCCGCGGACTTCACGACGATGAACTTGCAGATTCAGTAGCTAAGGCGGACTCTTCTGTATGGTATTACGTTTAGTTTCTGCACATGATATCGTATACAGTGGAAATATTGAGAACATTTGGAAACGTACGTTGTACAGCAGTAGTCAATTCAGTACCATCAATTACGACCGTCTTCGCCTAGATTTCCACGGTTCTACTTGTTTAGACTAAACGTAAAGGAATTTCACTTAATATTGCGATTCGAGCAGTACTTGTTATCGGAACGTCTACTCTTTGTGCAATTTAGAGAAACTTCTTATTTCTCTCTCCGTACTGGACATGCAATCTGCGCAATACTTTTCATGCTTTAATGTTCTCCTTTAATAACATTACGTCCTGAACTGTACCTAAAATTACCGCGTTGATTATCTAACGTTTCTCCATATAATATATTGTCCGTTCTTTATCTCGAGAATTTACATCTGTTTCCAAACGTAGCGATATTTCTAAAGAATTTCGGATCTTTTTCTCCCCTCCCCCACCAAAAAAAATATGACAATTACGTATGTAACACAATATCTCAATAAACTCCTTAATTTTTCCTCTTATTTAAATGTAGTAATGAAAAAAACGATATTTCGTTTAAGTATAAACGGGGATTTGGTAAAGCTTGTGAGGAAATAGCAAGAACATTTACTTCACGCTTTTATGATGTTTTTTTTTTTTATTGGGCTTCCACATCAGTTTACCCATTAAACTATATTACATGGACGAAAAAAAAAATAAAAAAGGATTATCTTAATTTTAACTATACGGGTATGTTACAGTTAACAATAAACTTATATAAACATATGTATATGTGCATGTTACGTGTGGAGAGTAAAAAAGCAATATTGACAGGAAAAGGAACGTTTAAAGATATGTAGAAGGAGTCACGAGTGGAGTGGTAATATGAACACTCCGGGTTAAAATGTGATTTGCGTCTGCGATACAGTGGATATCTGAAGGATGTGAACAGAAAAGCAACAAGATGCATTTGAAAAAGTGTAGCCGGTAGACGATTCTTTCCAAAACGTAGTCGACATAAAACGACAATAAAACCACGGAGCAGACCCACTTGTATTTCGATATTATAGAACCATGATAGACAAAGAAGCTCAGGCTGAAGCAGTTTATATTTTGTAACATTATAAGAATTATTCCAAGTAGCTTTCCAGTATTCTTTATGAGCTGTCTTAATGATGGACAGGAGATCGATGCACGGCGTGTAAGCAATAAATGAACCAAGGTACGTTGTACACTCAGCATAATCATCATCAAGTAAATTCCCTTTAATACCAGCATGACCGGGAATCCGTGCAAACTTAACAGAGATACCGGCAGCCCCCGTAAAAGGGCAATGCGATTACGAATTTTAAGTATTATGGGAGAGGAATGAGGATTATAAAGTGAGAACTTTAAAGCCAAGAGACAACTTTTAGAATCTGAAAAAATTATTACCTTTTGAGTTACCCGATTTAACAAGGGATGAAACGCAGAGCTTGAAAAATAGCCGCAGACTCTCTGCTGTAAAAATAGAAGAAATCGCAAAAGGGAAAATTTTTTAACTATGTCTAAGGAACTATATAAAAGCTGCTCCTACATGATTCTTCGATTTAGAACCGTCTGTATATATAGCGAGAAATTCTGACCAGTTATCACAAATATGGGATGTAAAGAGAATATTAGCGATTGAATATGATGTTTTTCAACAGCCTGAAAATCAAATTGAACAGTACCTAAAAGCATTATATTTCTTCCCAGAAAGGCGTAATGTAACAAAATTACTTAAGGCAAAATCCCGTGGCTAAGATCGTATAAAAAATCTGACCATTCAGATCGATACATCTACTTAACTATAGTTTCAACTGCTTCGTGCAGGTTTTGTTCATAATTATATAAACGACACCCGAATGAAAATCGCAATCTTTCCAGTTAACCCTGAGCGCCGTATCTAAATGCCGGATCGAGGAAACATGATCAGCAATTTGGTTTTCGCAAAAACTGCCGAAAAATACACCAAATTCACGGACTTGCCGATAGTATATATCTGCAGCGGTGGTGCTTTTGATCGAGTGTGGTGACATCTTGGGTTCTTATATAAATTAAAAATAGTTCGACAAACGATACTGTTTGTTATACTTTCATCAAATCGCTCGTTCCAAATTAAATTTCATCGTTTCCAAACGGAGTAACGGTTTTTCAATGAACCACATTGTTGAAACCTCTGCTATACTAACTATACACGACATGTGTCTTAGTTTTTACTACTTTAATGTTGGCTGCCTACGCTGATGATATCTGATAACGGTAGATGATAAACAGACTACTTGCATCTGTTCGAACACAAGAACATGTGGACAAATTATTCGGATGGGTTCGCGAAATGCGTAATAAAGATCAATATAAAAAATAGTCTACAGTAACATTTTCACAGAATAAAAAGTCTTATTCGCATATGAAAATCAATAATATCCTTGTTATTCACTTTTATGCTGTGACACCGATATTCAGCTGTATATTTAATACAAAATTATGTACGGACTACTAAAATAAATCGCATATAAGAAGGATATTACAATGAGGCGTTAAACAATGAATCATAATAAAAACGCGATACAAAACTGTATACGAGAGATAAATTTCACTTTAGACGATCCACTTATAAGTGACGAACTGAATAAAATATTTTATGGAAAATTGCCCGCGCTTAATGAAATTCTTGAGATGACCGGTTATTTATATCGCGTTTGAACACATTGTGTGTAGTATCAAAATGTAAAATGATTCATATCGATACGTGTCGAAATGATAAATAACATCATGAAAAATATGGTGAAGATCAAATAGCAGATACCACCGCTGCAGTATCTTTGTACATGTTAGGTGATAATAAAATATTATTCTGTAAATAAATGGACAATTGTTATAGATGAGTCTTCATTCTTTTGGGTGTTCACAAAGTCTATTGCGAGTAATGAATTCGAAGTAACTAAAGGTACTGTTCTCTGTGTTATTCACACGTGAGTACCTAAATCAATATAAAGCCTGTAATATATTAAGCCTAACTGTTCTCGGTATGCCGATGACTGAATAATTTTTAGCAATAAAAAAAAGTTCGCAGTACATGATATTGCAATTGGCGAGAAGATACAGTGATTTTATTTCACTTGAAAGGCCGCCCATCTAAGCCGGCGTACCTCAACTCGAGTCCCTTTATATTTATACCGCCGAGGCCGGGAAGATAGCTTATAATAAAGGCAAACGTAAGTCATGAAAAACAAATCAATAAATGTCTGATTTCGATTTAATCGGTAATAAATTACATAATGCCAATTACAAAGTTACTTATGACTACAAAATTTCTTCTCGCATCAATTAATTTGTGGAGGACTTATTAACAAGAATCTATCAACACGAGGTCGAGAGAAAAAAGTCCACCCGGTGTTCTGGATATCGACTAAAGCATGAATTTATTTAAAAAAAAATGAACTAAACGAATTTGGAAGGAATTACAAATTTTCTCAGACTGATCCTGTCATTCCTGAGATCCACTACCACGGAATAACCAAGGAAGACCGTTTCAAGGAAATTTTTGACAACGATCTATATGATGAAAAGGACAAAGATCGTTTTAAACCGCGGCCTATACTGGTAAAATTTACTCGTTACGCGTATAAAAGGGAAATTTGCGGAAAGAAGAGGAAACTAAAGGGAACGCAAATTATTGTCCGGGAACACTTAACGTTATTACAAATTTTCAGGGATTTATCAGTCAAGTACGGAAATAAGAATGTGTGGACAGAGGACGGTACAATATTTTGTATCGATTGGGCAGGCCATGATAATCCGGTCGATACAGAATTATTTAAAATTATCTACGACAACTACACCGACGTGGCATCAGTAATTAAGATTATATAAATGTTGGTTTGTAAAACTATGTATTTTAGCAGTGAATGGGATGATGTGAGATGGTTCATGTGAGGTTGTTTTGTGTGTGTGCGTATGATAATGTCGATGTGTTTCTAAAACGTGGTTGTCCGAATGTTAGTGTGTACGTTTGTGTACGAGTGTGGAATGTAGTTTGTATTTGTATGTATAAGTACATATATAAGCATGATTATGTTAGGGCGTGTTACTTTTATATTATCTACATGTCTGGTTTTGATGTTTGCGCCCGTAATTCATTACGTTTATTACATCACGAGTGTGTGTCATTGCATAGTATTCTTACTCTGAATTTTATGTCCAAATATTTATATTGTTTGCACATAATTCGCCGAACCTTGTTGTAAACTAAAATGGAAGCTGCGCTTACTATATTTTCTATACTTTTCCCTTATTTTTAATTATTATTATTATTATTTTATTAAAAAATTACAATGGGTCTTAATGTATACTATCAAAATGTACGGGGCTTAAACACCAAATTAAATTAATTTAATTTAAATATTCATAGTCATAATTACGATGTGATCGGGTTGACGGAAACGTGGTTGTATAACGGTGTACAAAATAATGAGCTCATTCATTATGGTTATGATACCGAAATGATAGAGAAGGTAGGAGAGGCGGCGGATACTTAATAGCTGCGTGAAATTCTTTGCACGTGGAAAGATTAACATTAACCACTATTTCTGGAATCGAGTCAGTCTGTTTAAAAATTTCTGAGTACAACCTAATTGTGGCGTGTATATACATACCTCCTCGTACTTAAATATTCAAGATGACAAGCTGGCTAAGCTTTTAAATTTTGTAGAAATCAGTAGTTTGAAGTTGATGAATAATATACTGAACTTCCAGGGCAAAACACTGGATTTAGTGCTGATAAATTCTGCTCTCTCAACTAGCATTGGCAAAGCAATTGATCTCTCGGTATCAGAAGATAAGTATCATCCGGCTTTAGAAATTACTGTCCAACGATGCTCATTAATTAAACCTGATTATGTTACTACTTATCCGGTGTATAGGTTTGGGAAACGTAACAATTTTTCTACTGTTAGATGTGAAGTTTCAAGAATAGACCGGACTGAGATTTATAATATTACTAATACGAATTAGGTAACACATTTCTTTTATACTAAGATTTATGGTGCGCTTGATAGAGTTGTACCTAAAAAATCAATTTCTAGATCTAAGTATCCCCCATGGTTTACACAAGAAATAAAACGCAAACTTAGATTCAAAATGAAATGTAGGAAGTCATATCGCAGAACAGCTGACCATACTGATTACATAAAGTTCAGTAAAGTAAGGGCTGAGATTAAAAAGTTGATTCGACTATCATTCAGAAATTATGTTAGTAACGTTGAAAAAATATCCAAATCAATCCCAGTAGATTTTGGTCATTTGTGCAAAACAAGAGAGACTCTCGCGTTTCGCCTACATTTATGAAGTAACAATGGCAGAAATCTTGAAATCAGTGAGAATATATGTAAACTTTTTGCTGATTATTTTGCTTCAGTGCATTCGTGTGAACACACATTAGATACTGTTTACAATGAAATTGGAGCTAGTATTCTTAAACTCAACTCTATTTTTTCTTGCGAATATGATAAAGCCGTCAAGAACTTGAAGCCCAAATTTTCTACTGGTCCTGACAACTTGCCACCGTTTATATTTAAATTGTGTTCCGATCTATTAAAAAGCCTTTAGTGTATCTGTTTAATCTAATATTAAAACAGTGCATTTGGCCTGATTCTCTTAAAACATCTAAAATAATACCGCTATATAAATCGGGTGATCGTGTCGGCTAATCGCCAATTATCGACCTACCTCTATACTCTGTACACCTGCTAAATTATTAGAATCTTTAATATACATTAAGTTGAACAGTTATTTACTGACTAAAATTATGCCTGAGCAACACGGATTCATGAAGCACAAGTCCACTGTGACAAATCTAGTTACATACACTGATCAGATTTCTAGATTCATGGATTGTGGTTTACAAGTTGATAGTATTTACACTGATTTTAGTAAAACATTTGACACAGTTAGTCATTCACATCTACTGAATAAACTAAAGTTGCCTGGACTGTCAAAAGATTTTATAATATTATTAGAATCCTATTTATATAACTGTAAGAGGTATGTTGTGTATAATGGCTACCATTCTAATACATATTCACCTACTTCAGGGGTTCCACAAGGTTCGAATTTGGGTCCCCTTCTATTCCTAATTTTTATCAATGATATTGGAAAGAATGCTCAAAATTTCTTTTATTTGCTGATGATCTCAAAATTTATGCTCCTGTATCTTCACTAGCTGACTGTGAATATTTCCAAACAGATCTAGATAAGCTGATTCTGTGGAGCAAAGAAAATCATTTACCTTTCAATTATGACAAATGCGTCCACATGAGTTTCTATAGAAATAGGTACTAGTTCACTTACACGATGAATGGTAAGTAGATAATTAAAAAATCTGTGGTGCGGGATCTCGGAGTTAATATTGATGACAATTTAAAATTTCCAATACATGTAAGCAATGTTGTTAATCGCTCGTATAAAATGCTAGGTTTTATTACAAGAAATTCATATGTGTTTAGAGATCCATGGAGACGCTACTGTCGCTTTATAATGCATTGTAGTCCTTTAGAATACTGTTCAATTATTTGGGATCCGTATTATAATAAATACATTAGGTTAATTGACAAAGTTCAGTGTAAATTTTTAAAATATCTATATTATCGTATATAAGGTATTTACCCTAAATATATGAGTTACGATATATTAAGAAATATAATGGATGTGAGGTCTTTACACTACAGAAGGAAAATAGCCAAATTAAGGTTTTTTCATGATATATGCAATGGTAGAGTTAATATTGAGTATTTAACATCAATCGTCTCCTACGTTGTATCAAGACCAAATAGGCGATCGATTCGTTTTTTTAGTGAGCCGCGTGCACGAACAAACCTCAGTTTAAGTTCTCAGTTGCCGTCAGCTTTCCGCTTATATAATTTTCTTTTGAACGTATTTCCTTGTATGGATATATACTTTGATAACAGATATTTCTTTAATAAGTTGCTTCCCGAACATATTTTGCGATGAGGAGTTTCACTGTTGTCTATTCTGATGGTTCTAGATTGTTATTATGTGGTGGGTGTTTTGGTATATGATGTGTTCCTTTACTAATGTACATGTAGTATATACGTTAAGGTTTATATTGTATTAATTATTTTGTTGAAGATTATTCGTCCGTTTATTTCGAGTAAGATTGTGTGAATGGGGTGTGAATGATGTATGTTTTGACGAGTGTGAGACTTGTGAATGCGTGTAGTTTTTCTGGTGTGTTTAATGGGTGTTGAATGTGTTCAATGTATTTTTCTGTATTTTATTTTTTTTCTTCTAATTTTATAATTCAGAAAAAATTATTCATTGTATTATTTTATTTATAAGCCTACACTATAATTGACTTTTAGCTGTTGTGTGGCTTCATTAAATAAATAAATAAATAAAAATCAATTAACTGAATAGCTGATTTATGTAAGTTATGACAACCTTAGAATTACAAAAAAACAACACATATCTTTCAATTCTTTAGCGAAGGACGCGGGAGTACAATCTATATTCGCCCGGAAATAAAGATTTACTCGGTCTGTAAAATTTAGTTAGAATAACACGAATGCAATAATTCTCGAACCAGCAGACTACACAACAACGTTTACGCACAATCTTTCTAGAAATAAGTTTAAAACTTCATTATCTAAGAAAATTAACAACGCGGATATATAAATAGTAATCAAGGATTATATCAGCCGTGGAATGAAATAGGACTCTGAAGAAAACGACGAAAATGGAGCATGGATGATTACATAAGCCGTTAGTTAGATTGGATTAATGCACGATGCGAAGTTACGTCAATCTTTTAACAGGTGCCGTTAGAAGTCTAAAATTAATATTCGTTTCAAAGAAAATTCATTGTATTCTAAAGATGTTATGAATTCAACACCTCTAAGTCGATATAAACGAATTCAGCTCCCAGTAAATTTAGCACTAAATAAAAATCGACCAACATTTAGAAAGACTAACTGAAATAAATTTAGATAGCTGCTAAGTGAAGACCGTGTCATATCGACTGATAGAAAACTACAATCAACGAACTGAATTTAAAATCTTTTATTTTTATTTTACTTTTTTTTTTTTAATGGTGGCACAGGATTTTGTCATCCAGCTTGGCATGCAACTATTTAAACGAATGTATTAAACATTAATATTAATTAACGCAATGTAATTATAAATAGCTAAATATATACGAACCAGTTTAATTAAAAGTAGGTAAAACATATTTATGGGCAATGATACTTTGAGAGATGTAATTTGATTATATAATAAAGATTGTTGGGAGCTGTAGTAAGCGCATTCCAAAAATACACGATCCGCATCTGTTATTTTGTTTTGATCGGAAGGATGAGAGCAGAAAATTTATGAGATTATGTTGGTATAGGAACGAGGGAAGACGATTTTTGCCACATCGATAATCAACGTAAGGTAATAATGAAACATCGAAGCATGTTATTTGATACTTTTATGTCACTCGATCACGATAATATGGATATTAGAGGTTAAATCGATCTGTAATATGGTACTGGATGAATAAGGAACGAGCACACCGCTATTCGAAGCGCACCTGGATTCTGAATTAGCAACACTATTGCCGAGTATGTCGGAATGTCCAGGAATTCAGGAGAACCTTCCGGAAATATATTAAATTCTAACGGTGAGTAAACCAAAATTCGTATTTTGTATAAATAAGGCGTGTCGAGGATTAAATGAGATTTTTAGAAACAGCTTTTCGAATCGGTAAGAGTAAGAACTGACGAAGATGAACGGTGTTGATAAACGTATTTTAACTCTTGGTATATTTAGCCTCGGCGATAAAAATCGAAGAAAAACTTCATCGAACGAATTTCTTAATAATGTTTAATGAAAGAACTACGAGAACAACACCAACTTTATTATTAGACTTGGAACCATCTGTATAAATGGGGAGGGAACCAAATAGAAGTGTTAAAACCAGTGGGAAGAGTTAGACATGATCTATTAATAGAAGATTTAGAAAATATAGGAATTAAAAACACATATTTACAATGGTTTCACAGTTTTCTTACAAATAGGTATAATGTAGTAAAAATCAATAATATATACAGTGAAAAATCTAAGTTAAATGTTGGTGTACCACAGGGTAGTAATATATCGCCACTATTATACCTAATATATACGAATAAAATGTATGAAGTACTACAACATAGCGTAGCTTTCGGATATACAGATGATTTAGCATTAGTAGTACAACATTGGGATTTGGAACAGGCCAAAAAATTGTTACAAAGAGATATAAATGAAGTAAATAAATGGGTACATGCTAAAGGATTAAAAATAAATACTAATAAAACAAAACTAATGTGGATCAGAAGAATACGTAAGGTAGGTGTAGAAGAACCAATAATTATAATACACAGTGAAAACTGTATACACGGAAAAGAGGTATGTAAATGTCCACAAGTTGAAAGAGTAATAATGCATAAATATTTGGAAATATGGATCGATACTTTTTTTGGATGGGACTATCATATTATATTTAGTTAGGAAATTAAGATATGTGGTCCCTATAATATATAAATTGAAACAACATGTTACCGGTCATATGTTACAAGTAATTTATAATGCAGTAATCACGCCTAGAATACGGCATCTCAATATGGGGACAAGCAGATAAGAGTAAAATAGTGACGCTACATCATCTACAAAAAATATGTCTGAAGTTAATATGTAATGTTAGGAAAAATGAAAGATATGCAATAAGGGATCTTTTACAAAAAACAGATACATTACTCCCAAAAATGTTGTTTTATTATTTTAAAAAAAGTAATAAACAGTTAGAGAGAGACGAGCAAAAACATTATAACACTAGAACGATGAAAACATACAAGGAAAAACGGTGGAAAAGAGGGACAAATAAATTACTATATAGGAAGAATGAATACGTTATACCAGTAATATATAATAAAATACCACAAGAGATTATTGAACAGAAAGTACTAGGGAAATGGAAAAAGGAGGTGAAAGCTTGGTTAAGAGATAAACGCATTAGAGTAAGTAATAAAATAAATAACAGTAACGAGAACAGAGTTATGTGTAGAAGTCTCTAGCCGCAGAATTACTGTCTTACAAATATATATAAGAAGATTACAAATAGAGATGGGATGAAGTCTTGGTTTGATGTCGGATGTTAAGTATAACATACAGGAAGGTAGAAACAAATTATTATTTTTTTCTTTAATTCAATCAATTTTGTAAGTAATTTAATTAGATTTAAGGGAAAATGTATTTATTTATTATAAGTACTAGAGTATTTAATAAGTGTGATTGTATATTTTGTTAATAAACGAGAACACCCCTCCGCTGGTTGCCCGTCCCGTAGAAATACTCAAGTATAGCATCCACACAACACAGGACACACAATAATTATAAGAACACACCCCATGGATTACACACACATACATTCAATAATAATATATAATCACACACAAAGTGAACACTAGCAATAATATACTATCACACACACACACACACACGCATAATACTTTATATCAAACATGGGACCGACATGCAAATTGTTACATTTTTAAGATTATAATGTTAATTGAAATGTAAAGGGTATCTGCCGACAGGTAAAACCGGCGGAAACCCGGAATGGGAAAAGGGGATATATAAATAAATAAATATATAATTTTAATGTCTAATTGTACACCACTAATGGAGAAAGGATCGAAAAATCAAAGAGGATGACAAAAGGAATAATTAAGTTGCGATAATTGGAATTTAGAAGATTCACGAAGAATAGGAAGTTTATGTGGCGAGAACGTCCGTTTGTTATAAATAAATAAGAAGTTATTATATTGAAGAGTAGGGGGTATTAGATTCTACCTCTAAAGCAAGTAGGAAGAAGTGCTCCTAGGCAGTAAGCGAGAATTTTGAAATTTATTTAAAAGATCTCAAGAATTTGACGAAGCATTTTTATAAAAGAATCTACCAAACGTAAGAGATATAAACATAAATATTCCAGATAATCGAGTTCATGCAGGAGAATAGAATATTAAGTCTAAGCGTGTACATGTGTATTCTGATGTGATTTTAGATGTATTAATGTCATCCGTGATATTCTTCTGAAAGTTTTTATCTACATCTTTGCTACATTTAAATGTACAATAAAGTAGCTTGGTTCATTTGTGAGAAAGTATTATAACAAAATTTTCCTTTCCGATAATTGTATGTTTCATAATTTTAATTTTATTCATTATTATTAGTATTATTATCATTATTCGTTTTATGACAGATGAAAAAGTAGTGCGTTTTATAAAATTAAATTAACCTTTTTCCACGTATACGCGTTTCGGTCACCTTCAGATCGTCTTTGTTCCATTCGATTGGGAACAATTTTCTGCGAATCAATTAGTTTCGTTTGTGTCGCGACATTTTCTACAAGCCGGCATATTATATTTAGGTCACCTTCATCGTTGCATTTGTTTAAATTGTTAAGGTATTTCGTTAATCATAAATTATTCCCGACTATTATCGGTATAAAACAGAACGTGAAATCTAATTAGCAGCACATAATCATTAAAATCGCTACGGAAAAATGGCTTCTTTTAATCAGATTTCTCGTCTAACGCAGGTAAATATCAATTTTGTAACGACTATTACGATTGTTTATAAACAGTGTGATGATTTTTGAAAAATAAATAAACAACAAAAAAGTAGTTTAAGTAAATTTGTATACACCAAAAAAAGACCTTATAAAGCTTATCGGCTATCAAACCATTATCGTGTGAACGTTTAAAAAAAAATTATAATATAATGCGTAAAAAAAGAAAAACAAAAAATAAAAGAAAATATTTTTAGATGTACAATATTACAAAAAAAAAAAAAATACAAAAATGAAAAAAAAAACAATATTTATAAAATAATCCGATACTGTTTTCTCAACCTGCTATTTTCTGTAATATATCTAAATTGAGTATTTTCTTACATTTAATTTTTTGTTCGTTCCTCTTTTAGTCTGGATAATAGCCAACCGATAATGTGGTCTTTTTATATAAAAATTTAGCGATTTTAACTACTTTTTTATTGTTTATTTATTACGATTATTATCGAATTATTGCGATTATTATGGTCGTATTTATTGCAGTAGTTATTATGAATATTTCGATCGTTATTGTCGTTGATATCATTTGTGCGTTGTCTCAGCTAATTTAAGGATTCTGAAAGACATATAGGACACCAAATGTGAGAGCTATACAATTTTTAGAGGGTGACAAATTTTTTAAAAAACACTCAAATTTGACAGATGAGAAAAAGTTCCTAAAAAAAAAAGCAAGGTTTAATTTTTTTTTATCGTTTTCTCTCTCACTTTTTCCACTCGGAAATGTTAATATCTGGAGCATTTAATTAATCTAAAATTTACAACACGGAAAGGAAAAGTTAGACTCAAATATACATTTGAATTTAAAATTCCCACCAGGTTTTTCCAAAATTGTTCCCGCTGCATCATATGTAGCAATTTGCATTGCGATGTGACGACTACTAGTCGATATGCGACATATATAATTATCATTGAATAAATATTTCATTCATTTTTAAAATTCACACGATCTCCGCGATATCTATCCTAATGTAGATGTCTTGCTTTAGGTATCCCTTTTACTGGATAAAGGTCCGTTTGTACCGCTAAAAAAAAGCGCAAAAAATTTTCCGCGCGGGAAAGTCAGTTAACCTACGATTGCAACATAGTAATGAACCGGCTAAATTTACTCCTCCCCATCATTCAAGGTTGCGTATCTATCTTCTGACGGCGCTTTCGCCGTCGATATGACAAGCAGTATTCCCAATTCGTCCGTCCTGTTTTTACTAGCAGCCGATAATAATGCAAACCCTATACAGAGTCTGTTCTCTTCTTATTCCTATTAGAGTGTCGGTCAATTTCCGTTCACGCGAGTATACGCGCTACACACCACACTTATAACAAACACCTCTTATTAATAATCACTCGATTGCTGGCAGTTCAGCTGTTTCTAACGACAACAATAAAGATATCTCCGAATCAAACCCTATGGAAAGCACTTCTAATTGGTCTGTCGTTAATTATAAACGCAAAGGAAGCGAAAATCCTAGCCGGGTAATATTTAAAAAGAAAAACAAACGATACGGCCCTATGCAAAATAAGTTATCGGTTCTGGCTAATCATGTGGACTGAATGAAGTCGTGGATGAAACTCAGTCTAATCACCACCAACTTGATGAAAATATTATTATTCGTCCACCGCCAATGTTTGTTAGCAATGTCGTTAATCACCCAGAATTCAATGAAAAACTAGATAAGCTAATTGGTACGAATAAGTGCGTATTTAAAATTATAAATAAAAACACTATCGCAGTCGAGAGCATTGAAAATTAAAACTATAAAAATGTTAGGTTTCAGGCTGAGCACCGCACATTTCAGATAAAACAGGACCACCCTACAACTTCTGCAAAAAGTCGCCAAGGTGTATAAAATCTGGGCAACAGCGCTTAACAGCTGATTGTAAAACAAGGAGGCTGATCCAACCTGAGCTTTATGCGGTGGCAGTCATTCTGCAAATTATAAAGGCTATGCTGTATATTTAGAAATATGCCAAAGAAAGCATAAACAGCTCGGTAACCCGCTAGAAACATAACACAATGCCAAAGTGCAGCAGAACTTCTCTGTTAATGAATCTGATTGTCCTAAATTTCCAAATAACACCAGCAAATTGGCGAGTGGTCATACTGAGATACCAGTAAGCTTTAATTCTTCTGACATATCTTATGCAAAAAGCAGTAAGAAAAGAGAACATTTTAAATAAGTTTATAATCGTACTAACGTTATCGAAAATAGTGAATGTAGTGCCGAATACAATCTGGAATGTGGTCCTATATCAGTGTTACAGCAGTCATTAATGCGGCTGCAAACCATGTTTACCATATATTTTCATCTCATGGAGATGATGTTTAGTAGACTGATGGATGTACTCACAGCTATCATGCCAAAATTAGTTCAAAATGAGTTCTATACGAATAGCAACATGGAATATTAACGGATTGATGAAACGTCAATCGGAGCTTGAGATGTTTGTCTATATTCAAAAATTAGACATAACTCTCAGAGACACACTTCACCACTAAAATTATTTCACATTAAATGGATATAATTTTTATCGTTCTGATCATCCAATCTCAGTTGCCTCGTACTCAGGCAATTTCGATTAATTTAATAGAAAACACTGGAAAAATTTTAACTATCTCATCAATCTATTATCCGCCCACACACAAAATTTCACAAGCACTTCAACTCTTTAAGGAATAGATTTATTGTAGGCGCGGAATTATAACGTCGAACATACATTTTTTGTGTTAAGGCTAGTAACTCTTAAAGGACGCGAATTATATCAGTGTATTTCAAAATACAAATTCCATCTACTTTCTAGTGGTCAACCTACATACTGGCCCTCAGATAGAAATAAAATCCCAGACGTGCTCGACTTCTTTATTAGCAAATTAGTCAACTGTACACAAATGTTGAAACATCTTTCGACTTTTCATCAGATCACTCCCCAGTAATACTAGAGGTAACTCAACTTGTAATAATTAAGAATACCAATTTTAATTTCGACACTAATAAAACCGACTGGAATTCTTACACATGCTGGATCGAAGAGAATGTTACCGTCAATGTTCCGCTGAAATCGGAGGATAATATTAATGAAGCAGTTGAATACTTCAATCAGACATTGCAGAAAGCAGCATGGTTATGTAAGACTCTGCAAGCCGGGATTTTAACTATCCCCGCGCTATTAGGGAGAAAATTGGTAAAAGAAGAAAAATTAGAAAACTGTGGCAGACATTTAGCAATCCAGTTGATAATTGTACTCTCAACAAAATAGGTAAATAACTAAGTAATTTGTTAAAAAAACATAAAAATGATACTTTAAAATCGATCCTTCGCAGCACATACTCTAAAAATGATGAGCACTCATTGTGGAAGGCAACTAAATTGTTTAAAAGGCCACAGGAAATGATTCCTCCCCTTCGAAAAGGTAATGTCGAATGGGCACGCAGTAATCTTGATAAGGTAGAAGTTTTTGGATTGTATCTGAAGAATGTGTTCAAAACCACATACACCTGATAGAGGATCAGAGCCTTTCTATAATCAAATAGAACAAAAGCTGTCTACTCCTTTTCAAATATCACGGCAAATCAAACCATTTTCTACTGCCGAAATTACGAAAGTGATAACGGGCCACTTGAGATGTTTTCAGTGTTGATTATTCATGCAAAAACGATCATTTAAAAATTAATTACTCCACCACGAGAAACTTCTCGCTCATAAATTCATACATCATTCGATTTTATCGTTGATTTTCATAAAAAAAAAAATTAACATGCCGGGCAGTAAGAATTTTCTTATATCTTATGTTTCGCAATTATTGTCGAGTCCGTTCATTTACAATTGTCGTATTTTAATTCGGTGAGCAATTCAGCATTTCGATGAGTGTACACGTATAATGAGAAAATTATTTTCTAGATGAAATTTTCTTTTCATCGTTGCGTATATTAATAAAAAGGTAGCTATAGAATTTTTTATAGTCAATCAGAACGCAGATAGCAAACCGGCTAAGGCTTGCATAGGAGGTGATTAGTCATTCCGTTTCTTATTCTAATAAGTTGGTATCCTTATTTCGCTCATTATGTCAGTTGTGCTGGCACGTTCTCAGTGCCAAGAGTCTTGTTGTTTTTTACTAATGTAAAAGCCTCGTCAATTTTTTTTTTTTATACTGTCGCTGGAAAACTGAATGAATGGTTTTAGTTTCGTCTGACCATCACGATATTCTACACAGACTTTCCATCCTTTTTCTATTGAGCTTACAATTTTAATATTATTTTGTTATTTTGTGCACGTTACACATTGCACGCCCATTTATATTTGTTTATGAATTTGTTCGGGTTTTCTTTGAATTTCGATTTTTTCTAAATCTTCACATTTTAACTCCTTCCAATTTTTGCTTTCTTTCTGTTGTCCTAACTATCGTTCTATTGCCGAATTTTATCTGAACACAGTTTATTATTGCTCGTTTAATAATATTGTTTAATATTTTATCTATAGTCGGAATAGCCTAGCGGTTAGGATCGGCGACGCAAAAATGATCATCAGAAAATAAAAATATAAATTAATATTATTATCGCGTGGAATGCAAACCACCTCGCACAATATCATACACGCGCTAGTAATAATATAAAAAACACTCGGAGCTATATTGTGTGTGGTGACAAGAAATCGATTATAATCAGTTCTCCCGGGTGTATGTGCCTGTCTACGCTAACGCACTATTACGTTTGTTTCGTACGCTATTTACAAACAAAATATATGTATAGGTAAGTAGTCGCCTACCTCCGACACGGAGACAGGATTTAATGATGTTCGTGTCGGCTGAAGCAGCTTATACGGATCTCCAAAATCTACTGTTTTATCTTTCAGTTTAATGACGTCTTCAAAATTGTAATCGCACACGCTTTACACGAAAATAAGTGGGCGATTACTACACGTGGATAGTGAATTTTCACCGTTTTCTCAAATGATCGACGGGTTGTTCAACTTGTATCTGCAATCTATTGACAGACTGCTATCGGACATAAAGTTCATATCTGCACCTATGGAAAACTCCTTTGTAGGTTTAAGTCATGGTTCCGTTTTCCATTGTAGGCATTCTGTTATTAAGTCGTGCAATTTCGGGTTTCACATTAATTTCTTTAGTTGTAGCCATAAAGCCTTTACGGGATTTCAATATGACCATATCATGCCTCATTTTTTCTACTTCAGTCGCAATACAACGTGTGGTGGTGCTTTAAAAAAAAAAAAACCTCTCATTTTCGCGATAAGAGTTCGTTTCAGACATCTAATACGGCAGCTTTTGTTCAGAGAAACATCCACTTGTTTTGTGTGAGCGGAATTATACCAGACGAGACATGCTCTCCCACAGGGTTTATTATCAACGAGTTTTCTTAGGATGCATTCCGAGTAGCAATTTTACTCTTCATATTTTCCCAGTTTTATATGTGGCTGTTCTATCGTTACATCAAGGTACTTTGGTCAGTAAATTCTAATATTGTTCCTTGCCATACGACATTCAATTGTTTCTTCTCAGATGAAAAATTGATACTACGGAATTTAAATCGTACATAATAGGAGATAGAAAGTGACTTTTTTTTTATTTTTTTTTTAGTTTATGTAAATAATAATAAATTGAAATACTGGAATATATATCAAAAGCCTGTTGCATACGTAGACACCTGTGTTCGTTTGTTTTCTTTCAAAGCTATTCGTAATAACCTGGCCTATTAATCGAATATTTTTAGTGAGGTTTAAATGTGAAAGTTATTCAAATAGGATGCAGTTCTTTTTAGGATTAATGGATACGATCGGTCGTAAGAATGTATGCGGATTTCATAAATATTTTCAAGCGCTTTTCGAGTTAATATAATTTGCTCATTATCCAATATTAATCTGTAATTTATCAAATAAATAACTTAATAAGTAACTAGATCATCAACGAATAGATATGCATAATATTAACTACAATTTGATCATTACTTAAATTAGATCAAATAAATATATAAAATAATTTAGAAAAAAAATAAATAAAACAATTCATTAAAATAAAAGTAAATAAAATAATCAATAAAAACAAAAATTAACTTATTAATAAAGTAAAAATAAAATAAAAACAGAATAATGACTGCGGTGGATGTGTTCGAGTGTACCTATATATTAACTATATAATACAAAAACGCATACAACGAGGATTAATTTCGTTTTGAATTTTTTGTAAATCTACGTTTCGTATTTTCAGGCTTTACTGTTGTTAGTCTTATCTATGCAACAATGCGTATTCGCACCGTCACCTCCGACTAATGGTTTACCGTCTGTAGTCGGGTCCGTCGAAGTAAACGCCTCGGACATATTTAACGAGCATCAAGGGCAGCAACAATCGGAACAGGTACAAGATTTTCCGGCTCAGATTTCAACGGA
This sequence comes from Coronaproctus castanopsis, assembly GCA_032883995.1. Taxonomy (NCBI): domain Eukaryota; kingdom Metazoa; phylum Arthropoda; class Insecta; order Hemiptera; family Monophlebidae; genus Coronaproctus; species Coronaproctus castanopsis. The sequence goes on from CM065053.1 coordinate 61,246,217, forward strand.
TTTAGAAACCGGCGCTAAAACTGAAGAACAAAACACAAATCATTCGGAATTGGAACAAGATCGTCGTCGCGAACAAGTTGAAAAATCGCAGGATTCGACATCAAAACGTACGGAAAATCAAGAACAAGTCGTACCTAACTCCGCTTCGACGTCCGGTACTGACGCGTCAGCAACGAAAGACGCCGTAATAAAAACCGGACCGTTGGACGATCAGCGACGTGAAGAAAAACTCGAATCCGCTAGTAATAAGGAAACGATCGGAGCAAACGAAAGTGAACAACCGATGTACAAAGTGTACAAAGCCGAAGATTATCCGATTATACGATCTGCCACTTACAAAGAAGTTCATCATTCGCCTGACGGTAGTCCGACTAGAATTAAAACCAGATTGTCGTGGTTCAATGAAGATGGTAGAAACGCGATGATTACGCGAAAATTACAAACTCCGATGTCGGTTCCTCGAAATGTCGAAGTCGGTAATATTTTCGATCAATTGATGGAACTTCGATCCAAGTTCAGTTTGAACGATCTAACCGACGTCAAAGGTAGTAATATTAACGGATCGACCGGACAATCAGCAGTCGCTAATACCGACGGGCACGCTTGCTCGGGCGTTAGGAAAATTATATCACCGTCGTTCCGCCGTAGATTTCCGTTTAAATTAACGTTCCCGAAATATCTGTACGCGGTTGAAAAATAGAAGTATTAAATAAATTTTATTAAATAAATTTTATTAAATAAATTTTATGAAATAAAGACTTACGCTTTATATCGCGAGTATATAGGTCGTCCGGAAAATAAATTTAAATCAAATCGAAATTTATTTCGTAATTTGTCGAGTTTAAATAAATAAATGCGTGTTAATAAATTGAACTGCGCGAGTAACAGGCTAGTAGAAAAAAATGTAATTTAATTATAGAATATGCGAGAATAAAGGTAACTCGTTGAAATTATAGAATAATATTATAAAAATTTAAATGGAACTTATAGAAATACGTTTAAATATAAAATAATAAATCAATCCAGGAAAATGAAAGTAAAACGTATAAAATAAATAATCAATTTTTTACTTCAGACGGAAATACTTATACGTTAACTAAATTAAATCGTTACTCTTATAACAATGCGTATTATATGTCTAAAATTTATTAGAATTTATACATCGCTACTATATATAAATATATATTGATATAACTTCTCTCCCTCCTATATATGTATATATATATATATAATTATATATATACACATACATACACACACATATGTATATATCAGTGACCAACCCACGGGGGGCTACCGGGATTAAGCCACCCAGAGGGCTTGGAAAAGTATAAAATACACATGAAGAAGGCGCGTAACTTATAAGCTCCAAACAATTTCGCAGATAAAATGATAGTTGAAACAGAAGAGAATATTTGAAAGAGCTCTTGTTAACACTAAGAAATCTCATCTTCAAGAGCGTGTAAAACAGTCTAGATTGCCAAAAAGTACTGTTAGAAAATATTCGTCACATTTTGGAAAATCCAGCTGACTGTGCAACATAAAGAAAAAAATTGTGTTGTAGGATCGTTCGGCATTCGAATCTAACAATTTTTTGGTGGGTGGGGGAATTTTACTAAGAAACTCTTGATTAGTTCAAGTGATTTTCATGTTTTTTGATCGTATAGAAAACTAATACAGGTATTTTAAATTAATTTTTTTTTTAAAGTAATTTGTTCAAATTAACTCGTTGGTTTTCAGAAATTCCAGCCCTTACTGATTCTTTCCTTCATTTTTAAAAAAATATGAGCTCCATATGTTTTTTCACGTCTAACTTAGATCTAGCACCTATTTGCTTGCAGATTGCTTTAATATTCGTACGATGGATAATAAAAGAAAAGGCACTTTGCTGAATTTTTTTAAGCCACGTAAAACATCGAAGCCAAATGCTTCTAGTATTCAGGAAAGAAATAGTGAAGAATCAAACGGGCACATTGGAAGTGTTTGCCTCGAGGTACAATCACATCCGGCTGAATCGCTGTCTTCGAGGTCTTCAGTTGCATGCGAGGTGCATTCCTCGCTAATAAATGTGTATCCCACTCCCACGGATAAAAGATAACTTTAGCTGACCATGAAAAGTTGAAGCACTAACTAACGTGTGGAAACCAAGTGAAAGCTTTAATTTTCCTGCTAAACCGTATGGGAAACAAACCCGAAGTTTTAACTATGAAAAAATATCCTTGGGTATCTTATCCGATAGCTGAAGATAGCGTTTATTGCTTGTACTGTTTACTTTTTTGCCCCTCCGATCGTTGGCTTCACGTCAAAACAAAATACGGGAAGTCTTGTAAAAGAAGGTTACAGTAATTGGAAACATGCTCTTGAACGAATTTGCTGAACATGGTGCAAATTATTATCATAAAAGTCAATTTATTGATGCGAGTAACTTTAAAGATATAATGGCTGGAAAAGCTCGGCCTATCCACCGATCTATTTACAAAGGAAGTAAGATGCAAGCTCTGGAAACCCGAAGAAAAATCAAAGCAATAGTAGATACCGTCATTTTATCTGGGAGACAGGGAATTGCATTGCGTGGGCATCGCGATTTTGGTGAATTCGATTTAGAGAATCCGCCATTAGAAAACGAAGGTAATTTTAGAGCGTTGCTAAAAGCTCAACCACAAGCTGAAGATAGCGTATTGAAGGAGCATTTTAAAAGTTGCGGAAAAAATGCTACGTACATTAGCTGGAAAATACAGAACCAAATTATCTCAGCATGCGCCATAGTCATAAAGCAAAAAATTGCTACGGAAATCAGAGAAGCGGACTTTTATTCGGTATTAGCTGATATTTCAAAAACCGAACCGGTGTTCAAGCGGTTATATCAGAACAAATAGTACATTGTATGTCACATCCTTTAAACCTGGCAATTTCACATTCATTAGATATTGCTCCCATTAGGAATTGTTTTGCAGTAGGTACTCGCCAAAGGTAACTGAAGGCGCTGTGCCCAACAAGATGGGTGGAGAGACATAATGCCATTACAATTTTTTTAGAATTATTCCATACCATTGCAGCTGCATTCGAAGAGATATTATACTGGCGTGATAGAAGTACATAAATCGATGCAACTACCTTAAGCAATTCCATCCAGCGAGGGGAATTTATTATATGTTTACTTTGCGCTGAAAAAATAATACGACGAAGCTCTAATTGCTTTGAATATGTGTGATGAAACCACTTCACGCACGTTGCTGAAGATATTATGTACTTTAGCTGTCACAACAAGTTCTGGCGAAAGATCGTTTTCAACACTCAGGCGTCTAAAAAGTTATTTAAGGAGCACCACAGATGAGGATCGCCTGAACGGATTGGCTCTATTGAATATACATCGCGAAATAAGTGTCAGTGCAGATGAAGTTATCGATATTTTATCAGGAAACTCTAGGCGTGTAGACTTCGTTTTGTAAACCTTAATTTAGAATTTTATAAATATAAATTGAATTATACCCAACCGTTATTAGTGTTAAACTTTATTTAAATAGGCATACTTTGATCTTATTTATACATCACGCTTCAAATCCGTTCAACACTTTCAGACCGTCGACATATTCTGATTAAGCATACAGACTAAAAATAAAAGACAATTTTTGGGGGGCATGTTTGAAGCCACCCCAGAAACAAATCCTGGGTGCGCCACATATATATATATATATATATATATATCGCCCGCCCAGGGGTACTTTGTACCTCCTGGGATCATGAGCTCTAACCGAAATCGGGCGCGTCCACAGGTGGTGGATAATGGAATGGCCAGTAGATATACTGGTTAGCTGCGAATAACCAATAAGCCGTCGCGAACCAAGAGCGGCTACTGATGGAAAGCCTCCTGCAGGTGATTCCAGTAGTGACAGGATAATGAGGCACGAGGGTGTAGAGGGACAGCTTGGTGAACTGTCTAATTAAAACTCTACATAAACCTGTTAACTGTCTCATCCTTGGCGAGTCTAGGCCGCCATAAAAGTCTAAACAACTCTACCTCACCAGTAGAACCTGGAATTGGGCAGCAGCAATTTCAGTACCAAATTAAGGCATAAATGAAATGATCGTGGATTGGCTTAATTTTGGATTATCAGGAGGCGTAGATGAAGATCGTCAAATACGGCAACTGAACTGCGATGAGGAAGGCAAAGGAAAACCACCTCATTATAATTTCTCAGGATCTAATTTTTTTCCAATATATATGATGTGTTCCTCTGATGTAAAAATAAATTCCGGAGTAATACTCCCCCGTACACCATAGAAGAAGAAGATTAACTTTGAAAATGCCTGGTGATATTGGAAGATATCAATTAGATTATATAATAGTTAAACAAAGATTTAAAAATCAGGTTAAAGATTGCGGAGCTTATCCTGGAGCTGACATGGATTCTGATCACAATTTGATAATGATGAAGTGTAAATTGAAATGGAAAACGTTGAGGAAAACAGGAACTGTGCAACTAAATCTGCATAAGTTAAAAAATTCAACTATCGCTAGAGAATATGAAGAACAATTGAATAAATTGTTGATACCAATAAGAAATGAAGATATTGAAGACAACTGGACTGCTTTTAAAATGGAAATATTGAAAACCGCGGAAAATAAGCTTGGAAAAGATAGAAAAACCACAAGGAAGCCCTGGATTTCTGAAGAAATAATACAAAAAATTGATGAAAGACGGAAATACAAAAATAGTAAATCGCAAGGGGATAAAACAAAGTATAATGCGATAAGAAATAAAATAAACCGATTGTGTAAGCTAGCGAAAGAAGATTGGTTAAATAGAAAATGTTATGAAATAGAAAAAGAATTCAATGAAGGAACAATTGATATGGATTATAAATTATTAAAACAAAATATGTATAAATCCAGATATAAATCAACAACTATTAGAGATATAAACGGTCAGTTGTTAATAGAGGATCATGAAAAAGCTCGAAGGTGAAATGAATATTTGGAAGAGTTATATAATTCAAATGAAGAACTTGTGATCAGACTAAAGTATAACAATGCGAGTCAAGATGAAGAAAATTAAATACTAAGGAGCGAATACGATAAAGCTCTAAAAGAAATACGGAATAATAAGTCAATGGGTATTGGTAATTTTCCGATTGAACTAATAAAAGCAGGAGGAATACAGGCTAATAATTTTCTATACGAGCTGATAAGAAAGATATATAAGAATGAGACAATACCGATGGATTTTATAACAGGAAAAATAATTGCAATACCAAAAAGAACGAACTCAGATAAATGTGAAGATTTTAGAACATTAAACTTAATAAGTCATGCATCAAAGATATTGGTAAGAATATTGTATACAAGAATAGTAAATAAAGTAGAAATTGTATTAGGAGATGCTCAGTTCGGATTTAGGAGACGTGTACTCGCGAAGCAATTCTGGCATTAAGACTGTTAATCGAACAAAGATTTAGAATCGGAAATTCACTTTATATTGCATTCATAGATATATAAAAAGCCTTTGATAATGTCAATACATTGTTTACAATATTACAGAAAACGGAAATAAATAAGAAGGATATTAAATTAATATATAAATTATACGAAAATCAGAAAGCAATGATACAGATTGGCAATGTGAACAAAGAAGTTAAAATATTGAAAGGAGTTAGACAGGGCTGTTATCACCGATATTATTCAACCTGTATATAGAAGAAATAATGAAAGAAATTAAAGAAAAAACAAAGAAAAATGGTATAAAAATACAAGGTGAAATAATATGCACATTACAATTTGCCGATGATATAGCTGTTCTAGCAGAAAATCGAAATCAATTGAAGGAAACATTAAAAGTAATGGAAGATGTATTTAAGAAATATGGAATGCAAATAAATAAAAATAAAACAAAAATTATGATATGCGAAAAAAATAACAGTCGGGAGAAAATAAGTGCAGATATTGACGGTGTTAAAATACAAGAAGTGATGAATTTCATTACTTGGGTAGTAAAATCACCAGAGATGGCAGGTGTAGCAAGGACATTAAAAAACGGATCAATCAAGCAAAGCAAGTTTTTTACGATCAGAAAAATATTTTAACCTACAAAGCTATAAGTACAAATTTGAGAAAAAATTTTTAACCTTATTTGTTTGGAATGCAGCGTTGTACGGATGTGAAACATGGATGATTGGAAAGGCGGAGAAAAAAAACATAGAAGCCTTCGAAATATGGTGCTATAGGAGAATGCTGAAAATAAGATGGACCGATAAATTAACAAATGAAGAGGTGTTAGGAAAAATTGGCGAAGGAAGAACATTATGGAAAAAAATAATAAAACGAAGAACTAATGTGATCGGTCACATTTTAAGACATGAAAGCTTATTAAAGATAATTATAGAAGGACAGATGAATGGGAAACGCGGAAAGGGAAGACCAAGAAATCAATATACACAGCAACTAATAGAAGACACTGGTAGCACAGGATATACGGATATGAAGAGGAAAACAGAAAACCGTCAGTTGTGGAAGAAATTAGCAAATCAGTCTTAGGACTGATGACTACATGATGATGATATATATATCGGTATATAAGTTCTTGAACTGGTTCGAACTTATCATCTGTCGTCCATTTTTTCTATTCTGCTTGTTAGCCTTCTCAGTTCAATGTCGCATCAGTGTCTCTGGCTTGGTCTTCCTTTCGATCTGCACATGGATAATTTTTCTTTCACGATATCTTTCAATAGGCCATCATGTTTTAACGCGTGCCCTATCAATTTTATTCATATTTTTCTGTTTTCAAGAGTGACCTTTATTCTTCTACTCGGTGAAAAACATTTTTCATTTGGAATTTTATTAAATCGCGATTTATTTTTTAACATGTCGCCAGCACCACGTTTCAAAAGCCTCAATTTGCTCCAGATCTCTTTTGTTTAAAGTCCGATAAACTTGATAATGCGTTTTCTTAATCCTGTATTGATTTATTAGATGTGTTTTTCTTTTAACACTTCTTTAGCCATTTAAATTCTTCGGCAGATATTTTTGCTACGATATACGTTTTCAGTAAATGTCTTAAATATCCGGAGGAATCGATTTGTTGTAGTAATTTATTCTGACGTCTTGCTGATGCATATTTATTTTTTCAACGTTTATTATTCAATATTTGCCCGCTGATCGGGAACATTATTTCCATTACTGGAAAAAATAGGAGTTATACATACATAATACGTGTGATTTTTAATCTCTACCAGCAACATAAGGCTATAGTTAAAGTCAAGAAGGACCTCTCCGAAGCAGCAACTATTAGTAAGTGAGCGAGATAAGGGCGTTTATTATCGCCGTATTTGTTTAATACGCGTATCTGGAAATTATATAAACAAAGTGCTGAGCGATGAAAAGTTTGGAATAAATATTAGAGGAGTCAGATTGAAAGTAATTTGCACCAAGCTATAGTGGCTGGTTCGACGAGGATGCTAAATAAAATGATGCAGCAGCTTAATGGGACAGTAAAAGAATTCGGGATGGAAATAAATAAAACGAAAACAATGATGATTACTAAGAAACCGTGTCGCTTTCGTGTAGAGGTCGATACGAAAGATATTTTACGGCGAATAGTATCGGATGACTTATATTGTGATCAGGAAATCAGTTCACGTATTGGATTTCTGGCGTTTAGGAAGAAAACTAGATATATTAAGGGAAAAATCAATCTCGACGGACTTCAGAAAACGGTTGCTGGAAGCGTATGTATGTTCTATAGCAATATATGGTGACGAAACTTGGACTAAATGTCAACAAGTTGCAAGAGTTCAAAATGAATGGAGAAGATAAGAAGGACGGACAAGATAAGAAATTAAGAAATTAAAAAGGGGATTAATTGATCGAAAAAGGAAAACGCGGTTAATCTTGATTGGCTATAAGATATGGAGGAATACTATGAGATGTTTTCGATGGCAAAATCCAAAAGAAATGAGGACGTGGAAGACCCAGAAATTCATTCATAGTAATCTTACTACAAGACACAGGACAGTCAAAAGGAATTAACAAGAATTATGGAAAATCGGAAACATCGGAAAAGTATGAAAAAAGACCCGTTTTGGGACTGAACTAATTTAATGAACTAATTTAATGAACTAATTTAATAATCTTTTCCCGTTCTATACACTCGGTCGTCCGAGAATTTTATAATTTTTACATATCGTTTTTTAATTTGTACACCTTCTTGAATTTCTTCTAACACTTCGTTTACTGTGAATTCCGAATAAATATTTCGTCGTTTTAGATAATTTATTTTCCAATTTTACCGCCACTGACCATACCAATGAAGTTTTTGCGTACGTTAACGGACACTGTTTTCTGTGTAATAATGTGTACTTATCGTTTAAAGCTTTTTCATTTATAATATATATATATATATGTAAGGGAATAGTCCAAGAATACTATATACAGCAATCACTGCGATATCATTTTATTTATACTAATAAAAGTGGAAAAATATCAAAATTTACTCTGAATGCGCTAACTTTCAAACTGGGGTCCAGTACTTTTCATCGATGTACACTACAGGGTCTACGAATTTTCATCCATGACAGTACTATATGCGGAAGAAAATGATCAGCAATATATCGCGGAAATAATAAAGTATAAACGAAAAGATTACAGAATATTCTTCTTGACAACAGATAAAAATATGGTTTGTTTCATCTGCAAAAACGCCGGGCGTCCAGCGAAAAAATGTCCTACACAAATCAAAGGCATAGAATTAGAAACCCCAGTATACACATAATTCTATAATAATTGGACAGTCAGTGGAAACAGAATATCGTAATCCGTCTACATGGAGAGAACCGGCAACAAGTAATGAATTTGCACCGGATAAAGAAACAAGCAGGTCACGACTGAAAAGACAGGCGTACTGATCTAACGGAACACACTCTGATCCAAAAAATCTCCAAATCGAACCAGAAATAATATCACCGTCCGTTACTATAGTCAAACCGAGAGGTGGCATATAGACTTAAGCCGAGAAATAGCTTCATGAAAAGTACGAACACACTGAGGTCGTAACGTGAAAAAGAAAAAGAATGTATAAACCTACGGATTAAAGAAACCCTGCCAAACCGAGTGAGACCACCGGAAGAAACCCTAACGCCAGCATATAAAGTGAAATGGAACAATCAACCGAATACGGGTGTGCTGTGCTCGAACAGCATCGTTGATGATGAAGTGGAGTCTAACAGGAGATTCGAAATATCAGTGCGGAGAACTCCAGACAATGTCGCGCATACTGGAGTGTAAGATGAACCCGACAAGGTATATAATGCATGATGTCACTGAGGCAAACTACAAGGCTAGAATTCTGGTTGAAGACTGGTACGGTAAAATATAATTAAACGTAACGAACCGAACACGGAAAGAATAAGAAGACTGAATATATCGCTGTACCGAAAGACAGCCAACTGAATATGGAAAATACAAACAAAGGTTCGGAAGTAAAATACTAAACTAGAAAGTGAAAGTGCTAAATTGAACCTAGATAATGACGAAATAAAGGTGATATAGGAGCAATTTGAAACATTAAGCTTATCTAACCCCACTGTATGCCCAATTACTATTATTGACTTTGTAAATCTGATACAGGACTTTAAAAGTAAAAAAGACAAAATCGAATATATCAAATCATCCACTCCTCACTTTACAGGAATTATCTGTACGGTAGAAGAAATCCGTCCGCACATAAACAGCGATGCAAAAAAAGGTCATTAACCCGGCTTCTAAAAAATTAAAAGCAACTACAGAACTATAAAGTCTATCTACCTCTGACATGGGCTATTAGCCTAGATAATGAAGAAATGGACTTACAATCTCACACACTAATTAAATGATTGACATCAAACCGTGTAATTTAAACAGCGTCCAATCCAAATAGACCTACCTTCAAAAACTCATTCACGATGTAGCGGTATTAAGCTTGCAAGAAATAAAAATTAAGCAGTATCCGCAATATTAAATTAAATATTACAATATACAAAGGAAAGACTTTGCAGCTGCAGGCAACTCAAAAGCTTGAGTTTTAGTTACACAGTACTATTGAAAGTGAAGAAATAAGCATTCAGGCTCAATATCAACTTAGAAATACCTCTGTGACCATATGCACGATCTATTAACACGAAAACGACCCTATACGCCTCGAAAACCTTAAACAGTTAGTTGAGCAACTCCCGAGGCCATACGTAGACTTTAATTGTCGCAACAACATCCGGGTATCCAGATTTACGAACAGCAGAGGTCAAATCATAGAAAAATTCATTGCATATCCGAACATAAAGCCTTTTAAATACCGGAGATACAACTAGATTTGGTCTACAAAAGCGATATATTTAACATTAGATAGTTTCGCAATTAACCATTTATTACAGTGGCACGTCAGTAAAAAGTTATACGGAAGCGACCAGTTTCCTCAAATTAAAAACTAGTTAACAAATTATGGCAGACAATATGATTGGTACCCCGATTGGATAATTAATAAAACTGATTGTGGTAGTTTTAATAGCAACGTAAACTTCATAGAAAATACCGCCAACCCAATTATGCTTAATAACGAAATATCGCAAAACAGTCGACTGATTTTAGCAAATCAAATCATAAAAAACGGCGAGTTCGTTGATGGAACGAAACGTGCAAATGTACGATACAAAGAAAAAACAAAAATTATTAAGCAGATATAAGCGATTCGCAACTTATGAAAATCTATACAACGGAAAAAAAAAGAAGTCTGCTAGAGTTTTATCTCCGGTATAAACTGAAATAGTTCTCCAGAAGCAACTCAAATTTTCGCGAATCATAATTATGTATAAGGAGCAAACAAAATTTCTTGGGCTAATATTCGATTAAAAACTTAGCTGAAAACCCGGCATAGAACATATAAGATCAAGATGCACGAGTGCATTCAAAATTTTAAAAATGCTGTATTACAAATCCTAGGGTTCAGACAGGCGAGCACTACTGCGGTTGTACGGCACGCACGTTCGATCAATAATAAACTGCGGTGTTGTAATATATGGAGCAGCATCGTACGAAGTCATGAAAAAATTGGATGTTACACAAAACCAAGTATTACGCATAATGTAACATACCAGATCGTCGAATTAGCACTCGGGTATTACTTCAAATTCAGCATGAATAAAGCCCATACTAATTACTATAAAGCGTTTCGCTCAAACCTGGGAAAGGTTGCACATCAAAAACAATGAAGCATTTGGTGTGCGGTGCAAGAATTACATTAGCCAGTTCAGCATAATACCATTAACACTGAAATTTCTTAATCCACCGAGCCCGCTACGGCAAAATGTCAAATTTGGAGGTGATAAATATCTAAAAGCTATCATTAAACAGATAAGTTGCTCATTAGAGCGTGCCAAAACAGGAGCACTGGCCGAGCTTAAGCAGCAACAAGTTACGACAGATTAAGCCGCATTTACCGCGGGTGTCCGATTTAATGAGCATAGTTGCGTATTGATAGTTGCGTCATATTACGTATATATATATATATATATATATATATATATATATATATATATATATATATATATATACACGTAAATTTATAAACACGAGAAGAAAACCTACATTTCTATCGGTTTAATTATCGCCACAGACAGTTAAAAATGCCGATTATAAAATAACTTTTTACTTATATCCAAGAGCGTTATCGTATAACAAACGGTCTTACCAAGCTCATTTTAAACGTGTTATATACAAATGTGTTCTTTGTAAGCGTTTAAAGGCTCTCTCACTGGAACGCAGCTTTTTGGTTAACAAAGCAGACTATTCACTAATGTACGTGCTGAAGTCGCTAGTCATTTCGAGATCATACGTTCGAAACATCTATCGATAAAGATATTAAGAAGGTCTACTGAGTATTAATTTGCTTCAGTAAAAATTGCCGTCCGTACAGAAATTGTCTCCGATTTAACGATAGAAAATTTTATCGATATTTGAGACATTTCATCTCTCGCTGAAGTCTATCGAATTTTATTTATTTATTTATAGTTATAATGGGGAAAAAATTTCATCGGTGAAAAGAAAATTTGGTTATCGACCGGATAATTTCGAAATGTGCTGCAATAGAATAAGCTAGAAGTTCGTACTGAGCGTACCATCAATACGGATTGTGAGAGTTTGCTATAAAGGCGGACAAATGGTTACTGTTGAAAGCAACAAAGTACTATCGACTAATGTACGAAGAATTAAACATATTTCGCCAAGTAGAACGCGCATATCAAATTCGCGTCCGTTATGTCATCAGCGTGGTGTAAGTAGGGCATTTGAAATAATTATACCCGATCCTATTCTCATTGGCTCTCGTCCTACCCTAAGAATATAATTGAACCGTCAGCAAATGTATCGTGTCGTTTAAAAATAACACGGGCTACTATCAATCGGTTTAGGCAGAACGATATTGCACCCGGTCAGTACCAATCAGCGCAATTAGCGGACAAGAATAGTTTCCATATCGAAGATGTCGTGTTGAAGATGGTGTTCCAAATACTGTAGGTCGAATTATAATAGTGCATCTAGATTGTGAAAGATTAGTACAAAATATAACCATGTAGAGGAAACGACAAGTGTATGTTAACGAGCCATTTAAACATTTTTCAAATTGGTGTTTTGTTTATACGTTAATTTCATGAACAGTTCCGGTATATTACGTTCAGTGTCTATGTAACGGTGCCAACTAATTTTATATCGAATTCCTTTCATATAGTTATGACGTTTTTCATTCCTGAATGTTTTCATCGCTGTTTTAGTTATCAGTAATACCTACATCACTTCCTTCGAAAATTATTATTCTTATGGTAACGATCGTTCTAATACAATTTGAAATCGACGTTCTAAATGTAACGGCTAAAGGGTAATTTTTAATCAAAGTTAATGTAAGTACCATTTCACGTTGGAATAATGCCTTATCATTATAATCTATTTAAGCATCGCGCAGCGGAAAAGTCAGAGCTTCGTATAATACTTTAACGTTTGCCAAAAGACTATTTGTTGTTGAATGATTTACCAGATATTTATTTTCGCTAATAAGAATTTTTGTAACTTTACATAACAAATTTACTAGTTTCGTTTTATTAAGTACGCTAGTATTATTAATATGAATATTACACGGTCTTAGGTGATACATTTAATCTGTTTCCAGAGCATGCGTTTTATCTCACTGGACGCAATGCTTTGGTATGTCACAATTTGAAATATCGTTTGCATTTATAAAACGTTGTAAGAATTTTATGACGCAGTGTACTAATGATTTTTTTTATAGCGAATTCCTCTTAACTGTTTCGTATGGAACGTAATCAAATACACTTATTTAAGCAGCCGGAGATTTAATGAAAAACCCGAGTCTTTTTCTATGGTTATTTTAGAAAACCATTTTATGTATTGAAGAAGTTAAGCATTGTTCAGATATTGCCGGTATTATTTAAATTATAAATACTAGATTTCGATAATGTATTTAAAATTTACAAAATAATAAAACTCCCGTAGAAGTATGTAAAAAGCGAAATATTTATTCGCTATCGAAAAACAGCCGGAACTAACTCCGGCGATAATAGTATAATCTCGATAATATATTCCGCGAATTGTCTTTATAAAAACAATATTGTCCGCATTCACTCTTTTTTATTTTCGATTCTAAGATAAATGGACGTTCTTCGATAACTATGTCGATCTATGAATCGAAAAACGGGCTTATAGATATGTCGCGATATAAACCGATAAGTTTACTAGATACAAATTACTTGGCAAATTATTCCATTTCGTTTTAACAATTCATTATTGTTATTATTAGAGAAACCTTTGAAATTTAGTGCTGGCCGAGGATGCAGAAAAAAGTACAAATAAGATGGTACTGGAAATAGTACGTGAACTGAGAATTCTAACGAATACGTTAAATAGGGTTATAGGACATCCATTCCGTCATAATCAGACGCTAGTACAAATAATCGAAGGCGAAATGGAGATGCAGAGGCGGACGTCGGGAAAACATATAACGAGCAAATAATAAAAGATGTGTAGGAAGCTATGCAGATTACGAAAAGGCCGAACTAAGGGAATTCTAGTGGTAGTTTAAAGGAATCGAACATCATAAAAAGGTTATCTAGCCCAATCCACGGGTCGAGGGAAGAAAATTATTATTAATATTATTATTATTATTATTATTATTATTATTACTATTATTATTATTATTATTATTATTATTACTATTATTATTATTATTATTATTATTATTATTATTATTATTATTATTATTATTATTATTATTATTATTATATAGGTTTCACATTTACTGGTTCGTAAGTGTATTCTAAAGTTTTAATTCATTTTTTTTTTTTTTTAGTAAAATTGTACTAACATTCGTAATTACGTACTCAGCCAGAACGAACAATTATTTTGTGCATAGGTATTAATTTAGCTGATTCTTCTTCATCAAAACATAATTACCCGTCCAATTACGATAGAGAATCACCGTTGTCGTAATAATAATTTAAGAAATAAATAAAATAAAAATAATTTTATCCCGTATCACAATATATATATATATATATATATATATATATATGTTTAGAAGTATTTTTATTTTATTTAATTTGCAAATTAACAATAGATATCACCGAGGAAGTACAACAGAAATACCATTCAAATAATAATAACAATTTATTTAGGCTAATAACGCTTTGGTTAACTCTATCTATGGTACATGAAATTTTAACGCCAATGAAATTTCTTATTTTTTGGTTGACGTGAAATTTAAAAATATTTATATATACACACACACACACACATATATATATATTTATATATATATATATATATATATATAGAGAGAGAGAGAGAGAGAGAGAAAATTATTTATAGTTCACCTAAAAAGCAATATTGTGTACGATATGTATAGAATTTACAATATTTCGGGTGGCAATTTTATAATGCACCATTGAAAAAGTTAAATAAGATTATAAACGAAATAATTATATAATTTTCATATATTATTTATTATTAGTACGATCGCTTTAAAATATATAATTAACCGTGGCTTAGCGCGAATTCATGCCCACTTCGTACAGGCCTTTAGACAAAGCGGCTATCGTTTCTCTTTTGTATTGATCGGCGAACAATTTACTCATTCCGGTCGTGATTGTATGTATCGAATCTATACCGTTGCCTTCTTGAATCTTCGCTAAACCGGCCATGCAAGCGATCAATACTTTAACACCGTCTTGATTTTTCAATACGACTTTAACCGTATCTAAAACGTGTTCGATGGCATCGTGAGCCGTACTATCGGTCAGAACTAGATGCACTTCGTCCATAACATTTCTAATTACTTCGCTGCCGTGATGACTTTTCAACACGATGTTAAATTCTTCCCATACGTGATTGGTAGTTTGCGAAATTTTCGGATCGTTCAGAAAATCGTACAAAGCGTTCGATATTTTTCCGACTACATCCGATACGTCTTCATTTATCATCGATGACGACGACTGAGTCGCGTAAGTTGCCTGTGAAAACAATAATAACAATCATCCGCGTCATAATAATAATAATAATAATATGAAAACTACCTTTAACACCGATACTTATTCCAAGCTCTAGACACCTTTCCTATAGTTTCCAGTTACAAAAACTGATCTACATACTTCGATAGACGTCTTAGAAAACAGGTGCGAATTAATTTATGATTCAAATTAGTTAAAAAACTAATGAAAAACCTGATAACAATTGACTATTATCGAACTGAGCATCGGTAGAGAATTTAATGGTTTCGTTTAGTTCAGGATTATTTTATTATGTATTAAACTGCTAATTATATCCGTGCTCATTCCGGAATCGTAAAAAACAACATTCAAGACAAAAACATGTTTACGGTTATATAATTTTGTCCGGTTTCGCCGACGGTATTGTAAAGGATTAGCTAGGTCACAATAGCTGGTCAAGGGTCAAAATGTAAGTCATTTTTATATTTTTGTACTGATGTTAATTTTTTCTTTAATAAAAAGCCATTTTCGGATTATCCGCGTTATTCTATTATCCGTGCGACCCATCTCGGTGACTAACCCGGATAATCCGCAGTTCACTATATATATATATATATACATATATATATATATATATATATATATATATATATATATATATACATATATATATACATATATACATATATATATATATATATATATATATATATATATATATATATATACTCGTATATCGATTATTATTTAAATATACATACACGAAGATGTCAAAATAAATGCCTTACATTATCTGCGCAAACATGTACGCCAACACTTTTGTACTGAACAGTAAAGGAGAAATCAGAAGATCAAAAACCTAGATGAAATGTTAAAAGGAGGATTCTTAAATAATAGAACATCCGGGAGATAACGAACTCTAAACACTGTGATTGCTCATCGAATCAGGCATTTCAAGCGTTTTAAAAAAAAAAAACTTAAATAAAAGGCAAACTGAAAGTTACAAAATAGGTGACCAAGAATCTGTAAGAACAACTGTAAAGATAAAATATAAGGGTCGTGTTATCCATCATCATTATCCGGGGAAATGATATACATATATGTATGTATATGTGTGTGAGTTTGTGGTGATGCCCGTTCTCTCACCGAGGGTATTTAATGTAATCTTATAATAAGGCGTAATTTAAATAATAATTAAATAATATTTTATAAGATTATATTTTGTATTAATTTTTTCTGGAAAGAATCGTTGATATATTCGGTACAGAAAATTCTATTGAATGGTAACTTTACTTTTTTTTGTAAACAGAAAATATTTAAATATGCAAATATATTGTTGTTGTTGTTGTTGTTAATATATACGTGGAAGAAATATCGGAAAAAGTTGATTTAGATAAATTTGAATACAAGAACAGGTCGATACGGTTCGATGTTTGAAGGATGAAAAGAAGCCTAACTCCAGATAAGATTGAAATGAAAACATTTATTAAAACAAAATTTATTTTCAACGATGCGATAAGTATTACAATTGATAGTAGGAGTACACTATGGAAAGCGTATGACAACAGCTTAAATATTTGGAAGCGATAACTTTGCGAGTAATGAACGTGCTACAACGGGAATCAAAACTCGGTGACCCAAAGTTTACTCGACAAAAATTTTTGAATGAAATTTTATTTAAAAATTGGAAAACGAGAGATTAGCTTGCAATCGTTCGTGGAACGCAATATCGTTCAGATGACCGCCATTTGCAACAATACATTCATTCAGACTTTACAAAATTTTCAAAGACTTTTTCGAGCATAGGTCGCTGAAATTTTGAAATTTCTTCAGAAATCCGAGTTCCTAATGTTCCACATTTTGTGGACGTGTTTCGTAAGCGCGGCTCTAAGGTATCCTCACAAAAAAAAAATCGCATAACTTTGGATTATTTTTGAAACTCTTTTTGCACGTGATCGGTTCACGCCAGAAATAACGTTCCATGCAAAACGCACGCTCCTTCTTATTATAGGATGCCATTTCACCTCGGATAAGATAATGCGACTTGTATTATCCAATTTGTATTTTAAATGTTTATATATATATATATATAATAATAATAATAATAACCTTTGCTTAGCATAACTAAATTGATAATTTATAAATATCTGTTACAATTTCTAAAATTAATTTCGAATGTAGTCATATTAGGCCCTTTCGAGCGAAGGTCTCTCCCAATTTTTCCCAGTTGCGTTTGTTGCGTGCAAACCTATACAGAGCGCTTCCGGATAGCAGGAATTTCTCGAAGTCGTCATCCCAACGTGTAAACGGTCGCGACTTTTTTCTGTTGCGGTAAGGAACCATTCCGTTACTTTCTTCGTCCGTCGCTGATCTCTGTAACTTACGACATGTCCTCCCCACTTCCATTTCAGCGCGCGGATTGCAGTTATGATATCGATTTTCATGCGCTTGTTTCAATTAAATAATAATAATAAAATAATTAAGAGACTTATAACGAAAATTTGATGATTTTAATTGGTCAATCGCGAAGTGGCGGAGCGAATATATAAGAAAAAAATCTTACAGATTAAATTATCGTATTATATAACTTCCGATAAATAAAAGTATCGTATTGCGACTGCGACTGAGACGAGTAGTTAATGGAATTATCGAAGTGTAAGCCCTTACCGGACACGAGATAAATTGGACCGCTTCTGGAGGATTGCTTACTCTGGAACGGAGTGGTGGAATTATTACCTCGTCACGGTGAAAGTAAATGAAAAAACTAAATTAGGGTATACGAATGCGTTCACGGAGCGCGTCGAGGAGATGAATGGTGTAAACTAATCCGTAAAGGATGGATCGATGCCGATACTAAGAAGAAAGATATATAGGTACGTTATAGTAAAAATATTGAAATTATTTATATTCGGCAACGATAAATAAAATCGACATTAAACGAATTTAGTTAGAAATAATACGAACAAAAGAGAAATCACGATCGGACAGTTGGACTGAAAAATGTGCAGATTAGATTGTGCCGGACAAGGACCGAGAGAAATTAAAAGTTCGAAAATACGTTTGGAAGAATGATATGGCTAAATATACGTTAACGAGCTGGATGTGGAAAGCAGGAGGTAGAACGATTTGGAAATAAATATTGAATATAATATTTAAATATTTAAATATTTAAATTTTAATCGTTCGACAGCTGTATCTGTAATAATATTCCAATTAAACAAACGCTATTTATTATTATTGTCGTTATTATATATGGAATTATGAAATTTTCGCATTTTTCAACGACCTTAGTAAAAATTTATTTTTCGATCGTACGTTTTAAATTTTTTACTTTTTCAATTTTTCACTATTTTTGACGATCGAAACAAGTCAGATTCTTACGCGTATACGCATATAACCGTTCCGTCGTGTTGTTCTTATTTTATATTCTACAATAATAATAATAATCCTTTTAAGAAAATTATTCCTTTTAATATTAATAAATGATTGTTTTAACGATTTATTCGCGCCACAGCAGGCTGCCCTCGTTGGACGCGTCGATAATTTTGTCCATCTGTTTAAAACGTTAAATATAAAGAACCGGCTTACGTTACCTGATAGATAATTACCGATACTAACGCGCTGATTAATAAATATTTACACGATATAGTCGATGCCATTGCTCGCGGCCTCTGCAAACGACTAGAATTTATTCGATCGAATTATTATTATTATTTAAAAAAAAAAAAAGATTATTAGTTAATTTTTTTTAAATATTTTATTTTTATTCTTTTCTCTCTTTTTACGACAATTTTAACGCGTCGAAAAATATAATTTATCGTTCACGAAAATCCATCCGAAGTTCGGTAAATTTTTCCTAGCGAGAGCCACTATATCGACCGCATAACTCGTTAATTTTATTTGTTATTTCATGACAGCTATACGCTCGTTTATAACAAGGCATTTGTCGTCTAGATGTTTTTTCTATAATTACGAAATCATAAATTAAAAATTGTCATAAAGTGTACAGGGCTAAAAGAATATTATATTTATGTGTATATATATGTATATATATATATTATATGCATATTTGTATATATTATACATCGTATGTGTGACAAAAATTTATACTTTTATAAAATTAGTCACACAATTCGCTTCGAAAGTTTCCAGAATAAAAATTGTTAAACACGAAATTATTTACATTGAAATGTTTGAAATATTTCCCACTTTTAATAAAAACTTTTTCCTGATCATCGTGGTAAGTAATATTACGTACTTGTATTTACTTATCGCACATCCATACGCATACACATTCTTATATGTATACATATATACATATATATACATATATATATATATATATATATATATATATATATATATATATTTATATATATACACATCAGCCGGCGTCCGCGAGAGACGCCTATGACTAGATGGCAAGATGATGTTAAATGGGCATGAATCAATTGGATCCGAGCCGCATAAGATAGGAATCATTTTAAAAGTTTAGGGAATGTCTACACTCAGCAGTGGGATGATATGTATGTACATACAAGCTACATTTAGGTTTCCTACGTAAAAATGTACAAATATATATGTATATATATATATATATATATATATATATATATATATATATATATACACTATATAAAGAAAATTACCTACTAAGCGATTAACGAAATACGTATTGGCTATAGCCAGCATATTTTAGTTACTAATTTTGAAATTGTAGACCTCCGAAATTTTTTTTCAACTGAACGAAGACGGAATATTATTAACGATTACGAAAATGATCTTTCTCGAACATTCCTATCATGTCGAATACAAGATTTCATCGAAAAACGAATTAAATCGTTATCATCATATTCGGTAAATCAATTGCAGAATATCCTAACCTTTTCGAGCATAAGCGATATTATACCACTCCATCTATACCTTTCCTACCGATTGTATATATATATATATTATTATTATTTCGAATGAGCCACTAATGGACTACGTTATCAACTGGTCCTGCCATTTTTCTTCCTTTTTTTCCATACTGCTTTCATCATTTCACTGTGTCTTTTTTTTCGTTCTTCGGTCCACAAAGTGCCAGTTCTTCTTCCTTGCTTTTCCGCGAATTCTTTACAATTAAATAGTTTCTTCTTTAATATAACTCGCTGTTCTACATCTTCAGGCATAATATTCAGTTCCGCCATGTCATTTTTAGTTTCTGTATACCATGTATCGTTCATTTTTAGTTTTCGCATGTACTTAAATAATCTTCCGATGAGCCTACTCTCCTCCATCCGTTGCATATGTCCGTAAAATCGTATTCTTCTTTTCCGGATCGCTGCAGTAATTTTTTCCACATGTTGATATATATATATATATACTTTTTGGATTCTAATCGTATCTGTTTTTCTGCGTACTTACTTGCGCAGTTGTAATCATTTCACGAGGTTACATATCCTCAGATTCCGGCGTATTTAATACATTCCGTCGACGCTAGCGATACGTGTTTTTCAATTTTCCAGTCTTGCAGAATCGATATAGTTATTATCTTCGCCGTCGGTAGTGTCTTCAGAATTCAACCACATGCTGAATTTATCGATAATTCGTACGTCATGTTTTTGCGTATAGTCCATCTTTCGCGGTTACGCATCGCACACATTACTTAACCTGGTTAATTATATAATATCGGATGTGGTTTCTTTTGTTATAATGGTATTTCTAAGTTTTAAGCTCGAATTACTTTTATAATTTTTTTCCAACGTTTATATAAGACATATTCACACACTATGCGCATACTTCAGCTATCTCGTTGCTTCCATTCGATCGCCTGTTCAAAATCTTCTATTGTTTATTTAAACGAATTTTGTCGCCTTAATCGTGCTCGACGTTTTCTTAATCACTTTGTAATTTATACTAGCGATTGTTTTGTTGTATGTAAAAATGTATGCGTTTATTTTCTATATCTGTAACGTTTGCAGGCGATTACGCATTTACTTTCTCCGTACGTCGTCACCGACGAGGTGATAACGGTTAGAGAAGTAAATGGCGACGAATTGGTCGATAAGGTTAGGCAAACTTTCGCCGATATTTTAAATAACGCCGAAGGTACGGAAGTTTCACGGGCCGTCCTAATGGATACGATGGACGTGTTACGACATCCGGTCGCCGGTAAAACGGTCGAAGGTATTCTACATACGATCGTACGTATGATGAAACATCGAAACGGACACGACTCGTTGATCGCTTTTTCCGATTCCGTATCCGACATTTTCACCTCCGATCAAGCTAGTCCGGCCTTTACGAAATTCATAGCCGGCACCGAAATCGTATTGACGAAAGAAAAATTGCCGTCCGTTTTACACGTTCTATTCGATATAGAAGCGAATCTAATAAGCGCTCCTCGCGCTAAAGAATCCATCAAAGCGGTCGGTCGAGGCACAATCGACATCATAGACGAACCGGATTCGCCGGCAGCGATACGCCAATCGTTCGTGAATTTGAAACGACTGATCACCGAAAAGATGACTACTAAAATCGTGAAAAACGCTAGATCTTTTTTCTCGAGATCGAAAAATCGCTAATTCCGTCCATTATTTAATAATAAAAATCAAATCAAATTTTATTCATTCTTCTAATAATAAACAATTTAACAATATATAATCGTTATAGGAAAGTTAATTTCGCAATGCGCATATTTCAGCGATAATAACACATAAGTTCCGCAGTTACAATATGATACAGCATGCAAACACAGTTGAGAACAAAAAAAAAAAACAAGAAAATATTTTTTTACAATGAAATAACTTAAAATGTAGAAACATAATAATCATAAATTGATACTATACTCATTCACGCAACATTCATCAAACATATTGTAATGTAAAAGAAAAAAATGCGCAAATACAATTAACACATACAACGAGACTTATTATAAAAGCGTGAATACGATTACTGTAATGGCGCAGCGTGGTTGGTCAAGATAGAGACGTTTTATATGAACGGGTGAGAAGAGCTGTTTTAAATAATAAAACAAATAATTCAGCTTCCTAAGTTCGATAAATAAAACACATTTCCGCTCCAAGTTAATTTACGATCAAGCCGAATCCCAAGATATCCGATTTCGCTGACCATACTCTATAGGTTTAATATGATATTTAGACATTACACCCCAACTTATCATTCCATAAGTTAATACAGGTTGGTCAAGATAGTGACGTCTTATATGAACGGGTGAGAGCACGGTAAATAGAATACACGGTAGGTATCACGAACTAGTTGCGCAGTAGTCAAACGAAATTTTGACGTCACCGGTGCCCACTAGTTCAGACAGTCGACTGTAGTGTAGTAGTCGTTCCGTTGTTTTGCGTATTCTTCCGTATTATTTCGTGCTTCTGTCACCGCTTGTTCGAGTATTTTTTTATTTATTTTTTATTACGGTCAACAAATTAACTTATGCAATTTATGTTTTTTTCTTTTTCGTTTAATACTGCCTATGTTATCAATTTTTATACATATATGTTACGTCATCAACATAGAAATGGTTAGATCGTTTTGATACTATATTATTATTATTATTAATATTTTTATTAAGCCTTGTTGTGTCATCGTTGGGTGTTCTAATCATGGCAGAAACGCTCATAAATTAGGAATCAGTTTTCATCGGTTTCCCAAAGATAAAGCTGTAGGGAAACAGTGGTTACATATGAGCAAAAGAGCTGATGACTTTAATATTGAAACTGCCCCGTTTGTTCTCGTCACTTTAATGAAAATGATTTTGAACGTGATTTGAGATCAGAATTGCTTGGGTATAAACCAAAGAAAAATTTAAAAAAGGATTCGATTCCTCATTTGCGAATACCAACATTAATTGAATGCGAGTCAGATATTCAAAATGAACGAAGTGAAAGGTATAACAAACGTGAGTCTAAAAAAGTTGTAAATTCTTTGTTAGGAAGCAACGCTAAAGACATAGGTTTAACAAATAATGAAATTTGTTCATCCAATAACTCTGATATTAGCGATAATAATAAATTTATTAAATTACAGTTAGAAAATAATTCCTTAAAACAAACTAATGAAAGCCTTTTAAAGGATTTGGAGACAGCGAAGGCTGAAATTACGAGTTTAAAAGTTCGGCTAAAAGCGTTGAAGGAACTTTCTCGAAGTGTCAACAACAAGTAATCGTTAGTGGAAAATGTTCCAGCTGATCTTCTGACGACATATCGAAGGCAATATCGTTAAGGTGTATTTCAAAAAAATCTTTCAACTTCGTAAAAGAAGCCTATAAGTATCCCATTCCAAGTGAAGTGACTATAAAACGTCGTTTGAGCGAATTTGTAGTTGCCCCGGGTTTTATAAATTTAAGTTTGAATATTTTGACATCACATTCAAGAGTATTTACGAACTTTGAAAAAGATGTTGTACTTTCATTCGATGAAATGAAAGTTCAATCTGATATATGTTACGACAGCATTTCGGATATAATCCGCGGTCCTCATTCTTACGTGCAGGTTATGATTATTCGTAGCCTCGTTGGAAAATGGAAACAACCCATATATTATAACTTTGTCTGTGCAGTGGATAAAAATTTATTTTTTGAAGTCATTAGAATGATAGAATCTACAGGATTCAAAGTTCGTGCGTTTGTATGTGACATGGGCCCATCAAGTAGGAAACTTATGGCCGACCTTGGTGTTAATAATGTTAAAACAAATATTACGAATCCGCATTGTGAAAATCGTAAGATCTGAGCTTTTTACGATGTTCCTCATGCGTTGAAACTATTGAGAAATCATCTTCTTGATCAAGGATACAAATTATCTAGCGGTGAAATTGTAACTAAAGACATTTTTCTAAAATTAATTGAATTACAGAAACAAGGAGATCTTAAATTTGCTTATAAGATTAATCAAAATCATTTACTTCTTTCGGGAATCGAGAGACAAAAAGTCCGGATAGCAGCTGAGTTACTTTCAAGAACAGTAGCTGATGCTATTAGTTATACACTTCCAGGCAACGATCATGTTGTAAAATTCTTAAAAACGATTAATGACGGTTTCGATGTGCTGAATTCGAGAATTCCTTTTCATCCAACTAATGAAATGAAAAACGCATTTGGTAAAAATTTAGTGAAACAGAATGAGACATTGGAAAAATTGTATAATTTGTGCACATCGATGAGAGTAATCGGTAGATCGAATTTGTTACCATTTCAAATTGCTTTTCAGGTTTCTATTCGAAGTCTTCAGCGGATGTTCTCTGAATTATATTGTGAAGGATATTCTTACATAATGTCGGCGAGGTGCAACCAAGTCTTGAATCTTATTTTTCTTTGATTAGAGGCATGGGTAAATTTTACGATCATCCCTCGCCAACTGCTGTAAATCAAAGAATTAAGTGCCTTCTTTTTTAGTAAAAATGCGGGTTCGATAATAAAAACTGCTAATTCGTGGAATGAAGCGCTGGTAACATTAAGCGCCGATGTAATAAGTGAAATTGAAAAAGGTAGCGAAAGTAAATCATCGGAATGCGAAGAATTAGAAAAAGATATAAATTTTCACGAAGAAGAAAATGACTCTCGTGATCGAAACATTATCGGATGATAAAGAAAAGTCGGGCCAAGTAGAAGATGAAAACAAAGATCTGTTAAAAATGCTAGCTGGTTACATTGCATATCGTGTAAAAAAAAAAGGACTAGATACTGTTTTTGAGTACGGGCATCCAACAAAAATAAATCCACCTAAGCAGACTGGCTGGCAACAATATCGAGGGGTGCGTTAATGAATCCAACCGAGCAGTGGACAGACATAGTATATAATATGGAAAAAGATTTTAGCAATTACCACGGCAGTGATAACATCAATAGGAATTCAGAGGTAATGAAAACATTGATCAACATTTTAAAATTGAGATACAGCAGCATCGGGATTGGTGAATTCGCCATTTCCTGTTTCGTCAGAACACGAACATTCATCAAAATTAAGACGCTAAACAAAAAGAAGTCCAGTAAAAGAACAATCTACGGAAGCAAAAATACCGACGATGGACGAAAAAAAAAAGGAATAAATTGATAAAATTGCAATAACTAAAATTTGGTGAGTGAAATATTTGCTTATATAAATAAATTTTTATCATATTTTTGTTATTATTTAAAATATCCAAAAATTTAAATGAAACTTGCCTCGTACTACAATTTTTAACGAAATTATTGCGTTTTAAACAAGTTGAAAAACAAAACAGCGATATACTAATTGCGTTAAATAATGTTAATAGATATAATGTAATTGTTATAAAATTAAAATAAATTAATTATATCGAAAAGAGAGGAATGTAAAATTGTAAATATAATCACAGCTAGAATAAGGAACCGAAAGTAGCATTTACGATCGTCGAGCTCGACTGGACACCAATGACGTAATAGCTGCTAAGCAGCCTGCGCGTGATCCCTACCGTGTATTCTATTTACCGTGGGTGAGAGGAGCTGTTTTAAATAATAAAACAAATAATTCAGCTTCCTATGTTCGATAAATAAAACACATTTCCGCTCCAAGTTAATTTACGATCAAGCTGAATCCCGAGATATCCGATTTCGCTGACCATACCTAGTTTGACACTATTGTCTCCTAAATATAATTCAAAGTCATTCCACTTAACAGAAGCTTGATTTGAATATTTTACCACCATTAATCGTAAGATACTAATGAGTCTGTATGACGATATTTCATTGGGTAATTTTGCCGGTTTAGTGATCATTAGAGACAGATGATCCAATTAAATATGGCGATGCTATAAGTAAGAAAATATATTATTATGATTAACGTACTATACTAATAAAATGGAGAAGATTCAATTTATAAACGAGAACACAAATAAACCTATGTGAAGCAAATCATTTAAATTAATTAAATATTACAGGATATAAATGGAAAAATAAAAAGAACTCGGAACGTAATTTTATCGACGATTAAGGTGTAACGGTTTTATATCAGCCAAAAGGGCAGACTAATATTAAATTCATCCGCTATAATAGGAGATAATTGGGACACGATTTAATGTTTATATAAATACAACTAATTGGGTTATGTTTGGGTTTGTCGGGAGCGATATAGGAAGAATTTAGTATAATTATATCTATATTTATAGAAAATAAAATCAAATAATCTACTAATAATTTACGAACTACACATTGCTTAATAACGTTGGCAATTCTATTATTAATATATCGTAATTTGGTTTGATCGGAACAACACCGTTTACTGGTGTCATCAGCTTTAAAAGTACGGTGATCGGGAAACGACCAGTTCACGATAACAAACTAATTCTCAAATCCGGCGATATTAATCGATAGAGACCTCAAACAGATTTTTCTGGACTTTTTACATAAAGATCAATAATATTCCGGCGATAATTAATAAAGAGTCGGTGAAAAAATAATTAATTGCAAAATTATATATATATATATATATATATATATGGGAAACTGCTTAATCCTAATACGTAACAGCATTGAAGATGATATAAACGAGTATGTGCAGGTTATCACCGGAACGCTTCTAATAGATGATAAAAAATTGCATCTGACAGGATTAGTCACATTTACCTACAGTTGACTCCTGCCCAGTACCAAACCATCGCTGGAAAAAGAAAATATGAATAACCTATCAAATTGGAATCGCTCCCTATTTTTGGATCTAAGGAGTTGCATACGCGGCCATTAGTGTACGTCTATCCGGCCAAATATTGCAATTCATTCGAGGAATTTCATACTTCTGTGCAAGGGGCCTTGTACACATTATGTTACTGATAAGTTATTAGCTTTAGACAAAAAAACAAAAGAGTTGATTAAAAATTTAAGCGAAAATGACGTTATAATAAGTGTATGACAAGGTGTATACCATTCTGTTCACAACAACAGAAACCGTTTTGAAGTCAGCAAGACCTGCGATTCACTTATCTTCTGTTATAGTGGGTAGATTTAACATTTACTCGACGGAATACGCCTAGTCCCACTAGAAAGCCAAACTTATATAATAATGCATATTTAACCAATGCTTATTATTATATTTTTCCCTGATATTATTGAATTTTTTACATATATCTGAAAAGCGTGGTCAGTGTTATCTTCTAATTGTTTACATTTTCTATAGATAGTGTGAAATCTTTTTAAACAACTCGCAAAATTAGAGCGATCTTTGAAATACCCCATTAGAAAGAAAGAAATGTTTGTTTCGGATAGATCAGTATTGGGATCCATATTTGTCTACCTGTATTGAAAAATAAAAATATCGAAAACTTGCCAAAGTAAAACAGGAAAATATGTCGTGAAAGTCATTCTATAAATTCTTAAGAGAACAGGAAAATATAATTTCAAAACGATCATTTTCATTAAAAAATCCAAATTTCTCATTTTACTTAATCTGACAATTTGTTTATTGAGTCGTGAAGATGTTGGTGTTTCAGTAATCAAATTAAAAAGAAAACCTTACCAGCATTAAAAAAAAAATCCGCTAATTTTTATAAATATTTAAAAAACGAATTTAAAAAAAAAAATCGATTTTTATAAATAAAACAAAGACAATTTTTTTTTCAAAAAATACCTGGAATTCTAGCAACCAGCCCACTGATAAAACTGTTAGAAGTGATTTCAACGCCATTTCGAATATAACACAAATAACGAGCACGGTAAATATGTTTACGGGTTCGTATATGTATACAAGTTGAAAATTACGTTTTATATATATATATTTAAATACACATACACACAAATACCATATATATATATATATATATATATATATATATATATATATATATATATATATATATACACATATATAATACACGCGAGAGTTTATGTTGTTAAAAACCTTATTTTTTGACATCGAATCAATTATATTTGTCTGGGATAATACTGTCAAGATTTATGAGTACAAGAAGAGACACTTCAAAAGTGCCGTTCGGCGAATTTCATATTCCCGTTTGATATTTTATTTAATTATTATTATTTTGTTTTCACGGTATTTCAACGATGTACATTAATTCCAAAGTTGAACTTGGACCTTCAGGTACACATCTTTATACACGATGATAATAAATAATAAAATGAATTCGGGGCTTAAGCATTCATTAGTATCGACATTACAAAAAACAAATATCGTATAAATTACAAATTACTTGAAAGTTTTATTTTGGAAACATTAAAACGAAAGTTCACTTTTGTCGGCAACCGCTTTGTTAACGACGACATATTTTTTGGGGGGAATGCGCTTAATTATATTTCGTGTACGATTATATAAATATACATGCATACACACACATATATATATATATATATATATAAAATTTAATCCGTAAAAAGTTATTAACTATTCCATTCACTTATGCCACTGTATAAAAAGAGGAAATTTATTAAGTATTTCGTTTTTTAATAAGAGAGTTCGTTTGAAAATTTCTACATAAACGTTCTTGAAGATGGCCCTCTTAAAAATACTTTTTCCCGTATTATTGGTAAGATAATTGAAACATTATTTACGATAATTTATTCTCTTATTTATTAACATTTATATATATACATATATAATGATCGTCACGGCTGCATCTCTTGAATCAGCAGATGATGTACATCTACATTTTTCGATCTCAGGCGTGCGTTATAATCTTTTCCCGGTTCTAACATATTGAGTTTGATATTGGTTATTAGTAGCAATCGTCTTCAACTATGACTTTCATTTTTGTCCTATTCTTTCGAGTAGCCTCACATTTCGTATGCGCACAAGCGATATGGTTAATAATATCGTGAAGAATTAACGATTTAAGAATTGAACGGAAATCAGAATTTGGCTGATCGACGTAAAATAGAAGCGGAATGTGCATAAATATTTTAAACGGAAGCTATGAGAAAGATGGAGACTTCGGAATTGATTAGGTTATAATGCAGATTTGAGGATAAAACAGAAATTGGGAATGAACAAAAAAAAAGGCATCGCGTATTATACACGAATTTAAATTTGCACGTGTGCACCATAGGTAGAAATAATCCATACGGTATCTGACCATTTAAATATAAATATAGACAGCTTGAAGAAATTTAATTAATGAAACGATATTTAAGGTATTCTGTTTACACATAATCGAGTGTGTCTCAAACGATATCATTTGCGAAAATGTGATACTTAACTTTTTCTAGTGGCGATGATGTTATTCAAATCAGTTGTCCGCTGTAACCAACGTCTGAATTGCAGCACCGGAAAAGAAGTTTTAAATAACGTCTGTATAGGAGGATTTAACTTAAAAAAAAAGAGTATATACCACCGGGCATATGAGGTTAGTGTTTTGCGAAGTGTTAATTTAAAAACGATAAAATGTATCGGATAAATCGAGGAATTGAACGTTCATGTAGACCTAGCTAAGTAGTTTTGTGTATAAGATGAGGAATTGCGGGAAAGCTAAAAAATATAAGATTCTATTTAGAAATAGATTACGACAAATTTTAAAGGCAATTTTGACGCCAACCGTCTCGAACAAAATACTAATACTGCCGCAATCAAAGGTACCTTGAATGTCGGTGAATATCGTAATTAAAAATTGCTTCTCTATAAAAGCTTCGTAAATATTTGTAAATAAGTAGGAAAGACAATCTGATGTATACGGATAATAATCAGTTAAAATATTATTTGATTACGACTACCAAAATAATCTGTTTTTTTTTTTTTTTATTTTTTGCAAAGTTTCAAATAACTCCCTGCGATACCGGTGACATAGAGAAACCGGATCACTGTGCGATTAGGAACGGCTTGTTTTTTTAATGGTTTAACCAAAAATCATTTCCACTAGCGGCAATAATTTGAGAAATGTAGAATAAATTAAATATCGTACACAGCGATCTGAATTATTTCGAGCGAGCTGAATATACGTAAACTGATCGATTCCCCGTTTTGTTGATTTATTACTAGCTAACGGGAATTTTAATTCCTCCGCGATGAGAATTTAACGAGTCATTATCTTCAAAAGTTAAATACACAAATCGAGAAGTTGAAATCAGCTGGAACATGAGTAGACGAGTGATTAAGTCTGCATCAATAAATTCTTGCGTAGAATTGCATGAATTATTAAATTCAAAATATACGTTCCGGACGTTTGATCTAATGAGCGATGCGCAAATTTTTTTCTCCAAGAAAGCCGCTTATTATGATATTTTAGCATTCTACGTACCTTACGTAAACCTTTTTAAATAATAAATAGTTTAGTAAATTTTTACACCGTTTATTTAAAAATAAAATATTTTCGATGGTATGCTACAAACCAGGCCTATTCACGCATTTTGTTTTTATAAAAATAACCGAATATCGTTTTGATTAATCTTCCAAATTTCATTGAGATGATCACAAAATGAGATCACTCACGAATTTATACAAATTTCGCAAATAAAAACGAACGCACTTTTATGCTTTAACTTTACGCGGCGATGACAGAAATATTTCCATTCTGAAATATACATCGCACATATATCTCCTTCGTGCACCGAAGATTTGAACGAAATAACGGATAGTCGTCGTGAGGCGCATAGGAAGAATACAAACTAATATAAATGTGAAGCAAATCTTAGAACGAATCCGATAATATAGGTAACAATTTTTTTGTGTATATATATACATATATATATATGTATATAATACATTAATATATATACGAACAGACCTAATAAAAGTTTTATATATATAATATTTTTTTCAGATAGCGATCGGTAATTTCCGAGCTCAGGCTACTAGCGGCAATAGCGATATCGATCATAAAATGTTTTACGATAAAATGAAGGGTCACGTGGATACAGTTTTGAAGAATGAACACGGATCGGCTGCGATACAGGCTAAGTTAACCAATATAATTGACGTCGTCTCGAATGAGAAAGCCGGTGAAACGATCAATAAAATTCTATCGTCGATGTTAGTCACAATGGAA
Organism: Coronaproctus castanopsis; assembly: GCA_032883995.1. Taxonomy (NCBI): domain Eukaryota; kingdom Metazoa; phylum Arthropoda; class Insecta; order Hemiptera; family Monophlebidae; genus Coronaproctus; species Coronaproctus castanopsis. Next base: position 61,277,672 of record CM065053.1, read on the forward strand.
GATAATAACGGGCACAATTCTTTGATCGTGCTTACGGATAGTTTGGTAGATTTTTTCACCGACCGACAACTTCAACCGGCTTTCAAAGAAATTTTAGGCGGTTTAGAACGATTAGGTATGTTCGACAAAACGCCGATAATATTGGATATCATTACTAATTTGACGGTCATCTTGAGAACGGTTCCGAACGTCGAAAAGTTTTTACTATCTACCGGCAATGCGGTTAGATACGTCATCGATAAAGAAGATTCGTGTACGGCCATAGTTAAAGGATTCAAAAATCTGACTAAAGTATTTCGTACGAGTCGTCTGGGAATCGTTAAAAATAACGTAAAAGGTTTCCGTCATCGTTTTTAAATTTTTAATAAATAATAATAATAATAATAATCAAAATCATGAAAATCATGAAAATCATAATACCGTTAAAAAATGATCACTTTTTTCATTCGATACGGCAATTATTCGGATAAAATTTTGATGAATTATACCGAACATACGATGTATATATATATGTATATAATATATATATATATATATACTATTCGACGCAAATTATATATAATCAATAGCGAAGTCTTTATTTTATTAAAAACAATCCATCCATCCTGTATTTAACCTGCTATCTCGTACCAAATTTATTCCGCCAGCAATCAGTCCAGCTTATTAAGGCTGTTGACTTCAACGTCGCTGAGAATGGAACGGGCTCAACATCGATCACGTTTTATTAGCTGTAGTACACTGAATCTTCATAATGTAGCAGAGCGAGGTAATAGCTGGAAATAGTTTCTTCAATTACTCCGACTTTAATGTTGCGGTGTGATCTTCTTCACAATGGACAAACGGTTTTGAAAGTATATTTTGGGTCATTTTTCGAGGTAAATATATCGAGCAAACGGCTAGTAGTAATGACAAATATGGGGTCGCGTCAACAACGTGTTGTATTTAGAGATGTAGTTGATTAAAATTGAGGACATGCGTTTAATAACGAATTTACGTGAGATTATTTTTACTTATGTTTAATTTTTTTATTAACATTTCTGCTCTTGTTGATTTTCAAAATTCATTCTTTCGTCTAAGATAACACCTAAATATTCAACTTCATTTTTCCACATGATAGTAATTATCCAAACATAATTCCACCAGTAATTAAGGGCATTCTTCTCGAGAAAATTATGGCTTCAGTTAGTACTCACAATGAGTTTCCGTTTGTTTGAAACAACTCTTTTATATAGGCCTTCTGAATTCGGTTTATTATGGCGCTGAATCTATAAGATGGCATGTACAGAGCGATATCATCAGCATAGAGTATTGTATTCACGCCTAGATGTGTAGGAATGTCATTGGTATATAAAATGAATAAAAATCGACTATGATACCTTAAGGTATGCGAGAATAATTTTAACAGATGATACGTCGGGTTTAATTTTAACACGGAAGTTACGGTAATCTAAATAGCTTTTTATAAGAAGCATTATAATACGGGATCGAAGTGCGTTCATTTTATAAATAAAACCATTGTGCCAAGCAAAGTCTTTCTCCATATCAATAAGTAAGAGACCGGTGTGTTTGTTAAGATTCAAATTATACAGCACCACAAAAAGCAAAATTGACTATCACTTAAAATATTATCGTCTATCGAATGATATACGAGTCTTTTTAATATTTTTTCTAATACTTTACTTATACTGCTCTTAGTAAACTTATCGACCTTATATTATTAGTGAGAGATATATGTCCTACAGTTTTAAGAACTGCTATAATAATAGAAGATTTCCTTCGGATTGGAAAATATTTATATATTTATTATTGAGTTGATAGCATTAATCAAAAAGACAATACTTTTGCGTGGCATTTTTTAATAATAGAACTGTTTGATTTCGATGATTTAGTTATCCTAAATATATAAGAGAGCATATAAACCGGGGGAAAAAAGCGCGTACTCTATGGCGAAGGAGCAGAGTAACTACTGTCAATAAAATTCTGTTCCGGCTAGTATTTTTATATTTAAGTAATATAGATTTTACTGGCGGTTAAGGATATTGGTGGCGTTTTTGTTTTTCTGAGACAGCCTTCGCCAACGATTTTAAATTCGGATTAGTTTCCTAATGTTACTTGGAAAGTACAGCTTGTGTTTATTATTGGAGCGTAATTGATTGGAACTGATTTGGAAGCAGCGCACTGTAATACATATTGTGAATTTTGATCGCCTCGACAGTGTCCGATATATTACCAATAGGATGCCTAAAATTTAAATTGGTCAAAAGTTCATAATAATTCCAGTTAGCAAAATTAAAATTGTACGATGATTCGTCATTAATAATGGTAACTTTGCTTGTTAAATAGAAGAGAATACCATCGCGGTCTGAGGGGGAGAATAGCTTACTTTAAGAAGTAGGTCTCAAAGTAGAATGAATATTTTTAACGATAACAAAATCAATAAGTCTAAGTTTGACAGCGCTTGAAAGCGGACAATATGTTGTCGTATATGTAGCAAGAATGTTAAGATCGAATTTAAGGGATATTCAAGATTAAATTTCATTAAGATTCCGAGAAATTTTTGGCTTTTGAGTTAGTTTTTATAAATATTATTATATAATTTAAAGAAAGGCTCCAGGAGGATGATAAACTGAATATATTCACTATTGTTAATAACTAAAGAAATGCACATTGAACTTCATTCAGCACGGGAATATGGGATAATGTTTGAGTTTATTATTTATTATTAGAGCAAATCCACCCACGATTGGTTTTAGAATCATTCCTGTATATCGATAGGTCGCTAAATTTAATAGAATAGAAGAATCAAGTTTTGTTTCGTTCAGACCTATAAACGGCACTGTCAGCAATCAATTGCTCAAGCTTAGCTATAATTCAGCATACTTCATTTTGATAGAGTTAAGAAAGTAATGGGTAATATTTGTTCACACATAAAACAAAGCTAATCTACACGAACGTGCCAGCTATACTTTCAATAATAGTTCTAATGATAGTACCCTTTGCGAGATCTACACTTACCTGATGTATTTTTTACACAATTTAAGATTTTATTGAATCCAGCTGACTTGAATATTAGAAAGATACTAAGATCATTATTGTAACAACTTACAATATTACGTCCAACGATGTGTGCATAAAAACGCTTGCTACTAGAATTGTTAATAATACTGGTATTATTGTTACCAACATTACCAGTATTATAAATGTCTCGAATATTACAGCGAACATTTACTTTACGATTGTAAACTTGCGTAATTTTATTTTTAATTTTTTTATTAATTATGGATTCTGGAATATGTCTGGAAACTATACAGTCATTAGAAGTGGTGTAGCATGATCGAGATTATGCGCATTTTAATACATTATTATTTGTACAATCTCCACTGAATTGAGGCCTGATATATTTTAAACATTTCATAATGTAAGTTACGCGATGGAGTGCTTGGAATTTGTACCGTTGTAAAATAAGGTTATTATTTTTAAGTTTCCCCAAATTTAACTAAACAAAGGCGAATGCACCTAGATGTAACAAAGTTAAAAAATTCTAGATATATTACATTTATCCCGTATACAAGATACTGCGTATATATATATATATATATATATATATATATATATATATATATATATATATATATATATATATATAGTCCAAAAATTTCTACAGCAGATGCATCAATAATCTACTTATCTCAGAGTAATAGGAAACTGTAACTATGGGATCGTTATCATTAAGATATAAAAAATGCAAACATAGAAGACTTAATCTGCTTTATTATTATACTTTACATTGAAATTAACTTCATTAAAGCTTTTCTCGTTGATACTATCTTGAATTTTATTTGTAAAAATTGACTACTCTACTATTTATCTGTATATATCTATGTGTATTAATATGACGGATTTTACGTCTTTGTTATTTTGTTACTTTTTTCCTTACTCCAATTTAATGTACTTTAATTAATTCCTAATTTTCACTTTTTGTTAATAATTTTATTATATTTGTAGTTCTTGTATGAGAGGTAAACTCAGTGTGGATATATAATCTTCATTAATGTGTAGGCATTTAATTCTTCAATTTACATATACTATTCTACGTTCGTTTTCTTAAAATTGGCAAGGTCTTTAACGCTTTCAGTCACACATTTTTAATTACACATTACTGATATACAAAGTGTGTTTTCTCTTGTTTGTGCACAGCTTGTTTTTACAGCGTGATGGATTCACTAATATCTAAATTCGAAGATTAATTTTGCAATATTTCAAAAATTTCATCAAAATTTAAAATATATTCCATTATATCACAGTGTTCATTTAATTGACCAGATCAATAAAGAGATAAAACTTCTTTCAAAAAATATAGATAAGGTGTAAAAATATTGCAAACACAAGAGAGGATATGAAAGTTTATAAAAATAATTTTTGTTGCACGACACATATCGTTCACATGTACACACTATGGATATTATCTCGGTGTTTCATTAAATGCTTTTATAAAATATTCATTTTTGCAGAAAATGAACCCAAAGATAGCGGTATATGTTTGACTATGTGAATGTCCATTCTAATGGACGTAATTGGTTCAATAGGTGTAAAACTTTTCACTCTGTACTCCGTTTTGTTAGCTGTCCATTGAAATGGACGCGGTGACTAAAAGGGTTAAAGTCTAAGCTTAATGTGAATATTAATTCTGGAGCAGTTATGTCAAACTATTTGAAGTTTTTTGTACTTTTAGATGTATGATTCCAACCTGGATACATAAGTATCGGGCGAATAATATATTTATATCAGATTTCTTTATTAATGCTCAGTTTAAATTTTTTATATAGGGAAATTTTTGCACTTTTTCTTTGTTCATATTACGATTCATGTGACTTTTAAAATTGACTATTATTATTATTATTACTATTAATGTTAGTAATAAAAGTTTTATTTTTTTTTTTTAAGAAGAAGAAAATTATATTTTGATTGATTAAATTTTACAAGAAAATAATAACTTATAATATACAGTTCTAATAAAAAATTCCTTAACCGATAAACTTAATAATAATTTTAAAAAATATACACGTGTGATAGTTATAAACATTCATTGCTTAATGAAATTTACAGGAAAAATTAAACCTGCAACGTGTAATTCATAAGTAAATTTTAAACACAATGGTTAAAATAATTTATAAAATTTAAAGAGGAAAAAAAAATTACAAAAATATATCAAATAAAATTTATATATAATATCATCGAATTTTAATGCTACCCTAGTAAGATATGTTTAATTCGTCTATGTTTATATTTTTTATACCTGTGTCGTAGAGACTGATAATCGTAGTTTCCAATTTCATTGACATTTTGGTCAGCAGACATTATGCATTAAAAAATTTTAAGGTCCTGTTTTTTATTATTTCTCGTATATAGGGATAGTTTAAAATGTCATGCATTGTTTTAATGGGCGTGTATCTGGATTTGTTCAACACTATTCTTAGGCAATGATTTCGTAATCGTTGTAATTTGTTTATATTACTTAGGCAGGTGTTCGACCATACAGGACTAGCATAAAGAATTTTAGGTTGAATTACCTGATTATAAATCAAAAACTTGTTCACCGGTGATAGCGTAGATTTCCTGTTAAATATTGGAAACAGTACACTCATTTTTTTATGTCCTCTGTAGATACACTCGTTAATATGTTCAGTAAAAGTTAGCTTACTATCTAACCGAGATAATTTACTTTAGATTTCCAGTCTAAGTACTCATTATGAATTCGAACAAAGTCATTTATAGCAGGTTTAAGCTTTATTCATATTAGCATTAATATAGGTTTAAAGTTATGAACTTTTTTACGAATTTCGCATTCCCTAGAATTTGATGTACGAGCTTGATTACAGTTTGCACATTTTATCATCGAACTATACACTATCTACTTGAATGTGATTGTCCGCATTTCATACATCTGGTAGAAGACAGATTATAGTTAGCTGGGACGTGGTCGTACAACTGGCACTTGAAACATTGGATAATTCCATTCTTGAGTCTGTATCTCCATCCAGGAAAGGATACAGTTTGATATAGCTTCTATAGTGATCACTTTCGTGATATCCGTACCAATTGGGGAAGTAACTAAATATAAAACGGATGCGTTACTTGTGAATTATTATGTTTCTATTCAACTGTGATATCGAACTTACAGTGGTAACGGTAGATATGACTTGCTTAATTTCTTGTTCAGTTATACCAACGGGTAAACCTTTCAGAACCATTTTTAACGGCTTTCTATTAGATGGTAAATGCGTGTAAAACTGACGACGCTGATCCTTCAATAATTTTATTAAAGAATCATTATCGTCAGTTGTCGTTGTATATAACAGTTTTCTGTTTCCGTTTACGCGTATTTTAAAATCTGATTTAACCACCGTTTTAAATATTTCAATTTCGTCTTGCATTCCAAATACGAATAAATTAGGGCAAATTCGAGACACCATCCAAGCATGAAATACATAATTATCGAGATATATATATCCTCGTTGGGGCACATGTACTTGTTACATGTGCTCTCAAGGATCCGGAGCTGCAACCGGAACGGGGTGCGTCCATAGGTGGCGGATAGTGGAACGGCCTACAGATATGTAGGTTAGCTGCGAATAAGACGTCAGTCGAGTAAGCAGTCGCAGACCAACAGCGGGTACTGGTGGAAAGCCTTATGTAGGCAATTACAGTAGTGACAGGGTAAGGAGACACGAGGGATGCAGACGGACAGTTTGAGGAGCTGTCTACTAAAAGTCTGCATATGACTGTCTCTCCCTCGGCGAGTTTGGGTCGCCGTAAAAACCGTACACCGTTACTCCTCAGTAACAACCCGCTGCCTTGCGATTAGGATGTTTGTCCAAAGGCTAAGGGAGTAAACTCTGACAGAAAATCCGACGCAAGACAAGGAGAAACCACCGCTGTATAATTCTCAAGTAAACCAACATAAAGATACGTCAAAATGTAATTAGTAGTGACGAAGCTGTTCAATTGAAAAGTGTCGGGCAAGGTAGGATAAGATCCTGGGCATCTCAGACCTTCAGCCAGCAAAGCCCCAGATTAATAAAACCAATATAGGTATCGGAACATGAAATAAACGAACAATGTTAAAAATAGGCAAACTGGAAAATGTAAAACAAGAAATGTTACGTAACAATAATGACATTTTAAGACTTTCTGAAACTAGATGGAGAGATGAAGGATAATTCAAGAGCGGGAACGTTCTGGTTATACATTCAAAAAAAAGTAAATGAGGACAAGGAGGAGTTGCAGTGTTATTGAAGCAACCGATAGCAAATACAATAATAGATATCCGTATTATTGAAAATAGACCTGTAAACATCTCAATAATACAAGTATACATGCCAACTACAGCAGTATCTGAAGAAGGAGTCGAGACTGTTTAGTCGTTATTACATGAAACATATGTCGATGACAATATTATAGTGAGGGGGGACTGGAATTCAATGATCCGTGAAGGGGAAGAAAATCCGGTAGTGGAAACGTTTGGTTTTGGGTAAACAAAAATAGTAGAGGACGAAGACTAGTCGATTTTTGTAACTAAGAACAATTTGTAATAACAAATACCTATTTTGAAATGCCATATAGACGACTACGATATACATGGAAAAATCCAAGCGACGACAAAAATAGATATCAGTTACACTACATATTAGTGAAAAAACGATACAAAAACCGAATAATCAAAAGCTGCGCATACCCAGGGGCACACGCAGACACTGATCATTCATTAGTAAAAATGATATCATTTGTAATAGATTTAGCAGACCACAAATAGGGACAAGAATATCTAAGTGGAATACGGGAGCATTGAAAGATAAAATTCGCAGAAGTATGCAATGAAAAAGTTAAAAAATCTAACATTAATTTTGGGAAACACCGAAGAGACGTGGAATACAATTACAAATATCGTGAAGCAAGCTGCAGGTATAGGCGTGCAACAACGGCAGCATAAGTCGTGGATCACAAATGATGCACTGAAGATGATGAAGGAAAAGGGATGTTATAAAAATATATCAACTAACGAAGGAAAAAACGAATACAACAGGTTAAGAAATGCAATAAATCGTGAGTGCAAACGTTTAAAAGAACAACGGTAATACACAGAAATTGAAAAATATATATTGAATACAGATACTGCATATAGAAAAATAAAACAATACTGGTTGAAACGTAAATGTTTACGTAGTCGTGTAATCCGTACATAAGAAGGATTAGTAGCACGAACAACAGAAGAAATACGATATACATGAGAAAAATATGTAGAAATTCTTTACAAGCAGCCAATCCAGCCATGGAAACTGAATTAAAAAAATCAGATAGAAGGGGAGGAGACGATATTGCGAGCAGAATTTGATGCAGCGCTACGATCTCTAAAGGATAACAAACGATAAACGTAGAATTATGGAAAAATAGTAGTTGCCAGGTTAAAGAAATGTTATACAAAATGATTTGTGAATTAATGTTAAGAGGAACATAGGCAAAGGATCATTATATATCGGTTATGATACCCATCCCAAAGAACAAAATGCCAAAATGTGTACAGATTATCGCACTATTAGCTTGGTATCTCATGCTTCAAAAATGTTGTTGCGAATAATTAAAAAAAAAGATTGAAAGAGATAATAGATAATTATTTAGATGAAACGCAATGCGGATTAAAGGCCGTTCTGCACGTGATGCGATAGTAATGTTGCGCATATTAGGAGAACGTCCAATAAATCAGGGTAAATGCGTGTATTTAGCTTTCATCGATTATGAGAAGGCTTTCGATAAGGTATCTTGGAAATATTTGTTTAGGCTCTTGCAGCAAATTGGTTGTCCCGAAAGCTTAATAAGAATAATTAATAATCTAGTTCGTTGTTGTAATGGTACAGAAACAGAGAGAATAAACGTAGCAAACGGTGTACGCCAAGGTTGTTTACTTTCGCCTGGTTTATTCAATGGCTTCGCGGAAATGATTTTGAAGAAGACGCTTAATGAACAAAAAGATGGTGTAAGGATTAGTGGAAATAGAACGCTATTAAATTTGCAGAGACGATCGAGTAGCGGAAAGTCCAAAATCGTTGCAAACTATGATTAGCAAATTATATAACACCATGGCGAAACACGGGATGAGTATTAACATATTTCAAAAACAAAAGTAATGACCGTAAGTAGGAAACATCAGCAATTTCAGTATAAATAATACGGCACTAGAAGAAGTAACATCGTTTAAATATATGTAGACGGATAGTGAACCATACCGGAAATACGCAAAAGAATAGCCATGGGTAAGTAAGCGTTCACAGATAAACGTTCACTACTAGTGCAACGATCAATGTCATTACAGTTACGTAAACAGCTTATGAAAACATTCGTTTGATCAACTGTGCTGTATGGCTCAGAAACTTGCGTGCTGAAACAAGTAAAAGACTGTAACCGACTTGAAGCATTTGAAACGTGGTTCTGGAGGAAATTTCGACAAATATCTTGGACAGAAAAAATTAGTAATAAAACCGTACTTGACAAAATGGGCGAAAGAAGAAATATCTTAAAACGGATAATGGGATGGTTTGGACATGTACTAAGATCAAAGCATATTATCCACAATTATTGAAGGGAAAATTGTTGGAAATCGACCATGTGGAAGACCGAGAATAACGATTATAGACACTGTAACGACTATCAAATACTCAAGTACTGAGCTTTACTTTCCTGTGGAATTAGACCATTAAGATAAACGGGTGGGTTAGTATCGCGTCTATTTTTGAATGTGAGATGTACTGACTTCGATGGGTTGACCTTAATTCTCCACTGTCGTGTCCATTTTTCTAGGTGACTTAAACCGGCCTGTAATTTTTCTGACGCCGCTATCGCATGTCGCTTGCGAACAATGCTGTATCGTCAGCGAATTCAGCAACCTCAATGTTGTGTTTAACTGGAGGATCGTGAGAACTGGGCCCAAAACAGGAGAAACCTGTCTAACGGCAGCCTCAAAAGGATAAAATTCATATACATCGCCGTCGTAATCTGGAAGAATCTACCTGTTAAATACGAGGCCAATAGCATGTAATACGAATCAAAGTGCGTTTTATTTTTAAAAGTAATCCCTCATGTCACACACGATCGAACGCCTGACTAACATCTGGGAATGCTGCAGAAAAATGCTGTTTCCTGTCGAAACAATTATTAATGTATTTTTGCACTCTGTGAATTTGCTCTACCGTAGAACGCCCTGGATGAAAACCCAAACTGGTTGTCTGGAATCATATCTTGCAGTGGTTCCATTAATGGAGACAATCGGCCAACAGAAGGAACGATTTCGTTATCACAAGATTCCGCCTGGCACACTCCAAACTTGCACGGAGACACCTCCCATCGAATCAAGCTCTCACACTCTGTTCCAACTGAAATTCTCATGTTACAATCCAACATCTATTCGTTAGCTGTCCAATTTATAATTTCTACCGAACACAAATTCTCAAATCATCCACTCTCTAAAATTCTGTCTGATCATCATGCTACAGTTGAACCCTCAAGATCACCAACTTATTTCAATTAGTTCCTATATTCTCATGCCTCTGGCCTAGGTGGCAGTACACGGCGTGTCAACAAAAGAAGAAGAAGAAGAAGAAGAAGAAAATCATTTGCCAGAATATGAAATCTGTTGTAAATCTCCGAATCGAGATTTTTGAATTTTTTAAATTTCTTTTGCAAACAGGTCACGTAAATTGCGTCACTTGTTTTTGCAATTTTCTTCTGAAAAAAAAAAGATTTTTCACCGTAATTGCCATTTACACATCTATATGTAAATCCTTTTCGTGTTATATTCATATACTGCATAAATTAAAAAAAACTTTAACATATTAAAAGTTATATGATACTTGATTCCCATCATTTATTATTCTATCTTTATACTTATAATTTTTTTGTTTTGTTTCATAAAAAAAGGTTTTTTGAATTTCCGAAATCAATCTTTCCATTTTTCTCAAACGAAACAAAATAACAGAAAAACGAGAATTCAAACTCGCGATAGTGCGAGTAAAATCAAATATTAGTATTAGCGAGGGATTGTATTCGAACACACTCGGGTCTAGCGTAAAGTTTGATACAATAACTTGTTTATGTAATTAAGTGCGTATCGATCGAAAGTAGTGAAGATTTCCTATTCAATATACATTTACACGCTTCGTAAAAGTCAGCCTGGAGTCATTAATTGCGGCCGTTAATCTGTCCCTGATAATGCGATGCTAGATGAAAATCGTTGTGGTGGAAGTGCTCGTCATATGGTAAACGAAAGTAAATGTACGCAGGTTGATTTTACGTATCAACCGTTACAAATTAAAGGGTGTGGTGATTATTAGCCAAGAAAACTATGTTAAATACTTAGGCGTACGCTTAGATTGTAAATCATTAGGCAAAAAAAAACAACAGTTAGAAATAAAATTGCACGAATTAAATTGACTTGGAGTTTGTCACTAGAAAACAAACTTCTAGTTTATAAAATAATCATAAAGCCAGTTTGGACATACGGTTTAATGTTATGTGCAAAAGATACACACATAAATAGGATACAACGGTTTCAGAGCATAAAACACATGGTCTTCCCACCTTGGTACGTGTCGAACCGTACGTTACATATCGAGACTTAAATATCCCATACGTGAAAGACTAGATCAAACGTGCTGCAAATATGTAATCCGTTTAGAAACACACACAAACGTACTGGCTGATTGAATCTACTTGACACTAGTCAAGATGTTCGTAGGTTAAAACGTAGTCGACCGTTTGATCTGGCTTAATTTCGTCCATCGCTGGAAGCTAACCCCTAACAAGTTATTTCCCGTTTCAGTCCAATTGCTGGATGGCCACTTGGCCAGTTGTAATTTTGAAATTATTAAAAATATATATATATATATATATATATATATATATTTATCCGAATCGGGTTTGAACAATTATAAAATTAGGCATTAAGAGCGTTTTAGGTGACTTACGAAGGGTAAGTACACCGAATTCAAGTGTACTAAAGTAGAGTTGTATGGTACATATTTGCCTGAAATCAGCGATATCGTCTATTCTTCGGTACATCTTGTAAAAAGTTAATTTGTAGAGAATATGAAACAAATGAAGGTGACTTACAAAACATATTTTACTTTTAATAAAATTACGAAAATTCATTACATCGCTAATGACGTTCATTTGCATAATTCTAATATATCTCTTTAACACTTGTAACCTTGCTTAGAGTCCGACATCCAATCACATTCGATTCCTGATCACTTGCTATACGCTTATATGTATATAAATATTAATATTCTTTTAGAATATTAATATTATTAAATATTGAAACTAAAGTTATACGTTAAGTAAGCGGAACCGAGCTAATTCAATATGAAAAGTTTTATCTTAATTTGCGCCATTTGCATAATTTTACCATCGGCGTGTTATTCCGCCAATTTGGACGTAAGTCAAATTTATGTTTTTATATTTCAAAATAATATATATGTGTGTGTATGTATTTTTTTTATCCTATATCAGTCCACCGCTGGACGTAGGTTCTCTCCTCCAATCTACACCATTCGTTCCGGTTCTGAACTTTCTGAATCCACTTATTCTCCGCTACCTGAATTATGTCGTCATATCAACGAACCAAATGTTTCTTCCTTTTACAAATCTCTTCTTCTTCCTTGGCCACCATTAAAACACTCGTTTTGTTCATCTATTATCCTTCCCTCAGGCTATATGCCCTGCCCATGTCCAGTTTAGTTTGGCCATCTACTTCATCGCGTTACCAAGTACGATTTTTCTCCGTATACTAAGTATCTCGCTTCCGGTCCGACCCTTTTCATATGAAAGTCCATGTTTGCGATCGATAGGTAAGAAAAAAACTGATTCTTCGTGTCGTTTATTAGTTCCCCGATAGCTACTCGTGCTAATCATATTCTACAGAGTACTTCTAGCTGCATTATCTTTTTCTTGTCAGTCGTAACTTTTCGTCCGCGATACACGCACTCGTTGACGGTTTCTACTACACTGTGTTATTTGTTTCTATTCGGACACTTTCTGTTTAGTGTTATGCAAGTTTATCTTTAGTACTATTTCATTCTAATGAGTTTTATTTATATATATATATATATGTATATATATGTATATATATATGCACGTGTGTGTCCCTGAAATGTATGCGAAAACTAGTAATACATAAATACATACATATATATATATATATACACACATATATATACACATATATATACATACACACACACACACACACACACACACATATATATATATATATATATGTGTGTGTGTGTGTGTGTGTGTGTGTGTGTGTGTGTGTGTAATGTATGTATTTTTTAGAAATATTCCTTTACGAATAATCGTGGTAATATCATACAGATATAATTTTTTGCTCGGTTTTTTACTTTTTGGTCAATTTACCAGTTTTCAATATGTATATTTTCATGTGGGCGTCTATTATAAATTAATCGACCGCAGAATAAACATCTCAGAATTGGTAATTTTGAGAATATTCCTCTCCCTTGTTTATACTCATCGCATTGTTATATGTTCTGTCGATTCTTCCGAACCGCAATAATCTAATCGCGTGATAAGCTATTTATAATACCTAAACGTCATAAGTAAAATAATGTTCGATGATGTTCAGCAGACAGTTTTCATACAGTTTCCGTGTCAAAATTTTTGTCTAAATGCTATATGGCTCTTTTACTTATCTATAGGTAACCCCCTTTCGGGCGGATTTCCACTCTGTAGATTTGATCCGATTTTTGATATAACCGATCGCCGAAAAACTGTAACATATTCTTTCCATTTCATTTGTTTCATATTATTCTGTTCACTCCTAGTTAGTGAGTTTTTTCGTCGTCTTATTTTATTTATCGTAATTTTTATTTTTGCGTTACTTTTTTTTAAATATTGTGTAGATCTCCATATGCCGTTTGTAACTACCACGGTTATTACAGCATAAGGAGATATGTGTGTCTAGTTTATATGTATGCTAGGAGTCCGCTTTCTCTTGCAAAAGCCAGAATACTACCGATTGATTCGGGCTTGTTTCAGAGTATTTTGCGTATCGGGCCCTCTATTTAGTGTTTTAGCCTGTGTAGTGTGAGTGTTTGGCAGGTGTAGATTAAGTGTGTGACTGTTGACGCTGTTAAATGTCCGCATAGGAGGCAGTTTGTTAGTGAAGGGCTTTTGATATAAAGATAATTGTGCGATATGGCTGTATGACCCACACGTAGACTGTTTAAGGTTACCATGCTTGTGCCATCTGGAGGCCACCAAGGTTCTACGGTTGATTTTATGCTCGTAAGGACGGTTGTTTGTGAGGTCCAGTCGTTGGTCCATTCCTGTTTATTGTTATTCACGAGGACGTGTACTAATGTTGATGGAGGTGGTGAGTGTTCTGGTACTGGTGAAAGTACTATAGACCGAGCTTCAAGGTCTACTTTATCACTACCGTGCATCCCAATGTGACTTGGGATCCGCAGAAAGCGAATTTACCTTCCTTCCTTATGTAGTGTGTGTAGATTGATTTCTAATATTATGGTATTTTTATCGTCTCGACGGCATATTAATTGTAGAGAGGAGAGGGAGTATGGTTATAACCAATGCTTTTCGACATGGAAGTACAGCTGATGTACTGAAGTGCATAATTCCATACAACTGTGCATCCAGAGAAGCGCAGCCATCGCTTAGTCGGATTGAGCGTAGTATATTATCAATTTGGTAAGACTGCCGGTGAATTCTCGCCGCCTGCTGTAGGCTTCGTCTGTGTATGCGTGTGTGTGTAGTCGTTGTATTTTTGAAGAGTGCTTAATACCATTTCTAGAGTGCTTAATACCATTTCTAGTGCTTAATACGATTAATTCTGTATTGTTGGATATATACTTCGTAACATACTAACGTTCTGATATTAGAAATACAACGGTAAATTCTTCAATAATTTGTAAATTGATTAATAATTTGTCGCCGCGACTTCTTGAGAATAATTTCCATAATATCCGATTGAGTTTTAAAGAACGGGCTGTATAAATTTTCCTCGTAAACCGTAATAAACGTTACGGTGTTAAGATTTCGATCCGAATTAAGAATAATCGAAATATTTCGATAAATTCCCCGCCAGGTAGAATATTTTTAATCGAGGACAAGCGATATTAATATTCGGTAAACGGAGAAATTACAGAGCTGACGCTGTTGGAAGGAAAACACTTTATTCGATATAAATTTTAACAAATATATCACGATATTAATAATAAACAAAATAAAATCAAAACACCGTTCGCGATGTGTTACGATGCGTTTAATAAAACGTAATATACTCGTTTCACTGCCTTTAACAATAGTAATCTGTGATCTTTCGAAGAAGCAATGGTCCGTGTTGGAATCGAAACGGAAGCGATATAAATATCTAGGACAGTGTAAAGTCGCCCGATTTAAAAAGGATAGAGTGAAAAATCGATGAAGATAAAATATCAGCCGTTAAATGAGTATTATTAGCGGAAAGATTGTATTTTAATTATCGATATTATAAAATACAGATAAAATTGTCGCTTGTAGGAAACGGCACACGATAGTAGAATAACTCCAACTTCGTTCAAATATTTAGAACAGATTATAATCTTGACTGTATACCGGCATGAAGGTATATAAAAGAAGATCCGCAGTAAAAGAAAAACCCCGTTCGTACATAACCGATATCTTTGTAATTGCGTAATAAACAGTTTATGAATCTAGTCTGAACCGCGCTGTATGGCGCAGAAACGTATGTGTTAAAGTAGGTAGAATACTTGAAGCGTACGAGATGCGGTGTTCGCGGAACTGCAACGAATACGATGCCGCGCGGTCATGATAAAGTTTTTATTTTAGACAGGATATGAAAAACTGGACTAGGATTGTTCAGGATCAAATCAAAAATTATCTACAGGGGCTGAATTATATAAAAGAAAAAAAATCGCCCGGGAGCCCCATAATGTTATGAACTATATTGAAAGAAGCCTGTGTAGAAAATTTGCGGCGGATTCAAACGATGATAGAAAGTGATCGTATTGCGATGATTTAGCCAGACAGCACTGCTACATAAAACATAATCATAAAATCAAAATCAAAATCTAATTCAAATCAAATTTATTTGAGTACAATATGCAATGTTGCAATTTATGCATTTACAGTTTATTATAAACATTTATACATAGGAGCAAGTACGAAGTGCTTACAACCGTATTATACACTAATATATAAAATATAATAATCGTACTCAAATAATTGTATAAATATATACAAATTCACGCATCGACGAATGTACACATCCAGAAGCGCGTACACATTCACAAAGCACGTTTAACATTAATAAGACGTAACGTGCATAATGGTTTGCTCATTTTGAAAAAGAAAAACCGCAAATAGGTTACAATAATAATAGTATTATTAATAATAATAAAAACAATCAAATCAAATCAAATTTATTTTAATTTCAATACAATACACCAGTACATTTCGAAATAGAAGAAATATAAAATAAAAATACCGAATACGAATAAACGAATAAAATAAAATAAAAAAACGAATAAATAAACATTGAGAAATTAATTACTGTTTATACGAAACTAAAATAAAGGAAATTAAACCGCCTATGCGCAACACTACGCGACGGCTGGATTATTATTATAATATTAAAACAATCGAAATATTTATCCAAACTTAATTATCAGTAATCCACATAGCCTTTATATAAAATCACAACACCTGCAGAGGACTGAAAAATTTATCCATGCTACAAAATACAGTAAGTTTTGATGAATGTTAATTTTTCCTTTGAAATCTTCATAATTAATTAGTTCAAAAAACTGTCATCGTTTAACACTTTTCTCGTCTTTGCAGCAGATGCATTTAGTTAATAGTTTCTTCTTTTGTAATTAATTAGGCTAATTTTTAGTTCTCTAGGCAATTGTACTCTACTGCTCCGGCAATAAATTGTCTGCAACCTCATTCTTGTTTTATTATAATGAGGAACTATCGCCTTGGTTGTACCGTGTCTTTTCATTTTATCCATTAATATGCCAAACTTATTACCATTTATGAGAACAAACTGCAGCAAAATTAACCCATATAAATTACAGATAGAAGTTCATTTTCTACATTCAAATTCTCATTCATGATTATTCTCTTTAAGAAGTGTTTTTGTAAAATTTCAATCGGTTTAATTATCTCGACATACCATAATAATAATAATAATAATAATAAATAATAATTAATAATAAAGTTTACTCGTTCGTCCGTGATTTATTATAAGTAGAACTGAAATTTTTGGAAACTTATTCAAATACTCTAATCTACATGTTGAAGTACTACACGGTCATCAGAAGATAAGTTAGAAGACTACAAATGGCCATACACACAAAACAAAAAAAAATTTAATGCGAAGTAACAAATCAAATCGATCTCTAAAATATTAACACGTCGCAACGATGCCAGTCGAATATATTAAGAATTATAACAAATGCGCCATGGTACATGCGCAACGTTAACCGGAATCGGGACCTAAATGTACCGGATGTGCGCGAGATAATCCAAACGAATAGCGAACATTACCTGCACAGGTTAGAATATCGACTGGCAGCTGACTCGCTAGATATAGACTGAACCGTTGCACCCTATTACACCTTCCACATCGGTTTCCGTGGTTGGCCGGGAAACTCCGAGTATCATTGATAAATTATATCTTCCATCGTGTCACAACCCTATATAGATAAAACGCTTCTCGGCCACGTAAACCGGATTGTAATTTTAAAATATATAATTTTGAAAAAATCGCAAAAAAATTAATTGTTTGACCTGCGAAATTGACGACGTCAACTAATAACGACGAAGATTTCAAATTAAAAGTCGAAAACCGAACGGAGTGAATGAATTTCGATATTTAGCCGCACTGTTAACAAACGAAGACCGAAGTCGGAAAAATACTCAAATAATCGTTCTTCAGGAAGTTAATGATTGTAACGAAGTGAAAGAACGTTAAAAATGAATGCAAAAACCAAACGGACGTGTTCCTGAGACGCGCAGCTGAAGGGAAGATTTTAAATGCGCACTAAAAGATTAAATGCTTTTGAAATGTCGAACGCTAAGAAGAATGCGACGGATGGCTGCGCAGATTACTACAACGGAACCGGAAAAAAACACCAGGCGCGTAAAATAAGAGGACTGTACTGTTCGACGGAAAATACAAAAGAAGAAGAAGACGAAAACGAAAGTTAGACTGGAGATGAAAACGACCAGCTTCAGCAGAAATATCGATTCAGCCGGTAAAACATGTAAAACCGTGTTGATTTATGTCATCTTCCGACAAGAATAAGCAACATGATTGATCCTATGAAGCGATTACGTAACACGGTACAATTATTAGGAGAACCGTTAAAATAATAAATTTCGAGAGATGTTCTCTCGCATTTAAAGAAAAATAAAATAAATTTGAACGCGGTAGAAATAATTCCCATTTGTCGACAATTCGAGGAATGTAGAAAATTGAATGGAATAAATTAAAAGAAAAAAAATTGAGCGGTTATGTTAAAAGAGAATTTTGAACGATTTTTTAAATTTTTTTTTCATTTTTTTTTTTTTTTTTTTTTAATGGGGATGCCATTACAGCCTACCCAACGTGATACTGTAATTCCTAACTCATATATAAAGTCGGACAGCTTCTCTAGAAATATCGCTATTAAACAGATGTAAATTATCGAGGAATTTAATTTTCATCCGCTTTTAGAATTCGAACAGAACGAAGAATTTCGGTTGAAATATATTACAACCATAGAAGCGCGAAGCGATTTCTAAATTCGTGCAATTCGGTCCATCGAAACTTAGATCTATACAATGAACCGACTGTCGAAGTTATGGAAAAACGCGGATTTGTACTAAAATCGAATTAGTTCGGACTTTATTTTTTTATACGATTCGAAAAGTCGGGGACAAATCTCAAAGATTAATATAAGCTTTCGAATTTCGGAGTTGGATGCCGCGAATGTCACGTACGACGAAAAGAAATCCGTGCTGACAGCTCGACGTACGTCCGCGCAGCAAATACTGCCTGAAAAATATATACACCTTTGAAATGAAAACCGTAAGAGACAGTTATTTCGAGTCGATGGTAAAATTTTGAAATCTAGAACACCGTAGAAGTTCTTTGGATATATATATATATTGTAATGTGCTTCACCATAACTTTATCTTCATCGACGTATGTTCGTATATATATATTTATGAACTGCCCTAGAACGTGTCTTCAGGATGTTGAAGCGGAGCTTAACATCAGAATAATTGGGGAAAGATTATTTACGTTTCGCAGACGATATATATAGTCCTAATAGGCAATAGTGTCGAGCAAATACGATTACTGATACACGAACTTGGCGCGCATTCTGTGAAAATAGGACTGGAAATAAATATAGGAAAAACCAAGACGGCGAAAAAATTGAACGCGTAAGTCGATAACCTGGGCTGGGAAATTACTACGGACAAGAATAATATAATGCATTTGGAAACTAAAAGAAGAATATCGCTCGCTTAGTTTGCATTTGGAAATAAAAAAAACTGTTTTTTAGAAATAGGGAAATACCGAATATCCCCTTAAAAGAAAGTCGTATAATCAATCTTGATATACGGAGCTGAAACATGGAACCTCGCTACAGCTAGAAGAATTAGGAAAACGGTACATTATACTTGGAATCAGGATCAAAGATTTACATGGACGAATAGACGGAAATTGGAAGATGCAGTGGAGCAGATGGCCGGGTTAAAATAAAAATGGGCCGGATATTTGGACGAAAGATGGACGAATATATTACAGCGGTGATGACCAGTTGGCAGCCGGAGTCAGGGAGGCTAATATAGGTGACGATGCTGTTAAATAGGCAGCAATCGATTGGATCCGAGCCGCACAATGTAGGAGCCGTTGAAAAAGTTGGGGAATGCCTACATTCCGGCAGAATGATATTGCCGACTTCGACTGCTGTCGACGGCTGGGTAGGCAGAATTAAAAAACAAAAAAAATGAATCGCCAACTATATAGGGGACGTTCGATGAATGTTTTATTAAGAAAAAAACAATATCACGCGCGTGTTTGATTTCAGATAAACGCGGAAGTGGAAACAACCGGACTGTTTTCCGATTTGTCCGCTTCGAATCCGCATACGTTCGCCGTAAAATCTCTGCATCCGATAGTGAACTATTTCGACTATTTATCGATATTCGGAGTATGGGGCGACGTACTCAAGTATCTGATCGAAGACGATCGAGCATTCGGTCGACATGTAGCGTACGTCGACGAATGTTTAAAAGATATGATCGGCGACGAACAACGTTACAAAACGATCGTCAGACGAACATTACGAGATTATAAACCGTTAGTAAAAGCGTTTTCTAAACTGAACCGTCTACTACCGTCAGCGTTCGACGTGAAGTCGCGACGAACCGGTCGAACGTTCGGCGACGCTTTAAAAACGCTGTCGAACATTTCCGACCAAATCGACATTTCCGACGAATTATTAAAACGTTTAAACAGTTACGACGGCAAAGTCGAACCGAACGATTCGGTACACATTCGGATTACGGAAGAACTTTTAGGCTCGGATATGTGGCAACGCGGTAAACAATTAGCCGAAAATGTTTTACGAAGACCGCTCGAATTGAATATGGATTTTCCGAATCTATCGCAGTTTGAACGTTTACCGATGACGGTCGCCCAAATGTTAGCCAGCGTTAATTTCGACACGGTTTTATTACTAATTCGCGAATGGACGATCTTTCTAACCGATCTCTACGACGACTACGTACAAGACGGAATGCGAGTTTTAGATCGATTATACGATCCGCGTACCGGACTATCGATGGGGAAAAGTTTAGACGCTATTTTGAATGCTTTAAATCAACCGGAAAATCTACGAAAATTATCGACCATTATGAATAACGTTCGACGAGACGTATTTAGACAACCGAAAAAGTATATATCGAAAGCTTTAGACGTTGTTAAAAGACTCGGCATGAAATGTCCGTGCTTGGAAAAATTAGCCACTCAATTGAACCAAGCCGCTCCCTCGACTCTATCGAATATCCCGTCGGCTAATAGAAGAACTACTAACAATAATGACAATAAGGTAGTACCGGCGTTAAATCCGAACTTGAAGACGATTTATTATTATTATTGTTTTAAATATATTATTTATTTTCGGTTCAGTATGTGTCACCGGCGGTTTCGCCGTCAGTATCTAGTTTATATTAGTTGAAAAATGAATTTTCCTCGTAACTAATTGGATTTCTAATTCATCGGTATATGCAGAATATGTCGAACATTAAGCAGAAGCATATAAACATTGATCATCTCGTTTAAATCGGTCCGGTGAAATAAAATTGTAAAATCGTCATAGTTGAGCTGGCAGACGGTTAGAGTTGAACCTTCGTCTACGAATAATAGTCATTAAATTAACTTAAAGATGTTAACGTATATATATATATATATATACTTAATTACAAAAATCAGTTTAAATCACTAAAAGTTTATTTGCTTAAATTTCACAAAGCTTTTCGGCAACTACGCCATTATCAAGCGATATTTAAATAAAATAAAGATTTAACAAAATATTAATTTAAATATAAGTTCACAAATTTATATTTAAATTAATATTTTGTGTTTTTTAAATCTTTATTTTGTTTAAATACCGCTTGATAATGGCGTAGTTCCCGGAAAGCTTTGTGAAATTTAAGCAAATAAACTTTTAGTGATTTAAACTGATTTTTGTAATTAAGTAATAAAAAATCACTACATTCCACAATCTAAACTTTATATATATATATATATATATATATATATATATATATATATATATATATATATCGTCATTTTCTCCTCAACCATTTGGTTGGTGGACAACATGGCTGTTCAGTAATTTTCTATCACCGGCCAAGTTTTTCACTTCAGCAATAACTTGTTTTCTGTAATATGTTCTACATAAACTTGATTTGCGGTCTTTTTTTTGGTCTATTACCGTTTAATCTTCCTTCAATTAAATTTGTGATCCAAGAAGAGTGTCTTATTAAGTGACCGATCATACTGTTTCTTCGATTTTTATAGCTGTCATTATTCTTGATTCTTCTTCGGAATGCCTCTTTATTTTTGTGATTTTTTCAGCGGAACATATCTTCATCATCCTTCTGTAGCACCACAATTCAAACGTCTGTACTTTGGATATATCTCTTTTCAAAATAGTCCAGGATTCGCACTCATATAATGCTAGGCTTCGAATGTAGGTTTTGATAAATAATTTTCTCGTGTTCGATGAAATATTTTTGGAAGAGAGCAAGGTTCTCTTTTTATTGAACGCATTTTTGGCTCGGGCTATTCTTCTTCTAACTTCCTTTTCGCTCCTTCCATCCATTGTGATTAGGCTTCCTAAATAACAAAATTTTGTGGCAGTTTATGTCCATTTGAAGATATATTCACATAT
Source organism: Coronaproctus castanopsis (assembly GCA_032883995.1). Lineage (NCBI taxonomy): Eukaryota > Metazoa > Arthropoda > Insecta > Hemiptera > Monophlebidae > Coronaproctus > Coronaproctus castanopsis. The sequence continues at coordinate 61,300,210 of CM065053.1, forward strand.
CTGTCAGTTTCTGTTTCGAGCATTCCATTATTTTGGTTTTACTTACATTTATTTTCATTTTGCACCTTTCAATCAGTATAGTATTTAAGTCGTTGAAAGCTTGGTGTAAATTTTATTTCACTTTCCGCTATAAGCGCTATGTCATCTACATATCGTATAGAATTATACCGCAGACCGTTGATATTAATGCCAGTTTTTCTAATTACTGCAAATATTTTCATTGCTTCTTCTATATATATATATATATATTGATGACTGGCAACATCCTTGTCTGACTCATTTTTTGACATTGTGTTATTATTTATTATTACTTCCCTGATTCTTGTATAATTGAGAAAGTAATCGTCTGTCTTTGTAGTCTATGCGCAGATCTTTTAAAACCTCGAATAAAATATTCCAATTAACCGAATGCTCTTTCAGTATTACCTACGAATGCCATATACACGCTTTTGTTGATTTCCAAGGGTTTTTTCGATAATCAATCGTAGTGACAGTATGGCTTCTCGGGTGCTTTTTCCTTTTCTAAACTGATCCTCAAGTAAGCTACTTTCTATTTTCTTTTCTATACGTCTGTATATGATTCTAGTTAATATTCTCATGTATGTGATAGAATATTTAATGGTTTGTGTTCTTCGCACGTTTGACTATTGTTTTTTTTTTTTGGTAATTGCCAGCAGGTTAGCATTTGTGAAGCCCGTGGGAACATTTCCCGTTACATATATTTATTTTAATGTATTTTTCTCCGTGCTTCCCACATTTTGTAAAAGTTCTCCCGGTAGCTGATCTATCTCTGGTGTTTTTCGGGGCATTCTTCTGAAGCTTTGTCGAATTCCTCTCTTCAAATATCTGGACCTATCTCCGTTTCGCTGATTCGGTCTTCTGTTTCTAAAACAGAATCATGTAGTGGTTCATCATTGTAAAAATCTTCAATATATTTCTTCCACTTCTTCTGTATTTCATCGGCATTAATTAGTATTTTACCTTCGTTGTTTTTTACACTATTCGACTTTTTACTACGATTTGCGAATTAATTTTTTTTCCGTACATCCTTTTTTAAAATCTTCATCTATCGCTTTGAACTCCGTCAAATCAATTTTTCTTTTGCACTTTCTCTATTTATTTTGTTTCTTAATGTGTTGAATTCCTTACCTTTAATTTTGAGTTGTCTTTTTTGTTACATTAAATCTGGGATTTCTTTTGTTATCCGAGGTTTGTATGCAGTCTTGTTCTCTTTCCCGATGGTGTTTTTCCGCTATGTGGTCTATTTTCTCTTTGATATATTCCGATTTTTCGTTAGTGTTGTATTCATTTACAGTCTGAGGAATTATCATATTATTTGTTTCCTCCTCAAACGTTTTCTTTAATCATTCTTGACTTTATTTATATTCTCTATCTCTTTTGTGATTTATTTATTAATACATTTTTCAATCTATTTGTCATTATCACTGGGATATGATCTGATTGAATATATGTTATAATTTGGTTTCCGTATTAACTGCGAACAAGCATATAATCTGATATCTTCCATTATCTCCTTCCAAGTATACCGTTTCCTCTTCGGCTGGTCAAATAATACATTCACTATTACAAAAACATTACCTGACACAGAATTCCACTAGACGTCTTCCTCTTACTTTTCTTGTTCACAATCCGTATTTTCCTGTAATGGTTTTTGTTTCTTCTTCACCTACTACAGCGTTCCAATCCCCTAGTAGTATCAAGTTATCTCGATCATCAACGCTTGTAATAAGGTCTTGAATTTATACGTGGTAAATTCATTCCTTTAACTAAATTCGAATTTTGGAATTTACTGTATGTTCTACATTCGTAGTAATATTGTTTATTACTTTTTAGATGCCGAATTTGAGAAATGTGAAACCAATGATTGGTCAGAATTCACTGGACAGGCAAGATTCGTTAGGTCGTATACGCGATTCGGCTAGAGCTACCATTGAAAGCGTTTTACAACAAGAAAAACAACAACAAGGTCCCGGAAGAGTACGACCCGATTTTTCGAAGGGATCGGCTGATCTCACTTCGTTGCTCACTTCGTTGTGATGATTAAACCACCATCACGAATATTTTCATATCCGCAGTTAATTTACACTTTTATTTTACGTTATATAATAATTATTGTATACAGACTACACACATGCACATATATATATATATATATATAATTTAAACATATAAATAATATGTAACAGTGAACTCGCTGACGGTGGATGCACGAATAAAAATTCATTCGAATTAAATTATTTCTTATTTATTACGTATACAGGTCCAACGTGTGAGCGCAAGTGATTATAGACGATTTCAAGTAAATTTCAAGTTATAATACGCATGTACATACATACTGTCTTACAGAAATGCTTGATTCTAAGATATCTATTTTTAAATTTAATCCCTCCCCTTGTAGCCGCTATAATAATATATAAAATCTTTAAAATGATTTTATCATGTTTTTACCAATAACGGGAGTGAATAGTAACGGAGATTGGGGAGTAATTTTAAATTTTATCGGAAAGGTTTTAATAGATTGTGTACAAATTACATTCTCCCGCGCTGTACAAAACGAAGAAAAAATTTAATAACAATAGAGTACAAAAGTAGATAAGTTTCAGTAGTGACGAACGTTGGGTATAGATGTCGCAACAATCTTTAAAAAAAAAATATTAGAAATCTTTTACGCGACAGAACTGTCAGGTTGTAAATCCGACTGAAGTATATACCATTGTATGGTATAGAGTCTACTGAATAATCGAAACGATTAGGAATGTGTTGAAATGTGGATAATGAGGCTATCACTCAGCAAACTCTTCTGATTGTGCGATATTTCAAAAAAATGCAATCCACTTCAAATCGGTCATCGATAAGTTGCAGTAACAGCAATAATTATATTAATTCTAGCTGCATTAATAGTAACAGTATTAGTAGTACAATAAGATACGTAATCATATTAATCATAATGATAATATTAATATTAATACAGAGCTACCAGTAGTACTTACAGTAACAATTCTGCATATAATGATCACACTACTACTCAAAGTAAAAGTCTTTGCTGATATTACAGCGGTAGAAACATTAGTTGAACATTACATTTAATTGATTTTTCATCTATGAATAATACTAAAAATGTAACAACTCTAGTTGCGTGTAATTGTAATTCCATCATTAATAAATATTTGCAATTGCATAACACGGCAATTCGGAACTATATTGATATTATCACCAGTGGCGGCTCGTGCATACAAAATTACCAGTATAATTTTTTTTTCATATTAAAAAATCAATTACAATTATCCAAAATTTTGAAATTTCGTTTAAAAAAGTAATTTTTTCTCTTCGGATGCTCATTCTAGAACGTTGGTGAGGGCTACGTATGATGCAGCTCTTGTTGGCACATTTAGGAAACATAAAAAGCGTGGTTCCGCCAGAAAACGATGTTAAAGGCGCATGCGCAGTGGTTTCTTTTTTTTTTTTTTTTTTTAAGGTGCCGTGTATCACAACTCAGGTTAGAGGCACCGAAGCTATTTTAATTAAATCAAAAGGATATATGTTTGTAACTTTTAAAAACTTAATGGTTTTTTCAAGTTCCGCTGGATTATCAGAGAGTGTCGTGTGAATTGAAATATTGCCATCAGGATGGTATTTTTGAAGTGGCGTACACTTTGTAAGCATGTGTTCGACTGTTAGAGGCTCCCGTCCGCAGTAGCAACATATCGGTTGTTTTTTTTTTTCTATTAAGTAATTATGGGTTAATGACGTATGTCCAATTCTGAGCCGAGTTAGTACAACATCATCACGTCGCGATGGGATGATTGTTCTCCATGGATCTGTGTTTAACTTGACGTTTCGAAGTTTGTTGGTTGTGGGAATACGCTTCCAGTGTAAGTTCCATGCCTCGTGAAATTGGTTTTTGATATTGTGTATTTCGTCTTGTATTGGGATTGAAATTTTTGGTACTGGGAACATCTCCGCCGCTTCTTTCGCAGCGATGTCAGCTTCTTCATTTTCCTTTATGTTGGAGTGTGAAGGGATCCAGCATATGATGGTTTCTTGTACGTGTTGGTTAGCTGCCAGGTGAATATCTTGGGCTATTGGGTGGTTAGATTTTGTGGGATCGAAATTAATGCTTTGAACGGCGTAAAGTGCGTCGGTAAAAATAACTATTTTTGGTAAGCGTAAGTCTCTAGCCAAATTGATAGCTAAGTTGATTGCCATTAGTTCAGCGGATAGTACTGAAAATTCGGTTGGTAGAACGTATCTTACGGTGATATCTCGATGTATGACGGAACAACCCGTACCTTGGGTTGTCTTTGACGCATCTGTGTAGAATTTTTCATATGAATCGAATGATTTCATTAGACTGTCATAGGCTCTTTGTTTTGACATCATATTTTTGTTGTGTAATGCCAATGATACGTCAATATTTAAATTTGTTCTTTTGTTTGGTGGTAGCGATGGTATTACGCGATGATCAGTTTGTTCTGAAAGATTGAGTTTCAAGGTCTTGATGATATTTGTAATATGAGTTTGAAATAACCCTGTTGAGTGGGGGAGGTGACGTAACATTTTTGTTTTTTGTATGTTTGTTGTATGTAATCTACTTTTGGTGTATGTATCAAGCTTCATCATTAAGTACTCTCGACGAAATTTTAGCGGCCATTCATTGGCTTCAATTAATAGGCTAATTATCGGACTAGTGCGAACAGCTCCAAGAGCCAATCGAATAGCTGAATGATGAATCGGATCTAAAGTACGCAGAATCGATGATTTTGCCGTTCCATAAATTGGAGCACCATAATCTAAACAGGGACGTATTATTGTTCGATAAATTTTGAGTAAGACGGCTCTGTCGGCTCCAAAAGAACTATTAGATAGTTTTTTCATTAAATTCAATTTCTTTAGGGACGATTGTTTTAATTCGTTTATGTGTTGCCTCCAAGAGAGCGTGTCGTCGAATGTTAGGCCGAGATATCTGACTGCTTGTGTCTGAGGGATTGGTATATTATTTAGTGTAATGACTAGGGTTTTATCACAGCTCATTAATTTGCAAAAGTGGATGCATTTTGTTTTTGATACCGAGAATTCTAAACCGTTTTGTGTTGTCCACTCATACGCTTTATTGATTGCATTTTGTAATCTCCGAGTACCTGATTGTAGATTTTTACAACCGATACTGATTGTGAAATCATCTGCGAACAGAGTAGAAGATATAGACGCAGGAACAGATGTTGTTAAATCGTTTATTGCTATAATAAATAATGTTGGACTTAGCACCGAACCTTGTGGGACACCGTTTTGCAGCTGTTTTAAGGCGGATATAGCTCGACCGATTCTTACTCGAAAAGTGCGCTCCGATAGGAAGTTTTGTATAAAGTACATTATGTGTCCTCGAAAGCCCCATTTGTGCAAAGTTAAGATTGTTTTTTTCTTCCAAATCCGATCAAATGCTTTTGTGATATCGAAGAAGACTGTTAAGGTGTGTTTACGTTTTGTAAAGTTGTTTTGAATGAACGTTTGTAAGTGAAGAAGGTGGTCTGCTGTTGATCGTGATGGTCGGAAGCCACATTGTTTCGGTGATAACAGTTTTCTGTTTTCTAGTTCCCAGATTAGTCGTTTGTTGTCAATTTTTTCGAAAATTTTACATAGAACGGAAGTTAATGATATTAGTCTGAAATTATCTAATTGTGTCGGATTTTTGTTTGGTTTTTGTATTGGTATTATTATGGATTCTCTCCATTGCCTTGGGAAAGATCGAGTTGTCCATATGTGGTTAAACAGCTGAACTAGCTTATCATACATACAATCTGGAGCCTTCTTTAGGAGTAGGATGTGAATATTGTCAGCACCGGTTGCCGATTCCTTCATGGAATTAACAGCGTTGACAATTTCGTTTTTCTCGATAAGGGAATTATATGTCGGATTTGTTGCTGTATCGAATTTTAATTCTTTAGATTCCATATCTTGTTTGATTTGTAATGAAGACAGTGGCAATTTATTATCGCTTGAGATGCTTTCAAAATAGAGTGCAAATTGTTCTGCTATTTCTTCCACCTCTGTGTAGAGCTGGCCGCATATTGAAATTGAATTTGGTATACGAGGGGTGTATGTTTTGTTTAATGCCCGTATTTTATTCCAAAGTTGTTGGATTGGTGTTCTAGCTGTTAGAGTAGATGTGAATTCATTCCAGCTTCTCTTTTTTTCTTGTTTAAGCACCCATCTAGCTTTTGATCGGGCGTGCTGGTAAGCTATGTGATTTTCAATTGTGGATATTTGTTTTAACTTTTTGAGTGCTTTCCTTCTATTTCGAATGGCTACTGAGCATTTTTCCGACCACCAAGGTACTGGAGTTTTATTTTTAGGTAATGGTTTTGTTTTCGGGATAGCTTGATCAGCGTGTTTAAGAATGTGATTGCAGTAGGATGCAACGAGCGTATCAGTGTCGCTGCTGCTTTCTAGTTTAGTGTCGGCTAAGCATAATTTTTGATACAGGTCCCAGTTTGCTTTTTTAAAGTTAAACTTTGTTTCCATATTCGGTGTAGCGATTTTACTGTGTACGTTGATGATCAGAGGATAATGGTCACTTCCTCCCATGTCAGCGTGTAGATGGGTATCTATTAAGTGCGCGATCTGACTTGTACTTAAGATGAAATCAATGGTGCTCCATGTTCTATGAGTGGTACTGTAGTGAGTTGGTTCGTATGGGTTGTGTATTGTTAGGTTGAATTTTTCTATTATTTCCATTAATAGTTTGCCCCTTCTATCTGTTATATTTCCTCCTATTTGTTCGGTGTGCGAATTAAAGTCCCCTGTAAATACAAATGGTGTTGGAAGGTTTGATAATAAATTAGTATAATCACTTTCTTCAATTCTAGTATATTGAGGGATATATATTGTACAAACTGTTATAGCTAGATTATTGTTTAAGCGTATCGCTAAAGTCTGTAAATGATCACAGTTGAGATTTATTTCTGTATAACTAGTTTCATTTTTTATTGCTATAAGGATTCCACCGTGTGCTCTTATCTGATTATCTAGACTTTTGTATATAATATTGTAGTTTTGAAGGTGTATTTTTTGATTTGTGTGGAGATGCGTTTCTTGAATGCATAGTATTGTTGGGTTATAAGTTGCTAAAATGATTTTAAGATCTTCTAGATGAGTAATGATACCATTACAATTCCAGTTTATAATAGAAATGTTTTGTGTTCTTAAATCCATTTTGTTTTTAAATTAATTATGAGTGTATGGGTGTTACTGTGTCGTGTTTTCCATTTTTAAGTTTTTAATAAATTTGGTGAATCGTATTTTCATTGATCGATTTTTCTTCAGTAGGGTATAGTTGTCTTGTAACATGTCAATTAATTTTGATGTTTCTGAAGTAAATTCCATTGCTAGTTCAGGAATATTTGGATGGCGTTTGCTCATATCGATAAATATACAGAAATTTAAATATGTAAGGGGATAGAATTTTTCGTTATTTTTTATGTTTGCTTCGAGAGGTTTAAGTATATGTTTTATTGACTGTGTAACATCTAGATCATTATCGCTTTCCGGGTCTGATGCTGCTGTAGTTAGGTTTCCATCTGTCTCTGAGTCCATTTCATTTACTTCATTGTCAGATTGTGTTTTTATTTCGGTTTCTAAGACATTTAAGTTTGCAGAGTCCTTTTTTGTTTTTTTCTTTTGTTTTTTAATTGATTCGATTTTATTTTCTGATTCGGATTTTGTTGCGGAAGAGTTATTAGATAGTTGTCTTTTTAAATTTTCTGCACGTGTTATATTAAAATCGTTCTCTTGGTTCGTTTATTGTGGAATGTTTGTGAAGGATTGTAGATTAATTGTTTGAGAATGGTGGTCTGTTTCGTTCGAGTTCCTATTTGGAAGAGATGGAAATTCATCTGATGTTATTTTTCGTGGTTGTTGTATGAGAGCTGGTAATTTTGTGCAGGGTGATTGGGAATCGGTTTCTGGATTTTCTAGACCATCCAGAGTCTCATCTGCATTGCAATTATCGGCTTTGTGGCCGGAAACGTTGCATTTGAAGCAGATTAAGTCGTCGGCTGATAAAAATATACGGTAGCTTTTGTCATTTGAGTCCAGTGTAAAAGAGCTCGGCAGTTTTAGTTCTTCGAAGTTGGTAATGTATACTTGTCGACGCCAGCTGACTATATGGCCAAACTCGTCGTCTAGCGGTTTAATTCTAAGTATTGATATACTTGATGCCAGTTTCATATTTAAATTTGATACGAGGTGACGTTCTAGGGTAAGGTTTGTTACTGTTGGTGAAACGTTGGAAAGTGTTATTTTAGTGGTTGGTGATTTTAGCTTGCGCGCTTTGATGAAATGGCCATCGATTTCGAGACCGCCGTATTCAGATATAAATGAATGTACTAAATGTGCAGTTTTAAGAAATATAATGACGCGGTTTCCATTTACGCGAGCAGCTGCTATAATATTTTTAGCCCCGTGTACGAGATTTTTTAAAGACGACAGGTAATCTATAATTTTATAATCGAGTATGTAGTTAAATACGATACCTTGTTCTTCGGTCGGATGGTTAAAATTATGAAGAGGTGTTATTAATTTTTGTTGTAAAGTGGAAGCGTATGTTGTGTGTTTAATTGAAACATTGTTACCTTGCTGCGAAGCTGTAGTAGTAGTAGTAAAGTTCGGTGGTGTAGATGACGCTGGTATATTGCCGATTGTTTGGTCGGTCTCGCGGACCATCGTAACTGATAACGCGGTTAATTGAATGCGATGCCGGTGGTAACTCGAATAGCCGGAATTCAGAAAGATAAGATTGTTCCAATTTATATAACTGTTTATTACTTTAAATAGACAAGAACGCGTGAGCACGTGTCGTACTCTATTCTTATCGCAAATTAAATTTTCACAAGCCGGGACGATATCGTATATGTTACTTGAATAATACAATTACATATTACGATAAATTACGAGAGAATGAATATTGATACGTAAAATAAATAATAATACGAATAATACGAACAGATGATGATTAGAAACGAATGAACGCGTAAACGCAACATGCAACCGTTCGATATTATACTATCTTTTTAACCGCGTTCGGGCTGCACAAAAACCAGCCCAATACAGCTCTCGTTCACATGTTTAGGAAACATAAAGTGCATGGAAACGGAACCGGTCGATGGTAAAGGCGCATGCGCAATAGTTCTTTTTTTGCCCGCGTTCGGGCTGCACGAAAACCAGCCCAGCCAGTAGACTTGTATTTCAAGATTAATATTCCAACTGCAGAATGAAATGTTGACGCGCGCGTTCTTCTATTATTGTTGCTCATTTACTTATGTTTTATTGATTGAATAAATATATTTATTTATAAGGATTTTATTACTTCGATTGTTTTGGTAGAAAGGCTAACTTTAATTATGGCTGGAAATAGCGATTTTCGTGAAAGTGAATTGAATTCGGTTTCGTGTTTGCTGAATAACAAATTTTCGCGGTTATCGTTTGCAGAAAAGTGTAATGTTAAGGTTCGTGGGAGGCCGACTCCGCAATTGAATATTATACAAACGTCATCTAGCCGAAACAATACTTTTGAAAGAAAATTTAAAGCGGATATTAATTCAAAATGTGACTGGCTTTGCGGTTGTGAAATTAAAAACGCTTTCTTTTGTTTTCCTTGTCTACTTTTTGGCGGTGAAATTTCTTGGACTCAAGCTGATGTGGTAGACTTGAAACATTTGAATGAAAAAATCAAGAAACATGAAAATTCAACACAACATATAAAAAATTCGATAGATTTTGGTATGCTGGGAAAAAGGTAAGCGAAGTGTATAAATTAAATATCAGAAAGTTCAATGAAAACGTCAAAAAGAATAGGGATATTTTATCAAAAATCATCGACTGCCTGATATTTTGCAGTAAATTTGAACTTCCGCTACGAGGACATAATGAAAAAGCGAATTCCGATAATCCTGGTATTTTTCGAGGACTGTTAAATTTTGCAGGGAAATTGGATGAAAATTTGAAAGTGCATTTTGAAAATTCTAGTGTTTGCTAACTCAAAAACAATTCAAAATGAATTATTGGATTGTATGTTAGACATTTGTCGAACTGAAATTTCTAATGAAATTGAACAACTCAATTTTTGGCTGTTATGTCCAATGATACGACTGATATCTCTGAGAAAACACAGGAGGTAATTGTTTTTCGTTACGAATTCAATGGAACCATATACGAAAGATTCTGGGGATTTTATAACCCTGAGTCACAAGATGCAGAAGGATTATCGAAAGAGATTTTGGAGCAGTTGAAAATTGTTTTAAAAGATAATACTGGGAAACTAATTGCTCAAACTTATGATGACGCTGCAGTTATTAGCGGAGCGTGTGGCGGTGTTCAAAAAATAGTAAAAGAAACTTACGCAAATGCCCATTTCATTCTTTGCTATGCTCATCAATTAAATTTAGTAATGAGTAAATCAGTTTCAACTAATAGAGAAGTACGCATCTTTTTTAATAGCTTGTCAGGAATTCCATCATTTTTTTCGCGTTCTTCTCAGAGATTAGCTGAGCTTGAAAATTGTATGTCAACAAGAATTCCACGTGGTTCCGATACAAGTTGTGGAATTTCAATTTAAGAGTCGTAAATACAGTTTTTGAAAACATTGAACAGCTGAAAGAATGTTTCGAAAAATTGCAGAATTCAAATAATACCCAAACGGTTAATGAAGCATCCGGTCTTCTTCGTCTTCTCAATGACAACAGATTTATATTTTGGCTTGGCGTCTTCCATCCTATCCACGCGTTGATTTACTATACGATGCATTTCAAAATCGCAATATTAATTCTTCGAGCGCTTTTTCATCACTGGAAAATTTTTATCGCGCAATTTCTTTAATCAGAGAAACGAATTTCGAAAACTTGGTGTCCACAAATATTGATTCTATGCCCATATCTCGTAAGAGAAAATGTGATGAAAATCGAAACGCCGCTGTCAAACAATATGTATGCAAGCTAGGGTTAGATTCGAATTTACTGGTCATCTATCTGCAGGAAAGTTGCTGTTACAAGATAAATTTGAAACGTACTGCAGGTAATTTCCTTCTCAAGAATTTAACGAAACTTGCAAGGCATACCCCATGCTAAATAAAAATCGTTTTGCAAACTGAACTTTCTGTTCTATACGAAAGAAATTCAGAATTTCCCCTTGCATCGGGAGTTGCGCAACTCCACCAATTGTTTCGAAACACCGGTATTTACAAAACACTCGGCGAAGTATATGTTTTGATGAAAAATTTGTTAACGTCTCCTATGACAACTGCTGAAGCGGAAATGTGTTTTTCTTCCTTGAAAAGAATTAAAACATATTTACGGAGTACAATGCTGGAAGACAGAGTTTCTGCGCTTGCCATGATAAGTATTGAGAAAACTCTTATCTATACAATTCCTAACTTCCACAGCAAGGTAACTGACCGGTTCGCGAAAATGAAAAACCGTCGTATGGACTTTATATACAAATAAATTTTGAAGTAAGTGCTGTGAAATTACACATTTTTAAAAATTTTCTTAGAATGGTCGATTCTAAATTTTATTTTTGTTTAGAAAATTTAGAATTTTAATTTTTTATGAAATTGTAGCTTAGCTGTGTTTTTTATTTAAAAAAAATTTCAACTAGGTAAAACTTTCAGCCCCTCCGCTTCGAAAATCCACGAGCCGCCACTGATTATCGCTTTGTCAAAAATCAGATTAGATAAGACTTAAAACTTAAATTTCTCGGATATAACGGTTACAGATATGATAGATCGCGCAGCAGCAGTGGGGTGTTGCACTACTTGTAAATCAGCGTCTGAAATACGACATATATTACCTACTCCACACTTACGTAGATCCGGAAATTCAACTGTCTACCATAATGTGAATAAACACGATACTAGTATTTATTCCACATATATATAAATCAGCCCTGTGTACGTACAAATTCAAAGAAAACGTGCAGAATTTAATGAGAAGCAATCATAAAATTATACTAATTAGCGATTTTAATGTTAGAAATAAAATTTGGAATTGCTTTAACAACAACTCCGCCGGTATCATTTTGTACAATACGGCTGTTCAGGATAATTTTTAAACGGTTTGGTCCCTCGTGAACTCATACATTTCCGAGAGCTACAGGTCTTTACAATAGTATATTAGATCTGGTTTTCCTCAAAAAACCATTTGCATTAAAATTCCCATATCATTGGACTGCCTCCGAAATCCTGTCTACACAAGTTTATTATTGGGTCGATAGCAAATCTCATTATGATTTTCGAAAAGACGATCGGTTGCATTTTCGAGGATATCCGATAACATTAATTTATTACCAATAATAATATTATTGACACTCGCCTGAATCACTTGGTTAATACAATTCAGGAAGCTACTAATTTATTAAAAAATCAATTGAAAATTAGTTAAATCACTAATATTTATTTTCTTAAAGAAAACACAAAGCTTTTCGGCATTTACGCCATTATCAAGTGAAACGTTTTAAAAACATCATAATTTTAAAAATACAAATTAAATATAATTACTTAAAAATAGATTTTTAATATTTATTTTCATTTTACTTGTAAAATTGTGTTTTTTAAAAAAATTTTTGCGTTTGTATATTTTTATATTTTATATTTTACTTTTGGACATCATACATCGCAACAGTTAATGAAAAATTTCAAATTCCACCAGTACACAACTTTTACAGAATCCGGAAAATAGTATTGAAGAAAAAATTAATATAAAAAAACAAAATTAATAAACAAATATATTGATATTAAATTTCAACAAATCAAAAAATAGACAGAACAGAAGCAGACGGCATTTTTGGAGCATATTTTCACAATCACCATCACATATTTTTAAGTAATTATATTTAATTTATATTTTTAAAATGATGATGTTTTTAAAAAGTTTCACTTGATAATGGCGTAAATGCCGAAAGGCTTTGTGTTTTCTTTAAGAAAATAAATATTAGTGATTTAACTAATTTTCAATTGATTTTTTATTAAAAAATCACTACATTCCACATTATAAAAAATTAAAATACTAATTTATTTATTCCGAAACGGCTTAATAATACTGCTGATAAATTCGTTGTTCCTAAAAATATTTTATTTTTTAAGTAAACTTAAAAATTATAGCGGAATGTGTCTTAATAAACGTTGTATTCGTAACAATAAACAAAACCTTAAAAGATTATTTATTTTCTTGACTAACTTCGTAAATTATTAAGCCAGTACTAAAATGACAAATTTAATCGTAAACTACCGAACTCCATCAACAAATAATAAGAATGCTTAGAGAACGTGTAAAGAGTATAGCATCTTGAAGCGCTTCCTCCAGTTCGAGATCCTCATAACAACAATTTTTTGGATATATAAAGATTTCGATAAAGCCCAATTGCTGGGGCTACATATTACTACAATATTCACGCTAATATTGCGAATATTGGTAGCAAATATCGAAGTAAGTTCGGAAAGCCGTTAACGAATTTTTGAAACATGTCCCACCACGAACAACATCACTCTTGTTACGTCTGATGAAATATTTTCCAACATTAAGACACTAAAGATCATTCAACTGGTATAGATAACACTTCTATAATTATCATCAAGAAACTTCATTCAAAGCTATAATTGAAATAACGAACATAACAAATAACAAACACTATAGACTAATTATGCTACAAAGAACCAAAATCGTAACACTTTCCGAGCCCGGTTAGGATTCTTCTAATTTTTCGGTCATCGTCTTAATTATACTTAATAATTTTTTCGTTATCGTCGTAATAATAAATTTAGCATCCGAAATCGATAGGTTGCATTAATATCGACATCCGACTAATTCGATAAATCGAAAATAATTCGTAATTTATTTTATATATATTTTTTTGAACTTACCCAATACTACGGGAGATTGTTAATATTTTAAAAAAGACGATAATTTCTCCAGAAATGTTGCTACGTGAGGAAATAAAATAGCATCAGGATGAAGAAAGGACAATACATTATACGGAGGTTCAATATATGTGATGAATGCAGTAAGCTAAGGTAAAACTCAAGACGTAACGACGCTGCAGCAGAGTGTTCGAAAAAATAAAACGAGGTCTACAGAATGCCCGTTCAGAATGGATAGGACAGGAAGGATTTTCTGCTAAGTTACATATGAAATAGAGGATCGGGTAACAAACGATGCACAAATCATACGCTAGTGACGAGTACAATTCCTTTCCGACTAATCTCATTAAAGAAATATAACAACGGAGTTTAGTCGGTTGAAGTTGTAAATGGCGTATAATTTTTTTTTTTGTAGCTCCCGGTATGGCCACATTTCAACTGAGCTATTTATTTTTTCGCACGTTAATGTTTCTGCCGAATAGAATAGTAGTAACGTTTGCAAGTTTCCCAATGCCATAATCGCCATATTATTTCTTTATTGAAATTCCCGTTCTCTTCCATTTCGACTAGTAAATATGTGAAATGTTATTTGTCCGGCCCATGGGGAAATTTATTTAAAAGTAGTTTTAATAAATATATATATATATACATATTTACGTGTATATACACACATGTATATAAAAAATTTATTTGTTTTTTTTTTTCGACGAAAAAAATCGTTTTTAAACTAATTTTTTAAATATCGTAATCAACGTCCTCTTCCGGACAAATATTAAATTACAAGCTGATTAGTTCGTATAATAACCGGGAGAGAGCGGTATACTATCTGAATTATTTTTTCGTGTACGGAGCACTCAATTTATAAATAAATTGTTGCAAACGAATTTTCGTGCAATGCGAAAATTCAAAACAATTATTGTAAAACTTATTCGACCACTTGTAAATTTAAGCTATATCGTTTATAATAATATATATGTAATTTTCAAATTCACAATGTTATATATATATATATATATATATATATATATATATATATATATAATATATTAATTTGAAAAATGTGTAATGTAGTTGATTTTTAAAAAATAAACAACAAAAACGAAGTTAAAATCACTGAACTTATTTATGAAAAATCACAAAGCTTCCCGGATTGTGTCAGTTTACCGCATTCACTAGCACATTATTTTATAAATATTGTTTCTTCATTTTGCTGATATTTCGTAAATCGTATATCATAGTGTGTTTACTTTTTCATTTTTTATAAATTTAGTATTTTTATAGTCTATTTTATGATCACTTAGTAATGACCTAACAGGCGAAAAGCTTTGCGAATCTTCAAAAAAACTTCAGTGAATTTAATTTGTTGTTTACTATATATTTTGTTGTTTATATATATATATATAATATGTATACCTTTTGTAACCACAATTAGGAAATCACGTCACCTAGAGTTGCGAATCATCATAGTGACGTCAGTTTGATTTCTTTTGTTTGCTCGTGCGTAACATTCGAATGTATTTATCCTTTTTGTCTTTTGCAATTTTAGTATAGTAATGATAATAATACTAATAATTATTATTAACAAATATTTCAATATTATTTTAGTATTTTCATCTTTTTTTCTTTTTTTTTTAGCTTTCAGTATTTTTCGATTAAAAATTTCTCATCGAACGAGTGATTCGTCTGTATAAATTGTGATTTTAGTACTTTTACTAAAAAATTTCTAACATACGCGTATCAAACGATGACGTCTACTCTCTGGGGAGGGTAATTGATTGTTATTTTTCGTTACACTCGGTGTAAGTACGTTTCTAAAGTTGTCATTTTGCGCGTGTGTGTGTGTTCGTGTATGTTTT
Organism: Coronaproctus castanopsis; assembly: GCA_032883995.1. NCBI lineage: Eukaryota > Metazoa > Arthropoda > Insecta > Hemiptera > Monophlebidae > Coronaproctus > Coronaproctus castanopsis. The sequence goes on from CM065053.1 coordinate 61,315,990, forward strand.
TTAAGCGAGCCTTTGTTGATTTGAGCGTCGATAATTTTCATATCTATCGGAAGTATCTGTGCGTTTCCCATCCGTTTATTTACAAAACGGTAAGCCTGTTGTTATTATAATTTTCCATCCTTCCGACTAGTATAATCTATCTTTGTCTCACGACGTTTATTTTCGATTTCCTCTTTCCGATCGTTCGCTCGTTTTATTGATTATCTATCATTTTTATCGGTAATTACTATTATCGTTATTTTATTTATTATTACGAAATTATGAATAAACTAATTTTATTTTTTTCCCCTATAATGCAAATGCAAATAATTTAAATCGAATTATCATTATTATTATCATCATCATAATCGTGTTTTATATTTAATTTTTATTATTGCTATTATTAATTATTATATTACTTCGGAGACGGCGTTTTATAAACGATAACGTCTACGTAACGGATCATCACGTGGTTTTATTTTTATTTTTGTCGCGTGTTGTTAGTCCCTTCGTGAAATAACATCAGCCGATATATAGGCGACTAGACGGAGAGGTGCCAGGGGAATATGTGGACGGATTCGAATATGTGCATAACACATTTACCTGACCTTAACCCGTGCTTATAACGCTGCTCGCATTTATCCCATCAATCGCGTCGTTCCTAATATAGAGTAGACACGTTAATATTATTTATCTATTTGGTTCTTTTAACCGATAATACTTGGTTGTTTATTTATATTTAAGCGATCGACTTTAAATTATTTCCAGTTAAAGAACAAAAAAAAAAACGATAGAATTCAAATATCGAAATTTAACCGAGAAAAATCCCCGGGAAATAAACCATAGTGTATATTAAATCGAGTTTATTTCGATTTTTTTAATTCTCCGATTTTTATTTTATTTTATTATTTTTCGGTGTGAATTTGACTTTTTCGATTATTATTATTATTATTATGTCTTTCGACGAGGATAAAGCATCCACGAGAAGACGAGGCAGCGTTGGATCGTTTGTTCCGAAAAAGGTAAGTTAAAAATATTCGTGCCTAGTAATTTAATTTTTTTGGCTTCTATTTTTTATATGTACGTATTTTTTATTAACCTATGTTAGGTAAAATATTTCGTAGGGCCATTTTGACTAAACTTCTATAAACACAAATTCACACACACACACACACATATATATATATATATATATATACTCATATATACGTGTGCAAATTCATACTTTCAAGGATATAAATTATCTAAAGAATAAATAAATTTCCAAAAACGTAATATTTAATTAAGAACTTTCGCCTCAAATTGAATATAAACAAGTAGCCGACCACGTGCACAATTATTTTTATTTATATTTTAAGAATTATTACGAACGACTTGTTTGTCCCTTATGACGTAATATTGCTTTTTGTTCTTTGAATTATTAATGTAGTGTAAATCGTATATAGCGTTTGTATTTTATTAAAACAACTACCTACATATATAGCTGGCGAACGTCACATGTATATATATATATAAATATATATATATATATATATATATAACAAGAGGTTCTAACCAAGCCAGTACCCAAGGGGGGACATGCCCATTTTAGTATCCGCAAATGGGACGATTCTATTTTCTCACGTACTCGTACATCGTTTGTATTTGCAGGCGCAATTGAATCCAGGCCACTTCTTTTAGAAATCATGATAAAACTATTTACTACATTTTTACTCTCCTCTTCCAGGATTATCAGGTTGCACCACATGAAGTATGTAGCATAGCAACACAGAGCATAACAAAACATCATTGATATAATAGACGATGAAATTTAGATCATCCATAAAATAATCTAAATAATGAGGATGAAATCAGCATTTGAAAATACTATATGTACATATAAATACAAGTATATAACTTATTTATATTTTGCTATACCTGATGAACGCACGCGTATATCTAATATATATATATATATATATATATATATATATATATATATATATATATATTTATATATATATATATATATATTTATATTTATATATATACCTTTTGTTACACACACACACACACACACACACACACACACACACACATATATATATATATATATATATATATTCCCTCCAGTTACATATTGCAGTCGAATGATACCAAAAATACCAGAAGTTAAATATTTAAGATTAACAGTCGATCGAAGATTAACGTGGGAACCGCACGTCATAAAAACGCAGAAAAAGCTGATCCTTCTACTGCGCCAGTTGTATCCGTTAATAGGGCGCAAATCGCAACTTCGCCTTGCAAACTCTCCTTATACAACATATTAATTGGCACCATTTTATGTTCGTAACGATATCATTCATCATGACCTCGGAATACCAACCGTTGCAACAAATCACAGACGGCGATACAGGAAAATGAATATGGCACTCAGTGAAAATTCAAATCCGTTAATATTACGAATGTCGACAACACATCTTCCAGATAACCCTGTCAGACGTCTTAAAAAACGTAAATGTCGGGATGCACTTACGTCATCATAAAATGGAGGAAGAATAAATATAAATTGCTATAACAAAACGACATTATCCATTGGGATATGTTGTTTATTTTATATTATTCTCTTTTTTTTTATCGCAGTTGTGTTTATAATCTTCATATATATTGATACACACAAAAAAAAATATATATATATACATATATATATTTCTTTTCGAATTCGGCCATCTATGAACCACGTGAAAACAACGAACTTTTTCCCTCTTCTTGCCGTATTTCTTCATCTATGTTTTTTCTTCCTACGTCAATCCGGTTTTATTACTTTTGGTTCCACCAAATCCGTCGAATATTTAAATTTCATTTCTAAATTTTATTCTGTTATCAATCGTTGCGCATTATCTATTTGCATTTCATCGAGATCTTTGAATCTTTTTTTCCTCATAAAGTCAGATACCTTTTTACTTTCTCGTCTAGTTCTATATTAGGCCTTCTGTTTATCTGTTTTTTTTTGGGGGGGGCGATAATTTTTCTTATAATTTTTCTTTCCTAATACATATATATAATTTATTTTTATCTTTTATCAGTCCACCGCCGAGTGTGAGTTTTCGTTTCCACATTATTTACACTCCTTGAGCCTTTTTAATGTAGTTATTTCTCGCTGCTCGAGTTAAATCGTCATACCGACGAGTCATCCTCGGCTACTATTATTTCTTCTCTTAAAATTGTTCAAACAGTCATTTTGTTTATCTGTTAAAAAAAAAAAGAAACAGGACAGTTTGTTAGCGAAACAAAAAAAAAACTTCCGTTCCTCGAAGCGCAGGAAAGAAGTGAAACTTAAAGACGTTCTAACTAAATTCGATACAGTTATTTTCTTTTTAAATTTTTACGCGGGTTTATATATGAACACACACACACACATATATATATATAAGAATAATTCTACGTATGTGTATAAACGCGCCTCATTTTGCGGGTTAACTCCCCATATATAACGCACCAACAGAAGTTTCACTTCAAAAAATTGAAATACTGGGATAGTTAAAAAAATCAACTTAAACAACGTTTCGCTTCGAATATAAGCACAGAGTGTATTGTTAATGTGTATTTAATTATTCCAGTAAACACTATTACAAAGGACTCGTTCGTTCTTTGTATTTTGGATTACTTATTTCATACGATTTTTTTATCATTATCTGTTGTAATACCTAATAATTGTAAATACTCTTACACACATACACACACAACGATCTATGTCCAGTCTTATACTCACATATATTTATAAATTCAATGTGAGTATAACACGCCAACCACATACTCAAATACAAGCATATGTATATATATATATAATAGGTGAAACTATGCTGACCTTAAGGAAAACGGGTCAATAACTATTCTACATTATAAAATAGATAGATCAAAATGTATAATTACCATGCTTATGGTTTTATTATTAAAATGGAATATCTAGTTTTGAACTTTCTGTTTGAGCTTTACAGTAAATTGTTTTTTCAAAAAATTCATATATATCTCATTTTACCTAACCAGGGTTGGGTACTATCGGGTTTAGAGTAGCATAAAACGAGAGTAAGCGAAATTAAATGAAATAACATTATAAATAAGCAGCTGTTATTAATATTATTATTATTGTCATTATTACTATTATTACTTATTATGTATTATTATTTATGAAATATTCGAAAAAGAAACGTTTTAAAAGTCAGGGTTAGGTAGTAAAAAAATGAATTGAAACTAAAGGTGAACTTAAAAACATAAATCATATAAGAATGGTTTAAGCTTTGATTGCCATTAGTTCAGCGGATAGCACTGAGAATTCGGTTTTGTAAAACGTATCTTACGGTGACATCTCGATCTATGACGGAACAACCCGTAGCTTGAGTTGTCTTTGATGCATATAGAAAGTTGTCTTTGATGCATATAGAATTTTTCATATGAATTAAATGATGTCATTAGTCTGTCATAGGCTCTCTGTTTTGACATCATATTTTTGTTGTATAATGCCAATGATACGTCAATCTTTAAATTTGTTCTTTCGTTCGGTGGTAGCGACGGTATTATGCGATGATCTATTTGTTCTGAAAGGTTGAGGTTAAAGGTCTTGATGATATTTGTAATATGAGTTTGAAATAATCCCGTTGAGTGGGAAAGATTTTTGTGTTTTTTTTATGTTTGTTGTATGTAATCTGCTTTCGGTTATCAAGCTTCATCATTAAGTACTCATCTTATTTTCTTTTTTATTTATTTTCCACTTTACGAACAACCCTTGTAGGTGTATGGACATTTACTTTTTTTATTTTTATAAGCTATTATTACAACAGCTTTCACGAGTGTATTGTGCAGTTTCCTTTGTTTTGGAATGGTCAGAAAATGTTCTGCGGAGCAAACTGTGAATGGAGATTTTTGAAACATGTCCATCTAATGATAGTAACGCCGAACAATCTAATGATGGTTTTGTAAAGTTCAACGGTCCAGATAGATTAAAAGCAGTCAATAAACCGACTGGCTTTTCATCTAGAATTGACGGAATTTCCATTTTCAATGAAAATATAAAGAAAGAAAGCATATTGTTGTTGTTTACCCTCGTTCGGTAAATGTTGCAACGCCAGTCTGTTTTCTTTCACGCTGAAGTATTACTTTTGATTTTCTAAGGCATGTCGTAATCTCTGTTTCATCTATGTTAAAGAACATTCACTCGTGAAAGTCTATTTTTCATGCAATGAATATAACGTATCTGTTGAGCACTTTTGCATTACATCGGATGTATTTTGAAGTGTTTTAATGATAAAGTGGCATAGCGAAAGAAATTTTTAGCCATTCCTTCGCAGTCATCTATTTGCAGACTATCCATATTATGTGCTAATTGGTATGTCAGAGATAGAATACTGTTTAATATTTTGTTTCGTAGAACACTCTATAACTGTGAAGTTTATTTATAGCCAAGTTTTCTTATTAATCACAGATTTTACTACATTTTTCATTTTTTATCGCCTCCTCTAACCAGTTCTGTCTTGTTGTTTTTCGAGGTGTTTCGCATGTTTTTACCAAAAACAATTCAAAATTTAACGTTATTCTTACACCGATTACACCTGTTACAAGGTGGATAAAATAGGGTACTTATAATGATGTAAAAAAGCTGTCCCACTGGAGTATCCCGTTTTAACCTACTCGACCATTTTCCAAAAACATCTCGCTGTATAAATTGTAACCGCTTCTAAAAAAAAAATTACAATATGTCAAGCAAAAGGGAAAATAATAAGCAATTCAAAACAATAATTACCCTATCCTAATGCAATTAATCACTGTTTAAAGAACAAGAATTATACTACACTTAACACGAAGCACATCGTACCTACAACTACTTTAATCGTACAGAATTTCGTTCCATAAACTTCCAGAGTTGTAAAAACGGTGTCAGTTTTTTTTACCGAAGGAGCCCTTAATATTTTATGAGAAATTAATTTTAGAATTTCTGGATAGGATTTTTTTCCATAAAATAATTTTTTCATAGATTAAAAAATATTCTCGAAACATCCGATAGCCCAAATCGAAACGGTAACCGAAATATAAAATTTAAATTATGTTTATCGACACATGTGCGGTAAAAAGCAAATTTCCGGGCTTATAACGTCGCAATCGAGCTGACATATTTTCGACGTACATTCAGAATAGCAACGAGAAGAAGACCAATTTCCCAAAACATTATGAGTGTGTACTGGGTGCCGGGCCTTAAAAATCCAAAATTCGCAATTTCCATACAGGCCCATTTTTAATTAATTAATGAATTAGCGCAGAATATCATCAAAATCGTTAGAGTCGTTTCCAAGATTACCGAGTATAAATTTATATATATATATATATATATATATATATATAGAGAGAGAGAGAGAGAGTGAGAGAGAGAAAAAGATATATGTGTTCAAAAATTGCTCATTTAATAATATATTATATAAGAATATCCAAAAATAAAATTACGAGGAAATCAATATTCATTTTTCATGTAACGGTTTAGCCTAAATATCTAATATGCGGGTATAATTTCTTTTTTAAATTTAAGGTACCATTACTAGCGACTAACATTTCAGTGATTTCTATATATTTTTTAAATTTTCCTGTTATTTGTAAAATTCATTCAGTTGTACAGTTTACTTTCTCGTATTGTATATAAAAAGCTATTTTCTAAAGTCCGCTATTCCTATATAGTGTATTACGTTAAGTTCTGATTATCTCGGTTGAAAGCTTTTTTCGACTGTATATAAAGTCACATCTATGTTTCGCTCCCCCCCCTATCTTTATCTTTATTAACGTACAAAGTCCGTCAGTTGCACCACGGGGATTTCTTATAAAATCTTGTCGATTTGTAGTTGTTTACATTTTTCTAAGTGTACGTCTTTTACTACTCGCTCCGTTATTTTCAGGGAATGGGCTAATCGGCGGCATTTGCTACAGTTCGCTGGCTATCGCAATTTCTAGGTGTTCGCGCTCGTCTGCGATATTCTTCTTCTTCCTATTAACGTACCATCTGCAGTGGGCGGAGACACAGATGATAAGACTCAGATTAGAAGTGAAGAGACACGATGCATATCATATGGTCATGAATTCAGTAATTCATTTAAAGTCGTTGGTATCGTTAATTTAATATGCAGCGAGTTGTGATTATCGATTAGGAGATGATGCACCGTGATGATATTATTGTCACAAGAACAACGCGGAGAAAGTTGACGTTGAAGTAGGTAACTGTGAGTGATAGCTGTATGACTAAGTCTAAGACGATGTGAAACTGTTTCAGTTATCCGCGATAAGTTAGAAAGAGTAATGAAACGCGCAGTGTCTAATTTTATTGATCTCAATTTATTAGTAATTGCCATATACGGCCCCGCTTATGATTTAATTGACGGGATATTAATTTTAAAGCATCTACACGCGGAATGGCAAGATTTGGATGAGGGAGCGTGGTTACTGCTTGTTTGGCAGCCCAGTCTGCCACATCATAGGAACTCAAACCATTATCGGGCGATGTATTGGTTCCATTGACCACGATAACTTGATGATCATCTTAGCTATTGGATGTTGATGAAAGGAACGATAATCTGTTAATATCGCAAATTGAGGTCAATTCCTAATTGGATTTTCAATTTATATATAAGATAGCCGATAAAGCTCGGCAGAAAGAATGGAAAGTGGTAAATCTCGTTATCTGTAGACACTGCACATCCTACAATGTTTAAAAATTTAGAGCCAACAGTACATAGCATCCGAAAGTAAAACGTTGCTGATTTTCACCTCTCGATATGCGAGCAATCAATTTTCTAAATAGGATTTGCTGTTATTGTATCATTTTATTAGACTGATCATCCGAAGTACTTCATCTAATGTTGCGCAATTGTTATTTCATTACGACGTCAACTTCATGTAACATCATTCGTTCGTACGTAATAATTAATAATCCGAGCATGACCAACCTCTACGTTAGGTAAGCACATTTATCTCCAGCATTTGAGTTTAATTTTATGAAATGATTTAGTTTCTGTTAACCTAGATCCTTATATATATATATGTATATATATATATGTCTTTTCTCTCTTTTTATTTTTTGTGGTGTTTAATAAACTTTTCACTCTTTGAAACACTCTCCTCTTTCTTCACTGTTGCGAACTAGGTATGTCTATATAGGAGTCTCATTAAACGTAACAGCTAAGATTATTAACTCCGTAAAGGAATAAATAATGCGAGAAGTCTGCATTGTCTTAGCTAAAAGAAATTCTGCACCACACCAATACAATTATGAATACTTGAAAATTCGAAATAAAATTTTATCTGCAGTTGGAGGCTGTAAGAGTAACATACTAAAGGAAGAAATGATAAACGATGACCTCTAGAGTTGCAGTAATATGGAGAATCCTTAGTATAGGTGGTGTACGAATTGCACGAACTTTAAAAACATGGAAAACTGGAGATATCGTGAAATTTTAGATCGTTAGAAAAAGAAGAAGAATGATTTAGAGCTTTTATACTGCACAGCAATATACTGAACCAATCGTTGCCGTATGCTTAACCGCACAGTAGATTTTTCACGTCGTTACATACTGATCAGGCTCACACGCACTTAAACATCAGAATGCGGAAAGAGCAGATATAACCTAGTTAATTAAGGACTCGCAGATAGTGAGCTGAGACAGCTGTTCCAGTGCCCGTTGATACCAACAACTATCAATGAAGAGGATTTATGAACCGGGAGCATAAATGACGAAGCCTGGAGGCTGATAAATTCACGAAGTAATTTCGTATAGCTATTATGTTTCATATTGTATTTTATATTTATACGGGTACACGACAATAACAATAATAATAATAATAATAATAATAATCCTAAAGAGATGAAAAACTTTAAACAACGTTAATTCGTTTTGTGACTCACCGTAAGTAAACATTATTTGACCGATATTCGATAACCGGTCGTTAAAAATCGTCAACGTTATTTGTAACGGATTTGATGACTGCGTGAAATTGTTTAAATTATCAACAATTTTCATCATCCGGAACGATAAGTTTTCTTTGTAAAATATAGAGATATGCGGCAACGTAGCTCTAATTAATAGATACACGCACGATAGTAACGTAACTCGAAAAAAATAATAATAACGGGCATCTGGCCAGAATATAAGTTGTAAACAATAACTATGCTCTCTTGGTGTGTATCCAAACACGAGCTACCTAAATTCTGGCCAAATTAATTGCTAAATTTTCACATTATTCGAAGACTATTCGAAAGTTAAAATTTCGATTCTCACAAGCGAAACGACGAAATTTATTCTAACTTGAATTAAAATTTTTCTTAATAGCTAAGAATTTTTCTACATCAAAACCAGAAATTTTAATAGAGTCTTGTTCGGTAGGAATTTTTTAATAATTTAAAAGAAAGAAAATCACGAAGAGAGCATTTTACCAAACAGTTCTTCTGCACTTTTATTCACTTCTCGTTGTAATCTGTAACTATATATTTATTTAGATAAGAGTTGTTTTAGTATTCTATACAAACGACATTTATCGTTTTCGTGTAATATTCCTGTCCTTGAACCATTTCCTATAATTATTGTTGTAAGTATTTTGTTTTAATAATTTAAAAGAAAGAAAATCACGAAGAGAGCATTTAACCAAACAGTTCTTCTGCACTTTTATTCACTTCTCGTTGTAATCTGTAACTATATATTTATTTAGATAAGAGTTGTTTTAGTATTGTATACAAACGAAATTTATCGTTTTCGTGTAATATTCCTGTCCTTGAACCATTTCCTATAATTATTGTTGTAAGTATTTTGTTTTAATAATTTAAAAGAAAGAAAATCACGAAGAGAGCATTTTACCAAACAGTTCTTCTGCACTTTTATTCACTTCTCGTTGTAATCTGTAACTATATATTTATTTAGATAAGAGTTGTTTTAGTATTGTATACAAACGAAATTTATCGTTTTCGTGTAATATTCCTGTCCTTGAACCATTTCCTATAATTATTGTTGTATTTCGTTTAAACAATTTAAAAGAAAGAAAATCATGTAGAAAGCATTTCACCAAACAGTTCTTCTGCACTTTTATTCACTTCTCGCTCTAATCTGTAACTATATATTTATTCAGATTGTATACAAACGAAAGTTATCGCTTTTCGTGTAATATTCCTGTCCTTGAACCATTTCCTATAAATCTTGTTGTAAGTATTCCGTTTTAATAATTTAAAAGAAAGAAAATCACGAAGAGAGCATTTCACCAAACAGTTCTTCTGTACTCTTCTTCACTTTTTACTGTAATCTGTAACTATCTACTTATTTAGGTAACAGTTGTTTTAGTATTGAATATAAACGAAATTTATCGCTTTCGTGTAATATTCCTGTCCTTGAACCATTTCCTATAATTCATGTTGTAAGTATTTCGTATTTGTTCAAGCTTTGAACATTCTCTAAAAAAGGCATGTTCATGTGTATCTATTCCATCTTCACACATTCCGCAACAATCGCTGCTTACTATTTTTGAATCTTTTCAAATACGTCTGGAAATTTATCATAAACTGCGTTACAAAATAGTCCGGTACTAGTTAGGTATGTTAGATAAACGATAATAACGATTACGACGATTAATCGATTTTATCTGATTATTTTCCCCAAAGATAAGTAAATGTGCGGGTATTATAAGAAAAAAGACGCGACTTCTGGCTTGTCATAAAGAAAGGATCAAATAAAAAAATAAAATAAAAAAAAATTACACAGGTAGATGTAGAAGAGATGCACATATAATAATAGACGGGTACAACACATTCTCGTGGTAAAATAGCAGAACTTTTTATTTTAATTGGGAAGCCCTTACAGCCTACCCAATGTGATACTGTAATTCCTAGCTCATATTCCTGTAAACTCGGGCAGCTTCCCTAGAAATCAATACGTTATAAGGGGAGGCATCACGACACGCGCTCAGTAATTTAAGGTGCAGTTCAGAGCGAGAATCCGTGATCAGGATTGCAAATTGCACGCCCAGCATGTGTAGTATGGAATTTCTGTAAGCTGTATAACGAACAGGCGGTCCAGCAACAAGTAATGCCCAAACCGCAATCTGCTGATAAGTACAATTCCTCTTCGCTTAATGTTGTTATAAAAGTAGAACCATGGAAATCTAGGAAGAGACGGTTGCAATTGATAGTACCTAGTAAGAGGCGACTGCTGTATACACTCTACAAACGACTGTTCCCATAGTTTCTTATGTTCCGACTGTATAAAATGTATGATATCAAGTGATGAAACTGAAAAGAATACCACTAGATGACCCACCTCTAGCTAATAAATCTACAATTTCATTGTTGGGAATTCCTCGATGTCCCGGTACCCACAATAAAGACACAAATATACTCAAGTTTTCCGGATGCTAAAGTTTCAACATGATGAATGAAATTAACGAATCCCTTCCCTTTGTTTTCAATAGTTTTAAAAATTCTTTGTGAGCCGGTGATAATGAGATAATTACCGGGAGAAGCTTCGTATCAATTAAGAAAGATAAGGAAAGAAATACTGCCGCACATTCAGCGGTAAATGCGGAACAAAGATCAGATAATTTGTACGCTCTGCTAATATTAAGAGAGATGTGTAAACTGCTGTTCTTGTTCCCTGAGCAGACTTCGATCTATCCGTATAAATAAGGGTGTGCGTACGAAAATTTTCAGTTATAATATTACTGAATGTAGCCCAGATAGATCAGTGAAGGAGGATAAAGAACATTAGTTATCAGGAAAGAAAGATGTTCTTTATTGGAAAAATTGTATGAATACGGTAACATAAATTCGATGGGTATACGAATTTCGCATAGTCTGTGCCTGAAATTCTTCTAATCTAGATATAACTAAAGCCAGCAGAGGCATCTTGTTATTTGAAAACCGCCAGATAGAATAAATGTGATAAAATAAATTGTATAGTCGAAAGCGATCTATGTTCATTCTACTAATCAAGAGTTTTAGTGCTAAATAACTCCGTCTGAATTATAAGGGATAAATCTTACACGCTGCCATTAATGTCGGTATAGGAGTGCTTCTAACTGCACCAATACAGAGCCTAACACACTCGTTTTGTAGCCGATCAAGCTTATTTCATAATGATTCAGATGCCGATCCATAAAACATACAACCATACTCCATTTTAGATCGAATTAGTATTCTATAAAAAGGGTTAAGAGTATGAAAGGATCACCTCCCCCAACTAGTATTGTGTAGATTACGTAGAATGTGAACTGCGCGATTAATAGTAGATTATCAATAAGTGGACGTCATGTTAAACGCGTATCCGTAGTAATACCGACATACCGAATTGATTTGCTAAAGGGAATAAGACAATTTTCTGTTGTGATGGAGAAGTTATTGACTGTGTAATGCCTGCATGTTAAAACCACTGCCGTACATTTCTGGACACTTACGAGTTAACCCTAACTTATAGCAGATCGTACTGTATTGGAGCAAACAACAATGAGGGAAATTTTATAAATAGCGGGTTACATAGAACAATACAAATAAAACACTGCAAGAAAAATCATAAAACAGCTCCGTAAATATATGCATATATACACACACACACATATATATATATATATATTAGTGATGGGCCTAACCGACTTATTACGTATCTAAATCACCGACTAATTATTCGTGTTTTTTTTTTAATATTTAGTCAGATTTACTTTAATTCATTATTAGTACAATGTAAACACGGAATGGCGAGTGAAAATATCACGATAATAAGTTATGTAACTAATAACAGATATAAAATGAACTAAATGTATTTAAAATAAAGTTAAAAGAGTAACTAAAAAAGACTTTGTGAAGTAAATAACGTAATCGCACAGATTCCAGAACTCCATCGATAAACTGAATATATATTTTAATACAACACGATTACTTATAATCGGTATTTTACCAAATCAATAATTTATCCCATGACAAATATCACTAACAATCACCGTATTCTAAATCCGACTAATTTTTAATCGGTTCTAGTGAAAGAAAATCGATACACATCCAGACTTTCTGGTCGGTTTAACAAAATCGACTAATATAAGATAATCTAGAATTATTTGAAATGTTGAAAAATGAATCATGTAATAATATAAATTTTAGAACCCCCGTGAATAAATTAAATATATCTTAATACAATATGAATATACGTAATTGGTATTTTGCAAAATCAATAATTTATCCTAGTACAAATATCACTAACAATCACCGTATTCAAAATCCGAATAATTTTTAATCGTTCAAAAACAAAATCTACTAATGTCGATATTTTCTACTTTTCATATCCTTAAATTACTTAAATCGCATTATAATTATTTACTATTAAACTTTTATTATTGAACCCGAAGTAAACTTTGATGAACACAGTATAAAAAAAACACAGACAATACAATATTTCGGTCGTAATTACTTCATTTTAAGAACCGAATAAAAGAATCTACTAACAGATGTTAGTCGAAATGCAATTAAATTTAATCGGATTCACGCCATCCGATTTAAAAGTAGTCGGTTTTTATTCCAAAGCACATCATACACTTCTTAGCATATAATGTACAAATTAAATAAAACATTAAATTTTCTTATAACGACAAACTAACATCTTAACAAGATTTATAAATATATATAAATATCGTATATAAAGCAAGAAGAATATTTAATTAATTGTTTAAATTAATATTAGAAAAAATATTTTTAAAAAACTACTGATTTATTCGGTTATTTAAAAAACACGGTGCATCTCATAAATTCTAAGACTGGTGCTCCCAAACCCACAAAAAAATAAAAAATTTTTTCAACACGATTTTTATTCGAAGTAGTCTCCCTTAGATTTAATACAACTAATAGCGCGAACTTTCAACTTGTTTAAGCCCTTAGAAAACGGCTCGGCTTCGATCGCCTTTAGTCGGCTCGTCACAACTGCTTCAATCTCTGCAATCGAGGAAAAATTATTTCATTTGAGGTCCGTTTCAGCTTCGGGAACAAAAAATAGTCCGGAGGAGCCACGTGTCTGGAGAGTATTGGCGAAGCACTGGAACCATTTTTTTGACCAAAAAGTCTGTGTGCGACGGCGCATTATTGTGCGTCAATAAAAACGAACGATCATTCTACAATTTCGGCGTGACACGTGCGATTCAGGCGATCGAAAACATCATTATAGAATGCGGCATTTACAGTGGTGCCCTGAGGAACAAATTCCTTATGGATAATAAAAAAAAAACGATCAACATCACCTTGACTAAGTTTCTTGGGTTGCGGCGGATCTTTGCCGCACCATTCCGCACTTAGACGTTTTTTGTTTTGGGGGTCATATGCAAAACACCAACTCTCGTCTCCCGTGATTATTTTCTGAAGAAAATTTGGATTTTTTTCGATCATTTTAAGGACGTCCTCCGCATGACAAACATCGAATCCCTACCCGAAACAAACGCACTAAACCATCGAAATGCTGTAGTAACACCTACTACAGACTCGCCATAAGCTAATTTTAACATATCATACGTTTCCGTCGCATTTTTTCCAGCATTAAAACAAAACTTAATCGCGGTACATTGTTCGCAATTTTCATCCATGATGCACATAACCAACTATATGTCGCATAAAGTAACACCGAACTGAAACTAATTTTCCGAACGCTTTAAAAATTTAACCACCTGTACAAAAACTATGTAGAAACAAGTTCCTATTTGACAGCACCAGTCCCAGAACTTATGGGACGCAATGTATATATGCCAATGATACTCATCGTCATACTGTTCATTGTGACTAACAGGTTGTACATGATTTTTTGTGTACAAAGTGAACTAGCACCCAAGGAACTAATTATAATTTGCGCATGGTGTATGATTACAGAGTGTGGCACCATTGCCTTTTTCGTGATGGATAGAAGTTATAGTCATTATGCCGCGAACTGGGATTGAACACCCTTTGACCGCCGAGTTGACAGTACTAGCAATTAAGTACTCCACCGCGACATATTTACGTGTGCGTATAATAAACTACATAGATAAAAAAATTGAATTTGACACCCATTACTACAAAAATAACTTATGCTTAATTCTACGACGTTTGTTGTATCGTGACTTAACATTAATATATTATTTTGATGCGTTTTGCATGTATCGTAACATATTTTCGATTCATATAAAAAAAGTAACAATTCCGACTGCATGCCAGTAAGTTTTGTAACGAGTGACGATTTAATATAACTCTGCAAATTACGTATTTGTAATTTGTTAAACGTTCTGTGGCAACTAAACACAATAAGCGTGAGCCGAATAACGGATATCGTTTCTTGATAATCGTCGATCACCGGTTTCCTAACTAAAACTGTATTCACACTGGTTGCTGCAGCTACGAGAAAACCAGCATGCCGGTTGGAAGGGAGAAATGTAGCGCATACGATTGCGTGTTAAGGCCACATATTCTTTTCCTTGCTCGAAAATTTTTTATTAATACATCCAAACGAACTGGTTAATACCATTGGTAGATACTATCCCAGGCAACTAAAGCAAATTTTCACTAAATATAAGCATCGCAGATTTGAAACATTATTTTTTATGATTCATTCCGCGGAAATACTTAATCTCATTTTTATATTAATGTAATCCATCAGATCATTCTCATTTATTTAGCGATCATTTTATAACATCTTTAATTCAAAATTTATACAAACTTACGATTAATTATTTGTTAATTCGCGTTCCTTTCAGTTTTTTTTTTCTACCGTAATCCTATTACTTTTTTTGTTGGTATTCTTCTTAATTAATAATTTAATATATCAACGTTGTAATGGAGGTCGGGCGAGTGCCGATTAATTATTTACCTACTTAGTTTATTACGTTTTACTTAGTAAATATATGTTTGTAATTTGTTTGTTGACTTCTCCAAGCTTTTCATCTTTCAAACTTTGTCGAGTTTTCCAACTGTTTCTAAAAGACTACGCCTCGATTTTAATCTTCGGTTAGCAAGTCCTGTATAGTTACGTAATTCAACAAATTATCACAAAAATACTCGTAAACAATTTATTATTGTATTTTAAACAATTTACAAAATTAAGTTACAGGAGAATGATCACCACGTTTGTAGATGACGTAGTAATGATCATTACGGATAAAAACGATATAAATACAGAAAGAAACATATGTATTACCTACAAAGAAATCGAACAATTTTTATAAATGAATATAATTTAAATATCCAAATTAAATTACTTATTATTCAATAGAAAATTCTAAAAGAAAAAATTAAATCTATTACAATATGGCATTAATTTAAATTGCGCCGCAACAAGTGCGAAGTATTTATGGGTGACAATAACAACCTAAAATTTTATAATCATTTCAATAACGTAAAAAATAAAATAAATTAATGTGCATATTCAATAAATTATACAATAATAATCTTCTTCTTCTTCTATACGTCTTCTCCGTTCGAAGTTTGACGATCATCTCAGCTATTGTTGGTTTGGATATTGCAGCCTCCTGTAACTCTTCTTTTGAGCATCCATACCACATCCGCAAGTCAGCTAACCACGATGTTCTTCTTCTTCCTGGTATTCTTCTGTCTTCTATTTGACCAATTAGAACAAGCTGAAGTAGGTGGTATTTTTTCGGGTGTCTGGATATGTTACCGAAGTATTGTGTAGTTCTCTAGAGTGGATACAACAGTTCGGTTTTCTTGGACATTCGACGCAGGACTTCATCATTTGTGACATGATCTCGGTATGATATGTTCAACATACGACGGGGTACACATACATTTCAAGTGCATCTATTTTCTTTTCAAAAGCTTGCGTAAGCATCCAACTTTCCATGCAATACAACAACACCGACCAGACATAACAACGTACAAAGTCGCAACTGAAGATCAACGTCTTCCTCGTCATTATGTTTTTCATAACCAGGTGCCAAGATATTTGAATTTAGAGACCCTTTCTAGCGGACAGCCATTTGCCAGTAATTTCTTCTGATTAAAAGTCCTTCTTTCTGATTTCCTGCGGACTATCAACAATTTCGTTTTATCGGTGTTTATCTGAAGGCCACAGGAGCTACTAATTTCTATTACTCCGTCTAACATACTTTGAAGTTGATCGATGTTATCAGAAATTAAAACAGTATCATCAGCATAGCGAATGTTGGATACCTTTTCTGAATCGATTTGAATTCCATCGTTTTCATTGTTTGCTTCCTTAAAAATCGCTTCCGATTATATGTTGACTTGTCGCACACCACTTTTAATTTGTATTTCTCTAGACATGGCTTCTTTCTTTACGGATTACAACTTTTTGATCCCAGCAATCAACTTGTAGATGTTATTGCTTATACCAATATCTTTTAGGATTTGCATTAATTTCTCGTGTCTTACATAATCGAAGGCCTTACAATAATAACAATAATAAAGATTACGGTTCGACACCTTTGGGCTAAAATACTCAATGAGCATACTGCTTGTAAATCCACTTCTGAAACCGAATTGGTTAGATCCAAAATTTTCCTCGCATTTCTTATAGATGCGAAAATGGATGATCTTGAGAAAAATTTTCAAAATGTGCGACATAAGACTTATTGTTCAGTAATACACTCGGTTGCATTTGACTTCTTTGGCAGTGTAATGAATGTATATTTCTACTGAACAGAATGTAGTTAACTAAAACATTTATTACAGAGGTGTTGTCTTGAAGTATCTTCAATAATTCGCTCTGCATCCTGTCAGGGTCAGTTGCCTTTCCGTTCATCATATTCTTGATTGCATGTTTAACTTCCTCGGTTTTAATCGCGTCTTCAGCATAATTAGATTGAGTAGAGATTTGGCTAGAGTTTTCAGCTATTCCCATATGATCGTACATCATGAAATAGTTCTTCAATGTAATCTTCCCAGCACTTCATCCTAGAATCTTTTTCAAGTATAAGGTTACCATTTGCATCTTTCAGTTTTCTAACACTGATGCTGCGTTTCTGTTTTGTAAATTATTTTAATTTTTTATGGACATTGAATATATCATGTTTCGAGTGCAGCTCTTCAATTTCTTTACATTTCTCATTTAACCATTCGTTTTTGGCTTTGCGTATTTTACGACGAATTACTTTATTCATTACTTTATATTTTGCTTCATTGCGTTTGAATCCTCTTCTGTCTTCCATTAAAGATACTATTTCATCAGTAATCCACTGTCGTCTTTCTTCCTCTTAACAGAGCCAATTACTCTGTCTTGGATATTGCGCTTTCTTTCATTTAGCACAATCGTTTTAGATGTTTTCACTATTTACTGCGTCTTCTTTCTGGAAGATTCGAGAAAACCTGTAGAAAAAATTATAAAAAAGAAATTATATAATATAAATCTCAATAATACCGAATACAATATACGGTAGTATTATTTATAATGATATGTTAAAAATTACGAAGTTTAGAATTATAGCTATCAGAATGATCAAAGTATACAAAGAAACGAGTTACTGCTCATCAATAATGGTTGCAGGAATTATATCCGTTGAGTTAGAAATAAATAAAACGTATCAATTTATTTTTAATTAAAAAGAATATTAAAACGGAACACGAATTTAATCAAGTTAGATGCATTAATAAAAAATTAATATATTTAGGTAATAAACAAATCGTTAACAGTTTAAAAATATACTAAATCAACATAATATTTTACAATATCAAAATATGTGGAATCAGTAAAATGGATTAGCGTACATAAATGAAAAACTTTAAAAAACAAACATTTCACCTCCGATTATTATAACCTACAATTTATCACCGGCCATGGTAGCTTCAAAACATATTTAAAAAGATTTGACATAGCAGAAAGAGAAAAATTG
The DNA here is from genome assembly GCA_032883995.1 of Coronaproctus castanopsis. Taxonomy (NCBI): domain Eukaryota; kingdom Metazoa; phylum Arthropoda; class Insecta; order Hemiptera; family Monophlebidae; genus Coronaproctus; species Coronaproctus castanopsis. The sequence goes on from CM065053.1 coordinate 61,334,824, forward strand.
TAATACATGTAATTTTGCAGACACCTGTTACCACGTATTACAATGGTGCAGTGGCGTAGCCAACCCTATTCCCCTGAAATCAATCTGACAATAAGAAAATATATACTAGTTGTTAAATGCAGTTTTGCATAAACCTATTTTTTTTTTATTTTTATTTTTATTTATTTTAAGATTCGTTGTTTTCAAAGTAAATAAATAGTTTTGTAATGTATCACAAATAATAATTTTTATATTATACGTGTAACCCTGTTCATCTGTTGATTTCGTTTTCGGTTATATTGATAGTAAAAAACAGGCCTGGATGTCGCTGTTTTATTTTAGCTCGGACCGGTATTTTGTTTAGTCATGTGCTAAAATAAAGATGGCCTCTTTCGAATAAGTATAAAAATAACTCTGTTATGTTGGATTGCTTAGGGCTTTTTAACCTACTTGAGTTTTGGTTATTTATTTAAAGTTCAATTTAACTCGGGTTTACTGTTATAATTTAGTTTTGTTTGAACCCCCTCTTCAACCAAGTCTGGTTACGCTACTGCAAGGGTGCAATGTTAAAGGGGCTAGTGTTAGATTCGAGTATCAACGATAAAAATTATAATTTGTTATATTAGTAAGATTTATTTATTATTTCGAAAATATTACAATTTAAGATACACTTACCGGTATATTAAGAATGGATTATTAAATGTCGGGTTAACATGTTCTATTTATATTTAATTCGTATTAGGTCAGGACATAATCTGCTGCCTAGTCATCTCCACCGAATAGGGCTGGTTAGTTCCAGTACTTGCCAGTCCTGTGGTTTGACGGCAGATATTAATCATATCATTTTTTCATGTAATCTATATAGTGCACACAGAGAAACCCTAATCAAGATATTATTACAGTTAGGTATCTTCCCTCCATACTCTATTGCATACCTCCTATCCTTAAATAATCCTCTTGTGTTGATAGCACTGGTCTCTTATATATATAAATCCAATATTATTTTGTAACCTTTACATCCTCGTATAGTGTATTTTCCTTATATGTCTTAGTTTAGTTATTTATCTTTCTATTTTATAAATCATTTGTTAGCGTTAGCGTTTAGTTTATATAAATTTATATGTACAATGAGTAGTAATGGTTTTATAACCTAAACTCAATTTAAAATAAAGGAAAAAAAATATATATATATTAAGATTAACATTATTGTATTATTGTTGTTTTTATCATTGTGTTCGATTGTAAATGGAGTTTGTAGTGGTATAAAACTTAATTGGGTTTTCGCTTTAAATTTAATACTATAAATTGTATTTTATTAATAAATAAATTAATTTAAAAAAAAAACTATTATTATTATTATTATTATTATTAATATGGTATCAACGTTATTGTAATTTTTATTCTTTTTAAGCGACCAATTTTGAAAAATTCGATAATTTATTTCGTAACGATTAGACACGGACGTAGACAATTTTATAAGCGATCGCGTATAGTTGTAGGGCAATATTAATTATCGATCTGTGTCCCCCTTAATTAACCCGGACTATTTATTTTCAGTAATTTAAAACGGCGAAAAACAATTACTAGGCAATAATATTCGCGATGGAAAGAGTAAATATTAACGAAGGACGAATTAATGAACACACACACATATACGTATAATCATCGTCGTGTTGTTCGTTGCCGAACGGCGTGACTAGTTATTGTACGTTTAATGAGCTAGCATTCAAAGCACTATTTATATTGGACGTATGATGTTATACCGAGTGGGGTGCCACTGCCTTCTCTGTGATAATTAAGAAATAAAAAAATGATAGAAAACTTTCTATGTCGCGAGTTGGTTTCGAACCCCCAACCTACGAGTTGACAGTCGAGCACTCTAGCAACTGTGCCACCGCGACATATATATATATATATATATATATATATATATATATATATATATGTGTGTGCGTTTAAATTTTTAACCTTATGTTAGTATCCATATTACCGGAGTGCGAGGTTATAATTAATAAGAAACGTTAACCGGATTTCGTAAGACTAATAGAAAAACAAAACAGTAATTGTGTAATTTTTCTTATTAGATAGTTTATTTAATTGATTCACAAAGTTACTTCCGATAAAATATAAAAATAAATAAACGTGTAAATACGAATAAATACACAACACAGAACGAAGATATCGTTTTCTTTGTAAACATATTAAGGAGTAAAACTCAAATAATCGCCGTATCTCGCGTATTTACGGTATTGTTCACGCAATTTCATTTATTATCATCATCGTTGCTTGTAGCCTTAATTCGACATCACGATGTGCCTTTATCTATCCACTCCTGGATGAAGGCTTTCCCCAATTTTTCCCATCCCGGCTACTTTTGATATGTCATCGTTATATCCTCGGTCTACCCTTGTTTCTACAGTAGCCTTAATCACTATTTGAAAAATGAGTAGTTCCGAAAATTCTGTGCTTTCATTTAAATAAGAATGACAAGTGTCAATTTGGTTCAATCTACATAAGAATATACGATAAAAATAAATTCTTGATTCTAGTAATTTGTTCTCGAAGTACTCTACACAACAAATTCCCGCGGTTACTAACATAATTCCCGCGGTTACTAACATTATTCAGCACTTTGCGCGATAGTAATGAAACATTTCAGCTCTAAATAAAACTATATACGCTGAATACATTACTGCGTGCGTGCACGCACGTACACGTGTGTGTTTATGTGAACTTTTTGAGTGTAATTCGCACGTGCAACTAGTATAATATATATATATATATATATATATATGTACAAAGGATATATGTGTGATGACTTATATGCGTCGTTGTAGTAATCTCCTTTTTAAATTTATAACACCGAAAAGATTTGTAAAAAACTCCAAATAGCTTTCGATCAGCTTGGACTCGAGTTTTCAGTACTCATCTACGATGGTAAGTAGCAATAGAAGTATTTCTCAAACCATTTACGGACTACCAAGTTAATTTATGATCAGTCCGTTCCTATTGTAAGATATCAGGGAATACTCCTAGATGATAAGTTAAAGTTTAGTCAACACGTTAAATATCTTCCGAAAAATGTCAATTAGAAATTCTTTACCCCTTTCAAAATTCAACTTAATATTGGCGGAATTAAATATAAAGGACGATTATTGTTCAAATATTTATGTTCGCGAATTAAATTAAATTATGTTTCATGAAATTTCAGCTAAACAAAGAAAGTTTCCGCTTAATATAAAACCGTTTCACTGGTGGCTGCATCATTCATTACGGGGATCTTTTGTCTACTGACTTGAATATTTTCAAGTCGTCTTTGATCTCAAAGTATAATACTACGTTTGTTAATAAATTGATTACAATTAAAACTAACGTAAAAGATTCTCTTAATCCTAATTTCGATTACGTGTTAAATTATAATTTATTTACTTTGTAAGAATTCCTTTAATGAGAAAATCAACGTAATAATGTTAGAAATATGATAGAATAGACGGATTAATCGTTTGCACAATAGAACAACTTTCAAGTTTTTCACAGTATTGCAAATTGATTTAGGTATATTAAAGATAATTAGAATGTAAATTTCTTTCCCAGTCAATCGCTGTCTGGACACGGTAATTTTGGTGATTATTTTAAGCGTTCTGCTGTAAGACCATCTGACTTTTGTCCTTATTGTAGTTTTGACGGTGTTACGATTGAACAATTTCTGACAGAATGTTCGTGTACCTCTGATATATACGAAATAAGTAAATTTTCGAGTATTATCTCATATCAAAGTTATAAGCGCATGTGTGTGTGTACACATTCGATGACTGAGAGTGGAACTTGCGCACAGTCCGCGAATATGTGAGCGTACGAGTGGTTGTCGTATAATTATACATTATAAAGCATTGTAAAGGGGAACAGTGCACTGATTAAGTCTTAATTATTTGACAAATAATTAAAAAAAAAAATCTGTGCCTGGTGGTGCAGAGAAGATGCGAAACTTAAAGACGTTTTCACATAAAAACGCTTATTTAATAAACTCGCGATTTCGTACAAATTTCACAAAGAAAAGGAACATGTTTAACTTGAAGTGGCGATGACTCACATGTTTTCGTTCTTAAATCTACATCGTACATGTATCCTTCGTGCGGCGAAGATTTCAACGAAATAACGGATTGCTGTGCGGACATGCGCAAAAGAAAGAATACGAACATACAAACATTATTACACTGACGAAATAATGGGCAGCCGTGTGCGCATGCGTAAGAAAAAGGAGATTTTACGCATATTATATATATATATATATATATATATATATATATATATATAATATGTCTATTATAGTCGACTGACTAAACAGCAAATACGTAACGTAAATTCTAATTGTCGGAAATTTTTAATTGATATAACCTCTTCATATGTAACTTGCACCTAATTTTGGGATCCAGACCATAGCACGGATCTTATCTATTGAACCTTCATATTAAAAAAAAGATCTTTAATATTTTATGTTAAAAAAGTAAATAATGATAATATCAGTAAAGATCCTTTCAAAAAGATTAATTTACAGATTTACAATGTATTTAAAAAATACGGTATGATGCTTTAACAAAGGATAAATTAATAAGGAAGTTCTTTCCTAATGTAATAGAACGTTTTAAAAATAAAAACATTATCGCAAACTACCACCTTACTCAGATACTTACTGGTCATGGTTCTATCGACTGCTATCTAAATAAATTAAAAATTATTAATGGAAGTAAATGTAAAATTGAGAAAGCGATGAAATTGAAAGCGTTCATCGTATAATATATAAGTGCAGTAAGTATAATCACTTACGACATTTGTATAAGATTGACTGTGCATTTGAATTAAATGATATTATATTATTACAGCAGTTTTCTGTTTTCATTTTTGAATTATTTAATATTAAACATTTAAATGTATACATAATCGTTACTAAGTGGCCCTAAGGTAATTTCGCAGGCTACTCACTAGTGTAACTGATTCCTGATGTAGTTTATTTATATCGTTTTAATTTTTTGTTTTTGTTATATTTTTTATGAATTTATATATATTAAATTGTATTTAAAAAATGAAATGTATATATATATATACATGCATATTGAAAAAGTAAACTACAAAGCCACTAAATATATATATATATATAAAGAGAGAGTGAGAGAGACAGAGAGGGGGTGAGACGCATTGGTCATAATTTCTGCACATGTTTGCATGTATGTATATAAACTGAATACAGGGTACAGTATGCGGGAAGGGGAAGAGCTTGACTATACTGTGAGAATAGGCATGCCTATGAGCCTATGTATACAAGCCTTTTGACTCGCTCGCTCTTTTTTTCGGATTAACTCCCCATATATAACGCGCCAATAGAAATTTCATTTCAAACATATTACACTTTAATAAGTCTGCTTACTTTTTTAGGGTGTACGAGACATTTGCATATATATATATATATATATATATGTATGTGTGTGTGTGTGTGTGTGTTTATTTACGCATCAACATTTTTATATATATATATATATATATATATATATATATATATATATATACATAGATCGGAACAAATATAAAAAATTTAATTAGTAAATTGCTAAACGTAATTTAAATAATTCACGAACGATCTTTTTCAATGCTACCACCTATTCCGAGTAAAAAAATAATCCTTCCGAGTACTCTAGTAGTAGAAGCTTAAAACGTTACATTTTCGTGGCTGTAACTTTTATAACTCGCTAATGATATACGTAATGACCCTGATAATTCCAAATTCGGCTCTTTTTTATATAGTAATGACGTCACTTTTCGGTCGGCTGTTTCCTTCTATCGATTACTGAAGGTCAAATTTTTTTCTTCGTGAAGGTTAGGCTTTTAAAATATTTACTACCTCGGCCACCAAGCTTTTGTCTTCGGAGGAAGATTTTCTCATTTTCAAAATATACGTGACGAGAATTACGAAATTAAAAAGATCTTATATATCAGCGAAATATACGATGCTTCATATCGAAAGATATTTTTATGGAGGAATTAAGTTTTTTTTTCGTTGGTCGTGACTCGATTTCAAACCGCGCAATTTGTAAATTTATAGATTGTACAGCAACTAAAATTAGGTCACACACCATATAGACACAAAAAAATATTTATGTATATATACCTATATCCTTATAAACTAATCCGTGCCACTTTCAATAATATCATCTCAGAAAAGTTTCCAATCCTGATTTACAGAGATGGATCATAGTCAACTCGAGGAACGGAATTGTTCAACTCTCAATATGGGTAACATTTACAAACTACACAAACATTGTTCAGTACTTACTGCAGAATGTGCAGCAGTACTACAAGCCTTATCGTAATTTTATTGCATTTAAATCATCGTGGAAATTAACTTATTATTACCGACGCTAAAGGTACGATTAAGGCTATACGCAATAAATGAAATGTGTTCGATACATTGACCGGATTAATTACGTTAAAATGTAAGCATGTGGAACGTCGGGAATATTTGTGTCCTTCTTGTGTGTGCTGATTATTAACGATAAATTTGTCGATTCGTTAGCTAAAGACGTGTTATCTAATAGAGTAGTATTTTTTTTAGTTTCTAGCAAGAATATCAACTCTGTACAGTTGAAGTATAAAAATCATTAAGAGCTGATGTACACTGAGAACACTAACCCCTCGCTACTTATAGTCAACTTTAACCGTCTCTCCCTAAACTTTCGTGGTTTATTTCTTAAAGAATAGTAATCGCAATACTCGTCAGTAGGTTACGATTTAGGCATGATTTATTACTCGATCGTCTTTTCCATATGTAACTTAGAAAAAGTCACTTATCTACTCTCCTTTTTCAACAGGCAATCTGAATCCCGATTATGTTTTTTTTAATGTTCTGTTGTGGCATGGCTACGTTCTGAGCTCTACCTTATCTTACTACGTTTCCCACATGTATTACTTCTAATGTATGGTTCCTTCTCTATTTGGATAATCTACAATTATTCCCTAACATAGCAACATTTCTAGAGAAATTAGCACCTTTGATTAAAATATAAGCAGTCTTCAACGGTAGGTCATAAAGACATCTGCATAATATATATATATATATATATGACGAATCTAGTTAATTGTTCGACTCGTCATGATCCGCATTTTACGTTAGCAATCTGTCTTCTGTGACAACCGAATTCAGTTATTAACAGACTAAATTTGTTCTGCTTTCTGATTCGGATTTCTATATCCGTATTATTTTTACTGAAGCGTTACGATTTGATTACGACATTACGCTAATGCCATTGTCATATTTTATACATTTTATACATACATATATATATATATATATATATATATATATATATATATATATATATATATATATATATATATATATATATATATATATACATAAAACTTTACATAACGTTTCGCATTAGATTTTAATGAAAATAACAAAGTTGTATTTTTTACCATTTTACATCAATATAGAGGGTAAATTCTCTGCATCGTACGTAAGTAAGATTAGCCAGAAATAAGTAGATCAGATGGCACTACCGAATACATTTTTACATATATCGTTTGTTATCGACCTCGTCACTGGCTGATTGTATGTAGGTGCTCGTGTATCTGATGAAATAGAAAATGAACCTTCGTGAGTTACATGATGATGAATATTGCGAGCTAAAACCACAGCGGCATTTATACATACATATATATATATATATATATATATCAGTCATCATAATTGGTGTATCAGCCCGTAGGCTGGTTCGTTCCATCCACCAACAGCCTCCACGTAAGCCGGTCAGCTACTTTTCTTTTTACCTCAGCATATGTCGATGTTTTGGCATCTTCCAGTATGGTATCCAACAGGGTTATTCTTTTTTGGTCGCCCACGTAAAATTTTCTCTTTAATTACTTCTTTTAGGATATTTTGATCCTTCCGTAATGTATGACCGATCCATTTGAGCTTCGTCTGTGTAATCTTCTTCAGTATGTTTCTTTCTTCATCAATCCTGTCCAGTATCGAGTTATTGCTGACTTTGTCAGTTCATTTAATTTACTTGTTCGATTACTTCATCTTCTATTTTTATGTGAATATTTCGGATGTCCTTACCAATTTTTCCATGTCAATAAAAGCCACATATAAACATCATGGTTAATTATACGCTCTCCTATTATACGGATCATCGCAATTGCATAGTTGACTGTCCTTTTCTAAATCTAAACTGTGTTTCTTTCACATGTTGATCCAACTGTCGTTCCAAACGATTTTTAATTATTTTAAGTGTTATTTTAGATGCGTGCGGTATTAAACAAATAGTTCAAAAATCATTACAGTGTCGTGCGGGACTTGTTTTTGACACTATAACTGACTGACAATATTCTTCTAGCTATACGCCCTTCTTTAGTCTATTTTGGTTTATATTAAGTAAAACATTCTTTAGCTTTTGGCCGCTGACTTTCCACAATTCTACCGGAATGTTATCTACTCCTGCCGCTTTGTTGTTGGGAGTTGCTGTATTTCCATATCTAACTCATTTAGTAACATCGCGTCCCTTACATCTTCCTGTATATAGAAACTTTCAAAATTCCATTTTATTGCTGGTTCATATAGTTTCCTAATATAATTTTTCCAACTCTGCCTTACTTCCTGTGTACTAACCAACACATCCGTCTACGTTACAATTACGTTCCGTCTACTAAATATTCTATTATTATCGAATCTTGATTTTCCATGTATATATAACTACTATTGATATAAACTGGCGATATATATGACTTGCCAATTTTCGACAGATATTTAGCTGATGCGAGTATTGTGCTTTTGAGAAGGAATTTCATCCAGATGATTTAAAAAATCGTTAATAGTCACTTCGATATTCCAGCATAGAAAATCGGTTAATTGACTGTACGATGTATATAAGTGTGTTCGTATCAAATAAACATATTTGGACGTAATAAAATGAGTCCAATATCTTTTCGAATATTACCGAATAAAAATAAAACTTTACACCGACTAATGACGAAATTGAACTTTGTCCAATAAAACAGATCTGGTGGAGGGTTAGCGTAATACGATGAATATTCGGAAGAAATCCCTCTTCATCATCATTATTATTATTAATTATCGTCTCCGTTCCGTCTGAAAATAGGCCATTTGTTCTATCCTTAATAAATTCAAGGGGAACACCGTTTATCGCTGCAGAAGAAGTCGTAAAAGTTCTTGCATATCGAGCGAAGTTACGTAACTATATTATACGTACCGTCTTTAACGTTATAGAAATCACAAGTATTGTCCGAGTTACGCGCTAGGACATATACGTGTAACTGTAAAAACGGTATAGACGCCGATGAAATTTCGTAATTGACGTTTGATGAAATTAAAGGTGACGTCATTACGTAGATTGGTTAGTTAGTTAGTTGGTTGATAGCGTCATTTTTTTTTGTTTAAAGAACGTAATTGTGTAACATTTAAAAATATTTACGAAAATCACTTTTCTCTTTAGGAATGTCCACGTTATTAGGACGATGAAATGACAAGAAAGGAGGAATATAATTAAATAATTTAATCACGGCCCGTTGTTCTATGTTTATTTATTAATTTTTCTTTAAAATATTTTCATAACCGACCGGTACGATTTAATTAAACGAACGAAAAAAACCCGAGTGTAGACCGTCCGCACGCTTCGCGCAGGTATTTGGGTGTATAGCTGCCGGTTATCAGAAAAAAAATCTCTCTGATTAATTAATAAGGAAGATTTTCAGCGGTTAAGCTATTTTTCTGATTAAAATAATTCACGAAAGTAATAATAAATAAATATAATAACAATATGAAAAATAATACGTTTTTCATTTGTTACTTTTGATTTTATTTTAATTATATACAGATTAATAATTGAAATCAACCTAAAAATAGAAGTTAAAATCACTAAAATTGTTTCTTTATGAAAAATCACAAAGCTTTTCGGTTGTCAGGTCATTATCAAATATAAAATGAAACAATATTAATTTAAGATTATAAATCAGCGAATGAAGATCAGTATTAATAAACAATCTGGCAGTGAATTGTCACTTGTCACATTAACTTTTTTTTTCTGCTTTTCATTTTGATTTCTATTTAAATTATATTCTTTATATATATATATTATATATATATATATATATATATATATATATATATATATACACTGATGTAGCCAATAAGCAACTGGGATGTGAGTTATGATAGGATGGGAGATGTCATTCAACAATGACACTCCGAACTACCTCTCCAATCATTTAAACCGGGGGAAGATCTAGGGGTGTGAGATAGTTTAATCTGCGAGGTTCATGATTTAGAAATCCACCGCTAGCTGGTTAGAGTGACCCTGTGACCCTCTAACCTGTGCAAGTAATCTCTACTGCAATCTCGAACTACTTCGTGCACATTTGGTACTTTTATTTGGTCTTTATGTAAATTTACGTTTCGTATATACCGGGGTGCGCCGGCTATTATCCTTAGTATTTTTGATTGGGATCGCTGCACCATTTTGATATTCGATATTGATGCTGTCTCCCAGAGTGATGTGCCATAAATATCCACACCGGCTTAATAACTGCCTTGTAAAGCAATAATTTCGATTTTAGAGATAATTCGGAAGTTGTGCCCCGGATCTAGTACATGTTCCGTAGTTTAAGTTCTATTTCTTTAACTTTGATCCTGATGTGTTCCTTCCAGGTAAAGCGGCGATCAAGCCACATACCCAGGTATCGGACTTTATTTTTCTGTGGGATCGTACCATTAAGGTCAATAGTTGGGCATGTGTTCCGCTTAGTTAAAATGTAACATGTACTGACTTGGATGAATTAATTTTAACCTACATTGTCGTGCTTACATGTCCAAGCAACTGCGCTGTAATTTTTCTGACGTCGCTACCGGATCATTATCTCTCGCGAATAATGCTGTATCATCGGCAAATGCCGCCATATCCGCATTTGTATTTACGGGAAGGTCGAACATATATATAATATATATATGAGAAAAAGGATTGGCCCCAAAACAGAACCCTGCGGAACTGCAGCCTTGACAGGATAAAATTTTGATACATCACTACCGAATTTAACTTGAAAAAATCTATGTGACAGGTATGAGGACAGTAGTGTGTAGTAGGGATGTGTCGGAGTGCATTTTACTTTTTGAAAGTAAACCTTAATGCCATACACGATCGAAGGTCTGACTAACATCCAGAAAGGCTGCAGAACAACAAAAATAGGAACTCCTAGAGAGGAAAGCAGAGTTCGAATGTTTTCTACACACAATTAAACGTAAGATAACTTTAGCTGGTGTGATTTCAGATGAAAGGAAACAGGTGGATGGAGATCATTGAGGAAAATAATAAAATTACGAATTCTAAATTCAATATAATAATTCATTTGAGTTCTCTCGATTTCCTGTAACAGGACAGCTAAGTAAAAAGTAACGCTATCGAAATATTTCTTAACGTTCGATTTTTAAAATCGTATATTTGAATCAATGTTTACAATTACACAGTCATATTAGTGCACATACATGCAAATAAATAACATGAATGTAACACTATTACCACACACACACACACACACACACAACATATATAAACTGACACACTATAAAATCATTTACGGATATTCAGATTAAATATTACAGGTGTATAATTATATTTTACCTCATCCCGTCAAGCTTTCGCTTGTCTATAAGTATCAAACTTTTTTTTTTTTTTTTTTTTTTTTAATGGGCACAGGATTTTTCACCCAGATTGGTATAAAATTATAAACATTAATATTAGTTGATGCAATATAATTATAAATAGCAAAATATACATGAATGCGATTAATAGTAAGTAAGTAAGACATATTTATTGGCAATGGTACTTTGAGAGATATAATTTGATTATATAATAAAGATTGTTGAGAGCTGTAGTAGGAACATTCAAAAAATACACGATCCGCATCTGCTATTTTGTTGTCATCGGAAGGATGAGGGCAAAAAGAAGAATTTATAAGATTGCATCGGTATAGGGACGATGGAAGACGATTTTTTCCTAATCTACATAAAGTAGTAATGAAACATTGAAGTATGTTATTTGGTACTTTTATATCAGTAAACCATAATTTTATGGGTATTAGAGGTTGAATCGATCTGTAATATGGAGCTAGATTGGACCAAATATTATTCCAATATTCTTTATGAGCAAATTTAATGAGACACAAAAAATCTGTTAAAGGTGTATAAGGAATAAGCACACCGCTATTCGAAGCGGACTTGGGCTTCCGCATCAGCAACAGTATTGCCAAATATACCAGAATGTCCAGGAATCCAGGAGAACCTAACAGAAATACCAGATTCTAACAGCGAGGAAACCAAAATTCGGATTTTATATAAATAAGGCGATGCACGGGGATTAAATGAGAGAGATTTTAGAGCGGTTAAACAGGTTTTCGAATCGGTAAGAATAAGAACTGATGAAGCTGGACGTTGTTGATAAACGTATTTTAACGCTTGGTATATTGCCATAGCCTCAGCTGTAAAAATCGAAGAAAAACGTAATAAAACGAATTTCTTAATAATGTTTAAAGAAGGAACTACGAATGCTGCACCAACTTTATTATTAGCCTTGGAACCATCTGTATAAATCGGAAGGAAGCCCGTCCAGTGATTTGTCAGTAAATTATTTAAAATAGAAGTATTAAAACCAATAGGAGGATATTTAGACCTATGAAAGGTTTCTAAATTTATTTCTAATTTTATATTATTAATAGAGAATGGATCGGAAAAATAAGGAGAGGGTGACAAAGGAATAATTAAGTTGCGATAATTGGAGAATCGTTTAGAAGATTTACAGAGAATAGGAAGTTTATATGGTGAAAACCTCCATTTGTTATAAGTAAATAAGAAGTTATTATATGCTGACTGATATGTAGTTGTGAAACTTTTTACAACAAACTGGTCTGCTAAGAGGTTTCTGCGGATGTGAAGAGGAGGGGTATTAGATTCCACTTCTAAAGCAGCAATTGGAGTAGTGAGAAATGCTCCCAAACAGTAACGGAGGCAAGAATTTTGCAATTTATTTAGAGGATCCAAAGAATTTGACGAAGCATTACCATAAAAGAAACTACCATACTCAAACACCGAACGGATAAAGGATTTATAAAGTAAAATTAACGTTAATGGATCTCCTCCCCAAATAGTATAACTAAGCGACTTAATAAGACCTATGCGTTTAAAAGCTTTTGCGTAAGTATATTGTATATGTAAATTCCAGTTAAGCGTCCTATCCAAAATTATACCTAAATACCGATGAAGTACAGAAAGGAATAGTATGGCTAGCGTGAGATAATCCTGTAATAGCGGGGCTTGGTTGTTTATAAGAAAAAACTACAGAGGAGCATTTATTAAGCGCGAGAGAAAGTCCCAAATCAGCTAGAGCCATAGAAAAAAATATAAAAAATTGTTCAGTAAACTGACACCCTCAGCATGGCAGTGGTGATCACAGTATATGACGAAGTCATCAGCGTACGATAAGATATGAAGATTTGATGCTCGTTGAAGTTGGAATAACGGAAGAATGTATATATTAAAAAGAACTGGACTGAGTATAGAACCTTGTGGAAGTCCAACATATGCATGTCGAACTATAGGTTCAAAGGAAGGATGCACGAAAAGTAGTGTACGATTTGTAAACAACCTGCAGCAAACATTGGCGAAAAACCTAAAGGAATTCCCAAATCTGTTAATCTGTTATGTAAGATGGGAATAGAAATGGAATCAAAAGCCTTATTAATATCTAAGAAACACGAGATTAAATATTTTTTTGATAAAAAGGATTTATAAATGTCTGATAATAAATGAGCTATACAGTTTAATGAACTTAGGTTGTTTCGGAAGCCAAATATTCCTAATGGAAATAGATTGCGGTTTTCAAGCCACCATACTAATCTATGTTTAAGTATCCTTTCAAAGGTTTTACGTAAACACGAGGCAAGAGAAATTGGGCGGTAAGAAGGTGATTCTGAAGATATTGAATGAGATTTTTTAATAGGAATTATAAATAACTTGGTCCATTCATCTGGAAAGTTTGCAGTCTGGAAGAAATCTAATTAATTAATATTTATACACAAATGTTGCATATATATCTATACATATACACATGCATATATATCTATACATGTACACATACAACTATATACATAATTTTAACATTTTACTTGTTGAATATAGTATTCCACTCATTCTAAAAAGCCATTTATACGCCTCACTCATTTTACAGACATTTACACCGTCATTTTTACTTATTGTCTGCAGTAGCCCCCTGATATCCGAGTTGTCTATCCCTGTTTCTCGCCATTTTCCATTCTACGTGTTTTTTTTTTTAAAATATTTTATTTATAATTCTATTTGCAACCATTCTTTGATTTTTTCTTTTAAAATCGCTGTATTTTTTCCCTTTATTATATCATCGGGTATTATATTCGGCATTTGTATAATTATAAATTTATCAGTCTGATTACCATACTTTGTTCTCGGTATTTGTATCTTATATTTTAACGTTTTTCTTAAGTTATATTTCCAAATTTCCCTTTTGTCCGCATCAACAATTTTAAATTTAAATAATTCAATATTTTTATCATTAAACGCAACCCCTTACATTTAAAACATTGTCTTTCCGCATTAATTCGTAAAGTGCGCCTTTACTTTTTTGTCCTGCTATTAAGCGCAAACATTCTTTTTTGTAATCGATTTATATTTATTATATAAGATTTACTCGCCAGACCCGATGCTTGCACTCCCTATCTCAGCCTGAAATCTACTAATGCATAGTAAATTATCTTAAGTGTCTCTTTACTTACATAATTCCGGAGAGTATATATCATAAGGTCATACGTTGTTTGTTTTCTACAAAGGCTGTAGTTCCTTCTCAAATTTTCGTCTACGATTATTCCTAGATATTTATATTCTCTTAACATTTCTATTTTGTTGTAATTTTTCTTCATACATATATTTTCCTCTGTCATATAGTGACGACATTCGTTTGAATGTATCCACAAAATGGTTTTATATCTTATTCTGCTCATCATAAGGGTTTGTTTTCGTTGTATTTATTACCAAATTGCTATCGTGAGCCCATTTAGTAACTGTAATCAAGTCTTTCTGCATGTTTGCTTCTGCATTTGATCGATTTATATTTGCCGTTATTACAGCAATATCGTCTGTAAATGCGTATACACCTTATGTAGATGACGGTCACGGTGCCACGAGAACAGCATTAATGATGAATTATAAGTTGTGGAGCATCTAAAGTAGTTTTGTTTCTCTTTATGATCTGCTAATTCATCATTTTCTTTAACCGAGCCATTTTCACGACTTCTGGTATGACGATTTAGTAAATCTTGAGAGACTAATTCCCCTGTAACCATCTCTCTATTAAAACGAATAAGGTTTGGCAAAACGGACAAAATGCAGAATGGTCGTGAGAGAGTGGTATGTGGCCAAGGCAGGTAAATTAACAGATTGTTTCCAATAGTTAATATTTGGTGTAATAGCGAGAAGGAGTGGTATGAATTTCGCTTCTGTTGCCAATTGTAGTGAATGAGGTATTTGAGGGCTGTGTTTACTACGGGGGATGACGGAGTTATATAGGTTGTTGGAGAACACATTATGGAATAGGCTGCAATACCCACCGCTTCGTTTCTTACAATTCCCTTATTACCTGGTACCCATAAAAATCATGCTGGATCTACATCCGGTGATGAAGAAGGTATATTTTATGCAATTAACAAGATGATTTTTTAACTTTGTTCTCTTGAGTGCTGATACAGCAGCGAAGAAATCCGTTACAATTAGTGTTTTGACGTGACTAGGGTTTAGGAATAAATGTAGAAGACAAAAAAACGTACAGTATAATATAGAACAAGAATCATCGAATATTTAAGTTTTTAAGTTTATCTACTTTAATATTTTATTTATTTTTTAATCTTTTTTTGTTCTCTTCTCATTATATATTTTCTCAATTCAGCTAAGTTTATTAAGTAAATATTGAATGGCACAATATCGTCGGTATATTGAATTTTAGCGATGTAAATATAAAGCATCCAATCGAATATTTGTAATCATATCTAACGGTTGATAAAATCACCTTTTCCCGTTTTCTGGAAGTACAAAGAAATTAACTTCACTCCTTCGCAAAATGTGTAATAAGGTTAAATATAGTTAATGTACATTCTATGAAAAATGTTTCTCTATATGTATATAGTTATATATATATATATATATATATATATATATATATATAATGATCGCAATATGCTCGAGAACTCTAGTAAGAAGGTTCGATTTTTTTTAGAAATTCCTTTTCTTGAAAAATAAATCCACACGGAAACTACTTAAATAAAATGGATGATATAAGTTATTTTATATGTGACGTTCGCGTCGTGATATATGATTTCCACTAAAAACTTTTTCTTGGAAAAGAGATCGCATTATGTGCGTACATTACTTCCGTTCTACACTTACGACGCGAATCATTTATCATCAATACATTGAACGGATTAAAAGTAGAAACATTTTTCCTCTTAAAGTTGCCATGAAATCTTATCCGTAGTGGTTTAGTAGATATTTTCGAAATTTCGTAAAATGCTTAATGTTGGCCTTCATATTTTACGTAAGTGTGTGTGTGTATAGTATGAAACTTCTGCAAAAAGTTCAGAGAAAAGCGTAATTTTAAATCCGTGTTTTTTACTTAAGCAAACCTCTAGGATGATCAAAGAAGTCTTTCTTAGTGTTTAATCACTCTGCGAGATCACGAGACCAATGTGGCATTGCCGTGATATACGCAATTTACTTAACAAATGGTAAAGCGATTAGTATTTCCCATCATGATATGGAATTTCGGAAAATTCATCGTACTTTTAAAGTTAAATACCTGACTTACCATTAAAATCTAGTGAACCGTTTAGATTTCTTCCAATAAGGTTATATTCAGTACGAGCTTCAATTAAGTAGGAGTGCTGAAACAAGACGAGGAAGATAGAATCTGCTATTTTCATACTGACATCGTCGATACATCTTTTTCGTTAAAGACGAAAAAATTATCAAGACCCCGGAAAGGAACGGAACAGTAGAGTAGTTAATATCTAACATTTTTAAATATACTCTTTGTTTTATATAAGTTTGCCTGCCGGGAGATTGAATTATTTAATTTGATTGGCTATAAATTGTTAATCGCCTACTTAACATATCAGACTCTTAACACCGGCAAAATCACTCTACTAAAATCGAGTAAAAGTATTAACAATTAGATATTTAAACATTCTACCCAATCTATAAATTCCGAATTCAGATATTGACGTCGACTTCAACCAAATAGAATTCACTTGAGCATCTGCGGACGATCTGTGTAGTATTTTTGTCTGTTCACTCTGTACAGATTTTCAACGATGACTCGTTTATATTTAATATGTACGATGTTATACTATAAGTACAGATTGAGATTACATTGCAAGTGATAATTCTTTTTTTATATTTAGTACTGTTATATTCAGTATGGGTGTTAATGCGCAATAAATTTTATTTAATATTTACTATGATGATTGAATTTAAGTTTATACGTATCATTTATAAATATAAATGTTTTGAAGAATAATTCGTTGGCGGCAGTGTTTGTTTCCTCTAGATTCTGATGAAAATTATAAATAATTAGCCATACATACATCCATACACACACACATATATATATATATATATATATATATATATAATATATATAATTATAATAACAAATTCGTAAACTAGCGATGTGGTGAATAAATCTCGAATTTCCTTTTTTAATTTCTCCTTGCGTACACGATATGCGAAAATGGTAGCAGCATATTTTTGTATTTAAAACATTTTAAAAATTTAGAAATTTTACAGTGAAAATTATAACCGTCGGATTTTGACGTTAACAATTATAGTTTAAATCTTACTTCGCAAACAGTCGATTGAAATATAAACTCTCTCGCGCGTGCCGAACTGGATTTTGGTTTTTCTGAGAAAATACCTGCACCACTATTTGTATCTGATCTTTATAAATGACTTTTTAAATTTAGATGTTATTTCATCATTATGCTGATCTTGTTAAATCCGAAATGACCCATTTTTCAATCCTCGAAGTCAATCAACTTTATCGATTCGTCGGTAAATTATGGAGCCCACAAACTGTCAGTTGTAACGTCATACAGAGATGTACCGTATTCTTTAGCGCATTCGCATTTTGTATCTTCTCCAAATCCGCATTTTTCACGTAATCTGTTCAGAGCTTTTTGCTAATTAATCACTGCACCGTCAATTTAGCTACCGTATCATTTAGCAGATGTTTGGCGAAATTCCGAAATTCTTTCCTACACTTAAGCGTATGGTGACGTTCATCTGTTACACTTAGTGTCTTTTTCATCATTTCGGCTACTTTATCACGTATTGAAAGCTAAGCAATACCGCTAGTTGATGTATGTTTACCAAGTCGGCTTATGAAAGTCGCTTCGAGAGTGAAATTAGCAAAATGAAAGTCAAAAATTCAATTACAACTGTATTATAAGCGAAAAAAGGAACGAATTAGCGCGTTGAACAATTTATCATTAACGATGTTCGAAAATAGATTAGATAGACTGAAGTATATGAACTGGATAAAACTAATTCATATCGAGTAGCTATGGGCTAGAGCGTTCAAGGCGCTATTTATATACAACGCAAGCTACTGCCTTCTGCGTGATAATCGAGAATTACATAATAATGAAGAACTTTCTATGTCGCGAACTGGTTTCGAACCGTTGACAGTCGACCAAGAACAGTATGAAGGAAAAAAGCAAAACAAGAACAAGACATAAGACATAAGACATCCACTGAATGCATGCGGCAATAAGTCGACTCAAGTCGAGAAAGAGTTTTCTTAAAACAGCAAACGCTCTGACACAAACGCCGGAAATCACTAGGATGCAGTTATGGAAAGGAAGGCTGCAAGAAAACCTATTAAAATTAATAACCGAACGAACATCTACCTCCAGGTAATAAATTGCCGTGGGAAAACTCTAAATAGAATAAGTGACAGGTAGAACAGCGAAGAACATGAAACGATGGAAACTTGCAGATAATGACAGATGTGATTGTGGCATGGTACAAGATTCGGAGCACTTATTAGCTCATTGCTGCCAGTGCGATGCGGGATGGAAGATATGACAAGAATAGACGGAATCTCGGACGAGGCAGTCCAGATAATGAAATATTAGGGAAAAAAAAGGAATATAAATGACAGACACGTTAAGGAGAAGTTATATCGACCGCATAAATTTCGCATCTAAAGCGATATTTTGCCAAAGAACGTGTTTGTTGAATTAATTTTGCATCGCATCGACAAATTTTACGGTATATTAAACGTACGTTTTAGCAAATGATTTACAGATTAAACAAGGAATAACGTACGTCGAGAGTGCAGATTGGTCAGCTTATTATTATTATTTTACTTTAATTATCCTCTTAATTAATTTTGTTATTTTATATTTGCACGTGTAGCATCCGAGTCTGTTGATTTTTATTCGAATTTTCACATTCACGTTAGATAAAAATTCGCTCACAATTTTATTAATCGTTATTATTGTTGACGTATCGAAGAGTAATGACGAATTAATAAAACGAAATAAAAACAAAATTAATCAGTATAAAAATAAAGGTTTATTAACGCATAAACTTTTCGTCAAGATTGTGTATACTTTTCGCGTTAATAAAAATTTTTTATAGCGACTAATTTTTTGTTTTATTAATTATTAATTATTATTATTCTGTTTCGAATAATACAAAATCGTTTTTATAATTTAATCGCGTTATTTTCTCGTTTAATTTAGTCAGTGTTACCTGTATGCGTATCTATTTGGCGCGGTCACATACAGTTGGTAAAATGCTCAACTGTCAATTAACCGACACGCAACGTATAATAATATATATGACTATAAAATTTTTCATCGTTACTTATAGCGATCACGGTTAAGACAGTGACATTCCACTCTGTACGTGGGAGCATCTGCGTTTGTAGATAATTATTGGATTGCATTAATCCATGATTTACGTGAAAATAAATATACAATGGCTGGAGCAACGAACAATGCAACGATAATGATGGGCAATGTGTCTACTGATTTATTTCTGGTACAATTTTCCATACTTTCACTAATAGCTTATCCTCTGTAAATAGGAAATTTTATATTAATGCAGCGGAAATCGTGAAATCTGTAACAGTAATAAATACGGTTAAGAAAGCGATATAATATCGATTGATTTTATAAAAAACAAATCGATTACGATACTGAAATATAGAACAACTTCACGCTGTTATCACACGCTTCAACAATTTGATCGGACATTATAAAAAAAAAAAAATCGATTAAAAGTAAAAATTCGAGAAAATCCAGCGAAAGATCAATTTGGATTTAGAAAAGCAAAGTAAAACAAACAAACGATACTAGAGCATTTTAATTTATACCGGAAAGATTAGATGTAAATAAATATACATAAGTAGCTTTATAGATCCAGTGAAAATCATTGACAGCGACGACTGTAAAATATTGTTTAAAACGTAACAAGAAAAAAATATAAACTCGAAGCGTAGAGGGATGATATAATTTTTTTTTATAATTTTTTTTATAGTGCCGTGTTTAACTGCCGAGGCTATTACTGGTGATTTGACAGATGTATGAGGTTGGAGGAGGAAATGAACTGTATAACTGAGGGAATAGTTGAAGAACTATTGGAGAGGAAAGCAGATAGAGTACGCGGATTGATATTGGGCCGGTAAGGTACGAGTGTAGGGTAGTACAGTAAAATATGGAAGATAGAGAGGGGTTTGGGAGTAAAAAAAAAAGGGGCAAAAGGCCGGTGGGTTTTGGTACGTAAAGATGGTAATGAGAGAATGATATATGACCAAGGCGGAGCTTGCTGAGTTCTATGTAATTGGAACGAGTTTGGTTTCCAGAAACATACATTGGATTTGATGGCAAGAAGGAAGTTCTGGTGGTATGAATTCCACTTCTGTTGTCAGTTGTGGTGGAAGATTATAGGTTGTAGGGGAACGTAGTATAGAATAGGCTGCCTTATTCGCTACTTCATTCCCCAAAATCCCCTTATGACCTGGAACCACAAAAGGGATACTGGATCTGTATCTTGTGATAATTTGTAAAGAAGAGATTGTACGCAGTTAATTAGAGGGTTCTTTGATTTTGTTTTCTGAAGGGTCAATACAGCGGCGAGAGAGTCTGTAACGATTAAAATTTTGGTGTCACTGGGATTTAGCAGTAAGTGCCGAAGACAGAAAAATATACCGTATAATTCCGCATCCTATATAGAGTAAGAATCATGCAGTCGTATTGGATAGCATAAATCGTTAACGGAGAATGCACATGCTGCAGGGCTATTCATAGAATAGGATAGGGATTTGGCACCGTCAGTAAAACATAACAATGCTGGTAAATAGTTATTTATTAAGTTATTTGCTTTCATAATGAGCTCATGTTCGGCCATATTCTTGTATTGCAGGAGGATTATATTGATATGTATATTCGCTTTCCAATGAGGATGAATTGGATAATTTGAGTTAGTCATAAAGTGCTGTAATTTATGTTGAAATCATTTAGACTGGCTGTAAGGCGAGAGATAGGATCAAATGGGAATTTGTTGATATTAAACTTACATAAGTTGCAAACAAAGGTAATAGATGTCGATAAATACTAAATTAGGAAACGAGAGGCGAGGCTGTATTTAATAGAACTAAATCAAAAGGAATATTGCTTTTTGCTGATGATATCTTTCTGTCATATACGAATGAAGTGTTATCAGTCGTATCGGAGGAATTAGGCGAATTAAAAACGAATATCGATAAAATTGAAATAAAAATATGACGAAAACGCAAAACGTACTTCGTTATCAGAGCGAGTAACTTCTGTTTTATTTCGTTAGAGTAGAAATTGAAAATAATAAATAAGAGCATATTATAAGGAAAATACGATAAACGAAATACGCGTTCAATGACAAAAGTCAATAGTAACAAACAAAAATGGACGTCCGGGAAAAATTTGCAAACTCGTACGTTCGGAGAGTGCTGAATTGCAGTTGTGAAAATTGATGCGTTACGGTAACAGAAATATGCTATTTAGGAAGAGTAGAAATGGAAAATACTAAGAGCATATTATAAGAAAAATATGATATACGAAACACGCTTTGCAGTTATGAAAATTGATGCATCGTATCTCGAAACAAAACAAATTGAGATCAGTACAGGTAATAATAAAGTTCTAAACGAAGTAGAGGAAGTGAGAAATTCTGATAATTCATATTTGAAAACGAAAAATAAAATTTTTAGGACTATATCGGGACTCGAAAATTTTATAACAAACAAAATAGAAGGAAAAACGACATGTAAATGGCTGAGAGGCAGATGAAGGACGCGTATTAAAAATGAATAAACGCGTATAATAATTTCTGACAGTCACTATGGACAGGACACACGGTGGCTACAATAACGAGGCTCCAAGTCGGTTATTAAGTTAATCGCAACGAGGTTAAGCTAGTAGACCGAGTGTATTCCTTCTTTTTTTTTTTAAATCCGTACGAATGATTTATCAAAATCATTTGCATCTCATTGTATGCCGACTAAAAATGATTACAGGTGGACGAAACGAATCTACCGATGGAAGAATGGCAGAAGTCGCAGTAAGGTGGCAATGTGATGTAAAAAGGTCGTCACGTGTAAAATGGATAGACGCAGACACCGGAAGAAAAAATAAAATCGAACGTAGAACATATATTAAATAGTCCCCCCCCCCCGGCTTTATATTAAATTTAATTTCACCGAGGATAAAATCGTTATTAAACTCTTCTCGGTATTTATAAATTATTTACTAGAATTCCTCGGTGTTCAGTCAGAATAATAAAGATTTAGCTATTAAGAAATAGATAAAAATCGTCCGTTAGACGTAATATTAAATAAATTCAGGTCTATCGCAATATAATTATACCTGACACCTGTCGTAATATAAAAGGAACGATTTTGAAAAGATGCGTGTCTAGAAAAGACACAGTAAAATATCTCGGTCTTCATTTAGATAAAACGTTAACGTGGAAAACACACATAGAAAAAAAAAGAAACGAAATAAATATAAAATATAAAAATTATTATGGCTTTTTGGAAGAAATTCAGAGTTGTCCCTGGAGAACAAATTATTGCTATATAAACAGATACTCAAACCAATCTGGACCTACGGTTGTCAACTCTGGGGATGCGCTAAGTCCGGTAACATTGCGCAAATACACAACGTTGCCAAAATAAAATTCTTATAGAAATTACAAACGCTCCGTGGTACGTCAGTAATCGTACATTGCATACAGATCTTCATGTCAGTACAATCCATGACGAAATTAAAAAACTTGCAAAACAATACATTCATAAGCTACAGGCCCACCCAAATAGCCTGGCCGTCGCATTGCTTGACAAGTCCAACGAAGTCAGACGACTGAAGCGGAAAAAGCCTACTGACCTATTTTAAGTAGCATTAAGTTAACAAGAAGACTAGATGAAACTCATATCATTGGATAGGAGTTTCCACAAATCACTTCCACATTACACGTCAAGATAGCCTTATGAGCTAGTTGCACATTCGCGGAAGAAGAAAAAAAAAGCAATGCGAATTATACGATGGTTTCGTTCGAAATAAATGCGCCTCTAGCCGTAGTAGTTGTGCATTTGTACTATACGCGTATAGCGGGGTGACATCTCGAACGATGTCATTGTTCCGATGTTAGTTCGCGACATAAAGTTTATAAAATGTTACATAAATCTATCATTGACGAACTCCGTATAACATCATACGCGCGCGCGTCTTGCAAGGCAAATAATTAGTGCCTCGTATCTAAAAATTACGCGTAACGACTGGTCACGACGTTTGATAACGAATCGCATCAGCCCTTTCGTATTAATATTCGACGGGAACATATGTTTACCAACTGCGCTCGTAATTTATAAATCTGCGATAGACACTACTCTAAGGATCAGACGCTCGCTTGAAACATTTCCTACGCGCCCATTAATCATGTATCGCGGCATTTTACAGCGAGATAACGCTGACAATCTGTACAGTTGTCGCTTTAGTTTTCAAAGGTTATCCGACCACACTAATTAGTTGAAGACGGGATTTCTAATGTTGCATGGAAAGCGATAATAGCGGTCTGAAAAACGCTTACAGGGAATATTAAAATATTGCGAAATGAATCCGAAGAAGTAGCCGCTGGTTGAACAAAAAAAAATGGACAAGCGTAATTAAACCTATGATGGTCGTAAAGCTCTAGAGCTACGAGCTATCCGCAGAAAGGAAAAAACCCTAACCGTCTACTCAGGGCTGTTAGGGTTTTTTAAGTCCGGCGTATGCATGTCGAGAATTACGGAACGTATACAAAGAGTGTACAAATGACGATTATGATATTAATTTACTTTTTACTTAGCACATTTACACTTTCGCGGAGTTTTCTACCGCTGCTTTCATTTATTTTCAATTCAAACTTATTTATTAACGGTAAGTTAATAAAACATCTGGAACGTTTACAATGTAGAAGGATAGAACTGATAGAAGGATTTTACTCTGAAGAATTTTAAAAACGGTGGCTTCTTGACAGATTCAAGTCCCGGATCACGAACGGAGGATCGTTCTAGAATTCCGTTTATTTCTGCATAATATAACTTGCGCCTTATTACGTAACTTACCCGTTGGTAAGAGACGACAATTTAAACTGCGGGTATATATCCTATATATATATATATATATATATATATATATGTGCAAGCCTATACTCGGAATTTATTGACGTTGTCGGTGTCGATGGTGTTGTTGTCGTTGTCCTCGTTAAAAGGTCGCGACGCCCAACCGTAAAAGGTTATACAATTTCCGCACGCATGTATATTGTATACCTCGAACGTTGCTATTACTAACTACTACAACCGTGCAGTAGTGTTGTAGGAACTCGACCTCCTTTCTTCGTAAAAATCCGGTTGGTTTTTTTCCTCTTTTTCGGTCTAAAATTTTGATTTTTGGGCAATCGACGAAGAGAGCACGATAAAGGGATAGCCCACGCATGCGCGGTCTTCCGCTCGGACCGAACGACCCCGAACGGGATGATAAAAGCAAGGAAAAAAAAATGTAAAACCAAAACAATTTCTTCCGTCGTACCCCAATCGAAGAAGAAACGGCCTATTATTGTTATTATCTTTCGTCAGCGCGCACGCGACCTAACGGACAATATTCGTTTCAATAGTTCGAATTGTTCGTTTTCAGATCTTTCGTTTGTTGTCGATTTCTCGTTGTTTTATTTTCATTCGATCAATCCAACATTTACAAAATGAAAGAATCGGAAGAACGACCTACTGTATCGTTATCACCGTCAGCATCGTTATCTTGGCCATCGACGACACTAGCACAAGCAGTAGCGTCATCGTCGTCGTCGAATGTTTGTTCTCCTGTATCCGATATTTCGACGGTAAATATTTACCTAGACATTTAAAAAGGTCGATTAAATAAAAAAAGAAGATATTGATAGTTTACGTTTCGAAAAAGCTTGTTTTTCTTTCGATATGTGCTCGATATATTATAATCGATACTAAACTACTTCGAAGTTTATTCCTTAATAGAGAGGGATCGTCGTACACGCTATTATCGCAAATCAGTCTAGTTTCATTAATATTCTCTACCGAATGTATGTCCGATTTCTATTATTTTGCTCGAAATAAATTATTTTATCAAACCAATATTTTGACCGCCTAAGTCAATTTTTATATTAATAATTACGTTTTTTTTTCTCTCTCTTTCTCTCTCTCTATATATATATATATATGTACGCGGATTCGCTTACTTGTGAAATTTAGAATTTAATTCAGCTATCGTGTCAAATGCGGTGCCTGTTGGCAGGAAATTCACAATTCGATCTCTACACTGAACCACTACTCTACCAGTCGATCCTCAAACTCATATAGATCTATGAGATGTAAACCTTTAGGATGCGCAAAGCCCGCTCTAGCCGAGTAATTATTCAGCGTGGTCGAAATAAAGTTAGTTACTAATGCGCTGGGAATCTGCAGTAGGTAGGTTATGTTTGACATGGTCACCGAGCACAAAAAGCGACTCTACAAACATCCGAATATCGAGACCACATTTACTCGGCGCACGCTAGCAGATGTTAGACGCCTTAAGGGTTTAAAGCCAAACGAGTTAGTCGTATAAACGATACGTTTACAAATAATAGAAATTAATGAACTCATTTTCTATACACGTTTAATTACTAATTTGTCATATATATATTGATTATTTAAATACATTCGTTTTTAGATTGCAATACGCATGTATAAAAAAAGTTTTCACTTTTTCCGTAGGAGTGCCAGTTCTTAGTTTATTTTCATATCCTTTCGTTCACAACTTAATTTTCTAAATACATTTTGGACAACCTATATATATATAATATATATCATCATCATCATCATCATCATCGTATTGTTCGTTGCCGAACGTCGTGACTAGCCACTCTACATTTATTTCTACGCACAAAATGAGCTAGCATTCAGGAAACTATTTATATGCGAGCATATGATATTATACGGAGTCTGCCTTATCCGTGATAATTAAGAATTAAATGAAAACTTTCTATGTCGTGTGTTGGTTTCGAACCACCAACCGACGAGTTGACAGTCGAGCACTCTAGCAACTATGCCACCGCGACATTATCTCTCTCTCTCTCTCTCTCTCTCTCTCTATATATATATATATATATATATATATATATACATATGTATGTATGTATTATAGAAAGATTTATTAATAATGTAAAATATATGTCTTAAATTAAATAAACAATGGTACTGGATCACACATTACCATAACAGCAATTGGGGTATAAATAATGTAAATATTAAATGTGACGAACTATTAGTAGCAAATACGAATAAGCAGAATGAGAAATATAAAAAGATAAGTTAGAAAATTCATCAACCTTGCAATTACAAATTTACAATAGAATTTAGTCACCTACGCTCATTAAGTTGCCTGGAATCGTCATTTTCAATGTTTGAAATAGTTTTTCAAGTAAATCAATCGCATTAATCTAAATGTAGTAATGAATCTGAGTGTTTTTACAACCCAGAAAAGCGTTATTTTGTCGTCTCATGATGATACCAAAATTAGTTAAGCCTGCTAATCAACCAATCCGTCTTTTATAAACAGTTTCTAAAATATTTGTCCTTTCGTTTTCCTGGATGCTAGATAAGCTTGGAATATGATAATGCTTAAAAAAAAGGAAAAATCCTCTCCTATTCGTATTATACGCTATCTTTTTTTTTTCATGCTTGATCAATAGGTATTTTCAAGTCAAACACGGGTTGTCATGTATCATATTTCTATTCTTTCGAATGTCTGTAAGGCTCCGTATTCAGCCCATTGTCTTGTACACAGACACGAGTTTGCAAGTCAAATCCAATATGTAGGTCACGGTATAAAGATGTTTTAACAATTCTATAACAGTGTCGGAGATATTACAGAACTATGGCAGTGACAAGCTCAGACTGAATCAATTTTTTACACCAAATGCTACGAAATTGGGGATTTTTTCCCCTGATAGCTAAATTTCACCTAAACTAATTGTTAATTTTAACGTTATATGCAGATATCTTTGAATAGCAGCCTATCTAGCAACAGTGTCTAAAATTGTTATGAGAACTATATTGTTGAACTAGATCGATCGACTTGAATCTGTCAAGCTGCCGAACTAATCCTGAGAATTTTGTTCCGGATCATCTGAATAATTGCTATATTTCCATTCTTAGAACAATAAGCGAGAACTATATCGCTAAATTGACTTAAAAATTCGAGCGTAGATTATTAATTTACTTCCAAGAGATAATTCAAATCTTTCATGTAATATAGCCAATGTATTTGTTTCAACTTTTCATTTAATTCAAAACGCTTTGATCTTTTGTATTTTTTCTCCACCTTAGACTTTGATCATAGTTCATTGCGAAATTTCATCATTCTTTGGAACTATATCATCCGTCGGAGCAATTATTCTGTTTATATAAAGATTATTCACGTTAAGTTTTTTTCATTATCATTGATTTTCACCCGCTAAATTAGGGCAATAGTTTATTAGTTACGCACTTTAACCGAGACCACATATCTGAGCACAAGATCATGGTGTTACGAACAAAATGTCGCTACATGTACGTTGGAGTTTATATAAATAACTGACGTGCGACTAAGATACAATGTGGTTCTAGTACACTTCCCTGTGAAGCACCTACTTTTATCGTATGTACATCTGATGAATCGTCTCCATAAGCAGTACGAAAATATTTTTAATTTAAATATGAGAGAAAAAATCCTATAATTCATAGATAAAATTCAATTTCATGTAACAGCATACCTCACCAGACTTTATCAAAGGCTCATGCTGTTACTGTTGAATCTAAATTCTAAATAACATCTGCATATTTTCGATTGCAAAATTATGTGGCCCATACGTTGTTACGACATGTCAATTCACTTACGTTGCTTTATTTTTCATCTCGGCCAACAAGAAGTATATTACAATGACGAAATTAGCGAGAGGTTTTTACGTTTGTTTCCTAAATATTATTTTACTCTTCAACTTATTTTTGCATCAGTTCTTCATAGTCTTCGATTGATTTTCTCTTTGCCGATTAGAATCGATGTTATTATTTTAGTCGTTAATTACGCATTAAATATCGTAAATATGAGTATGAATTAGCAATATATATATATATATATATATATATATATATATATATATATATATATATATATATATATATATATATATATATACTTCAATGGTCTGAACGTAATCTTATATTTTAAAATGTTTGTTTGCCCGTTGGAAAATTATACAGCGTGATATCGTAATAATATTGTTATATCGATTTTCGTATAACGATTTTGTTCGTAGTGAATTTAAATAAAAAATCGGTAGAAATAGCTGACATTTGACAAAATGGCGAAAATATATTTTGTAAATAATTATAAAAGCGATTAACCCCCTTTTAGTAGTATATGGGATATGTTAATGTTAACAAAAATGTTTATACATGGAATGTTTCAATTTGAAAAGTATTTATATAAATACATTGAAAGTTATGTACACTTCACTCACGAAGCAGTGTATTTTATAATAAATACCCATATGAAATTTATTATTTAATGTTAAGATTTCATAATGTTTAAAATAATTGAAAAAACAGCTTCTCTTTATAATCTTCTTAACACTTAGGCGAAATATTAGACGAATTATATATACACAGAAAAAGACCGTGTATTTTTTTTTTTTTTTAAAGTTGCTACATGACTGACAGTACCAAAAATTAACGCTATCCATTTTCTAGAACGAAGAAATATCTCCGATTATTTTCCCAATATATATGAACTCGAATTCCGATCATAGATATTCTTAATCCATGTATTTAATCGAAGTGAAACTTCTATTGGCGTGTTCTATATGGGGAAGTTAACCTGTAAAACGAGCGAGCCGATTAGTATTGTTTTTCTTGCTACGAACGTTAAACGGGATACGAAAAAAAATGTATATGAACATAAAGAAACAATGTAACCAAAGATTAAGGTGAATAATAAGGATAACATAGTTTTATAGTTTTAGAAAACGAATCAATATAAGAACGATGGAAAGAATACGTCCAACGATTATAAATCTGTACATTATTAGAGGGAATTTTTTATTTTTTTTTTTAATGAAACGCAGGAGTTTGAATCTGTGATAAATAGTCTAGAATCTTGAAAAGCAGCCGGAATAGATCTAGTTTTTTCAGTGAATTCATTAGGAAGTAAAGCGGACAAACGTGTCATATCAAAAATATATACTAATTACAACATTTTGAGTAGATTTTGGGAAGAATATATCGATAGTTGTAACTGAAAATAGTAAAGCCATTACCGTGCGAACAATATCTCTAATACCACACAT
The DNA here is from genome assembly GCA_032883995.1 of Coronaproctus castanopsis. NCBI lineage: Eukaryota > Metazoa > Arthropoda > Insecta > Hemiptera > Monophlebidae > Coronaproctus > Coronaproctus castanopsis. Next base: position 61,364,861 of record CM065053.1, read on the forward strand.
AAAAAACTGCGGGAGAAATAATCATACGGGCAAATCGATGGAATAAATAGAAGAAAATCTACCATATACAATAAGCATAGGGTGACCCAGAGAAGACGGACGGTTTTGTCTAATAGCGCAGTTAATAACACTGCTATAAACCGCGTACTCTACGTTTAGTGTATACACGAGAGATTCGTTTTCGTTCAGTTTCACTCATCACAGCATTCTATAAAGCAGTACGCGTTTTGCGTGGAACGTTATTTTCTACGTGAATTGATATTGGGAATACAGTTTAGAAAAGAATTCAGAGTTACGCGATTTTTTTTTTTTCGTGGGGCATACCTTAACAGCCGCGTTCGCGAAGGAACACCTGAAAACTTGGATTTCGGAAGAAATTTCAAAAATTCGGCGACCTATGCTCGAAAAAATCTTGGAGAATTCGGTAAAGACTTAGCGAACGTATTGATGCGAATGACGGTCATCTGAACGATATTGATTGTAAGCTAATCTATCGTTTTGCGTATTTTTAAATAAAATTTCATTCAAAAATTTTTTTAGAGCAGTTTTCGAATTATTCAAAAAACAACTAAACCGTCCGTGTTCTCTGGGTCACCATATATAAAGATTTTAGAATTAAATAACGTATTACTTCAGAAGCGGATAATTTTTTGGTGCAATTTTTAAAATTAAACGTATTTATAAACAATCCCATTGCCGTTAAAACTGTAAGCTATTTCAGCAATACGTATTTTCTAACTATCATCATGTATTCGATTAAATATTTATCGTTGATATAAATAATTAATTTTATCCATACTTCATATTTTCTATCGGAATCTTATTTTTCTTTTAGTGTATACTGGTTTATTTAAAAACAATATATATTTCATCATCATCATCATCGTCGTGATCACTTCCCAAAAATTCGTAATGAGTTCTTCGAGCTTCTTCGGTAGATCTCTGTTGTTATCAATTCCAATCGTCTTCTTTCTTGTTCGTTTTCCTTGTATTACCAGCATGAAAATGTCACCTCGTATTTTTTATACCACATATTCCGTTTTGTTGTTTTTAATATCGTCTATTATATTTTCCCGATTTTCTCCTATTTTCCTGATTCCTCCTCGATTATGTAATCTTTCACGATATTCGCACCCTATCTCAAATTGTTCACGTTTCGCAGGCATATTTCCAATACAGACCGAACGTAGTCAGCACGTTCTTTTTATCATTTAATTTCCAAGCACTTTATTTAGGTTACTTTTTGCCATATAAATTCTTGTCCTTATTTCGATTTCCAAACGATTTATTTAGATTATTTGAAGCATTTTTTCCATATAAATTCTTTTCCTTATTTCTTATATATCATCATGGGTGTTTCAGTCATTTGATTGGTTCGCTCCTATCGTCGAAGTCCTTCACCTTTTCCTATCCGCTGTCCGTCTTTTTAATTCTGCATGAGTCTTTAATATTTGTTTCCTTCCTGATTGTGTCTATCAGCGTCTGTCTTGGTCTTCCTTTCGGTCTGCGTATCGGTATTCGTCCTTCAGGCTATTATGCCTTAACACATGCCCGATCCATTTTAGCCTTGTTTTCCTAATCATTTTCAAGAGTTATCTTTCTTCTTGCACTTGGCGGAAAACTTCTTCATTAGATATTTTATCGACCCATGAGATTTTTAGCCAGTACCATGTTTCAAAGGCTTCAATTTTTTGCTTATCACTTTTATTTAGCATTCGTGTTCCCACCGTATAAAGTTCCACTGTCCGGTACGTATTCCAATGGAGTGTGTGTCCTGCGTAATTATCTGCCTTTTTCTCATGAATGCCAATTTTGCCATTGCAATTCTTTGTCGAATTTCGTTGCTGCAATATAAGTTCTCTGTTATTATGTGTCATAGATGTTTAAAGTATTTCACTCGTTCTAATTTTCGATCATCGATTGATGTTTTTTTCAATATTTATATTCATTCCATATTTTCCTGCTACGCAACCTAATCTATGTACCATTTTTGACAATCCCTCCTGACTACCTGCCGATAATGCTTGGTTATCCGCGAACTTTAAAATTTTTATGCATCGCCCGCCAATTTTTACACCTTCTTGAACGTCATCTAATGCTTCTCTTGTTATAAATTCAGAGTAGATATTGGAAAGCGCTGATGATAACAGGCATGGCGCACACGTTTGGTAATTTCTGTCGGTTCATACAATTATATATATATCTTAGCCTGTATTTATATAATTTTAAGGAATCTTAATTCGAAGTATATTAGTTTCGAAATTAATTTATTTACGCGGTTTACCGTAATACCAACGGAACGGCTTACCTTCTTGACGCTGTTATGACGTATAGAGATAACAAGGACAAGCACGGGAAGAAAGCCCGACAGGTGGATAAGGTCTTATTACTATAGTCGTGTTGTCATTTAAATGCCATCCCCTACAACGACGAAACGACCATGATGTTAAGCACCCATCAAGCCCCGACTCTGTCGTATAGCCTAATATCGTTTATAGCGAACTTCATGACGGGTCGTCATAGAATGATATTACGTGTGTGTGTGTTGTAGCTTACGCGCGCATAATAGTTGTAATAAATTCCGAAATGTAGACGTATTAAACGTAGGAGAGAATCAGCCGGAGAGAAAGAAAAAGTTCTTCCGTCATACGCATTACATATCGCACGAAAGAGGGTCGAATTGATCGCCCTGTCGGATGACGTCATACGAGAAAGTTCTAGTCAACGATTTCGATAAACGTGTAGTAGATTAGAATGAAAAAAAAGATGGAATGAAAATAAACGACGGGCAGAAAAAAAAGTATAAAAGATAATAATGACGATAACGACTAGGACAGCGGTAATATTGATAAACAACTTTTTCAGAAGGACAAAGTGGCAAGTGGAAGGGTTAGAGGAGAAAGTTTGGCGCCTTTCCAGGGAGAGACTTTTACAAGTTGGCCAAGCACCGCGTTTCGCTTACTAGTTTACACGCTAAGCAATCTCGTTATTATTTTATCGCACGTATTCCTGTTAAAATGTACTTTGGGCACTTCCCTCCCAGCCGTGTACACGTCGTGACGGGGCACGTCAGCCCGTTAACTGAACCGACTATATAGACGGATACGTTTGTAATATATGTAACATGCTATCTTGTTAGCGTATGTACAAATACAGCGCAGCATTATATATATATATATATATATATATATATATATATATATATATATATATATAATATTCCGTAGTATTCTGGTGGAAGATGAGGAAAAGTGAACTGAGGCAAATTATCATTTAATGAGGTCGTTGATGGGCAGAAAAATTAAAAATAAAATACGCGCAGTGTGGATGTTCTCCCTATCATATTGAATGCTCACCCCGAGTCAATTGGTAAAAGTTCATCGTGTGCTGTTGATTTATTTATTTACTAATTTTCTTTCTTTTTTTTTTAATTTCGTTACTTTTCTATTACGAAGGGTTTTTTTTTACTCTCTCCAAAATTCCAAATAAATCGTTAACGAATATATATATATATATATATATATATATATATATATAAGTCGTTAGTTGCATTTGTAATGTGTAAATAGGTAACGAGCTTTTCATATAATAATTGAAGTTGCTAACTGGTTTAAAAGTATTCGGTTGGAATTGTTAGATTGATGATTTTATTTTGTAAATTAAATTTTTTATTTGTAAATTAAGTTCTACTTCAATTGTTTATCATTATTAATTATTATGTGATTATGAGTTATTTCCTGTTATGCCTTTATGTGTACACGGCTTTTAGTATTTATGTGTATATTTCTATGTTTTATATTTATTTTCACGCGTTAGGTACATTCGTGCTAATTATACTTGAATACTTAGTTTATTTGACTGGCGGTGTCTGGGTGTTAGTGTGTGTTTACTTATATATGTCTAAATATCGATTTCGTTGTTTTTTTAAAGAATGTTTTAAGAAACTGTATGAATTTCATTGAATTATATAACGTTACGTTATTTTTTAGTGCGATGGAACGGATGTTAAATTTATCTTTATTTATTTGTATAATCCGGCGTTCGCGCAATATGCGCATAGTCGGGTTTTACACGTTATATATATTTTCTTTGTAATCTTGTATTTTAATTTGAAAATAAATTTGAATTTGAATTTGATATATGTATATATATATATATATATATATATATATATATATATATATATATATATATATAGATATATATATAGTATGAAGAGATGTGGAATGTAGTGATTTTTAAAAATAAACAACAAAAAAATAGTTAAAATTACTAAATTTTAAATATATAAAAACATCATAATTCGGTTATTCGGTTATTAGTAGGTGGACATAAAAACTAATTAAAAAATATTAAAAAAAAAAATAAAAACACATTCGATTTAAAAAAAAAAAATATAAAAAATAAAAATCGATAGTTAATTACGATAATAGAGTTATTGTTTACGACGGTGTCTTACGAGGTATTTTAAATTACTGTTCCATCCTTTAATATATAATTAAACGTGTTTCTGCTAGGAATAAAATTCTAAAAGCTCAGAGAAAATTACTGTTCAATGCGCGTTCTCTATATAGAACCGTGTCGACGACAGCGGGAGGTTTTACTGGAATATTATCGGCTGATTTAGCTGTGTACCAAGATGCTTTGTTAGCAGAATTTAAAATGTTCAGATTATCATTTATAACTGCCTATTATTATATTTCGCATCAATTAAAATTTAATGTAAATTAACAACAATACTGTTAATATTACGAATTTTAGAAGTGTCGTTAATTTTAAAAATGTACGACAAGACGGCTGCAACTGTCGGAGTAATTTTAGATTAACTTATAAATTATTTTAAAATAAATGATTAAAGTTAAATTTTTACATAAGTCGAGTCTCAGCTAGTTACGGTAGTTTCGGTATATATCTGGAGCGTTTTTAATATAGTTAATGAATTAATTATTAATGACCGGAAACGGATCTAACGGTAGGTCTCGTTCGTTAAATACGTTATAAATAAATTAATTTCTTAGTCGATACTTAATTATATGTTCAACGATACGATTTTGCAAAAACGATTATGCTTGGAATTACGAAATTTTTTATATATAAAAGGACCGTAAAACTATTTTCGGCTATTAAGTCATTATCGAGTAAAAAATATAATTTATAAAAATATAAAAGGAAAAAAACCGGAAATAAAATATAAGAAATACATAATTTAGATGTACAATATAAAAAAAAAAGAAACATTTATTTATAAAATAATCTGATAGCGTGGTAAAGAACGCAATCAACCGATTAGAAATATAAAATTTATAGGTAAATAATCACATTAAATAGCCGCACACGCTTGATTTTTTAAATATATTTCTGTTCTCAATTTCGTTTTGTTACATTTTATAAAAAAATTTTTTTATATATATTTTTTGTACATCTAAATTAAGTATTTTTCTTCTATTTTATTTTTCTATTTTTACCTTTTGCATTTTTTTTAAATATATTGTTTTATAGTTTTATATTTTATTTTTTATGCCCACCCGATGATGGTTTAATAGCCGAAATGCTACGCAGTCTTCTTATATATAAAAAATTTAACACGATTTTAACTACTTTTTCATTATTTATTTTTTATTTTATATATATATATATATATATATATATATATATATATATCTTCATGATCATTAGTACAGTCCTAATACTAGTCCATTGCCATCACGGTAAGGTTATATCATTCTCGGTCTTCCGCAACTTTTCAATTCAGGGTAGTTTTTTAACCCAGTGTATTTTAGCAGGGTTGCTATTTTTCAGACTAATGGTTATTATTTATTTAATTAATTTTATTCTCAGTATCCGAGTGCTAGTTTTACTTTCTAGAAACTAGCTTCGTCACTTAAATATATACGAAGTACGAGTATAGATCACCAAAAAGTGCTGATAATATAAAGTGGAACTGGTTAAATTGGCAGGTGGTTCCCAGAAGCCTACATTGGATTTGATGGTAAGAAGGAAGTTATGGTGGCGTGAATTCCACTTCCGTTGCCAGTTGTGGTGGAACATAGCACTCAGTAGGCTCCGCCTTGGTCAAATATCATTCTTTCGTGACCATCTTCTCCAACATACCAATCCCCGGCTTTTACCAATTTTGTTTACTCCCAAACCCCTCTCTCATTTGCCATATTTTACTGTACTGCTCTACATTGCTCCCTTACCGGCCCAATATCCATCCGCGTACTCTATCCGCTTTCCTCTCCAATATTTCTTCATGCCCTCAGTTATACAGTTTCTTTCCTCTTTCAACCACAGTTACTACATCTAAATCACCAGTGATATCCTCGGTAGTCACACACGGCACTATAAAAATTATAAAACATAAATAAATAAATAATATAAAGTGAAAGCTTTTTTTTCTTTAATGTAAAGCTGCGCGCACATTTGCATAGTATTAATTACTTCCCAGTATATTTTAATTTCACGTTACATATCGTTTCGTGTCGATTTTTTTACGCTTTGTTTTTTTCCCGCTGGTGAGTTTTTTTATAGATTTCGTGTTACTATTTAGATTGAATGGTATATTCTACAGCGAGGTCATCAATATTATTTCGGCTATTTTCGGACGTCTGCTTGATTTTTTTGCATCATCCTTTTATATTTATTTATTGTCCATTTTGATCACATGTTCCAAACTGTAGCAAATATTGTTCGACATAGAAACAACGTTCTACATTTTTTGACGTAATTATTTTATCTTATTCCGTACATTTGTACGTAGCAATCTATTACGACAAAATTAAAGCTTGGAATTTCACTTCAGTTTATATTTGTTGCCGCTCGAGTCGTTGCTGACACGTTGTGTCGATTATTACAAAATAATTCCATGTCGGCTAATCGAATTAGTTCTAATCGATAACATCCTGAGATATTCGTGTATTAACGCTACGGGAACAATTTTCAACCGGATGGAAGTTATACTAATAATATTCTGCGTATCGTAAATTCGTAATTTTAAAAATAACTACTTATTTCGCAGAACTATACGGACATTTAATAATTAATGAAGCGAAATGTAATTTTAAATTCTGCTCCTACGATTTGCCGCAAAATCGTTATATAGAAATCAAAAATTAGATAGAATGTCTACCGTTACGTACGACCGGCTCTTTCCGTTTTTACAACTAAAACATCCATCTTAAAACATAAGCATCTTATATAGTATTTCCACTGAAGAAGTTTGTACCAACTCGTCCCTTCCTATAATTGTATATATTTCTTTATACACCGGCACTTGTGACCGTTAACTTTTAATTTCTCTAAGCATATTATGTGTAATGATCTACATAACGTTTTTGCACGTATGATAATATTTAGATCATTGTGAAAATTCAACATGAAATTTTTACCTTCGATTTATGAACCGTCTTTTTTTTTTGTTGTTGTACCTCAAATAGGAACACTCGAGAGCAGAATTTATTCGTACAAGAAATTAAACAGCTGTACGGCGATTAATTTTATTTCCAACTTTTTCGTCCAAACAGATAAATTTGTTTAATCTCGTACGAATGAAAACACGCATAACTGTCTACGTGTCAATTATAAATGCTCTAACAACCAAGTTCAAAGTAGATGTATAAAACAATGAGCGAATTCCCTATTGATCAAATGCTCGTAATTTAAACGTGCTTGTATTTCTAGTGAATTAATTTTAATTATAACGGATATTTTTTTCAAATAGGCCTCTAGTACCTTGTATTATACGTCATTATTTATGCTGTTTTTAAATTTCAATAAAAACCTCTCGTATCAAAAACTCGAACCCAAAACCATTCTTGTCCATTCGATATTTAATTTATTCGTTTGTAATTACTCAGATTGTTTCTTTAGGCAATGATTCGGTGAAGAGAAAAACCGAGATAATACTTATTATCTAACTCGATGATATCGATATGTTGTAAAGATAATTTATTAATTCCGATATAGTTCTTACAAAAATTTACGTGAATTCTAATTTATTTTGTTCGAAATAAATCAAAAGTAATTGCAGCGATGTACGATGTTTCGCGAGAACGGTAATTAGCTTTAAATACAACAAACGAAACGATACTGAGAAACACATGTATACGAGCGTAAGATAAAATTATATGCCGCGTAATAAATAGAAGTCATTGAAGTGTAATAAATTATGCGTTGACAGAGTACAATAAACGTGCATAGGAAAAGTAATTAAAGAATAGATAAATAACGGTACACAAAAGAAAAATATGAATAACAGTATTAATAAATTTATAAGCTTTACAAAAAAAATTTCATCTTGTCTTATCAGCTGTTTATGTTCTATGTTTATCAGATATTTACCGGACAAGCTTATAGCGATTTCTCCGAGCATAAAAATTAACATATTAAGTACAAAACTTTAGTGACGAAGGTGCTTAACGACATTACTGTGATACTTAAAGTTTATATATCTTCATTTGAAATGTTTGGAATGTAGTGATAAACTTTTCGGCTGTTAAGTCATTATCGAGTGAATATAAAAAATATAAATTATAAAAATATATACAAATTTAGAAAAATATAAGATGCAAATAATATTATTTCGTTACACAATTTACAAAAAATTATCAAAGTGATAAAACAGTATTTTCAATAATCTGATAGTGAAAATGGTAAACAACACAATCAACAATTATCAAGATAAAATTTATACAAAAAAAAATAACGTAATAGTAAATAAAATCAAAATAAGTAAAAACATCCAACAATATAAAATTTGTACATAATCAATAATACAATAGCAAAGGCGTAAGCGCGCGAGCCGACAAAGCAGCTAAATTATCGTACTTCATGAGAACTGTTCGAAAATTCCAACATCTGCTGGTGATATTCAAGCGCTCCTCATATCTGATATTAAAAAGCAGTGGATCCAAAGATGGGCCAACATTCTAATGGAATCAAATTCGCTTCGTCTTCTGAAAACAGTTAACCATCTGACCACTATAAAGACGTAATGAAGTGGTTTTGCCTCGCCTACACGTTTGTCACACCATGTTAACACACGTTTATTTGCTGTAACATGTGAGCTCTCCACTTTGTCATCATTGTAACACTCAACTAAGTATCCTAAAAATAATAAATATCTCCCCTTTATATATAAATGTTTGTTTTCCCCTGAACATGCCTAGTTCTCTTCTACTAATCCTTCATAACACACGTTCTTCTGAAAAAAGACTCCTCTCATTCCTTAAGTCATGCAAAATAACGATGAAAACTTTCTATGTCGCGTGCTGGTTTCGAACCCCCGACCGTCGAGTTAAGAGTCGAGTACTCTAGCAACTACGCCACCGCGACAATATATATATATATATATATATATATATATATATATATATATATGTACATATATATATATAAATCTTTTACTATATCATATTGGTTGTAAGAATTAAATAATCATAGTTACCAACCAATAACACGATGAATTATGTGCAATATAATGGGAGTATGTGTAAAGTACACGAGCAGAGATAGATTTTTGTTCGTAATAATTTAATTCCAAATGTTCCCTACGCCTTCATGTATATATACATATATATGTGCGTGTGTGTGTAAAGGGATGTAAATGGGAAAAATGATAACAATTGTCCTTTCGTAATGTTATTAAGAGAAAAAACATCGTTATACATACTTTTTAAAAATAAAATAGTTTCAGATTTACACGTGTTTAGTTTATAAAATACAAACGCGTGTTTATCTTACTCGCGTGTATTATCTCTGTGGGGTATACGATGTATAGTGTAACTAAATTTATTACGGAGGTTTCATCCATAAAAAAATTCTTTCTATGTAACTTCGAATTGTATTGGGCCATAAATTACTGGATTATATATATATATATATATATATATATATATATATATATATATATATATATATATATATATATATATATATATAATATGTATATTATACATGTATGTATGTATGTATATATATAGACCAATGGAAATTTTCCTAATTTTATATGATTTTTGTTTATGCAAGTTGTTGAAAAATGTTTTTCGTGAGTGCTTGTGAACAGATTTGATGGGGTGCAGCTACGAGCATACACAATATATATAATTAGCCATTTGAAAATCAAGGATTTTCTTTATCAAATCCATAGGTGAACATTATTTGGCTTTGTAAGGTATTAATAATCATGGAGAATGCCAGGCGAATTGGAAATTATAGACCAGTTTAAAAGCATCATATGGATCTATAGTATTGAGATTATTGTAGCTTGAAACTTGCTAACATCGAGGAAATTTCTCTCACGGCCGATCATATACGAATGCGTAAGTTTAATGCATTTAAATTCCAACGTAAAATGATTGACAAACGAATTTTTAATCGCAAGTTGTGTGTCGACATTTCCGCTAAATCTTATAAATTCAATAATTCAACATGGTAATTGATCGCTTCGTCGAGTTCAATAACGGTATGATCAATTCGAAGGATATCTTATTTCAAGAGGCAATGATTGTTTAAAATTAATAGCGTTATCGTTTTCACATCTAAAATAACGTAATGCGCAGAAGTGATGTAGGTATCATTGAGTGAGGTACTCACAGATGTTGCCGTTCGTGTGCTTCGTATGTGCCAGTGCAAATTCATTGTGGCACGATATTTCATCTTTCAACAACGCGCGTGCAAAAATTTCACGGCACGTAACAGTAATGTTTTAAATTACAATTATCGTTTCTAGCGAGAACTGAACCTTAACTCCGCCTTCAACAGTTATTTAGTCGCTAGTTTAGCTTTTTTATCGGTTCCAAATGTTCTCTTTAGGTTATTAACGTGTGATTGAAATGTTATGTAGTCTATTCGGTGTCCGTGTTGATAAACGCCGAAGATAATTACTAAACAAGGATTAAGTACTTGGTCGTTTGTAATTTTTTAGAATCCAAAAAATTTTTAGAATACGTCGGTAGCGATAAAAATCAAAAGTTTCAATGCGTTTATCTGAAGTCTGATTAATTTTTAAAAATTCACGTCCGCGTATAACAGAACAGAGCGAAATTCGACATTTTAAGAGTATAAATCGTGACTCCACGTTAAATTTTTGCATACTGCTTGTTCCACATCGTGGTTTTTAATTTCTTTAATTGAGACGATTTTCATCGAAAATTATATTTATTCGTGTAAATTTTGTGACCTATTTTAAGTCGTTCCGTTTGGGAGCTATTAATTTAATAACTCAGATTTATCACTATACTCGAAGATTTTATTTATCATCATATTATATAATTCTTCATGATTATCGGTTTAAACGGTTACATCTCAGATGTTGAATGGTTAAATATCGGTAGTTTCATAACCATAATTCTACGAAACGGGCATCCTTCATAATTCCACCAACGCGCGTGTATATTTTTTACAACACGATGCAACACGCACTATTTCGTTCTTTAAACATCGTGTGTAATTCTTTTTTTATCATAATTTTTGTTTTTTAAGCTTTTTTTTCTTTTTTGTTAAATATTTTTTTTTAATCGTCCTTTATTATATCTAATATCTAATATCTAATACTTGTAGAGTTGAAAAAAGTAAAAAACTACCTACAAAAAAAAATCAAAAATAATTAATAATTTTATTAAGAAATATAATAAATATTATTAAAATTAATGATTTAAATAACTTGTTTCTTTTCACGTTTCTTGCAAGTAAAGTGGTTTAACACATGTCATTCATTGAGCCGTGTTTCCTTTCGCATATCCAACAATATATACTTGTTTTTTTCTAGACGGTTCATTTGAGTTTTTATTGCTTGATGGCAATGACGGACGCCAACGATCTAAGAAACACTGAATATCTCGCGGATAAATTTGTGACTCTAGTTGCCAAAACTCGTAAGTTTTTCTGTAAAATCATTCTGTTGATTGGAATTTTAATCAAAGTGGTTCATAACTAACGAAATTCCGCTATTTATTTAGAACATAAAAAAGAGCCAAAAGCCAGCGTCTCGTTCTTTCGACAGAATAATCAGCGCACACTTGTATCAACGCCTCATTTTGTCTTATTGTAATCGATAATTATTTCCGGATTAATTTGTTTTTTCATTAACTTTCCGCCATGCATGCCAGACACAAAGGGCTTTTTTTATTTGTATATATGATACAAGATTTCCCTCGATTTATTTATGTAAAAAATATAAAACATTAGTAACCCGCGTTGATTAATAAAAAAAAATAAAACAACGAAAAAAAACTGAAAACCGCAAACTAAGAACGTGCAAAAAAGTCAGAATAACGCGCGTGATGTAAAAAGTACAACACATAGTTGACCCGCGTTGATTAATATTCAATCGACTAAGTTATGCATGATTAATTCTTTACGTCATTATTGAGTATCCGAGTAGGAATACACGTGGTATTCAGAATTCTAACATAGTTTGTGCATTTTTGATAATAACTGAAACTCCACGTTGTACTTTTTACAACAGCGCGCGCGTCGGAGGGTTAACAATCGGGACAATATCGTCACGTAATCGCTAATCGTGAGAAGATATCTGAAGCATGAAGGAGAAAACGGCTCTAAATTAATTCTCATAAAATCTTCTTCGTGTAATTTTTAAATAAAAAACTAACTCGAAGTTACTGGGTAACGTGCGTACTAGAGATTACAAAGTTCGTTTAAAATTCCATTTCCCGCGTTTTTTATTTTTCTCGCGTTTTTTAGTTTACAACTTTCTTTTTATCCGTCCGTGTCCACGCCTAATTTATTCGATGAAAATTTATTTCGTAATTTCATTATATTATAATCTAATCGGTTAATTTATCTTACGTAATACGGGTAAAATGTTAATTTTTTAAATGTTTATACATTACTACCATTTGTTTTTACTTTAATTTGTTTCAGAAATATTCAATAAAAACGGAAAGGTGTGGTCACATTCAAGTACACGTACAGGTATGATAAATTTGATATTTTCTTATTCTAGTACGATATTGATATACTGTAAAATTTCACGTATACACCATAATTACAGTATTTAATATATGCGCATATATAAATTTACTACATAATAAACATGAAACAAATCAGCAAAAGCTTAAAGTTGTTAGTGATTGTTTCATCGTCTGCTTAATACATGACTAAATACACAATTTAATATATATATATAATATAATGTATAATATGTATGATACGCTATAATTTCGAATGTAATTACTGCAAAATGTATAAACTTAGCATGTTTTGTTGTAATTTTCATTTGGAATTATCAGTGGTAGAATTACTAAAACCGTTATTGTTTATTAAAAGTTTTATTGTTTTTAATATACTATACATATGTGTGTATGCGAATGTGAAAACTCGATTCGTTCGTCTGAATTATAAGTGAGAAGTGTACTTTCAAAATTTAATAACACTATTTCTTAACCGGTGAAATAATTAAGAATAAATCACCGTTAGGATTCTATATTGAATACATTAAAAGAACCGAGTAAATTTTGTTATATCAAAATTGCAATCGAAGTCACATAAATATTAACTGGGTGAAAAGAGATCATGAAAAAGCTGAACTATTTGTACATCATTTACTTCGTACTCAGTCTCATGATAATATTCCAATTTGAACTCTTAAAATTGATAACATTAATTCGAAGAAAGCTTCTGGAATAAAACGTTTCCAGCTGAAACAGTTTTTTGTAAAGATATTATTATATTATCCGACGGGTTAGAGCACGTGTCTGCTGATTTTAAAGTAGCGCAAATAATTTTGCTCAATAAGCGAGACAAATCAAGTAAGAAAATCAATGTTATCATAAAAACCTTTAAAAAGTTGATGTTAAAACCTGAATTGTGGCTTCTTGAAGAAAATTTACCGCTCAACAGGTTTAGAAAACGAGTCACAATTGATCGATGCCACAAGCTCGTAACGATAATTCATAAGGCGTGTTATTAGAATAATAAAAAGAAAATTGTTCTTTATATTCATAGATATATTGCACAAACCCTCGACAAAGTTTTGTCTTTCATAGTTTTCAAATTAAACTTTCTGTCGAACGCTTTATCCATACCTGTCAGCCAGACAATCGAAGTGGCTCATGCAGATGCTAGGCCGACATTTTATGCCATCATGTGCACAGTAAACATGTGCCCTAAAAAATGAAACCGCAACGTTTTCGGATGACTTTACCATTAATTAGAATTAGGTCTAGGCTACGCAGAGAATACAACGGTATGTCGATCGAATTAAGCGGTAGACGAGTGATTGGAAGACCAAGATTAATTATCTTCTCTTCATATCACTTATATATTTGAACGCACAGATAGGTTTCATCATTCCTCAAATTAATTCTAACAAATATTTTTGTGAATACACTTTGACTCTCGTTTATGTTGGAAAATTCAGGTCGATATGAAAAGTCAAACAAAATTGCTCGATGGCAGAAAATAGGAGAAATTGTATAACGAAAGCAGATCATAAAGCTAATACGAAATTACTCTATCGGGGGCTCTAAATCCTATCGGGATATAATATAAAGAAGATAAAACCTTACGGTTAATTATAAAATCGCGATAGAAACCACTTCATCAGTATGATGCAATTGAAGCCGGCTGACTTCTTAGTCCTAATATCCGACATCTACGATCTTCTAAATACAATTGTACATCAGAAATTTAGTCAATTAGATATTTTCTCCCCGCTCGTTTATACTGATTTGTTATACATCTATAGGTTTCAAGTTATGCACATTGTTAACTTATTTCTTATAATTACTACGGCTTACTAATGGTTATTCAAGGGAAAAAATGTACGAATTTTCTTTTTTTTAACACTATTGATAATATGACATATTATTTTTTTGAAAATTGTTACGTTTTCTTCAACATTATATAATTACTATAATAACTAGCAATTATTTGTAAACTAATCGGATAATTAATTGCAATTAAAAAAAAAAACGTAACCGAGTAGTCGGTCCGGTTTTGTGAAATTGAAGTGACCACCTTACCAAAAAGCTCTCATCGGCATTCTAGTTTTGCTGACAAAAATATGATAACATAATCAGTAATATTCAATCATCTTTATTCCTCGAGGTACTCGGCTTTGATTAATTGTTACGCGCTGAATCGCAGGTCCTACAACGCTTCTCGTGGTTAGGAGTGTGATTTATAATTTTGAAAGGAATAACTGAATTTTATTGATCGATTTCCCGATTTATATTGAAGAAAAATAAGTAAAAACAAAAGTTAAATCATATTTTTAATTGACGAATCTTCCTTTTTCAGGGCGATTTATCGCAGCAAGATAAACGTGCGGTATTCATGACGGTACACGATTTGGGATGCAACCGTAAGTGTTTCTATTATTTCTTTCTTCTAATCATCGGATAGCGAACAAATATCATAAAATATCGCTTTTCCTCCAAAAACGGCATTACCTTATAAGTTAATGAAAGGTAACAATTTTTCTGGTCCAATATATATTCTAAACGGTATCTAGCATTAAGAAACAAAATTTTACAGAGCACTTTTGATTATATTGTAAAGAACAAAATTTTCTGAATTTTACGTTCAACTTCGTAAACGATAACGAAAAATGTATAAAATTCCTACTGCGCTTCTTTTTGGTGGGGCAGTGGCTCTTAGCGAGAGTTTCGCTGAATAACACTTGTCCTTGATTAGCAGCTCGGTTTTCGGAACTGAGACAATGGTATTAGTTTGGATCTGGCTGGAAAGCTGTGTAGATCTTAGGAACAGGTCAGCGGTATAAACATAAAGGGACGCGTCGCGAGTTGAGGTACGCCGGCTCGGGGAAGGTGGAGTGCCTTTCGAGCGAAATAATAAAACAAAGAAGAAAGATTATTAAAATTAAAATTTTTAAACTCCCGAATCTAATCAAAACTACTCTTTAAGAGATTGCTAAGTTGAAAACTACAGCGCGCGAGAGACGTTATGCGTTGTATGATAAAAAAGCTCCCTTTCTAATGATAATTTCAACTGATCGCGTCGGACAGAGAGAGAAATAAATTTGATTAGTTTGTTTATCTTAAAGGTAGCATTAAATGAGACGACCTTTCTTTTCGAAATGATAAACTTTAGCCGATATTTTAACGAATGTGAAATTTAGCGATTCGTTAAAAAATAAACAAAACGAGAAATGAGTTAAATCGGTAAACGTTTTATAAATATCTTCGACTATTAAGTCATTATCAAATGAACGTATAATAAAATATAAATATATAACTCTATACGATATATAAGAAATATAAAATGCAAAAATAGATACTAATTTCTAATTTAAATATAAAATTTTCGTCGAAAATTAAACGAAATAAAAAATAAACCGATAGCGAATGTGGTAAACAACACAATCTACTTATCAGAAAAATAATATGAAAAAATATTCATTCAGATATAGAATGTACATTATAATAGGATCTATTAAACAACACAAACAATCGGCAATATAAAATTTATAACATTCTAAAATCGCAGAAAATAAAATAAATAAGAGAAGAAAGAAAATTTGTATTTGCTATTTGTAGGGTACAGTATAAACAAACATTAAAATTATATAATATCGTTCCGGAAAAAACAGCTTCTAATATAAAAGTTGTGGAATTAGTTCTAGAAAGTATAAAAATTAATTAGATTATTTTCAAGGATATGTCCAAAATCAGTACCTCACGTCGTTTTTAACGACGTACGTATTTCTCGGTCCGAAGAAAACTAAAATACTTAGGGAACTACTTCGGACTATCGGCTAAATTTCATCGGCCACATAAATCGGACGTAGCGCATAAAAAATCATCCGGATGATTTCTCCGATATTTCAGCAAGATACTGCCAACGAAAAGTTGTTGATTTACGCTACTATAATTCGGCGCGGATGTTAACATATCCGTGTCTCCATTTTGGGATCCAATCTCCGACAGTATTTACAGAACATCGTAATTGTTACGAAATTTCTGTGGCAGAATTATATTGAATGATAATAATTTTTCGACTGATTTTCTAAGTGAAGATGTCACGAGACATATCGAACTTCTTCGTCTATATTTTTGCCTTTCCTATACTAATTTAAATTCTCTATATTTTGTACTCTAAATAATTTCTATATGTCCGATAGTGAGGATGATAATCGATTTTTTTTTTCCTTATTCACCGAATACATCGCATATTACGTTTCGTCGATGGTAGCAATAATGTAATGTTGAATAAATTATTGCATATTTCATTGCTGGAATAAATAATAATAAAATGAACATACAAACGTAAGAATGATGATAAATTCATAATAATATAGGATAATGGGGTCGTAATATGGCAAATAATATAAATATTCACTGGGATGTTTTTTTACGACGACACCGCCTAAAATTGAAATAAGGTGTAGGAAATTTTTTACATTTCAAGGTTAATATATTAAATGTAACTGAAATTTTGCACACACACACACACATAGAAAAATATATATATCATACACGTCTACGTATATGTGTGTTGGTTTTAATAGCGTGTTTTATTCTATTCCCTGGCGAGGCATAGATTATATTACTGCTCTTTCTGTCGCGCAATATAGCGTAATAATGTTTCTACGTTTTGTACTAATATTATTTTTTATTATCCTTTAGTCCTTTTTAACATCCTTTCGCCTGCGTCGTAATTATTCTTTTTTTTTTTTCGTCTTCATTTATTTTTCATTCTTTCTTACGACGTTATGTTCCCACAATTCCTCGGCAAAATATCGAATTGAAAGAACATGTGAAAGAAATAAGGATAATTGTAATCGATAATCTTAAAGGTCATTCGTAATGATGTGACACGGTTTTCTCTTTTCCAATTGTGCATTTGTTCGTTCGTTTTTTTTTTATACATGACCTAAAGGTCGCTCTATGTGGTTTATTATCATCTACAGTAATTGCCGTAGTAATAATAATAATAAATCATAATTTTAAGTCCGACATCCAATTATTAAATAGGCAATTAATAATCATCACCTTCGAATACCTGTAGAAACGTATGTATATATATAAATAAACAATACGGATAACTTGCTCTCAAATATTTTTTAGCGATAATATTTGTAAATTTTCTTTATGCTTTTGTCGCGAATTTTATCAAGACCCGCCTCGAATTTCCGAAAAAGTGACAATGATTAGCGAGTACTATTAAATTATTACAATGCTTTTAATTCGTTTTAAACGTCTTCCAACAATCGAGTGAAATGCTGATAAAAAAAGATAACTGCCCGGAATATATGGAAGAACGCGTTAGGGAGATGGTGATTTCAGAAAATGGATCCGAAAGGTAAGTAACAGAATATACCGCAGTGATGCATAATAACCAAAACCTGATTCCGGTCGGAAACACGAGAGAAATAAGCTAATTTAGTAGTATCTAATTCGGAAGATTTTAAACGGAATTTGTCAGAAAATTCTTTAAAAGCGCTAAAACAGCAAATTAAAAATTAATTTTTTCACATTGATAATTGTTGTAAATTATATATCTGTTATTTTTACATTTTATATTTTTTATACATAATTTTATATCTTATTGAGAAGCTTTGTGATTTTTCACGAAGGAAGTTTAGTGTTTTCAACTTATTTCTTGTTGCGCGCGTTCTGTTTATTATGTACATTTTGCAATGTAGAAATGTAATATTGAAATATGGAAATGAATATGGAAACATTAATTATTGTCGTTCGTTACTACTATTTACTTTAATACCTTAAATATTACAAATCTAAAAATGTCCTAAAGTTTAATCAGATATCATCATCATCGTATGCGTTAATCTGATTCCAGATGTGACTTAACACGTGCAGTCAAGAAGAAAAATGATTATCTTTCTTGTTCTGCGTGTATACGTGGGATCTTATAAGCATGGTCGGATACCCTCCTTTCCATGTCGCAGTATCGTAGCCAATTGAATCATTAATTTATTGGTCGACTATGACTATTTGGTTTTCTGTCGTTATAAAAAATATTCTTCTATCGCCAGAGATCAATAATGGCCTAGCTGCTGTCCTCTACCATGGGATTCAGCTAGTGCGATGGTTTTCCATTGCCTGCAGCAGGATTTTCTGTTCCCTTAGCCTTTGGACAAATATCCTAACCGCAAAGCAGCCGGCTGTTACCGAGGAGGTAACGATTTAAGGCTTTTACGGCGGGCTAAACCCGCCGAGGGAGAAACAGTAATTAGGATTTCTACAGACTTTTAGTGGACAGGTCCTCAAGCTGTCCATCCGCATCCTCGTATCTTCTTGCCCTCTCACTACTGGAATCGTCTGCTAGAGACTTTCAGCCAGTAGCCGTTGTTGGTACGGGACTGTTTATTCGACTGGTGTCTTATTTATAGCTAACCTACATATTACAGATATGCCATTTATCCTTCACCTGTAGACGGGCCCCGTTCCGGTTATCCCGATCCTGGAAGGTACAATGGTACTCCCGGGGGAGAAATTAGTTATAATTTCAACATTGTTAATACGGTAATTTTTCTTTTATTTTTATTTTGTTAGTTATTTTGTTGCGGTTTTTTTTCTTGATTACGCTCACGATTTCTTCTTTCGTTACATCATCGGCCATGTTCTTTTACGCTGGTCGATGGGTTCGATTTTGCTAGAGATTTCCTGTAGCTTCGAATATCGAATCTTTATTTATTATTTCTGTTACGGTCTATATTAATACAGTCTGTTAATGTCTGGTAGAATGAATTCTTCGTATAGATTTTAAAAATTAACCTGATCAGGAAATGACCTTTCGGTTAAGTTTTCTTTTTTAGCATCTTTTTCGTGTTAAAAATTACGATACAAACATTTAGATGGTAAATTGACACGGCATAACCATATTAGCCAAAAATGAAAACAGAAATAAAATTGCGCCAATTAAATTCTTGACAGGTACTCCAATTTGTCATCAGAAAACAAACTTCTATTTTATAAAATAATTATAAAACCCGTTTGGACATACGGCTTAATGTTATAGGGTTGTACAAAAGATACACGCATAAATAGCATACAACGGTTTCAGAAAAAGACAATAAGACACACGGTCTTCCCACCTTGGATACGTTACATCGAGACTTGAACATTCCATACGAGTAAGACGAGATCAAACGTGCTGTAAATATGTAAGCCGTTTGGAGGCGCACGCTAACGTATATTGGTGATCAATCTAACACAAATCTAGATGTTCGTAGGTTAAAACGTAGTCGACCGTTTGATCTGGCCTAATTTCTCTGTGGGGTTCATCGCTGGATGCTAACTCCTAACAAGTTATTTCGTAATTTTTAAAATTATTTTCGCGATCCATATTCGTAATTAGATAAAATAAATTCGGAATAACCGCGTACAATTTAGAAAAAAAACGTAAACTCGGGTTTATTAATATTAATATATCGTTTTATTTTATTATTAATAAATAGTTTTTTTTTTTCTAAATTGTACGCGGTTATTCCGAAATTATTTTATATAAGTTATTTCGTGTTTCAGTGCAATGACCAGTTTTAGTTTTGAAAAACCAATAATAATAATAATAATAATAATAATAATAAAAATAAATTATTACCATTTTCATGTTTAATTATAATCCAAATATTATTTCGCTATCCCTCCTATTATGTCACGTCTGTTTGCTAGTTACATCTATATCCGATTAAAATATATAATCGCGCTTTACCGAGTTATTCATAAATTGGCGATAACCTGTTTTCTTCGTTGTCGTCTACTATGACTAGGCAATAAATAAGTCTATTGTAGATTCGACGCATTTAACCCTTTCGTGCCCAATGTTCGAATAGTGATTTTCTAGTTTGAATATCTCACAAACTATATATGTCTGTTGTAGTCAATTGAAATTGTTTTTATAAATAATTTCTTCATAATTTTGCTATATGACCATTCTATACTTTTACATACGCTTTTTTATGGTCCGTTTAAAAAAATTATTTTAAAATTATTTTAACTCCGAAACACTTTGGATCATTTAGCGTCATATTTTTTTTTTTATCGTTGCGGGGTCAACGCGTGGGCATGAAAGGGTTAACGTGTATTGTTTTCTCGAAATTTAAAGTATCTCCTTCGTTTGAAATTACGAAAGTTTGACCGACCCGTTGGTAATTTTATAGTGTTCTCTAATAACAAACTGCGTTTGTACACTATGCTATCGATCGTACCCCTAGCGAAAACTGCCCCGGAATAATAATTTCGGTTGTTTACGTGTGTGTGTGTGTAACTTCATTTTCCTTCCGTTAGTTGTTTTTCTAATTGGAAATAATAATAATAATCAAATCAAATCAAATTTTATTTTATAGCGATAAAGTGTTACACCCGCTAAATCATAATGAAAAATAAATACAATATAATTAAGAGAACGAAAGTAGAAGAAATAATTATAACTAAACGATACATCGGTCTTATGAACCTTTTCATACATTATCGCAGTGTAAACATATAAACGTGTGTATTCACATAAATATACATAAATATTCACAGAATATATTAATAATACTTCAAACTGCCCGCTAATGCGCATAAGTTGCAGCGGATTAAGTTTCAAAATAATATAATTCATTTAAAAAATTTATATATAAAGACGAAAACCGAATTACTTTAACGTGAAAATAATAATTGTAATAAATACATATGTACAAAAACACGTATTAAATAAGAATAAGCTTTCTCGTAATATCCACTTAAAACTTCCTTTAAAACCCGAAACCATTTACACGCACTCTCTCACGCACCGTGTACATTACATATATTCCCAATATTTTTATATACGTATAAATATAAACACATATAGGCTCATACTTTAACCACGCATACAACGTTCGCATATCGCGGCACATTAAAATGTTATAAAGGAAACAACTCGGTTGTAAACTAAAGTTATATTTTAAGTACGTTATTTATTAAATTAAAAACATACGCTAATATTTTCGTCGTCATTTATAATTTTTAATCGATTCCTTTACAACATAGCGAATGGCTCCTCCGTACATATAACATGTGTTCTGGAATGGAATTTATTGAATTTTGGAAATCAGCTGATAATCTTGTTATACCCGCGTGAATATTTATATCGAACCTTTTACGATTTTTGCTTACAAAACACAAAAGTTCAACTTCGTACAATTGCCGCACATTTAGAATCCTTTTTCGTTCTTATCTTTGCTAAATTGTATCGATTTAAATAGCGCGTTTTGCAAGATTGTTAAAAGCCGAATATGATAATTCGCTGCACCACCCCAATGCACGATACCATCACGTAGAACTGGTTGATAGAATGCCAAATACAATCTGCGAAGATGGATTTTCGAGAAATATCGGGTTAAATAATAAATAAAAAAAGATAATTTCATTTTCGTATTTTTTTTGCCAAATAATCTAAATGCGCATTTCAGTTTTACCGTCTAATTGTATTCCGAGATATTTTATGTGAAACAGCCCCCGTTTATCTCGCTGCCATCTTTTAGATGAATTTTTAATTCGTCCCAAATATTTCGGTTTTGATTTGTATACGCGGTGTATTTTGTTTTAATTGTATTAAGGATTAAACGATTATTATGTAACTAATTCGGAATTTTGTTCACATCAGTCTGTACTAACGTCTGCATCACGCTCGGGAAACGCGAATTTACAAAAAGAACAGCATCGTCTGCGTAACCAAGCAATTGACATATTCAGATTATAAAAATCATTAATATATATTAAGAATAAAAAGGAGCCTTATTATACCTCGTGGTATACTAAATTCTTGAACAGTATTTATTAACCCATTTATTTTTGTAGCGTACCTTTTACTTTTTGTATACGAACTAAACCATCGATATATGTTCTCCCTAAAACCGCGTGCGTATAATTTTTTCAATAATATCGAATAATAAAAAAAGAAAAAAACGATGCATTTAAGATGCATAAGCAAATCAAATCAATGACAGACAAAGGTTTACGATACAAGTCCGCTACATTAGTAGACAAAGACGTCGTACCGGGTCATCGAAAAGAAGGACAAAGAGAAAATCTGCAAGTTGTACTTGAAGAAATTATTTTGTGATACCAGATCTAACAACTATATATAACTGCAATAATCGCTCAGAGCAGAGCTTACCAATTTTGGAATCGGAAGTAAGATATGCAATTAGACTGATACAACCGAAGAAAGCAACTGGCCCGGATAAAATTCCAGGAGACATAATGAAAATGATGACAGTATTAAGAAATTAACTGCACTTTTCAATCAAATATATAGTTCTGGAGAGATTCCCTCATTCGTCCTGATACCTAAGAAACAGCGCCCAAAAGAATGTGGAGACTATCGAACTATTAGCCTTATGAGTCACTTACTAAAATCTTTTCTGAGGATTATTCATCAGCGAATTAGATCAAAATGTGAATTTGAAATTTCAGACATGCAATTTGGATTTCGTCCTTGTGTTGGGACTAGAAAAGCACTAACAACAATGAACATTTTACTACAAAAAAATAGAGAAATGATTAAGGATACATTTGTTTTATAGATTACGAACGAGCGTTCGATAATGTTCAACATGATAAACTAATTAAAATCCTTCAAAGTTATCGGAATTGACAAGAATGATATGCAAATTATTAAAAACCTATATTGGAATCAAGAAGTAGAATTAATATTTGGACCGGGTCAAGATAAGATAAAGATTGAAGTTCAACGGGGTGTTAAACAAAGGATGTATATCCCTTCTCCATTATTATTCAATCTATGCGGAACAAATATTCAAAGAATCTATCTCTGATTTACCGTTTGGAATATAAATGGAAAAATAATTAATAACATTCGTTACGCGGATGACGCTGCTATTTAGCAGATAACATTTCCAACATCTCGTTAACAAACTTAACTTAGTTGGGAAAAGGTATAATCTAAACATCAATGTAAAGAAAACAAAGTGGATGGTGGTCAGCAAGAAATAGTTCAATCAGGCCACACTCGGCATTAATAACAAAATTGTTGATAGAGTAAATAAGTTCAAGTATCTTGGATGCTACATCACAGAAGATCTCGATCATAATACCGAAATCAAAATGAGATGTAACTACGCCCGAACAGCATTAACATGAAAAATCTACTGTGCAACAGATCTCTATGCCTAGGCATCAGGCAACACATTGTACAATCATACGTATTTTCAATTTTGTTGTACGGCATAAAAGCAGTAACGCTAAATAAAAATCAAATTAAACGGTTAGAAGCAATGGAGATGTGGCTACATAGGAGAATGCTAAAGGTCTCATCGGTCACCAAAACATCTAATAAAAGAGTCCTGGAAATGGCAAAGACCAAAAGAAAACTAGTTAAATGCATAATAGATAAGAAAATTAAGTATTTTAGCCATATCATCAGAGGAGAAAAATTCGAGATCCTAAAGCTCATTATACAGGGGAAGATTGATGGAAAAAGAAGCGCAGAAAGACGAAGAACAGACTGGATACAAAACATCAAGGACTGGACCAGTACGAGCTCTATCCAAGATCTTAAGAACGCAAGTTCTAGCTGCCATCTGATCGCCAACGCTCTGGGAATGGCACACCAAGAAGAAGATCGAACGCTTTGCATAAATCGAAGTAGATAGCAATAACGGATCTCCCCTCTTCTAAATTTTCAGTAATGTAACAGTTACGACGAAATAATGCATCATCGATTACCCGGTAAGAAACCAAATTGATTTAAACTAAAAAAAAGTTTATATGATCTAAGTAATTTTTCTTTATACATTTCTTAAATATTTTGGAAATAGCGGATAAAATGCAGACTAGTCTATAATATTCGAAATGTTCAGCTTGTCTCCGTTTTTATAAATTAGTGTAATAATACCTAACTTTAAAATTTCTGCAAACTCACCCGCTTCGATAGATTGATTGAATAAATACGTTAGTGGCTCGATGAAATAATCATCCTTAATTAACGTAATTGAAATTTTGTCAAAACCGAAGGAAATTTTGTTGGGTATGGAAAGAATAGAATTTCGTACGTCGTCGTGTGTAAATTTGTAAAAAGCGAAAGAATCTGGACAACTGTTCAGAAGTGTTACACGGAAGAAGAACTAGTCTGCGCGGCAAAACCATGACTACATAGAGCAGAGATCAATAAACGTGGAAAGTGGTCGCTATTAATTTTTCATTCCCATTTATGCTCGTTTTAACACGATCGATGATAATTTCCTTAGCTGGCGCGTATTTTTCACCTGTCGTTAAGGTCGTGTAAAAAATCTGAATAATTCGTACTACGAAACGATAAATTCCAGTAACGGAAAAACATCTTCGATTTTCTAACTCTAACAGTATATGTATTCGCTGAACGTATTTCGATATTAACGCTACTACTACATCTTATATTTTTCTTTACATAAACCACAATTCCCCCCGATCTTTTGTTGTCTCTACATTGAGCTTCTAGTGTGAAACCAGGAAGACAATATCGACTAATTTCATCTTCGTACAACGACGATTCTGTAATAATGCCATTAGGTGGCTCATCAAGATACAGTTCATCGTAATGCTTACGCAGACTATTGACATTTAAAGTGAAAATCGTAACGGTATTTAAGGCCGTTATTAAAATTTGCCATTAACTTCGGAATAGGCTAACATATGCAAGAGCGACACACTTGTTCGGCTAAAACAATACAACCGAGGCGAAGTCCGTTTCATTCGTACTATAGGCATATCTAAAGATAAATAAACAGTTACACACAAACATATATCAAATACACTCCTCATAATATTTCCCTCTGCATAAATTTAATGTAATATATGAAAGTAAATTAATTTAAAACTAGTTCATAAATTCCTTTCCATCGCCTACTGTACCATTCGATACGAGTTCCGCGATTTGAGCAGCTGTTTCGATTGTCGTCGATTTCTCATCTTCGCGCGCAAATACTCTTCCGTTCTTCGTCCGCACAAACTTCTGTGACTTTTTAGTTGTTTCGCCGCTATGAACAAGTCGACATTTTCCGTTGTTAAATTATAAACAAATCGATCGGACGACGATCGTTCTTTTAAATTTAAATCCGGCCGCTTCAATCTATAATTCCGTTTATTCCGAAGTAAATTGCCCCTAGTCGTACGACGACAAAACCTTACAACCGGAAATGCTTGTTTGGGGGATTTTTTTAAAAAAATCTATGACAACAGTCGATGCTTCCGTAATGTTGG
This sequence comes from Coronaproctus castanopsis, assembly GCA_032883995.1. Lineage (NCBI taxonomy): Eukaryota > Metazoa > Arthropoda > Insecta > Hemiptera > Monophlebidae > Coronaproctus > Coronaproctus castanopsis. Next base: position 61,391,035 of record CM065053.1, read on the forward strand.
TAGAGCTCACCAATTTTTTAAAATAAATTTGTAACATTTTCTCCTTCGATCGTCGGTACGTTACTTATGATCACATTATTACGACGGCTACCAAATCAGCTACACCGCAAATTGTTCGTTTCCTCTTTTAACTTTTTAATTTCTTCGGTTAGGCGCTTTATAATCGACATCACGTCCTCAAATTTTTTCGCGCTATGATCAACCGAAATCTGTAAAGCGTCTATTCCTCAGCGTAAACGAATCGTCTGTAATATCTGAAAGTATATTTACCATATCGATTTCTTTATCGGTAGGTTTCTGTTTTTCCTTCTTGCTCGATTTTAACAGTACATTAACGTCGATAATTCTCGCAACGCCGAGCTAATCTGTCATTTTTGGATTTCCTAGTCCATGTAGACTGTTGTAACCCGGAACACGTAAAGTGTAGATTTATATTACTATTCAACAATTTCACATGTTCTCTCTAACAAGCTTAATAACATTTAGCATATACGTCGGATGCGAGAAAGTTCTTAAAAAAAATCTTCGTCCGAATTGTCGCTACAAATCTAGACTAAAACTACCCTTAAAATCCATCATCCCTTATACCACAAATTGGGGTTAAAACCGGTACGATTTTCCGAGTAAAGTGTTACGACACCGGTCGCAGAATCGCGCGTTTGGATAAGTCGCTTAGGGAGATTTTAACGCATATATATATATATACGTACCCATGTGTTCAACCCCTGCGCAGTATTTAAACGTTGAAAATCGCCCTAAAATCGGACTTTTTTTTTACTTAGGACGATATAAAAAAAAAACCGAGGCCTAAATCGAAAATCTGTCCGGACAAAAGTTTCTAAATACCCTAACGAACATTTTCCGTCATAAATATCATCCCTCTATCTATCACCCAGGTCTCGAAAAAAGTCGAGTTTTAAAAGGGTTAAAATTTTTACAAATCATCCCTTTTTTCACTATGAAAATTGCGCGTGTGTGTATGTGTACGTGTTGTTGAAAATCGACAAAGATAATGACGAGATAACGAGGAGATAACAAAGACGAGTTAATAAAATATGAAACGATCTCAGCTATTTTTACCGAAACAAATCGTCATAAAAAAGCGGGCGATGGATATTTCGAAAAATAAAGACCGTTTAAAACAATTTACGTATAATTTTAAATATTAAATCACTTTCCGCGCACTGTTTAAACATGAAGATAAACGAGAGAGCAAAACAACTACGTCAAACGCGTCGCAGTAATATTATTATAATAAAATAATAATAATTAAAAGAGACAGTTCAGGGAAAACTTAATTATAAAGCGGTTAAAATCAATATATTTAATATATTTAAAAGACAACTTTTCGGCTAATTTTCAAGGGGACAAAAATAAAAAATATAAAAATCGAATGAAATAAAGAAAAATAGTATATAAGAAAATATTTAATTTAGATAAACGTTACGATAACAGATCTGATTAAAGTCTGAACTGTGCCAATAAACCGGACTAAGGAATTGACAGAGCTCAGTCTTTAATAAAAGCTGTTGAATATTGCGTATCTATATTAATTATTTTCTAATATTTCTTTTTTATTTTATTTCTGTTGTTTTTTATTATTTTTATTCATTCGAAAATAACTAAATAGACGAAAAGTTTTGTGTTCTTTTAACGTATTAAATTTAACGATTTAAAATACTTTTTTTTTTTTTACATAATGTCGTCGGGGTAGCCTATAGAGCACGGACTTCTATACATATCGAGTTCGAATACGATCAGCGACGCAAAAATTATCATCAGAAAATGAAAATATAAATAATCCTAATATTATTATCGCTAGGAAGGCAATGGTAATCAACACCATATGCCCGTTAGTAATAATATACTATAGAAACATGCGGAGAAGTGCATTGTGACGTGACAACAAAGCGATTACAATCAGTTCTCCCCCGCATGTGTATATGTCTATCTACGCCAATGCCGTATTATGATCGCTACCTACACTGCACAACAAAGTATGTGTAGGCAAGTCGCCTACCTCCGATACAGAAATTAATGATGATGATATAATATATAGTACAGACATGATGAATATAAAAAACTAAATAAACAAATAATCAAGATGTGTACAGAGCCGAAGAAAAATATCTAGAAGAAAGATGCAAGGAAATTTGAGAGAGGATAATGCAATAGAAATTCATGTTCAAATAAAAAACATGATGAAATAGTAGAAGAAGAAAAACGGGTCTCGAATAGCAAAGATTACAATCAAGAATAGAACTTACTGCGGTAATAAAGAGGAGCTAGAAGAAGCACGGATACAATTGCGGAACCTTATTGCAACGAAAATCGACCGCAACAAGTCGGTGATAGAACAAGAGAAAATGCGCAGAAAATAGAGATGTAGGAATTTCGAAATGCGATAGAAAGGCAAGAAACAACAAATTCGCACGAGAGGACTAAATATCAGTAGAAGTATTACGTGACATCTGGATACAAACAGCAATTGTTAATGCTGCTACGATTTCAAGACCGTGATATTTATCCCTAAGAAGACATCGGCAAAAACATGCAGTCAGTATCGACTAATCGCATTAATGATTCATGGGCTCAATAATTAATACGAGAATTGAGCGGAAGTTGGACACGCAGCTCAGTATCACGCAGTATAGATTTGTCGCTAAAAATGGCAGCAGAGACGCGATATAATTATTTAAGAAAATAATACAACGAACGCTTAACATTGGCGGAGATGTGATTGCGCGTTTTGGTCGATTACGGAAAAGCGTTTAATCGGGTAAAGCGTAGAGAACTGATACAGATACTGCAAACATATCGATCATGAAGATCTGTGCGCAGATAATTAACGTAGTATTAGGTTGCAAGACGAACTCCCGGCTCGAAGATGTCCGAAAACAAGAGGGGTGTGGCAGTGATGCCCGCTCTCAACGAGATTATTTAACATTTATACACTGAATAAATCGTGACAAATGCGATGAAAAAAAAAAAAAGACGATAAAGTATTGCTTGCACGCTCAACTGGAGAGCTACGAAATGTGTTTAGTAAATTAAATCGGGAACGTAAGAAATTTTGATTTAGAATCAACTTAGAAAACACACTAAAATAATGAGGTTCACGCGAACCCGCTAATGGTAAGTCACGTCCTAAAAAATAAACATAGAAGGGGAAAGGATGGAGACAGTCAAAGAGTTCGGATATTTGGGAGCGCTGTTCACCAATGACGGAAGAGATATTAAAGAGCAACAGGTATTTACTATATAAAAGATCGAAAATTAAAAATGGATACGAAAATGAGAATTAATTAATGCTACGTAATGTCAGTATATGCCGTGGACATTAAACGCAAAATGTATCAAACGGTTATTTGAAATGTAGACGCACAGACGCATGTGATGAATCTCGTGGAAAGGGCAAAGAACGAATACCGGAATTGCGGAATGGAAAATCATGAAGTAGAAAAGAAAACACACAAAATCAGAGAGGAAGGATTATTCACGCTGGCTATATAGAGAAAAATCGAAGAGAAGCCTAGAAGACGACTGGAAATAATATCAGAAATGTTAAGGACATAGTTGGGTGCTGCGACGAGCAGACGACTGTAAAGATATTCGATTTAAATGCATATAGATGTTGGTGTATGGAATCTTTGGAAATCAAATACGCAACGTGATGATGATGATATATATATATTATATATGTATAATATATTTTGAAAAACATTACATTTCACAATATTTTAATTCTTTTTTTAGAAAAATAATTTCTAAATAATCGCCGAACGAAGCGATTACAACGAAAATAAACTTATTGAATCGTGTACGTTCGGGGCTGTTTGAAAGATTCGTTTTTAAATGAAAATAGCACGGTACCGAAAAATTTCAAACCTAATCGACTATAATCTCTTTTGCGCGGATTGTACTAATCGTGAATGAGAATGTTCTATAGTTAAGCGCTATGTAATTCTCCGATTTTAAATCACAACTTGAAGGCGTGTATCTCAATTGTAGGATTTGTATCCGGTTATTATCTTGTAGCGATATTTCTTACTATATACAAATTATAGATTGTATTCGTTATTAAACACGCATCAGATTTAACTTAATAAGATCCTCGAGACCAGGACCGTTAGTAAGCTTTCTCGAAATTTTAGACAATTTCCGTACATCGAGATATTGAATAAAGTAATTTTGTTTATTTATTTAATTACGACCGCGATGACGAAATCGGCTCAATCGTACGTATTGTATACGATTTGCTTAAGGTTATGTTAGATTAATATTTAAACGCGTTTCCCCTCATAGCGAGGTTAGGTTAGGTTAGGTTAGGTTAGGTTAGGTTAGATTCTTCCTCGGTGTAAGGGCATTCCGATAGGAAATGACAAACTGCGTCAGAAACAACAAGTTGACAGAATTCTTAAATCGTTCCAAATAAGTACCGAAACTACCATGTTCAGACAATATAATTCTTAATAATTTATTCAATCCCAGTCGCACGATTATATCGTGTAATAATTTATACGCTAATCTACCATGACACTGGTTATTCCGATCTCTGTTTTGTTACGGTATACGTTTAAGTTAGCAGATACGCAATAGATTATATAAAGTTTATACTTGGGATGACGTTATAACATTAATCTATGTAATCTATATTTAGAGAAGGAAAATTATTCACAGATGCTGTTATATTAGGGACAATGAAAGAAATCAACAATTAGTGAATAAGCATTTTCATAGAACTAGAGAAAACATTCATCAAAGTAGCAAACTGTTCAGAAAATGAGAATAAATTGAAATAGATGCGAATATACGAAACAAGGTGTGCTACGAATTAATGACGAATAGCATTAAAGAACGAAGTAAGAAATAAAAGAAGAGTTTCATTATCGAGTGGACCGAATACAAAAATTAGTATAAGGAGGGTGATAAAGCGATTATTAATTAAAGAAATTATTAAAAAAAAAAGAAAACGATTTAACGATGTCATTTAGCAGTATTTGTGAGGAGAGCATAACAGGAAAGGTATGGTATCCACCGGTTAAGCGTCTTATATCGCCGGCAACAGTCCTAAGGGTATTTGGATGATTTTCCAGTCTCACAACATGGCTCTGTGCATATTACTTAATGACCTCACCCACATAAGGAATGTTCAAATCATGGCGAATGATCTGGTTTGCTACACACCACGGCGCATTTGTTATCAGCCGAAGAATTTTATTCTGGGCAGTCTGTATAGTTCTTGTCTGCTTTGCGCAACCCCACAGCTGCACCCCGTATGTCCAAACAGGCCTTAAAATCGCAGTATAAATAAGACGTTTATAGACAGCACACTATTTCTGGCCATTAACCACTAGTTCTTTCCGTTTCATTTGGATATGATTTCGATATGTTAGTCGGCTATCCATAAGCCCGGATATTTTACGCTTGCTCTGATTGGTATTTCTGCGTTATTGATTCTTAATGGAGGAGATTTAGCTTTTCTGTTAGTAAACTGTATATTTACAGATTTGTTCTCATTTATTTTTATATTCCATTTTTTAAACCAGTTTTGAGCTCTGATCAGCGTATTTTGAAGATTAACTCGCTGTATTTGGATCGGTATCAGAAGAAAGAAGTGACATGTCATCCGGAAATATGGTTACCTGAAAACTATCAATCGTAGAAAAATCGGCTGTGTAAATATAACGTAGGTCCAAGCACTGAGCGTTGATATGCACACACTCAGAGACGGGATAGAGCTCAAAGGACGCGTGATCATAGCGTACATGAAAATATCCGTCACTAATGTACGATTCTAATAAGAGATAAATATCTATGTGGTGGGTAGTAGTAATATTTTCAACTTATATAACAAGCAAACATGCCGTACTTTATCAAATGCCTGTTGAACATCAAGAAAGACTGCACAGATCTTTTTAGTTTCTAGAGAATTTTCTTTATATCCTATGCAGCTGATCAATTGTGGAGTGTTGTTGCAAAAACCCGAACTGGTGGTTAGGTATAATATTATTCGAACGGATATATGGGAGTAACCTACTCAAGATTAACTTCTCCATAACGTTCGACAAAATTTGCAACAGAGAAATCGGGCGATACGAGGTGACAGTAAGATTTTCCGCAACTTTCACACAAAACTAGTCGGAATATCGCATTGCATATAACGGTTAACAACACTGTAGCTTTTCTCGGAAGTTTTTAAATAGTAATTCGACGGTTAATAAATCGAAACCGGGGCTCATTTTTTCTTTTTAGCGTTTTCAGTACGAATTTAACCTCTTGTGGTGAGATTAACTTCATCTAGCGAAAATAATTATTTATTTCGCTGTTTAGTAATCGTATTTGGCTTGAATACTGTTGTCAAGTAATTAGCGAATGAATTTGCCTTTTCTTTAGGACCTCGCGCCCAATGTTTAATTTTTTTCGTACACTTCCACAATGAATGATCATTCGCTGGCTAGGAGTGAAAGTTGTGATAAATAATTATTAAGAGTTTTGTTTTTAATATTAATTAGTACTATTTTTAATTCTTTAGTTTTATAATTATGGTTTTTATCTACCGGATACCTAGTCCGAAACCGTATCCGTCTGAGTGCTCTTTTTTCTTTAACATGTTTTTTTTAACGTATGTGTATCCGCCTGAAGCATTCTTAATGCCAACAGGTCGTCGTGGAAAATTCGAGTAGCGCTATTTACGACGGCGATAACGCGAGCCAGAGTAAATAATGTAAATAACGAAAAACAGCGACCGTATTCCGATAACGATAAGACTTTCGCGATGTAAATAACGCTGTGAAATTACGATATTTCGGTCACGCACGAATTGTCGCGTGATCCGTTTCGCGAATCCTACACGATAAAATTTTAAAAAAAAATAATAATAATAATATTTCAAATTAATTTAAATTTTAATGAAATAAAAACCTACTCGATATATATATATCGATATATATATATATATATATATATATATATATAACGACATATTTTTAAATTATCTAGCTGGACGAATATTTAGCGAAATAATTTTCTTTTTCCGAGTATAGACGGGCGAACTAAACGACGGTCGTATTTACTCCTGATTATTATAACACGCGATTAGGTTAAGGATTATTTTTCTAAATTAACGTGTTCGAACAAATACCTAGTGGACGATCTGACCGATAACATTTAAGCGATAAAAAAAAAAAAATTAAAATCACTAAAATTTTTCTGTATGAAAAATATCTGAATAAGATTGTTTAATTACTTCTCATATGATCTCAATTTAAATATTTTGTAATCTTAAATTAATAGTTCTTCATTTTATATTTTTTTCACTCGATAATAGCCTACCAGCCGAAAAGCTTTGTGATTTTGTCATAAAGAAAAAACTTTTATTTTAATTAACTTTTTTCTTTTTTTTTTTTGTTCATTTCAATAAATATGATTACATTCTATATTCTTAAAAAAAAGTGATAACATTAAATACTATAAAGAAAAGAAGAAACGTATATTGTCTCAATCACAAGTTATCTTGTGCCAGAAGGATGTGACTTCTTAATCGGTTAAACTTAATATGTGTGTACATTTGAGTTAATAGGTTTGAACTTTATATATATATATATATATATATATATATATATATATATATATATATATATATATATATATATTATCATCATCATTATATTCGTTGGCTCGGTCCGAGCATCGTGAAATTATGAGTTCCAATTCCTTTCAAACTTGTTCGCCATATGTCCCTATTTTCCGCGAGTCTTATAACTTGCTGGAGCGATGAGGCCGCAGTTAATTGTTTAATCCTATCTGTGTACCTGGTTTCTGTCCTTCCGCGTATCCTTTTGCCTGCTACCATCTCTTCAAGAATTAATTTTTCTATTCCATTCCGACGTACCACATGTCCGAAATACCTCATTATGCGCTGTATTACTATGTCTCGTAAACGTAGATCCGATCCTATATCGTTCAAAACAGAGAGGTTGGTTCGCTTTTCTGTCCACGAGATTCGCAACATTCGTAGATTGCATATAAACATTTTTGTGCTTGCGCAGAAATTAATCAGTTGATCACCTCGCTCATTTCTGACACCGAGTCCAAATTTGCCCACAACATGACGTAGTTCTTTAGGTTCGTGAGTTGTTACTCCAATTTTTGCACTAAAATCGCCAATCACAATTTTCATTTCTCGGGATGGTATCTTTCGCATCGTTTTTTCAAGTATAGCATAAAATTTGTTTATGGTTTCTTTATCTGAGTCACTAGTTGGCGCATATATTTGTATAATGTTCACATTTACAGGTTTTGCTTTTATCTTAATGGCTATTATTCTGTCGTTCACCATTTCGTATCCAATCACTTTGTCGCGTATATATATATATATATATATATATATATATATATATATATATATATATATATATATATATATATATATATACCGTCGCATGTTACGTACCTTATGGATAGGAAAAGTCACTAATAACGAGGTGCTCGATTAGACAAAGGAACCAGAAGTATTGATCAACATGAAGGAAAACGGAAATATTTAGAACATTCGATGCGCGGACCTAAATACAAAATGTTTTAAACATTCGGGGAAAGATCGTGGGAAAGAGGTTGGCCGGTCACAAAATTCGCGGATGACTTATGTCGCTGGTTCGATTACTCGTTAGAAAAATTATTCCGGTCAGCCGTTTCAAGAGGCGTAGCCTGTGAATCATCAATCTCCGTGTAGGAGATGATGCGTGAAATAAATAGAATGGGAATATGAAAATCTTTAAATTACCAATCGATAAGTTTTTCGCCGATTTCAGTTATAATAAGCATAGAATAAGTATACTTAAATAATGAAATGACGGATTTTACTAATAAAAAGTTCAGAAATATGAAATACTCGAAATAGTACACGTTTAATTCGCCCGCGTTAATACGTCTTGTATTTATACATATTTTAAAGACAGATAATAAATTATTATTATTTGTTATGGTTTTGCGTACACATTACAATTAATAATTAACTTTACGAATATTTTAAATCAATTTCGATTCAAAAGTTCATTGCCAGCCATTGTTTAAAATTCGCGTTCCATATTTGGTCAATATTATCCACCATATATATATATATATATATATATATATATTTCATGATTCTGGACAAGAATTTTCGCGCTAGATCAAAACCCGGTTAGCTCGTTAGATAGCTCTCGAATAAGATTATATATATAAATTTTCAGTCGCCCAACTGTGTCTATAAAAAACCTGAACTAAGCGGAATTTGTCCTTGATTAATCCCGGTTGCCTTAATTTGAGGTGATCTGCTACGTTTGTATACATATCATGAGGGCTTTACCGTTGTTACACTTTACTCATTTTTTTCTTCGAATATCAGGAGGAGCTATAAGATTTTACAGTATGAGTTATTGATCTCATTAATCGTGGCGAGTGCTGTTGTAGCAAAATGCGACTTATTTAAGATGACTCTAAAGCAACAGTCTTTGGAGTTTCTCGTAATGCTAAGAAGCAATTACGGTAACCCTAATTTTCCCGATACGCCAATGTCGCCAAATTTCGAATAAATAAGAACTTTTTAATATATTTTTTTCTTCGGTAATACGCGAAATGAAACACCGAAAAGGTCACATGTACGTTGTTATATTAATTAAATTCATACGATGTGGGCTTTCCAAGTGTAAAACGGACAACTAAACTTTATCGGACGAATTCTGTTCGGTTTATTCTTCATTAATTATTTATATCGATAAATAAGGTTGGCTGCATTACGAACTGGAGTCTTATATAATATTTATATCGCGCCGTTAATCGATGTAGGCGCGATACCGAATTATTTGTAGTAGATTTACGAAACCACGTTGTTCAGTTACTTCCAATCTATCGTTTAAGTTGTTGAAATATTTATTTTTACGTACAACGAATTTTTCTCTAGACCGCGTAAATTACGATTTCTTATGCTATGATTTACCGGAAAATTTCCCAAAGTTTTTACATCAATCGTGCAATAGTCGCGTACGGATATTTGAATTATCTTACACCCATAGGATGAATGCTGAAACGAATCGCTGTTATTTCCAGCCACGGTCGCTTACTGTCCGTCCGTATAATTCATTACTTAAAAACATATATATATATATATGTATATTTATATAATTCTTCGGTTCAGCCAAACATCCAGCTATATTGGTTCGTAAGTAACTTCGATTTTATAATTTTAAATTATCGTTATATTTTTTTCAAACGTACGCACAAATACATTTGAAATTTACTTTAATGTATTATACGCATGTATTTCATGTGTACGATTTCTAGTGAATTGCATTTTAATTGCAATTTTTTTTCTTACGTATTAAGTATTTTTTATATGATATAATATTTTCTTTTAATTTTTCTTTTAATTCAGTTGTATACTTATTTCTTTACTTCACGGCGTTCGCATTTTAATTGGTATTAGCTGCACGCGAATCGTATAAAAATAAATAAATTATAATAGGCTGCAGATTGATAATATCTACACCGATTTTTGAATGGCATCCTGTAAACCTGCGGACTCTTAAAACGTTATTTATTACTGTTTGAATAGTATATCTGTATACTCTCGTAGTTTTTATGTAGCGTTTTACGGATATATCTTTATTATAAATTCTACTCTTCGGTTGTATCACAGAGTTCCAGTTTAAGTTCTGTATTATTTTCCATATTTATCGGTGACGTCGGTGCTAGACTTGGGTTTATTATTATTATTATTATTATTATTATTAAATTAAATTAACGTGCCATGTACAGCAGCCAAGGCTAGAGGCACGATAGGAAAAGAGGATTAGATTGAGGAATAGAGACGGGATTGATGGAGGAAGATAATTAGGTTCGACAATGAAACATGATCATCTTTGAAGAGGAGATGGAGCGAAGGAGGAAGATTAAGAGACGCTCGAAGCGAGGAGTATGAGGGACAATCGACTAGAATATGGGAAACGTTGAGGACAACGTTACAACCGGGACACACAGGAGCCAAAGTTCTGTTAATGAGATATGAATGAGTAAAGCGTAATCTGGTGATAACCACATCATCTCTACGGTTTGAAAGCGAAGTTATCCAAGGATCAACCGAATATTTGATTTGTCGCAACTTGTTGGTTTGTGGCGTTAGCTGCCACTCCTTCTGCCATAATGAAAAAAGCCCATTTATGACGAACTTCTTAAGGTCACGCGCTGGAACTGGAACATTCGGAACCGGCAAGAACACAGCAGCTTCCCTGGCCGCTTTATCAGCCAGTTCGTTCCCATGAATACCGGCGTGAGCTGGAACCCACAGGAACGTCACCTTCTGACTCAGCCCTGCCAGTACCATTTCCGTCACGACTTGGGTTTATATTTCTTCCCTTTTGTGATAATCTGAAAATTTACACATTTATTACTACAGTACTTATTCGGTGGAGTCGTGAAAAATAAGTTGGCCCGCTTAATTACGACAAATACGTTAATATTCGTTCTTTCGATTATAACGAATGGATTATCACTTTTGAATGAATCAGCTGCGCGCGCCATCTTCGAGGATTAGTATCCTACAATAGTCTAAAACAATCTCGTATTAAAGAGAGCGCTTATACATGTTTAGGATTTATTTCACGAAATTCGTCCACATTTATTAATTTTAAGACAATATTATATTGTACAACATCATTTCGAGTTCTTAGCCGGAATACGTAGGATAAATACGTTAGTGTCGACGGTTATCTAAATAGATTTCTTGTATGGCTCATCAGTATAAACCTTTTCAGCAATCGTAGAAAGGTGTCGAATCAACAACTTCCGCACAACCTATATAATTTCAATAATTTTAATTAACTATGTGTAGCGACCAGACAATGTGGTACGTATTGTAAGGAACAATACCGGCTAGACCAAATGTAGGGTTTTAATTCTTCGTTAAATTATTAACTTCCAAATGAATAATTCGGGTCTATTTTATAAGCTCGGATACGTTTACAATTTTTTATCCGTTATCTAATATTTATCTTTTTTTTATTATTATTCGGATTATCTATCGAGCGGTGATTTAATTTAATTTATTTTCATTTTTAATTTATCGTATAATCTTGCGATTTTTCTTCCACTTTATTAAATTTTGTATATTTTTATTTTATTTTATTTTAAGTCCATTGCTTATTTCTTTACTCGGGTTCATTGTGTAATTGGCGCTAGTGTGGACCGACCCGGAAAATAAAAATAAACTATAAAAAGCGCACGTGCCAGACAAATTGGACGCATTTGAAATGTGAGTTTATAAGGCGTCGACGTTAAACGATGTGAAATTTGAAGCCCGTCTATTAACGATAATTAACGGAAATGCGATAAAATTCGTCGTACACATTACAAAGAAAACACGCTCACTCGTACATACTATCCTACAGGGAATACCTAAAGAATATTAGAAATTGAGGTATATGGACAGATAGAATAAAACAAAAAATGGAGAGGAAGGCCGCGTGACTGGAACAGTGTAGAAAAGTGATCTTATACGATTTCATATTGACATAGCGTGTGATCTTACCAAATATCTTGGCGGTATTAAGGATGTACAATAAAATTGTCACTACCGAATATTTAAAATATCGCTATACTTTCGTGTCCATTACGAAAATGTTAATCGAATTTTTCCACATCAATAAGCAGTTACGTTTCGAGCATTTGCTAAATATAAATCGGTCTCGTTACAACTTAACGGACATGCGGGGCATTTTCGAAGATGGGTCATATCTTGTACTGCACCGCATTCGCATCTATCGTCATTAAAGTAGCCCCATCTAAAGATTAGCATTGCACCGTTCTACATTAATTCTGAGTAAAATCGCTATTAAAATACCAGTACGGAAATTTATCGAGCATATTTTGCTAGTTCGACATGTTCGAGATGCTCTATAGTCGCTTGTTACTCTACATTCTCTGTTAATTCGTTTTACTAATATGCTCTATATAGTATATCTATGCGCGTGTAACTTCTATAAAAGTTCAAAATTTATCCGAGAGCGGAATTTATTTTAAATTAATTTTTAATAATATCGATTATCTCGTTATTTAGTTAAATTTTTTTTCAGTTACGATTGAAAAAAATGTTCTTCTTTTAATTATACGAAGGGCCATTTTAAGTCTACAGCGCCATTTAAAGACAAACATGTTGCAGCGTGTTCTTCACGTCGTTACATTGTAAAAATAAAATTGCCGCAAAAAGTTAAACTTATTATCGCACACAACCTATAATAGACGTAATCTACTAATGGTGTACACTTGAAACTTTGACTACGGTTCACCAGCTTATACTTCCGCTAGCAAATTGTCGCTGAAAAGTTTAAACGCAATCCATCATACAGCTTTAAGATTATCAACTGGTGCTTTTCGAACTTCTACAATACAGAGCTTATTATGCGATGCAGTGAAGTGGCCTTTAGATTTACAGTGGAAATATTAACTATTTTTGACAACTTAAAGTGTACAAATATGACTTTCATCGAGCCAAAACATGATGTCCATTTTGCAACAATGAAAAATCGAAATACCAACATTGGTTAGGAGTTCGATCTCTGCTGTATCTCCATGGTTTTACATAACGATAGAACGATCGATACACTAAAGAATCGATGCCGTCTAATGAAGCAATGCGGTTTATCGATTTTAAACATTAGCTCAATCGTCATTTCAATAACGTGTCGAACAACGATCGGTAAAATCTGACTACAGAAAACGAATTATAAAGCCGTCAACGAAGCCGTGGCTTACACCGAGTACGCAGAAACCGAGAAGTATATGCAGACTGTGACTTGGGCATACCCGTCTTACACACTCGTATCTACTAAAGAACGAAGAAGAGCCGCGACGTTCCTTATGCAGTTGCTAATTATCGATCGAACACCTACGGACAATAACCGTTATTAAGCCATCCGATGATCAGATTAACAGATTATATAATTTTTTTGGAGCATTAACATTTATTGAAACCTATTTTAACGTATTTCATCCTTTTGCAACTTTGTAATTCCATTTCCGTGTGTCTAGCCTTAGCTGCCGTACACGACACGTAAATAAATAAATTAATAAGGAAAATAGCAATTATTATTATTATTATGGTGATTTTCGTCGATAATCGTTATTATACAAGTTACCCGGTTAACGTATAAATCATGCGCCGCCGGCCTTTATAAATTATAAACAAGGACGCCTATATGTCGAGTTGGAATTTATTTATGCGTCGTTGGAATGTAGTATAACGGAATTAATGAAAGGAATTATTTGACGATGTTAAGAATGCGCAATATTCTATTCTTAATTTCACTACTAACACGATGTTAATGATGGTGATTATAATATCATTCTAATCATCACCGTATACACGTTCGCAGCTTAATGCCGGCTACGTATAGACGCGAAATCTAAATTACTCCCGATTTTAACACTACGCAATTATTAACGGAGCGTGAAAAATTTTAGTTTTATCTGTTTCTTTTTTATTTAAGTAAGCATGACAAGTATAATTGCTGACTACCCTTTGTATTATCCCTGGCCGCATAATACTACAGTAAAATTAAATTTAACTCGGAAGACGAATGCACTGTCCGACAATTTCGATTATTTGCTTTTACAAGAGAACTTCCAGTGTTACTAAATTTTTTTTGCTACTAGCACTTTGCTCAAAAGTGATGAAATTTTTCAGCGCTAAATGAAATTATACGTATATGACCATACGTCCCGTTTTGAACGGGACTATCTTGTTTGCGGTACTTCGTATCGTTGTCCCCGATGAAAGCTTCAGGACACAGAATTGTCCCGTTTTTAGTTTCAACCACAGTCGATGTTTAAATCGGCCGAAGTATACAAAAAAAAAAAACAATACAGCGTTCTTAACAGAGTCTCCGACAAACTTAGAGTTGTTTATTCCGGGTGCACGAGTTATTATGTATCGCAATCCACGTAATCCGTCATTGATTTGTTATTTACTTCATTTCCTTCTCGCGCTTCTGCCATTGTTTGTCATTTCAGTATCTGGATTTTTTACAAAAAGAACTTTACAAAGTCACGAACACGTGGAGGACTATGTTCGCAGAAGACGCGAAGATATTTGATCGGGCAAATTTTAAAAAGGTAGTACTTGCGTAGGAAGATGTTCAAACGAATACGTTCATGAAAATCGACATATACAGTAATATACAATGAATGTTTACTGATATCTCAAAAAGTGGAAAATTGGAATAATCTAAATGCTTCGACAGAAAATCGTTGGTTGGAAGTATTTAAACATTCATAATGCTAAACGTAATAACTTGCGCATTTTAATGGAATATATTTTACGCCCGTCTGGGTTAGAAATGCGACGGTATAAAAAGTTACGGATATAAAAAAACAACTCAGCTTCAAATGGTTCTGAAAGCTACGTTGATTACAAAGGTAAATTTAAGAACAAAAAAAACCTGCCAAGAATTTCATTCTTATAATTATCGTCAGCTATATCGAAAGAAATATAACCCCTAACGATAATTAGCTATCGCCACTTTTGGAATTAGGGCATTACCGGACTTATTATTCGATTGCGGATAACTTATTATTTTTATAAATAATAATAATAATTTTATAATAAGTATGAAATATAATTTTTTATTGCGATACTATCCCCGTCGCCGCAATTTAGACAATGTCCCGTTTTTAGTAAAAATAAAAATAGTCATTTCACGTATAGGCTGAATATATTTCTGCGCGAGTGCGTACATATATGTGCGCGTACGAATGAAGAAGAAGAAATTTATTTATTGACATAAAAAGTACTAAAGTACAAAATAATAAGAATTACGCGTACCGGAATTATAATATCTTTACCGCTAATAAACTAAATTCTTTATACGTAATAAATCTTATAGTATATTTACTAGATTACAGATATAGGATATATAAAACGCGGGAAAAATTTGAAAAAAAACCCATCCATAAAACGCTTTGTATCACATTAAGCATACAAAAAGGAATATTATCTCGATATAATAACAATTATAAAAATATACAATATAATACACATATACTTACCTATATATATATATACATACATACATACAAACACATGTATATACACATATACACAGATACATTAAATATTAATCATTTACAGTAAATTATGTTTAAGGCGTCTATATGCTTATACTTTGTGTACATAAACTGTAGCTGCCTGGAATCGTAATTTCCGATCATTGAGATGTACTGATTTTCATGCAATACACAATTATCGCAGAACTTACGAGTTATAGTAAGAATATAATCCCGAATAAAGGGTATATTTAATATCTCGTGCATGTCCACTATTCTGGCATACCTTGGGGCACTTATCTTAAACACCTATTTTGTACTAATTGCCATTTATTAAAGCTCGCCTTCGAGATAGAAGACCAGGTGGGACAAGCATAAGTCATCACAGGACGAATAAGCGCTTTATAAATGATGAGCTTATTATTAACGTTAAGGTACGATTTACGATTAAATAAACACTGTACTTACTGCTTTATTTGTTTTTAGAGCTGCGTAATTTACATGCGCCGAGAAGGTTAATCGTTTATCTAATAAAACTCCCAAATAACGTGTATACTATCCGACCAATTTATAACTTTATCATCTACTAGAAGTTCAGATGGCAAAATTGGTCGATGAATGTGTATTTGTGTGATATAATGCCTTAAGTGTGTTTAACTGTTCTTACGTGCAAACTATTATAGGTATATATGTAGAATATATATATAAGTGTATATGTAGATAATTCTCACATTTACGCATCTAGTACATCTGAACTATAGTATTATAATCAAGATATGTATACAGCCGGAGAAAAAGCATCGTTAATTTAATTTAATTTGTATAACTATTTCCGTCTAAAATGAATTAAATATGTATCGATACGTTTTACTTCGATTTTAATCGATTAATTTACATTATCGAATTAAGTTTTCGCAATAAGTCCCGCTGTAATAATGTTTCAATTTACTGCATTTGAATGCGTTTGATAAATAATCAATAAATAGAATAATAAAAAGTGTATTTTCGTCAATTATAACAACAATAACGATACTTATCACCTACACGTACACCGGAATGTACAAAATTCTCCATCGCGAAAGATATAATAAGATTATTAATAATACGAAATATTAAAAATTAAAATGCCGAAAAAACGCCACAAACAAAATCCGCATAACGAAATTACGGCCGATATAAATCAAAACGAAAATCTATAACGTCGGGTACATATATAAATTAAATTGAATAAACGGGTGTTTCGGTAATATAATCAAACATTAAACTATATAACAATATGCGTTTAATTCTAAAGAATTTTTTAGTTTTGTTGATTTATTACTAGCTCTGTACATACGGTAATTTTAAAGCCCTATGCACACTATCTATCATCTATCCCAGTATTAAACGGAGAGCTTTCGGAATAATTTTGCAGCATTTTTTTATTCAAATTTATTTAAATTTATTCGTTCGATAAATGTTGTGTGACTGATATGAAGAACGATTTTAACGTTTAATCTAACGCTATTTTTGTTTTATTTTACATGTTTTTGTACACTTAGTTATTTACAAAAATGTATAATTAATTTTACATCACATATTATAACTCTGTAACCTTGTGTGTGTGTGTGTGCACAACTACCGCTACAAGTGCAAATGTGCTTATCGCGAAATATACATCAAGTAAATAAATAGTTTCGTAATATAGGAGGTACTAGAAGAATTTTGTAGAAAAACGCGAAGAATAGATTTTAAATTTTAAATTTAATTACCATGTATCCTTCAAAAAATATAAAATCATTGTTTATAGTTTATTTTTTCACGGAATTTATTGTACTTTGTAACCATCTCCCTCTGTCCTCAATAACATACTATTAGTGTATTCCAGTGACGTTAAATATTTCTGCAGTCTATTGCTTCGAATAGAATTACATATTGTCTAATAAGTATAAAAATAACTCTGGTGAGTTTGATCGCTTAGGGGTTGGGTTTTAACCTACTTCAGTTTTGGTTATTTACTTAAAGTTCAATCTAATTCGGGTTACTGTTATAATTTAGTTTTATTTGAAACCACCTCTTCAATCAAGTCTGACTACGCCACTGATTATATATACAGTTAAAGCTGCTTTTAAGGGACGCCGGATAAGAGGAACAGCTGTTTATAATAGACAATCAGCAAAACCCTGAAACAAAGGTATGA
The DNA here is from genome assembly GCA_032883995.1 of Coronaproctus castanopsis. Lineage (NCBI taxonomy): Eukaryota > Metazoa > Arthropoda > Insecta > Hemiptera > Monophlebidae > Coronaproctus > Coronaproctus castanopsis. Next base: position 61,409,291 of record CM065053.1, read on the forward strand.
AATGAAGGTTGTTTTAGTTCACTTTAGTGGTACAACGCGTCGGTTCATAGGGACAAAGATTAATAGACCTTCAAGACAATAAATAGTGAGACCGGCAATACACGAGCCCAGTTATAAAATGACACTTCCGGTCGTAAAACGAAAATGTTCACATAAACAAAAATTGAATAAAAATGACTAAAATATTTTAGCCATTTTTACAATTCTTTTTTTGTTTATGTGAACATTTTTGTTTTTTCTTCGTTTTGTTTGAGATGTCCTTGTGTTGACATTCTCTCATTGACGCTATACTGTTTTTTGCTCTGTTCCTTTATTAATTATGCTCTCTCCGATAGCTCATTATGTTCTTAGTTTAGTTCTGCAAAAACTATCATCGTGCGGTTTTATTTTTTTTCCTTACGAAAATTTTTTTTTCTTTTTTTAGTTCTGGTGAATTTTTGTATGGATAAAATGTCGCGTAAATGCTTATCATTAAAGGAAAAAATTTCTATTTAGACAAAATCGAAATTCAACCTCCCAATATGCCTATTCGGGAGTTAGCAAAAATCATGGGCGTCTGCAAAAACACCATCTCCCGTTTAAAAACAGATGAACAGAACTTACGTAAAAAATGAAGTAGTACTGAAAAGGTCAGTCAGGTGGTGGAAAGGAAACGGAAAAGAGAAGGTAAAAACCCAGAGGTTGATGAAGTTCTTAATTTACGGTTTAGCACGGTAACACAACGAGGTGTTCATGTCAGTGGGCTAATGTTGAAATTAAAATCCGAAAAGTTTGCGAAAAATATTGGTTATGAAGACGTTGCAGCTATAGATGGTTGGTTTGCTCGGTGGAAAGAGACAATCAAATTCAAAAAAACTCATGGAGAAAAGGCAAACGCTGATTTGACAGGAGCTGAACAATGGAGTTCAAGCAAAATTTCCAAATTCCTTCAAAGTTTACAGCCTGAATGACATTTATAATGCGGATGAAACTGGTTTATTTTATCGAGCCATTCCAAATGGGTTATTAGTATACAAACACGAACAACTTATTGGTTCGAAAAAAGCTATGGATCGTATCACTGTGCTATGTTGTTGCAATGCAACTGGAAGCGACAAAAAAAACTTTTAGTTATTGGTAAAACTAAAAAGCCACGTTGCTTTAAAAATCTCAATGCAAGTAATCTGCCAGTAACATATTACGCAAACCAAAATGTATGGATGACTGCTACTATTTTTTCAAAATGGTTAGAAGACTGGGATATAGAATTACAGAGAGATTCTAGAAAAATTTTACTCCTTATTGACAACGCAACTTCGCACCACACTATCGTTAAACTGAAGAATATTCAAATTGAATTCTTACCTCCAATACTTCACTAATTCAGCCACTTGATATGGGTGTCATAAAAAATTTAAAAGTGCAATATAGGAATATGTTGATGCAGCATATCTTAGAAGCTATTAAAGACGACCTGGTAACAGTTTCTACAATGGCAAAAGATATCAGTTGCGCAATAAAAATACTGCAGGCTATACAATTTGTTGCTGATAGCCGGAGAAAAGTCGCTTTTATGACAATTCAGAACTGATTTGCTCATTGTGGTTTCAAGGAGCCCTATTATGAAATTGTTGAAATGGAAAGTAACGAAACACCGAATAAATTACTACGTGTGACCAACTATGAACAATTTTCTGATATTGACGCCAATCTGCCGTGCTGTGACAATAATATTGAAGACTTGGATAACGAAATTATGGAAAATATCACAAAGAAGAATCAAATACAAGAATCAGAAAGTGATGTTGACACGGATGACATTTCCTTACCTCCTGTGTCTACTGCAGAGGCGAAAAAATGTATTGATAAGCTCCGGCGGTATTTTATGCAACAGAATAATGAAGGTGCTCCTACGGCATCATTAGATAACTGTGCAGATTTTATTCAAACGCAGCAGATGAAGAATTTACACCAAACAACTATAGCGCATTTTTACAGTAAATGAACAATTTTTACAAATATCAGGTCAGATTCTTTTACCTTATGCATGTCTCCTGTATTTTTAATTTCCATATAGATAAATATTACGCATTAATAAGGTTATAAGTATGTTAATTGTTTACTAAACTGTATATATTCTAACACCCACTCGCTTCAATAAGTGATTTTAAAAAATTCGCTTTGTTATTTTGGGACAAATGACTTCCGCCCGATGTGTCCCTTATAAGCGGCTTCGACTGTATATATATATATATATATGTGTGTGTGTTGTTTTCTGATTCGTAATAAGAGGAATAAAATTAGATTTCGATTTGATTATTATTCCACTTGGCGTATTTTACAAATTAATTTCGTCATTTCGCGCTCTAATGCGCATGTGCGGCCAATTTTTATTAACGAGGAAATTATTCGTTTATCAGTACTGGAAAAATTACTAAATACATTTAGTTCGACTGATATTGTTTATGTTGTTGGAAGTGACAATGGTGATCGTGGTAGCGGTGTTGTTATTGCTGTTATTATAATTATTTACTATCATCTTTATTATCATCATCATTGAAGTATAAAAATCGGAAAGCGGCCAAAATTTTTATCATTCTGCTACAAACTCTAAAAACAAGTTGTGTTCGTTAACACTTTATCGACCGTAACTCAGAATACAGGGTTGCTTCCAACTTTATAATATGTAAGTTATATATATATATATATATATATATATATATATATATATATATATATATATATATATATATATATAATATACTTCCTATGACGTATTTAAAAATTTATAATTCTACAACGAGTGAGACTACTTCGTATATGAACACTTATTCCACCTTAAAAACTGACCTCTGTTATCGATATATTTTCCCGGGAATCCGATAGATTGCTATCTTATGTGCTTCGAAACATTTCGAAGTGTATTTATTACGCGGGTTTTTTTTCTGTTTTTTTTTTATCAATGTTTATTTCGAAAATGGAGTCGTTATTGTTAAACGTCTGTTAGAAATGACGACGTTCTCGCTGGCGTAAGATATTTTTTATTACGATTATTGCGACCGTGCCAACACTGACGACTCTAAAATTGCTTCGTCTCTACGGCTATTATTTATTATTATTATTATTAGTTCGTTTTATTTAATAAACCGATTTTATTCGTTATTTAATTAAGTAATTATTTCCAATTTGATTTTATTTCAAGGAAATAAGAACTTAATAAGATACATGGCGACTAGTTGATTAATTACAACTAATAATTTCTTCATCGATGATACAATAAACATAAGATCATAATTACGACTAGTAAATACATTTTTTTGCATTCCTATACCCTATTATGTACCTTTGATTTTTACTGTCGAATTAACAGTATAGGTTTACTTGAGAATAAAATACGATCGTTTCTCCTTGCTTTCCGTATCGCATTATTATATCATTCCGTATATCTTCTGAACAATCCATTCAATAGCCATATCAACCAACATGGTTTCCACCCGCAAATGGTATCGATGGTTACTGTTGCCAGCCGTCAGTTTGCTGCTAGGTATGTAGTCTGAGATATTTACGACGATTTCAACACGCCGAGGGTGAGTTAATCATTGAGTCTTCGTAGAGCTTTATGGTTAGCTCTTACAGTTTCCCCTATACACCCTCGTAACTCATTACTTTGTTACAAGTGGAATCGTCTGCCGTTGCACCAGTAGACTGCTTATTAATTATTTGCAGTTAACCTATATATCTATTGTACATTCAACCACTATCCGTAGACGAGCTCAATTCCGCTCCGGTCTTGGAAAGTACGACTGTACTCACTAGGCGAGAAGAAAAAATACTCGTCTACAGACCGCAAAGAAGACCAAGACAGGCACTGATGGACACAATCAAGAAAGAAGCGAAAATCTAGAGCGACTGAACTGAAAAGGCTAAACAGTAGAACGGAAAACATTTAAATGATAGGGGCGAAATAGTCCAAAGACTGATACACTAATTAGTATATTTATATATCTCCAGGGGCTACTATGTACCTTCTGAGATGCGGAGTTCTAACCGGAACGGGGCGCGTCCACAAGTGGTGGATAGTGGAATGACCAGTAGATATACTAGGCAGCTGCGAATAACCAATAAGCAGTCACGAACCAAGAGCGGCTACTGGCGAGAAGTGTCTAGCAGACGATTCCAGTAGTGACAGGTAAGAGACAGGAGGATGCAGATGATCAGCTGAGGAAGTGACTATTAAAAATCTGCATAAAGCCTATCTCGGCGAGTTTAGGTCGCCGTAAAAACCTTTACTCGTTACCTCCTCAGTAACATTGCTAGTCAGCGTCGGTTCTCCATGTTACGAGCGGCTATACAAGAGAAGTACGTGTAAACCGCAACTTGGGCAGGAGAATCCGAGTTGGTCTCTTTTCTCATGACAATCATGATTACTCCAATTACAGATGAAGCATGCTATGAGTACCGAGTAGCCCTCAGCGCTGATGGTTCCCGGCCATCATGTGTGAAATTTGCGACTGGCTATGGAATAGAAAAGAACCAGCTGTCTCATGGAAACTATGCTACTGGTCATATTACGAATGCTAATACGAATATCGGAAATTATTTTAAAATAGGAACTTGAAATGTTAGAGGGCTCTTGGAAACCGGAAAACTGTAAGTGATTAACGATGAACTAAAAAGATATGATATTGCTATTGGCGGTTTAGTTGAAACACATTGGAGTGGTTTTGGACACTTTCAAACGGATGATTATATAGTATATTATTCTAGTACTGAAGACGTATCGAGGAATGGTGTTGCATTGTTACTTTCGAGAAAATTAATTGTTTCATTGAAAACTAAGCCTACAATGATACATATAATACAGGTGTACACGCCTACAATAAGCGCTACGGACGAAAAAATTGAACAATTTTATGATACACTATCGGACGAGCTAAAAAGAATACCGAACAGAGAAATTGCAATAATAATAGGCGATTTTAATGCTAAGATTGATAAGGTATGTAGTAGTCAAAATTAACAACATTTATGCTGAATAGTTGGTTAATTTTTGCTCGGAATTAAAAATGAACGTAGAGACAGGTTTGTGGAATTTGCAGCCGAAAATATGATATGTCAATCATGAATACAATGTTCCAACTTCCGTCGACTGTATACATGGGTTTCTCCTAATGGAAAAACAAAAAATCAAATTGATATCATACTGATAAAGACTAGGTGAAGATCAATGATTTTTAATTCCAGAACAGCACCAGGAGCAATTTGTAATAGTGGTCACCATTTGCTGACGGCAAAGTTAAGAATCAAGTTAAAGACAGTAGTTAAAATCGAGAAAAAACATTGTCTATGTATATACCAAAAGGATATATGGGAAATATTATAGAGCGTAAGATCGATTATAGTATTGCATTGTTTGTTTTTATACTGATGCAGTCCATGTATTAAAAAATATATATATAATATATCGGTAACCTGTTAGAGTGGTTTGGTCAATATGTTGGAAACATTGGAGTAAGGATATCGATAGAGTTGTTACAAAGAGTGCGAACCCGTCCTAGTTCGTTAATTATTCTTGATCACAGAAAACTTAGCAAACACGGTACGATCGGAGAATTTTGAGAATAGTTCAGTTCTAGTTAACTGCGATTGGTCGGTTAATGCAATCAATAAGGAGGTCACTTCCAAGTAGGGCTTGAATATGAAAGTTGTATATTGCTGCTTCGTCGCCGAGTCGTATTCTCTGAGGATTTTGTTTCTTTTATACATATGTATATTCCCATCACAACTGACCATCTCATTTAGGGATTCATTTAATGCGATGAGAGATGTTTTGTTAAGGGGATTACTCAGTAGTACTCCCAAACTTATACTGGTTGGACAAAGATCTAAAGGTATATTCCGCCACAGTTCAATAGATTGGTAAGAAGTGGATTCATATAAACGCTAATTCGGGCGACTTGTTTGTTTGCTTGTCTTTTGATTTCATCGTCCACAAAAATAACGTTCAAGTATTTATAAAGGGTAAAATTTGAGACGTATTTTTAGCGCATCCTAATAGCTAAATAAATAAAACGTGTATTTTTACATTTAAAATAAGAAACAACAAATATCGTCTACACGTACCGAAATAGTGTAAAATTCTCCCCGTGTATCGCGATATATAAATATAAAAACAAAAGAAACGAAGCTTAAAGCAAATAAACTGCAGGAAAAACCACCACCAAAACCTGCATGAAATAAGTATATAATAAAATAAAATAATAACATAAAATATAGTATGCGATAACAGACGATCAGAGTAGCAATAAATAGGAAAATAAATAACTATATACATAAAATAAACTTAAACTTAAATAATAACTATATATCATCGGGAATGCCGGCTACTCATCATAATAATGTATGTTTAATCTTTTATGTTTATATTTCTTATATTTTAATTGGAGACTAGTGCGAGTGTAGTCTCCTATATTGTTTATAATGGAATACTCACTTAGGGTACAATCATAAAAAAATTTTTTGGTTTGCTGATTTATTACTTGATGCACGTATGGTAATTTCAAAGTTCTGTGCAAACGATCTATCCTAGCATAAAACGGAGCTTTAAGAATAATTCTGCAACATTTATTTTGCATGGCTTGCAATTTAGATAAGTTAGAGTGACTTGCGTAAGACCACACAGGACACACGTACAACATTATCGGTCTTAAGATACATTTGTAGATAATTAGCTTATTTGCAGAATTAACGTAGCATTTCCTATTAAAGACTGGATATAATTTAAATAAAGAGGCTTGAGTTTTATTAACGGCGTGTTCGATATGTTTAGAAAAGGTAAGACCTTTATCTAGAATAACACCAAGATATTTGATCTGAGTCTTTCATTCTATGGGTATGTTATTTATTATTATAGAAGTTAGAGAGTTTGGTCTTCTTTTTGTAAATATGTGTTTTATCAGTATTTATGTTAATTTTCCCTTTATTGAAGTATGATCTTAATTTCTCAAATCCTATGCTTAGCCTTCTTTGAATAGTATCTGTACGATACGATGTACAATATATAGCTGTATCATCCGCATACAACGCCATCTGAAGGTGTTTATCCATGGGAATGTCATTAATAAATAAGAGAAAAAGATAGGGTCCAAGTATACTCCCTTGAGGTACTCCAGCTAGTATAGACCTTTCCACAGAGTTACAATCATTTATTTTTACCATAAATTTCCTATCTGTTAAATAATCTTTAATAAGTCTAACGATATAATTAGGAAATTTTAGTTGAATTAATTTATATATTAATCCGAGATGCCATGTAGTATCAAAGGCTTTCTCAATGTCTATGAGAAGTAAACCTGTATGTTTATTTTGATTAAAACCATCTGTTATGAAATCAGTAGTCCTCGCCAACTGCATAACTGTTGATAGTTTACTCCTGAATCCAAACTGTTGTTCAATAAGAATATTATTAATTTGTGTAAAGGTTTGTATTCGACTGAGAATAATTTTTTCAGCTATTTTGCTAAGATTACTGAGAAGAGAGACAGGACGTAAATTAACCGGATCCGAGGTATTCTTACCAGCCTTAGGGATGGGTATTACTTTAGACGTCTTCCAAGAAATGGGGAAATGCGAAAGTAGTAACATAGAATTAATTATGATAGTTAATTTAACTAGAGCTTTAATGGGTAGATTTTTAAGGAAAATCGTACAAACCTTATCCAACCCAACTGACTTTTTATTTTTTAGTTTCTTTATATGATTATGTATTTCAGCAACAGTAGTTAGGTCCGCTGCTCTCATTCCATCAGAAGAAATACGTAGATATTTTTTGACATTGGAATTGACTTTGGCATTCTGATAAGCAGATGCCATGTTACAATTCTGAGCATGCATCCCTGAGTATATATTAGCTAAAAGTTCACTTTTATCTTGATCCGAATAGACGACTTTACCCTGATAATTTAACGGAGGTAAGTATGTCCGAGGATTAGTAAATACTTTGACTGCTTTCCATAGACTATTATCACGGGACGATAACGAATTCAGCTTAGATCTCCAACTATTATTATAGTTTTCTCTTAATTCGTATTTGACTAATCTACATAAATATTTAAAGAATAACCTATATGTAGGAATACGGCGTTTTTGATATCGACGCTGTTCATGGATTATTAGGTTTTACAATCAAAATATATTAATTTACGAACAAATATTTTGATAGACATTTAATTACATTAAATTACGAAAACGACATTTAATAAACGTTTTAATTATATTAAATTACGACAACGACATTTTAATAAACGTTTTAATTACATTAAATTACGAGAACGACATTTAAAACGTTTAATTATATTTAATTACGACAACGACATTTTAATAAACGTTTTAATTACATTAAATTACGAAAACGACATTTAAAACGTTTAATTATATTTAATTACGAAAACGACATTTAGAACAAATTAAAACGAGGAGGAAAAAGAAACGAGCACGACATAAAACGAACAACCAGCGACACATTATACAACGACCTCCATCTTATCTATAAAGGTTAACGATAAATTAACTACAACGCGTGACAATTATCAGTATTACCACAATGTGATTATAAAATAGTAGTATTCTAAATATAAGATTTAAATATTAAATTTTAAACAGATAAATTAATCGTAACATACTCCCCCGGCTGAACTATTGTTCAGAGGTGGGTAAAATTATTAATGATGAAATTGGTCTCTTATAAATGGATCCTTTTAATTTTATGTCTACAACATGAACAATGCCATCTTTGCCTGGTCGTACAGCGACAACTATTGCCAGTGGCCATTGATATACCTTACAATTTGGCATTTTTACTAAAACAACTTGGCCAACATGTAAATTTTTGACAGTAGCCTTCCATTTTACTTTTTGTTGTAATTGGTTTAAATAATCCTTACTCCACAAATTCCAAAACGACGAGAGTCGTGTTTGCAACATCTGCAACCGCTTTGGTAAGGATACATCCAACAAATCAAACGAAGGCGCAAACAACAACGAGTCACCAATCAGGAAATGAGCTGGTGTTATAACTTCCTGATCATGTTGGTTCACTTGACCATAACAAAGTGGACGCGAATTCATGACAGCCTCGATCCGAGCGAACAATGTATTATACTCTTCGAACGTTAGAGCATTTCCTTTTGTAACATGAATCATGTATTTTTTAGCAGACTTCACCGCTGCCTCCCAAATACCACCAAAATGCGGAGCTGTCGGTGGAATAAATTCCCAGCAAAACTCTTCTGAAGAGGCGAACTTTTTGACTTCATCTTCATTCAATTTAAAAAAATTGCGAGCTCCAACAAAATTGGTACCATTGTCCGAATAAATCTTTGATGGCTTTCCTCTTCGCGAAATAAACCGCTGTAATGCTTCCAAGAATTTATTTGTACTCAAATCCGAAACGATTTCAATATGAACGGCCTTTACAACGAAACACACAAAAATTGCGATATATATTTTGTACTGACGAGTAGTTCGATGTCCGACACATTTACATGCAAATGGTCCAGCAAAATCTACACCTGTGTTGGCAAATGGACGATCGATTCCGATTCTTGCGGCAGGTAACTGACCCATTATTTGTTGACTCGTTTGGGCTCTTAATCTGATACAATGAACACAATTTTTAATAATGAGTTTGATCACATTTGTCAGACCACCGACAATCCAATGTTTTGCTTGAATGTGTGACGACAAAAATAAACGACCAGCGTGAAAGTATTTTTCATGTAAATGTCTTATATAGATCCGACAAAGATGTGATCGAGCATGCAAAATAATTGGATGTTTCTTCTCCATTGAAAACGACGAATTATGAATCCGACCGCCAACACGCAGAATGCCATCAACATCTAGAAACGGTGACAATGATAGTAGTCTACTTTTCTTTTTCAATGGAAATTCATTTTTTAACCGATCAACATCTTCTGGAAACGACGATTGTTGTTCTAGACGAATAAGAACTGTTAACGCACGCTTAAATTCGTCATTGTCTATTACCAACGATTCAAATTTTATTGAAATTTTTGAACGATTGCCGAATCGTAACATATATGCAACGACTCGAACCAACCGAGAGTACGACGAAAATTTATCAATAAAATTATATGTCACAGCAGTGTTGCACGTAATCTTTATCCTACGCCTTTCCAAAGCACTATGAACATCAAGATTCGGAATTCGATGTAACGAAAATGCATTTGACATCATCAAGAATTTGGGACCATGTACCCATGCCTTGTATGACAGAAAGTCATTACATTTCAATCCTCGAGTACCAATGTCAGCAATATTTTCAGCTGTAGGCACGTAATGCCAGCAACGAAAGGGTAATAATCTCGAGATTTTGGTAACACGATTAGCAACAAACGTCTTCCAATTTGTCGAAGGTGCCGACAGCCAACAAAGGACAACAGTTGAATCTGAAAATAAATAAACTTTTGAAATATCAATGTTCAAAATTTTCCGAACTTTATCAACCACTGACGCTAACAACGCTGCAGCCAACAACTCCATCTTGGGTATAGTAAGTGGTCGTAATGGAGCAACACGAGTTTTCGAACAAACAAGTTGACACGTTACATTATCGAGGTGCCCAACTGTACGAAGGTAAATGACGCAACAAATTGCTTTACTACTAGCATCGCAAAATCCTATGATCTCGGACGATGGTGTCATTGAAAGAAGTCGAGGAACGACGAACGATTCCAATTTACTTAAATCGACGATATAATCTGTAAAAAGCTCTGATAATTTTTCTGAAACTGAATCATCCCAGGATACACCTTCTTTCCACAATTCTTGTAAAAGCAATTTGCCATTAACTGTTATCGGAGATATTAATCCTAGAGGATCGAATGTGCGCGATATACAGGACAGCATTATCCTCTTTGTAAGCTTTGAACCAATTGGACAAGAATTTACATTTAATTTGATTTTAAAATTATCTTGATCAGGCAACCACGATATACCTAAAACCTGAATTTTTTGTTCAAAATCACGAGCATCATTATTTAACAACAAATTTGAATTTAACTTCTTCAAAAAATCTATCGAATTCGATGCATATTTTCTTAAATGAAATCCATGGTTTTCTAACTTACTATGGATCACATTTTGTAAACGTATCATCTCGTCTACTGTTTTACCACCACATAATAAATCATCCATATAAAAATTGTCCGTTATTATTTTCGAAGCTACAGGATGTTTATCTTTTATTTCCTCAGCAATGACATTTAGACATTTCGTGGCTAGGAACGAAGCAGGAACGGTACCATATGTGAGCGTGTTTAATCGATACTCCTGGACAGCATCGGAAATATTTTCTCTCCATAATATCCTCTGCATATCCCTGTCATCTTCTGGAACCCATATCATTCGATACATTTTTTCTATATCTGCACAAAAACAGTAATTATACGAACGCCACGAAATCAATATATCAAATAAATCACGCTGTAGCACTGGACCGACCATCAATACATCATTTAATGACTTCTGATCCTTACTTTTTGATGATGCATTAAAAACTACACGAACCGGAGTAGTTAAACTATCCTTCCGAATAACTTCACGATGAGGAATATAGTAAACAGGCGAACTGACTGGGTTGACTCGTGACATGTGTCCGCTTGATAAATATTCCCGTAAAAAATTATTATAAAGAGATTTCACGTCTATTCCAAGTGTTCGTTCGATTCTAAACAAACTCGATAACGCTTTACTACGATTATTAGCGACCAAAGTTCGATCTTTGTTAAACGGCAATTTTACAACGAATTTTCCGTCTGGGGCTATTGAATAATTATTTTCAAAATGCTCAACACATTTATCTTTTATCGGAATGTTCTTCTGTGAATTCTCATTGACGCATTCCATTTCCCAAAATTTATTTAGATTATTGTAAATGTCTTGTATGGTACAACAACCAGAAAAATTAATGTCATTTTTTTTGACGTACGACAAAGAACCAGAAACGATCCATCCAAATTTGGTTAGTCTAAGAGTTAGACCTTCGATACTTCTACTTTCATTACAAAGACATTTTTCATAATATTCGGCACCCAGTAAAATGTCAACATTTCCAATAGCGATATTTTTTTGTGCAAGAGCTGGATCCGCCAATTTTAATCCTTTGATAACATCTTTACTTAATTTCATCTCATTTTCAACGAACGCGGTATATGCTATTGCTGAAGATGGAACGATATCCGCTTCTATTTCTAACGAAAAAGTCTGAACACGCGATTTTAATGTAATATTTACCGACGCGTTAATATTTACCGAACTACCGATTCCACGAACCGAAAAATTAGGTTTAAACGGCGAAATAGATAAACCATATTTTTTAACAAATGTGTCCGATACTAAAGTTGCTTGCGAACAACTATCTAATAAAATACGAGCGTTTCCGACCGTACCATTACATTCAAATTTAACGAGAGCCGACGGTAAAAGTATAAACTTATTTTTAATACTTCGTAAGCAAGATAACGACGATAATTCGCTTGAATTTACGGTTTTCTGATCAATTACCGACGAATTATTATTACTTATTACGGAATTTGTTAAATGTTTGGATGCGGTTTCTAATTTAGGTGGAAAATGCAACAACGAATGATGATTTTTTCCACATTTACAACGATAATTTGATGTACATTGTTTCGCGATATGATTAGAAGCGAAACATATTAAACAAAGACGATTACTTTTTACATATTCGAATCTTTCATGGGGTGATTTATCTTTAAACTGTGTGCATTGATTTAAATAGTGATTTTTTAAACATAACGAGCATTTTGCATTTATTGTAATAAACGATTTCTTTTCAAGTTGTTGTTTTTTATAATCTTTTAAATTTACCGAAAACGAATTGTGTTTATGCCTTTCTTCGATAACGAATGAACGAGATTGCAAAAATTTGCTTAATTCTTCATATTTCGGAAATGTTTTATTAGTTAAAATCGAATTTTCCTAATCTTTTTGTGTGTTATAATCTAATTTCGTACTAACTAAGTATGTAATAAACCGTGAAAAGGTATTTTCGATATTTTCACCGCATATTTTTAAACCCGACAGGATAGAATTAGTTTGGTCAACAAGTTTTTGAACGCCAAATTCATTTTTTATTGATTGTAAATTAATCAAATTACGAAAATGAGTGCGTATAATCGACCGACGATTTTCATACCTTTCTAAAAATCTCGACCAAGCTTCTAAATAAGCTGTTTCATTTAATTCAAAATCTTTTACTATATTGTGTGCATCACCGATTAAAGATTGTTTTAAGTAATATAATTTTTGAACATTTGATAAATCATTATTATTGTGTATTAAATTTTCGAACAAATTTTTAAAATCATAAAAGTTTTCTTCCTTACCGTTGTACTTGGGAACATCAATATCCTTTAATTTAGGTTTCATATTTACCGACGTTGTTTCTAGTAATGAACTGCACAATTTCTCGGATGAAATCGAATTTTGCAATGTTTTAATTTTTGCGCAGTAACTGGCATAAACTTCTTGCATCTCTGCATCGTCATCCAGTAGTTGTTCTTGCAATTGACGGTGTTCTTTATTATCTTCATCGAGTAATTGACAAATTTGCATTGATAATTCTTCACAATTCATATTATATTTACGAAAATTAGACATAAGCTCATCAGCTTTTAATAAATTTTCTGTGTTAACAGGATTATCTAAAATATTACTAATTTTATCCTTAATTTTAAGTAAATTTATTTTAACGATGCGTTTAGTACGCTTAAGTTTATCCATATTTAACAATAACAAAATTAACAATCCGCACCGGAGGACCAAAAATATATTTATGGATTATTAGGTTTTACAATCAAAATATATTAATTTACGAACAAATATTTTGATAGACATTTAATTACATTAAATTACGAAAACGACATTTAATAAACGTTTTAATTATATTAAATTACGACAACGACATTTTAATAAACGTTTTAATTACATTAAATTACGAGAACGACATTTAAAACGTTTAATTATATTTAATTACGACAACGACATTTTAATAAACGTTTTAATTACATTAAATTACGAAAACGACATTTAAAACGTTTAATTATATTTAATTACGAAAACGACATTTAGAACAAATTAAAACGAGGAGGAAAAAGAAACGAGCACGACATAAAACGAACAACCAGCGACACATTATACAACGACCTCCATCTTATCTATAAAGGTTAACGATAAATTAACTACAACGCGTGACAATTATCAGTATTACCACAATGTGATTATAAAATAGTAGTATTCTAAATATAAGATTTAAATATTAAATTTTAAACAGATAAATTAATCGTAACAGACGCCTAATGAAATTTTTAAACTTTATCAATGTAATAAGTCGAGGAGAAATTTTTGTAGGCTTATTCGGGGGAACAGTAATCTTAGGAATAGCTGCATCAGCTGCAGTAAGGATGACATTAGTAAAGCGAATTACTTCTTCATCTAACTGTTCATTAGTTTTGAAAGGACCTTGTAAAGTTAAGTTATTGGAAACACAATGTCTAAATAAATTCCAGTCAGCCTTTTGAAACACATACTTGGAATGAGGAGTAAATACAGACGAGTTATTACTTGTGGTGTTTATTTTAAACGCGATAGGATTATGATTCGAACTGAATAATGGTAGAGAAACTGGTTTACATACTGTACGCCCAGATCGGATTTCAAGCTATTTCAATACCATTCGCCGCAAAGTTCTAAATGCTTTATTGGATAAAAGTGGATCAGAAATAATAATCTGAGTCGCTTGCTGCATTCGCTCATTGTGAACTCAGTTTTGGGTGAGCTGGGTGTTATCGGCGAAATAGCTTCATTCTTTGGAGGTCACTAATTTTGTTTCTGGACTCCGCTGCTTGTGGAACAGTTGCCAGCGTAATTGTGAAAGAGACCGCATGAGTTCGGAAATATCATCGGTGAGTTACACGCGGTTAAAATCTCCAGTTATTCAATAGAAATATTGGAAGTCTACTTCCGGGAAGAACTGCGCTCCTTAAGGATTTTACCACATCTGTAGAGAATACCTCAACTCAGGGTTGCCCTAAGGAAGTGTTGTAGGACCCGTGATTTGGCGAGTTTTTATAAACACGTTCCTTAGAGCCAATTGGTCCGAGAGAACAAACGTAATAGCATGTGCTGATGATGTTGCCGCACTCGTTGCTTGTGACACTCGTAGGCAGTTGGAAGCATTGAGTCAGCAGGTCACTTCGATTTTGGAAATGAAGGTCATGTCAAGTCTATATTGCCTAGTGTACTAGATCGTGCAAATCACGGGAGATTTGTACCTTTTGTTACGTTAATATGTTTCGGAATGCGTTACGGTCTCTCTCTTAAGGAAACACCTCCCCATTGCATTTACGGAGCTGGGGCGTGTATTATCATTCACTGTTGAACGAACGAGTATATATACCCGAAGGTACTTACCGCCGAGCAAATTCAAGCAGGGAATCTGCCTTTGGTTATTATCATCAAATTATTTCTGTTCCACGGAGAGCTGGGCAAATTTCTTCCATCAGAAATTTACCTGGTCAATCGACCGAGAATTCCTTTGTTTCATTTACAGGATCGCATTTGAAAGTGGAGATGAAGTTTGCACTGTACAACGCAGGTCCGTAAACTCATCACCCGCGATGATGCCATCCAATACTTGATAAGTCGCTATTATATGCTTCTTGTTGGGGCAGGCCCTAAGTAAAGGTTACACTAAATGATAATTGTCATTGGACCAGAGACAATGGTAGATGATTAGTTTAGACAGTTGACGTCTTTAGAAATCGTCAATAGTGCCACCAATTTACTGGCTAGAAAGCAGCCTAGGCCATTGGAAGGAGGAACGGGTTGGGGGATAAACATAAAGGGACACATAGTCCCTTAAGGTATACCAGCTCATGGAAGATGGAGGGAACGTCGAATATTGAATAATAGTTATATATTTACATCCTCTTTGGCTTAAAAACTTTTTTTCCGTGCACTTTTCGCTCAATTTATCACGCTGATGACTTTGTACTCTTTCATCGAAGGAAAAACAGTAATCCTGCTACCCATATTTTAACATTGAATTCATAAGTTCCCAATACCAGCTTTATTTCTTCGGATCTCCGTATAAATTTTTGTCGTGATTTTCACATATAAACGCCCTCCACAACATTCCCAATTCATCTATGGTACGTGAGCCTGCATTGCATATAATTCATGAGTTTAATTCTAGCTCGTTCTATATACAAAGATAACGTACAATGGGTCCGTAATGATGTCCAACAGTGAAAATGATGATAATAATTCTATTTATATATATATATATATATATATATATATATATATATATATATATATATATATATATATATATAAATCGTAATGAACTTTTTATATTAAACAGATCATTCGTTCGAGAATTTCGTCAACTTACCGTGTATGAGCGATATTAAGGACAGATCAGTTTTCATACACATCGATGTACCTGGTCACGAAGATAATGCCGAAACATTGCCAGAGTAAGTACCAACTTCTTTTTATTTTTAATTCTATAATTTAATGATTTTTGGATTCTTTTACAAAAAGGTATTATATATATGTGTATATATATATATATACATGTGTGTGTGTGTTAAAAGTGTAAAATTGGAGAATCATTCGTAAACCATGAAATTAGCTGCAAAAAAATTGTTAATTTCGTTTTAAAAACTTTACCGATGGGGAAAAAACAAAAATAAGCATGAATTGTTAATAGCGTTGTTTTCGAAAATTGAAAATAAATTTTTAATATATTTCGAAATGAAAAAAGCATAGATACCTTCACAAATTAATTTGTACGTTACTTAATTACGTTGTAGCTGTACTCTTGAAACAAATGACCATTTTTTGTTGAATAATCACATTCACAAAAATATACTGCTTGACCCTTGAAACTAATGTATAAACTGCATGCTCAGCAGATAGACCTCAGTGAAATCCAAACTGCTGGTGGTGCAATGTACCCTTGACTGTAATCTCCTGCAGTAATATCTCATTGATGGATTTTCCTATAAGCCGACAACTCTGAAGAATCTTTATCCGATTTAGAGAGCAACCTCAGAGAGACAGCCTTCCAACAATTCGGGAAAATACCAAAATCTAGAGATTTTTGCAATAAAATTGGTAATAATGAAGGAAAACACGAGTGTATCTTTTTAACCAGAATATTACTGACCCATCGTCGTGTGCTTTTTTATTATGCAAATTTTTTACAATTCGAGAGATATTATCAGACCCTCCTACAACAGGAGAATTACAGCCGGCAACAGAAAGCACAACCGAAAGGTAAATCAGCTTTAGAAGGGGAAAAATGGTCTAATAAAGCATCCACTTTTTCACGCTCGGAGACCATGGTATGATTGCCTACATTAATATATGGTAGTAACAAATCTGTCCTTTGCTTAAACAGCATTTTATATGGTTTACCCCAGGCAGAGCTAGTGCTAACAAAGGCTTTCCAGTGTTGGAATTTAGCCTTTATAATCTCAGATTTATATAACCTATTCAACTCTTTTAGCTCATTCCTATAGATAAATATACGAAAGGATTTTTTTTTACATTGCTTTCATTTTTTTTTAATCCTTATTTATAATGTTTATTTACTTCAGTTTAAGTTATAAGCAAAAACTCTGCAAATTTTATATTAGATTGAACAAGGGACTATCTTATCTCATCCCTTCTTCCGTCGCAATAAGTTAATTTATCGTGCTGCGAGCTCCGTCATTATATTAATAATCCCATTTGGTTTGTAGAGGGAGGGATTTTTTAGTGGGTAAAAATCCGCACACACTGATTTTGACTCCCTAATAAAATCAAAATTTTTTATCATCAGTGTCTTTTGAAGATTTTCCCCCTCCCGCTTTAAAAAAAAAATAAAATAAAATAATCAGATTCACAAGGTACTGAGAACATTGCGTGCATTTTTCATAATGTTGACTATAACTTGCTAATTAGAAACTAATGCAACGTTTTTTGCGTTTTTTTATGAAATCTATATTAGAAATATTAGTACAACCTCACAATTGCATTCCATAAATCCGCATAGGTTTAACAAATGCCATATACAAAAGTAGTTTATTTTCAATGGATAACGTTGAGTTGCTTCCTAGTAACCGATAAATACTTATCATTTTTTCTTTAATTTCCAAACATTTCTGACGGACGCGGTGCTTTCAATGTAGACGCGAATCGATGTGCATCCCTAGATACTTGATTGACTGTTTTTGTGGGAATATCTGCTGATATACAAAAGTAGTTTATTTTCAATGGATAACGTTGAGTTGCTTCCTAGTAACCGATAAATACTTATCATTTTTTCTTTAATTTCCAAACATTTCTGACGGACGCGGTGCTTTCAATTTAGACGCGAATCGATGTGCATCCCTAGGTACTTGATTGACTGTTTTTGTGGGAATATCTGCTGATTCAGTGTCATTGGAATATTTCCTTTTTCCCGCAAGGTGAAGTTTATTTGCACCGATTTTTCACTGTTAGCATTAATTTTCCAACGTTTCAACCAAGCACTTAATTCATTTATTGTTAGATGCAGATTTTCAGTAGCACACTGTTGAATCTTATCTGTAGCTAGAATTTTTGTGTCATCAACAAACATAGAGATAACTGTACGACTGTTTGTTGGGGTATCGACTGTGTAAAGGAGATAAAGAATAGGTCCTGAGACACTACCTTCTGATATTCCTGCCAATATCTTTTTCCGATCAGACGTTGTTTCCTCATACCAAATTCTGAACTGCCGGTTAGTCAGGTATGATTCCAGAATGCAATAGCACGGATATGAAAATTGTTCACGTAATTTAATTAACAAACCGCCATGTCAAACTTTACCAAAAGCTTGGGCTACAGCGAGGAATGCTCCGCAGCAATATTTCTTTTCCTCAAGAGCTTTGTATATCTCATTCGAGACGCGATGCACCTGTGTCAATTGATGCTTGTTACGAAAACTAAATTGATGGTCTGCAATGAGCTGTTTCGTTTCAATGATAGGTCAAAGCCCCTTTAATACAAGGTTTTCCGAATAATTGAAACATTGTGAAAAGCAGAGATATTGGTCGATATAGGTAAACTTGGCGATTTGCCTGGCTTCAACAGCATTATTACCTTCGGTAAAATTTACTAATGTCCGTTTTCTAATACTAATTACGTAAATTCGTTCATTGTTTTCGCGAACAGAGATCAGTTTCCATCGCTGCAAATACTCGGCGAAGATTTGGTAACCGTATTGGATATTTTGCACGTTCGTTACGTTATCGGTTTAGGAGAAGGAGCTGGGGCGAATGTTATCGCTCGATTTGGATTAGCTCACGGCAGCCGTACCTTAGGAATGATTCTAATTAACTGCACCGCATCGGCTCAATCGGTTAAAGAAAATTTCAAAGCTAAAGTAAGTATCACCTACCGTGTGCTTGTTGTTTTATAAATGACTTACTAATAATACGGCAGAAAAAATTCAGTTTAATATAGAAGAATTAGAACATATGCAGGGAGAAATTTATTTGATCCAGTGCTTATGGTTTGACGATTGAATGAACAAAGAAATGACAAGAAGAATTACCGCACTATGGAGCAAATTTTAGAGTTGAAAAGTAATTCCAAAAAATATAAGCTAGAAAATGAACCTAAAAGAAGCAAAAGTAGTATTCTGGAAAAATGCGTCTTACCAGTTTTGCTGTATGCCTGTCAAACGTGCTCTATAAAAGCAGCACCTATTGACAAAATTAGTCGTCTACAGAGAACAATGGAGAGAGCTGTACTTAGAATTAGAAGAATGAACCGAATTCTTTCGGAAAACATAATGCATAAAACCAAAATGAAGAACATTGAAAAGATGACGGTCAGCCTAAAATGGAACTGGGCTGGTCACCGGGATGGTTTAGCCGAAAATGTAACTAAATGGATTCCAGATTATAATAAAGGAAGTGTAGGCGGACAATCGATAAGGTGGACTTCAGACATCGGATGGGTACTACTTGGTTGCGATTAACTTCGGATAGAACAGAATGGAAGAAAAATGTGCCAATTATACAGTGTTCATAACGATGTTCAAGTATTATTATAATTTATAGGTGTCTGGTATGCATGCTTATATGTAATATTGTTAGTATACTTTTAGATAGGAGGCCTTTGGCCGATATTTGGCGAAATAAAGGTTTTTATTTATTTATTTATATTCTAAATGAGAAAAATATAACGTACACCAGCATACTTTGAAAAAGTATTTGACTAGGTGAAAATACGTACACTAATAGAATTGCTACATACCTGTAGAATAAGACAACCTTATGTACATCAGATCGAAAATATATACAACGATGCGTGTTATGAAATAAAGCCGACAAATATGAATTAAAATCGGTATAAAGCAAAAGAACGCGTTATCACCCAAACTATTCATTACTGCATTAGAAAATATTTTCAGAAAATTAGGCTAGATTTCGATAGGCTTTAGTGCAGAGTTTCAGTATAGACGCGTTACCAAAACAAAATTAAATGCAGTAGGGATAAAAATTGTCTTAACCAAGAACGAATATTCGGAATGATTTATTTATCAAAACAGATAACGTGGATGTGGAAACAGCTAAGGAACGCTTGCATCTTAAACAAAAATTTAAAACTTAAGAAAATGATGATACATTAATTAAATCGCAAAGTAACTCTTGTATGAATAATTTTCGCAAAATAAAACACACAGAAATAGGTTTAAAACGAAGCCTATATAATCAACACATATATTCGATTTTTGCTTGTGATTCTCAAAACTTAGGTGTTTACATAGTCACAAATAAAAAAAGATAAAAGAGAGATACTAACACTACCCAGTGTAAGTTGCTTTGAACGGAACCGAAATAAATGGGTAAGCAAGCTTTAGGACATAGTGGAACACATGGCTAAATCTAAATTGAGTTGACCCGCACAGATTGATCGAAAACCAGATAAACTATCGGGCAAAACATTTATGGCTAATAAATAAAACAGCCACTTTGGTACGACAACATAACTAAAGTGGTGCTAATAATTGGATGCATAAAGCGCAAGACTGGAACTATCGTAAAACTTAGGGATAACCTACGTCCGGAAATGGATCGATATATATATATATATATCATCATCTTCAGTCGTAATCCCCCTAAGGGATGTCGTGACCATTTTCATGCTACAGCCTCTTCAATTTTTCTTCTCCATTTTATCCGGTTTGCAGCTTCCCGTTTACAATCAGCCACTGACTTTGTAAGTGCTTTTTTGATCGTGTCTGTCCATTTGATGTGTAATCTACCAGGAGGACGCTTTCCTTGTATTTTCCCTTCAAATATGTATATATACATAATTACTTATTTGCCTTTAATAAAAACGTTGAAGACAATTTTCTGCCGAATCACTTGGGGGATTTGTTTAATTTAAATCTCAACTTTCTTAACACCTGACTATATTGGGTTTCTAAGACGATTAAGTATTAAACAATTGCCAATTTTAAAAGATTAGGTTGTTCAGGACTGACGTGTTAACGAATTATACGAAGATTGTGTAACAGGGTTATAGGAGACATAAAAGATCATAAGAAGTTTACCAGGATCAATATAACGGATCGTGTTAACCAAAGTGTGTATACATAATTTTAATACATATATATATATATATGCGTGTGTGTGTGTATAATATATTTGGCACGTCGTATTGTTCGTTGCCGAACGTCATGACTAGCTATTGTACGTTTATTTGTACGTACAAAATTAACTAACATTCAAAGTACTATTTATATGCAATGTAGATGCGCATGCATATGATGTTATACGGAGTGGGGTGCACTGCCTTCTCCGTGATAATTAAGAATTAAATAATGGTGAAAGCTTTCTCTCGCGTGTTGGTTTCGAACTGACCGTCAAGTTGACAGTCGAGCACTCGAGCAGCTACGCCACCGCGACTTTATATATATATATGTGTGTGTGTGTATAATATGGAAAAAGAAAAATGAAATATTGATAAGAAGGAAAGAAGAGGGGAAATATACATTTAAAATCCGATCGACCGTGACACGAGTGGAAAAATAACTACATAATTCGAGAAAAGAGAAGCCACCTAAATGAGTTGAAAATAGCAGTGAGAAGGTCGATCGGTGATATTATTCTAAGTATCTAGCTCATGTAAATACATGTGAAGAGGAAGGAGGACAACACTAAGTAAAATAAACAGGAACATAATTACATTAAAAATCACCACAATGATTATGGGGCAAAGGACATTGAAGTAGGATTGAAATAAATCCATGAGAACTTTGACAATTTTCTATACACCGAGGACGGCTTCGATGATGACTACGTATACGTACATATATATATATATATATATATATATATATATATATATATATATATGTGTGTGTGTGTAGGGAGTAAATGTATATATGCATATATATATATATATATCTCTGTGAATGTATGTATGTAAATCTGTATATGTGTGTATATAAATATTGCAGAATCGTGGGAAGGCCAATTTGTTCCATTCCTATGTCAGAGGCAATTTGTAAATGTTTTATTATCGCTGTCGCTAATTAGATCTTAGATGAAATATATTTAAATAATTCCAATTGATAGGAAAACTCACTAGTACCTAATGATCCGATCTATACTTAGTCTTGACGATATGAGTCATTAATTTCTCTTAGCCTATTATTGGTTTATTAGACTTCTAAACCATTCATTCGTACATTCAATACTTTTCCACTTCGTTACTTATAAATCATCGGATATTTGAACTTATTTAATCGTTTATTCTCTATAAAATATTGAGATTTTAAATCAAAAATTATAATCGTACGTATAATCGATTAAAATGAATCGTGGGGCAGAAGCGTATATAAAAAACGTTCGCCTATAAATATGAAATATAAATAATAGTAGTTTGTATTGTTAGATGCCTTCGACTTTTGGGCTATCGTCTTTTACTTAAGATCCCCTGGATCAAAAAGATGACAAATATTGAAGCGCTACGAATAATGAGAAAGGAAAAAGAACTGCTCGGTATTGTTAAAACAAATATTTCGAGGTGTAATGCGTCTAAGTACACACTTTTACAGAATATAATAATTGGAATGTAGAAGAAAAAAGGTAAGCTGGACGAAGAAAATATTTCGGTTCCGAAACTTACGTGGATAAACTGCAACGTTGAAGGATTGTTTCACATCGCACGAGATAGACACGCGTATATTAATGGAGTATGCCAATGGATGAGTCTAAGATCGAGATCGGCAATGGCACTGAAAAAGAAGAACAAAATAAAACCTAGTCGCGGTGTACCGATCTGGAAACTTCGTTGTGACCAATTGAGGCGAACAATATTGGTTTACTCCATGCACGAATTTCGCTATAATTTATCCTGTCGAAATACTTGAATAGCTATTAAAATTACCGGGTTACCGGTTTTTTATAGAGCTTTTTAAATTTACTATTATTACAATTCGCAGTTATAATGTTTTTATATATTTTGTCGCTAGAAAATTCTTTACGTATTTTAAAAGTTCACACTAGATTCGACTAAATTAACACTCTGAGCCCAAGCCATATTTTGAACCCTGACAGTAACATGTCAGTTAATTATGACTGACGAGTATGGTTGTGATAAAAGATTCAACGTCAACCATTTCTGACTAAAGTTTTTGTAACTCTTTCGATTGAAAGTTGAATTTTTATTTAATAACCGGGATGTTTTGTAGTTTATAGCCATATATGATTGACACTTTATAAAAGATTTTTTTAGTTTCTAAATAATGTAAAATATTTTCGAGTGCATGGAGGCATCCCGGCCAAAATTGTTTAACTGAGCACAGAATCAAAAGGAATAGAGATTATTCTTGCAACGAGAGCGCTCTATTCAGCGAACTGGCGAAATAAATGTTCATCATTCGGTGTTGATTAGAAAAGAATCGCCGTTACTCGTTCATTCTTCATCGTTCACTCGTTCTTTAAGCAAACTAGTGATCTATTTGTCGATTCGAGAACAGATCGTCCACTTCTAGTATATCGATAAGTGGTGTCTATTCGTGACTCGTAACATAGACGATTATTTCGTTATCCGCCGTTCATTAAAGAGTCGATCCACTACTCGTTTATTCTTTGAAATGAACTAGCATTTCGAATCGATTCGTTAACAAACGGCTCATCTCTAATTTATTATAATATTTAACACTTTGAGCCTCGTGCCAGTCGTATGTGACTGACGTTGTCCATTACAGCTAGCCCGTATGATTTTTTTTTTTTTATAAATGTGATAACGTGCTAACTTTTAATTTTTATTCAATCAACACCGAATGATGAACATTTATTTCGCCAGTTCGCTGAATAGAGCGCTCTCGTTCCAAGAATAATCTCTATTCCTTTTGATTCTGTGCTCAGTTAAACAATTTTGGCCGGGATGCATTTTTGGCGATAAATTCTCGTTGTATCATCCGTATAAGTGTTTCTCTAAAAGATGGGTAATTATTTATTAATAGTTTTAAATTAATTATTCGCGATAATAATAATTCTTATCTATATTTTTAATACTTACGATATATTATGTGTATGCTTATATAATTTTAAATTCGGTAAATTATTAATTGTTTATTATCGAATATTATCGAAACGTCATTTGTCGGCTTTGTAATTTGTATACACATTTATGAGTATTTATTTTTGATTTTATATGTTCATTGTGTTTCAATTTCAAACTTTGGACATCGGAACTGATTAATATATTTTTTCAACAATTTATAATTATATCGTGTCATGTTTTTTTTTTATACATAATTTTTAGCTCAGTACATAAACAATTCACCACGAATGATGTTAAATTTTTTCGTACATGTTGTAACATGATTAATCCAAGTCCGTGTACTGCTGAGCGATGAACGAATGAATTATTTAAAAGAGCTAATTCAGTTTAGAAAGCGAACGATTTTGATTTGATCCCAAAAAAGGACGGTTGTGTCCATTTCTATTAGTACTTAAATATATATATATTATATATCGATGAAGTAGCGAAAAAAAACGCGTATTGACTAGAAAGTATGTATATTCACACCTAATACCAATCATAAACTTACTATCGAATATCCACAATGTATACAGAAATCGGTATTAAAGAAAAATCTGGCAATGAACAAGAAACCCTGATAATAAAAAGAAAGTAAACAGAATTATAAAAACAGTAAAGAAACTTATATATGATTTTAAAAGTTGAACTTCACGTAAATATTTGAGAAATTTATCACCTCTGAAGCAAAACGAGTACAGCCTCTGAAAGCAACTAGGACACTAAAACAGCCCATAATACCTAATCAGACGATGAGAGATGATTATGAAACATGGTTGAGAAGCAGTAAAGAGAAAGCTGACGAAAAATATTTACACCTAATCATCAACACATTATTAACTAACAACACGCTATATCTGACTTCAACGCAAAACATTTCAATCAGTAATGAATTAAAAATAAAAATTTTCCCACCTGGTGAAATAGCAAAATAAATCAAACTATTGAATCCTCAAAAATCCCCAGGATTTTACATGATAACTCCAAAACTGCTACAGGAACCAACAACAAAAAAAGGAATTATGCTCTTGACACACACACACGCATATATATATGTATATATAACGCTATAAACAGACTTGCTTACTTTCCAGCTCAGTGAAAGTTTGCGAAAATCTGGTACAGATACCTGGTAAAAATGGAATAAATATTACATCCTATAGATCCATATCATTGCTACCTACAGATGCTAAATTATTAAAAAAGCTATAATACATCGTAGAATCAGCAAAATGAAAAATGGATGAAAAACAAATCTTACAATGAAGCTGTAATTATGTGTATAAGCAAGGCATTTGACAAACTTTGGCACGGCTGACTATTGTATAACTAAGAATGATCATGCCAGAATATCTTCCATTGCTCACGTCGTACCAAAATAATAGACACTATTACGTAACGCGTGGAGGAGATGAGTCAGATAATCACAACATTTCTAGGCAGAAGTACACCAGGGTAGTATATCGGGTCCACTACTACTGTACACTATATATACTGTAGACATGCCTAAGGACGGTACAGTTGAAATAGCTACGTTTGGAGACGATACTATGATAGTCGCATCTGATAAAGATCCAAATTCAGCCATTAACATACTGTAAAGCTACTTAAATAAAGTCAGCGACTGGACAAAATAATGGTTGATAGAAATAAATTCGACAAAATTATCCCACATTAGATTCAGCAATCACTCACAATAAAACCAGAGTATTTATCGACATTCAAGTTATAACCAAAGTACGATGAAATCAATTATTTGGGAGTTTATCTAGACGGCTGTCTAACATGAAGAACGCACATGCATTACAAAAAAAAAGTGATAGAACTAAAATTTAGAAAAATGCAATGACCCAGATCAGAAGTTATCCTGAGTAATCAGGTACTTTTACGCAAAACCATGCTGAAACCCACATGATGTATAGTGCAGTGCAAATAAGTCAAATACAGATAAAATACATAGATTACAAAACAAAATTTTACGCCACGTATATCGAGCTTCAGGTATAACAAATTGTATAATTAACTCGGACCTGGGCATTTGTCCAGTGCAAGAAGAAATACAGAAAATTGTTAGAGACACCTACGACTGTAGCATCACCCTAACGAGCTGGCGAATCAGCTCCTACATACTCAGCTCAACCTAAGGAGGGTGAAGAGAACGAGGATCGTGGAATTAATCCAGTAACAAGTAGAAGGACTTACCATTGGGTGTGTTCCGGGAGCACATGTGACTTACTCATCGAAGCCTTTTGTTGGATAGCCACTTATAGCTAGTTACAAATTATTAAAAATCGAGATTTTTAAACGGCTACATCTTTGTTTTATCGATTATATCATCTCATATCGACCATCCGATCATATAACGTTTGCACATATGGATACATTTCTATGAACTAACTTATTCAACCATACGCGTCTCTCATCCCGCGGATTACCATGATTTATCGAAATTCCCAATTACTGAAAGTAACGATGAAATATACATATTTATCACTTAAAATACTAAATTAAATAATTGTTCGTTTGTCTCCTTAAAATTATGTTTTTCTCTCTTTCAAATAATATTTTTCTCTTTCTTCTCCAGTTGAGTATATCATATTCTAAGAATATAAAAATACTTATACACAAACACACATATATACATATATATGTATGTATTTCATCATCATCGTTGTCGTATTGTGCGTTGCCGAACGCCATGATCAGCTATCGTATGTTTTTATTTTTACGTACAAAATGGACCAGTATTGAAGGCACTAATTATATGCAACTCAGTTTCGAGAGCATACGATGTCATATGAAATGGGGTGTCACTGCCTGATCCGTGATAATTAAGAATTACGTAATGATGAAAAACTTTCTACGAGTTGGCTTCGAACCCTCCACCATCGAGCTGACAGTCGAACACTCTAGCAACTATGTCACCGTGACATATATATATATATGTATGTATATTACATTTAGTTTTATTTTTATAGTGGGTTATTTGTTACGCTAAATATAGGTTGTTTATTGTTTCATTCATGCATATCCAGTTTATTTTATCAATCCGTCTCCAGCGTCATTTTTGGAATGTCTCTATTCGTTTCTTCTCTTATTTAACATATGCTGAGTTACAAATTGGATAAACAAGAATATAGCTTATGTTCGTTCTTATTTCGACGGACATCGATCTGTAAGTACGAGATCATGCGCATTTGTTTAATGGAAGTCTGTGCATGACATTGTTGACCGTAGACTAACGAATATTAGTTAGCAATTGGTTTAATAGTTAATTAATTTATAGTTTCTATGTTATAGTATATCAGATACGGAGAATATATATATATATATATATATATATATATATATATATATATATATATAAAATATCTATATAAATATATAACAATAGCTGCAACCAGACTTAAGGAAATACGAAAAGACCGACGTTCTTGATGCGCAACCTCCTTTGAAGGAGGTGCAACTTGTTGATGATCATGCACGATTATTCATATACCAATAAACATATGTTGTTTAATATACACGACTGTTGGTATTGTTTTTAGTTCATCAACTGGAAAGGAAAGTCACCGAGTCAGTCTGCTATGGATTATTTGGTATTCCACAAATTTGGTCACGTAAGTAAAATATTTTTAACCTATAGCATCGTCGATAAACTTAGATAACTAGTTGTATTTACTATAGTCAACTCCTATTTTTCTCCGTATTTTCATTTCGTGTCCATAAGTAAACGTCATTTGAAAAATTTCGTTAATGAAATAATAAATTAATCAATTAATCTTTATTTATTTCAAATGAAATTACAAATAATTAAAAGTAAATTAAATTAAATGTGGTTACGCGCAACATGCGAGAGCATCAAACATAAGGTAACCGAAATTATCGGTGAAATTATAATAATAATAATATATCTCTAGCGCTATATAATTTTTGGAACTATTTTCGCGGTCGATGAAATTGTTGTATCTAATTATGTCTAGCGCTTTTCTTTTTTCTTCACGCTTTGTTCATTTTATTGATGACACCTTCTTTTATTACAATTATTAAAGATTCTTTGACCTTCGTTGACATCATCGTGCATAAGCTTGTGTGTATGTGTGTGTTGCGTCATCTGTTGTTCTCATTGATGTGTCTGAAGCTTTAGTTTTTTTTTTCACGACAAACCACTTAATTTTTGTTTTCCGTCCTTACACTATGCGTATAATTTCGAATAGAAAAATCCGTATTAGTTCTAATTTTTAAAATTAAGAAAGTACGATGAAATCTTTCGTTTTTCATTTTTTCTTAAAAGTCAACGATGAATTTTTAACCATTTCAATTATGATATACTCTATACTGTAAAAGGATTAACGAAAATCTACTTAATGAAAACTATAATATAATATATACATATATATGTACATATATAAGTGTTAAATTTAAAATATTTAATTAAATTGAGAAATTTAATATAGTGATTTAGTATTTTCATTCGTGATACTGCCTGTATCGTACACGAATATCCGATGCTAAAAAATTTTCTGTTTTCATAAGATGCATATATATATATATATATATATATAATAAAATAAGATTTATTTCTATATAGAATTCTATAAATAATAAATAATTAAAAAACGAAAGTAAAATTTCGCGACAGGAAAAATTCAGCAAAAAAAACTATCATAAATTAAAATTTAATTACGCATTAAAATTTTAGCAGAATATATATTAAGAAACTACTTTCACACGCACACCTTGATCGTATAATACTATTTCAAAAATCTGCGCTTAATACAACGACGCTTATAATTTAGTGCTGCGCATGCTGAAGTAAAGTATATTGTAATCATTCATTACCAAAATTTAATTATTGTCGCAATACTTATATGTATATAATAAAATTTCTTTGATAATTTATAAATACGATCGTAAATATAAAAGATATTTAGCGTTTACTAAGCGCGCCGTACTTTAAATCCAATCGGTTTTGTCATTAACCGAAGTTTATAGATACTGAATATTGGACAAGTGCAGCAGATTAACCTTAGATCTCTAATGATGGTAGCGTATGTGAATTTCTTGTTAACTGAATAACAATGACAATGGTAATCGAAGATTGATGGGGTATTCTTTTGACTGGATTTTTTCAATGCGCGCGTTAAATGAACGATGAAAGTCTAGAGTAACTCCAAAATAATTTCCTTTATATATACATATATACATATACAGTGGCGTAGCCAGGGGTTGGTTTTGAGGATCTGAACCACCCTTGGAATCAATATGATAATAAGAAAATATATACTCCTTGTTAAATGCAGTTTTGCATTTGTTAAACCTATTTTGTTTTTTTTTTATTTTCATTTATTTTATTTAAATTTCGTTTACATATTCGACGTCTAATAAGTATAAAAATAGCTCTGATGAGTTGGATTGCTTAGGGCTTGGGTTTAACCTACTTGAGTTTTGGTTATTTACTTAAAGTTCAATTTAACTCGGGTTTACTGTTATAATTTAGTTTTGTTTGAACCCCCCTCTTCAAACGAGTCTGACTACGCCAATGTACATATATACTAAGCATCCGTCAAAATAACAATAACTGTGCAGTTATCCATGTCGAAAATTGATAATGAGCAGACAAAACAGTTCATTTCGTTATTGATCGAATTTAAAATATATAGAAACGATTTGCTGATAATAATCCCGAGTTGTGCGTTTAGTTACATATTTTTCCGCTAGAGTCGCTACATGTTGTTCGATTATTCGATTTAATAATATTATGTCCTTATTATATATATATTATATATATATATATATATAATATTATATATTCACTGACTCAATTATTTGATCGTGAGTTCGTCCGTTATCTTGTACGGAGAATTTTAAACGTGTAGAAAAAAAAATCAACTACGCGTATTACCAAGTTTATATGTTTGGTAAACGAATTTTTAACGGATTTACAATTCGATTTTTAGTGCGGCAGTCGTCTACGAGGGTAAAATGATACCGGACGCAATTATTAATTGAATTTAGATAAAATCGATTAACGGATAATTAAATTTAAATTTAGATAATATAAATAGCCGGTTGATTAATTGGAGTTTATTAGATAAACTAATAGGATTCGTAATTACCCAGGAAATTAATTTGATTTTTTCTGTCGTGTAAATTTAAAATAGTAATTTATCGAAAAAATCTTCGATAATTACGTTAAAAAATATATTAATTAACGTATTATCATCGTCCGTGTGAAGCGTTTTAAAATTCACCGCGAATAAAAAATACACAAAAATATAAATAAACCCTCCGCGCCGACATAATGATTATCTTAGAAAAAAGAGTGAATTTTTAAACTGAAATCATAACCAAAAAAGCAAGTTCCCTATTTACAATTTTTAATAAAATAAAATAATTAAAAATAAATAACAAACTAACCTTATATAAACTGCTTATTCGCCCAATATTTATAATTGTACGCACGTTTAGTAAATCAATTAGACGATCAACCGTCTCCAGAACGCAGATTTCCGCGCAAACTACTACACTATAGATAATTCGCATATAATACAGCAGTTAATAGGCGGATGAATACGAAATGGAAATATTTTTTGCATTTGTTGACTTCAAGAAAGCCGTCGATTCGATAGATCGCGATTTTCTCTATGCTTATTTGCAGAATCAAGGGATGCATAAGAAATATATAAAATGAATAAAGAATAGCTACGATAATACTCGGGAAAAGATAATATTGGATCAGGAAGGAGAAAGCTTTCCATTGGAAAAGGTAGTTGGACCCATTGTCACCAGTCTTATTTAACGCGGTTTCGGAACAACTATTTAGGAATCTATCATTGAAATAATATGGAATAAACATCAATGGTACACATTTAACAAATTTACGTTTCGTAGATGATGTGACACTTATAGCTTCCACGGCTGAACAATTACAGACGATGCTTAACGAACTAGAAGAAATTGCAAAAAAAAAAAAAAATCAAGACTGAGTATAAATAACAAAAAACCCGACTTATTAACTAATAGCACTTAACAAAATGTGACCATTAACTCGAAGAAATTAAAATGAGTCGAAGAAGTTATATATCTTGGACAACTAATTTCGTTTAAAGGCAAAACAGACGAGGAAATAAATAGAAGAATAGCACTCGGATAGAAAAAGGCTTTGAAGGGAATTTCTAATAAGAAAATGAGTCCATCGTTAAAAGCGAAAGTATTTAATACATGTATCATACCGGCGATTACTTATGGATCACAAACATGGTCGTATAATATTAAACAAATAAAAAAGTTTGTGCAGCGAGCGATGGAAAGGAAAATGTTAGGGGTTACAAAATTTGATAGAATAAACAAGGCATTAAGAGCACAGTCAAGGACAGAATATCTAATGAAGATAGCGAGAAAACTCAAGTGGACATGGTGTGGTCATATCATGCGGAAACAAGCAGACAGCTGGACCAGAAAATGTATAGAATGGATTCCGCTGGATAGGAAAAGGAAAATTCAAAGACCAAAAATACGATGGAAAGACGACATTGTTAAAATGTTGGGATCTATTGGATGCGGAAAGCAACAGATAGAACGATTTGGAATAAAATGGGTGTTGGATATGTTTGTTCAAAGTAAAAAAAAACAGCAACGTAAGAGACCTTTGCTCAATTTGAACTTTCATTATTATCATTAATTTTGAATTAATTTTGCACGTATTATTTTTTTTTATGTATTTAAATGAAATAAAGGTTTTATTATTATATATACATATATATATATATATATATATATATATATATATATATATATATATATATATATATATATATGTATACGAACGTCCTAAAACTTTGTAATAAAAAGTTTAAAATAGTCTAAAATAATTGCTCCTAAATTATATTAAACATATACCGTGCACGATATATTTGTACTCTATACAAGATACTGCGCACATGTATTCCAAGAATTTCTACAGCAGATACATCGGTAATCTACTTATCGCTGCCGGGGGAATAGTAATTTATAATTACGAATCATCATTAAAATAAACGATAAAAAAATAGTTAAAATCACTAATCACTACATTCTACATTTTTTTTTTTTTTTACGAGTAGCTATTGCCTATAAGGCTATTACTCGAATTACTTACAGATAATTACAGGAGTTTAGCATTTATTATAAAGTTGGTGAGAAGGTGAGGATTGTTTACATCCGGGATACTTGTTTTCAGCTGATTGCAACGATATCAAATATATATTTACGGCAGATTACAACAATATGATAGACCGTTAGTGGTAAAACAGCAAAACTTCACATATCGGTGATGGTTGTTGGATACTCGGTAGATACGAGTGCGTACTCAGCGTGTGACCAATATATAATATTCTGTTGACAGTTGTTTCCAACCTCGATGAACGGATTTTACCAATTTGTTTGATGGCCAAATTGCTAAATCCTTCTTTATATTTCCAAGTATACTTGGCCGGATATGGAAGGACTGATTCGACGCGTCTAGAATTTTCTAACTATAATATTTCGCGTTGCCTTCTCCTAGCGTTATCGGCAAGTAAATTTGGGTAGGCCCTTGTGCCGCACGGTGTACCTCATCGTGGCCTATTATCCCTCGATGACTTGAAATCCAGACGAAAGCGATGCCGACGTTACGTTCACTTAATTCTAGAACGCTGTTCAATAAATAATCATTTAGAATAAAAAATCACTACATTCCACATTCATCGAATTATCATTAATATATAAAAAATACAGTAGGCTGCAGCATAATCCGCTTTATTAAGGTATCTGCTGCTACCGTTTGCATGAACTTCGTTAAAGGTTTTCTCATCGATAAATACGTTATCCGCTATTTTATTTATAACAATTTACTTCCATACTAATTATCTATATATAATATATATCACTTTGCTAGTGTTTTTATTTATTTATTTTTTTTTATTACCTTACTCCAATTTAATGTACCTTAATTAATTAACGTTTACTTTTTGTCGATAATCTTATTATACGTATAGTTCTGGTACCAAACGGTAACACTAGTCGATACGGGTACGTAATCCTCGCTTATGTATATATGTATTTAATTCTTCGATAATACACACGTTCTTCCCCCCGCCTCCTTCCCCGTTCTAACGTCTTTCCGCTGATTGACATCGCGGCCATTTTTTTGCCACCTATAATGCCGGTTTTCCGAAAACCGTTTTACTAATTTACATTATATCCGTCAGTAATGAAATATTTGTTAAAGAATTTCCGAAATATTCTAAATAAAATTATAGAAACTTTCTTAATATTCGAATCCGGAATTATCATCTTCTTCTTCCGTTATCTATACATCTTGCGCAGATTCTTTTTTATAAACGTCCATCTCACGCCAAATAGATTACGTCTCCTATCCATATTGCCCTATATTTGAGAGTCAGTGTATTCTTCGACGGCTAAAGCTCCCTGAGTAGTTTCTTTGGCACCGAGGAGTATGGTTAGTATTAACTCGTATTTTTGTCTGCCCATCAAATAGGTTGGTTATAGCCTTGCTCAGTTTTAATTATTTTGACTAGTTCCAAAATTATCGCCATATATATATATATATATATATATATATATATATATATATATATATATATATATACATTTATATAAAACAAAAACACAGAAAAAGTGTACAAATAGCAATAAAGTCGGAACAGATAGAGCAAGTGGATTGTTACATATATGTAGATCAAAAAATCACAACAAATAAAGACATTGATAATGAAAGACAAAAGTAGCAAGGAGAATATCACAATCGTTGGTTGCGCTCGTATTAAACAAATACCGATTGCAAACTATATAACCAATGTGTACTTCCAATTCTTATATATGGTTCGGAAACATGGCCGTATACAAAAACAAATTTAAAATGGACATCGCACATGAGAGAATGATGCTGAATATAAGATTATCAGATCATAAAAAGAATGCCCGAATACGTGAACAAACACGGTTAGATGATGCAGTGGAACGGATGGCTATAGCAAAATGGAATTGGGATGGCCACGTGACTCGAAGAGGATAATAGCTGGTCAAAATCTTACAGTGGCGGCCAATGGACAGAAAAAGGAAACAGGGAAAGCCAATGGTGGCACAAAAGGTAGGTGAGAAAAATCGGTTGAGAAAAAAGTGAGTGGAAGACGTTGGGGAAGCCTTACAAACGGAAATCGTCCATCTCTGAACATTTTTTAAACGACAAAGTAATAATTTCAATATCAGTCTCGAAAAATGAAACCTTTCTTCTACGGAGCATATTCTAACATAAGCGTATTATAATAAGTAGGCGTCGTCAAATATTTGACTGTCGTATAGACGCATATGTTTATATTTACGCGCTTGTCTTTCTCCTTACACATATATATGTTTAGATTTATGTATATAATAGTTTGCGTTGCGTTCTTTAATTTCGAATTTTTGTTTTACATACGGTCATCGAGATTTATAAATAGAATTTTTTAATTTTTACATATCTGCGGTAGCGATCTTCTTATGGCGTACTCATATCGTACATTACAATCGGCTTGAATTGTTTATAATTTTAATAACTTTAAACGGCTTCCAGTAGTTCGATTACGAAATAATATCGATTACCTTTTGCACACACTTACATACATGCATATATATATGTGTTAATATCCTAGATCCTATACAAAATCTTCTAGTTAATACTTCAAACAAATGATATGATACTACCAAAATAACCTGAAATTGATGAGATTTATTTTAATTTTCTGAAGCTAATATTTCGATTAAAAATATTACAATTTTTTTCCCGCAGAGGATAAGCGCGTGGTTATGTTGCGTATTGTAGTCTATAAATTATATTAAATTTATACGCTACGTTTAATACGTGTATATCATCATCGATTAATTCCTCAAATGAAAGTTGCGCAACAAAGTTGATCATACCACATTTTCCCAAGCCTGGCTGCATTCATTTGTTTAATACCATAGGTGTATATATATATATGTATAGGTAGAACCAAAGAAGGGACGGACGGTTTTGCTTTTTTGAATAGCGCAACTGCTACAACGCAAACCGCCTGCTCCACGTTTAGTGTACATACGGGAGATTCACTTTTGTCCAGTTTCAGTTATCATGACATCCTATAACATGAATGATTTTCATCGGTCACGACAGTGCAAAAAGAGTTTCGAAAATAATTCAAAGTTACGATTTTTTTTTTCTTGCGGGACATACCTTAAGAGCCGCGTGTACGAAGCGCGTTCACGAGATCTGAAAGATCTGAAAACTTAATTTCAAAAATTCACCGACATGTGCGATATTCGAAAAATTTTGTAACCACCTGAATAAATGTATTGTTGCAAACGATATTGTGTTCCACGTATGATTGTGAGCGAATTTCCGCCTATTTTAAAATAAAATTTCATTCAACAGTTTCGTTAGAGTAGTGTTCAAATTATTCAAAGAACAACAAAACGGTCAATCTTCTCTGGGTCACCCCGTATAATATTTTTGGATTTTGGATATTCTACGTACGCGTGCAAGTGCATATATATTATCGATTACTACATCTTAAAAGTGTTTATCGTTCGGCATAAAAGTTAATTAACGAAGAACGAATATTTCTCGAATTATCAAAACCACTCGAATTTTTCATCTTCCAGATCACGCGTTATCATCCGATTTACCTCATTTCCATCTGCCCGTTATCTACGCCGTCTGCGTTCTAGTATCGTTGTTGTCGATTTCAAATTATATTCTCGATACACATCATCGTATGTTTTGTCAAATCAGCTATCACACCAATTACGAGAATACGTTACAGTTTCAAGGAAGCAAATTGACAACTATTTAGTAAATGAAACTATCAGAAATATACCTCCATCTATTGAATATATTACGAGTTCGTTGAAGCCGTAAAACTTTCATCTAAAAAAGAAAAGCATAAAGTGTACGCAAAATATAATATATCAAGGATGAACAAGGAAATATTAAATCGATACACGGAATATGTGGAAAAATTTAATGATAATTCATTTGAAGATACAGACAGATATATAATCGTTGTTTAGAAAAGATACCTAAACTTTGATGAAAAACGCATGTTATTGCCGTCCTGAAACCAGGAAAAGATACATATGATGCCCGAAGTTATCGTCTAACATCGTTACTATTACATCTCTATGAAATATTTGAAAAAGCTGTACTAAACGGAATATCAAAAATTATTGACGTGAAATGAACAGCGCAACCAGAAGGTTTCAGAACAGTGAAATCTTGCCCCGAGCAAATATTGAAGCGGGTACAACATGATGACTTCGAGGAAGAAAGGATTATGGGAGCAGCCTTTGTAGAGTTAACGACGGCCTTTGATGTAATTTCTCATCGCAAGCTTATTAGAATGGTATAACTCGAGACATCAAATTTACACGAATAGTTACAACGCTGTTAAAAAATATAAAGTTCTATGTATCCTTAAATGAAAAAAAAAACAGTACACGGAGGAGGTAAAACAATAAACTGCCTCAGAACAGTGTACTGGGGCTCCCGCACCGTTTCAATATATTAAACCAATTTGTAAAACTACAAAGCGTTTTATTTTTAGTGATAATCTTGTGTTCATGGAACAAAACAACATATTCGAGGCTATAGAACAAATACTCTATGAAATGATTAAGGATGTTGGAAAATATTACGTTGCTAATTAACTAAAATCGAATTTAACAAAAATTCAGACATGTACCTTTCACATCCGTAATCGTGACGCTAAATGTAAACTCTACATACAGCCCATACAGCCGTAAGTATTTAGGAGTTACACGGGAAAATTTAGAAAACATTGCGAAGTAACAAAAATTAAAATAACGATAAGAAATAATATCATTCGGAAATTAGTAAACACTAAATGGAACCGAACCTACTACGGATAACAGCATTAGCACTTTGCTACTCGACAAAAGAGTATTCATATCCAGTTTAGAGCCGTCTGGCACGTGCGAAGAACGTAAATGTTGTTCCGAACGAAGTAAAATAATTACAGGCTAATTAATAGCAACACCGCTGCATAAGTTGTACAAATATAGCGGTATTACTGACGTTAGACGCAGCAGCGAAAAAAGGACGATAAAAAGTAACAAACGATGAATCTGCATAACTATACAGGACTTGCTAACGGAAAATTAAAATCGAGACTGAGTCTTTCAGGAACAGTCGAAGAGATGGAAAATTTGATAAAACTTAAAGACTAAAAGCTTTGAGAACTCAAAGCGCCAGTAATGTAATCGAAACCCTTCCAAAAAGGAAACGATTTAAATGTTACTCTATGGCGCACCTTAAACAGAGTAACAAGTGAAGCTGCACGAACCAAGTACAACTTAAACTAATGAAACACAACGGAAAAAAATCGATGCAAATCGGTGCAGAGTAACGAACATTTTTTCAAGTGCATTTAAATTATATATGAAGAAATTTTCAAATTGTTGGCTCGCAGAAAGGGTTACGAGCGGATACGTGAACTATAAATGTTAAAGAGCAAACTATAGTAACTGTCGTCTTCAAAAACCTTCAGCATTGTTCCATCAATTAACTAATTTCAACAGTAACGTAAACTTATTGGCGTGGAATACATTTCACCGGAAAAACAAAAATGAACAAAAATTTATTGATTAATATAAATTTCACACATATAAATATATATACACCGCATCTCACGTTGACAACTTTTGGAAAGTTGAGTAAGGTGTTCACGAATAAAGATATACCCAACGGACTAAAAAAGGAAAACTATGAACAGTGCGTCCTCCTGATACTTACGTATGAAGCGGAAACATGGAGTCTGGCGGAATATATGGTTAAGAATAGAGAGCTCACGAAAGAGTAATGTTGGGAATTAAGATGTCAGACAGAAAAGTCAATGTATATGGATAAAACGCAGACTATACTATTGAATGGCAACTGAAATGGAACTGAAGAGGTCATGTAGCGAGAAGAAATGATGACAGATGGATGAAACAAATAACGGAATAAGCAGAAGTCGCAGTCGTCCAAGCACAAGTTGGCAGGATGATATAAAAAGGTCAGCCGGTGTAAAGTGGATTGAGGTGATCGCGATAGATGGGAGAAAAGATTGAACGGTTACAACCAGCAGTGAATCGATATAAACGTATCGTGATATATATATATATATATATATACTAGACGTATAAAATGGAAATAATAAAAAAATTTAATTGGAACATCAAATTCATTTATTCAAACAAAAAAATAGTTCATTAATTTTTAGCTATTTTAAAACTTAATCCAAAACATTTGGATAAACAATATTTTTTGTTTTTCCATTTTGAGCATGAATAAACAAGGAACAGGTAACATAAAGTTGGCCATGTGAAAAACATGATTCCTCCAAATTCACACCACAAACGTGAAGTGTTTGCCCTTGGGCCTTGTTGATGGACATCGCAAATGATAAACGCACAAGATATTGTAATCGTTTGAACTCAAATGGCATATCAGTTGGAATCATAGGGATATGCGGTATCAAACAAACTTCTCCTTTTGATTTAGCAGTTAAGATCGTAGCTTCAATCAAATTTGGCAATAACTTTTTCACTGCCATTCTGGTGCCATTACACAGTTTTGGTGGATTAATATTTCGCAATAGTATAATCAAAGAACCAACTTTCATATTCAAGCAATGTGGTGGCATACCATCCGGTTCCAATGAATTTAAAAGATAATTCATTGCCTCATCTTGATTCAAAACACTGTCAATTGATTTATATGTCATGACTACACCTGGAAGTTTCGCTTGAATTTGAAAATTAATGGCATTGATACGAATGTTCTTCGGTGCTAAAATACCAATCGTGATTTCTGCAATTCTGAAGAATATTCGGAAAAACACATTTAATCAATTCATCTATCGATTGCGCAATTGTACAAAAATTGTTCGGTACAGCGATCAATCCGTTCGTACTGTCGATTTGTATTTTTCCATCATCAATTTCTAACAATTGTTTTGAAAACTCATGGGCAGCTGGATCATTTTGTAGGTGAATACGCATATTAATGTTCAGTGTCAATTTTTCTACATATCTCCAAAGAACTGATAACTTCAAACAGGCATTTATTTTATCAGTAGGAGTTGATCGAGGAATGATAGGCAATGTTTGACGAAAATCACCTGACAGTAATATCAAAGCACCACCAAAAAGCTGTTGATTACCACGTAAATCTTGCATTGTTCAATTAAATGCTTCTAGCGATTTTTTATTCGCCATTGTACACTCATCCCATAAAATAATTGACGTTAATCGCAGAACTTTTGCCATAGCAGAATTTTTCGAAATATTGCAAGTTGGAGTTTCAATCACCTGTACATTCAATGGCAATTTTAATGCAGAGTGTGCGGTCCGACCACCTTCTAATAATGTAGCAGCAATTCCCGAAGATGCAAGTGTCAATACAATTTTCTGTTCCGATCGAATAGTCGCTAAAATCAATTATATAACGAAACGCCTGTACCAAAAGGTGCATCCAAAAAATATAATCCACCTGCATTATTAGAAACGGCTTGTATGATTGTGCCATGTAGATGTTTTTGCTGAATATTCAATTTGGTTATATTCGATTGTACAAATAAACGCAAATCATTAGAATTGAATTCCTGTTCACGTTGCAATTCACGATCAAACAAATCATGCATCTCACGATTTGGTGTGGTCATACCCAATTGTACTAATGCTTTATTTGCAATCGTTAGACACATATCTTCAATTATTATCAAAGCTTCGTTGTACATTTCCAAGGTAATCAACAAATCAGAATTTCTTACATGATGACGCATACGAATTTAAATATCTTCTGCCATATAATGTTTATATTTGTTCCATAATTCAAGTGGATTTGATGGCATACATGTTGATAATATAATGGCAAATAGCATAACTGAGAAAAGTACACGCACACATATTATACATAGTACATTTGAACAATTCAAGATTCACCGTTTGTATGAATGCACTCAACAATATGTTTAAAAATATAAACACAAACATTTGCTTTAATCGAAGCACGTCCAAAATGAAATGACCGCATGAATGACATAACAACATGCTTGTACTGTCAACACAGAAAAAAGTTTCAATTTGACAGCACAATCCCCATCTGAAAAAAGTTTCAATTTGACAAAATTCATTCATTCCTTTCGAACTCACAACAGGAAATAATAGTACGTACTCACCATTTATGATGTAATTTTCTCAGTAGAACACAAAAGTGCATCAACCATATACTACACCATTTATTGAATTAGTTTGTTACAAAAAATGTGATAAATGAAGAACCGCTCGACCGATTTTAGTCCGAACAAAGACTAAACATTTGGTTTGGATAGGTGTGCCCGTTCTTGAGTTATAAAATTACAACGAAAAGTGGCATTGATTTTTATATGTATATAGATATATATATATATTTATACGAGTCTGTCGTAGAAAAAACTGGCGACTTTAAAAATCACTTTAAGTCAGAATTCTTAAGTTAACCGTTCCTCTGAAAACCAGCTCCTAGCCTTCATTTAAATTATACTCTTGACCGATGTATTCAGCTAGAAGTGCGGTATCGCTACAAATTTCAAACTTAAGTAACCATTTTCTAACGACAGAACACATGTTCATTTTTGTATTTTTTTCTATGGCACCGTCACACTTTTCTTTTTATTTATTATTACTTTTTTTTCGTTTTTTTTTTTTTTTTTAATAAAACTGTGTAACTTGCATGTTTTCTTTTCTTTTCTGCTGACAATTTGGACACACTGTTCCGCTCTTGTTTTAAACGCTGTTTGCCTGTTTCTTCTTTTAATACTACTACAGATGATGATTGATCAGGTAACGGAATAATAATAATAATAATAGCAATAATAATAATTATTATCATTATTACTAATTTTTTGTTTAAATGTTCGTTTATTAGCGGCTTTCGTTTATTATTATATAATAAAAATC
The DNA here is from genome assembly GCA_032883995.1 of Coronaproctus castanopsis. Taxonomy (NCBI): domain Eukaryota; kingdom Metazoa; phylum Arthropoda; class Insecta; order Hemiptera; family Monophlebidae; genus Coronaproctus; species Coronaproctus castanopsis. The sequence continues at coordinate 61,450,958 of CM065053.1, forward strand.
ATTTAAAAAATCCCACACACACATACCTACATATATATGTATGTATGAATGTATGTAAGTATGTTTATATGTGTTTCGAATAGAACACAAGACTGATTTAATTAAAACGTAAGATTAATAAAGCTATAAACAAATACGGAGGGAATAGCGGGCATCAAAATATTTGGTCTTAAAGAAACATTTCCAGTTACTAGAATGTAACTATAAGCTCACCTATACATATATATATATGTATATGTATATATATATATATATATATATATATATGTATATATATACACATATATAATATGGATATTTTTATTATTTTTCGATAATGATGCATACGTGTAAGGAAATTATATTCAGAGAGCATAATCAACGGGGCAAGACCAAATGAAAAATTGTCTGTTTTAATAATAGTCGTCAAAAATCTTTTTTCGAATGAGTACTTAAAAAACTGGTATAGAAATGATGTAATCAGGGTAACACATTTAAGAGAAGCTTCACTATATGATAATATACGTAGGAACTGTCATAAAATGAGAGACATCAATTACAATTCGTGTCAATGTTATCTGTATTCATTAATATATATATATATATATATATATATATATATATATATATATATATATATATATATATATACGTATAAAATTTCGAAATGATCTGCTATAAGCGCATGCTAAGAATATCTTGGATTGACCGTAGAACTAACCTTTGCAATATTCCAGCACGATATGTAGGAAGAAATAAAATTAAATAATAAAAATCGGGCCTTTAGCGATGAAATTAAATACGTTTGAATAATAATAGACAAAAATATTGATTGCAATAATAAACATGTACAACATATAAACTTTAAAATCAGAAAACTTTATAAAAAATTAAGCTCATTGTATTTCAATAAATTTGGATATGATACGAGTAAAATAATTACACTTTATAACGCTCTTTTAGATCGATCACGGAATATGGGAATATGTATCCTTAATATATTTGAATAAATTTTAAAAAGCTGACGTCGAGAAGTTAAAATCCTGACAAAAGTTAATTCTCATAAACGTTATATCAGCATATAGAAATGTTTCTTATAGCTCCGTACATGTAATAGAAAGGACGACTCTGGTAGATCTCCATTTGAAACAAATAAGTTTAATTAAAAAATTAAAAATTAAAAGCAGAATTAACGGACTGAACAAAAAATTACCTAAAATTATAATAATTCAAATTGAAAAAGAAACAACGCAAATATAAAGAGGATACTACCGGCAGACATACAGTTGCTCTATTACTTGACATTGAAGAAAAAAGACTAAAAACTTCGGTACTAACTAACTTTTTCCTAACGCAGTGTCTTACTGCTCACGGCAATTTTGATTGACGACATCCTCTGCAGAGAATGTAAAGAAGCGGAAGATTCACCTGACCACATGTTTAAAATATGTAAAACTGTTAATAACATCAGAAAAAAATATAATATCAACAAAGGTTTCTTTGAAAAACCTTGTACGGAACAAAAACAAAAACTGACTAAAGTTGTCACCCAAATAATAATAATAATAATAATAATAATAATAATAATAATAAAAGGGAAAAAAAGTAGAAATATATAATAATAGACCACGAGGAAGTTTTTTGTTGTTTTTTTATCTCAACTCTGAATGGAAAAACTTCAGAGTAGGACAATAAATTTACTTATTTTGTTTCCTTCATTAAGTTATCTAATCTGTATTTACTTAACTATTAAGATAATTTGCAACAATTCGTATATGGTTAAGTAAATAAATAAAAAAGGAAAACCTTTCGATTCTAGAATAACTAAATATAGAGATAACGGCTATGGACTAAATTTGATCGGTCATGTAATAAGACAGAACAAACACAGGGTAAAGTAAATGACAGAAGAAGCAGATGGCAGCCTCGAACGATACTTATAGACTATGTCGTACGGATTTATTTTATTACCTACATTAATAATTTGACCATAGGTGCTTTTCCGTCTCCGTCAATTTACGATGGTTAGTCCCACAATCTGGCATACGCCTGAAATAACATAGATACGCGTGTAATATTGAAATTTTATGGATTAGTTTGAATTATTATCGACATATCAGAAGAAAAACGAATAATTCCACCCTCTAATTTCATATCTCATAGTTTTTCCTGATGAGGTTCCGCTTTTGTATATTTTACTCCATTGGCGCGATTTTTTCTTCCGACTGAACTTATTTCATTACCACGTAATAATTTTGCGTAAACATCATGCGTAAACATCCGGATAGTGTTTTTTAATTCCGCGTACACGTACGTATATATATATATATGTCGCACATTTCCTGTACATTTATCGTTCCGCCTTGCTCCTTTCCTTACGGACAACGTATAAATCGTATAAACGTCGATCTATTATTTTACATTATAAAATTTTTGATACAAAATTATAAATTTTATACCGACTGTTTGCTAAGACTACTCTTTTCAGGTCATCTGTAGATCATTTTCACAATGTGTTTATATAAATATTTAAAATAAGAACTTTCGTTAGCAATAAAATGTCACGTATCACATCGTCGCGATTATAATACACTCGAATTAGTTCAACGCTTACCTCGGCCCAACTAAAATCTTTGCACGTCGTTCTCAACGTATTTATACATACAACCTCTTTGTTGACACTCTGAGCCCCCCGTGTCAGTCATATATGACTGACGTTGTTCATTACCACCAGCCCATGTGATTTTTTTTGTATAAATGTGATAGCGCGCTAATTTTTAATTTTTACTCCATATTGAACCACTGTGGTTAACATAAAAGTTTTCTACTTCTTTTAGAACCGGTATAAAACCTCAAAAAAAAAAAACCACGTGAGTCATTTATGACTGACACATTGTCTTTTATCACACATATGTTTATATTTGGAAGTATAGAATGTTTATCTGAAATTTTCATTATTCGGCACCATTATATTAACAATTTCACGCACTCTAAATTATTTCACATTAATTAGAAACCAAAAAAATCTGATATAAAAGTGTCAGTCATATATGACATCACAAATAAACTATAAAACATCCTTGTTATTAGTTTCAGAACAAAAATTTAACTTTTAGTCAAAAAAGTCACAACGTTAGAAGTGTCAGTCGGAAATGACATTAAATCTTTTATTACAACCGTAAGTCATAACTGAGTGACACGTGCTTGTTACCACCAAGGTTCAAAATGTAGCTTGAACTCAAAGTCTTAACATGTATTTTTTTTCGACACGTTGAAAAAATCAGGACTCGATGAATTTCATCGTTTAATACATCCCATATTTATGTACTGAATGTAAATGAATTCGCTACCAAATCTTAACAATCTGAACTATAAAACATTATCTCCTTCGGATCTCTTCGCTCTCTATTTATATGAAATTTTCCTTTCTGTTATCCGTAATACCTATCAAAATTCCGGCAGGCCTATACAAAAGAAACGACCCGTTAAGTTAAATTATGAAAAAAAAAAATGTAATTAGGCCTTTCGCACGTTTCGAGAAAATGAAATCCGTAGCTGACCTTTTAAGATTTAGAAAAATAGATAGCCATATACTCACCGATTATTAAAACGCCTATGATCAATCCGAGACTTCAATTCCACTCGCGTTATAAATATAGCACCTATACCGCTTTTAGAATGAGTACAATCTATCGAAAATAGTTGAAATACATCACCTAGTTCCGATTTTATAACATATAAAACGTTAAAAATTGTATCAAATCGCTCAATATCTTTTATCTGGATGCTGAATACAAAATTTCATTTCTTCTGATTGGCATACCAGTATATACAATTTTCAAACCAAAACATACGATGGCCTGTGCGTTAGGTTTTGGATGTTCGAAAATTATAAGAATGATTTAGTGTGATATTTGAAAAATAATAATATTCTTCCGGAGTTTATCTATAGTTACCTTGATGTTCATCAATTGACTATTTCGTCTTTTAAACGCCAAAAATATTTATATACTGATAAAGTTTTTTTAATAGATCCGTTCTTGAACCTAACTGCTGCCTATACAACTTACCTCTTCTAACGCCTCATTATACTTAAAATTTCTCATAATATCGTTGTTTACTTGTTTCTGATCTGTACATCGGGCGACCTCACTCTATACTGCTCTTAATAAAGATAACTAACGCTGATTTACTATTCAGTCCTATTTTGAATTGTGTTCGAATAATCCTTCTTATTTGATCTTATGATGATCTTATCTGTTTTCGTCAAAGTAAAATTCAGAATATATTCGGATTCTTACCGATAGTAAAGATCGTATTTATGTTATAGCCTAATCTAGGGCGAATACATCCGATACGTACTTGGAAACCTGATTTATACGATATTCTTTCTATAATACTATAATCACCGAATATATTAAAACCGTCTCTCCTCAACTCTTTGAAGCGGTTATTTCGTTGCTCCTTGATATTATATTTCCTACTAATACGCTTCGAAGTTGATTGTTGTTAATTTCTAAACACGTGATTAATTTTCGTCTCCTTTTGACACACCTTCTGTCTTCTTTCTTCAGACTCGTATATCCTTCACTATCACCGTGTCATAGAAATTTAGTCTTCCAGATTTGTGTCTAAATATGTTTAACTGATCCTTTTTACACACTTTATTCATTGCTCACTTATTTTCCAACGCAGAGTATAATTGGCGTAAATATCCCATTACTGTCCTCCAATCTTCCTTTTCTTAGAAATTCTTTATTGGTATTTCTTTTCTTTCACCATCGTCATTTACTGCATCGTTTTAACTCCATTGTAACAAATAAATGGCCTAAACATATTTTTATATTCTCCAAATACCTTCATGTGAAATTTCAAAATCTTTCACTTCCTAAACAAAATTATTACTGTCGAATTTCTAAGCACCATAAAAATTCTTTAATTTTTGTTAGACTTTAATTTTCATTCTTCAAATCAATACTTAATTTATATCTCATTGTTTAAATTTTCTTCCGGCACGGAAAACATCCGCCTTTAATCAATGCCTGTTACATATCTTCGATAGACACATTTTCTACCTTGTCGCGGCATCTGCAATATATTATGCCTCGTGACTCGTTGATGCGACAAATACCTATACAAATCTGTCGTCTTTTTGGAATTTATGTATGGAAGACTCCTTATTCACCGTTGTATTTTTTTTTTATTGCCCTACTACCTCGGTATTTTAGATTATTTACTGAAGTTGCTATTTTAAAACGATTATCCGTTTACAGAACGGTCACAAACATCTCAGAATTTATATTTCTAACTACCCACTCTGACCTCACCCTGATCCTAAACTATTGTAATGAAAATCTTGTACCACTTAATACAATAGCAATCCAAACATTTTCTTCATAGTTCCCTTCTATCGGTCAATATCATCCTTCCTCCATTGTTTTACTAATTCACTCCCTTAATATGTGCGTTTTCATCTTGTTTCAATACAATATAATATTACCATGTGAAATCGTGTGTATTTCTATTAATTTTCGCAATGGCGGAAATTAAAAAGTATTTCCGAACACATTATTTACGCATATTACATATATATATATATATATACTCGTATGTATGTATGTATGTAAAACGAAATTTGATGTTTTCTGGGGGGGTGCCAAACAATTGCTAAGAAAATATTGGTTCAAAACTGGAAAATTTTGCACATGATTCAATTTTCAACTCTTTATATTGGCAGATTACATAAACTACACTGCTATAAAATTTTTCACGATATGTGCAGAAAATTCGCGGCACGTAACACAAACGGTACGGTTAAGGTGAGGTCAGCGTTGAATTATATCAATTAGAGCGATTTAATATTTCTTAACAATGTTTAACATAAAATAAAGTAATGGCCGATATTTTTAGAAGAAAAATCCAAATTACTTCATCTATCTCAATCGGACGAACCAAAATTTTCAAATTGCCGTAACACCAACGAATGATTAGTCTGATTTCAACAATCTTCCGAAACATGTCCCGATTTGTACTTTCGTTTTACGTACAATTTGACAAATTTCCAAATCTTAATAATTCAAATTGTTCGAGTACAAAAATTATGACGGTTGTTAGTGATTCAGAAATCCCACTTCACGAATATGGAATTGATCAAAAATTGCCACGTACTTAAAACAGCGCATAGGCGCAAATTCCTCTAGTTAAACATATTTATATCGAATAGGTGTTTAATTTTTTTTACATATTTTTAACGTATCTATAAAAATAAGTGTAATCATCGTTCTTTAATTTCTGTTCATTCGCCAAACACAGCAAATGGTTAACGATACGAGCAGCGATAAAGAGGCTGTTATACAAGAATTTGTGAAACGATTGCAAGGTACGCTAAATTCGAAGAATTTAAGATTGTACGTGAACGCTTTTTTCAAGTGAGTACAAATACATTAATCGATCGCGTATTATCGTAAAATATTGAAACAAAAAACTATTAGAAACGACGCCTATTTATTGTTTTATTTAAATATTTACCGTTATTATTCGACTAGTAATTACTGTTTATTTTTGACGAAATCACGATTATAATTTTGTATTTATATTGTTCGAGGTTAGGGTCGTGATTAAATTATATTAGAGATTATATTACAGATTACGCGAATGATTATGATCGTTTAATGTTTTAAGATAGAATAAAAATGTTAATAGTCTGGTAAGCGAAATTAAAATAAAAAATATCTCAATCACAGAAATAAAGATGGTTTTCCTAAATTTGACATTTTTAAATTTTTCCAAATTGCAGATCTATATTCCATCTATAATCACATAAAAAACTCACAAGATCCTAAATCTCTGAATTATCTAAGCGCCATTGAAAAAAATTATAGCGCTCGTCAATATATAAAAATACTACCACTTACGAATGTGCAAGATCACGCGTCAGCTATATACGACTAATTGTTTTTATGTGGAACATAGTGTCACTTTTATAATAAAGTTAAAACGCATCGATTTATTTTAAATGCGACATTGCGTCCAAATTACAGAACCTTATTGCGGAAAACAGAAAATATTCCACTGACACTGAATCAGCATATAACCCCACGAAATGAGTCAATCAAGTACCTAGAGATGTACATCGATTCGCGTCTAAATTGGAAGCGCCATGTCCGGCAGAAATGTTTGGAAATAAAAGCAAAAATGAGATGTATTTATTGACTAATAGGGAAATAACTCAACACTATCTATTGAAAATAAACGACTACTGTATATAGTCATTGTTAAACCTATTTAGATTTATGGAACACAATTACCGGGGTTGTAGTTGTATTTCCAATGTACATTCCGTACAAAGACGTCAAAATGTCGCATGCAATCACTTGAAACGTTACGAGCTTAATCGTGTAAAAAAAAAGGCCACATGCACGCGACCTTAATTCAACTACGGCAAAGCGCCTTACGGATTGTCGTAAGAAAGGAAAAATAGTCTAATATCCCGCGCTGATTTTGAAAAATCGTTCGACTTCATAAAATTTGCATATTTGAATAATTCGAAAATAAATAAGACACACATACAGCTTACGAAATATATTTACAACAACGCGAAAGCTAGTATAAAAACTAATCGGTATGTTGAAACTATATCGTTAAGAAAAGGAATTAGATAAGGAGATGCACTTTCTCCAGCTATTTAATGCTGCTCATCAAGAAATAATGGAAAGTTTAAATTTGCAACATACGAGAATCCGGATAGGAAACGATAGATTAACGCATTTAAGATATACTGATGATGTAGTCACTCCTACGAACCACCCGCTAGGAAGTAGAAAAAATGATGAATCAACTACCAGTATTAAGTGAAAAGAGCGGCCTTAAAATAAACGAGGAGAAAACGAAAGTTATGTACAATAAATATGCTGAGAAAACTGGTGAAATAGCAAATAATATGAAAAACGAAATTGAAGGACGCATACATAATACATGGGCCGCTTTTGGTAAATTAAAGAAAATATCAGAATAAAATAAAATACCTATATGTTTAAAAATAAATTATAATCAATGCGTCCTGCATGGTATAAGAAACACGCAGCATAACTAAAGGCAACTTAGAATGGATTAATAAACCACAAAGAATACTTGAGAGGAAAATGCTGGGGATAACTCTACAAGACAAGATGTAAAAATATCTGAAATAAGGAAGAGAACCAGAATAAAGGACGAAGAAAGAAAAAAGCGCCTGGTCCCTGCGATGTACCTGGCAAAATTTAAAGGAACGCAGGAGTAGTCTAAATATTTTTTCAAATTATTTAGCGATAGGTTTATCGTTACTGAAGACTACAAGGCAGAAAACATTTTTTTTTTTGTCACGGATCTCCACTGGCCAACCGGCATATTGGCCTACTGCAACAAATAAAACGTCTGATCTTCTACATTGAAATTATTGAAATAATGCTATTCTTACTTAGCGTACATAACTTATGACGAACCGGTTTTTTAATTGAAAATTTTGCTCGTTTTCAATAGATAACTTTTTGGTCAATTACCTAAGTAACCGGTACAATTGGCCTAACATTTAATTACTTCCGTTCCGTTATTACGCGTTTTTGTCCCTTCAACTGCTTAAAGTAAAAATAACTATAAATAAATCGCGTTTAAAATACAAATAACTTCATTAAGCGCTCTTTGTTACATCTTCGCTGAGACACACAACTACACAGGTTATTCGTAATCTCCCACGATATAGGTCTGAACTATTTAGAAAACAGGATGCTCCTTTACAAAACCGTGTTAAGATCAGCGTTTACATATGCCGTTCGATAACATGCTACGAAGATTTCAGAATGAAACGTTACGTTTAATTTACCGGTTACCGCGATACGTTAGTAACGACGCAATATGTTAAAATAGACACGGTTTAGGAGACAATCGACCAACTGGTTACGAATTTCAAGTATATCAAGTGACGAAAACTAATTGATTTCAGAACTAGAGCGTGCTTCAATGACAAGAAGGATGAAAAGAATGAAATCAGCGGACCTTGTATAGGAAGTAACTTCCACACATGCGAAGACATCGAACTCTGTTGTTAGATAGCCATATTAGGCTAGTTACAAGTTGACTGAAAAAAAAATGTATACGAGTTTTTTTTCTAAAAAAACATTTAGTCCACCTACGAATTATTTATTAGCTTCGTTTATACGAAATTACGATTAAAATAAAATCAGTTCGATCGATAACACCGGAGATGACGTAATCATCGAAAAGTATCGTGTACTCGATTAAAATTGACGTTTTTAATAGGTAACATTCGTGTACCATAAGCGTATAATGGAAATATTCCGAAATTCGGATATATTAAATAAAAATCAAATAAAATCGGCGATTTAATGATTCGTTATTTTTTTTTTTAAATAATGTTTTTATAGTCGAAAAGATTTGCCGTTGAAAGATTACAAACAAGATATTTTACTCATAACGGGAGTATTAGGTTCCTACGCGAATGTAGTCGAGAAATTACACCGCGATTTGGATAAAAACAAAGCTACCTTATTAAGAATAGAAAGAGCCGGCGATGTGTTATCCGAAGCGGTAAGACTTATTTTATTATATTTTATTTTTTATATATATATATATATATATATATATATATATATATATATATATATATAATTTAATTAATGAATCGCGTAAAACCTCAATAAGAATACGAAATTGAAAAAAGGTGAAAAATATTTGCTAAAGGAATGTCACCGTTTTATTTGTGAAGTTGTAGCAATCTTAATTGTCGTTATTATTATAAAATATTTCGTTCGATTTTAATTTTTTTTTATATTATTATTATTATTTTTATATTGCCGTGTGTAACTGCCGAAGGCTATTACGGCATGATGATTTAACAGTTAATAATGTTAGAACAGGAAAGAAATTGTATAATTCAGGAAATAGTTGAAGAACTGTTGAAGAGGAAACCCGGATGAATATGAGGTCGGTATGTAGGGCAGTACAGTAAAATATAACAAACCAGAGAGGAGTTTGCGAGTAAACAAAAGGTACATAAAAAGCAGAAGGGTTTGTGCGCTGGAGTAGATGGTGATGAGAGAGTTGATATGTGACCAAGATGGAGCCTGCTGAGTGCTATATAGTTGGAACGAAATAAATTGGCAGATGGTTTCAACAGGAAGTTATGATGGTATGAATTCCACTTCTATTGCCAGCTGTGGTAAATGAAATATTACAGGGCTGTGTTCAGTACTGGATCCGGCTAGGCTTTATAGGAGAACATAATATGGAATGGACTGCCCTATCCACCGCTTCGTTTACCACAATTTGACACAATTCCCTTATGACCTGGAACCCATAAGTAGGATACTGGATCTGTATCTTGTGATAATTGGTAAAGAAGGGATATTATATGCGATTAACAAGAGGATTTAAAGTAGTTTTTATATATATATATATATATATATATATATATATATATATATATATATATATGTATTATTACAAATTTGTGACTAGCCAGACCGATCGCCTTGTTTACTACCATTCGTGTATCCTCACAGTTCTTTACGGAATAATTAAATCCGTAATATTTGTCACCTTTCGTCTTCTAGTATAATACGCTGTATAATTAATTCGCTGACTCGATTACACAGTCGTCGTATATTAACTTCTTCTTGTACAAATCTTATACATCCGAATAAACGACATCCTTACACGACGAAGCGAGATTTATTTTGCCGATATTCACTTTTATTCGATCAGTCCGGTAATAATCGAGCACCGTTTACATATCCGTAATTTCAGCGTGATCTTCTATACCAAGGAATACAGTTTTTCACGACTTTCGAAAATCCCCCGTAATCCGTATCTTCTATTTTTCCGAGTTACTATCTCGACCGACTCCCAAGTATTTGATCGTGTCCGACTTAACTTATAGGTGGTGTATAATCTTCACGTTTTAACGTTAGCTAATAATTACAAAATATACTCGTTTCGTTTCAGCCGGCGAAAATGGCGCAAAGTATTTTGTTATTTTGCAAAGGTCAAGGATTATTAACATCGGTTACGTTACCGGGTATCGAACGTCAACGAACATTTTCAGCCGGTTCGAATGACGGCGATAAACCGCGTAAATTGTCTCGCGGAATGAGTATGGAAGATTACGACAGACCTAACATCAGAAGACTTTCAATTTCGTTTCACGAATCGTCTCCTCAGCCGGTATCTAAATAAGAACCAACTACTACTACATAACATATATATACACGAACACGTTTGCGTATTTTTGTTGATGCTGATGTTGTTATTATGGATACACCCACTTTTCTTTTGTCCACGCTTTAGCGTGAATTTAGAACATGAACGCACGATACGATCTTAATAAATTGAACGAAGTATAATTCGCACGTAAAGTTAAAAAATAAGAATACATCACCACCCGATATTTCGCCATTCGCCTGATTAGTTTTATAAAATAGTAAAAACGATTGATGATCATATTAAAAATAAATAATGTAACGAGACCTGAAATTTGTAGAACGTTATCCATATAAACATATGTATAATACACACATATATATATATATATATATATATATATATATATATATATATATGCACACTTCAAAAACTGACAAACCGTCATCAGTATATCCACATCTATATATCTATCAATATGTACTGTTACTGATGCAGAAGCCAGGTCCGATTCGAATATCGGTGTGCTCATTCCATATGCGTCTTTAACAGATCTTTTGTGTCTCATTAAATTTGCTCATAGAAAATATTGGAATAATATTTAAGTCTAACCTTTATCTAGTTCCATATTACAGATCGATTCAACCTCTAATACCCATAAAATCGTGGTTTACTGATATAAAAGTACCAAATAACATACTTCGATGTTTCATTACTACTTTATGTAGATTACGATTTGGAAAAAATCGTCTTCCATCGTCCCTATACCGATATAATGTTATAAATTCTCATTTTTATATTCATGCTTCTGATGACAACAAACTAGCAGATGCGGATTATGTATTTTTAGAATTACACAACAATCTTTATTAGATGATCAAATTATATTTCTCAAAGTACCATTGCCAATAAATTTGTCTTACCTACATACTATTAAAAATGTAGAACAAAATATAAATTATTTTTAATATAATAAAAAAAAATCGAAATCAGTTATCAACTATTATTTTAATAAATAAATAAAAAGTAATAAAAAAAAAACAACCATACGACGTCTAATTTATTTATACGGTCTGCATACATATACAAATAATAATAGCGATAATAATAAAACGATACATCAAACCTTTTGATGTTACCGATATTATATAATATACATGTGTGTGTTGTGTATTATCGAATATTATAAGCACTTCGAATAATATTAATTCCTGGATAGTGTTCATTACGTAAACACATATTCGGACACACACACACACACGCTCACACGATATATCAATTTTATTAATATTTGGAAACAAGACGTTTCGAAGCCAAAAAAAAAAGAATGAAAACGATAGAACACATACACAAACACACACATATATATAATTGTCGAACATGTTACAAAAACACCGGTAATCGTGCTTTAGCACTATTTGCATGTATTTTACTTTTTAAGGTCTGTACGATATTAAAAATTACGATAAAATCATACGTGTGAAACTACTCTCGTCTGTACACTGTATTGCAAAATAAAATAAATATACAGCGAATTTACGTGTTATTTCTAAAACTTAACAATAGCTGATGAACAATAATTTTGTTCGCGTATAAAAGAATACGATTATTAGCAGCTGGCATAAGATAGCGATTGGTAAATGAATGTTTACTCATTGATAATGATATATTTACATGCGTGCATGTCACTTGTAAGATAGCTATTATTATTATTATTATTATTATTAATATTATTAGTTAGTTTTAAATGTTATTATCGGCTTTAAAAAAAATGCTACCATTTTATCGTTGTTATTTTTATTCGCAATAAATTGTTACTCGATGAGTATACATAATTTTTTTTATATACTCGAAAAATGAAATTTTTCGTAAAATGACTCGGCGGAAATGGACGAGCTCATTTTCATAGCAGGACTTAGGCATATTAAATAAGCGATAACCATTAATGATGAAATCAAAACCGTAGTGCGGCAATTGGAAATAGATAACGTTATTTTTTGTAAACGTTTTTACTTATTGGAAATCTTTCTCATCACCGCTAACTGAATCTTCCATAAAGAAGTCGATTAAATTTACACAAATCTAAACATTTATTTTCATTCTGTATGCATATAAAAAAATAAAAATCGCCAACAATGACACAACTTAATCACATTCCCTATACTGCACATATATTTTAATATATATATATATATATGTATATATATACATATATCTTTTTTCTTCTTTAAGTGTCGTAGATTAGGCGGCATGGAACACTGTTGTACTGGAGTACACTCCAGCGTGCTGTTTTATGTTATCTATCCATTCAGTTTTTCTCCTACCTGGCCCGCTTTTACCATTAATCTTTCCTTGAAACATGACTTTTAATACCCCATATTCTTGTTCTCTGACCAAGTGCCCGAAATTATATATATATATATATATATATATATATATATATCGAGAGAGAAAAAAAGAGAGACGTTCGGTTGACATTGGTATTATTTAATCATTTAAAAAGCAGTATTATATATTTTGATATTACTTTATGTTTTCACCAGGTTTTTTTTTTTTTTTTTTAGAAGCAAAAAAGAAATATTTCTACGATGTTGGAAAATATAAAACTGAGAACACAAAAATAATAATAATAATAAAACGCTACAAATCATATAGAAATCATATTTTTTTCTTATATTCCGTGCAGATTACACTACACCATCGAGTTTATGATGTGATCAGACTTTTTTTAGTATGTATATAATCGAACGAGTGGATTTTCCACCGGCTCTATTAATGGTGAAAAGTTAATAAATTTCTCACTATTACTCTTAAAGACAAAAAATTGTAGATTTTCCATTGGTGCTATAAATGATGAAGAATTTGTGGAATTCACATGGACGTTATTAAAGATAAAAATTTGCAGATTTCCCACTGGCGCTATTAATTATAAAAAATGTATAAATTTTCTACAAACGCTATTAAGGATGAAAAATTTGTGAATTTCATGTTGCCCTTATTAAAGACGAAAATTCTCGGATTTCACATTGGCGCTATTAAAGATGAAAAATTATGATTTGTATCTTTCATAATGAAATAGCTTAATTACAGGTTTATTTGGTTTTCTCCGTTTCAGTTTTCCCCTTAAACGAAATTTACATATCTGCGCCCTTAAACAATTCGAAATTATTTGATCTAGCGTTTTTTGTGTTCAATTTGCCTGATAATTACGATGAGCGTATAAACATAACACACAGAACGAATAGCAGAGGTATGTTGTAAGTGCTATACTTTCGATATAATACGTAATTTAACGCTGGTAGAATATGAAAATTTTACAGCGCACCAATGCTCTACCATAAGTTAGTCCACATAACAGCAGACGTTAAATACTACAGAGCTATCAGGATTATACAGTAAAACTGGCGGTGCAATAGTGCGTTGTTGCAAACATTGAGTAATATATAATTTTTTCAATAAGTATGTTTTTATTAATTTTATCCTTTTCTTAATCACGTTATTGCGGTAAGGGGTTACCCTTTCATATTACATACGTTACAGATTCAAATACAACGTCTGTATTGTTTCGATAATCATTAATTAAATTGGAATTTAAATACTGTACAATTTTTATCGCGTACAAACTTAATTACTTATTTTGAAGTAAAATATTAAATAACAATGTCTCTGTTTGAATTAATATATTTATTAATTATTCCTATTCGAATTGTAAACACTATGCAGTTATCAATAATGTTTACCGATAGTAGGATCGGGATTCAATTCAGCCGGCGGTTTACTAGCGAAATCGCTAACCAATTTCTTAACTTCAGCAATCGCCTTTCCAGGATTTAAACCCTACGTCATAAACATATATATATATATATAGATGGCGTAAATGCGAAAAGCTTTGTGTTTTCTTTAATATTAGTGATTTAACTAATTTTCAATTGATTTTTTATAAAAAATCACTACATTCCACATTATAAAAAATTAATATATATAACACGCCGATAATTTACTACTCATGTCCATATATATATATATATATATATATATATAATGTAAATAAATAAAACTGTGTTAAAAATTATATATAATGAAATTAGATCGTTTCGAGTAAGATCGAATAGGTTAACATGAAGAATGAGTCCTTGAACAAAACTACTAATTTAAAAAAGTCCCAATTATTGATTCAGTTAGGTTAGGTTAGTTAGAAGTATGATTAATGAAAAAAGGAGAATAGCTCACCATCCGACCATGTTCAGAATCAGCAAAAATCACATTTAGATAGAAATATATTTTGGCCTTAGGGACTCATTCTTCACATCTCCCGATGAAATAATAATAATTTCTGGAATACTACCAAAACATACGCACAAGAAGAAAATTAAAATACCCAGGCACAGAAATATACCGTAAAGAAGTAATGTAAACACTTATGAAATTACACGTAGGTAAGATTAAATAACGTGAGGTGAAATATAAGTATGCTGATGACAGATTAAACAGTAAGTGCTTCATTCTCATTTATTCATATTTATTATATTTCAATTGTAAACCTATAATATTAATAATTGGATTTTTGCTTTATGCACAATGGTCGAAAAAATATTTGTGTATATGTGTGTGTATAATTAATGCGCATTTCGTAAAAACTGCGAAATACAAAATACCGTTATAGACTTACTGGATAATATAATGTTATCGATATAATTCTACAGTAGCAGAAAGTATAAGAGTATGCACATTTATGAATAAAACCATGTGAACAGATGATACTGTAATATATATATATATATAATTATTTTTTCGTTTATACCGTTAAATATAATTTTGTGAAAGACAAACGTTTTCTCCTGAAAATATTTAGTCGATAGACCTTACATTCGCTTCTATTATAATGATGTGCTCGAAAGCACGCGCATATCTTATTAAATAAACAATTCTTTAACATACATATAACATTGGAAATGTTTATGAATAATCTACAGTATACTGAAGATATAGCAATAATTGCCTCATCACAACAAAAAAATTGTTTTTCTGTATACTGCGGAATGTTGGACGTTAAAAACAGCTGATATCCCGTGATTTGATGGTTTTGAGATGTTCTGCTGGCCATGAATGTTGCGAATCTCGCGAACAGAAAAACGAACTAATCTCTCTGTGTTAAACGATATAGAATCTGATCTACGTCTGCAATATATAGTGACGTATAATATAGCGAGGTATTTTGGATATGTGATACGTTGGAACGGAGTGGAAAAATTAATTCTTAAAGAAATTGTAGAGGACAAAAGGATGCGGGGGAAGGACAGAAACCAGATATACAAATAGAATAAAACAATTAATTGTGGCCTCATCGCTCCAGCAAGCTATAAGACTTGCGGAAAATATGAACGTATGGCGGATAAGGTTGAAAACAGATGAAATATGTAATTTTACGACACTCAGACAGAGCTAACAAATATGATGATGATATATATACGCGGCTACTTTAGAAACGACTCTAACGATTTGGATGAAACTTTGTAGATACACGTCATGCATTAAATAATTGAATGTGGCCTGTATAAAAACTACGAATTTTTAAATTATAAACCCCGATCCCGACTCGCTCGTATGAAATTTTGAAATTTCGATTCGTTTCATCTATTTTTTCTTGATACTTATCTAAAAACAGGTCTAAAATTTTAGCTCGATCGCAGTAATGAATCTTACAAGCTAAAAATTTGCTTTTTACTGCATATGTATTATGTAATTACAATTAGAATTTTATATCGCGGGTATACCATTTCGATTTAAGATATCGGATCTTACGAATGTATTTTTTAACCTACGAAAGAATTATTTTAAGCGAAAAAATCGGTTTGAAAAATTTTAAAATTCATTTAAAAACAAATAAATAAATAAGGTTGCCTATTACCGATATTTGTCACAATACACATTTTCGATTGTAAATGCGGAAATCTATGAAACGAAATTCTACACGATTAAAATAGTTATAGTTACGTACGTAATGGTTTTTAATATAATATGGTTTGTATGTAAACATAATTTTCGAAAAAGGACGCGATTTCCAAAATTAAGTGCAAACACTTTAAACATAAAAATTCATAAGAACAAAAATATACAATTAAAAATAAATAACGTTACCTTAGGACAAGTTCGCGTACAGTTCATTATAGTGTGACAACGAAATAGCGAAAAAGGATCGGTCAATCGGTCTAATCGTTGCTTCGTATTTTCGTCTCTGGAATCTATTATCCAACGGTAAGCCTAAAAAAAAAAATTTATTGTAATGGCGCATTCCGTGTCGAATAATAAAATAATTGTTACTCGAAAATAAAAAACTAGTTATGAGAACATATTATTTTATAAACGTACTGCTAAAATTTGAAATGTGGAACGTAGCGATTTAAAAAAAAAATTAAAATCACTAAATTTTTACATATAAAAATGACAATTAAAAAAATAAAATATAAAAATATATAGTTTATAATAAAAAATATAATAGGAAAAAAAACAGAAAATAAAATGTAAGAAAAATACTTAATTTAGGTAGGTGTACAATATTACAAAAAATAACGAAGTGAAAAACAGGTTTAATTACAAAATAATTTGATAGTAAACAATTACATTAAATAGCCAGAAGATAAAAACATCGTGTCTCATATAAAAATTGATTAAGTTTATAATATACTTCTTAAAATTACTTCGAAATTTAGTTGTTTTAACTTTTTTTTTTTTTAATAATAAATAACCGGAAAATGAAGTCCGTCCTCGTAATGCGTAATTTTGTTTTCGTCAAAAGCTCGATATACGTCGAAGTTTACAAACCTAGTTTTTTTTAAAAAAAATAAATTCGAAAATAAACAAAAAAATATACCTTTAAAAAATAGTCGAAATACCAAATACATAATTTTAATAGTTTTTATACGATAGACATTTTTCGAATCACACACGATTCTGACAATTTAAAAAAAAAAATTAAAGAGATTTAATTTTTTGTTTTATTACAAATAACATTTTTTACACACGTCGGTGTTCTGATAATAAATTCATCGAACAGGCGTTTTTTTTTCTAGATAAATTCTAATAATCTAAGTCATTTTTTAAACGTATTCATCACATAATGGCAGAAAATAAAAGGCAAAGATTTATTCGCATCTGAAAAGAAGTGCTCCTCTTCTCATATGCAGAAAATAATAACCTCGAAAACATAAAAACTAAAATTAGTTTCATACGCTATAAAAATATTTTTTTCTACATTAAAAAACTCATTTCTTGTTTCTCCACATTTTCAATATATATGTTGACGATTATTCGCATGGTCGCTGATCTGTTAAATGTCCGAAGTAATATTCAGCGGTATGTTCAGTCGGTTTTTCGTTTTCTAACCAGATTTTCCTTCTTCTACCTGTTCACTTTTCCCCATGACATTTCTTTCGGTTATCGTTTAAAGTCAACCAAATACTTTCTACGTCTCAGGACACGATCAATGCAGCGTAATTTCCGTTTGTTTATAGTACTACCAAGTTCTCATTCTTTAATTGCTGCAATAATGATTTATTCGATACCTTTTACGCTCATAATATCTGTAACATACTACGATAAATTACATATCGAAGATGACTTAACATCGATTTTTGAATTGCCCAAGCTTTTAAACACGGACGATACATAACGGAAAATTCAACGTTAACGAATTACCCAGAAAGGTTGTAACGATTACTTATAGTATAATGAACGTCGTATATGAATCAATGGAAATTATTACACATATTCGTGATATTAAAACTACGAACTTGGTATTATACAAACCGATATAATTAATACTTCTACATTTGAAAAATTATTAATTATAAAACGCAGTAAAATCGGCTCTGATTTAACATAAGTTTAAATTCAAAAATAAACACACCGCTGTACAACAACATAATAGAATAAAAATTATCGGAGACGGTATTTAAACAAAAACTACAACAAAGAGGATTTTTTTTTAAGTATTTGATAAAATAGGACATGATGGTATAATATCTAAATTCAAAACTTTATTGCCCAGGAAATATTATTTACTGTTAAAGTCGTATTTACACACATAAAACACGCACAATTTCTTGTGTATATTTCATCATGGTTGCGAGTCCTGTAGGGGCTCCCTTATGTAGATTATATACAGCAGACTGTCAACAGAGCAATATCTACAAATGATACTTTACTGATCGCATCGAATACAAATGCGGATAATGCTATCTCTCCTCACCAAATAAACTAGATAAATTGTATCAGTGGACACAGAAGTAAAGATTAAATATAAATCAAGAAAAGTCAATTCGTGTTTAGTTTCTAAAAGAATGATTTAGAGAAAATCTTCAGTAAAATAATGTAGTTTATACCTAGGCCGGAAGTTAACGAGAAAAATTAATACCCTAAACAAAATAACTGGGTTTGAAATGAAAAGGATATAATTCCGAACTGTCGTTATAAAACTCGAAAAAGAGTATGGAGTTATTCTGCAGACAACTAATGTGCGTAAAAGTCCAATAAGATCTTACCAAAACAAGCCGTTAAGTTTAATCTAACTACGTGTCCATGGAAGCCGTACATAAAGATTAAAGAAGGTAAACTCTGTACTAAGGAAATTATCTATAAGCAGGTTCAAATGTACTTCACCCGGTTACGTATTTATCCGAACCTGCTAACAGCTTCACTACACTTACCTACTTATAGATAAGAGACTTAGTTTCACAGCCTTAATAAGGTGAATGCATCGCTGGGTGCACGCTTCACACGCGTATATTACTTAACTAACTAGTTATAAATTAGTGTTAATAAAAAAAAATTTAAATAAAATTCGTAAATTGTAAGCTACCTGCATTAAAGCGGCCGGACCCAAATATTTATCACCATTCCACCAGTAAGAAGGACAAGATGTTGAACAACAAGCGCATAATATACATTCGTAAAGTCCATCCTAAATAAAGAAAGCTTTTAATTGTTGTAGTCATAAAACATATATATATATATATGTATGTGTGTGTGTGTAAATGTATATAATCATAATATAAAGTAAAAACGATATCACATTAATAGAATCAAACAAGGTTCGAAAGTTTTATAAGATCAAATCAATAGTATCATCAAGTTAAAAATAAGTGGCATTCAAATGTTACACCATTATCAATTTTTTAACAGTAATAAAACGTTTTGTAAAATGTTTTGAGAAAGATTTGTTAGTATTCGATGAACTCAACTTATTTAGTGTAAACAAAATTTATCACGAATAATTTTTTTTTATATAGTCAGATTAAAAATTAATCGACTCGGTGTTTGATTCTGTTAATGTAAAGACAATCGAAAGGGTTAAATCAATTGGAAATATCATGTGCACCGAACCGCGTCGAACGAATAACTTCGCTATAAACCTCACGGATTATAGAAAATCCGTAATTTATCCCTCTATTAAAAATCATAAAGTATCCTTTATAAACGCACGTTAAATTTCCCACTGATTTATTCCTTCGTACAAGATGAATTACATAGAGACGAAACTCACTAGTTTTGATCTGTCTTTAATACTTTGCACGTACTGATATTCACCGTTAGCTTCTTTCTTTCTTTGTAACCAAGGTTCTATCGATTTATACTGGTTATAAAAGTTAGTTAGATCTGGCACCAAATCTTTAACTACGTACATGTGAGGCAACGGATAAATTTTCGTAGTTTTACTCGTGTTCGTATCAATTTTGCTAAAAATGCGAAATGCACAATAATAACTACCATTTCATTTTTTCACACATAATTACATTACAGGCATATATATATATATATATATATATATATATATATATATATATATATATATATATACATATATATATATATAGGTTACATATAATATTAAGAAAATATATCTTTACTAAAAATGTAGTATTACGACGTGCACAAAACACTGGTTTATTTAGTTTTTTAGGTCTGAGCATTCGCCTAATCAATTTAGATAAATTGTTTAATGGTTACAAATTAATGAAAAATACATAAATTAAAAACAGCAGAAATAGGATTAGTAAAAAATTTCTTAAGTTGGATCAGCATTTTATTTCATGTCAACAAGTAGAAAATACATCTTATTTAGGGAACTTATAAATTACCACGGAAGATTTAGTCTAATTTTGACCAAATAATTACACTTAATTTTATATTAATGTTCTCTGATTTAAGTTTCCAATACGCTTCCATTTTGAAATGTAACTATTGTATTCCTAAAACCTTCTAATTATAGATTCATAAAATTATATTGGCGAAGGATTTAAACATATAATTACCTAATACAGGCTAATGTATTTACACCAGCAATATTCATAGCACAAGATCCACAAATACCTTCTCTGCATGATCTTCTGAAAGTAAGCGTAGAATCCATTTCATTCTTTATTTTAATTAAAGCATCTAACACCATAGGGCCGCATCTAAAAATAAATGTAACTAGTCAAAATAATTGACAGTTTAACACTATCATATTTCAAAAAGCTTGCTTTTCAAAGGTAATTTAAAATGTTACACATACACCGCACATAATACACATAAACAAAAAATTATACATGTAACGTATACGTGCTTCTTTAAGTCAATTTTATATTCTTTCATATATGGTTTCTGTTCTTTCTTGTGCGGATCCCATCTATATACGGAAAATATTTTTATTTTCGATTCGGAAGCTCCTTGTGATTGAGACAATCTGTTATTTGTACAGAATAACTTCACCTTTAAAACATAAACAAAAATTTAAAAAGTTATACTGTGCATGCTACCATATCATGATCACTCATAGTACTATGAATTGCAATATCTAAAAATAGATTTGAGTAATTTTTACATACCATCAATTACTCACAGACGTACACACAATACACATGTAAATATATGTAATAAAAACTTTCAACTATGAGCAGAAGAAATGGGAGCTAATTGCCAAACTGTAATGCTAGAACAAAGTTTTTAATAATATATTATATACATAGATAAAACAGGGTATAGCAATTACAAATGAATTCGTGTATAGCGTCATTTAGAGGTTAACCGGATTTCGTGTGTTAAGGCTTCTAAACAGAATTAAAGTTAAGGATTGTATAAGATTTATCAATAACTTTTCTTAAATCTATTATATAAAGGAAATTTACTTTCAGTTCACTTTTCTGTATTTTTTAAGTAATTACCCCCTTAAAAAGATACATTTCAGGGATTAAAATACGAAAAGAATGAAAAACCTGCGTCACCTGCGTCGTGAATACTTGTAAAATTGTTTATTGCATTTATATTAAAGAAAAGTTGGATTACTTAGTTTATAATTTCTTAAGTTATTTTAAACAGGCACCATTAAAAGGAAATTTAAATACATTAATATTAAATGAATGTTACATATAGCACAATTTCAAACCAGATTAAAAATTTTAATACAACTGAAACAACCAAAAATATAAATTAACAACCTGTGGTATAATAAACTTGTTAATATTCTGTTGTAGTAAACCATTTTGTATGTAGCTCATTTTTATCAAAAATAAACTGTTCCAAAATCACACAAATAACACACATAAATAAAAATAAAAATAAAAATAATATAGAGTGATCGATTTTACTAGTCCAGGCAAAAATAAATGTACAGTGTACATAACATACTGACATTACATGAACGAAGTATAAATTTTAAATTGATCATCAATGAAACTTATTGAAATTTAAAATATATAATAATGAAAATTTAGAATAATTTTATTTAATTTATTACCTTAGTCATACTTTAAGTATATACAAAAAGTTACATAAATGTAATTGTATATACAATACCTTTTTTTAATCTAGGTAGTATCTTTTATTATTATTATTTGTTAGATGATTCGGTCGAACATTTAATGTGCTAACATTAATATATTTTTACTTATTTTTTTCTAATAAAAAACTTTTTTCTTAAATTTCTATTTATGCTTGTTACCTTATTGGCTATACTGTTAGTGTCCGACTTCTTGTTTACACGGAATACAATTTTTTGTAAGTAAAATTATTCTTGAAGTTGAATATATGTTACTCAGAAGTTTCTTTTGTAATAAAAAATTGTTTGCTAACAATATGCGTGAATGTAATTTAACAAGTCTCGTTTCGGGCAGAAAGTAAGTTATTGTTTATCTTTAACGTTATTAAATATTCAATCATTTATACAGCTCGTACACTGAATTTTGATATATTTATTCGTTTTGACTTTCTTTTATAGTTTAAAAAGGGAAACTAGTTACAAACCGAACAATATTACCAAATATGAAGATATTATAAAATCTGAGCTCGATCGACGTTTATACAGAGGATTATGTTTACAGAATGGGTTGAAGGTTCTATTAATTAACGATGTTGAAACGGATAAATCTGCGGCTTCTCTAACAGTTGCAGTAGGTTAGTACGATTACGTTTTGCGATATTTTCTTACTCATTACTATGTTTATGTGTTAGGAAAACTTTAATTCAATTAAATTCGTTTTATCGCTATTTCCCCACTTGTAGGATCCATGAATGATCCTAAAGACCTCCCTGGTTTAGCGCATTTTTTGGAGCATATGTTATTCCTTGGCAGTAAGAAATACCCGCAAGAAAATGATTATCACAAATTTGTAAGTGAACATGGAGGAATGACGAACGCATATACATCAGATTATGAAACGAACTATTATTTCGATATTAGTCCAGAACATTTAACAGATGCCCTTGATCGGTATCCATAAATAATTCTTTATTCCTATTATTAAGTATTGTGTGAATTGAAAAATAATTGAAACTCTATTCACAGAATTATGAATTTATTTCCTTCATATTTAATTTTGATTGGATTTAGTTAAGTTTAAAATATAGACGATATCTATTAATATTTTAGTTATTGAATGATTGTTAAGTGAATTGGAAATTTCTTGATAATAAGGCTTATGT
Source organism: Coronaproctus castanopsis (assembly GCA_032883995.1). Classification (NCBI taxonomy): domain Eukaryota; kingdom Metazoa; phylum Arthropoda; class Insecta; order Hemiptera; family Monophlebidae; genus Coronaproctus; species Coronaproctus castanopsis. Next base: position 61,475,087 of record CM065053.1, read on the forward strand.
TTAATTAACATTAACTTATGGTATGATATAAACCTGAACCTGTTAAATATGTTAGCTTGTCTTCGTGTTTTGTGATTATTTATAATTATATACGTATATTATAAACTCATTGAATTTATGGATAAAAGATACGAACTTCAATAACTAAATTTAAATCATTCCTACTCTTTTTTGTATATGATTAATACTGAAATAACTGCGAAATTTCAAATTAATATAAATTATCATGTACGTTTTCAAAATTATTTTGTTTCTCAATATCTGTGTCGAAACATTAGTTGGTATTCATAACTAAGAGAATTTGAAAAATAACGTCTGTAATTTTTTTTAATGTTTACATTTTTCAAAGCGTCCTTATCTACTTCCTTAACACATATTTTTTATACGTATATATAAATGCATTTTTTTAATATATGTTACATACATTAGTATGATAAATAATATAATAACAATGTAAGTTTTAATACCTGTTTCATCGACAGTTATAAATAATTTCATTGTTAGTATACTTAGGAAACCAAGTATAAAATACAAGAATAACAATGGTTCAGTGTTAACTATCTTTTTCATCGTGCTTTTAATGCAATAATTCCAGAATTTTAAATATATATATATGTATATATATATATATATATTCATATGTATGAGTACGTTGATGTGCGTGTAAATTGTTATATAACTTATCAGTTCTTGTAAATATAATAAAACATGTATAAATATCTACCAGTGAACAATTATTATCATCCTCATTTGAGAAACTGTATTTAGTTAATCCTGAAGTAGTATTTATTTTTTAATGTTATATTAAATTGTCCGAAATTCATTAAAATAATTATCTTTATTGACGATCATGTAACAACTAATGTACGTTTATCACTTCTGATGTCTGATTCGTGTATGGTACGTGAAAGAAAATTTTGATCTATTAAACATTAAGTATTTTGGTTTTTACCACATTCTCACTTTAATGGATAATATTATATAATGGTTATAAATTATTTCGCGGTTAATTTATTTCTATCTGTATAAACGAAGTAAAGAGTTATATACTTTTTAAATTAGAGTCTCAATGTTGTACATAAAGCAGTAGTTATTGTCATTTATAACAACAATTTTACTAAGATTGAAAGAATATTGAAAATTAGTCGAAATTACATATCGAATATTATTTTATAATAATTATAATTAATTAATGAAAGTATCTAAAATAAGCAAATGATTGTTATCACATATTTTTGCGTTATTTTTTTATCTGATTTGTTGAAAATAATATTTAAAATAGGCGTTTATCTTTAGATTGTTACAGTCTTACCTTGTTTCCATCTATACACGTTTTAATAATGCATTTTTATTAATGGAATATAATTATTATCTATTTCATTATAATAAAATTTAACTCGTAATTTTAAAGATATAATCGATTGAACCTTTGAAGGATAATGTATAAAGTGAAGTAAATTTGTTAACGATCTATCAAAAAATAAAATGAAATATATTTTACTTTTTGGTGTGCATTTTAAAAACCTATTATTATTTTTAATGAAATGTCGGCATTATTGGTTTTTGGCGTCGATGTAGCAATTGATAAACAGGTTAAACGGTCAAATTTTATTTGTATCTTTCAAATTCGTCGCTTCGGTGTTTTTTCTATTTTAATTTTTGTACTTCGTGTTCTTTTTGTAGATTCCACATGGCTTCTTTAAAGATAAATTTAACTTTATATATATCTTTAATATGAATAGCTTTGTTACGATTTAATTTAGGTTCGCACAATTTTTCATTGATCCGTTGTTTACGGAATCGGCTGTTGATCGTGAGGTAAACGCTGTAAATTCAGAACACGAAAAAAATATACCCGTCGATGCATGGCGTATAAGTCAAGTTCATAAGGTGACTTGTTCACCAGATCATGACTATAATCATTTTGGCACTGGTAAATTGCGACACTAATCAGTTTTAATTTTATCAATTTTCGTCGTTATAGAACTATTATTTTATAATTTTCCCTCTGTTATTAGGTAATATTATTACGTTAGACAAAAATCCGAAAGAAAAAGGCATAGCCGTACGAGATCGTTTAATAGAATTCCACACTAATAATTATTCGGGCAACATTATGTGCCTCGTCGTTTTAGGGAAAGGTAAAAACGTTACTCTGATAGCGTTATTTAAAAATTCGTAAATTTTTACTCAATATATTTTGTTTAAAATTTAAAAGTCAGTTACCATACACAGAGAATTAATAATGTTCTCCGTGGTCGGCAAGTAGATGGTTATCCTCGCTTTAAATTACTTTATTATTTTTTTTATCGATATATAATTTTATTATTTTTTATGTCACAATTTACTGCAACACCGGCTTTTATTCAATTATTGCTTCGTAGATTACCCCCTAAAATATATTTAATGGTAGCCTTCGTACTCTACCATTTCGATTTATAACGATAGTGCCACTATTGATGTAGTTGTAATTAGAATGGTATAAAGTAATATAAGATAAAAACACTAAATAACATGCTACATAAGCTGGCTGGAATTATGTACAATGGTACTTAGAACGTCAGCTTTTTCCTTGGCTTATTCAGTGGCGGAGTATACAGCCTCTGGCTGGATAAATAGCGCACGTGTAAAGAAGGTGAACGTAGAATTGAATGCAACAATGAGGATAATCAAAGGGACAATGAAATTTACCCCAACGAAATGGATCCCAGTACTGTGTGATATTCTTCCACCACATATAAGAAGAGAAGAAGCCAAAAAAAATGAATGGTCAAAGTATCTAACAGCAGGCTGATGTACCTATAAATCAAGACACAAACGCCCTCAAATGGCTTAAATTAAAAAAAAAAAAAACAGTTTGTAAAACAGCTAAAGAGCTTATCAAAAATGTATCTCACCTAAATATAACCGGTCCAAATTGGGACCAGAAAAGACATGATCACCATGAACAACAGATCTCCAGAATTCGATTTAAACAATGGGTTAAACTGAATCGGTTGAAGACCCAACATGGAAGAAATAACCACATGTTGTTGGGAACTTAAAAACAGCGTCAGCTGCGGCTACGTAGTAGATTTCCAAACAATATACCATATCCTGAATATTTCAACGCGACCGTCAGCTGGCGGATGGCAGGAAGTCAGAGACCTTTCAAGTACCGTCAAGGAATGAATAAAAAACTTGGACATACGTGTAGAATTATGACAAATAGCTCGGAGACATACGCTTAATAATAATAATAATAACCATTGTCGATATTTAATTAACATTGGAACGTCGTTTAATAAATCTCATTCTCGAACGACAGATGATCTTTTATCTTTTCTCGGACGAAATTATTTATCAGTTATGTTTAACGTGTAAATACTAATAATTCGGTGTGTATCTTTTAAATCTTTTTAAAATATAAACGAATAAAACCTTAATTTTTTTAAACGTTTACGAAATTGTATAATTATATGAAAATATTTAGTTTTCGTTAAATTTTAAAATAAACAACTTATTGTAGAAAATTTGGACGATTTGGAGAAGACGGTTTCCGAAACTTTTTCCATTATCAAAAATAACGACTTAAAACCGTTTGTATACAACGAATCGCCGTTGCGACCAAAAGATTTAAAGAAGAAGTTATACATTGTACCCGTAAAGGATATTAGACAAATGAAAATTATATTCCCAATACCAGATTTAACGCAATACTACAAATCAGCGGTATATAATTTTTTTTCTTTCGCATTTAGTAGTAACGCAATATGTGACTGATTTATTACTCGAAAAAAGTCATTTACGTTATACATTCAGTTTCGTTATTGAACACAAATGTGTGCTGGCACGTCTAATTTGACATCTCATATTTCGATAAGAGTTTTATGCTCTCTAGATGTAGTATACATCGCAAAAGTTCGTAACTAAAAATTGATTAATTGAAATTTGCCGATTATCGTTCATTTATATTTTAGTGTAATTATTCACCTTATAAGTTACCTTGAATTTATTTTAAAGGAATTTTGGATTTAATTTTCGAATTTAACTCGGCAAAGTTTAAAAAAAATTCACTTTGCACCGAGAAATAATTTGATGTTTTCATTTAATTTGAACAAATTTTAAACGTAATATGTCACCAGATGTATAGTTTGCTTCATTATTTATATACGAAGTAGCTCGTATACCAAAATAACGACGCGAATTAAAGATTTTATATATATATATATATATATATTGTAAAATTCTGAAGCGAGATTTTAATATATCAAAAAATTAATCATAATTTTTCGATTACATTTATAGATATAATTTCTGTGTAATCAAATTGATGAGAAATAGTTCTGTTCAAATTGAACCCGTCCGGTTACGCGTTATTAATTTTGATCGCAAAATTATAAATATTAGTGTATGTAGTATCAAAAAAAAAATTAAACGATTACCCATATTTTGGTACGTTTTTCTGTTTTTGAGATGCAGGTCGTGCTAAATTACTCAAGAAATTAAAAAAAAATATTTTATATATATATGGAGAACAATGAAACGATTAAAACGATCCTAACGTTTCCTATAATTTCTTTAGACATGCTGGAATTATTCTTGATTTGTTTATAGCGTAAAGATATTTTGAACGAGTATTTTTTTTATACTTTTAAATAATTTTTATTTTTAGCCTGATTTTTACGTCAGCCATCTGTTGGGTCACGAAGGCGTGGGCAGTTTGTATTCTCTTCTACGAGAAGAAGGATTGGTCAGTAGTTTAACCACAGGGACAAATCGTTTGGCAGTTGGTATTAGTGAATTTCAAATCATCATGCAATTAACTGTAAATGCGATGACCCGAATTGACGATATTATCGCGTACGTGTTTCAAGTAAGTTTTCCTATCTAAATACCTATCGTTTCGAATATCACGATCAATGCTAAATTATTTAAGCGTAATTTATCGCAATTACGTTCGCTGTCTGAATATAAGTTTATCGTAGAAAATGTTCAAAGCGGTGTTTAGAAATTTTCAGAGTAAATGACACGCTGATAAATTGTTGTATTCGGGCATTAGTTTTCAGCATAGAATATCTTCTTCGGAGAAATTCGCAATAACTATAATTTCCGGAATTACGAGAAAAATAAATGTATCAAACGAAAATGTTTAATATGTATGTGCTCGCGTGTCTACTGTTTTTTATAAAAGTAATTATTTTCTAGGTAGTACGTATTTTTTTTATACAGTTCTAATCCTTTTTACGAATGTCACCGCGCGGTCTGTGAGTTACCGGTATCGTTAACCTTTTATTTACTCCTGCCTAAAATTATTTCAACTCTTTAGTTCGAAACGTAGTTTACTGATCATTTTCTAACCTATCTAATTATCATCTTTTTTATAGAACTCATGGAGTTGAATTTTTCAACATAAATACATCTGTTCGATGTCGTCGACCGTAAACCCGGCGACGATGTCCTTCGCGAATTTAATTTTAGCGTATTTCGATATTTTACCATCTCTACGTATGTACGTATAATTCTACCCTCGCAGCAGTTGTTCTTTTTATCTCAATATTCTTATGTTTTTTCTTCTTTAGTTCGAATTATTTCTATTAAGCTTCATCTATTAACTCGTCTCTGTTGATTAGTAGAAAGCGTTGAAATCTGTTTAATCTTAATCGTAAATTCCGTTAATAATATGTTCGATTTTGTTTAATCAATTTAGTTTAGTACGTTTCTTCTCTTACTCTATTATTCATTCATATTATGTCATTCCATCTCCCCATCTACGAGTCGCTTTACTTACGATAGCTGCTCGCGTAAGTTGAAGAATATAGAATTAACAGCATCCTTGTAATTATTATTATTATTCCGGGCTTATATTTTGTTAAACACGTCTATATCGCTGTTTACGACACCAGTGCTGTATTAATAGTTTCTTCTCCTTTTAATTACTCATCTCGTCAGATGATCGTAATGACGATTACTACGCATTATTTATCATAGTTAATCCTATAATCTCATCACAATTGTTCATTCTATTTACACACGCACACACACATACATACATAATGTATATATATGTATGTATGTATAACAAAGATGTTCTCCAAGTCAACGAGCTCGTCTAATTCGTTGAATAATAAATAACGTATTAATTTCGGACGAATTTAATTAAAGAATGAAAACTTATTATATATTTTTTTAAGTATATACATTTGTTGAACACAAATGGTATTCATAAGTGGATATACGATGAAAACAGAACACTGGAGAAGTTGACGTTCCGGTTTAAGGACAAGGAGTCACCTCAATGGTACGTTACAAAAACGGCCACAGCTTTGCATGTAAGTTTCCATTATTATTAATATTATTATTATTATTATTATTATTTTGTTTCAAAATTATTTTATTAATATTTAGCGTCGAGTATCCACGTCGGAGGTCACATTTGTATTTTCGACGTTTGGGTGTGAACTACGTTTTTGTTTTTCGTTTTATGGCTTATATTAAGTAATTATTATTAAAACGTGTTTTGTATACTCGATAATAAGCCGATAATGTTGTAGGAATATCCGTTCGAAGATATATTGTACGGTCCGTATGCGTTGGAAGAATGGAATCCCGATCGAATTCGAAACCTATTAAAACGATTACGTCCCGATAATATGAGGTAATTAAATAATATTACTATCTTTTTTATTTTAATTAAAAAAAAAAACAAAAACAATAAAAACGCTTTTATATCATATCGCGAGATATTTAATAAAAACTGTCTGCTTGTTTCGTTGGCTACATCGTCGGGACATTTGTATTTTATATTTTGTTAAGTTAAATATGTATCACCGTGGAATCGCTACGAGAAACTACATTTATGTACTCGATAGTATGTGTATATTTTCATAAACGAAAATACGAAAAAAAAAAAAACCAAGTACGCACTACCTGGCGGAATATGTACACGCTATTAAAATAATCAGTTTAGTAGAGTAACAAAATATTTTATATAGTCGGAACATAGAAAACTTTGGGAAGGAATATACACTAGTCACCCATCACTTAGTACGAACAATTATCTGTTCCTATATTTCCATGGGTTTATTTTTATCTTTTTAAACATTAGGCGTAAAGGAATTGTACTTATCAGCAGATTGCGATTCGGGCATTACTTGTTATTTCTTATGCAACTTCCTCCCTATACTGAGCGTTCAATTTGCCGTCCTGATCGTGATGTCCTTCTTTAATAACATTACATTCTGTAAACTGTGTAACAGTTCTCTGTGTAATGTATTGTCCCTTTATCGTCACGAGAATTTACATATGTTTCCAGATGTAGTGATATTTCTGGAAAAGTTGTTCGCATTTATATAAACATAAGCTAGTTCGTGTATACAGTATTACGTTGGGTAAGCTGCATCCCCATTAATAACAAAAAAAAAAAAAAAAAAAACGCAACGAGCCAGTTTACAGAAAGGTCAAATAAAATCTCTATCCAGCAAATATATATAACGATTTATACGTTTAAAATAGGATACATAGAAACGGTAAATCGTTTAAAGAGACCATGTCCTGGACTAGTGGAAGTGTCGATTTTATAACGGGAAAACGTTAATCATGCGACAGTGACATTTTCAATACAGCGAAAATAGTCTATAGATAATCTGTTTCATGAATTTTTTCACACTACCCGTACATGCAGTTTGGCCAGCCGTATAGCGTAAAACAATTATGATTATAAGAATTTCAATTTGAAACGAACAAAAAAATGTATATATATATATATATATATATATATGTGTGTGTGTGTGTGTGTATATATGCTAATATATAAAACTGTAGTGTCTGCCTGTGATTTGCGAATATTTTAATTATAATATCATTACATTGGGCTATTTTATCACACATAAACAGAAAATCTATTTTTTTAAATTTTTGTTTCTCCGTCTCTTCCGATTTAAACTTAGAAACTATTAAAGCAATAATGATGAATTTCGCACAGCCTATATTATCGGATTCGTTCTAAGTTTTATTTCACATTGATATATCACGAATAGGACAGAAATTATAAAAATTTAAATTTTTAAAGAGTAGGAGACAGCGATATATCTGTCAAATCGTTTAAAATTTAACACGTTTTCCAGTTCAAATATACCTTCACTACAAACACCCGTCATACAAACCACTTTTTGTTGCGTTAGGGGCGTGGCTGAGATAATGGACGGATATATTTATATTATATAGTTAAAAGAACGAGACAGCGATATTGTATTTAAAAAAATAATTACGCAGGCGAATCCGTGGGTAACTTCTGTTAATGTATGCTGTAACGTTGTATTAAACAGATCATTTCTGTAAACTACGCAAATTGTATATTTTTTATTAGAAATTGTATTCATTTAATTATTTGTTGTATTCTTTAAAAATTATTCCATATGTTTAAACTTTTGTTCGGCAAATTGCAAAATTACAATCGCATAATATTCCTTATGATTTACCGTTTTATTATGTGTTTATAAATAAGAACAAAAAAGTATATTTGTATATATAAATCAAAGAATTATATATATATATATATATACATATGTGAAGATTATGTATTCGTACAACTCTCATATCGGAACTATATAAGAATATTTAAAAAAAAAAGGATTAATTAAAATACATTAAATTACAGTAAAAAGTAACAAAAACCACTAAAGACATACAATCCGTTATAGATGTATGCATATGGATATAAATATATAGATAAGTAGTAAAGTAAATTGTTACAAATAAAATTGTACATACGAGGAAACATCTAACGAAGTTAGTGTAAAGTATAGCAAATACCTTAATAAAACAAATTATACTTCAGTCTTCTATGATTTCACATCTTTTATATCTTAATAATCATGATTAATTATAGTTTACTATTGCTCCGACAGCAGCGATAAGTCTATAACCGATGCATCTGTTGTACAAATTTTTGGAATATATATGCGCAGTATCTTATGTATAGGCTAAATGTAATATATCGTCAATGGCATACCTAGGCGCGTTTAATATAATTCAGGAACAATTATTTTGTACGGAGTTTTAGATGTATAATGATAAATAGGGCGTGCGTTATATATATAAGTATTAGACGAATAACGGATTTATATAGGATTAGTTTAATAGGATGAATGGGAAGTCATTTTTGCATTCGCTCTTGGTTTGTTTATATTTTGATTTATGTGACATTTTGTATAAAATAACGTCTCATTTTTTAAGTTTATAGCATATTCCACAAGTAATTAAGAGCCTTAGCTTCAGTTTTAGAAGTATTCGCAGCAAGTTTTCATTTGTTTAGAAAACTTTCAACATTCGTAAAGGTCTATTGAAATCGATTTTCTGCGGCACTTATTCGATAAAATGATATGTACAAGAGCAATATCGTCAACATACAATTTTGTATTCACACCTAGATGTGTAGGAATGTCATTGATATCGGGCTAAGTATACTACCCTGAGGAGACACTCTCGGGGATAGTTTTAACAGAGGATATATCGGTCTTAATTTTAACACAGAGGTCACGGCAATCTAAATAGTTGTTTACAGGTAGCATTAATGCGGTATAAAAGTTTGTTCGTATCGTTTTATAAATATATATTATGCCAAACAGGATCAAAGACCTTCTCCGTGTTAATAAGTAATATCAGTTACACAGCATCACATATGGTAGCTACATCATAAATAATTATAAATGTTTTTTAAATCCAAATTGATTATCATTTAAAATATTGTTGTCTAAATAACAACGGAAGATTTTCACAGGTTTTGAAAAGATTTCTATTTTATTACTAAGTTGATAATATTAGCCAAAAAGACAGTACCTTTCCGTGTAGTTCTTTTTATCAGAATTCTTGAAATATTATCAGGACCCACTGACAGTGTATTTTTTAAATGTGTTTTCCAACTTCAGCAGGACTAATCACGATTGAATCAATATCAAAATATTACTATTGATATTTTTTTTTTTACAGTACACTTAATCAATGTATGACGATGTTTTTTTTTTTTTTTTTTTTTTTTTTTGTGAATAAATTTTGTATTAAATAAATTATGGTTATAAAGGTGCAGGGAACTAGTGTTCTTAATAGATAACTGTGTGTAAGTGTTGAGTACCTGAAACAAAAGGAAACATCCAATATAGTACAAAATATAAAAAGGTGTGTGCGATAGTTCCCGGCAATATAACTTAAAAATAGTTACCCATAAAACCTCTAATTTAACCAAAAATTAATTAGAACAAACTGTAAATAATTATGTCATTGCCCACGTGAATATCGAGCCGTCATTGCAAGCGACTAAAAGGAACGTGGCAATCTCAGGAATTTAATTACTTCGTAATTTCCTCGCAATGACGTTAAAACAAATAACTGCTTTTTTCACAGTTTGTGTTATACTGTATGGAATAAGGGATGAGAAACATAGTCCCCTAAACCATCAAAAATGTGTGTAAAATGAGTTTGTGTAAATATAGATATAAATATAAAAATTAATGTTATACAAACAAAATAGTGTATATATATATATACATGTACAATTTCAATAAAAAAGAAAAATAAATATATTAAAATAATAACAATTTTAGACAATATTATAAAAGTAGCAACATTAATAATACAGTGAATGAAGGTAATGACCATGAACAAAAGATCCGGATTCACGGTTGAATTGATGGTTAGTAGATAAACTGAAATTTTACCTATATCTTCTATAATATAAAAATGAATCGCTAAATGTTTTGGTAAGCGGATATCTCAAGAACGGGCACACCTATCCAAACTAAATGTTTAGGCTTTGTTCGGACTATTTAGTAGATGGTTTATGTGAAGTTTGCACAAAATCGGTCGAGCGGTTCGTCATTTATCACATTTTTTGTAACAAATTATATAGCGAATTTGTTTTCGACTATAAATCGCTTACGTTTAGAAATACGAAAAAAAATTTTATTACCTAAGTCGATCGTCGTAAAAAAAAACGATTAAACCAAGTCATCGTCAAAATTAAAAAAAAAAAATCAGAGGAGTTATGGGATGACTCATTAAAATTTCGATTTTGGAAAAATTTCGATTGAATCGATATGGATATGATAGATATTAAAATGACGAATTCAAAACAGAAAACCGTTTTTCGTTATGTTTGGCAAGGCAAAGCGAGCGACGTAAATGTTTTTAAACGATTCCGTTTCACGAAATAGTCGTTACTATATACTATAGGATAAAGCGAAAAAACCACGAAAAAAAATTTCAAGCCGAACCCAAAAATTTCAGGACACCTTTCGATTTTTTCGCAATAATTCGCGAACAATTCGAAATTTGAAAAAATTGTTTACACGAAAGTTATTTGTCATTAAAATACGCGTCTAACGATGGTATTCAGTATTTTTATATCGAATACTCGCCGAGAAAATTGGGCTTGAAGGGTTTTCGGGATTTGGGGCTTTTTGAGGCCCCTATGATAGACCGGCGGTTCGGATTGGGCTTAAAAGAAAGTAGACGTCGAGATCTATAATTTATGTTATGAGGTAAATGTTTTAAAAATTAACCGGTAACGAGAAATCGCGAGTTGAATATTTCATTTTCGATTTTTAAAAATTCTGCCGGCGATTTTTAGTCGGCCGATTCTACAATGCATTTAAGTTCTATAAATCTACAAAAATTAAAAAGTATCGACATATCATTTAAATTTCGTTATAAATTTGTTTTTTTTAATTTTGTGTATAGTTCCTAATTCTCCATCGGTATTTGTGCTTTATTTAATTCAGCTAATAAATTTATACATTTATTGATTATGTGGCGATACGAAGTTCGCCGGGTCAGCTAGTATCTCATATTAATATTGAGCCAGCATTTCAGATACTAGTGTCTATTAACGTTATTTTGGTTATTATTACGCGATATTTATTTTTTTTTACTATTTTTCGGGAAAGGGTAATATTAGTTGGACAACAGTTTAAGGATAAAGCTGATCAAGTGGAAAAATGGTACGGCGCCGAATACGGGTTAGAGGATATACCGGAAGAAAAGTTAGATGTAAGTATAATTACTAAATAAATTTCGCCGCGAATTTTTTTCGGAGTACCGTTTATAACGAATTTGCAAATTTGTGTACTATTGTATTTTTGTTAAATTTATTTTGCGTTTTTTTTTCAAGTGCGAATATCGCTGTTTTATTGTGGATGAATTAAATTTATTTTATACAAATTATTATAGATATTAAAACTGTCCCGCTATATACGAACGATTTATTTGATTTACATTCATCATTATTTTCCATATCTCTTTTTAATATAAATAGTTGATATACTTCGTTTACATCGAGTTGCTCTAACTTTATTCTGAAATAAAATGGAAAAATGTTTATAATCAATTTTGGCGACTAATTTATTTTTCAATTCCTCGTTTTTCATCGTATTTTTCAATTTTAAAGAATGAAAAACGTACATATTTCACATAAAGTAAAAAAATAATAAAACACAAATTTTAATTTATAATTACGTAACTCTCATGATCGTTCTCGTATAACAGAATTAGTATAATGATGCGCAAATTAGTAAAAGAAAATTTATACTTATAATGAAAAAAATAAATGGATAAATAAACTGTACAGCGAAAAATAAAAAATCATAATAATAATAAAACAAAAGAATGGCACGTTATATAAGAAGTAAATATAGAAGAAATAATACAGCGCATAACAAGTCTCATATAACATTACAGTAGCTACTATGCTATAGTACGCTTAAAAAAAAAAAAAAAACGCGTAGCTGCATTGTGTCCCGGCAATAACAAAGCGATTACAATCAGTTCCTCCGTGTGTGTGTGTATATCTACGCTAACACCCTATAATGATTGCATTGTATACTACCTATACTCTACAACAAACTATGTATAGGTAAGTAGTCGCCCCTGCCTCCGATACGGAGACAGCATTTAATGATGATAGTTAAATTAATGTTGCCTAGAAGAGTAATTACACCGATGGTAGATTAACAAATTACAATTGTTACAAAAACATATGTTTCAGATGTGTACTAAATGTTCCTAAATACTCTGCGTCGATATGTATACTACTCTAAACATGCCTTATATTAAGACATTTAGCGCGTAAGTTCAGAGTAGTATACATATCGACGCAGAGTATTTAGGAACATTTAGTACACATCTGAAACATATGTTTTTGTAACAATTGTAATTTGTTAAAATTTGTATACAAAACTCTAAGCTGGACAACTGTACGTGATTACGGCACGAATAAATATTTTATACAGAATTCATTTATTATTAACATTAAGAAATGATTTTATGTTAAATAACGGATATACGGAAAATATGTTTTTGTTTAGCTTTCACGGTAACGCGACATGTTCAGAAAAATTTAGTCTACGATTTTTAAAGCAATGTGGTTCATCGATTTTATAAAATTGTCATCCGTTTATATTTATTTTTATTATTAGTATTATTATTTTTTAATTCTCGCTATTTACTGCATTTTTATTTTCAGTAACGTATACGGACTAGGCTATATGACGATTTCCAAAAATTTCTTGACTATCGATATTAAATAAAAATTACAATTTTCTCTACTAATTCTAGGATTTTTACGTTTTCTGCGAAATTCTTTAATATTATTCCCGTTGCGGATAATATTACTGGGACAATTTTCACGCTATTTTGTTTATAATTATTCTTTAGTGCTTGAAATATTGGATAATATCTCTGTGCTTTTGTACGATACATCTTCAATAAATTAGGTTGAAAAGACCTCAGTAAAATTCAAAGAAAACGAAAATCTATTAATTACGAAATTCATAAGAGAAACACCTAGAATTAGATTAAAAACAACTTTGAATCAAGCACGATTTCCATTCGATTGGTAAGAACCATGGACCAAAGAATGGAAATCAGTGTGTAACTCCTTCACAAATGGAGCCCTCGTCGAAAACCCTACTAAGCAACCTCTAGGAATGGAACTTGACGAAAGGAGTGGCGACTCATGAATAGAATCTGAACTGGTCATGGTAGATGTGGCCACCTAATGCAGAAGTGGTGTATTTCTGATTTGGCGAATTGTGGCGGACATGGCAGGGAAACAAAACATATCGTCGAAGAATGCAAAGCATACTCGGAAAATGGGATTACGATTGAAGATTTACATCATCTGCGCGGAGAGAGTTTAGACTGGCTTTCCTGTTTAGCAACATCGTACGATACGAATAAATTAGTCCAGCTTGAAATCGTGACATCGATAATATATGTATATTTGTTGTTTTTATACTGAAAATTGGTAACGCAAGAAACATTACTACGAGGAATAAATTATTGGCGTACATAAGAATTAGTGAATATATATATATATATATATATATGTGTGTGTGTGTGATAAATTAACTGTATTAAATTATGTCGTACAAATTTTACGGTTACTAACGTCGATGGCGCTGCAGCGATATCGTAGTTCAATTTAAAGATTTAATGCAAACACGCAGCACTAAGTTACCTATCTATAACTTATGCATCCTTATTTTAAGTTTTGCTTTTTTTATCTGTAATTATTTAATAATAAGGCAAAAGGAAATTTCTCCTGTACAAATCGTATTTTGAATATGTGTATGATTTTTTAATATAGGAATGGAAAAATTCAGAATTATGCGAAAAGTTTCGTTTGCCACCTCAAAATGAATTCGTACCACATAATACCGACTTGCTTCCACAAGAACAGAACGTATGATATATTTATTTTTATTGTATAAAAATACATGTCTTAATTATATACCTCTACATTAACATTAACTGTCGATATATATATATATATATATATTTTATGTATGTGTGTATATGTGGATGCACGCATGATTGTTAATCATTTATGTACAACATAGATCGTATTAAATGAAACAGAAAGAGAGATATCTGTAAGTGCGAAAAAATATCAAAATTCACTCATTTCTTCTCCGTCGATCCAGATTTCTACCGTCTTCAATTTTCCGCCAAACATCCATCAGTTCTCCAAATTGCAAATCAGTTCGTCTCATTTTATAAGAATCAGTTCAGTGGCTATAAGTTAAAAATGTTATTACTATTATAATTAGAAATATCTGGAATATAAAAATTATTTATTACTGAGTCAACTGAAACCAGTTCGTTTAATTTATGCAATACGTCATTATTGCAGAATCGAATCTTTATTTCGAAGTTGACGGTGTTTTTATTGTAATGAAAATTATCTAATGTGTTTAAAAAAATTTTTAAATTGACATACATACATATGTACACACACACACACACACACATTGATATATATATATATATATATATATATATATATATATATATATATATATATATAAACGAAATTGAAACATTATATGGTTAAATAAGATCTAATCTTCCTGAATACATTTTTTCAAAACCGAATCGACTACAATATACATTGTCCGATACATAAAAATACAACAATTTTGACTTTTAAATCAAAAATTTCGAGTTAAGTAATATATGTCGTTTTCATCGTCATATATTTAACACATAATATAATATATATGTGACACAATATGTATGTGTGCCAGTACATATATGGTCGAAATCGAAACGAATGCAATATAGTACCATGCTATAGATAACATTGTAAAATTTTTAAATATCTATTACGAGTCTGAAACCACTATTTAACATGCTGCACATTTCGGAACAAATTGATAACACCAACCTTATAGATATTCTGTAACTAGCTTGTCTTTTTCCTTCCCCATGATCTTTTCAGATAATTTCTCCCTGCAATCGTTTTTAGTGTCATATTACGCGATCAAAATAGTTTAATTTTTTTCATTAATACATCAAAATATTTAACTGGAAATGGTAAGAGACATCGCATGAAGATCCTCATCAACATAAAAACGACACGTCCTTGCCATGCTAATATGGAATGGTCTGTTATTACCAACCCCTTATATATATGTATATACATTTATTTATATATACACGCATTCATTAATATATATGCGCATATTTATGTACATTTCCTTTCAGATTCCAACATTCCCGTACATCATACACGAATCGTCGACATCTCGAATTTGGTTTAAGCAAGACGACGAATATCTCCTGCCGAAACTTATCGTAATTTTCGAAATATATAAGTAGGTTGTCATACATCGTAATTACACATGTGTCTCTGTGTGTACATTATATATATATATATATATATATATATATATATATATATATATATATATATATATATTCTAATCGGCGTTATTGACTTCCTCGAAATCTGTGTGCAAAAAATGTGACGTCCTCTCTAATTTTAGTTATCGTAAATGCGTATCTACACTTCGCCGTAACAAGTGTACAGTTTTTAGTGAATCGTAAAACAAGTATCCTTAGAAATGACTAATCAAAATTAATAAAAAACATAAATTTATCCACCTTCCGGGTGGAAATTTATTATTTCAATTATTAAATTAAACTCAGACAAAATAAATTAATCTATAATTAGGAAAAATAAATGAAATTTAAGACGATTTTCAACGTAAAACATCGTACGTATATCGATGAGGGCAATGTGTAACCACAATTAATCGAAGATAAACTACTAAATAAATATTAAAAATAACAAAAAAGGAAGATTCTATATGCGTAACATCTTCATTATATGTTTTTAAATTTTGTTCACCTTTTACACGTTAGCAATCTACATGTGAATTTTTTCGTTTTAGTTATCATTATTACGATAATGGTTGTTATTAATGATAATAATTTAATCATTATAATTTATAGAGTATAACTATTCGTCTGATTATAAGTAAATAAAACATTTACCCCGTCCTTAATTTAATTTATGACCGCAAAATGATACTCCAATAAATGTGACATTTTGACGTTAATTTTTCTTTTATACGCAAAATTCATATACACGCAGCAGTAAAATGGGCTCTGACTGCGTGACTTGAGGATTAATAAATAAGTCTGAAAGTCATGGACATTATACGATTATTACATATACGGGTGATTTGCGTCACGTAAAACAAAATGGTTAGTTATAAAATAATCGTAAAAGTATAAGTAATTTCGATAACTCCGAATTAAAGATGTATTCGATTATTTTGTGTTCATATTTTTCGAATATAAAAATTTGCTAGTATAATTTCCGATTTGTTGTACGGTAAGATAGTAATTAGGCAAATATCGTAACAATTTTCAGTTTACTAATGGATAGACTGGTGTAATCAGTGTAGTATGTTGAAAGAAATGTGTAACTAATTATTAAACATATATATATATATATATATATATATATATATATATATATATATATATATATATATATATATTATTGTTCTTTATTAGCTATTGTGAATCCACTACAGGATGTAGTATTCCTTATATTTCGATGGGTTTCTATTTGATACATTGATCCACCAGTTCCTTTCTATCTTTTTAATATCGTCTTCCCCACTATGTGCGTGGTAGACCACTTTCTCTTTTATTCATTAGATGCCATTCCGTCCGTCTGTTGTTATTAAATCTAGCTATGTGACTCGCCCATCTCCATTTGTTTGTTAAAATTTTTCGCTCAGCTCTTTTACTTTTGTTCTCCTCCCTTATTTCTAGATATTTTTACCTTTTTTCCTCTCCATTTTTATTTTTGTTTTATTAATTTATTCTAAGTTACCTTTAGCATGTTTCTGTAGCGTATATCGTTATTGGCGGGATTGATTAAACACCTTTCTTTTTCAACACGTAGATATTTTCTTCTAATATTTTCTTCAATACTGTCATATTCACCTTAATTGTATTTTTTTTCTTAATTATTTGTAATTTTATGACGAAATAAAGATTTATTCAATTTTATTCGTTATTATTACTGTTGTTTGCAATATGTCCGGTTGTAAACACGTGCTGATAATTTTTCATTTATCTTTCAGCCCGACGATGTGCGATACTCCGGCAAATACTTGTATGTTAGCTTTATTCGTCAGTCTGTTTAAGGATTCGTTAAACGAGTACGCTTATTTAGCCGATATGGCCGGTTTGAAGTGGTCCATCGCTTGTAAGAAATCTAACCTCATCGTAAGTATATCGTTTTATAATTATAAAAATGCCGTTTGCTTTTTCATATTTTACCGATGTTTCTAAGTACCTCGTTCCCGAATTATTCCTACAACTTAATTTACCATTAAAAAAAAAAATAATTAATATTACTAAATTTAAAAAGGCTTTAAAAACGTTTCGACTAAAAAGCCATTATCAAGTAGACGTAAAAAAAATATATATACAAAATTATAAACAATTTATAAAAAATATATAATAAAAAAAGAAATAAAATAAAATGTAAAAAAAGATACTTAATTTAGATGTACAATATCAGGAAAAATAGCAAAGTAAGAAAACAGTTATTTACCAAATCATATGATGGTGAATGTGGTAAACAACACAATCAACAAATCAGCAATATAGAATTATTATTTCCATTTTTTTTAGAGGTTCTTTTTTTTATAATGCTTTTTCTGTATAATAATTTTTGTTAATGTTATTTTGTGTTTTAATTCTTTACTATGTTTTCCCAATAATACGTTTTCATCATTGTTCGTACGTGAATTTAAATGTTCTTTGAATCTTATTGTGAATATATCGATTTTATT
The DNA here is from genome assembly GCA_032883995.1 of Coronaproctus castanopsis. Classification (NCBI taxonomy): domain Eukaryota; kingdom Metazoa; phylum Arthropoda; class Insecta; order Hemiptera; family Monophlebidae; genus Coronaproctus; species Coronaproctus castanopsis. Next base: position 61,493,722 of record CM065053.1, read on the forward strand.
ATAACTGTTTTTTTTTTTTTAATTTCGAAATGTCGAAATTTAATAATGATTTTAATATTAAAACAAAAATACGTAATAAATGAATAGTAGGGGATAAGTAGAGTAAAAAAGAAAAAATTTAAATATAACAATTTAGCGTTGTGTATTTCCTACTTAATTGTTTAAGAAACATCGCTGCATTCTATATATATGAATGTCTTTTATATTATTCTACTATTTATCAAAGAAAGGGACGTTTTACATCGTATAAAAGTTGAACGATGGAATGAAAATTTTTAATTTTTAAATCGAGAATATGATGTTCGAACTAATGCGTCAAATATTAATAAATTCATGGTGGTTAAAAGAGGTGATAAAAATGTAAGTCTTGTAAACAATAATTTAATCTAGAGAGTTATCACATACAAATATCTAGGGGATCAATAATAAACGATAAATTAGACGATTATGAAGAAATAAGAACAACAAGATTTCGAATAGCGAAGGAAATCTTACGAGTAGCTCATTAATGCTACCTTATTTCAGTACTTTTGTACGAAATCGAAACGTGGACTTTAAATGCCAACATTGCTAGACGTTTAGAGGCTACAGAAATGTGACTCCTAAGAAGGCTATTAAGAATTTCTTTGACCGAAAAAATTTCAAATAATGTAACGAAAAGAGCTGGCGTACAAAAAAAGTTCGTAAAATATATTTAAAAAAAAATATTAAAAATGGCGTATCTAGGTCATATTCTAAGAGGAGAAAAGTATGACATTTAACGAGGAAGAATAGATGATGAAGGACCAGTTGGTAGAAGAAATTTATGGATAAAAACAATTAATGGATGAAGTAAGATTAATAGTGTACGGTATTAAAGGAGTAATTAGAATTATTTTCTTTTTAACTATGTACTACGTAATGTACGTTCAGACTTTTTTTTCTTTTGTTATGAATCGTGTCGAAAAAAAAATTCTAGACGTGTGCAAATTAACCGTGAAAACTTAAATTCTATTTAGTACGTAATCTGTTATTTACGAAATTAGAAAAACCAATTAAAAGACGGAGACTCGTTTGTATATTATACTTTAATCGATTAAATATTTTTCGATAAATACGTTTCTAATAAACGATAATTTATTTATGTGGCAGATAAGCGTCGGCGGATATAACGAAAAGTTACCGGTGTTGTTGAAAAAGATAATCGATAAACTATCGAATTTCAAAGTCGAAGAGAAGAGATTTAACGTTTACCTCGAAAATGTAAGCGTTTCGTTTACTATTTATTTCGATTAAGATTTCATTAATATCATCACACTCTCAGAATTGACGTAACACGGTCAAATTCAGTTTTTTATATATATAAACTCGTATTCTTCACGTCGTAGTAATAATAATAATAATAATAATAATAATAATAATTGTAAATAAGAACTAAATGAAATGGCACTAGAACTTAATGTAATACAGCAAGAAAATAGGACTAAAAATCAACGTAGCCGAAATAGTTTTGCTACGAAACATCAGTAATATTAGGATAGTTCAGATGAAAATAGAAGAAGTTTTAATTACTTGGGACAGATTACAAAAGATGTGGAAACTAAAAAATATATTACAAAATAGGTAGATTCCAATAAGTCTTAAAAGAAAAACGTTTAACCAATGCATGCTCCCGGTAATGACCTATGACTATGAAACGTAAAATATAAGAGCAATACTGGAGGAAAGGCTAAACGTAGTTTAAAGGAGAATCGAAATAACACTGAAGGACAAAAAAGAAAATAAATGGATTTGAGAAACAATAAGAATAAAAAATATAATACTAAACATAAAAGAATTAAAATGGAGATGGGCTAGTCATCTGGCAAGACATCCGGAACTTTTTGAAAATAAAGTGACACTATGGACACCAGACGGAACCCCTTAAAAGAGGCAGATCACTGACACGTTGGGTTGATAATATAAATAAAGTTCGAGAAGATTGGGCAAGTAAAGCGGCCAACATGGATGGAACTTCCAAAGAGCTACATTCAGCAGTGGGTTGAAAATAGCTTATATATATATATATATATATATATATGTATATATATATATACATGTCACAAGAGGTTGTAAAATATGTTTGTGGGTTAATAACAGTAAGTATGAACAATTATTCACTAAATGACCCCTTTGCACAGGACACAATAGCAGCAGGAGAACAACTAATCGAAGCAGTTGCGGCGGCCAGACGAGAGAAATGGTGCAAAATGGTTGATGACTTGGATATGAAGCAAAATAGTCGTAGAACATGGAAAATATTGAAGAACCTTAGTAATGATCCAGAGTAAATTAATGAACTAGTAACAGTAACAACGAATGAAATTGCACATCAACGTCTTTTAAATGGCAAGTCAAAATGTAGGACACTTGCCAGAAAACGTCTGATAACTGTCGAGGCAAATAATGCAAATATATTCTTGGAAGTGCATTTTGAAATAAATGAACTGAATGCTGCTATAAATCTTTCGAAATCAAATAAAGCCGATGGATTAGACGATGTACGAGATGAGTAGATTAAACATTTTAGCCAAAAAGTAAAAATGTGGCTTTTAAATACGATGAACACGTGCATAAGGCTACTGAAGATAGGAGTGACTTTCGTGGATTTAATGGCTGCATATGACACAATTAATCATAGATTGCTAGTAAAAAAGATATATGACTTAACTAACGATTATCAGCTATTCAAGGTGGTGGAAATGAAACGAAAAAGCCGTCGATTTTTCGTAACATTGTTTGGAAAAAATAGTCAATATCGGAATTAAAAATAGGGCTTACCTCTGTATATCAAATTTTAAGTTGTTGTTATATAAACATTTCTGATTTTTCATATATAAGAAAAGATGTAATAATTTTAGTTCGCGCTTGAAAATGACGTAACTGTCGAAAAGCTTCGCGATTAAAAACTTTTAGTGATTGTGTTTTATTTTGTTCGTTTATAATTAATTAATAAAATCACTACTCTCCAATATATTCAACTTTTAATAGAACCTGAACCAGGTTTGGGAGATATTTACCAATTTTGATGAAGAATTTTTCAAAAATCTGTTTTATAAATGAAATTTATTGTAAATTAATCTAAAATTGAAATTATGTTTGGCTAGTGAAATATGTATATCAAATTTTAAGTTGTTATATAAACATTTCTGATTTTTCATATATAAGAAAAGATGTAATAATTTTAGTTCGCGCTTGAAAATGACGTAACTGTCGAAAAGCTTCGCGATTAAAAACATTTAGTGATTGTGTTTTATTTTGTTCGTTTATAATTAATTAATAAAATCACTACTCTCCAATATATTCAACTTTTTATATATATATATAAATTTTACACATTTGTTATATACATGTTTCTTTATACGATTGCTGATATACGAGATCAAATTTGGAAGGAAAATGAATATCCGCCATTCGTATGAAATATTAAAAATGATATAATTCTATATATGTAACTATTTCATTTTGAGTTAGGTCTATTATTATATGCGCTGTTTATATTTTCCTGTTAACGAAGTCGTTGACCTAATTGCGACAAGTTGAATCGTATTATATGATTTACTGATTAATATTTTTCGTTTTTAGATGATTCGATCATTGAATAATTTTGAAAAAGAACAGCCATTTCATCACGGACAATATTATCTGTCGTTATTACTGAGCGAACGTGCCTGGACTAACAGCGAAAAGTTAGAAGCTTGCAAACGTAAGTCGAAATATATATTTATAAAATTCGATAACTTTGAACGATTACAGACAATAATATCGCTCGATATATATTTTTTAATGATTTTCTTTATTCCCAAAATATTTGAGCGACTCGTTGGTGATCCAGGTTTTCTGTTTTTTTTTTTTGTTTTTTTTTTTTTTTGTAAAATTTATGAGCGAAAAACAAATTAACGTAGGGAATAGTAGACTGACCGTAAGAATTGTGGACTGATATAGCAATTGTACAAAAAGGGAAGGAGAACAACATGTAAGAATTGCAGGATCGTACATAAGTTAGATAATGTTACGTATAATCACTAATCGGCTGCGTTGATAAATTAACAATTTGATTGTAAAACAGGTCAATTTCATGAAAGGATGTAGGACACGGAAGAGCAGATCACGAACATAAGACAATAGAAAAAACACGCCAATATCACAAGCAGTTTTATACTTTATTGACTGTTGTGTAGTTTCATGTTTGTAAAATGCTGCAATTTTAATTTGTTAATCGGCGCTCGCGCAGTTTATGCGCATAGTCGGTCTAGGTTTTATTTCATTTCATGTATGTAAACTTTTTAATGAAATGTGATAGTAAGAAATTGAATTGAATTACTCTTTGTATGCGTGTAATTATTCGTTGCATATAGGCTGGTGTAAATGTGCATGATGACTGTATGTATGTTTGTTTTAATTTTTGTTCACATAATTCATTGGTTTCTCCGTTTATATTCGTTTATTACACTATCTTATTCATATGCTTGCCGCTGGCCCTGTTCCGAACACACCCTTTATCGTAGTACACATGTACGTGTGTTGCTATATTATTAATTCCTTTAATTTTTCTCTAAAGTTATTCAGATGGAACACGTTTGCAGTTACATACGGCGTATACTCGATCGGATTTATATGCAGGGCTTAATTCACGGCAACTGCGATCAAAAGGTACTTATTACTGCGTTTCCATATTTGTATATTTTTTAGGTTTAGGTTTAGGTTTAGGTTAGACTTTTATTGTTTTTCTTTCTATATACGTAAGTATTGAAACGTAGTGAAATATTATTTAAATAAAGCGCGTATTTAAAAAATAATAATGCCGTTAACTAGAGCCGCCTTCTCTAGTGTAATCACTCGACTGTTGTATGGTGCTAATCTCACCGGTGGAAAAACAAAAAAAATAAAACGTACGCAATACGCGATGTACACATCTCAATTAATGAGTATAACAAACAAAAACAGCATTGGGAAATGTTAGAAGAGAAAAGCAAAAACAAAAAATGTATTAAAATTTTTGTACAATAATCAAATTTAAAAATAAAAAAAGCTTAAGAAAATTGTAGAAGAATATCCGGCGTATAAAAGAATAAGTAGTGAATGTTTAATGGACATATTCCAAAACTTTTAGCCTAAATTAATGTCTACAAAATTTTATATATATATATATATATATATATATATATATATATATATATTTCAGATAAAAAATCTGAAAGAATTTCGAATATTGATCATATTATGGTAAAAAAAAGGAAATAACATTAATTTTTATAAATATTTTAAACAAATAATAAATACGCTACTCCAGATTAATTAAATCGCAAGAAAGACGCGATTTTTATATCGCCATTTTGGAAACAGCAAAATAAACAATTCGACTGAGTATTATATTAAGGAAAAATATAGAGATTGTAACAAACAATGTGAAGCTACCCATGAGCAGAGACTAGAATATTTGAAAAATATAACGTCAACTAAGAATGAAGCGGAAACTGCATACGAATAATTTAGAAATCGAAGAAAATTAACCTCAACATTTATTAGGAATATCAAAAGGAAAACTTGAAACTTTTGCAAAGGTTTTAAGTTTAGAATTATAAAATGACATCAGACTCCAAGTATGTGCTTTAAAAATAGAATGAAAATGACAGTTGCTAGATTTTATAGCAGATAATATTAAATATGAGCGCATGCCCTCCAAATAGTCAGGTGGAAAATAATGTCAAGTGTGTGACTAAGAAACTAAAACGACCAGCTAAATGATAAATATTTATACCCTCATTTTATCTGGTTAGTTAAAATGTTAGTTTATTGTTGAAAAGTTTTGCGTTCAAATATATAATTTTTAATGATTTAATTTTGGGTTTCTACTTTGTTTATATCGAAATCATTAGACTCCGCATGACATCAGATTAAATTTAAATATTTTTTTTTGTGTGTATGTTGTGATAGCGAGCTTTCGAAATAATAGAGATACTTGAGGGACCATTTCGATATGAACTAGGCTTATCTCAAGAGGAGCTATTACCTAAGCGTGAAGTACACCTAAATGACGGTAAGTGATCGGCTCACGTTACTGTTTAATCTGTAAGACATTTTATTTATATATATATATATATATATGTTTGTGTGTGTGTGTGTGTAAGTAGACATATGCGACGGTTTTTTAAAATGATGGTAAGCGATCCGCTTATGTTATTGTTTAGTATGTGTGTGTGTGTGTGTGTAAGTAGACATATGTGACAGTTTTTTAAAATGATGGTAAGCGATCCGCTTATGTTATTGTTTAGTATGTGTGTGTGTGTGTAAGTAGACATATGTAGCAGTTCTTTAAAATGATGATAAGCGGTCCGCTTATGTTATTGTTTAGTAAATTAATCGATTTTTTTAAGTCACATTTATTTCACAGAATATATAACAGATATGTTCAAAGTTTTCCTCATACGCAATGTCACATTATAATGTACTAATTATAAATCATTAATCGTATTCAGTTAACTATAATAAAATGTGAGTCTAAATAACTGTTTATACTTTAAATATAATTTTTTAAAAATTGAATTATCCTAACTGCCAACAGGTTTTTTAAAACATAAAAAATATATAAAATAATATCAAATGTAGTAAGCAGTGTAAAACATTTGAAAAGTAATAATAAATAATGTAAATTACAAATTATTTTAATAAAAAGTTATTAAAAAAATGCAAATAATAAGAAATAGTTGCTTATTGACTTATTAGTCAGTTGAAATGTATTTATAGTACTAAAAGTCGTTTATTAAAGTTACTTTCTTTTAGTAGCTTTAGTAGTTAGTGTTAGTAGACTACTAACAACTAATTTCAGTTGGTTTATAAGTTATGAATTATTCGATTTTTTAGTAACATTTATTGAGCGTGTAATACAATGTGTTTTTCTTTTTTTACCGATTACTAATATAATTTGCAAGTGTTTATTATAATTTAAGTAATTACAACTTTTCACTAATGGTGTAAAATTCATTAATTTTAAACGTATATGTTTAAAAATTAGAATGTATTCGTAAAATACAGACGTTTGAATGTTTCAAAATTATTGTGATTATTTCATATATATATATATATATATATATATATATATATATATATATATATATATATATATATATATATATAATTAAAATTATGATTTGATATGTGTGCTTGTTTTAAACAAGTATTGAATATATGACTTTTTAAAATATATTTAGTTTTGAAAATTAAATTCTTTGCTTTGAAAAAGAACAGAGGTTTAAAAAAGTAAAATTTGCATTTCTTAATTTTCATGAATGAACGTAAAGCACATAAACTAATACATTCTGTATTATAAAGTGTAGTTTGGGCAACGCGTATAGAAATCAAATGCTATAATATGGTTTGAGTATGTCCCAATTCAACTAAAATTTTCGCAAATTAATTTGGTGTTAGAACTAAATATGGTACCATCGAACAAGTACACCGCATTACTAATATGAACGGTTTCTATATGTGACTACGCTCCATTAAATGAAATAAACAATCTTTCATTTTCGGAAAAAATCGCGTTTATATGGTTAGTAACTTAAATTATCCAACAGTAGAATACGGCTAATGGAAAGCTGTTGCGACTAAATACTAGTTCGACACGAATTGTAAACTAGAAAGTCCGCTCGTTGGCGTAATTTAGCCGGTAATTTATGTAATAGTTCGGGTAATCTGCTCGAAAATACACCTGGTAATAATTCAACCGGTACAGTTTCGAAAAAGATTGTCGGTGATTTTCCCGGATCCATACCAGTTTGCTAACAAGCATACATTACGTCCAGAGCGCAGATAAATCGTTCGTGACGGTGAGATGCGAACTGTTTATCGTAAATGATATATCGCGATAAAGCGAATATAACACTTTCAAGTTTGGCGTGCCAAAATGCTCTACATTCCAAACTTCGACCGATGCATACGTCGCTAGAAAATTTCCCGCTCTTCTACATTTTTCCACTCCTTTCATTAGAAATGAACAGGTGACAATGTTTCCGTAATATCGCGCAAATTTTATAATTTTCCTTATAAACATATTCAAAGATTTTTCGCTCGAGTGTGCTAATCGATTAGTGAAATATCGAACGGCGATTGATAGAATGTATGTAACACTTAATCACCTTTAATACCGAAAACATAGTCACATTTTTGAGCTCTTGCAACTAGACAAAAAAAAAAAACACTTTTTGTCAGAAATTAAACTGAAGTAAACATAACTAAGAAAAAACATTGACAGAATACTAAAACCGATTTATTAACAGGAAACTGACGAGGATTATATCGAGAAGTACATAGTACGGGTACCATAAGGATGCTACTACAGAAAGTCAAAAAAAAAGTGTAAGTTAAAATTATTACGTAAACGTCCGCAAATCTGGATCGAACATGTACGAGAACACTCAAATTCGCCTATATTGAAAAATGGACGTAGTTCGTTTCGTGTGCCACTATTTTTATCGCGAACTATATCTTACTGCTCGCTACGTCGCACTATTCTGATGTATACCGAGTGCGATAATGTAATGGAACACAGTACACGTGATGTACATTTTGGAAATAATCCAATCGGGTTTTGAAATATGTCTTGCGCGCGCGTTATGAATTACTATGATAATGATGAAATCGAGTTTAGTGGCGATGATAATGATTATAGTGAAGATAACAAATTAGCGGATGCAACGAATCTCGTCCCACCTCGAGAACTCGTACGATACCTTTACACGTGCTAGTAAAGAAATCGATATAAGTTACAATAGAACACTTATGACCAACGTCAATTCGGTAAATTGCGGTGAACAGTGATTAAAATATTGTTGCGGTACACTCTAACGATGGTATCTTACTTATTTAAACTAATCGGAACAGATAACAGCGTATTGTCTTGCGACATATTTCCTCCACTACATTTAACCGGTAGATCGTATTCTTTATGATCTGCTATTCCATATTTAATATTATCGCGAAGAAAAACGTGGATAGTACTTAAAAATTGGCAACAACACTCGATCCTAGTAGTTACGAAGTGTAGGATTTAAAAAAGTGGACCCGATTACATTAAAATCACTTTTTAAATCTAAAAATTATCTAGATTTATATAATAACGGTAACGGACCGGAACGATTACTCGGATTTGAACAGAGAGCTACGGTGAAGTGTACAGCTGGAAAGATACAGGAAAAGCAGTATCGATTATTGCCAGCGGATTAAGTAATTTGTTCAGTACTATTCGAATGAATAACGTGAACGTTATCAATCTAGTATCTAACCTAGTGTGTGGTTCGCACAAGAACGGTACAGTCGGTCACATCCTACATTCGTTTCCACTCGATATAGCGCCATGTTATAAGATAGCCGAAAAATCCGTGAATATCATTCTAGTTTTTATTTCATTAACGTATAAAATGAAAAAAACCAAGTCATGTGAAAATAGATAATTGTTAAACACGATTTATATAGGTAGTTCAATAGTAAAAGGCAATATTCATTTGTAATAAATAATATGTATGATATATGTATATATGGTATACAATACACTTGGTCTAACCATAAACGAGAAATACAGCTATCATCTGCAAATAAATAAGAAAGTAAACTAGCGCTTGAAAAAGCACACCGCAATAGAACAAGTGGTGGTAAGCTTTAAATATCTCGGAAATATCCTAAATAATAGCAACAGTTTATATAATGAGATTAACGACGGAATTCATTCAGGAATAAAAACATTTTTTTTTCATATTGATATAAATTTGTGATATTACCGGGACTACGAATCAGAAATCTATAAAAGAACATATGCTCACTTGAAACATTTCACCAGCGTGTACTGCGTAGAATTCTACATATCTAAACCGCGACATTTGACAATGAGCAAGCTGCAAATCTATACAGTTGCTTATTAGAATGTACAAAAATAGGATGCCCTCTCACCAAAAAAAAACAAAACAATTATTTTATGGCCAATTGCTGGATAGAAGGCGTCGTATTAGACGTTCGCAATGTTGGTACAAAGATTTCATCGGGCAGATATTAAAGAGATTATGAAGTGTATCCCAAGAAGTAAGAGGAACTAGTCATATATATATATATATATATAAGAATGGAAATGTGCAATTACAAATGGACTCCAATGTTCGAACCAAAAAACTGGAGCTATGACAAAAATGATGAAACATAACCACCTACTCAGGATAGGAGCAAACTCGAGCAACAACGGATCCTTTAAATGTGGTGTATGTAGCAAGGAGTGTGCTTAGTCGCCTGAGGACGCATCAATAGTGGATACTAATTCATACTCGGACAACATATATATATGTATGTGTGCAGTAGTGAATAGGGAAATATGCATTGTAATCATTATAGTATGTAAGTAAATGTGCAGACATATATATATATATATATATTTCTCTGTGTTGATTTTTACAATTGTTTCTTTATTCTGTTTTTTAAATTACTAAACTACGTATTGCTCACTAATAAATATATTTTATATTCATTTATTTTAATAATTATTATTTTTGTGTGTTATATCGTTTACCATATTGATATATATTTTATCCACTATTATTATTATTATATTATGACCATTCATCTAAACATTAATAATATAACACTGTTTCATTCTATTTAGGTTGCGATTTTGTTTTTTCGGCCGATCATATGTATCATGGTAATTCCAGCATAAGTACTTATTATCAATGCGGATTAGATTCGACTTTTAATAACATCGTAGGTGAACTGTTCGCTCAGATTATTTCCGAACCGTTTTTCGATACTCTTCGTACGCAGGTAGTATTTGGTGTTGTTGTCCTTGTTGTATACATTTTTTATTTTATAGAATTTTTATTTTTATTTTATATATATTTTTATTATTATTATTAAGTACAAAATACACTCGTTTTTTCGTCGTCTAGAAATAGTAGCGTCACGTATACTTCATTTTGTTCTGTTGATTAATTAAAAACTTTTCTTTCGATAATAGAATAGTTATTTCGTCCTAGTATTTTTTTATTTAATTATATCCCGGTTTCTATATATATTTCAAAATTTATTTGTTCTATTTTTTCAATTTTAACTTGCGGTACTCGGAAATAAACTACTTTCATTATTTCATAAATTCGTTTGAATCTGTGTTTTTTTTTAATGTTTGTGATTTGCTCCTTAATTTTCTTACCTAATAAACTTTAAGCATATTGTTTGGCATGGGGCGTCGTCTAAGCGATCTGTGTTAACTCGAAAATTGATAGATGACCGCCAAACGGCGTATCCTTGGCAAGCGAATATGAGGTGTTTGGCCAGTTCTTTTCCCGACTTCTTTATTTTACCAGCAAGCTGCTACTTATAAGTTCAATAGGTAGCTGCGTCGGCTACTTATCTTAAATTTTCGCCGTTGAGGAGTCGAAATCAATCCGAACCAAACGTATAAGTATTGTCACTTCGCTACAATGCCCGTGTATTTTATGTATGTGCGTGTTATGCATGTATATATACCACATTATATAAATGACTAGTTTTTTATATTTCGTCGTTTTATATGTATATTCGTAGTAGTTTAAACTTTTTTTTTTTCAAATGTTCAAATCGACAGTTCCTGAGACTATGTCTTATTATCAATTCGGTTTTAGTTTGAACGACACTTTGTGGTTTTTTTTTAACGTCTCTTACGCTTTCAAATTAGGGCTACTCGATCTGTCTTCTACGTCCTTTATACTAAATATTTAGCATTATTTTATTTTTATATTGTACGTTTGTAAAAAGTTATACATAATATTAATATAGGAATCCCGACAATGAAATTGTCGATTCACAAGCTAAAGCGGGGTCTTCTAATATTCTTTTTAGATTCTGCGCATGATATCGTATGTATTATACATCGAAATATAGGAATCTTTGAGAACAGACATATTTGAAGAATAGATTATCAATTAAAACTGTCTTTCCTAAATCTCCATGGTTCTATTTTTTTTTTTTTTTTTTTTAACTTTGAGCGTAAAGGAACTGCACTTATCAACGCATTGCGATTCGGGCATTATATTTTGCTGGAACGTCTAATCCATATCCGACTTATGAAACTTCTTTATCTCTCCAAAATTAAAATTAAGTGTTCTTCGAATGTATACCTTTAATAATATTATGTTCTGAACTATACCTTACAATGCTCATCATGTACTGGTCCGCCATAGAATGTATTGTTCCTTCTTCATCTTGAGAATTTATATGTATTTCCCAGACATAGCGATATTTCTAGAAAAGTTGCCAATGTTTATATAAATAAGATAATTTTGTTTGTATTATCGCGTTAGGTAATAAAGCATCCTCATTAAATATATATATATATATATATATATATATATATATATATATATATAATATCGATTTTTCTGCTTACAGGAACAACTAGGATATATAGTTGGTACTGGTATTCACCATCAAGGCAGCGTCAGAGGATTTGCGGTCGTCGTGCAGTCGGATAAGCATCCTGCGTACTTGGACGATAGAGTCGAGAAATTTTTATTTAATTTCGGTGTAAGTTGGAATCCAATTTTCTATGAAATTTGTAAAGGTTGTTTTCGATCGTGGCTTTGGGCGATGAATTTTCAAAATATTAGCCAACCGTTACTATCACGGTAAAACTAAACTTAATACTTTAAACCCCATTAGAAGAAGGTTAGGTTAGGTTTTCGAAACAACCACGTACAAAAAAAAGGAAAAAAAAATAATGTATTAATAAACCCGAGTTTACGTTTCAAGCAATATGCCGTACACATCATCAGAACTAAACTGACATAACAAGCTAACCTTAAACATATTGACAATACTACATCTGATTGGTTCTCAATTGACCAATCACCGTTCTCCACACTGGACTAAGTTGGAAGTCATATTTTCTGTTGAAGTTCTGAATTTTTCAATTTCCCTAACAATTTTTTCACCTAACCGAGATCTATTTTGGCCAGAACTTTTGTATCCTCAAACCGAATTGCATGCTCTGTAACCTTTTGATGTTCCGCCACGGCTGATTTTTCAACGCCTTTATAATCGCAGTCCGTTATACGCTCTTTAATCCTTACACTAATGGTTCTGCCTATATATCCCACAAAGCTAAGACCACAAAAGTATGTTATTCTGTACACGCTCACTACTTCCCTCACTGGTATAACATCCTTTATATTTTTCAGCATTTTCGGCCTAATATTATTCCTGTTTAATATTCTGCCCAAACGATCCGTAATGCCTTTTATAAAGGAGAGCGTATCGCAGCTAATACTTCTTTGTCCAAATTAGACTTCTTTATGTTCACCTTTTTTTTTTCGCTAAATTTTTTAACGAAAAAGTTTTTTGTTTCTTTCTTACCTACGGCGCATTATTTATATACTATATGCGAACGAGGTTTACGAACATGTAAGAATGTTTTTCATGGATTATCACAAATGAACAGCACAAATACCAATAAGACGTGGATTCAGATAAGGATGCCTATTATGGCCTACATTATTCAATTTATATTCTGAGACAATTTTTTCCCAATCCTTAGAAGGCCGTACTGAAGGAATAATAATAATAGGGGGTAAACTAATTTCAGCAGGTCGTTTTACTGATGATACAACAGTTCTAGCAGTAAATATAATAGAACTTCGAAGACTCCTACATATAGTGGTATTAGGAAGCAAGGAGAAAGTAATTAACATAAACACTGAGAAAACTAAATTCACTATAATCTCGGGGAAACCTAATTTAGACGAAAAAATTATTCCTAGATGTAAAAAAAAATCGAAAAAACGGAAAAATATAAATATCTGGCCAGTTGGGTGACCTAAAATAATGATTCCGGTATGGAAATACGTACTCGTATTAAATTAGCTACAAGTACATTTATGTAATTAAAAAACACCCTTTGCGACAGGAAAATATCAAAAATAAGATACTGAAATGTTACGGTGGAAACGAGATGTGGTCTATAAAGGAAAATATGAAGCAGCTCATATCATTATTCGAAATGCAGTGTTATGAAAAAATGGAAGATAAGCTTTTTTTAGGCATTTTACGAGGGTAGGAAAGTACAAGCTACTACAAACAATAGCATCCGGTATGATTGAAGGAAAAAGAAAACCGGAAAGAAGGTGTACATGGTGGCTCGATAACATAAAAAAAAAAAATGAAAAACTAACACGAAATAAGAACCGGCTACAGCAGACTGTCCACTGGATGCATAATGATGGTTTTTATATGTGTCGATGTGTTTGTGTCGTGAGTGAGTAACAGTAGATATTTCGTCATTTGCATATAATTAAATTTTCACTTGTTTCTTTTTGTCCGCTTTCTAGACTGTATTAAAGGAAATGCCGGAAAAAGAATTTGAACTGAACAAAAAATCTTTGGCTGCGAAACGTTTAGAAAAACCAAAACAGTTGAACGCTTTAGCTTCCAGATTTTTCTCGGAAATTTCTTCCCGCATTTATAACTTCGATCGTCCTAACATCGAAGTGGACTGTTTGAAAACTGTCGATAAAAATGACGTTATAGAATTTTACGAGGTAATACTATATGTTATCAAGTATAGATTCAATATTAACCTTTTTTTTCATTAATTTGAACACGTTTCAGAATAGTATGTGTAACAATCCAAAAGAAAAAAGAAACATTCCCCGCTTTCGCTGCGTAACGTTAAAATCTCAGTTTATCATTAATCACTGTGTTCAGAATGGAGGACTTGAACTATTACGTTTGCGCCTGTTTATATATCCAAGAAAGAAATAGGCGAAAGTATGAGATTCTTATATACCTTAATATACTTATATCGTAGAAAGTTCCATGATGAAGCGCAGTTAACATTATTATTATTATATCGTATGTCTTCGGGTAGCAATCGCCATATATATTTCTGCTTAGACGTCCAGGGCCAGATTATCCAGTCATGTTACAGCCGCGTCCGATACTGTCCGGATTTTTCCCAACCACCGCTGAAGACTCTACGCGGATCTTCGTTCGGTTATCTAATCGAAGCCCCAATTTACGAGCACGTGTCCGCATCTTCCGTGACCAGTTCGAGAGCCTGTAGGCCAAATCCCAACAGCATATAATCGGAGGAGCGTCGATTATATTGTTCTCGTCCGGATTCCGCATGTTCCATTCCTCCCTCTTTGTTGTTTCTGAACCGAAACCCTCCGACATGAGAGTTGTGCAGTTGTCAACGTTAGTTGAGTTTAGCGTACGCTGTCATCCACAGTTTTGAAGAAGCTTGTCCAGCTAATTAACGCCTCATTAAATAGAAAAAACTTCCAAGCACCGAGTGTGCCTGGAAACGACTATAATAGCACAGTCGGCTAACTGCACCGTTGAAGCTTCTCAAACTTGAAAACATGATACAATTGTTAAAAATTGCTAAAAACAGTCCTTTTCAGGTATACAGGATCGAGAAGGAAGAGAAAATGCTGAGCATACGTCAGCTTAATATTGAGGAAATATCCCGAAATAAAACTGAATGCTTAAGGAAGAACAAGAAGCAGATGTAATAGTCCTACAATAGACGTATACAGAGCAGGCTGCTCAACTAAAAAGAGAACCCATAAAAAGAGAGTGTGCCACATGCCAAATATCTATCTATATTAAAAATGGTTTTAGGAAATATAGGTCAAACAAATGTGTACAAACCACCATAAAATGGACAATGAAACTTTTCGAATTGTGCCCTCGTCCAAGCATATATATATATGTATATATTGGTGACTTTAATAGCCATTCAATATCATGAGGATATATGAAAACAACAGAATATTACCAAACTGGATCGAAGTAAACGATTTGGAACTTGTATATAACGCAAAGGGTAGGTTCTTCCAAATTAGCTAAATGTTAAAAAGAATTCACTCCTGATCTATATATTAGCACAAGGGGGGACACCATGAGCTATGCGGAATTGATCGAACGGTATTAAATGATTTTTCACGTAGCCAACATAGGCCCATTTTATATACCTAGCGGAGATATTTGCGATCTTCATTCTGAAAATGATATAGGAATTCGGAAATCTCAGAACTGTGACACCGACGAGGTCAGAAATTTATTATCTACGCAGGAAAAAAAAAAATATATATATATTAGCATTAAAATTTGCAATAAATTTTATACAATTATTAGAAGTTACCATGTTTTCCCGCTTCTATAATATTTAAGACATATATATATATATACCTTTCCTAATTGTTTATATGTATATTTTTGTTTAATACGATTTTATGTTAGCTTATATTTTTAAATTTATAGATACACGTTAAGTGACTAGTTTATATGATTTGTATTATATTTTATACTATTTATGAGGCGTTTATCAAGTTTTTCTTTATTTTTATAGTCTTTAAGGCGTATATGTCTTTTTAAATTTTATATATATATATATATGTATACTATTTAATAATATTTATTTTTTGTTACAAATATAGCGATTAATTAGCAAAGATTCCGATATAAGGCGCAAAATAGCAGTACACGTACTTTCAAACATTACAAAACCTGAACACCCTAAAGAATCAACGAAGAAAGTACGTTCCTCTTTCATATACGTTCATTTATCAATGTTATGTCTGCAATCTATAAATGCTATCACGGGAATCACATACACGTGTATATATATATATATATATATATATATATATATATATATATGTATAATATGTGTGTGTATATATATATATGTATAATATGTGTGTGTATATATATATATATGCCGATGTTAATTTAATTATTGATTTTTAACCGATAAATTATTACAGGGTGAAGAAATCACGGATATATCCGAATTTAAACGATCGCAACGCCTATTTCCACTGCCTCAGCCGTTTATTGATGTTCCTGAAATAGGCACTAGATCGAAATTGTAATTCGATCATCGCCGTGACCTATCGATTGTCGTCTATTGTTGTTATTATCATCATCATTGTGTTTTTTTTTTTTTTTTTGGACTCCGAGTTAAACGTGTAAAATTGTATTTTATACGTAATATAAATTTTTTTTGTGTTTTTTTTTTAATTTCCATTCGCTATCTGTTTATATTTTTATTAGTTTCATTCTCTCTTCCACTGTTCTCGTGCTTATAATTACTTCTATCTTTTCGTATAAGCTGAAGTAATTATTACTAACGTCAATATCTTTATTAACCGTTAGATGTGATAATAATTGGTATTTACTTCTATTTTCCACTCTCTGTTCAGGAATGTTCACGCGCTCTATATTTTTCCTCGCGCGTATAATCCACGGAACCCGAGTAATTTTTAGGTTCCCGGCGAAGAAATCAAAAATTCTTTTCATAAGTCGACCCTGATCAATTCGTTCGAGGCGACCGTAAACTGCGATTCGTCTTTTAATTATCGCCGATTTTTTCAATTCATTTATACACGTCTATATTATTATTACTCGATTTCCAATGATGTCCGTCTTTTCTTGCAGGACTAATATCATTCGCATTTATTCTTCTTTCCTTTCCAATCAAATGATCCATTTAGACTGTTCCCTAATATTTGTGTTATAATGTGACAAAACATTATTGCGGCTTAGACAGTTCGCAGTCTTACAGACCCCCGTATAACCATTAGTAACTTACGTTTTAGTTCACGTCAATTTCGATTGCTAGATCAAATCTATGCTAATTACCGTTCGTATAAAGTCATCGTGTATGTGTTCGTTAACACCATGGAGCGATGCTTTTGCCCACGTCAGAAAATGTTCGATTTCAGACAAAACTGGTCGCGATATGCAAACTTTAACTAATCTCGAATCAATAATAAACGATAAATTAAGAAATAAAAACAAACCTTTTTGTGGAATAGCGAAGGAAACCTTCCGAAAAATGAAAAACTTTACGCTCGCCAATGATTTGCCACTCAGACTAAGTTTAAAAGTTGTAAACTGCTACTACGTAATTCCCATACTTCTGTATGGAAACATGGACCTTCAATGTCGAGCGCTTTTAGACGTTTAGAGGCTACAGAAATGTGGCTTCTAAGAAGAAAAAGGTAATTAAGAATTACACACGAACCGAAAAAGTTTCTAATTAATAATAAGGAGCTGGTGTACGAAGAAATCTCGTAAAAATAGTAAAAAAAGAAAAATAGCATATCTAGGTCATATTCGAAGAGGAGAAAAGTGTGACATTTCTCGGCTAATACTGCGAGGGAGAATTCATATGGTAGAAAAGACCAGTCGGTAGAAGATCGTGGATAAAATCTTCGAGAAATGGAGTAAACGATATCGGTAGACTAAGGTAACTTATTATCGGGAATACGCACTGCCTAATGTGCACATTAAGAAGATAATACGATTGGTTCATCGCGACGATATTCAAATAGATTTATTACCATCGAATCGAATACGTACACGCGAGCGTATCCGACGTCATTAACCTGATCGCTTAGGAAAACAATTTCGACTTCCGTTGGCAACGCTTCAAATTTATTCGCTTCTTCACGGCCAGTTGTATATCGTGTATTCCGTATTGTGTATATATGACTTTGCGTATAAATGTCCTTGACTAGATAGTACGAAGAATTCCGCTGCTCGAATTTTAGTCGATAATAATCGCCGAACCGTCGTCTTGATGCGAACATCCATTCGGAACGTGATCGTTAACGTTTGAATCGAAAGGTACGTATTATGTAAATTAATCGATCAATCAATTAATCAATATATTTCAGGAAATTACAAAAGTAAACGCTATATGTATAATGATCGCAAATGCGCATCGTGCGCACGAGTAACTAAATTAGATATAAATTCAAATTAGTCAATAGTCGTGTAACGGCAGAATAAATTATTATTTTTAAATAAGGAAAATACCAACGATAATTATCGATAACGAATGAGGAATATCTTCTACACAATTTGACACGAGTTTAGAACAGTTGGAGTACCGGTTTCGCGAGATAACGTCGTACAAATGATATTCGAACTATATTGTACATGTGATCGTTCAGACAGCGATGATGATGATAATGATTTGACGATATCGTTGTCCATGATAAGATGATAATAATTACTACTACATTCCTATTGCAATGATTATTGTTAATATAATAATAATATTACTTATTGTTAATATAATAACATTACTTATTGTTAATATAATAACATTACTTATTGTTAATATAATAACATTACTTATTGTTAATATAATAACATTACTTATTGTTAATATAATAACATTACTTATTGTTAATATAATAACATTACTTATTGTTAATATAATAACATTACTTATTGTTGATATAATAACATTACTTATTGTTAATATAATAACATTACTTATTATTATCGATATTATTAGGATTAGTAACTGCATTACCAATCAAACTTACATCCGATAAATTAACGTTATTATTAGTTGATTTCTTAATATACGCATGAACACAATTGCTGCAAGTTTTTTCACTCGTCACTTTCTCGGCAAAAGACACGAGCTCTTGTGAAGAACAACAGAACTTATCAAGGTGTTCGTAACGAAAACATTTCTTGCATATTTTAACGGGATACGAGTCAACAAATGGGAGACTTTCCCAATTTATAAGTATTTTCTTCTCAGAAGGAAGTAGCGAATACTGCATTGGTTTAAGACGAACATAAATTCGACTACCTTTGCCTTTTATTACTTTTTTAATATTGACCGGTTCCTGGCTAGTTCGGCAGATAAAAAATTGCTTAACATCTTCTTCACTAATATTATTAGTCCTAAAGATTACTATCAACGGATCAGGTAATTTCGGACTAATGATCTGAATGTTACTAATATTATTTTCGATTTCTTTGTTTAATTTTTCTCGATCCGCTTCAGTATTTAACTGTCCAATTTATCTAAAAAAAATAAACTATATTACTGCGCATACAAATTATGGCTATTCAAATTAGATACCTTAATGTCGATAATTGTGCGTCTGTCCAACTTTTATTTATTAGGTATTTGCATAAATCAATGACTGAAGTTGGTATTATATGTGAACCTTATGTGGTAATAATAAAATATTCGTAAATACTTCTCTTTATGATTATTATTTAAACGATAGAATTGCGGTGATAATTAACAAACAAATCGTACATAAACTTATCCAGATAGTTGATAGCATAATATCAATTAAAATAGATAATTATTTATTAATAGGCTGTTATTTGTCATCCAATAAAGAGAGAGAACCACATTCGCGCAATATTGACTTCGTAATAAAAAATAACTTAAATTTAGATCCAATTATAATAGGAGACTTTAATATACGCTTACCTAGCCTTGAAAGAAAATTTACGACTAATAAAAATTCCCGGATGTTTTGTGATTTAATCTACAGCAATAACCTTATAATTATAAATAATAATACGCCTACCTTTGAAAATCATAATAGAACTAGCATTATAGATTACCTCATAGTTTCTCATAAAGTTCATTCGAGATTTACACTTGAAATAGTTCGGGCGGAACTCACCTCTCATAAAATCCTTAGTATTACTTTACACGATTCATTTACGAAAGATAGCAATGACAAATATAACAAAATCAATCTAAATAAATTTATAGCTATTACTAGTGACGACATTATTAACAAATACATACATGATATCACATTAATTAATAACTCTAAAGTAATTGATGAAAAAATATCTCACCTTAATACCTATCTCTCAGAGAATATTAATTGTTGTGCCTTTTTATCAAATCCACCATTAAATGACTGGTGGTCAAAACAGTTACAAGAAATCAAAGATCAGATAAATATAATAAGGAAAAAAAAATCTAAAAGACTGATTTTTAAACGTCTGATATTTAATATAGTGCTTAAGGTATTGAACCAAAAATATAAAAAACTAATTGTTAAAACCAAAATTAACAGTTGGAAACGATTCATCAGTGAGTCTAGTGCTTGGGGTAAACCTTATAAATATATTATGGAAAAATTTAAAAGATTCAGTATACCTGAAATTAAATACCAAAATAACACCGTTTCGGATGATCATGAAAAGTGTAAAATTTTCTTGGACTACTTCTTCCCTGATAAAAAAGATATTGATTTAAAATTAATGAATACTGGAAAATTTTCTCGAAGTCTCAAGACCAATAGAGAAATAGTTACGAATATTATTAAATCCCTTAATAATAGAAAAGCAGCCAGTGATAAGATTTCAAATAAAATTTTTAAACTCATAAATATAAATTTTCCTAATTTACTTGTCGCTATGTTTAATAAATGTCTTAAAGCTGAACTCTTCCCGTCTACTTTGAAAATTGCAGATGTAAAGTTGTTACAAAAACCAAACAAAAATAAGATGGAAGTCTCAGGTTATAGACCTATTTCGCTCTTAAACTCCTTTGGAAAAATTTATGAAAAGATAATTAATGCACACTTATTACATGAAATTGATGAAAAACAAATCCTGCATGAAAATCAGTTTGGTTTTAGAAAAGACCATTCTGCTGAAGGTGCAGTTTATAAGTTAATAACAGCGATACGTAAAACACTAGCAAGCGGATCCTCTGCTTTTGTCGTAACTTCTGATATTAAAGGAGCTTTCGATAATTGCAGGTGGTCCGCTATTATTCAAATATTAAAAGATTATAGAATGAATCCTTGTCTAATTAATATTATCATCAATTATTTTCATAATAGACACACCGACTTCAAATTAACAATACCACTGCTACAAAACAGGTTTCTTGTGCAGTACCTCAGGGATCAATTCTGGGTCCAACCCTATGGAACATTTTGTATTCTAAAGTTCATTATGATCTTTCTGACATTTGTGAAATAATAAATCTTAATATTAATTTCGTACGCGGATGATCTGTGTGTTTTATTTCATATTAATCGCTACACAAATTTAAGTAAAATAGAAATAGTCTGTCAAAAATTAGAAACTATTATTATCGAAATGGGATTAGCGTTTTCTGTTGAAAAATGTGAATCAATTTTGTTTGGTAACAAAAGTATAACGAACAATGTTAACAAATTAAAGATAATCTCTGGTAAATCGATCTGTCTTGTTGATAAAATTAAGTATCTTGGTATATTAATAGATAAAAAACTTACTTTTACAGCCCATACAGACTCAATTAACATTAAATGCAGTAGGCTATACGATAAACTTCGCAGGTTACTTCATAATAATTATGGTTTACGATATAAAGAAAGAACTATACTCTATAAAGGATTAGTTCAATCTGTTTATGGATATGGGTCCTGCATTTATTTAAACAAAAAGATCCTCTCAAAAATCAATAAACACCAGAGAAAATTTATACTAAACATTTCCTCATTATTTAGAACGACCTCTTCTTCAGCTTCTTGTGTGATTGCCAGTATTCTTCCTTTAGATCTATTCCTTATTGGACGAGCAATAGTTTCAGAATATAGTCAACAGCTTAGAAATGGTCTCTTCTCTTAAATACTTTTCAAATAGTGTTATTAAACAAACATTAGGAACCACACCGGTTATGAAATTATTAAAAAATAAGGTTCGTAATGATATTAACAGTCTTTGGCAGTCACGCTGGGATGAGGATATCAATGGTCGGAAAACCTATCTCTTCTTTCCAAATATAATAAATAAACTTAAAATGAAAAATCTGAATATCACCTTTTTTAATGCACAAGTACTCTCGGGACATGGTAACTTCAGAGAGTACCTTCATCGATTTAAATTAGTAAACTCTCCGAACTGTCTGCGGATCAATGAGCATTGACAATGCACAACATCTAATTTTTGAATGTAAACGTTTTAGACAGTTAAGGGATGAGTATAATATGTGCGCAAACACGTCATTAATCTTAGACAGAAATAATGCAGACAGAATGCTACTTTTTTTTCATGATTTAATGAGGGAAAAGTTAACTATAACATAGAGTGATCAAGTTTCTTACTCAAATTGTTAATAAATATTAGAGTTGTTATGATGATAGTAGTGATTTTTCAAGTAATTAATGCTATTATCTAATTCAGTAATACAAATGTTATCCCAATATAAGTTATGATAATGATTAAAAAAAAAAAATGTATATATATATGTTTACTTTGAATTCATGAGTTAATTGTAAGAATTATATTGTGTATTCGATATTTGTAACTAACGTTTGAATAGTAGTTAGGATATAAATATTAGTGTTGTTATTAATAATATTTATTTTAATAATGTAAAAATGTGTTTGTTTCATCTTCATGTTATAGTAAGTGGTAATGGTGACTAAGAATTATCATCACCGTTACTTTATAATGTAACCAATTTTAAGTAATTTCTGTGTTAATCTATAAGTTTACAATTCAACCTACACGCATTAATATTCGTTAGTTAATAATTTATTATTAAGCACACGTATTATTCAATGTACACAGAAAAGATTAATAAACGTGCCCCACTGGTTATCCGGAATGGGTTTAAAAAAAAAAAAAAAACTAGGATTAGTAATATTATGACTGTAACGTCGTACGAAAGGTATTCGAAAGATGAAAAACTGTTGTGTACATGTGATCATTCAGACAGCGATGATAAGAACGTTTGATGATAATGTTGTTGTTGATGATAAAATGATAATTATTATTACTACTATATTATTAGTACTATTATATACCAAGAAAATAGTACTCAACCAGATGTATATCCGGTTAAGCGAAATTAAATTGAATTAGGTGCGAATCTCTTGAATTATCCGTGTTCGACTATTTAAGGCAGTTTTTCTCTACGGTTCATATAAGACGTCTATACTCACTCTATGGTGCTGTCATATGGAATACTTCATCGGGAGGGGGGTTAGTATGGCTAAATACCATATTGAGTCCGTGAAAGTTCTTCATAGTGCGGATACTCCGAGGATGATTGTCCAAAATGCCACTTAGTGGTGTTCCGGTTGTATAGGTAACTTGCTTAGTTGTTGAATAACGCTGGTAAATTTAAATTATATATTATTTATGATAAACGAGTAAGGTTAATTTTTTAGTTTTTCTGATTACCGTTTTAAATTGTTCTTGTATTTTTGTATTACACGTTGTTGACTTTGACATTATTAACGTTCGATGTTGTGTGAAACAACGAAGAACTTTTGTGTGTGTATATGTTTTTAAGAGGAATTGCAAGTACTAGATTTTTCGATGTAAGAATCTAAAACAATATACAAAATTTTTGTACGCTTACTGTCTGAACAAATTTATATGGAAATCATTTGGAAAACGTCAACCGCTTTTTAAAATTCCAATAACAATATTCTCCGTTAAAATTTTACTGTATAAAATACTATTTTACTCGAGGCTACATATTTGAAATTCAAAAGCAATTTTTCTTCGATTCCTCATCATTAAGATCTATTTTTAAAAAATGTTTTAATTAAACCGTTTTTTTTTTTTTTAAATATGTTTAAAAAGAAATCGATCCGACTGACGTATAGCCAATAAGCAATTACAGGGCGGGAGATGTCATCCAACAATTTCTTAATCAAACCGGTGGGGAAGATTTAAGGATGTAGGACGAGTATACAGTACGTTCTACTATCGTTACTACGTTCGACTATTGCATTGACTTTCGATGGAGTACGACCTCGCACAATCTGATTTCTAATTCTATTACGGGTGAGAATTTGTAATCGTGAAACTATTCTACTTTCGCCAAATGACTGCCAGCTTGATAGGAAAGTAAAGAAGTCCAGGCAGGCAACGGCGAACCGCTTTGGTATTGCGTTGTACATGATGCGTCGGTTGAGCGGTCCTCTAGCAATCTTCCGTTTGACGAAACTTGCTTAAGCGACGAATAACACTAGAGCTAGTTTCGAATTAATGGAACATTAGTTTTTCTTCCTATACACTGATCCGAACATGGGTAACTAATATATATAGAGATGTTCGTGTTTTATTCAGTTATCTTTTTTTTTTTTTATGGAAATTTATCTAATCCCTCGTGTTAAATGATGTATGCCAAACATGTACATCGAGTGCAAAAAAAAATTATGAGACGGTTAAGTGTTTTCGAAATGTACACCTTTGATAGCGAGTACAGTGAACAGAAGAAAAAAAGAATAAAAAAATGCAACCTCAAAACAACGATGATTGTACAAGACGTTTATTTTATTTTTATTTATTTATTTAATGAAGCCACACAACAGCTAACAGCCAATTATAGTGTAGGCTTATAAATAAAATAATACAATGAATAATTTTTTCTGAATTATAAAATTAAAAGTAAAAAAAAATAAAATAAAAAAAAATACATTGAACGCATTCACCAGCCCACACCCATTAAACACGCCAGAAAAACTACACGCATTCGCAAGTCTCACACTCATTAAAACATACATCATTCTCACCCCATTCACACAATCTTACTCGAAATAAACGGACGAATAATCTTCAACAAATTAATAAATATACTATAAACCTTAACGTATATACTACATTGTACATTGGTAAAGGAACACATATACCAAACACACATCGCATAATAACAATCTAGAACCATTGGAATAGAAAACAACGAAACTCCTGTTCTCATCGCAAAATATGTTCGGGAAGCAACTTAAAGAAATATCTGTTATCAAAGTAGATATCCATACAGGGAAATACGTTCAAAAGATAAATAGAAAACGAAAGTACGCGCAAGATAAGAGAAAACGCCCTCTTTCTGCGGACAAGGAAAACACCTCGAAATTATAATCGCCGTCGGCAAAGAATTTGAAAACCATTGAGGCAAAGTAGAGTATCTTTTATAAGGGAAACAAGACTATAATAAAATGACAATAATTGCAACAATTGGTAAGTTAACCTATCATTTCTTCCTAAATATCACGATGCAAAATTGTGATGATAATTTAAACGGTGGGCAGAGCTCTGCTTTGTTTATTTTTAAATTTGAATTTTTAACAGATGAATTATCATCTTAAAACAGTCGACTACTTAGCGGGCGATGTGACGAGTTACATCAAACTGTGCCCTGTCATATAATACATAATTGTACATTATGTAAATTTCTATATATCGTATAAATATAAGGATGCAGAAACAGCATCTTAGACTTAGCACTTGTAAAAAATCTAAACACATCAGACATAATCTCTATTAACGTTCTCTCATCCGATCATAATCCCATACTCATTACTATTTTTACCACTAAATTCCTCGTAGAAAAAAAAAGTTTTAGATTACAAAAATGCAAACTGGCTTCAATTTAAAGAATACATTAACAACAACATTGTTCACACTGACATTTGCGGTCCCGCTGACATTGACAAAACCATAAGTGACCTTGTCGAACTAATTCTGACATCGATTGAACGACATATCCCTAAAAGACCATTGTTTGTTCACCTACATCTAATTTACCGTCTTACCTACTTGCACTCATCAGATTCAAAAATTACATCAGACGATTGTGCATCGAGCATTATGGCCGACCAGTCGCCTCTTTTTTAAAACAGCTATTGACTCTTTCGATCAAAACTCTTCGTCACTGCCTCAAAAACCGCAAAAACGAAAAGTACAACAAATTCCTCACAACGCTGAGCCCCAAGGATAACAGTCTTTGGAAGGCGACTAAAAACCTTATCCCTGCAGTAAGTCTCTTCCGCCCATCTGCAACCCGTGCTCAAGTGACTATGTTTACACTGACATCGAAAAAGCAGAGATCCTGGCTGCTCACTACTTCAAAATTCACGGACAGAACTTATAATTAGCCTCCAGCTTTCAGCACAAAAAAAAGTCCAGTCGGAGGTTCAGAGGTATCTATGCAGTACTAAGACATGTGTACATATAACTAATACTACCCAAAATTGTGTTAACGTCATTTGTCCTCTAGAAATATCCAATATCATCAAAAAAACGAAACTAAAGTACTCGGTAGGCCCTGATAATATATCATTACTTATAATCAAGAAACTCCCTCATTCCGCCATTGTTGTATTATCAGACATAATGAACGGTATCTTTAAACTGGGATTATTTTGCGCAAAGCTGGAAACTTGTCAAAATCATCGCCTTGCCTAAGCACGGTAAGGATCTTTCGCAGGTTTCCAACATCCGCCCCATTAGTCTACTGAGCAACCTAAGTAAAGTTGCTGAAAAGGTGATTTATGTTAGATTATTATCCCACGTCGACAACAATAACATATTTCCAAACTTTCAATTCGGCTTTCGCTCTCATCACTCTACAACCCAACAAATATGCAGAATAACCGACTCCATTACCCATAACTTCAACTTAAATAAGCCTACCGGCATGTTACTATTTGACGAAGCACTCCATACAACTTGGCACGCAGGTATTCTTTATAAAATGATAAAATGTAACTTTCAAACATGCTTAATTCACTTAATCAATAGTTACTTAGGCAATAGATCTTTTTATGTGTCTGTAGGTAACGCCGTCTCGTCTCACAAATCTTGCTATGCGGGTGTCCCGCAAGGCAGTATTATCGGACCACTTTTGTTTTTCCTGTATCTTTATGATTTTCCAAACCAACCCAAGACGCAAGTGGGACTACTTGCTGACGACGCTGCGATATTCTGCAGCTCCCATAGACCTAGCACAATTCGTAATAGACTTCAGTATGGGATTTCGCGGGTATTTAAATACTACAATAAATGGCAAACCCGAACAAAACCGAAGCTATTTTCTTCTCCCGCAGAAGACCTGCTGTACCTGACAATCTGATGGCACAGGGAAACACTTTAGAGTGGTGTGATAAGGTTCGTTATCTTGGTGTAATCCTCGACAATAGACTTACTTTCACAAAACACATAAATAATATCACAATCAAGACAAACAATGCCTTCTGTTCCTTGTACTCCATTCTTAATCACAAGTCCTTTCTCAACATTAACAACAAGATAATCTTCTACAAAGCACTAATCCGTCTAATACTTTGCTACGCTTGTCCTTCCTAGAGCTCTATATCAAAAACCTCCTTTAACAAGTTACAAGTCATTCAAAACAGATGCCTCAGATGTATTCTCAATGCACCTCGTTATGAATCGACAAGTATGCACGAAGCTACTGACCTGCCCTATATTAAAGATTTTGTTCTAAACCTATCGACTGCCTTTTTTATTAAATGCTCATACCAAAACAGTGTACTCGTCTCCTCGATTGCCAATTACGATTCTAAGCAACTTCGTTTCATGTATTCCAAATATAAACACAGGCGACTTAAACATAACATTATGTAGTAATTAATTTTAATTTTTTAATTATAATTTAACCCCTTTACTTAGTAAACACCTTCGACACCCCATGTTATTATGTATGTACCATATCTTTTTGGTATATATTAACATAATATATAAATACAGATAAAAAATAAAGTTCATACGCGCGAAATAATAATAACGAACAAACAATAATTTTTTTTTAAACGAAAAAGAAATTATCATTTATTTAAATTATAAACATAAAATACCATACATTCTATAGCAAATTACCTTTAGTAGCTAATATATTAATAAGAACAAAGTGCAACCAGCTAGGATTATATAGTACAGGAAAATTTGAAAAATCTTGCCTCAATAAAAAGAAAAACAAAGACAAATAGCGCGCAATTAAGTCAAATTGGTTACGGTTAAACTTAATATCTAAATAAACAAATATACAAACTTATAAAAACAATTAAATTAAAAATCGGTATTTCAGGCGGTGATGTTTGTATTGTAGCAGGTATACCGATTATGTAAGCTGGACATATTAGAGTTCCTTATTACTTTAGTCAATTCGTTTTTGTGAATTTTGCAATTTGTGATAAAAAAAAAAAAATGTTTGGCGAGCTTGGTGTAGAAAAATAAGTGCTCAAGGTTTGATTGGGAATACGTATAATCTTAGTAGTAAACCTGGTGAAACTAAGCGTGGTTCTGTAACAACGATTTTGTAACAATTGTAATTTGCTATACACTGTTGGAAACTGAAAACCAAACGGGACATACATATCCGCGGACGAGATTTTTATCTGTAACAGTGAGGTGGGATCTTCTATGAAATATAGATGAAAGAATTCGAATATAAGCATTATCGAGATAATACGATTAATATGATTATTGTAGGACAAACGCGAGTCTAGAGTGACTCCTAAATTACATATTTAACCCATTTAATATTTTGACCGTTAATTACAATTTCCGAGCAAGGGTAATAGGTGTCTTGTTGAAAAAAAACAATGGCTTCAGTTTCATCTTCCAACGTTTATAGTACTTACATGCAGCGAAGGTTTTTAAAAAAAGTAGGAAATGATAACGACCTAACACATTACCTTCTTAGACTCCAGCGTCTCGTTCTTCTTTAGACCGATCAAAGAACCTATAATTTAGTCAATTATACCGTTATAGCGAATTCGAAGTATTTATCCATAGATAATCGAAAAGTCTTCGATAATGTCCTATGGCATAAACTTTGGACAATACTAATTGAAATGGGTACGCTAAAACGTATATTTCTACGTATTGATAGTAGAAAGTCAGAAGAATTTTGTATTTAGACAGCAAGGCTATATTGTCTCCTTTGCACTTTAAATTGTACACACGGAATATATTATCAGACTAATCTTAGAAAAATGGATCGACGTAATAATAATAGAAGGCCGAAAGATAATAGTGGAGAATATGAAAGAGATAGAAAAACTTCTACATAGGGTGGAAAGCGTTAGTATGCGATATGGATTAAAATAAAGAAATAAAACTGTAAACGTTATCAACGTCACGATGAGATGTAATTGTTCGAACACATCATAAGAAAACAGTAAGGAATAGAACGTATAATGGTGGCCGGTAAAATTTATTAACCTCCGAGAGGACCAACATCTACGAGATGGACAGATATTGTCCGGCAAAAAACGGAGTTACCAGTTGGCGGATCACGATAACTTCTAGCTTTGGTGACAACTACAGATGACGATGATCAACTCTTATTGTATACGGACTTTCGTGAACTAAAGACTAGTCGGATACTAATTCGACGATGAATTATTTGAATGCACGCTTCGTACGAAATTAAATTTGGCACGAAAACTAACCGGGCTAAACGTTATCGATCGATACATCACTTTTTCGACCTGACGTTATTACTCGGATTATTGAAAACATTATTATTGCATTAATATCATCATTATTATTAAATTATAATAATAAATATTATTATTATATTTATTATTATCATTATTATCTTATTATTCATTGTTACTTCGACTACTGTTTACAGTTGAAAACGAGAATTAATAATCAAATACTATTATACGGCAGATGGCCAAACTATTTTGCATAATGACTACGCATAGTTATTGACCTTTCAATTTCACTTTATTTATATATATATATATATATATATATATATATATTACTTGTTCGAATTTCGTACCGTAGATAATTTACAAGTAAAATCTTTTGCTGGTTTCCTGGTTCTCGCTAATGTATCTCATCGATTAAAGTATCTCCTAAATTTCACCCGGCAAAATTATCGCTTTATCACCTTTTCTCTGTTTTTTTTTTTTTTTTTTTAATAATAAAGGAAGAAACATCATTATCGTTTTCTTCGTTCATCGTTGGCTTAACGATATTACGACTTTCTATACGTAGTGTCAACAGCGATCTAATAAACAGAAGTGTCGACTTAATATTCCGTCTGTCCCACCATTAAGCCATCTTTAACATTTCGACTATAAAAGAAAGTATTGCATATTTCGACTATAAAAGAAAGTATTGCATATTTCGAATAATTCCGGCCAATTCCGCTGGTAATCCAGTAAGAGTTGACATTAAATTAACGTCGACCGTTTATTTTTTAGTTTTATGTATCGGAATAAATTTACGAAGTATTTTATATATATACATATATAATACACATTTATCAATTCGATCATCTATATACGACGCAAAACGTACGCACACACACATATATAAGCCCGATATGAGTAGTCATATTTTTCTTTTAGTGTGATAATATAGCTGAAGTTGCTGGTGAATTAAACAAGGATGTAGGAGCGTATCGTGCCGTCTGCTACCCGTCCAAATACTAACAACCACATGCCATATTGATGGCAAGGCAAATCTGAGACGATTGACATAGATAGACTACACACACACACCATATATATATAATATAATATAAATAATATATATATTATATATACATTAATAATTATTTTATTAATTAATTTATAATAATATTCCAAATTTTGAAGTTATTAAACCGTGGCGTTAATTAATATGCTTTTGTGATGGCGATAAATATCTATACACCCTTTCTGCGACTGGATGAATATTTCACCAATATACTTTGCCATTTTCGTAATTACTTTCGCCATTAATACGCGTCTATTCGATTTGGATTGATCTCAATCAATCCAACTGGGGTAACATATGTCACGAGCGAGTTGCAAATAGCCTATTGTCATTAACACAGCAAATAACTTAGCGGCGTTTGAACACCTTAAACAAGTAAACATTCCTCATATTTTTCTATCAGCAGTTGCTGGTTCGTTTCTCTGTCGGCAGGACTGAAACCCTTTGATGATCGGTTGATTGCTTACCAGAACATATAACTCTAGTTACAACGGCCCGTAATGAAACGTTTAATTATCTAACAATAATTTTCCAAAATGATGTGCGTTTTTAAAAATAACTTCCGTCAATATTTTTTTTTATTTATTTTATTTAAAGGTGCTCGAATAATAAAATAATATAGGACAGTAAGTTCGATACCGCATGTATCAAAAATAATTATAAAAATTGTAATGAATAGAATAAGACGAAGGATTGAAGAAAAACTAAGCCGTGATCAGTTCGGATTTAGAAAAGAAAAAGGTACTTCGAGAAGCTATATTGGCATTAAGATTACACATCGAGGAAGAGATAGAAATTGCCGAAGAAGAAGAAAAAGAAAAAATTTGTATTTGCTATTTGTAGGGTAGAGTATAAACAAACATTAAAATTATATAATATCGTTCCGGGAAAAAAAAATGAAATTCCTTAATACACTTATTGTTAATTATAAGTACAAACAAAGAATTAAACTAGAATTACGAAAGAAAATTACAGGAAAAAATTCCACAAAAACCTGCATCTTAAAAATTAAAAGGACAAATGAAATAGCTTAAACTAACGATGAGAGTAATATAAGTGATTAAAAATAAACAGCTGTGTGAATAATAATCGTAGTTAAAATGAGTTTAAGCACAAAATAGAGTTAATGTAAGTAGAATGCTGGGATTAACATTAGTTACAGATATACAACTCAAGTAAAATATGTTTTATTCGTCTGTGTTTATATTTTTTGTACCTGTAGAGACTGATAATCATAGTTACCAACTTGGTTTAACGTCAGTAGACCTGGAGCACGTGTTAAAAAATTTCTTGTATTAACCTTTATTGTTTCTTCTATATAGGGATAATTTAGTATTTTAATGCGTGTAAATCTAGGCTTTTTAAGAACTATTCTAAGGCGATGATTTTGTAATCGTTGAAGTCTGTTAATGTTACTTAAGCTGGTGCTAGACCAGACTGGGCTGGCATATAAAATTGTGGGCGATATTACCTGCTTGTAAAGTAAGAGTTTATTAATTGGTAATAGTGTAGATTTCCTGTTAAATAATGGAAATAGTACGCTCATTTTTTTGCATCCTCTGCATATAGATTCGTTTACATGTTTTGTAAAGGTCAGCTTACTATCTAGTGTAATTCCCAAGTAACGAATGCTTGATTTCCAATCTAGGTACTGATTTTTAATTTTAACGTAACTATTTATGTTGGGTTTCCGTCTCGTAAAAAGAATTGTTTCTGTTTTACTATCGTTTAATTTAATTTTCCACTTAAAGAAGAATTTGGATAGTTTTGCAACTGCAGCAGTTAGTCTATTACTGATGGTATCAATGCGATATGATGAAGTCATTATAGCAGTATCATCAGCATATAGATTAATATTAACTTCCTTCATGCTGGGGATATCGTTTATGTAAATAATAAAGAGAAATAGTCCGAGGATGCTTCCCTGAGGTATTCCTGCTGTTACGTATCTAATTTTTGATTTGTGATCCTTAATTTTTACGTAAAATTTTCTATTTGTCAAATAAGATTTAATTAAAGAGATCAAATGCCATGGAAATTTGTATTTGATTAGCTTGTAGAGAATGCCATTATGCCACGCGGTATCGAAGGCTTTTTCAATGTCTAATAATGCTAATCCACTATGTTTGCTTTTATTAAAATTATCGGTAATTTGGTTTAACTAACTGCGTAGTAGTACTCAAGTTAGGGCGAAAGCCATATTGGAAGTTGTTAAGGATTTCATTAGCATCGCTATGTTTTCTAAGTGTAATCAGCGACATTTTTTCGAATAATTTGCTAATATTACTAATCAGACTGATAGGTCTGATATTCTTCATCAAGGAAGCATCCTTGCCCAATTTTGGTAGAGGCAAAGTTACAAATAGTCTCCACGACACAGGATAATAACACAGCCGATGATAAGAATTAAATACCATTGCTAGAGCGACTACTATGCCTTTGCGAGGTAAATTTTTGATCATTTTGACACTAATTTTATCATGACCAGTAGAGTGTGTGTTTCTGAGGGTTCTAATGCACATCTTGACTTCCTTAGGTGACGTTAAGTCATCATGTTTCAATGTCACTGTGATATTTGCTAACAAAGTGTTTATTGTTTGCTTTACTTTACGCTCGTGGTATGTGTATTTTCAAAGTGATCAGCTATCATATCTGCTTTCGCTTCCGTAGAATATACTACGTTATCTTCGCTTCCAGGCATAGAAATAGGTGGCAAGTGTGTTTTGCACCTGAAAAAATATTTATTTATTTTCCGAAGTTGGTTATTGGTTTGCGAGACATTACTTAGATATCTGTTGTAACGATAGTTTTTCTCTTGAGATAGTCCTTTTTTTTTACTAAACTTTTTAGTCTATAGTAAAGTTGTTTAAATTTATATGTATTTCCGTTGTGGCACCTCTGGTACAGTTTCCTGTAGTAGTTTTTAATTTCAATAATTTTTAATGTGCTAGAATATATCGAAAGTTTTACATCGTTACCTGTAATTAAAGGTATGGATTTTTCAGCTGCACTTAGTATGGTATAGTTAAGATATCGTATGAAGCTATCAATATAAATAGGATTTTGAAGGGCGGTTGGAATTTTAATTTCATCTTGTATATATTGTTGATATTTCTTCCAGTTAGCCTGGTGATAGTTAAATTTTGGTTCTGTTTCAGCTTGTTTAACATTGTCACCAAGAGAGAACATAATAGGATTACGATTAGAAGACAATTTACTGACTGATATTGGCTCTAAAAGGACAGCATTCGTAGATATAGAAAAGGCGTTTGATTGTGTAACATGTGATATGTATTATTCGCAAAACTAGAAGAAATAAGATTAGATTACAAAGATAGGAAAATAATACGGGAGTTATATAAGGAACAATCGGCGGAAATAAAAGTCGGCAATTCAAAAGAAAAAAGTGAAAATACAAAATAAGACAAGCTAATTATCGCCGTCACTTTTTAACTTAGTAATAGAAGAACCGATACAAAAAATTAAAGATGATGGGCGTACAAATAAACGGACAACAGATACGTTGTATAAGATTTGCGGATGATAATTATTGGCCGACAATGAACAACAACTGCGACAACAAATAACAATATTGCAGAAATACTTAAAGCAAATAAATTTAAACATAAGCATAAATAAAACAAAAGTTCTAGTAGCAGCAAAATATGAAAAGAAAATAACAAAATAACAGTTTAAATATTTAGGTAGTATAATAACGAGCACAGGAAGAAGTGATAAAGAAATAAAAACAAGAATTAGTCAAACAAGCGTTTGCGGATTTATTTAATAAAAACATGAAAATAGAAATACAGAAAAAACTTTCGGAAACGTACATATGGAATCTATTAGTTTATGGTTTAGAAACGTGGGTGTTAACACAAAATTAAAAAAAAAAAAACACTTGGAGGACTTCGAAATGTGGAGTTGGCGCCGCATGATGAAGATCTCATTGATACTGGAGAAAAGGAATTCAGATGTTTTGGAATGGTAAATGAAAAAAAGGATAGAAACAATACAGCGAAGACGCGAAAGACTTCTAGGGCACATACTGCGCCATATTCATGAAGGTCATAATCGAAGGAAAATTGAAAGGAAAAAGAAGAAGGGGAATAGATAGACACGGATCGGTCGAATAAAAGAATGAACGCAAATAAAAAAAAGATGAATAGCAGACAACAGGAAGGAAAGAAAGAAAATGATCTAATGCTCTTAAGATTAGTAAAATCATCCGTGGGATCGGTCGTGTGTTAATTTTAGACATTTTGAAATTATTTCGGGATTATTCGGTACTTCGATTTTTCGTATTATTCGTGAGTTTGTAAATATTACTTGGATTAACGTATCGTTTACATTGTAATAATATATGTTTCATACTTAATCGAGTATTAGATGCGGAGTAGTTTGGTGGAAGATCTCTCCATTCAGTAGGTGGTATATCCTCGTTAGTGCTATGCGTAGTTTGGTTAATGCTATTTGCCGTAGTATAATTTTTCGCTCTGGCGATATCCAGTGCCCTAGTTAATCTGATAAATGCGTGTGTATGAGTCCAATTAGTTTCACAGTGTTCTCGGTAATAGTGCTGTAAATTAGTATATCAATAATGCGTGTAATTAAACGTGTAGATAAAGTAAAATATACGAAATATCGATGCACGCGTGTGCGTGGCTTCACCGGTAGTTGTTACTTGCAGAAGGTGTACACAGATTATTTTAATAGCGATCAGTGTAAAAACATAATGCCGTCAGCAGTCATGCTGATTTTGCGAATAATCTATAAGAAGTGTCCGGATGTTATAAGTGGGCATAATTACAAAACTAATAGATGTAAAATGAAGATAATAAAATAAAAATATTTTTGTGATTTTTCTTTAACATTCTCTTCTTTTTTATTTTATTCGCTGTACCTTTCCTCCTGCTTATGTGATTTTTTTTCTTTCTACAACAGCGCGTAATTATAATAACAACGCAATTATAAAGAAAATATTGTTACAATAAAAATTTAATTCATACAGATAAACTCTAAAACGGGCGACCATATCAACTTTAATCGTAAAAAAAGTACTCGAAATGAATTCGTAGGAATAGTATTTCACAGCTCGCGCCAAATTGTTTATCGATACAGTTTTTTCTAATTTTTTCAAATAGGCTGACGAGTTTTCAGAAAGTTACCTTACACCGTTATTTCGAGAAAATGAATTTTCCAATCCGTCTTAAGTGTATACGTATTGGCGGAACACCGAAAATTACACGGCACACCGTCGAATTATGCGATTTGTAACAGTGATTTCATCCGTCTTCTATTAATGCTGCCTAGAATTCATCTAGACCTTTGTGAATCCGAACACCGTGTATAACACATTTTTCGATTTTAAACGTACTTTCTTCATATTAATTCGTTCAAACTGATCACGAATTATAATTTCTTTCCACAAATTATAATTTTATATTCTCTTTTCACATATTTACATCAATTATCGAGTCGACGAGACTTATTCAGCATGCGTCCGCTATCAGCTTCAGACTCGATCGAATTGCACTTCACTTCTACATATATTACATCTGAACGAGTGGGTGTAATTGCTTACGGCGGTAAGACGTGGTAGGGCAAAAACATATTATTCGCACACACGTAATAAAAGTACGTTGGAACAGTTCAACTTTTCTGTGGTCAGTCAGACTTCGAGTTAAAGCGCAATTCGTTGTCCATGTTTATCACGTAATAAATGTTTCACGTATATAAAACATTTCCTGAGACGTTGACTGAAATACGAATGAATATATTCCATAGTATCCGCGAATACTCGCACGATTTCAATTATTCATAAATATATTATATATTATATATATATATATATATATGTATAAATTTTGTTCGTCGACAATATATTAATTCCGACAAGAAAAATGAACCAATTTATTTATCGATATTTAATATTTTTAGTCCTTCTATAATTACGAACACATAATATATTTAATAAGATTACGGTACATATAAACAAGTAACTCTGACTTTAAACGGAATTCCGTGAATGTTTATAATCTGACATGTTTTAAGTATGTGCGATATAAATTATTTACACGTACAAGAAAATGTCGGAACGAAAATAATAATTGATTATTGAATAATACGAGGAATTATAAATATAATCTAAAAGACTTCCTCATTGAACACGTATGGTACGAAAGCTTTTGAAAATGAATACTTGTTTTCACTTTTTATAGTATTTTTTAGGTGTTACATAAATACGTATATTTTTATATATATATATATATATATAATATTTTAACGCCCAGCTTTTATGTTTGAATTAGAGTTATTTTCATTTTCTTTTGTCCCTTTTAGCTCATCTACTTATTTTAGAGTTGTCTGGTAAAACGGGACACGCCCTTTAAAATAGCATTAATCGATTTCGTTTTAATAGTCTATTTACTTAAAGTCACCCCCGTTATTCTCGATGATCGAACCATTTTTTTTTTTTTACTTTTAATAACTAGCCAGAAGTGGCTATCTAACAGAAGGCTTCAATGAGTAAGTCACCTGTACGGAGGATGCACCCCATGGTGAGTCCTCCTACTTGTTTCTGGACTCAGTCCACGATTCTCGTCTTCTTCACTGAGGTCCAGCTGAGTATGTAGAAGCTGATTCGCCGGCTCGTTAGGATGATGATGCACTCATTGAGGTGTTTCTTAACAATTTTTTGTATTTCTTCTTCCTAGTTAATGATATTGTCATATACCATGCAGTTCGATATATTTGGCGTAAAATTTAGTTTTGTTATCTGTGTTCGCCTTTTTTGCACAACCCATAATTATACAAACCACATGGGTTTCAGCATGGTTTTGTATAAAAGTACCCCATTACTCATAGGATAGCTTGTCATCAGAGTCCTAGGAGCCATTTTATCTAAATTTTAGTTCTATCTGCTTTTTTGTTGTTGTTTTTTTTTTATCTATGTGCGTTCTTCATGTTAGTCGGCTGTTTAGATAAACTCCCAGTAATTGATTTCATCATACTTTGGTATAACTTTGATTTTATCTAGAGATTCTGTGGTTATGTTGTGGGCGATTGCTGAATGTAATGTGAGCGGATTTTGTCGGATTTATTTCTAACAACCGCTGCTTGGTCCAGTCACTTTATTTACGTATCTTTGCAGTTTATTAATGGCTACATCTGAATCTTTATCAGATGCGAGTATCAAAGTGTCGTCTGCAAACGTAGCTATTTCAACTATACCGTCTATTAACCATTTCCGTTTCTTCCAGTTGTTTTCATATTTGAGTATTATTTTAAATTGGTTAATTATCATTATTTTCTTCTCTTTTCTGTTATCAATCGGGTGTTTTTCCCCTTATTGTAACAATCTTCGTAAAGAGGTGTATCGTATTTTCAATTATTATGGACTGTGTCTTCAATTGATAAGACCACAAATCCGTTCTATTATAAATTAACCATCGTTATATCCTTAAAATCTATACTTTGCGAATATAGACTAAAAAGGAGCAGTGAAAAGACATATTCTTCTAGTCCGTTCCTTCATTTTGAACTGACTTGACAGTATCGTTTTTAATTTCCCCTCGTGCCTCTAGCCATTAGTAGCTTCACACGGTACGATAATCTATTTTAATAATAATAATAATAAGAATAAGAATCAGTTTTGTTTTCTCTCTTTGTATATATATATATATATATATATATATATATATATATATATATATATATATATATATATATATATATATATATATGTATAAATATATATAATACTAACATTTCATTTGGACGATCGCTGAATTAGGATTTCGTTTCTAGTATTTACATAAAACGAAATAATAATTAATAGTAATTACATAGTAATTTAGATGTATAAAATAAAATACCCAAAAACACAAT
Organism: Coronaproctus castanopsis; assembly: GCA_032883995.1. Taxonomy (NCBI): domain Eukaryota; kingdom Metazoa; phylum Arthropoda; class Insecta; order Hemiptera; family Monophlebidae; genus Coronaproctus; species Coronaproctus castanopsis. The sequence goes on from CM065053.1 coordinate 61,532,689, forward strand.
CTTTTGTTCGCTCACGTCACGAACGCATCACACACATTCGTATATACAATTGAAAACCACATCTACAAAAACACAAAATTTTTATACGACGAAACGTTAAATAGCCGTGTTCCCAGTCTGCGAAATGCGTGCGCACGGGAAATTCGAAAATCGATAATTCGATGCGCGAATTTCGCTTAATTACATCGGAGACTTTGATAAGGCCGGATATGGGGAAATTATTCTATCAACGTGACATAAGCGTAGTTGAAAAATCATTTCGATACAGCGTTGTAATTAGCGATTATTTCGGATTTATTAATTCGACTGGTATAATGAAAGATGTATTGTATACTTGTATTCTCGACCTTGACCCGTTAATCCGCGTCGTTACTTCATTATAGACGGTCGACATTTCTAATTGATTTACAATGTTAGAGCTTCTTTCGTGCTGTTCGACAATCAATAGAATCTTTATATATACGTACTTGAGTTTTGGATTTAGAAGTGTACATCGAACCCGGTACACGCGGAGTGGCTGAAACAGATCATTATATAACCGATAACTTCGACATGTTAATACCTAGATGAGGGGTTATCTTTTGTTTATAATATAATATAATATAATATAATAAAGGTACGATCTTAACGGTTAAATAAGTATCAATTATAACACGAAATGTTTTAAAAACTAATTCTTATTCGGCATCTAACGGATGTCTGCGTTTAAAACGTATCCATATAATCTAGCAGCTGTATTCAACATTTATGCGATTACGTGTAAATCGGTTTACTGATTTGTTTGTACAATAACAGTTTGCAATACGGATTTCCTACCTATTAACCGGCTATAATTGTCGTACTTTATTTTTAATTTTATTTAACCGTCACTTATTCCACGACATACGTTTATCCAGATGCATACCCTAGATACGTTGCGGAATCAGCCGGCGGAATAGGTTGATTACCAAGGTATATGCGGTATTGGTTGCTAGCAGTACGCAGAGTGAAAATAATGCGGATGGGTTTCTGCTTATTCAGTTCCACTTTCTAGTCCATATATACATATATATATATATATATATATATATATATATATATATATATATATATACCGAAGCCATCGATTCGATTTGAAATAATAACGACGTTATTTATAAACTCTTTAAATTTAAATTCTCTCCCCGATATAGCAATAGAATTTTCTATATTAGTCATCTCGCACGTAATTCCCCGTCAAAGCTTATCGCTCATTTCTGCCAGCGTAAGGTTAGGTATTAAGACAATATATCTGTTTTAAATTTTAATAAGTTATTTACCTAGATTACCTTACGTCGAAAGAGAAGTGTACGTTAAAGATTTCATTTAAATTACTAACAAAAATACAAACACCCGTAGTGCTCTAAATTTAGCTAAAAGCGCATCGTATGAAAGCTACGATGAATACAGAAAAATTTGAACAGAAAAAAGGGCTCGCCCCAATAAAAAGAGAAACAAATAGCACGCAATGAAGCTGAAGAATTGATTACGATTAATTTATGTAATATGTATATATAAATAAACACTGGATACGAAACATTATCAGTGTTTTAGTCGACGTTATTTTTAGCACGTATACCGATTACGTAAGACGGTCATGTTGTAATAATCATAAAAAGAAAACCAATTAAACTGGAAAATTGATTAAAATTTCTTCATATATAAATAAGCAAATATACAAAATAACAAACAATTATGTTAAAAATCGGTATTTTAGCTGGTAAAGCATACCGATTGACCATATTATATAATTAATTTCTTTTTTGTAAATTTTACAATTTTCGATACAATTTTTTGGCGACCTTGTTGACGTAGAAAAATAAGTGCTCGAGGTTTTTTTTTTTATTTTTTTTTTTTAATAATGGGCATAGATTTTGTCGGGAACATGTATAATCCTAGCAGTAAACCTGGCGACACTAAGCGAGATTCTGTAATTATAATTTATTCTATGTAACTATTGGAAAGTGAAAACCGAACGAAACGTATTAACGGCGGACGAATAAATCGTTGTACATAGCAGATTTTTTATTTGTAACAGTGAGGTGTAGGATCTTCGATGAAATATAGGTGAAAGACTTTGATTAATTAGCATTATATTGCCGGCTTTATTATAGACCGAACAATATGCTTGATGGATTACAAAAAGGTGCTGACTCTGTCGGAGGTTGAAATGTAACAGTTTTCATTGTATAGGTGTGTTCTTTTAGATATTCCGGTTTATCGTTTAATAATAATATAACATTTTGGCTTTTATATGTAATATTAGTAATTAATAATTTCGCTAATTATTAAATGAGCGATTCTTATTCGCGTTCTGTTGGCCGTAGTATAATTTTAATGTAGAATCTGCCGACTAAAAATCGTTGGAAAATTTTTCAAAATCGAAAATCAAATTTTAAACTCGCGATTTCTCGCTACCGATAAATTTTGTAAAAAGTTACGTTATTACAAAATGATAGATCTCGGCGTGTACTTTCGTCTAATGTCAACCCTAAACTTCTATATATCATAGCACCCTGAAAAACAGTCAAAACCCCTAAATCCTTTAAGTCCAATGTATAAAAATACGACAATACCATCATTAGACGCGTCTTTCTATGCCTTCTAACTTTTATTTAAACAATGTTTCCAAATTTCGAATCGTTGGCGATTTATAGCGAAAAAATCGAATTTTGAAAAAAATTGAAAGGTTCTGGGTTTGGTTTGAAATTTTTTTTACGGTTTTTCGCTTTAAAATGACTCGGTTGAAATTTACTGGCTGTTGTAAAATTAAATTATTGACTACTATAAAGCAAATTTCCCGCTCTAACGATAAAAACATAATGTATTAAAAACTGCAAGATATATGTATAAGAAGAGTAAGGAACAGTTGAAAATTTTTTTTCGGTTTTTTATATTTATACGATACATTTCATATAATAGAAGGCGTCTATAAAGTTCAAACGTTCTAAAAGCAGATGCAGCCCCGACATTCTTAATTCAAACTTGGGAAACAGTTAACTTTCCGACGTTATTACTCGATGAGTATCTGTGAGATGGGACTCGCGCCATTTAATAGGTCATAGCATAGGGATTAAACTCCAATTTAGAAATTATGGAAAAAGTCAATTTTCGGAGTTTTGAAAATATTCAACTCGTTCTAAAAAGATCAATCTCAATTTGGGCGGTAAGATTCGGTTGGTATATTAATTTAAAACTTTTATTTTTTCGTTTGAAAACTTTTTCAAATCCAACTATCACCAATATATCGATCAAACATTAATGGTCTACCCAGCATGATAATCGGGATAAAGTTTATTGTTTATGTGACAATATATATATATATATATATATATATATATATATATATATATATATATATATATATATATATATGTATTATTATGTAAAATAATTTTTCTGACACATTTTGATTAAATTTTCTATTTATATATATATATATATATATATATATATATATATATATATATATATATATATATATATATATATATATATATTTAAAAAAGATTTTTTTACCTATTAATTACCCATCGACGATCAATAAGAAATTATCATATACGCCCTTTATTCTACTCGCATTCACCTCTTTGCCTGTCCCGTTTAGTTTTCTAATCAACTCGGCAAAGTTATATTAAACCTTCGCAGTGTAATTTAATATGACTAAATTTTCCGGAAAATTTTACGATACGTGCAAGATGCGTCGAACTAAAAATAATCCAGCAGACTAACTTACAGTTAAGTCAAGGAGTAGAGACGAGACATGCGTAAGAACATGATTAGATTATCTAGAGAGGAATATTCATATTTTGAAAAGAAGGGGAAGTGAGGGGGAAAGGTTGAGAGACAATCTGAGTGAGAAGTACAAAGGACAGTCAATGTGGATATGAGAGACGGAAAACGCAACGCTACACACGGCGCACCGAGGAGCCGGAGTTCTGCTGATCAGGTATAAGCGAAGTATTCTCCAAGTTAAACAGAAGTCTAGATTTGGCGAAGTTTATTTATGTTGCCACGAAGCAAAACCTCTCGATTTGACATAATTATTTACAGGTACTTGGACGTTTAGGATCGGCAACAACGCTCTATCCGCCAGTTCGTTTTTTGGAATCCCGGAATTTGGCTCGGTTTGACTGATAACAGCCGCGTCACTTCTTCGATTATAGGATACTGATCATTTCGCGTAATGAGTCGGAATATACAACCGACGGCTGTTGGATGGTAGAGCTTATTATGAAGCCTAATGGCGAGGTAGATCGTATAAAGTTCGTCTGAAAGGATTGAAAATGACTGAGGAAGCGAATACCATACAACGACGACATGCTTCACGATGAAACAAATTGAATGAAGGTGAGTCGGTAAAGTTTTTTCTCTGTACTAGTTCACTCGTGGATGTTTCGTCTACTAATAACTACTCCTGATAATCCGCGAACTATGGCCGGGGGAAAACACGAGACAAACTACATCAGTTAAATAAAAAAAAAATTAAGGACTGGAAAATTATAATTAAATCTAGGATGACTTCAGAAAACCCATAGTTGACTGCGTTCGACACAAGTGTTTCATTACGGGAACTGCGCAACAGAAACGAAGGGGAGAAAATTTCGATCAACCAACATATTAACTACGACTCCATTAATCGCGGTTGGAAGAACTGACAGTGGGCGACAAGCTAGACAAATAGAAGTGCAAAAGTAATATTTTGGATTACTTCACGCGGTCGTAACTAAAATTCAACGATAATCGCGTTGACTATCGCAAATTAGAATTCGACACGTTTAAGCTCGATATGTTATTAATAACAGAAACGCATTACTTGAAGAATGTTACGTGCACTCAACTTATTACTCGAAGAACAGCGAAACAGCTGTAAGAATTAAACATACTATTATAATCAGATCGATCATTTTTAAATATTACAATTGTATCGCAAAATACCAATCTCCGAAGAAATAAAGTCCGTATCGGTATCGAGATTTAAAGCTATCACCTCGCAAAAATGGACGAATTATTGTTAGAAGATATGAAAGATTTTAATAAATGTAAAATAACACAAGGAAGTAATGTAGAACATACATCAAATTCCAATTCAGTTTTCTAACCGAGGAATGAAGTTAAAGGAATGGATTTACCTAACAATGTATAAAACACTCGATAGAATTAGAACTGGAGAGAAACGGATATGTAATACAGAAATTACATCTGCTGCGTGCCAGTGTAGAAATCTAAGCCACAAGCAATGCAGCATATATTTGAAGACTGTAGCGAATTTACACCGCTGTAGGTTCAACATTAGAAGATGTTAACAAACTTGAAGACGAATAGACGGGCTAAGAAATTTAAAGTTAGAGTTATGACAGGAATAGTTTTATTGCAAAAACCGGGATTCGTGTTCTATTACGCCACGATGTAGGTCATGATAATCAATCACTGAACGAGTACACGAACTGATGATTACAACGCGTGTTTGACTTATTATTATTTTTATTTAATCTGCAATTAAGCGACAAATTTTCTCGTGAAAAATGTCTTTGTATTTCAACCTTTATTAAACAATCGGCTTATTGAACGATGGAAAGTGTTGCAATTAAGATACTTTTGAGTTTTTCTTTTCTTTTTCTCGGAAGTCGACTTAAAAAAATAATTACGCTCTATTCAAAAGTATAGAACGGGACTTTTAACGCGACATAAATAAGAAATAGCAAAAGCGTGTAACAACTGATGTCACGTTCGCAGAAAATAACTTGTAACTCGTTAAGTGCGATTTTAATTGTACCAGTAGACGCAGCGTGAAATTATCGCACGATACAGTTTACAATTGACGACGTTATAGTGGACGAGATATTCAAGCTAGAAAAATTCATAAGTATACATCGGGGGGGGGGGCGTGAAAGGGTTAAAATCGATATCATCAATCTCCATCTCTGATGTAACCCAAAGCTCAATTCGCTGTTAGTGTACATGGCCCCTCTAGTATCGACTATAAATTTCTTATTTTTGCATCGAGCTCGTTATATTTCATCTTACTACTAAGCTCGAATAGGCGGAGTTATAACATTAAGAACATACAACCGAACTTCAGACTGGTTTTTAAAGTTGTGTTTTTAATTATAGTTTTGTCGTTTACAATTCAGCTTCGAGCCGACTGTCTTTATGAAAATATATCTTATTGCGATATTTTTTTTTCCTTTTCCAACTAAATTTAGCTAATAATAGGTATTTAGCAATTTTACTGTTTTCTGTGGAATCGGCACATTATTTAAAATTATGTCATCCGTCGGATAAATTCTTCTGTTACTGAAGACTATTCGTGCTGATTTACTTTCATTACTTCTGATTTTCCACGAGCTAAGCCATGATGAAATTTCGTTAACTGCTGCTTGGATGGTATTCCGCGTTTTAATGGGACATGTATCTGAACACAACATCGCAGTATCATCGGCAAAGGTCGCTATTTGGAATGATGTGTAAATAAGGTACAGTAGCGACCCAAGAACACTACCCTGCGGGACACCCGCTTTTATCGGGTATATATCTGATGAGTCGTCTTGATGTATGACTGAAATATTTGATATAATTGATATGGAAAATGACGTTTAATTTTCTGCAATAGGCCATCATGCCACACTTTGTCAAAAGCCTGGCTTATGTCCAGGAATATAGCATCACAATATTTTTTTTCCTTCAAGGGATGTCTCGATGGTGTTGACTATACGGTGTACTTGTTCTACCGTGCCATGCTTAGGTCTAAATCCAAACTGATGTTCAGGTATCATAACTTTGTCATTGATGATCGGCATCAGTCGTTTTAACAATAGCTTTTCATACAGCTTAGAGATTACAGACAACAACGAAACGGGTCTATTGGAAGCTGATTCCGTCGATGACTTTTGTGGTTTCTTAACAACAATCTGCGACAATTTCAGTTGTATAGGAAAATACCGTAGTCGGATCATCGCATTAAAAATGTACGTTAATAGTAAAAAACCTTTCTTTGGTAATTCTTTTAAAAACCGTGCGGTTATTAAGTCATAACCCGGTGATTTATTTGGATTTAAAGTTTTCACTAAAGTATTAATCTCACCAGGAGACGTAAGTTTTATTGCAGGGCAAACATCATAACAAGAAGTATCGTGATTCAACATTACATTTCCAGGATGCGGTTGGAATATCTTTGCGAACTATTCCCTAAATACTTCCGCTTTTTCTAAATCCGTTTTAGCCCAAGTTCTATCTGGTTTCCTTATAGGACGTATTGCTTGTGTTGGCCTTTTGAAGTTCCTTGTTATCTTCCATAGTGAGTAGTCATGTTGCGCCAAGGATGACAGATTAATAAGTTTTTGACTTAGTGATTTGTTTTTTAAGTATTGCAATCATTTTTTTAAAATCTTCGTTTGTTTATTTAGGGCTGTCTTATGATCAGGATTTCTCGATGTTTGCCATTGCTTTCTCAATTTCCTTTTTAATTTAACCGCTTCTTTTAATGGGTTGTCTGTTATTTATTATTGGCGTGGATTCCCACGCAGCCTGTTGTGTGGTTTTAATAAAAAACTCTATTGCCTCCTCTATTTCGTTTTCGGTTTTCAGTGGTATTTTTAGATTTGCTTTACGCTCGAACTGCTCTCTAAATACGTCCCAGTTTGTGGACTTATTATGCATTTTCAGTTTGCACATTTTAGTGAGTACATGCTGACTAACTAAGAGCATATAACAGAGGAATGATCTGACGGCAGAATTTCATCCGCCTTAACATCAATAAATGCTGATGAAAGACCTTTTACTATATAAAAATCCAGTAGGTCTGGTATTTTATTAGTGTCGGTTGGCCAGTATGTAGGTGTTTCAGATGAGTAAATAGCGCTGTATGTTTCATCAATAGGCGATTTTAATTCTCTGCCTCTAGGAACAGTTAGTCTAGACCGGAAATAAATATTTTTTGCATTGTAGTCACCACCTACAATATATCTACAGCCTAACGTTTTCAGAAAGTCTGCGAAGTGTTTCTTGCTTATATCCTGCCTAAGAGGACAGTAAACCGCCGAGACGCTGATATTTTTATTCGAACCTTCAGTTGTAGATAATTAAATTTATATTTTTCCAGTTCATAGTGTTTAATGCTGCTTTTTATTATGACACCGGTACCGCCATGCGCTGTACCATCCGGATGATTAGTAAAGTATGAGTTGTATCCGATAAATTTAGCGAACCTGGTATTCGTAAGATGTGTCTCTGATAAAATAAGTATATCCACGTCATTTTCAATGATGTACATCTGTACTTCAGCTATATGGTTTAAAATACCATTTGCGTTCCATGTCACGATCTTTAGGTTCCTCATTTCTTGTTTAACATAGCAATGACGGCACTAAGTAGTTGCCCTTGCTGTTCCATCATACTGAGGAAGAGATTTTTTATTTCAGTTATGAATGTATGTAACAGTGTTTCAACGTTATTAACATTTGCACTACCATGGGTATCAATGATTGGACGTTTTTCTTGAATATGTTGTATAGCTAACTTTTGCGCATAGCTACTTTTTGGCTGCTGTTCTGTGTCTTGATTCATTTCTCTTTGATGATGGGCAGTTAATGCGATAATGCGTCGAAAGTATTTTTATTTTTTTTTTTTCATAACAAATCACCGTGGAAGCGATACATATATATATATATATATATATATATATATATATATATATATATTCGGAAAACAACCTTACTATATGTCCAGCCCATTTTGGGATTACAGGAAACAGCCTGACAGACGGGGCAGCCAAGGAAGCATTACTATTCTTACCTGCTCCAAATATACCAGTATCGCTAGCAGACTTCACCGGACACTTTATAAACCTATGGAACACCAAGCGATGGATCAATACCCCATCATCAAATCGACTACGTCTAATTAAACCAACCATCCGGCCGTGGCAGTCGATGTAGTAATTAGCCGACTTCGATTGGGACATACAAAATACAAATGTTACCCACGTCCACTTAATCCAAAAAACAACAGCTCCAATATGTCCATCGTGTAAGATCAACATATACTCCTAGACTGCTTTCAAGATGCTCATCTCAGATCAGCGTTGAATCTACCGACATTTCTGTCGAGCTTGTTACGCGACCATGTGCTCAAGTCCTAATAAATGTCATCTCATGCCTTCGCCAGTCGAACACAAACAACATATAAACAACCTAGCCAATGTTCTCGATGTTATAAATAAATATAATCTTCCGTGTGGCTTAAGTCGCAGTTTACGACAACACGTAAATTTACTATTATTACTATTATTATTATTATATTTTTCGGTAATAAGGATAATAATTATGATAATGTTGATAATACCAACGACTGAATGATGTAATATTTCCGACAAAATACGTTACGAAAATTATGACGCATTCTTTAACAGTCGGCGATTATTCAAATCAAATCAAACTTTATTTTTAATCAAAATGATGACGTCCGAATGATAATGCTGCTATTAATAATAACGGTTAAATTACGTGCTGTTATATGCAGCGTTTGCGTGTTGACGCGAAAGCGCTTAGAGACATAACGTTGATTAAAACTTAGTCATTATACCCAGAAAATATTATATGAGTCGAAGATAAAAATTAAAAATATACTATCCTCACCGTTGATAACCTCTACATACTTTATGTAATATTTCCGATAAATAAAACTTATTATATTTACTATAGCTTGACCGATAATAATTTGCTGGAAATGTGTAAAAAACCCACTCTACGAAACGCAGCTTTGTTATCGTATTAAGCCCACAAAAATCAGCATACTATTCCATAGAAAATAATAATAACGATCTAAAAAAAAACCCCGATAAAAGACGTTAATACGTTACATCATTATTAACGGATGCCTGTTAAAATTAGATTTATAAACGATTGGTATGTCTGGGCATAATGTGGTGTACGCTAATAATGTGTGTATACACGTAATTAATGCTTATATATATATATATACATATGTGTGTGCACATGTGAACATGTATATACATGTAGTTATGTGTGTATAGATGTTTGTATCCGTGTGTAAATACGTGTACAGGTGTAATTGTGTGTGGGTACGTATATATATATATATATATATATATATATATATATGTATATATATATATATATGATTAAAGTGAAATATTATGATATTATTATTTATTTATTTATATTTATTTTATTTTATTTTATTTTACGTGCCTCATACTGCTGTTAAGGTCGGTGGCACGGGAAGATAATTAGATTAGAGGAGTAAGATTAGATAACGAAAGTTATAAGATTAGATTAATCGGACTGTAGGATTTCGGTTAAGGATGAAGAAAGTCCAACAGCGAGACGATGGGTTGCCTAAGAAGGACATGACAAGAGGATGTGAGGAATGGTAAGAGGGCAGTTGCAAAGAACATAAAGAGATGCTGGTTTAGAAATATATACTTATATGTAACAAATGTATGTCCACTGCGTATGCAGAACAGAGCGATTTCATATTTTCTGTTTGTTTGTATCGCCAAACTTGTCTTCTTTCGATTTGTGAAAATCCCCTGCAGTTGCTAGGCTCTTCTACTTGTCGCGTACCTAGTCCATAAAGTCCGTTGTTGGAATTGGTCGGTTTGGCACTGGAGCTAAGGTAGCGGATTCTTTAGCGGTTTGTCGACTAAATCGTTTAATCCTACTTCTTTATGACCCGGTACCTACAACATTATTATTTCTTCTTTATAGGATACAACCTGAGTCAAAATGTTTCCAACTAAATGATGTGGTTTGTATTTATTCTGAAGACGGCGAAAAGAGCGGTACAAATGAGAATCTGGCTTTTGAGTTTCGAAGCTGAAGTTTAAATGGCGTAGAGAGTCGCACATAGTTCTGCAATCAACACGCTAAAGGAAGAGGATAGCGTACGATAGAATTATAGTAGAGGATTGCGCATCCGCGCGGTTGCTTACGTTTTTCTATAGGTATACATAATTTCGTGTTCGCCGTATTTTTGAGCTGCCATTTGAAAAACTTCACGTATGGGGAACTTGATGAGTTGTTATATTGTGAGAGATGTATCAAAGTGATGGGACTGGATCTATTTATATGTATATATGTATATGTGTATATATATATATTTTTTTACTTTTTTTATATTATTTACCTGCTGTATACAGTTGTTTGTTTTTATTTTTAATTTTAATGTTTTGTAAAAAATATCGATAATTTATTTTTGCGTTTGATAACAAAGCAGTAAATTAAGATAATGTAATCTGTTGTTATGTATAACTTATTTTAGATTGTGAAAAAAAAAACAAATAAAAGAATTGAATTGAATAATAATAATAATAATAATAGTAATAATAATTCAATTCAATTCAATTCAATTTATTGCTTCAATCAAATATGTTTACAAACAGCATGTATATATACACATAATCGTAATAAATAATAATGGTAGTAAACCATGCTTATGTAGTAAAAATAAATGGAAGCAAACCTCGGCTATGCGCACAGGTGTTTATTCTATACTGAAAATTAATGTTGTACGAGCTTACTCGAAGAAGAAGAAACTTAAACAATATCTAACATAAAAACATAAAATTATATAATAATAAAAAAAAAAGAAAACTTCTGTAAAAGGACAATATAGATAAATAAAGATTAAGAATTAAAAGCAGAGGTAAAACTATAACAAAAACGTTTTAATTTAAAAATTAATGATTAAAAATTAAAAATAAAATTATTCCTATTGACGCTTACTGCGTGCGGCGGTAGTAAGGAAAATAACTTAAAAACTGTCTTGCTATATAGAAGTAAGTAAAATAAGGTAAATAACATAAAAACAAAAAAACAAACGCAAATAAAAATCCAAATCGACGGTAAACTGCATTTTCAGTTTCTGAGAAGTCCTTTTTTAAAATGTAAGAAACCAACGTTTTGCGCCGACGACGCTTATAGTTCATTAAATATTGCTTCATAGATTCGGGGATTAAATTATAGGCTAACCAACATAAACGGCCTGCATGCGACAGAATAATAATAATAATAATAATAGTAATACAACACGCGTATATAAAAAAAAATGATGTTAACGGATCAGGTTTTATATTGAAATATTATTAATTTACGGTATATTACGCTTAAGTAGTCTACGGCTTATACTTCGTCTACGTACACATTGGCTGGAATCACGATCGTATTGAGATGAACTAATTTTCACGCAATGTACAACTTATAGCGGAACTCACGAATTATAGTAAGAATATAATGCCGAATAAAAGGTAAATGTAATATCTTACGCGTGTCCACGATTCCGGAGTATAGGGAGCTCCTAGGGAGCCCGGGCACCGCCTGAAATGAAGAAATAAAGAAATAATAAAGCACCGTAATCTGAATTACTATAGATTCCCAATTTCAGCGACCTACGCTCGAAAAAGTCTTGGAAAATGTTGTAAAGACTGAATGAATGTATTGTTGGAAATGGCGGTCATCTGAACGATATTGTGTTCTACAAATGATTGTAAGCTAATCTACCGTTTTCCTATTTTTAAATAAAGTTTCATTCAAAAAATAACAAAACCGTCCCTCTTCTCTGGGTCACCCTATATATTTATTTTATTTAAGTTTGATACATTATAATAAAGTGATTTTTTACACTGTTAAACATTCCAAATTATTTCGTATTTGACTCTTTTATTTCGGATAAGTTTGTGCGAATGGGTCTCCGGTATAATACGAGCGGCAGGCAGCGAGCGGCATCTTGGCTCTCACCAAAGATAGTATCTAGATATTAACCACTGATCTCGGAACACTTAATCACCTCGCCTATTTTGTATTAATTTTAAAATTGATAAAGCCCGCCTTCAAGGTAGAAGACCAAATAAGTGCTTTATAAAATAAATTTCGATCTTATTATTAACATTAAGGTACGATTTACGATTAAATAACTGATATAGCCTACTTCCTGATTTATTTTCGTTTTCGAAACATGCGCCGAGGAGATTTTAACTAATAAAACATCCGAATAACGTAAAGTGGTTCTGAACAGCAGATTTTGCACATCTGACGCCCGAATTCGACGCGAGGATAGCTATATCATCTGCGAAATTATTGTTTGAATACCGCCAGGTAAATCTGCTGTGTAGATGGAATACAGCACAGGCCAAATTAGTCTACCTTGCGGAACTAAAAAGAGTTGTTGATCCTAAACCAAAAATGTTGTGTCAGTCAAACTTGACTGAAGCAAGATGTACAGATCACAAGGAAGAATTTGTTTAAATTTGAGAAGTAGTCCATGGTACCAGACTATATCAAATGTCTGAGCAGCGTCCGAATAAAAACGGTTCTGGTACACATTGGTCGCGGAAATGGTTATTACGATGATATAATAACTCGGCGAATGTTGCGAGTCGTTTAGATAAAAGAAAAATAATAATAATAAATAAAATCGTAATGCGTCATCATCGTTATGAATCGATTAAGTGTATAGGAAAAAGTCTCGAATATAATTTGAAATTATATATCGTTCTAATAGATTTCACAGTAAAGCTTTCGAAAGAATTAAACACAGTGCGTTGTTCGATGCTTTATAACATGCAGACGTAGGAACAAAATGTATAAATGTAATTAAGTAAATATGCAAAGAATATTTAAACGATTCAGGAAAACAAAGAAAGACGATCCAATTTCTCCTGCACTATTTAATTACTTGAATTTGCTTTAAGAAAATTAAACTGCGAAACTAAAGGAATAAATATCAACGGACAATATTTATCTAAGCTCACATTTGCAGACGACATAATTCTATTTGCGGGACCTGCAAACTAACTTCCAACAATGTTAGAAGAATTACATCGTAATTGTAGAAATGTAGGTTTAGATATAAACACTTACAAAAACAAAGCTTACTAACAATTGGAGAAGAATTTGAATATGTGCAGGGGAGGAATTTATCGGAGTCGGTGTTTATCATTTGACGATTGTATAGACAAAGAAATGACAAGAAGAATTACCGCAGCATGGAGCAAATTTGAGAGTTTAAAATTAATTCCAAAAAATAGAAACTGGTAAATTAACCGAATAGTAAAAGTTAGTGTTCTGGAAAAATGCGTCGTACCAGTTTTGCTGTATGGCTGTTAAATGTGGTATATGAAAGCGGCACATATTGACGAAATTAGTCGTGTACAGAGAGCAACGGAGAGATCTGTACTTGGAATTAATCGAATTGATCGAATTCGTTCGGAAACCATAAGACATAAAACCATAATGAAGGACATTGCAAAGAGGGTAGTCAGCCTAAGATGGAACTGGGCGTGGTCACAAGATTAGAGTGGAGATGGCTTGTCCCTAAATGTAACCAAGTGCATTCCAGATTACAATAAAAGAAGTGTAGGTAAACGTTATATAACAAACAAATACAACAAGATGTACCAGAAACAGAATATAGTAACGTGAAAAAAATGGCGCTATCCTGAGATTTCAGACATTTAAAATTGGTTGTTCATCGATCATGATGATGATAGTCAATATTCGTATGTTTATAGAGTTGCGTTTCGTGCTTGGTAGCCAACCACAAATGACCTAGTCCACCCACTTCACATTCAGATCTGCATGCAGATCCTCTTTTCTTTGATATCAACTAGCATACACGAATGAATAACTTTGTTTCGACTACGCTGCTTAACCATTCGGCCAGCAGGCTTTACGCATCCCCTACGTTGGTAGATCCCATAAGTCTAAAATATATTCGATGATCGACTGGTAGATTATTTACCGTAGAGATCGAGTTGTTTTAAAAATAAAGAAACAAATGCGATAATAATAATAATAATAATAATAATAATACAAATAAAAAAATTATCATCATTATCATGGTTATCGTTGTTATAAAATAATTATAAAAAAGAATAAATTTTGTAATTACATCATCGGAAGCAACATATGAGTGACGTTCAAAATCTCATCTTTCGTTTAGGGTGCCGACAAAATTATTTTTATTTATCTGTGACCTTTATATGTGAGTAATACTTTATATATGATATATATGTACGTCATAAACTATTGTTATCTCTTTTATACAGTAAATCTAACTAAAATCACATTCTTTTTATATGAATAATAAATTTTAAAAAGCAGCGATGAATGTTATATAAATATAAAGAAAGAGGCGACACGTGCTCGAAATAGCCGAAAAATGTTAATAAAGGCTATATATAATAATTTATAACAAAAACTTAGCAAAAGCGAATACTAAATGTAGTTAATTTAAAATTGTTTAAACTTCGAACCCTATATATATAAAATTGTTTATATGTAAAATTGTTTATAACGTGTCTCTATCCTCGGTAGCTTCCCGGATGAACAAAACGTACGCATTTGTATTTTCACCTACCGCATGAAGATTTAATTTAATAAAATTTTAATAATATATAAATAGGAATAATGTACAAATATCATTTATCCGATTGTTACACACACACATGTTATATATATATATATATATATATATATATATATATATATTCATTAATTATGGTGTCGTGTCCGTTATCGAACGTTGGCTAACATAATGACACTCCTACGTCGGTCTATAACTGTTCGAAGCAAACCGGATCACTGGTAAATTGTACCAGTCCGACAGATTCTGTAAATCTGGGTTGTCTATTTTCTTCCCCGCGATATTCTTTCGGTGATTTTTCCACGAATTAACACACGGAGCAGACCGTGTCGTTCCATGTGTCGCATTAGACGACTAAAATACTTCAGTTTTTCAATATTTGATTTCTTTTACAACTTCCTCGGATTTTACATTGCAGTACTTCCGTGTTGCGTACTTTATCTGTTCACATTATTCTGCGAAATATTCTACGGTTTGAGCACATTCTTCAATTTTTTCTCCATCACTTTTGTGATTATTCAGCTTTCAGAACGGTAAAAAAAAACGAGAATGTGTAGGATTTAATTCATTTTATTTTCAAATCTAATTTTATATTTCTACTACATAATATTTGCTTTAGTTTTTTGATTGCGATTCTAGCTAATTTTTATCACTTTTTTCCGGTCCGATTAATCATTTACGTTGCGACACAGGTAATCGGTGCTTTTTCATTTCTTCCACTTCTTTATCGTAAGCTATTTGTGTACCTGTAGGTGACTTTATGTTTGTCTTTCAACATATATTTTCATTTTGAAACATTTAGCTGCAAACCGCAATCATCACACACGGAAGTAAGTTACACATGTAGGAATCGTTGTAATACTTTTAAATTACTCGCTATTATCATTCGCGTATCTAATCTTATTTACTTTATATCAATTTATCTTAGAACCTTCCTGAAATTTGTTCAGTATTACTTCAAATATTTTTGCGGAGTATATATCAAACAGCATCGGGGACAAGATAAAATACCCTTCTCCGAACCCTTCACATATTGCTATCTCCTCCGTATTGTTGATGTTTGCTGACTACTACCGGTAACGATTTTTTAAGAATACATCTATCTTTACGATCAATTCCTACACTTTCTGGTATATCTATAACCTATGTATCGTACAAACAGAAGTATTTTCAAAGTCCATCGGACGTATAAATATAGGACGTGCAACAGCCTTATGTCTTTGAATTGACATAATACTAAAAAGAAGGCATTGTCCTCGTATTTTCCTAAATCCTAATTGGGCGTCACTCAGTTGTTCATTTGTTTTCCTATATCGAATATATTAGTATGAGAAAGATTTTACATACACAGCTCAGTAAACTAATAAAGTTCAGTGGTCGGTACATTTATTCTTTTCTGGATTTCACTCAAAAATTTTTGGTCAAGTAGTTTTTGAGTTATTCAAAAAAGAAAACCGTCCGTCTTCTCTGGGTCACCTTATATATATATATATATATATATATATATATATATATATCTTCTTCATCTTCTTCATCAGCTATTTTCAATCCACTGCTGGATGTAGCCCTCTCGAAGTTCCTTCCATTTTTTCCTGTCAGCCGCTTTACTTGCCCAATCTTTTCGAAATTTATTTATATCGTCAACCCAACGTGTTAGTGGTCTGCCTATTCTACGATTTCCGTCTGGAGTCCACATTGTCGCTTTATTTGCCAAGAGTTCCTGGTGTCTTACCAGATGACCAGCCCATCTCCATTTTGATTCCTTTATACTTAGTATTATATCCTTTATTCTTGTTGTTTCTCTAAGCCATTCATTTTCTTTCTTGTCTTTCAGTGTTAT
Organism: Coronaproctus castanopsis; assembly: GCA_032883995.1. Lineage (NCBI taxonomy): Eukaryota > Metazoa > Arthropoda > Insecta > Hemiptera > Monophlebidae > Coronaproctus > Coronaproctus castanopsis. Next base: position 61,549,931 of record CM065053.1, read on the forward strand.
GCCAATCATTTTCCTTTCGATTCTTCTTTGCGCTACTCTTTGCCTTTCCTCCATTGCTACTGTTGTATTCCACGTTTCACTCCCATAGGTCATTACCGGGAGCACGCATTGATTAAACGTTTTTCTTTTCAGACTTACAGGAATCTCCTTATTTTTTAAAATATTTTTTAGTTTTCCGCATGCTAGGGCGGTCATTTTGATTCTTCTCATTATTTCCTCCTCTATTCTATTGTCGCCTTTTATAATCTGTCCTAAGTAATTGAACGATGTTACTTCCTGTATTTTCGTCTGATCTATCATAACATTCCTGATGTGTGTGAATTTGTTTCGCAACAGAACTGTTTTGGCTATGTTAATTTTTAGTCCTATTTCCTTGCTTTTTATATTAAGTTCTTGTGCCATTTCATTTAATTCTTCTATATCTTCGCTAAGTAACACTACATCGTCCGCATATCTGAGATGGCTGACATACGTTTGTCCAATTTTTATACCCTTACTATCCCATTTTAATTTTTCAAATATTGATTGTAAGGCCGCAATGAACAATTTAGGTGACATCGTGTCATTTATTGCCTTACTTTGGATTATTCGATCCGTTATATCCTTTTTTATTAAGAAACCAACACCGTTCCTGTTTCCAGTTTCTCCGAAATTATAAAGGACATTACCACTATATATATGAATACGAAATTACTTCATTATAACACCGTCATCAGACCACATGATTATATGCATCAGAATTCCTTATACTCAAGGTGGAAAAAGAATTAGAAACGATTGAGAAAAAAGAGAAAAATTTGGCCCTAACATTGTGAACCGAAAGATATTTCTTAAAAGTAACAAGGAGATATAACGAAAAAGTAGAGAAGATTACAGAATCCATGAAAAAGGGGAGAATGAAGTTTTATGGGCACGTTAAGAGAATGGAGGCAAATAGGCTGACTAAACAGATATTTAACTTTTTTGACAGAAATTGTAAAACAAGACTTGGATGGTTTCAAGAACCTAAGAAAAACATATGAAACAAATGAAGATTTCGAATAAAAATATTCAAGATAGAAACTAACTGCGGAGAAAAATTAAGGAATTTCATAACTTTCTGGAAACCAACAGAACGAACACGCGAAAAACATAGTGCGGAAAACGAAAAAAAGATCATAGCTTAAAAATGAAACAGTTCTGGAAGAAAAAGAAGGCAAAAAAACAACAGGTTGAAAGAATTAAATCAAGAAGAATGTCAGCCGAAAATCAAGAAAAAACTGATGCCAAATGGAGTGAACAAAGAAAGCAGTTACACAGTGAGAAAATGAAGCGATATTGAAGAAAAGAAGAATTTCAGTTCCTGATTTCGTTATTTTACGTGGTCCTCGTTGGCCGAGATCCATAAATAATAATTATACATATATATAGGAAGATAGAGTGAGAGAGATACGTATAATTGCTTTGCTTTTTTCTTCTTTGACGCAATCTTTCCGGTTGTAAGTGCCTTTAAGCCAAAATGTACGCTTTAATTTTTTTTTTTTTTTTTTTTTTTTTTTAACGCTTAAAGATGCGTGCAATCTGTTCGGTTGAACAATAGGCAGCACTGATCTGTTTAAAAAGCTATAACGGGACACTTCCCAACGGTCGTATCCCTTAATTTATCTTAGTATTATTATACAATATAATATAATATATGATATATAATATATATAAACTAGTTTATCGCTACGGTCGATTTCCCAATTCGATCTGACTGCGTCTCTTCAGTCGTTGGAATTGCACGCCGTTACGTAGAACATTGACTGCTAGTGGATTGATGTGGGTTTGAAGTCGATGCAAGTATCTTTCAGCGCAGCTTTTGACTACCTTTTTAACAGACGGTATACGAAGATCCTTGTGTATGTCGTCATTGCGGACATACCATGGCGCTGACACGATATTCCGCAATACTTGAGATTGAAATTTTTGTACTATGTTTAAATTAGAGTTGATTCTTGAAGAAAATAAAGTGATACCAGACTATCAGTTCGGATTCAGGAATCACCATAGCACCATTGAGCAAGTACATAGAATAGTCGACATCATAAACAAAAGTTTCGAAGAAAAGAAGTATTGTTCAGCGGTATTTCTCGACATCGAAAAGGCCTTTGATAAAGTCTGGCACGTTGGCCTATTGTACAAATTAAAACTTAAATTACCTCACGAGTACTACCAGCTAATGAAGTCATACCTAACAGAAAGATATTTCCATGTTAATGTTAACGGGAATTACTCACGAATTCATTCGATACAATCGGGAGTACCTCAAGGCAGTGTACTCGGACCAACACTGTACCACCTCTATACATACGACTTTCCAGTTAACGAAAATACAGACACAGCTATGTTTGCCGATGACACCGCTATTCTCTCGACTCATCGTGATAATAATTTAGCGGCCGAACAACTTCAAAACCATCTACTACACGTAGAAAAGTGGTTTAGACTGTGGAAATTCAATATTAACGAATCCAAATGCAAGCAAGTTTTATTTACTTTAAATAAAAGCAAAAATTTACCGATTAAGTTAAATGGGCAAACAATTTCCGAATCGTGTAACGTAAAATATCTTGGATTACACCTTGATAAACGGCTTACCTGGAAAAATCATGTTATTGCTAAACGTAAACAGCTCAGCATTACATACCGAAATATTTATTGGCTGATGGGCAAATATTCAACACTGTCGTATGAAAATAAAGTATTACTATATAAAACAGTCTTGAAGCCAATCTGGTCATATGGTATCCAGATTTGGGGTACGCTTTAATTTGAAATCTTTAATTGAAACTCGGTCAAGTATACTATCAAATTAAAACGAATATAACCGGCTATAAACATAATGAGATGATAATGAAAATAATGCTTAATAATAATAATAATAATAATAATAATAATAAGACGACCTTGGATTACTAGGAAGACTGGATTGAGATTCTCGTGCGCAGCAGGTGTAAGTTAATTCGGGTTATTAATCAAAATTGGCATTGTTTAATTCTTGAACTCCTACAACGGCCGTGGAAAAATAGAAATACAAAAGAAAAAGTCTTCATTAATGGCGTAATATCGTTTGCTATTATTCTGGTCCGACCGTAAATAGACCATAGGTTGCGTCTTGGTTACCAATCTACACATACATATAGAGACGTCACGTAGAACAGCTCGCGTTCGACGCAATTATAAGATAATTATAAAGATTTTTCCTATAAATTTTCGAAAATTAAATTAATACGCGTATGTAAATAGTAAACATTTCCTATGAATAACCCGATGACGACTTTCCCGGGGCAAGTGTTAGGTAGGACCGACTTGCTTTAAAATTTCATCAATCCAAACACTTTTTCTATGTTACGATCTTTACGTAAAACAAATTCGAATCAAATTAATTCTTTGTATACGGTCATTTTAGCGGTCGTTCTTATTTCTTATTCTATACATAATTTCCTCATCTAGACTAGCATTGTTACTAATCATGTTTTACAAGTATTTAAAATCGTTTACTTTATATAATTTATTTCCATCAACGTAATCGTTATAATTTATAATTGGATTTTCCATAACTTCCGTCTTGCTAGTGTTAGTCCGAAATCTTTATATGTTGCATGAAGTAAGTTAATCGCACGTTGCAGTTCTGTAGAGCTTTTACACTAATAATTACACAACCGTCCGCATATTGCAAGTTTGGCAAGATGAACGTATCTGTCCTGCTTTTAACTTAAAATTTCGATAAGTTCTACAATTCCCCGATCGAAATGATACTCTATTTTAATTCCAGACGCTAAAGTCTTTTGTTTATATACAAAATAAACCGTACTCGTACATAAATTGAATAATGTAGGTGCAAGCACGCTTCCTTGATTAACTGCACTCTTGATTAACTGCACTAGATATTTTAAACTAATCTGTAATTCATCAAATGCCTTTTTCACATCAATAAATTCCATATATAAGTCTTCATTTTGATCTATATATTTTTCCACCAATTGACGCATTGTAAATATCAAATCTACAGTACTTCGTTATTTCCGAAAACCATATTGTTCTTCCGCAAGATACTGACCTATCAATATTTGTATTCGCGCTAGAACTACTCAGAATTTTGCTAGCGGTTGATAACAGAGATAAAGCGATTAGTTTTATGTCCTCTATTTTTATATATGCAAACAAAGGCTGCAGTTTTAAAGTCTTTAAGTAAGACACTATCTTCCCAGAATTTTATGTATAGCCGATGTAATTGCAACGTTAGTTCTTTTCCACCAAACTTATATACATTTCATTTGGTATACCATCCAAACCAGACGTCTTATTACATTTCAAGTTTTTTTACTGCTGAAAAAACGTCTTCTTCATAAGACAGCGCATCCGGTTAATATTCAGCAGCTTCTTTGTGAGTGTCCGAAATATATCACCATAGAGCTATTATTTAATAGCGTTTGAAAATATTCTTTCTATCCTTTTTTAATTTCATCTTTATTTCGCAACAATACACCCGTTGAACTTTGTACGGCAGTTTTACGTTTTGTTTTAGGACCACATATAGCTTTAATAGCAGCATACAATGCACGTACATCATTTTTCACGTGAACATTCGGATATCTCCGTCTAGAATTATACAAGTCCATTCGAAACGTTAAATTTTTTTAACAATCAGGACGTGGTTTTCACCGAAAATAATTCTAGACGGATGGAAAACAACCACGAAAATTTTAATAAATATATTTGGATATCTTTCATTTTATTAACCACCATTTGTTTATTTATATATACTATCAACAACTTGTCCTTTTCTCTAACAAGCTTAACAATATTAAGAATATACGCCGGATCCGAGAAAGTTCTTAATAATAAAATCTTCGTCCGAATTGTCGTTACAAATCTAGCCTAAAACTACCCTTAAAATCCATCATCCCTTATACCCCGAATAGGGGTTGAAACCGGTTCGATTTTCCGAGTAAAGTGTTATGACATTTGTCGGAGATTCACACATTTGACTAAGTCGCTTACGAAAATTTTAACGCGTATATATATATATACTTACCCCTGTGTTCAACCCCCCTCCACGCAGTAGTTAAGGGTTGTAAATCGACCGCAAATCGAACCGACAATTACACCGGAATAATATTATGTACATGCTGTATATATATATATATATATTATATATATGTATATCTGTGTGTATGTTCGTGATATGCCTGTATATTCACGTCACGCTCGTTTTATATTTCTCTGGTTGTTTCACATCTGCCAAGCTATAAAAGCTTTCCTCTTTTCTTCATTCCGATGCTGCATGTTATCAGAACAGTCTGCAAACCAATCTTGAGATTTTTTTATTTTATATCCAAGAATACTTTTGCACGTTACTATTATCTCCTTTTTTTATATTATCCCATTGTTTTTCTGCAGATGATGTAGAAGAAGTTGCTGAATTTTAGAGACCAGTTGTTAATACTGTTGTAAATTTGTTAAAAATCTCTTTATTTTTTAAAAGATCTATGTTATAAGTGACTTGTTTATAACCTTTGTAGCCGCGAACGATACTTAATACTAGGGAATCTAAATTTTGCTCTGATTAAGACATGGTCTGTATACACGATTCTATATATATATCTTTTAGTTTAAAAATAGTGTTACTAATAATACGATCATTCTGTACACAGAATTGTAGTGATCGTTCTCCGCTACTATTTTCTTTCCCAATTCCATGTGCTCCAATAGTGTCGTTCCAGACTTTTAATTTTTTTCCCACACGTGCATTAAAGTCGCAATAAGTCTTTCATTGCCTGTCAACACTTCTTGAAGGTCGTTACAGATGTTTTACTTCTCCAGTTATCTAGGGTTGGCGCATATGCACAGATAATTGCTAATGTAGGATTTTTATGGAATTTTAGTTTCATAACCATAAGTCACTGATACCGTGCAGTTCTTCTAATATATATCGTACTAATTTTGTGTCAATTTGTCGCCTTTTCGATATATCATATACCCGTACACTCTTCAGTGATTTGCCCTTCATCAGCTAATCGCGTTTCACATAATCCAGCTACATCAATTTTATATTTCTTCAGTTCCTGTGTGAATAAGGCAGTTCTACTTAGATTTTTATTATCTAACAAAGTTCTAACATTCCAGACTCCAAATGTGCATTGATTATTATCGTTATTCTTACCGCCGGATGCGAGTCCCCGTAAGTCGCGGCAAACTGACCAGGTACATATGGAATGAACTATGTGTAGGACACCTTTTCTAGCCTCTTCCACATTTGAGGCAGAAATAGCGGATCCTAAAGAGGGCTGCTTGGTCATATAATACCCCGACATCATCCCGCCTTGTCCGAGAGCGACCACATGAATCATACCGACTTCTGTGCAGAATCATTAGCTAGAAGCTCCCAGTTGATCGAACCTCCTTCCATTACATGATCCCTTCGCCATAGGACTTTTACAAACAAGGGGAGGCAAATGGAAGTGACGGTAGAGCGCGCTTTAAAGTAACATAGAAGTTGGCGCGCTCCTATGCTGCGTAAAAAACAACACCAGCTATATCGAACGTCATGGATTTACCAACACGGTCGGACTAGTACGTTTGTCGCAGTTTCCTGCAGGCAAGGATGTACAGTGAGTGTCAGAGAGGATCAGGAGGGATAAGGAAGATAAGTAAATGGAAAAGGAGGCATATGGATACCTTAGTCTTTGGATAAAAGTCCTGATCGCAATGCAGCGGTTTGCTACTGAGAAGGAAGCAGTGTATGGTCTTGACAGCGACCGCTCCTCGCTGTGGGCGACGCAGCCGTAGAATTTATGTGGGTAAGCGGTTCCTCAAGTACATTCACATCCTCTTGCCTCATTACCCTGTCACTACTGGAATTATAAACCAAACAAAATATAACACCAATAATCACTAAAAGTTTTTTATCGCGAAGCTTTTCGACAATTACGTCATTTTATTGCGAATGAAATATGTATATAGAATTTCAAGTTGTCGTTATATAAATATTTCTGGTAATTCATATGTAATATTTATTTGTGCATGCTTGAAAATGACGTAATTGTCGAAAAGCCTCGCGATAAAAAACTTTTGGTGATTATTGGTGTTATATTTTGTTTGGTTTATAATTAATAAAATCACTACTCTTCAATATAATTCAACAACTACTGGAATTGTCTGCTTGATGTTGGTTCGCGACTGCTAATTCGACTATTGTCTTATTCGCAGCTAACCTACATATTTGTAGTCCATTCCATTATCCGCCACTTAGCTCTTAATCTCAAGAAACACACGGGAATGCTGTTAATCGATGTTGAAAAAGCTTTTGACACAGCTTGGCACGACGGAATATTATATAAAATGATTAAATTTAAATTTCCAATATTACTTATTAAATTGATTAAATCATACTTAAGTCAGAGAACATATTACGTTACGAATTATTTCGAAAAATCGCCACTAAATGCCGGGGTTCCTCAAGGAAGTATACTCGGGCCTTACTTATTCCTAATGTTAATGAATGATCTTCCAGAACTGCCTTTCGTTAGTGCCGCGTTGTATGCTGATGATCTTGCTTTATATACATCCTCTTATAGGACAGATACAATATATAACCGATTGCAAAAGGCTGCAATTAAAATATTTAAATATTACAACAGATGGAACCTAAAATTAAATGAAGAAAAATCAGAAGCAATTCTATTTACTCGGAGACGACCACTACCGCTAACTGAAATTACAATAAATTCTAAAAGAATTCCTTGGGTCAAACAGGTTCGGTATCTAGGAGTTATCTTGGATAGCAGATTAACTTTCAATAACCATATTACTTTCGCTATAGATAAAGCGCATAAATCTATGCATACACTTTTTCCATTATTTAACAGAAAATCGGGTCTTAGTTACGTAAACAAAAAATTAATCTATACGGCTGTTATACGCCCTAGATTAACCTATGCTTGCCCTGTATGGTCATCAGTGTCTGATAGTACATACAGGAAACTGCAAGTAGTTCAAAATCATTGCTGCAGAATTTCGTTGAATGCAACGCGATTTACTAAAATTTCTAATCTACATGATCATTTAAATATCCCTTATATACATTCGTTTATTAGTAAAATCTCAAATAAATTTTACGAAAACTGTAAAACTCATCAAAATAAACTAATACGTGTAATAGGAAATTACAATATGGAACATCTACGCATACGTTATACTAAGTATAAGCATCGTAGATTAAAACATAGATTTTTGTAATTATTAACCTATTGTTAAGTACAGATATTTTAAGCTAAATTATGTCTAAAAACACTGATTTTCGTTTTGTTGATTTATTGACTTTTTTTTTTTAATTTTTGTTACCTTGTGTCTTTTTTGTAGGTTTTTTTTTTTTCATTTTTTCCTGCACTATTTCTAAAGTAATTTCAAAGTGTACTATAAGTTTTGTAATTATACATATTTAGAATTGCTAAGGTTTATGTATAGGTACTTAGCTTTAAGTTATGAAAGAAAATTGTTTTCGGTTTATGTTTAAAAATATAATAAAGATTTTTTCATTTCATTTCACTTAGCTCTGGCTCGAGAGGTACAAAGTGCCCTCCAGGTGATATATATACATATACATATATATATATATATGTATGTATGTATATATATATATAATTATATAGTATAGCATTAGATTGTATGTCACAAATGGACTAGCATGTATATTACGGATCTCCGTGTATAATTTATTATATGTAGTTCCTACAGAGGCGTTCTTGTATCGACCAATTGATGCGTATTAAATTTCTCGTTTTATTTGCACGTGTATTACAACTTGACATTTCCGATTTTATACATTTTCCCACCAAACAATATCGTTTCTGATTTTTTTTTTCTTTTTTTCATAAATATCCAACGATTTTAAGAACCGAGTTTTATGTTCGGCAAAAGTTATTCCTCAATTTTTATATATTTTTTAAACTTTTCTGTATTATAAAATATTCTTATTCCAAAACTATTATTATCATTATTATGACTTTTATTATTATTGTTTCTTTTCATCATTCCGTTTGCACGTGCATTCTAACCTGTCCAGTTCGTGTTCTATACACTTTCTGTAGTTACCGGATTTTAAATGTATGCTGCGTAAATCGTTAGTTAATATGTAAATTGGCAGCTTGTATAATTGTAAAACTAAATAACTTATAAAACACATAGCGCGTAAATACATATATACAGACACGCATATATTAGATTAAACGCTAATCATCTTTTCAACCAAGATATCTCTAAATTATACATTCCGTGTAAAAACCCGCTAACTATAGTTAAAAGATTTTTTTCTTCTTGGCTATTATCATAAACGCACGTGTGTCTCTGAAAATTTATTCTTTTTCCGTCTCTAATTCACCATCTTAACTTTACGTTTATTAATCGTATTGGAATTTTTTTTTATGTTCGTTCATTATAGCGGTAAAAACATTATCGAACATTATTCCGGTGCAATTTTTTTTTTTGCGACTAAATATTTTTTGATACCATATTAATGAATATTATTACTTTTTCCATAAACCAGTACTCTGCGTTAAATCATGTTATAACGGTTTAACGGTTACTCGTATAATTATTCATCCATTCATCTACTTATTAATAAACACACACATATTATATATATATATATATATATATATATATATATATATATATATATATATATGAAAATACTCTTAAAAGTATTTAAAATAAAGTTAAAAACCACCGTGGACAAATAATTTAATCAACTTGGACTTACATATTTTTTATAACCTGAAGAAAAATTCCCATACTGCTCAAGAAATTATTCAATCTGTTACTTCGCGAACATCTCAATCATTAACATTCTATACAGATCGCTCAAAATTTGATTCGTTCGTTAGCTGCTCCATTGTCAAAGATAATGCAATCTATATTCGATTCTCACTGCCGCAATCATTTACAATTTTATCTGCCGAACTATACGCAATATACTTGGCTATCGTTTTCAGTATAAATACTGAACTTGAGTCTAGCTTGTCAATAATAATCTGCTCAGAATCTTTTCCAGGTTAGAACGCTGTTAATAATGTACCTGACAACAATAGGCATCCTATAGCGGAAACAATTGTAGAATTAATTACTAAAAATACTAAACGATCCATTACATTCCTCCGGATCCCAGAATATACTGGAATTGCTAAAAATGAGCTAGCTCATAGGGCAGCAAAGGAAGCAGCAACTGCATTACCTGTACCTAAAGTTCATTCTCAGTCCTTAAGAGGTTCATGAAATCATCATTATTTCAGTTATGGCAAGAAGAATGGCAATCCGTATCAACATCAAACAAGCTACGATCTATCAAACCAAAAATAACACCTTGGAAGACATACCTAAAAGATCGGAAAAATAATGTAGTTATCAGCAGACTCCGATTGGGCCGCACTGAACTGACACACGCTTATCTTCCTAATAGATCGGAAGATCCATTGTGTACGGCCTGCAACATTGCACTGTCTGTCCAACATATACTGACAGAATGTCCTCAATATAGCCTACGAAGATCATACTACGGTCTTTCATCTTCATTACAGCTACTCTTCGATGACAACGTTTCTGCGCTATACAGACTCATCCTCCTCCTACATGATATTGGATTGTATCATTTAATTTATTATTTATTTTCTTCTGTACCCCTAGTCATTAGTTGCTGTATATGGCAAATTAATTTAAATAATAATAAAGTTGAAAAATATATTTCGATTGCATTAATGTAGACTTCGTGAAGTAAATCACGTAATCGTACCAATTTTAGAACTCCGTCAATAAATTGAATATATTTCAACACAACACGAGTATATATTAATCGATGTTTTATAAAATCGATAATTTTTAATCGTAAAAATATAACTAAGAATCGTCGTATTCGGAATACGGCTAATTTTCAATCGGTTGTAATGAAACTTACTAATATTGATATACATTCAGACTTTCCAGTCGGTTTGCCAAAATTTACTGATATAAGATAATCTAGAATTGTTTGAAATTTCGTGAAATGAATCGTGTAATCATATAAATTTTAGAACCCCCATTAATAAATTAAATATATTTTAATATAACATGAATATATATATATATATATATATATATATATATATATATATATATATATATATATATATATATATATATATATATATATTATTTATATAATTGGTCTTTTACAAAATATCCATAATTTAATTCAGTAAAAATATAACTAAGAATCGCCGTACTTCAAATACGACTAATTATCTGTCGGTTCTAGCAAAACCTACTAATATCGATATGCATCCGAATAATTTTCAATCGGTTTTAACAAAACCTACTAATGCCGATATTTTCTGCGTTCGGTATCCTCGAATTATTAAAATCAAATTATAATTACTTACTATTAAACTGTTATTATTAAATTCGAAGTTTTGATAAACATAGTAGAAAAAAACACGCAACAGAATATTTCAGTCTAAATGTGATTACTTCATTTCAATCGGATCAAACCACTACCAGATATTAGTCGAAATGCAATTAAATTCAATTGAATTTACGTCATCCGATTTAAAAGTAATCGGTTTTTTACTTTAAAACACGTAACATACTTCTTAGCATACGATGTACAAATTAAATAAAACATTAAATTTACTTATATGGACAAAATAACATTTTTACAGAATTTATAAATATATGCAAATAAATGAAGAAGAATATTTAATCAATTTCTTAAATTAATAACCACATTTTTAAAAAATACCTTCAAAAAACGACCGATTTATTCGGTTGGAGAAATAAAATATATATTGAAAAAATTAAATAATAAAAAAAGTCCGAGCTTCGACTTAATCATCTTGGAAAATTATTATCAGATTTGTCGGACAAAGCGTTACTATTTATTAATAATATTTTTAACGCAGTGTTTCGCCTGCAATATTTTCCTCTGTCACGGAAACTGGCACAAATAGTTGTAATTCCTAAATCGGATAAAGCACCTGGTCACATCATATATACCCCTATTTCCTTATTACTTATCAAAAGTGCTTGAAAAAATCATATTAAAGCGGTTAAATCCTATCCTAGAATCGGAGAATATTATTCCCGATCATCCGTTTGGATTCCGCAAGAAAGACTATCGAACAGGTGCACCGAATTGTAAGATACAAAAAGGCTTTGATGCTAAGCAAGTCCGCCTGGGTGTGTTCCTAGATGTCAGACAAGCCTTTGATTATGGCATCATGGGCTATTATATAAATTTAAAAAATTCTCCCTCATCCGTACTTCCTTCTCCTTAAACCGTACCTTGAAGATCATTAGAAAACGAATACACTATTTATAATGTTTTCGCTGGCGTGCCTCCAGGGAGTGTTTTGGGTCCGGTGCTTTATCTTTTGTTCACAGCTGATTTTCCAGTTAGTGACGATGTTATAACTGCCACGTTTATGGACGATACAGTCATTTTATAGCCAACTAGCAATATCTAGTCCACGAAACTCTGCAGCGGTCTTTAATAAAAATCGAAACCTAGCTGAGTCGTTGACGTATCGCAGTTAACAAAAGTGCACGCAGGTTATATTTACTTCGCGAAACTTAACCTGTCCACCTACAGCATTAAATGGGGAATTAGTCTCTCAACAGAGTTACGTTAAATATTTACGATGCATCTTGGCAGTAAATTAACATGGAGCAGACATGTGGAACAGAAAAGAAAACATCTTGATATAAAATTGAAGCAGCTTTACTGACTTCTTGACACACTCCAGTATTTCTCTTGAAAATTAGCTTTTAATAAATAATGTTAAAGCCTGTGTGGATACACGGTGTGATGCTGTGGTGCTATGCAAAAAATTGCCATATAAATAAGATTCATCGGTTCCAAAATAAGGTCATTAGGCTACTCATAGCTCCTCCTTGGTATGTTTCAAGCTATCCATTACATCGTGACCTTCTCACTCCTTATGTTAAAGACAAAGTCAAACGCGCCGTTGAGCAGTATAAAAGGCGCTTGGAGTCTCATACAAATACATTGGCTATCAATTTATTGGATAACAGTATTGAGATAAGCCGATTGAAACGAACCCGGACGTTTGATTTATCCTAATTTCTACTATAATTTTTAAGGGGAGCACTAATGGGTGTTAACCCCCTCAGGCTACTTCGCATTTCATAACAATTGCTAGATGGCCTCTACTCGGGAAGCTGTAATTACATTATTTAAAAAAAAAAATAGTCATTAGTCATGAGCCGGTTATACCGAACACTAATATATAAATAGGACTTCGATCTTTTATCACTTTGATTTCTTAGGATCCAAGTATGATATAATTTTATTTAATTCTTCTCTTAATATTATCTCTTGTTTTTCCTTTTTCTTTTAAATATTTTCCTCTAAAGTTTTCCCGGGATAATCCCATTTTTTAATTTTCCTTTCTTCCTTTTAAATATTTTCTACTTCTATATTTTATATTATGACGCTTTTAGTATAAAGTTTGACCATTATTTATTGTAAAGTTTAGCAATTATATGCGCGATTATTCATTTAATTTTTTTTAAATATCAATTTAATTTCGAAAAATCGTCGGACGCAATAATCAAAGTTAAAATTATAAGCGAATGAATCGATTCATTTTTAAATAGTATAATTTTAGCTTTAACCGACGAATGATTCTTTTTACGTTAATTAGTTACATGTTGAGTTCATAAACACAAATTGAATATTCTCTCCTTCAATTATGAAGATTTTTTTCTATTTCCTGGGATACTTTCTGGATAGATCGTGCGTCCGAGATTCGTTATTTTCCCTTTTTATTGAAAGTATATATTTCGATATATATATACAATTATCTTTATTTAACCTCATGTAGGACTGTGTTTATTTTCGATACATGTAAGCGATGTTGTTAATCGCTCTTATAAAATGCTAGGTTTTATTATAAGAAATTCATATGTGTTTAGAGATCCATGGAGACACGCTACTGTCGCTTTATAATGCATTGTAGTCCTTTAGAATACTGTTCAATTATTTGGAATCCGTATTATAATAAATACATTAGGTTAATTGACAAAGTTCAGTGTAAATTTTAAAAATATTTATATTACCGTATATCAGGTATTTACCCTAAATATATGAGTTACGATATATTAAGAAATATAATGGATGTGAGGTCTTTACACTACAGAAGGAAAATAGCCAAATTAAGGTTTCTTCATGATGTATGCAACGGTAGAGTTATTAGTGAGTATTTAACATCAACCGTCTCCTACGTTGTACCAAGACCAAATAGGCGATCGAATCGTTTTTTTAGTGAGCCGCGTGCACGAACAAACCTCGGTTTAAGTTCTCCGTTGCCGTCAGCTTTCCGCTTATATAATTCTCTTTTGAACATATTTCCCTGTATGGATATATACTTTGATAACAGATATTTCTTTAATAAGTTGCTTCCCGAACATATTTTGCGATAAGGAGTTTTGCTCTATTCTGATGGTTCTAGATTGTTATTATACGGTGTGTGTTTGGTACATGTGTTCCTTTACTAATGTATATGTAGTATATACGTTAAGATTTATATTGTATTTATTAATTTGTTGAAAGTTATTCGTCCGTTTATTTCGAGTAAGATTGTGTGAATGGGGAGTGAATGATGTATGTTTTAATGAGTGTGAGACTTGTAAATGCGTGTAGTTTTTCTGGTGTGTTTGTGATGCTGGTGAATGTGTTCAATGTATTTTTCTTGTATTTTATTTTTTTTTTACTTTTAATTTTATAAATCATAAAAAATTATTCATTGTATTATTTTATTTATAAGCCTACACTATAATTGGTTGTTAGCTGTTGTGTGGCTTTATTAAATAAATAAATAAATAAATTGTATATGTGAATATATGTGTATGCATATATATAGTTATATGTGTTTTATAGTATATGTATATATATTGTATATTTATTTCTTTTTTATGTACTTGTTATTTCCATAATGAAATATATTGCGTAGGTTTTTGGTTTTTGTTTTTTGTAATTTTTTCCCTGTATTAAATATTATTATTTTTTTCTTTTATATAATTTATTTTATGTTCTCATAATTTTATTTTAAGCGCTAACGTTAAGGATGCTTTTTTTTACGCGCACTTTCCTTGTACGTTTACACTGCTATATACATATATATATATACATATATTTACCATGTTTGTAAATATGTTTATTATTTATGAATAAAGTTTTTCTTCTTCTTAACAACAATAGTAAAAATAATCATAATAATATTATTTATAATAATAACAACGGATGTAGTAACAGTAATAACTATCATAGTAATGAGAATAATTATAAATAGTGACAATATCGTGGTAATGATAACAGTGATGTTAGCGCTAGTCTAATCTTAATTTTTCTAAAGACGCTGTAGTAACGGATACCGTTATGAAAGAAATTATTACGTTAAATAATATCCGCGTAGAGCCGAACTCCGAAATTGTTTCAGATATCTTAGAAATTCCAAAGGTGAAGCCACAATATCCCCTATTACTTTATCATAAAGTTAAGGGCCTAAAATGTACGACAAGGACTGGTCGAAATCGAGTCGGACTAATTGTCAATTCGGATAGAAGTTAATAGAAACTATTCGGTTAAGATCTTAATATACATCGTTTTATACCGCAGACATTATTAATTTTGGTATTGTAACAGACGTTCCGATCGACCTTACAATCGATGAACTTCCCGCTTCCACGGCCAATAGAAATGGTTCTTTTCCCCGTATTTTGCTTATTTAAATAAAATTCTGCGGCAATGTTTCTTCGAAGTTGAACCTAGCATCGAAAGATCGAAAAACCTCTAATAATTGTCTGAAATTTGGTTATTAGCAAGAACTAGTTGCCAATTTTCGCTTTGCTCGTCATAAGTTATCGGAATGCCGAATAAATCGTGAAACTTTCTCAGCAGCTCTGTTTCGTGCTAGATGTATATGATCGTGGTTGTCCAGTTTACCGAAAACAACTTGAACTACAGAAAATTATAGCGTTAGTCAACGTTTCATTTCCCGAGGTCAAGGATACATATCGGCTTAACGTTTATTGTATAAATTTTATCACATTCACTATCGGATTATTTGAAAATACTATTTTATTACTTTGATCATTTTTGTAAATTGTGTATTTATTTTTACATTTTACATTTTTATAAATTTTTGCGTATATTTTAATATTTTTTATATTCACTCGATAATGGCTTAACAGTTGATCGAGCGTATCCATAATCACTAAGTTTCTATCGTGTTTGTTGCAACATTCATTTTTAGTGTCCGAATGCGATTTAGTTTCATTCATTCTCTTCTAGTTAGTCATAATCACGTAAGATCTCATTTTCCGTTTATTTCAATTCAATCCGGTGGTCTATTGTTTTCGCCATACCCCTTCAACTTCTCCGCAAAAAGTTATTTTCCCATCCACGACGCGCGCTAGTTTTTCGACGTTAGGTAACGATATAAATCGATAGAAATCGTTATATTAAAAAGGGAAGGCGTATTTGTCGAAATCTGAGAATTACAAATTAGAAGAAAAAAATTAAAGAGAAATATTGGATATAAGTGTTCGTAACAACGTGTTTTTTTTTTTTAATATATTATTATGTACTATTTTAATACTACTATTAAATAAGTACATACGTTAGTAACAGAGACAAAGAAAAATACAAGTGAAATGTATATAATACACCAGTGTAGAATTCCTTGAATTACTAAAATAGTAATGCTGTTACTAGACAAGATCACTCGAATGACTACGTTTAAGTCGGCTGACATTGTTTTTGGTATCTAAAACTTGACGAGCTTCTGCATTTACATACTTAAGTAGTCGCTTTTCATGCGCTGCAGCAAACTCTTGTATAACATCATCGACAAACTTCGTTTGTAAATCGTGATGTATGTCTTCATTTCGCGAATACCGGTAGGCATCCACAATTGCACGTAAAATGATGTTCTGCCGTTTCTGTACAAGATTAGACTTGGCAGCGCATCCCCCAATGAAAACCCATACGTTCATATAGGCTTTATAACCTGATTATAGAGCAATAGTTTGTATTGTACATCCAATACAGAGCGCCTACCGATGAGCCAGTACAAATCTCGTACTCTGCTTTTGATTCGTAACGCTTTCATCTTTACGTGTACCTTCCATGACATTCTGGCGTCCAAATGCATTCCGAGATATTTCGGAAGAATTTAATGACACGAGAGAAACAAATTACATATATATGTTTTTTTTTTTCAAATTTCATCAATAAACTAGTCCATTATTATCTTTCATTTCTGTATCTTGCAATCGATGTTAATTTTGTCCCTGCGTGTTCCATTATCGGGACGCCTGCTTTTTAAGTTTTCCAACTCGAATTTATTTTCATATATTTTTATTATAAGTCTTCGACATACACACAGTTTCGGTTTACCATTTATTAAAAAAATCACAAATTATTTTTCCTTCGATTTTCCTTTTTATTATTTAGTTTTTTAAAAAATTAAATTACCTATTTCGATTTTTTTTTTGTAATTTAAAAATTGATATTCACAGTGGGATTCGTATTGGACTGAACTCAGAGCGAATCGAAATACTATCTACGTAGTAGTAGTATTATATGTTACATACGTAGCGCAGGTAATGAACCATATTGTGAAATTTCTACGTGAAACAAGTTTCTTAAAAACGACGAGGATGACCAAAGGCAGTTGGACTGCTTATACAGTACGATTACTCGTTGACTGGAAGAAATAAGTTAGCGAGAGGGTGTAGATATAGAGAAGAGGTAAGGAACTGGGATTTCGGGATAGGTTAAAGGCCGATGAGGGAAAACTGCAGCCATTTCCAGATGAAGAAAGCGGGTTACTATAGCTCTTTGTCAATGGCGAAAGAAAATAGCAAGATTTTTCCGACTTTTAGTAGACAGTTGCAGAAGCCAATCATCCGCATTACTCAGTCTCGTTGCTCTGACATTACTGAAATTTCTTCCTATTAACTAACATCTAATTCTCAGTTAATTCACTTATCTAAAGGTCGTCTTACTATTCGTCGTCCGCGACATAATGTGTGAGTGTGTGTATGTATGGGACGCTCAACTATGAACTGATTTCTATGTCTAGACAAATGGTACTGAAAACAAAGATTATTTTTGGGGCCGCTGCGATATCGGTTACTAAGTTTTTATTAATTTTGGTAAATCCATGTTGTTGTTTTTTAAATTGTGTTATATCAACATTAAGGAAGAAATTCACAACTCGATCTTTAAAGTAAACGACTACACTCTACCAATCGATCATAGACTTACGGGAGCCTTTCTAATCGAATGGTTAATCAGAAATAGGGTATGCGCAGATTTGAATCTGAAGTAAGTAGGCGAGTTTGTTTGTGACTTGGCCACCGATAAAAGCGGCTCTATAAACATCCGAATATCGAGGCAACCGATTTTCTCGACACACTAGAGCGGATGTTAGACGCTTTATTGTATGAAAGCCTTTCGATGCTATTCTAAGGGCTGTATTTTGACCGGTACCCCGGTTTGTAATAGTGCTCTGTGCTGCGCTATCATATACTACACTAGCATAATCTAGTCTGTTTAAAATAAAATATTGGTATAAAAGAGTAAGTGTTTTTCTGTCAGCTCCCCACGAGATGTTAACTATTTTCGACATATTTTCAGCTGGTTTATGTGTTTTTTCCTGTTTAGATTCCTGTCTAAAATTAGTCCAAGTACCTTTAGGGTGTCTGAGTTTCCTATCTGAGTCGAGCCTATTTGTAAACAAGGAGTAATCAGTTTATGTTATTTTCAGCTGGTTTATGTGTTTTTTCCAGTTCAACTTCCTGTCTAAAATTATTAGTCCAACTACCTTCAAGGTGTCTGAGTTTCCTTGTCTGAGTCGAGTCTATTTGTAAACAAGGAGTAAGCAATTTATGTTTTTTGTGGAAAGAGATATGTTTAAAGCGCAACTGCTCTATGTATTTTATTTCACTGTGTTACGATTTTTGATTTTTTTTTATTTATATACGAGTTAAACAAAAATTTAATAAGCTAATAGGTTTTATTTTTTTTTTAATTTTTCCTATTTTTAAGTTTACTGGTTATTTTCTTTATTATTTCTTTATATATAAAGTCATTCGGTTGTATTTAACTCCTAAGGTGTAACTTTAAGGATACTATATGTGTATGTACATATAAATTCTTTATAATTTATAAAATTTTGTATTGAATTATACTATACTATATTTCACAGTATGAGTAATAAATTATAAATGCAGTTTATTATTATCGTATCAATTACGCGCTTATTTAGAGATATCCTGCATTATAAATTTGCGTTCGACAGCCAGTCTTCTGCGCCTTCTTCTAGTGAATGTAGCCCAATCAGTCCTTTATTAAAGCTATTTACTTTACACGAATTTATAAAGTGTGACATCGTTTAGATCTCGCCACAGCTGCACAGCTCCGTTTCCGACAGTTTCCATTTGTTCATTAAATATTTGCAACGACCCTGGTTGGTTCTGACGCGATTTAAATTGCACCAAGTTTTTCTGTTCAGACCAAATCCTGGCACCCTGCTAGCCGGATTTGATATTAATTGTCCGTTTGTTGGAGTCTGCTTAACCCATATTTCATTCCATTTCGTAGTTGCGTCGACACTGCTCTGTAGCTCGTTAGCCGTCAGCCATGCTGGTTTCCTGCTGCTGAGACGTGTAGGTGGGGGATCTTTGATAAATTTTTCTACGTGAGAGTGCATACTGTTGTATTTAGCCCATTCTCGTTTGAATGTTTCTTCTCTGCGGATGGGCGGTGGAAATATATTTGTCAGCACGGGAAGCCACATAGTAGGAGTAGATTTTAGCGTACCGGTTACTAAGCGTAGTGCTGCGTTTGATGTTCTTAGCATGCGAGCTGGCCATCCAAACGGGGCAGCAATATTCTGCAGCTGAAAACACTAGTGCCAGTGTAGCAGTCCTGATGAGTTTTGTCTCTGCTCCCCAAGCTGTACCTGCAAGGCGAGCGATAAGGTTTACTCTTGTCTTCACTTTTTGAGTTATTTTTTCGGAGTTCTCTTTGTATGTGAGAGTTCGATCAAGAACGACGCCTAGATATTTTGGCGTTGGGTTAAAAGGTAAATCTTTACCGTTGAGTTTAACATGTATTTTAGCTTTTGCCATCTGTGAGTTGAGGTGAAACACCGAAGTTTCTGTTTTTACCGGGTTTAACCTGAGTCTCCATTTAGCACAATATTCATCCAAGCAGTGTAAATCTTTTGTGAGTACGTCTTCGCCATTTTTTAAGTGCTTGCTTTGAGTTGCAAGTACAATGTCGTCTGCCTACTGGAAATTCTCCGCTTGGAGGACCGGTATATCATGTATGTATAAGTTAACTAAAGTTGGCGCCAACACTGAACCTTGTGGAAGGCCATTATTTATGGTGCGCCACCGGCTATGATCTGCTCCCGTATACAACGTGAATCTTCTGTCAGCCAACATATTTCCAAGTGGAGTCAGAATTTTACGACTAGGAACTGCCTGGGCTATTAGCAAGCCATCGCGCCAGACTGTGTCGTAGGCAGCAGTAAGATCGATAAAGACTGCTGATGTCTTCAAGCATTTTTGGAAACCAGATTCGATGTACGAAGTTAAAGCCATGACCTGATCGCAGCATGATCTTCCTGGACGAAATCCTGCTTGAAATTGTGGAAGTACTTTATCTATTAAAGGGGCGATTCTTTGATGTATTAGTCGTTCGAGTAGCTTGTACATTGTACTTAGTAGCGATATTGGTCTATAGTCTGCTGGATCTGTCCCTTCCTTGCCAGGCTTCTTGATGGCGATAACCTTAGATTTTTTTAAGGTCGCAGGCAGTTGGCCAGTCTCGAGTATTTGGTTAAACAAATTTACTGGAGGTAAACGTTTAATACGTGACACAGTTATTATGAATAAGTGTGGGACTAATTACGGAACCTCATGGAGTGCGATTTTCTTGTATTTTAGTGTATGGAAATGTATTCGTTTAATTTTACGCGGAATTTTCTGTTGTTTAAAGTTTTTGATAAAGATGGGTAAATGTCCAGTAAAACCGCATTGATGGAGTGTTAACAGTATGCGACGTTTACACAGCTTGTCAAATGGTTTCTCTAAGTCAAAGCTGACTAATGTTATAATTTTATTTAGAATTAAATTTTCCTGAATTTCGGATGTTAACTTAATGAATCCTGAGTACCTCTTTTTTTTTCTAAATCCGAACTAAAATGGATCTAATTAAACTTTCTAGCTGCCAGAGTAGTCTGCTGTTTATTATTTAATAATTTGCACAGGATAGTTTGTAGCTAGCAAGGTGTAGAGCATTTTTATTTGGTTTTAGAATAGGGATCAGATGAGCTTCTCTCCACATTTCTGGAAAGGATTGATTTTCCCAGACGGTATTGAAAGAGTATAAAATTGTATTCTTCTATTTAGCATTCAGGTGTTTAATCACGTTTATATGAATGCCATCAGGCCGCGAAAGTTGGGCGCATTTCTTTAAGGGCATGATTAAATTCATCGTTAGTTATCGCAACATTGTAGTTTTGATGAATGCTTGAGTTAAAATCGAGAACGTTGTTTGACTCTTCTGAAAATTGGATTTTTTTTGGTGTCCTCGGATAAATAATTGTCAGACGATACTTCGTAGAAAAAGTCGGCTAGGATATATTTCCTGTTTATCATCTATGATTCGTGAATCCGTTTCTCGACATTTATTTCAAAACAAACCCCGTGCATTCAAACCTATATCAGAGCGCGCAAGAAACATAGTACAAAATGTTCAATATATGTTACCAAGTATTAAAATAGATAACCCTCCACAAAACTTTCAAAATACTCAATGAAAGATACGCGAACCACATACAAATATATACTGATGCATCTGAATCTTTAAACCGAACTACCTCCGCTTTCCTTTTAAACAATGAAACTCAAACTAACTGAAATAACATCCGTTTATACAGCTGAACTTATCGCAATTTATAAAGGTCTAAAATACATTCTAAAACAAACGGTTCCTAACAAATATGTTAAATTGCAGTGTATGTACAAAATCTAATTAAAAATATAAACACCGACAACTTAAAATATATTATATAAATATTAATTTCACAGAACAATAAGTTGAGTTTCCTTTGGATACCAGCTCACTCGGGAATTTCAGGTAATGAAACTGCGGATAAACTAAAACACTACGGGGAAACCTGAAAATAGTTAAAGCCATCCACTTAACCGATTTACATACACATTAAACAAAAAGTCGCTGTATCAGAACGCGTACATACACACCTCTAAGATTGCTCACGTCTATCTATTACACGGAGATCCTCCACCTGTCTGGTCAATAACGAACAACTAAGCTTACATATTACTAGAGTGCAAAAACTACGACAAAGAAAGGTTAATCTACAAACCAACGAATTATAGACATACCTCTCTAGTGCAGCATAATATATCGAATACTTGTTAAAGTTTATTACAACCACCGCAGTAATTAACGCAATATAAACTCAACAACAAATGATCTTATCGAGCGTCTTTGAATAAAAGAAGGGGAAAAATGTATATAAATAAAATAATCTAAATTAAATGTTCTATACTCGTTTAATTTGTCATTTATATTTATTATTTAAATATTAGTAAAAAACTGCAATACACACTTTAAACTATCATCATTGTCGTTGTATTTACCTCCAGTCTTGTTATCATCGGTTCTCGTATTAATTTTCCGAACATACCCCGGCATTCAACCACCAACGATCATTCTTAAATATTCTCAATCAGTTCGCGTTGAATTATTCATCTGATCTGTAATTACGATTTTACGCGTCTTTCATTAATTATGCGACTCCGCCGGCGAGGAAGAGGACCTTGATAATCATGAGTAGCCTACGCGCGCGCGCGCGTACAACCGAATGACGACACAATTAATGCCTCTATCCGCGGCTAATTAAACAACGTTTCTTTCTCTTAAATAATTTCCGAGGCCCTCCGATTGGTTCATACCCCACCGCAGTCATTAGGTAGTTTCAAGCCGGCCAGTTATTACCACGCCGTTGCTATACAATAATACACCACTACACCAACTATTGCGCTATTTCGTACGCGGTTTTTTTTCTTTGTAACCACGTTAACTGGCTGGACCGACCGCGTACGGTAAGTAGGAAAATGATTTCCCGTTTTACGGAATTCTTCCTACCGTTCGAATCGGAAGTACCGTATCGTTTCGTCGATATTTACCGCGGTCATCTTTGTCGTTAGTTACCGCATCCTTTCTCGTGCAGTGCTTAAATTCGCGTCGGAGGCGTGATAATTATTACATCTCGTCCGCGTCGAGTACTATCGTAATATCGGACGGAGTATATTAGTCGTTTTAATTTTTAATTTTTCTCTTTTAGGGGACAAAATTTTAATAACGAAATAATAAATACGACAATCCAACCGATCGAGTGGTTAGTGTATTCCGGTCGCATCGTTAATAGTAGACGTTATCGTTCGCGATTAATTATAATATTTCGCATCGACGAGATATTCGACGCTTTTTGTAGTCTCCTAGTCGATTTCGAACGAGAGGTGCTAAATCAAAATCGAAAAATATATAAAGGTAAGTAAAAAAAAAAATTATTGCGATAACATTTCTATCGATAAAATTTCGTTTTTAATTTTCGATTTTCAGTTTGGAATTTTCCGTTTTCTATTTTTAAATTTTCGACTGACACTTAACGAAATAGGCGCCGATGTTCTATTCCCAGAAAATCGTTGATGATTTCCTGTTTTTTTTTGTTTTTTTTTGGTTTTATATTTCTTGTTTTTGTTTTACTTTGTGATTTACACTTTTAAATCAATCGCATTCTCACATTCTTAATTATTGAAAGCGCATAAATATTTTTTCTGTTCATCGGTAACCGATTTTATTTTACATTTTTATGAATACGATACTGTTCAACTTATTCAAATTAAACTGATAAATAGATTTATATAATTAAAACAAGTAAATAATTCTCAGGCTCGGAGTGACTGGACACCATTAAGAGTCAAATTCTAGTTTCAACCTAAAAATGTATGCATATTTTCGCACATATTCATAATTAAAAAATATATATATTTTACACATATATATATCTATGATTTTTATATGTAAGAAAACAATTTTATTAATGAGTTATGTTTATGAAAAATAAAAAAAATATTATTTTGTCCTCCCAAATTTTTTTTCAATTCGGCGCACGAGGTTTTTAAGTATCCACATTCGTAATCCGCATCGTCCTGACGATATATATATATATATATATGTATGTATATATAGATAATATACTAATAATAATAATTAAATCAAATCAAATTTATTTCAATTTAAATGTAATATACCGGTGCGTGTTAATTAGTGCTGAAAAATAAAAAATAATTACAAATCAAAAAATTAATAAATAAATAAAAAAAAAATTAAAAAAATGGATAAATGATCGTTGAAAAAATATAAAAAAAAAAACAAATTAAAAATTTTGTTTATTACTACGTCATAAATTTGTAATATTTCCGTACCGAATGTCGTAAGCATTCTCTACAGAAAACACATTGGTAAAAATATAATCTTAATAATATTTATAATGAAAGAACACTTCGACGTAAATTGCAGTAAACATTTAAAATACAAAACAAAAATCTGCTCCCTTAAAAATAACAGAGTGTATACGGACTTTTCTTATCAAAGTGAACTTGCATTAGTTTATTTGTTGACATTATAGCTTGATTACTTGATAAGGACGTGTTTTATACGCTTGCGCTTATACATTTTATACCGGTATTACTATTATTATTGTTAATAACGGCGGCTGATATCTTTTGTTAACTGTCATAACGCTCAAATGATATCGATTTCTTCTTTATGTACAAGAATTTAAAATAAAAGGGAATGTCTAAGTAAGCCAGCGACGGCTGAATTATTATAATTTATAACAATCCAAATATTCAACCTAGCTACTTAATTATTATAAAAATGCACATAGCCTTTACATAAAGAAACACATAGATGATCCTTCTAGACGAACAACTGATCACAGCACCTGCAGAGAATTTAACAACCGGAATTTGTGCCCCTACTATAAAATACGCTTTGTATTGATGAATGTATAGTTTCGTATTAACTTTTCTAACAAGTTTGATAATTAATTAGTTAAAACTGTTATAATTTAACACTTTTCTCGTCTTTGCAACAGATGCATTTAGTTATTGGTTTACTTCGACTTTTTTAAAATTAATTAGGTCAATCTAGACAATACATTGTACTCCACCGCTCCGTTATAAATTGCCTGCCACCTCGTTCTAGTCTTATTATAATGGTGGAGCATCGCCTTGATTGTTCCGTTATCCATTAATATGCTAAATATTACACTTTTTTTTTTGAGAACAAACTACGGCGAATTTAATTTCTATACATGCGACACGGACTGACGTTTATGTCACTAAATATATCCGTGACTATGAATTGTGAGAGTTCCGTTTACAGTCTCGATGTGTAAATCTTTATGTAGGTCCTCATTGCGAAAGTACTACGGTGTGCTCTAACAATACTTCGTACGACCTTCGAC
Source organism: Coronaproctus castanopsis (assembly GCA_032883995.1). Classification (NCBI taxonomy): domain Eukaryota; kingdom Metazoa; phylum Arthropoda; class Insecta; order Hemiptera; family Monophlebidae; genus Coronaproctus; species Coronaproctus castanopsis. The sequence continues at coordinate 61,575,586 of CM065053.1, forward strand.
TGGAAACGTTTGATAATTTTCACCCAGATTTCGATTCGATAGGACCATATCTGTTTTAGGGTGACTATAAGATCATCCCTCTAGCTGCCGATCTCGACAATAACAGCGTACAGTTCCGACGCCTTAAAATACCTACACAAGTAGAACTTTTTAATTAAGTGCGTATCCGGTTTTTAAGTCCATCAAATAAAGCACAGCGGTCGTTAGGGTAGCATTCTAATAATACTCGTTAATTGAAATTGATCAGCAACGTTACTTATCCACTTAGGATAGGTTGTACGCATATTTACTAATAATAATGAAATGTTTCTACGAAAATATAGCGTCGATGACATGCGATGAAATTGATAAACGCTAACTTAACAGAGTCGTAGGTACCTTAGAAACACAATAACCTAGGACGGGACAAGCGACTAAGAGATAGTAATGCGAATTAGCCTAATAAAAACAACCATAAGAGGAAGTCTGATACTGTCGTATTAGTCGAATGGAGATAAGAATAAATGAGAAATTATTAGGAATACGCGAATTAAGAACTCTTAATAGACACGTTAAAAACAAGAACGTCTGAGCGGATCGGACATTTATTTCGTCACAAACGGTCGCTAGCATAAATAGCTGAGGGTGAGATGGAAAGCAAACGAGGTAGAGGTAAGATGCCGAAAAACGTACAAGGATACAAAAGAAGCGAATTATACAAAATTTAAAAGGTCGAACTAAGAGAATTCTAATTTGACTAACAGGATCCACTAATAAATTATCCACCAAATGTACGGATTGTTGTGAGCAAAATGAGATTCATTCATTATGTGCGTATGTATATACATAATATGTGTAGACATAGGACTATATATATATCTATACCTATATATAATATAATGTTTGTAATATAGCTTATAGTGTATATGTAATGAGGCAGCGATGTTATCATAATGATTGATCAATAAGTAACAGTTGTGTGTTCTTGCGAAATCCGTTTATCGAAATATTTATAAACATTGACAAATAATCCGTATGACGTTAGCGATCTAGATACCGTATTCAATAAGCAACTGTAAATATGTATTTTGTAGTTTCTAAATTATACGCGTCTATATGTTATCTCGTATTTATTTGAATTAGAATAGACGCATTCGTGAGAAACAATGTTGGACTTATCTTATATATTTTTTTTAAATTCACATTTTCCTGCAATTTTCTGAATAAAAAAACCAGTATCAGAAAATACCAAAATAAAATACGAATTTGCTTGATTAAAACTATATCTCAAATAGGTATACTTAAGATGCAACTGTACGCTTGGCATCTGCTTCGTTACTTGGACAATTTAATTTGCGGAATGATCGGTTATTTTTATTTGTCCAGTATATAAGACAGTTGGAATATTATTAGTAGGACATATTGAAACAACTAGAGCGGATGCCCATTATTTTTTAAGAGATCTTGACGGCAGTGTCGACAAGTTGGAGCTCGCGCACCACCATCTAAGGAATGTTCGCGTGTTAGCGAACTTTGTAAGAACGACATAATCGTATTTTGGTGTCGCGATAGTGTTCCACAACGCAGTGGTCCTGATACATCTTCGAAGCTTATTTGCAGATGGCAGTTTCTCCCGCTTACCACTACGATATTGCTGGAAGTTTATTTTTATTACTTCAAAGAAGAATTTTTGTAAATCTGCAGACGACATTATCGTAAGCTTCGTACTGCTTACGTTACAGGCGAGTTATGTTCCCGCTTATGATTGAATGATCCGAGAGCTAGTATGTCGTTGTTATATCCGCAATCGGACTATAATAATGTAAATAGTTAACTTTTATATAACTGAAATTTATACAGATTCCGTGAAAAATGTGAAAGGGAGTAATGAAGTTCGTTTGTTCATCAACGAATAATTAGTCACACTCTGTCAACGGGACTATCGATAATATCGGCCGAATGATTCTTCGACGTGGCTGCCGTGAGCGTCCATGTTTCAGTCGCCCATATGTTACTGTAGCCCATATGTTACTGTAGCCCATATATAACATCTCTGTAATTTTAATTCCATACTAATATGGTGACCTTTGAGTTTCGGGAATGCCTTATCTCTATCCTGCACCTAACTTCCATATTCGAATTTGTCCTTTCAGAAATCCAACTTCCTAGCTATCTGTAGGATAATACTTTTTCTATCGTTTCTCCTTCAATTGTAGTTTCTTCATATCTTTCCCGATTATTTTTGCATATATTTATATATTTCGATTTAATAAAGTTTATTTTTTTCCAAATCATAATTTTACTTAAATTCCAAGCTTCCGACAAGTATCTGTTTTCGGTGTCGACCTTATATCTACCAAACGGCTACTACCGGAAAAAATTCTAAAGGCAATAATTTACGGATTTTAGATTAAAAATCTATTCCTTTTAATTCCGACCTTGTTTTTTTTTTTTTTTTTTAGACCAAACCGATCGTTACGTATATATATATATATACATATATATCATTGTCGTCACATTAGTCGCATCTCCGGTTCAGGAGTTTGCGTACATCGTACTATATTTCATATGTCTCCCGATCTCTGGCATGTCTTATCATTTAAGCCCACTCATGAGGAGGAATGTTCCAAGTGATCAATGCCAGCCTTCGTCTTCCTATTATTGGTTTGGATGGTGTTTTTCCCCGTACGACAGTCATGAATAGTCCGTCGCGCGAATATTGTATTAAACGAAAAAATACTCGGAAGCAATGCTGCTTGTCAAGGTTGTTCGTTATTATCCGAGACTATTTAACATGTACGCGGAGGAAATCATCCAAAATGCTGGAATAGACGAGTCGGGATTTAAAGTCAACCGACTTAGAATAAACGAGATAAGTTATAAAGTGTTATATTAGCGATATTGGAAAAAAGAAATGCAAAAAACGACCAACGAACGAAATATTAGACGGTTGAAAATACGGAATGACCAATTCGTGTGGAAAAAAATTAGTTAACGAAGAATGTTCGTATAAAGATGAATAACTATGCAAATAGAGCGTGTATTCAGATATTTGGGCGTTCTTATAAGGAAAGATAGTAGCGATCAAAATAAAATCAAAGTAACAATTGAAATGGCCAAACGAGCATTTAATATAATTTAAGCGCCGTATTGAAGCAGATAAAAACGAATCTTAACTCGAAGAAAAGAATATTACGTTTTATTTTTTTCGCTATTATTGATTTTGTGCCAAAAAAAAAATCTTTTACATAACGCGTAAATTTCTTTTTTGTTTTTCTTTCTTTTTTGGTTTCTATTTTTAAAATGTTTGAAAATGTAAATAATCTTTATTTCTATTAAATGTTGAATATATAGCGATTTTATTAATTTATAAACCAAACAAAATATAATAACACCAATAATCACTAAAAAAGATTTTTATTGCGAAGCTTTTCGACAATTACGCCATTTTCAAGCACGCACATGAAAATGGCGTAATTGTCGAAAAGCATCGCAATAAAAATCTTTTTTAGTGATTATTGGTGTTATTATATTTTGGTTGGTTTATAATTTTTATTACATTTCTATCGGGTATTAGTCGATGAGCTACGTTGGTATATGTATTCTCTTTCTGAACTCGGAATAGTTCTTTATCCGATAAGATGTACATTTCCACAGTCAGTCTGACTATTTCTAGTAGTCTTTTAAAAGTTAACCGGTTTTCGGAAAAGAATTCGGAATATTATTAGCGGGATTTTTCCCGTTTGTTCCTTTCTTCCGAAATATCGTCAAAAACCGGAAACTGGTTGTAATTGTATTTGTTGTTTAATATATTCGTCTACGCGAAATACATATTATATAGTAGACGTATTATTCGCGTTGTACATTCGATTATCGAACATCATTCGGAATTCTGAAAGAAACTTATTTCGAAATTATTTTCTCGTTGGAGCGTTTTAGTTTTTATTAAATGCACGTTTAAACTTTAAATTCATTACAAATTCTTACAAGTGATTCGAACTATTAATATTCCAGGCGAACCGGCTAACTCTAAAGACCATTTTAGTAATTCCACACGTTGGATCTTTTCGCTCTAGAGAAAATTATTTTTATCTCGCCATGTACGAGTGTATCTTTAAACGACCGTTGAAATTGATTCGTTTAAGCGCGTTAATAACCGTTTCAGTTATACATCATAAAACTATAAATTTTCTACAAGCGCGTACAAATCTTTTGTGAACTGTAGATAATTTATTTTCGATATATATTTATATGAATACAATTTTTAAAATTGACGCATTTCACGTCGACCAGAAAATAAGCAATTTTTTGTTAGCATTCCATTTAGTGGGAGATGATAGTAAGTGTAAATCGTATCTTGGACAAAGCGGAACATTTTTTTAATTCCTTATTCTAAGTTGACACCACTACTGATTAAAATCGTTATAATACACTTCGATGTGCTATAACGAAAATTCATGAATAGCCTTCGCGAGATGATTATATAAAAATTTCTTAATATTTTTGATTTCCAGATAAAAATTATCGATTAATATTTACGATGTTTTATTCAATTTTTTTATTCGTCTCTATACGCGAAGTATAAAATGATTTCTGATATAAACGTAATAAAAATAAAACACAAAATTAAATAGACGCTATTTTTTCGAGAGAAATCGAGTTTAGCTACCCGAGACCGAAAAAAGGAAAATTTTGAATAAATCACCCCGGTAGTAGCGAAACTCTGGAAATTTTTCTAAAAAAATGATAATTTCACGTAATAGAGCACAATGTTGATCACTATTCCGAAAATGTGATTTTTGTTCGAATTTTTCGAAATATAAAAATAACACATAAGAATCAATCCCCCCACCACCGTATAACTCCACGTCGTTATACAATTTCAGGGCTAGGAAGCATTTTGGACATTTGTCATCTCCATGCTTCGTCATAAACTCTCATTTCTTTTAATTTGTCTAGAAAACGTTATCTATCAGCGCGTGATTGATCAAAAAGGAATAAAATTGAAAGAAATCGTCAGGCCGCTAGGAAACACAGAAGACGAAGCTGTTATCAGTTGATTTCAACTAGTGATGAGAAAAACCGGATATTTTAAAAAACCGAATGACGAATAACTAGATGATATAAAAAACCGGATGATTATTCAGATGATTTTCATCCGATACTAAATACGTTCTCTTCTGTTTCTTTTGTTGTCTGTTTTATAAAACGTATATTATTACACATTTCATATTTGCAGTTGTGTATATTCTCAGTTTGTTTTTTGTTTTATTTTATTATTAAAATTTTTATATCAGATATTTTTTATGCCTCTAATAATTGTTTTTACTAAGTTTTTAAAATTATGTAGGGTAAATTAAATATGAAACGGATTCCGAAGTAGTTTTCTACACATTTTTATCATATATGTTAATAAAAAAGAACACTTTTTAAAATTCATTTTCTATATATCGGTGTTAATACAGAGAAATTAATTTGAATGATTTTCTTTTTAATTCGTAAACTAACTTTGCGACGTAAATAATTAATCATCCGAATCAAATCAAGTATACATAAATATTTAATAATTGCGACAAAATTGTGTATACAATTAACTTCGTGAAAATATTAACACAATTCTAAATCTAACTATAAAAGTGGTAATAACAACGTACAATAACCTGAAAATAAAACGAATAAAAAGACGAAGTAGATATAGAAATCAGTAATGTGCACGCGCGTTTCAGATAATTTCATTCGATATTCGATAGTTATCGACCGTTATCCGTAATTTATTATCTATTTATAAACATCCGATACTTATTACAGATAGTTTTAATTGTTATTCATCGTTATACATTATCTGTTTTGTAACCATCGGATGATACTGGTTACGGATAGTTTTTTCAAAAACCGAATAATCGGTTTTATTTTTCATTCAGATGATCACTAATTTCAACCGTTATTATGCTTAAAATTTAGTTTAAAATTGTATAATGAAATAAATTAAAATATCTTTTAAATTATTTTTTTCCCCTTATGAAATAATGAAATAAAAATTAATTCGCCTAAAATAAATTTACGTAATAATTTATAACGTTATAATTTCATTAATACACGATAAATATTTGTCTTACGGCAACTCCGAATAATTACGATTTTGTTGTAGGAAAAGTGTAAAATTTGGAATAGCATAAAAATATATTAAAATAATTTTTCCTAAATTTACACATTTAGACTGATGACGAAATAAGGCGTTTTCCGTTTTGGAGATATAAACTCCAAATCAGTCTAATTTTTTTTTTAAATGGTCATTGTCAAGCTATAAAACGAACGTTTTAAGAGCGCAGGCGTTGCTGAAAAAACTTTTCAGTTAGCCCATTGTACCTTCTTTTTACGTACAAAATAGTCTAACATTCGATGCGACATAGATATAACATGTAGCCTCGGTGAAAATTAAGAATTATATGACGATAGTTACGCCACGAGTTGAGATCAATTATTTGATCGTCGTGTAGATCGCAGTCTGCACTCCGGTAAATATGTATCGCCGTGGCATAATATATAATTAATTACTCGTCGTGTAAAAACTTATACAATTCGTGGACAGTACATAATAATTAGAAGTTTTTTTTCAATTAAACAAGCTTTCCATATTTTCGCCATTGATAAGTTCGGCATGAATGATTCAGTCTTGTCCGAATGATTACGTAACTTATAACTAAATGCGAAATACAACAATACACGAAAATAATATGTACATACAGGTACATCCAACCAATTATTTACATATATATATATATATATATATATAGTGGCGCACCAAGGATTTGTATCTGGGGTGGGTTCAAACATACCGCTCAAAAAGTTTTTTTTAAATTCCCGATAAAAATGAATAAAATATACACAGCCGAATGTGTAACAAAATTCGACAGACAAAATATAAACGATCACGAACAACGAAACAAGTAATAACAACATAAAACCCACCGGTCACGACCTGGGTCAGATTCGAATGCCGAAAGGTCCAACCGACGCTCATTTTTTTTTTCTTTGTGTTGCACAGTTAGCTGGATTTTCAATATCATTAACAGACAGAATGTAACGAATATTTTCTAGCAGCACTTTTTGCAATCTAGGCTGTTTTGCACGATCTTCAGGATGAGGCTTTATTAGTGATAACACGAGCTCTTTCAAATATTCTATTCTATTTCAACTATCATTATAGCTGTGAAATTGTTTGGAGCTTACAAGTTACGCACCTTCTTGATATATGTTTTATACCTTTCTAAGCCCTCTGTGGTTTGACTGAGCACAGTAGCCCCCACGGGTGCGAAAATGTATATATACATCAATGGGTGTATCAGTTCAGGGACTGATTCGTCACTATCATGCTATACTTTTCCATTATGCTGTTAGACCTTTAAGTTCATTGTAGCTCTTGATGTATTTAATTTTTGTTTCTCTCGTCGTTTTCAAGAGTTCCTCTTGTACAGGGGTAAAAACTTCTTCATTTGAAATTTTATCACCTTCTTGCTACCCGAAAATGTAACATGCAGCACCATGTTTCAAAAGTCTTAATTTTCTGAAAAACTCTTTTATGCATTTGGCGTTCAGTAGTATGCTCCATATATATATATATATATATATATATATATATATATATATATATATATATCTTACCGACGTTCTTCCGTGTTCCTAATCTTATGTTTCTCGAAGATAGTAAAACTTTCTTTTTATTGAAGCAATTTTGGGATAAATTATTTCTTTGTCATTCCTTCCATCTTGAGTCATTATTCTTGCTAGGTATTTCTAAGCGTTTAGTTGTTTTAATATTTTTTTCATTAATTTTTATATTTAGCATGTATCTTTTTAGCGCATTTCATCACTATCGTCTTCATTTATTGACATGTTACAATTTTCGAATAAATTTGCCAGCCATTTCATTACTTCCTATAATTGCTATGGCATCCGCAAAATGAACGTTTACCAGCATTCCACTTTAATTGTCAACTGTTCCTTTTGAATATTTTTTTCAGCGTATATATTAAAAAGTCCGGGCCAAAAGCGCCATCCATATCTTACTCATTTTCTCATTTTACTCTCACCCCAGTTCTTGATTCATGCGTATTTATTTTTATAATCCGTTCATATTACTTTCTGTTCCAAGGTTCTTCTTCAAGTCGATAAATACCAAACATGTCGGTTTGTCCAATTCTGATCTTTTATTTTATTTTTATTTTTATTTTTTTTATTTATCGGATCCCTAATATCGCCTCTTCAATTCATTCATTAATTCGTATTGATCATTGTATAATAGTTCCTGTCGTTAATCCCGTTTAATATAATTTTCGTTTGTGTCTCGAAAGCTTATATAATTCAGCTTATCGTTCCATGTTCATTGCATTTCCTTGAACGACTTTTCTTCGATATTTTCATGATTTTTTTTTTAAATCGTGTGGGATTTGTCTCTTTTCATAAATTTCCCCGTACAAATGTTACATATATGGATTCATTAATAATTCACTCGGGATATTGCCCCATCCTGGTGTTTTTTTTTTTATATTTTTAATTTTTCCGCGACAAATTAGATTTCTTCTACTGATACAGGTGAACGCGAATTATTTGTCCTTTTTCACTTCTTTCATTTTCTTTTTTTATTATTCCCGTCCTTTTCCTTGAACAATTATTTTATGTATCTCTTCATCTTTATCTTCCGTTAAATGTTTCCAATTTCCATCTTCTGTTTCGCTTGAATTCTTTAATTTTTCACTTTTATAAGAGTACGTGTTTTCTTCATTTCTCCTTTTAAATTTTCATCTATTGCGCGCATTCAGCTTTTATAAAAATTCTTCTATCACCTTTCGATTCCGTGTTCGCTAGATTTCTGTATTTATCGTATTACCTTCGACTCTTCAGTAACGACCGCTACTCATCGATAGCGGCCAGTTACTACCTTAATTTTTTTCATTAACTTTATTTCGACACGCTAACTTAATATAATTTATCTTGGATTTTTCTGCGCTCCGACTTGTGTATTTGTTATTTATCGGTTTGTTTCTCTTTAGCCGCAATATTGTTTTCATAACAGCTCTACATCGTGATCACTATCCAAGTCGGTTGTCGGATACGTTTTACATATTCTCGGTTCATCATTAAAATATAGTCTACCTAGAATTTTGTTCATATTACGAAGTATTTTTCATCTATATATTCACCTCGGACTTTATTTGACTGTTTTATAATTTTATAATCGATTGCATCACCTTGCGCGAGTGAATTAGAGACAACCGTTTTAGATCAACACGTAATACCGTTCAACGATAATTAAACGTTATCGAACGATAATTAAGCAACACTTATCGGTAACGGTAATCGTAATCGTTTACCGCAACCGTCTGATACACATTTTCAAACGTTATTCTTTCATTCTGCATGACGTAACAATTAATACTCGTTTAGTTAACCGTTTGTTATTTTTCATTACATTACGTACTTTCTCTACAATTTATATACCAACATAAAATACATATATATATATATATATATATATATATATATATATATATATATATATATATATATATATATATATACATCTAGATTAATTGCGGAATGGAAACCATTGATGGGGAACAACCTTTTTTTACTTAATCTCTGGAATGACAAGAAAAAAAGAGAAAAGTGTACTTTTCAAAATTCTTCTTCAGTGCACAGACACTTTAAATGAAATCATATCAGAACACACACACACACACACATATATATTTTATATATATATATATTATATATATATTTTATATATATATATTATATATATATTTTATATATATATATATAAACCATTGATACATCACATAGCTTAATATACACATGTATTTCGTGACTAGTCGAATCGGTTACAGTCTAGCCTACCGATGGTTTGTGTTCTAGTGCTGTCGATGTCGCGTATAAAAATTGTTCTTAACTAGATAAAATATAATAACTGGGCGATAACATATTTTTTTTAGATATATTAATTGGACTGATATATATATAAATACCGCAATTATATTTTCGTATAAATATATCCTACATAAGATAACAAAGAAGATGCATGAAAAGAAAACACTTACACATTAATCTGAAATATATACACATAGGTGTGGCCGGAGCTGCGAGGATGTTAATGTCATTCAGAGGGATATAAGTAGGCAACCAACATGCGGGGTGAATATTTAAATTGTAAAATTTTATTAATAAAGGCATACCTGTGCTATACAAGCCACAAGTAAAAATTACATGATTAGCGTCAGCTATAGTTCCCGCATGCACAGGACGTTATACAAAAGGTGTAAGATTGATGGTGTACAAATGGCTAGAAGGAAATTTCTATCCAACCTAATCTTAATCCATTCTTCCACTTACTCCTCCAAAGAACCCCCCAGTTCCGCTTTTCTTCTCCAATCCAGTCAGACTTCGACAGATAATATTCAATAACACCGTTTTCCGTTTCAATGTAACGTCTCACAATTATATCCGTTCCAACTGCCTCTACAATATGTATCCATCGTTTCGACTTTTGACTTGCCATCTGTACCAGTTGGCACTACGAGCAACAGCGATGGCGAGTCTTGTCCAGTTTTAATGTTATCGCGCTAATATTAAACCTTCGGCTTTATGTGTATATATGTGTTTTATATTGTACGCATATTCGAGCGGATAAATAATGAATACGATGATATAAAAAACTCTGGAATACGCTTACTTAACGATCTTAATTATAAATTTAGACTAAAAATTTATTGTCTTAATTTTAAAGCAAACAGAAAGCAGACGTCGGTTTATTTTTGAGGCAGTTTTCCTTGCATTACATTTTTAGTCTCGATTACAAATGTATGCAAGGAATTTTTAGTTGTATTTCACTCAGACATATTCGAATAAAATTAATTTCGTTTTCTTCTTCACAATTTTCGGTAACGCATAAGAATGCGTGCGTATTCTTGGAACATCACGAACACGTTGATTTATATACGTAGCGTAAAACGAACGAAAATATCTGATTAAGTTACAACTTTGTCAACCGCATTGTGTACTTTCAATTTATCCGACTACATAAAACGTTTTACAAACCTCAATTGGGAAAAAACGCGAATTTTTTATGTCATTTTTTTATATTGTTATTATTATTACTATATTATTATGTATAAATATGTCTCACCTGCTAATCGATAGCAAAGTGTAAATCTTAACAGAAAATAAGTTTTTTACCTTTTTTTCTCGATAAAAATGTGCATAATGATACAAACGCTGTACCGACCGGATAGGCTGAAGATAGTATATCCGGCAACGGACGGTCACCCGCAGAAATACGGATTGACAAGTGACCAATCATATCGTCGATAACGTGACATTCTGCCGATTGAAATATATGCGAGGCGGAAGTTGAAGTAACAAATATTTCAAGTATATTATCTACAATAATGCATAAAAATAATTACAATGCCGTAATTTTGTTAGGAATGTACCGAATTTCGACAAGGACTACTCCAATAGTTGAGAAATGAATAAATGCGACAAATTATATGAAACGAATAGAGAGATATCGACTTACTCTGCATTACTACGATCGAATGCAGGAAAATATTACATTTACAATAAAAAAAATTACATCGTTTTCAGAATTCAAGTATTGACAAATGAAACTACAGAATAGACGTTTAACTAAGAAAAACGAGATAAACGTATTCCTCCACGACTTTAATTCAAATAATAGACAAAGGCAAAGTTGTAAATATAATAGGAGACATTGGACTCAATCTACGGAATGACCGTAGAGCCAGATGGATACAATTTCATCAAAAATAAGAACTCTTAGTAGCTGATACATTTTTTGAGGTACTCACTTCGATGACTACATATGCACGATTCGACTAGAGGATTAATTGACGAGACGTACATTCTTTTATAAGAAAAACAAAATCATAACACAGTTTAATCACTATGAAAGTTTTTATTATTGTTACCATTTCCACGTCTAATTAAATTGGTGTCGTCGTCAATGTGGGTATCTAAGCTGTCTTGCAACTGCAAGTAATCGCATAAACGATTCCCATCAATCCGGCGCTTGATAACGAACCGATTATGGAACCGTTCCAGAAAAGCTAATAGGCAATGATTTGCGGTATTTTCCGCGCTAAATTATGTTCACTTATCGATCAATTGGCCGAGTTATTTTAGAAGGCTTTTTATCGTAAGAAATTCTTGTTCCTGATGATTTGAACTTGGGTTACGCGGGCAAGCATAAAGCGAAACTGTTACCGTTACGCCACAAAGTCGATTAAGGTTCGGATATTTTCGCGTGAAACCAAATCCTATTAGTTGATCATATTAATTTCGTTTAAAATATCGGACGAAGTATTCCAACGGTCCCTGCGATATGTGTTACATTTTTTCTGAAGAAACAAACAGCTTGTATTTTTGCAATTCAATGGATAACTTTAAACTAAATTTCGGTGTCTTCGTCCAACCAGCTGTCAAAAATTGTCTGTGTAACATTTAAAGGTTCTTCGATGATACGAATGGTGTTAATATATAAACTAAAGATGTAACACAGAAACTGCTGATCCTCAATAGGATGCAGTAGTTTAGATTTACTGCGCTTACCGCTGATGTAACGATATCGGCGTTGATACCCTACACCATGTGCACAGACAACGTTTGCATATTATCTTTGCCGTACACACAGATTAGATGAAAAGAGTCGAAGCTTGAATAGTTTCTTGATAGTCAGAAATCTGCAAGAGTATCGCGGCACCTACTTCATCTTAATATTCCACACGGATTTCCGGAAAAATTTAGCTTTGAATTCCCGGTAACGTTGATATTATCGCTTAAATGTAGCTTCTTTCTATATGCGCATGAAATTGAAATATTGGGCGCCGACTATTCTACGTAAACTAGTTTTCCGTGATACGCAAACTTCAATCCCATACCTTCGACGTCTTACACAATTCACCTAGTTTTAATTACTACATCCACCGGGTGATTTTCCTGTTCAACTCCGTGTCTGCACTTTATCGAACCCGGTTAGATTCCAGACCATAAGGAATATAAGGCCCCGTAATTTCCAGTTCTAAACGTACGCCTCAAATATTTCATCAACCACAACTGGAAACAGAAATGGAATTCATACCGTCATAACTTTCTTCTTACTATTACTCCCAAATTCAAACGATATACGAGACTATTCCCGTTATTCTACAATCGAGAAAAACTATAAAATCCAAGTACAAATAAAACCTAGTGTTACTTTTAAAACACTTTGCACATACATACATACATACATACATACATACATACATATATATATATATATATATACACTTTGTTATTCAATGAGAAACGGTTTATAACAATTAAAATATCTAAATAAGTTGAACACAATTCCAAATATATTCTAAAATACCGTTAAAAAATAAGAAAGAAAGTTTTAGAATAAAGATTTAATCAATCTTAAAATTAATCTAAATATATAAATAAAATAACATAAGTATATCACAAAAGATATACGAACATAATTTAAAAAGCAACAAACAGAAATAATGTATAATAAAACATCAACAACAAAAAATTCCCGGCCCAACCAAGATTAACTAATTTCAACCCTTGTTTATTCCTGCAATTAATATTTATATTATTTAATAAAAATGTCTAAATATAGATACATGTAAATATTAATTGGAGAAATAAATAAAAAAATAAAATAATATATATGTATATAATATTATAATATATACGTTATACACAATTCTAATGTTTAACACAAAACATTATTACATAAACATTTTATTATAATGTATTATTATTATTATTTTATATATATATATATATATATAAAAAACAAAACATTAAGGCTGTTGTGCGTAGAAGCCACGACCTTGGTTATTTCTATCTCCTACTTTTATCTTTAGATTTTCGCAGTGTTTTCTAATAGTTAGCCATCGAACTAGAGTAATTCCGAGTTGTTTTAATTATAATAAGTAGCTGCTAAGGAAATATATTGTAATCCTTCACAGGAAAAGTAAATTAGAATGTGATTATTTAAGAACCCGTTGAGTCCACCACTTATACTAGTCTCAGTCTACAAGATAGATAGAGACCAACGTGGAGGAATAGGACAAATACCACAGTTAATGTAATTATGTATATATATTATATATATATAGTATAAGTGGTGGACTCAACGGGTTCTTAAATAATCACATTCTAATTTACTTTTCCTGTGAAGGATTACAATATATTTCCTTAGCAGCTACTTATTATAATTAAAACAACTCGGAATTACTCTAGTTCGATGGCTAACTATTAGAAAACACTGCGAACATCTAAAGATAAAAGTAGGAGATAGAAATAACCAAGGTCGTGGATTCTACGCACAACAGCCTTGATGTTTTGTTTTTTTTTGCTGCTGAATACGAATACCCTTATATGGAGATATCGAATAATCAACTCCCGTTAGATATCAGAAGGTCTCTTCCTGCACCTACATTCCGAACTGGAGGATGAAGCCAATTTTGTGTCAGAATCTATAAGTATTACTTGTCAGAAACAAATTTTGAACGCATCATCAAGAGCATCCTACCATTATTATTGAAAATGCGCTAATCAAGCCCAGCAGGATCTCCTTCGGAAGACAGTTTAATTTCAGAAATGCAGAATAGCAGACCAAGAGTTAGCACTTTCCTCTGGACTAAATGCGACAGAAAGATTGGGAAACGCAATTGTCTATAGTTTTTCTGAAGATAGATGTAACAAGTAAAGTAAATTATGAAAACTAACAATAGTAAAGCCCGGCTACTAATAAAATGATTGAACGGAGAGAAAAATAAAAGTGCGTATTCAAACGTAATGGCTGATAAAACTACTAGTCCGCTCATAAAAATGAGAAAACAGCACACAATAAGCAAAATACACAAAATTCAGGGCAACATAACTATTTCGAATGCTGAACAAGTGAAGCAGTTAATTAAGCCCCAAAGCGCAGATTTTTAAGATCATTAATGAGTTTGTTCCCGTTATAATTATGGAAAAAATCTCTCATTTTGGTAATTTTAAAACCAAAAAGAACAAGTTTTTACGACGAATATCACCATTATTACGGCCTAAATGATGTGGAGAGGTTGCCGTTGAATCGTATTAAAAAAACCATTGATACAAGTTAATTGCGAAACAAAAAGCTCCCGCAATGGGAAATTAAGCGAAAGCCAGATACTGAACCTGACTATGTAGCTAGAAAAAATAAATCACAGCTGCTATATTCGTTCTTTAAGAAAACGTATGATGTAAGTTGAGATTACACGAAAGTATTGAGGCTTGTTAGAAGAAAGGAAATTTTATGTATCCCTTTCATCAAGGAAATAAGAAGCTTTTAAGTTTTTTTTTTTTTTAATAAATCAATTTACAATTTACAATTTACAGATAAGGTACATATGGCGATAGTCGTATTTGTAGATAGTGTAACCAGTTCATTGACCCGATTTATTATTTTATATCGATCATTCATTTAAAATAACCAGGCCTTCTTTCATACTATGAATGTAATAGTCACATAAAGCATATCGCATTTGCCGATATATATATACATATATATATATATATATATATATATATATATATATATATATATATATATATATATATCGACGGGCATAGCGCGTTGAGTACGGCGGCTTTCCATCTAATTGCCGAAGTTAAGCAACGGTACTTGGTTGGGTGACCGCCGGCTCAGTGTGTTGTGTGTTGTTGGTATCTCCCAATTTGCCTGGCCCGTACGGGAGATTAGACTATATTCTACCCAATTTATTGATTGGGGAGACCTACGTCCAACAGTGGACCGATATAGGTTAAACAAAATTATATATATATATATATATATATACATATATATATATATATAAACAAACAAAATATAACACAATCACTAAAAGTTTTTTAATCGCGAAGCTTTTCGACAGTTACGTCATTTTCAAGGGGGAACAAAAATTATTACATGTTTTTTAAATATGAAAAACCAGAAATGTTTATATAACGACAACTTAAAATTTGATATACATATTTCACTAGCCAAATGTAATTTCAATTTTAGATTAATTTACAATAAATTTTATTTATAAAACAGATTTATGAAAAATTCTTCATCAAAATTGATAAATATCTCCCAAGCCTGGTTCAGGTTCTATTAAAAGTTGAATATATATATATATATATATATATATATATATATATATATATGTATATATAATCTTCTTCTTTCATTATTCATACTCGAACATCGTGACCTTGTATAAGCGCTAGATTCATAATTTGTTGTAAATCGAATTCACCTATTTTCATGATTTGATCGACCGGTAATCTGTATACCTTTTTCCTTGGCCATTGATCTTTCCCCCTGAAGCATCATTTTCTCCAGCCCGTTTGCACGTATTGTATGTCCGAAAAATTTTATATTTCATTTCGATTTTCTCTCTTTAATTTATAGTCGATATTTGAACAAGGACCACCAAGAATAATAAGTTGTGGTATTCGATGAAATTATCACGTGCGCGCGTCGTATAAATCGGAAAGCGTATAATAAACGAGAAATATTTTTATCGTTTTTTGTTTTTTTTTTTTAGGATTTACTTTTCATAACTAATTAATTGTCCGATAGAGGGGGGAAGTTACATATTTTTTTTAACCAAAACAACAATATATTTGTATAAGTTATAAACATAAAAGAAAAAATACGAAGTATGCGATAATATCGATGTTTCCACGCTATATCTTACGCGAGTTCGATTCGTCGAAGCGAAATTAAGCGTAACGAATTGATTTCTCGCGATGTAACAAGGTTGCCGATATGCCGTCGCACAGGGCGATGACTACTCTACCGTCAGCGGTAATGTCTTCTATCTTTGACGAGATGCCGTATAACGACGATTTCCATCCTATCTGTTACAAGGTCTTCTGCGCCGTTCAGGTTCGGATATGATAATAAAGGAATTATCGAAATTGAGGCAAACTTTACGAAATTCTGAAATTGCTCGGTAATTCGATTTCATCTTCTCATTAAACACCGACCTATTGTTATCCGGTTACCGACTAGGCTAAAGTTTATAGCAGATTTTCAACTTGTAACGGTAGATAAAAGTGAAAAAAATGACACCCGGGGTGAGGTAGTTTAATTACGAAGTATAGAATAAGCTATTCGTTAACGATACTAGCAAATTATTCATTCGTTACCAAGTATTCCTTTTAAACATCGTTATGAACATTGCACAATCGGCACCACTTATCTAAATTGCAAACAATGCAAAATAGAATCATTCTTAAAGCTCCGTTTTATGCTAGAATAGTTCGTATGTACAGAGTTTTGAAATTACCATATGTGCATCGAGTAATAAATCAGCAAACCAAACAATTTGTTTAATGATTGTATCCTAAGCGCGTATATAAACAATATAGGAGAGACTACACTCGCACTAGTCTTCGATTAAAATATAAGAAATATAAACATAAAAGAAATTCAATATATTATTATAATTTCCTGATGCTATATAGTTATTATTTAAGTTTAAGTTTATTTTATGTATATAGTTATTTTTCTATTCATCGCTACTCTGATATTATCTCATATTCCATTTTATTCAATACTTATTTCATGCACGTTTTGGCGGTGGTTTTTCCTGCAGTCTATTTTAAGCTTCGTTTCTTTTATTTATATTATTATTTATGATACACGGGGAGAATTTTGTTTTATTTCGGTACGTGTAGATGATAACTGTTGTTTCTTATTTTAAATGTAAAAATACATTTTTTTATTTATTTTGTATTTATTCCACTCCGTTCTATCCGAGCTTAATCGCAACCAAGTGGAACCTATCCACTGTCTGAAACTCACCTTAACGCTTGTGTACCTACATTTCTATTATTGTAATCCGGAATCCACTTGGTTACATTTACGGTCAAACCATCTCGACTAATCATATGACCAGCCCAGTTCAATTTTAATAAGCCGACTTCCACCTTTGCAATATTCATTATTTTGGTTTTATGTCTTACAAATGAATTCGATCAATTCTACTAATTCCAATTACAGATCTCTCCGTTGCTCCCTGTACACGACTCATTTTGTCAACATACGTCGCTTCCATATACCACGTTTGATAGCAATATAGCAAAACTGGTACGACGTATTTTTCCAGTATTTCGAGCTAATTTTTTTTAGAATCGCTTTTAAACTTCAAAATCCGTTCCATGCTACGGTAATTTTTCTTGTCATTTCTTTGTCCATCCAATCGTCAAATGATAAACACCGACCCAAATAAATTGCTCCCCTTGCACATATTCAAATTCTTCTCCATTAAGCCGAATTTTGTTTGCTATATTGTTAGTAAGTGTTTTTTGAAAGTGTTTATATCTAAACCTACATTTCTACAATTACGATGTAATTCTTCTATTGGAAATTAGTTTTCAGGTCCCGCAGATAGAATTATGTCGCCTGCAAATCTAACAATAGATAAATATTGTATTCATTTAGTTCGGTAGTTTAATTTTCTTATAGCAAATTCAAGTACTATATTAAATAATGCAGGAGAAATTGGATCACCTTGTTTTGTTCCTCTGGATTATTTAAATATTCTACTATCTTCTTCTAATGAAACGTAAACTCTACTTAGTTTGTATATTTCCTTAATTACATTTATACATTTTATTACTAAGCCTGCATGTTATAAAGCATCGAACGAACGCACTGTGTTTAATCCTATCGAAAGCTTTACTGTAAAATCTATTAGAACGATATATAATTTCAAATTATATTCAAGAGTTTTTCATTTATAACTTTATTAACCATATGAATATTATCAATAACCTAAATCCAGCTTGTGTTTATGGTTGGTGTTCGTCTCGTACTGTTAATATAATTAATAATAAATATACTAATAAATTTTATATATATATATATATATATATAATATAATCACATACATAATGTAATAAGCGAAATAATATATAAAACACACACACACTTAACTAATCAGATCTAATTTCTCTTTCAAAACTGAAATGCTTGCGAAGAGGTACTATTAAAATAACCTAACAATTTCACACTCTAAATAATATTCATAAGATAGTCTTTAAAAATGTTATTAATACGTTTAATAAATTATTTTTAATTTATTCATTTTATTATTTCTAATATTTGTTTTCGTTCTATTTGTAAAATATTGCAGTTTTGGTTAATATAATTTATTTCAGGATCCGATTTTTTTTACAACGTTTACCACATATAACATCTTATTATCGTCGTTTTTATACGAATTTAATTCTTTATTAAACCCATGTTTAATTTATTTAACTATTTCTTTTTTTAAATATATTTCCGTCTTACATTGTATTATTGTTAATAGATGTTAATAGTGGTTTATTATTACTTGCTGTTACATTGATGTACTGTTAAAATATTTTTAATATATATTGTAATATTAACCTGACCCTGGGTAATTCTTTTAAATTTATTATTTCTAATTCTTCGAATAATTTATATTTTTGAAATAATTCTTTTTATGCGGAAAATATTGTAGTTTTAATCAATATTATTAATTTCGCGATTAATTTTTTTTCGCAATATTTACCGTAGATAATTATTTCTTATAATTGTTATTATACTAAAGTTTAAATTTTTTACATGTTCTTCCTATATAAATTTTTTTTTGACAATTATTACAATTTAATTTATAAACAAAGCTCCAATGGATAAAAAAAATATTAATCTTAATTTTAGAGATTAAGTAACTTAGCGTATTCGAATTCTTCCCTTTCGACGCTGTCTTCTATTAACATATTTTAGTAAGTGTACATACACACATACATATTTTCGCGGGTGTATAGTCATTTATTGTGCATATTAATATATATATACATATATATTTATATATATATAAATAATGTTGAATATATCGGAGAGTAGTAATTTTATGAATTATAAACAAAACAAAATCATAACACAGTTTAATCACTATAAAAGTTTTTTACTGCAAAGCTTTTCGACAGTCATTATCAAGCATGCACAATAAATCTGACATATAAATTACCTGAAATATTTATATAACAACAACTTATAATTTGATATTATACATGTTTTACTATCCAGAGGTAATTTTACTTTTAGATTTATTTTTACAATAAATTTTATTGATAAAACTGATTTTTAAAAATAATTCTTCATCAAAATCGATATAAATTCTCTACACCCGGTTCAGGTTCCATTAAATGTTGTATATATATATATATGTGTGTATGTGTATATATTTACAGGAATATATGTCCATCTTCTTAGACGCCATTTTGAAAATTTATGGTTTATTTTATTTTTCCATCGTGCCCACTCAATGCAATGTAAATGTAGACCGTTTTGGTGTGTTGATAACATATTTTATCAATATATATCCATATATGTGTATGTTATATGTGAGGATTAACAACGATTTTTCAACTTGATTCTAGTACAATTATTATTATTCGTGTATCTATTTATATGCGAAGTACGATGTATATATATATATATATATATATAAAATATCAGAATAAGGAAGCAGGACCGTGAGCTTTTTAAGGTTATGTTAATTGCTTCCTGTTGATTTCTTCTATATATATATATATATATATATATATATATATATATATATATATATATACGTGTATATAAAAAGAAAAACTTCGGAATCCGGCAAAACACGTCCTTATCAGCTGTTTCCTCTTTTAGGATAAATACGGGAAGACAGTCAGTCTGTCTTGTTTTGCCATTTCTCTTGGTCGTATTCTAGTTAAATCGGCTGTGTAGTCTGTTCTCGTCTTCGGAGGATAGTGTCTAGGTGAAGGTTCTCGATGTGGTTGCGGATAATTACTTTAATAACGAATTCACATCATATATAAACTCGTTTTCATTGGCGACCTTGCCATAGCTGTGGAAGTGGTTATAACACGTATTTTTTAACTTTTGAGAACAATTTATATACAAATATATATATATACACATATATATATATACATATATATATTTTATATATATATATATAAATATATATATGAGATTAGAGTCTGAAATTACGGATATAAGAAATTAGTTTTTTTACGGTAAGACAACATTAGAATGCCGATATTATTTGGCTTTCACGAGACATTTCCATCATTTCAACGATCGCTCGTATATCTAAATGACACAGTAGCGTACTGACCTAAATACACATAAATTCCAGTCCAGATATATATATATCATATATGCTACATTCAACTATTAGAATACTAGTTCTCTAATCATTCTAAAAGGATAGCGGTCGTCTTCAATTTATTCGTTGATTTTCCTTTTTAACTCGATATTAATTTAATCGAACTCGCTGAGTGCTATCCGAATAAATCGATTGAGTTGTGAATAGGTAAAAAAAGAAATAAATAAAACAAAGATCGATTGACGTAGTACAACCGAACAAGATTTTGTCTCGAATTCTATAATTGCATTTTAATATTTACCATTTCAACAGTGTGGAAAGTAATGATTTTTACAAAATGAACAACCAAAAAATTAGTTTAAATCACTAAATTTATATATTATATAAAAATACCTCGAACATTTTCTGCCATTAAGCCATTATCGAATGGACGTAAAAATAAATAAAATTTTAAAATATATACATTTTAATTTTAAAAAAATAAAATAAAAGGAAAAAAATGAAATAAAATGTAAAGAAATGCTTAATTTAAATTATCGAAGGTACGGAGATCGAACGAGTCTCAAAAAAATTTAAATATCTTAGTGTTTGTTTCCACGCGTAAGAAACGAATGGAGAAAGCGTGGAAATCTTTTTTTAACGTGAAAAATTTGATGACTCTCGGAATGATTTGAAATGGCAACTGCGAATACGTCTATTCCGATGTTACATTTGGTCAATACAGTATGGAAAGCTGTGTTCCAAACTTTAGAGAAGAAAATCGAAGCTTTCGAAATGTATGTTTATCGTACAATGCTAAAAATATTACACCTCTAGATCACGCGACCAATAAAGAAGTGTTGAATGAAATGTCAAATCAAGCTGAAGTGCTTTATACCGCCCGAACCGGAAAGTTAAAATACTACGGACGCATGCATAGACACCCAGAGAAATATCACTTGTTCTACTTGGAAAAATTATCGGCCATAGAAAACCCGATAGGCGAAAACTTTCGTTGAATGTTATGAAATATCAGCACCCCAGTTACAAGAGATGTCCAGAGATAAGGGTTTAGTAACGATAGATGGCTTAACAAGAAGAAAAATAAAAAATAGCGAAGTGAACACAACGGTTATTATATATAAGTGCAACTAGAAAAGCTGTATAATTTTTTGTGCAACATCGAAAAATGACTTTCAAATGAAAATTTTACGATAATTCGAACGCATACACACGCTTGACGTGTAGCTGGAAAAATTGTGAAATTATTTCATCAACAAGATAGTCGCGCGACCTAACTGATCTTTGTGTCGGAGTTAAACCTAATTATTTATTAAGAAATTAGACGAAAATATAAAATATTATTCGGGCGTGATCCAGTATAACGATTATACATGTTATATATTTTACAATATATTTAAAAATATATAATAATATAACAACCAGCTGTACGCTAATATTTTAGCTGGCTGTGCATCAGTTTCAATCCCACTCATCGAATGTGTACATATACGCACTTATAACACTTTCACGAGCTAATATTTATACTATAATTTATGTCTACTAATTACATAAATATGGGAATTATGTATATAGAAAAATGTTAGGTGGGGTTAGAAAAATTGATAAAATAAATAACGTAGCATTAAGAGCACAGTCCAGAACAAATAACTTAATGGAGATGACAAGGAAACTAAAATGGATATAGTGTGGTTAATGCGGAAACAAGTAGACAGCGAAAAGGAAAATCAAAAGACCAAAAAGACGATATCATTAAATATGTGGGGACCAGTAGATACGGAAAGCAAGAGATAGAACGATTTGGAAGCTAATGGGTGCTGGACATATATCATTAAAGTAAGTAAAAAAAAAAAAAAAAAAAAGTCTTTTGCTAAAGTTGGGCTTTCATTGTTATTAATTTTGATTTTGATTTTTTTGAGGTTATATGTAACTTTTTTTTATACATTTGAAAATGAGGTTAAAGTCGAAAAGCTTTGTGTTAATAAAATAACTTTTACAGTGATTAACTTTGTTTCTATTTTATTTTGTTAATTTATATATATATATGCAGGATTTAGGGGCAAAATAAATGATCGGTTGAGCAATTATCTAAGTAACAGAAAATATATGGTTAGGATCGATAATGTTCACATTGATAGTCTTGTGATGGGTAGTTCCTCAAGGTAGTGTCCTAGTTCCATATTTATTTCTAGTATATACAGATTATTTGGGTAATTTAAACGTTAATTCTTAACTATGCCGATGACACAATCCTCGCTATTCATTCCAGATACCCGCACGTGTTACAAAAATTATTACAAGACGATGTTTTTAAATAATAAATTGAAAGTTCTTCTATTTAATAAGAGTAGACTGAGAATATAATATTTTTATGCGGGGACCGTCTTATTTAATTCATCGTGGAAAGAGCTGAAATTTGATCATTAGAAATAAACTATGCACCGTGTTCAAATTGAGAGTGCGTGAACAGACATTTTTTTCTAGTTCGCGCTATACAATGGGCGTAACCTTATTTGTGAGTGAAATAGGAGTAATTTTTAAATAATAAATTGAAAATAGCTATTAAATTTACGACGGCGCTCTGATCTGTCTATTTTACAGTAAAAACAATTTATATAATCAGTTTAATTAATACAGATATATTTTCGGTTGAGATATTTGAACTGTTGCAAATTTTCTAAACTCGTTCTTCGCTAATTCAGTAACACTAGTATCTATAAAATCAGCGCTGCTATAGTTACATCCTAACAGTACGTGATTACCCATTATCGGTTAAATTACGTATTACACACATGTCATTGAATTAACTATTTTATATACTTAAATATATAATCCTTAAATAAGTGCCCTGTAATGAAGTGCGTATAAAAATAATTCAGCGTAAATACATCGTCGTTTAGTAGGTCATTTATATTTAGAATTATATGAATTAAATAAGGCTTGATATTTAGCGATAATCATCCAGTACTGTTTTAAAAACTATTAGAAACATAAATAACGTTAAATAATAATAATAAAAAAAAAACAATATTCAAACATTGTACATGCGTTCGCAAAAACATATATTATATATATATATATATATATATATATATATATATATATATATATATATATGTACACATATAAATATATGTATACATATATATATTTATTTATTTATTTATTGTTTATAAACAGCGATATAAAAGTCTAGTCGCAGCAACACACTTAAAATTATTTATCTATAACGCATACGCATAGTAATATTGACAAAACGGTTAAATGACCTATCTGAATCAAACCCGAAAATTTACTTATCTCACGTATAATCAGTTCAAAAATTAAAATTCTGAACCATATATCACTGTCAGAACTATAATTTGGAGGAGAGTCTGATGGTCTAATGTTAAAATACTGTCCGAAATTATCTACGTCTAGACAGCCACCTAACTGGATAAGAAATTTACATTCGAATTGTTTTTAATCTTAAATATATTTTCAACAGTGTGAAAAAAAACTTGAATGTTGTTCTATCGTTGAAACTATTAATGGGTAAATTCTGCCGTATTTTTAAAATTATTACATTAATTTTCTTGGTAAGGTAATTCTGGACATTCAATAAATTACAATTTAACGACCAAAATAAAAGTAAAAAGAATCTTTTGCTTTAGTTTTAACCGGAATTAATTTATTAATAAACGTATCGAACTCTGAGGTTAAAGCCGACTTGAAAATATTTAAGTCAGTAGGCAAGATTCCTATAATAAGTGGTGCAGTCACGCCGCTTGAAATAGTATATATATATATATATATATATATATATATATATATATATATATATATATATTCTTATAATACATTTATATAT
Source organism: Coronaproctus castanopsis (assembly GCA_032883995.1). Classification (NCBI taxonomy): domain Eukaryota; kingdom Metazoa; phylum Arthropoda; class Insecta; order Hemiptera; family Monophlebidae; genus Coronaproctus; species Coronaproctus castanopsis. Next base: position 61,600,645 of record CM065053.1, read on the forward strand.
ATATACATACATTATAAAAAAATATAGATTAGCCTGCGCAAGTAGCTTATGTCTACCGGTAGTGACTATCAATATCTATGTTTAATCTTATTATTTAAGAAAAATAGGAAATTTTTCTAATAGAATAATTTCATTAGGACTAAGAGAGCAATCGATGTTATACAATTTTCTCAGATGGTTATATTTACTACATGTGTATACTATGTGCTGGATATCCTCTATTTCGTTAGTTGCACAATTACGACATTTTCCATAATTGATGATTTATAATTTATGCAAGAAATATCCGATAGAACCATGACCAGTGATCTGTGTCTCATATACATATATATATATATATATATATATATATATATATATATATATGTAAGTATGTGTGTATGTGTGTAATACATATATAACATATAAATAACGATAAAAAAAATTAAAAATTTATTAATTAATTTTTAAACAGTTACCGCAATCGATATTGTGTAGATAAAGTTGATTTTCGATTTTGCAATCATCGATTTTAAATTCAAGATGAAAATATAAAGTGGAAGAACTCGTGATAAGAGTACATATATATATGTATGTATATATGTGCCATATATTATATTTTTACATATATATGTACATTACATATACATGTATATTATGCGCGTGATTGATACCACACGCAATTTCCTGATAAATGCGATGATATCTGTATCTGTACGATGTACATAAATATGTGTGTTTTTGTGTGTTTTGTGTGTAGGAATATTTCGTTTTTAATCAACGGATATTCTGACTGTCTACACCCCAACCATGCGTTTAATGGCGCCCAGAAAATGCTCACACACTTTTTGACGATTTATCATTACGATTTAATTCCATTTAGTCCAACACGTCTAACTGGACAATAAACGTAATTTTTACATTCTGGTTATAATAATTTTCGTTAATATTACTGCTTATTACAGATAACGGACAAACGATACGGTAATGTACCCGACAAATCCGACGAGAAACGTACGACGAATTCCGGTAAGTAATTAATCGTTTCTTTATTTACTTCAACAACTGCGGGTGAAACGGTGTGTCGTAAAATAATGCACAACATCCGACCTTGACCTTCGAATATAATTCCTATTATTTTTATTATTATTTTTTTTTCATATAAAATGGTACCGTCTTAACTGTTACATTAAATCAGTATCAATTATCACGCAGTGTTCAAAAACTAATTCTTATTTGGGATACAAGTCCGATGACTTAATAAATAAATTTATATAAATTAAATGTAACGGATATCTTAAGACGTCTCGTTGTAATATCCGATATCTATGTATCGTTTCCACATTTATGTATAAACTTTAATCGTATTTTTGAGTAAATTCCTTAACGACTTCGTTAACGGTAGCCGCCTGGACATCCAAATGAATATCTAAGATTTATATTTCTACGCCGCTATATCATTTATCTCGATTGGGACGCGTAGTACAGCCCCATAAGCCAATTCCATAAATCGGTTTAATGATTTGCTTGGACAATATCCACGACATACGTTTTCTAGATGCATACTTGCAGAATCAGCCGGCGGAATAGCTTGATTACTAAGGTATATGCGGTATTGGTTACTGGCAGTGCGTAGAGTGAAAAGAACGTGAATGAATGTCTGCTCATTCAGCATAATCGTCCATCTTCTAGTCCATGTATATATCGATTCAACTGTTCGTAACATCCCACTGATTACGATCAACAACCATTAAAGTATCAGAAAAATGTTGCAGTGGTGGTATTGTCATCGTCTACAGGTGCAGGAGATACAAGGGAGGTACTTCCTGGGAGAACTACAGTCTGTATAATGTAAAAAATAGAAAAAAAACACACGTGGTATAAGCGAAGATGGCGAAATGTAATAATTAATAAGATTAATTGGCGTTAATTTAATCTATTTTGAAGTATTCAGGAAAGATAAATGTAATGCGAACACGTTATATATATATTTGTATATTCGGTACATAGCTACATATATAAACAATATATGACAGACTGGCGGATCTCCCAATAATTAAAGATAACCCGACAAAGTTACTTGAAGTCGGTGACACGTTTTCTTCTTAGCTTTCTGATCGTCCGATAAAACTGTTGCTGGCCGATTTTCACGTATTTCTAATCTCGACACAAACGACTTCGAGCAGCTCGATGAATTTTATTTCCTACGTATCTTATCTGTAGGTCTTCGTATTGATTCGAGACATACCGCGGAATGCCTGCTATCCTGTTTTATTCCGATGCCGTCGTATTTTTTGTACGTTGCTCTTTGAAGCGCATCCTCTACAGCTCATATTCGTAGGCTCAAATTGTCTTGATATTTAATTCTGTTGTTTTTTTGATTGATGCAATATGCTGTTGTTACGTTAACGTTTGATCAAGATGTATTCCTAGATATTTGACGTAACAATTTTGCGCTATAGTTTTTTTTGGTTCGTGCGATCTATTTTGCTTTTATATGAAACGGTTATAAACTTGGACATGTCCACTAGACGAACTTGGACACTCGTGCGCAGTCTTTGTATGGAGAAACTGACAATCATTTTTGGCTTTTCTTTTTTCCACCTTCTTTTTAACCATTTTCCATTCCAGTAAATTTCTATGGCTAAATACGTCAAACTCACTGTTCGATCTTCTATTATTATTATTATTATTATTATTATTATTATTTATCATCGGTAAAGAGAAAATACTGAGTATAGATGAAACAATAGATAAATACCTGGTCGAAAGTAAAAACATACATGAAATAGTATAAGGCTTTTGGATGTGAATTTAAGAACTCGGTTAAAAGAATAGAGCATAATATCTTTAATAACGCCTGTCTACAAAAAGGGAAATCATAATGATTACTCAAACTATAGACCAATTGCAGTCAACTAGGTCATAGCAAAAATAATTGAAAAATACGTTGCCCAGCAGTTAATCACGTATATAGAGGAAAATAAAATAATCGATAAAGAGCAGTATGGATTTAAAAAGAATAGATCGACATCAATGGCTTTATATGATTTCTCAGAAGAAGTGAGAATAAACTTTGAAAAAGGAAATAGAGTATTAGTGACATTTGTAGACTTCACAAAAGCGTTTGATACAGTCAACCACGCGAATCTAATATATAAATTGGAGGAAATTAGAATAAAAGGAAAAATCAAAAAGTGGTTCGTAAGTTATTTAAGAGACAGAAAAACAGTGATTAGCATAAATAATGTGCGAGGGGAGTTCAGGAACATGAAAGTAGGAATACCACAGGGAAGTAATTTAGCACCATACTGTATATCTCATACGTACAAATGGTTTGCAAAAAATAATAACATACAGCAAAGTGTATGCATTCGCTGGCGATTTAGCTATTACGGCAGTCCATAAACATACAAAAACTGCAGAGAGTTACATGAGAAATGATTTGATGGAAGTACGTAAATGGGCTTATAATCTTACAGTCAGTACATCAAAAACAAAATGCATGCTGTTAAAACCAATGGGTAACCTAGATTTATATAAACCAAAAATCATAATGCATTCCAATGAATGTATTCATTTGATGATAGGAAATAATACATGTTCGAATAGAGGTTGTAATAAAATTAATGTAGTAAGTGAGCATAAGTATTTAGGTGTAATAATGGACAATCATCTTAGATGGAATTTACAAGTACAAAAAATTGAAAGAAAAATTCAGTCAACTATACCACCATTATACACTTTAAGAAATTACGTTAGCGGAGAAACACTGAAGTTAGTATACTTTGCTGTAATTGAGTCGAGACTGAGGTATGGAATTGAAGCTTGGGGTTCAGCAACTAAATCCTATATGAAGAAAATAGATAAGTTACAAAGAAGGCGTCTAAATTTAATAAGCAAAGGTAAAAAAGAACAGAAATCACTAAATGAACTTTTGCAAGAACATCAAGTGCTAAATATGACAGGACTATATTTATTTATGAAAATTTGGAACTATGTAGTAAAAAACATAAAAAAAAATAATTGAAAATGTACTGACAAAATATGAATTCCGAACAAAAAGAAAATACAGAATATCAGTAGTGAGAACAAAGTATGGTGAACGAACAAATGAATACATAATGGCGAAATTGTTAAACAAACTTCCACCTGACTTAGTGGAGGAAAATAAAATTGTCCACTTAAAACAACAATATTGAAAATATGGTTACGGGATAAAAACAACCTGAACAATATAATCAATACTAACATGTGAAAAAAAAAACGATGAAAAAAATAATAAAATAAACAAATAAAGGGGTAACGTACGAGAAGGGTGATGTAGAATGATCCAAATTCAAATGACGACCTGCTACTACATATTGTGTATTTAAAATAAGAAAATAAAATAGGAAAAGTGAGAATGTAAATGAGAGAGTAAATGAGTATGTGAGATACGAATGAGAACCATAGTACAAATGTGAGTGTGAATGCTTAATGTATAAGCATAGTATAATCATGTAAATAAACAAATAAATAAAATGTATATTGTTAAATTTTCGTCGACAAGCAATTTTGCTTGACGAAGCATGTAATAATAAATAAGGAAATGTATAAATGTTCATGTATTATATTATAAAAATATACGTTTTTAAAAAAAAAAATTATCATAATTATTATCATAATTATTATTATAATTATTATTATAATTATTATTATTATTTTACTAGCGTTAAGTTTTGTTCGTTTTTCATTATTCCGTAAATGCCCATGAAATTATCCTTTAAATATAAGAGATATTTTAATATATTTACATTTTTCGTTGTAAAAACGATCTCATCAGCATATATTATTGTATTTATTTCTTTTATCAATTTTCTTAATTACGCTCCACTTCTGTTATATAATTCTTTGCTTTATATATAATAGATTGATAGGTTGCAACCATTACGCATCCGCTAACTGTTTATTTGACTTCTATTTTGTCTACTTTAACATTTGTCTATTGGTGTTTTATTTCCCAGTTTACTCCATCAAAAGTCCTTCCAAATCCATAACGCAACCTACATTCCCTTGTTTAAGACTCATCGTTCGCTTAACTATCATCCTTAAACATAGCGCTTTACACCCTACTTTTTCCCTAAATCCCATCGAGCTTCTATTTTTGATTCACCTTTATCTTCTCTATATGTAAGTTTAGTCAGAATTTTCGATGCATGTAGCATTTTATATATATATATTATATATATATATATATATATATATATATATATATATATATATATATATATATATATATAATTTCAAATATAACATGACGCTGAAGAAAGATTCAATCATTCAAGTAGTCAAATAAAATAAAAATACAAATGTAATCAAGAATTTTGATGAAGATTATAAGTAGAGGACAATGCAGTTAAAAATAAGAGACGATACTTATTAAACAAAGATAACCGAATAAATAGGATGTTGTAAAAGAACACATGGGGGATAACCATATACCTCACAAATAATTGAAGATACGGACACGAACAATTACCGGATAATGAAAGAGAAGATTTCTAAGTAAATAATTAAAATCGGAGCATTTCTAAATAATTTAAACTGACCACCGATTGAAAGATTGGAGAATAAAAGAAGAGCAGACCTTGAAAACGTGGTGGTAACTCTTACGCATTATGCTTCGGCTACATAATCATCCAATATGCGATTAAATTCGAAAAAGTCCGCACAAACCTTAACTGATCTCTCGATGTAAGCTTCGAATTGCAATTTAAATTCTTCCCAAGCATACTGAGCAGTATAGTTTTCCGATATACTGTATCAGAAGTTTCACTAGTGATCGTATAGCGTAATTATTAACTTTTCGGATACGGATTAAATATAGCGTTATAGTGCTTTCTTCTTCCTTTATCTTTTAAAAAAGTTGGCTAGTTCTTTAAAATTACGAGAAATCTGTTTTCACCATATCTTGATAGTGAATATTCGTGACAAATTTGATACTCCGTAATATAAAGCAGACATGATGACAGTACCGTCAATGTCGTTGAATATAATAATTCCTTACAGCTTTGTCACGATATCAAACGGAAGATCGGAAAAGAATTACACATTAAAGTTTTATACCCGTTAATTATTGTTTAAGGTAGTTCGATAAATCGTTTTAATAAACAATTAGTAATGGATAATTTTAACATTAACCTTTTCATTTACCAAGTCCACTAAATGTTATATGAAATTTTAATACTAACAAAATTATATATTTACCGTTTGACCGTGAAATGTCTCAATTCTAATTATATTTATGTAAAAACATTGAAAATCGTCTAGAGTTATCCAAAAAAGTAAATAAACAGCCTGTGTATAAAATTTATTTTTTTCTGTTAAAATTTCATCTGTGAGACTGAAAGGGTGCGACGTTTAAAAAACTAAAACACTTTTATCGGCGAATATCTTCGACTGTTTGCGCTTGACAGAAAAATTTCATTCGTTAAAAAATAAATAATATTACGAAGAAATCCGCGTTTACATTTTTTCGTGCAAATAAAAAATAATTATAAATGACCAGTTTCATTGCACTGCAATTGTAAGTTGTTGACAAATGGTATCAATCCGATAGGATATTTTGAGAAGCGAGTATCTTCGACGTACAAATATAATATGACATGTCGAGTAAGTGGAATATCGTTTATGTATAAAATTAAAATATAAGGAATTAAGCCGCTTCCCTGGAGAACTCACGCTATCTCGTATTTTATATTTAATTTCATGTTAATTGCTCAGAAAACTGTCCGTTAGATAAATAATTTTCGACGGGTAATATTAAACGATAGTCGTCCGGATAAGCTAAGAGCGCAGACTTCTATACGGAAACGATCGACTACGCAAAAATTATCATTAAAAAAAATAAATAAAAAAAATAATTCGAATATTATTATCGCGTGGAATGGCAAACCACCACGCACAATACCATACGCTATGCGCACTATAGTATATATTACAGAAAAATATGCGCGATTGCATTGTGTACTGATAACAAATCGATTACAATCATTTCTGACGGGTGTGTGTAGACGATAACGCCATACTATGATTGCCTTGTACGCTGCTTAAACCGTACAACAAAATATGTATAGTTCAATGGTCGTCTACCTCCGTTACGAAGACGCCACTTCAATTATAATTATTATAATATTAAGGGATACGAAAATTCGTACTTAATTTTAAAAATAAGACATTCGTGCTAAGCAGTATCAACAAATTTCAAAACCCTATTGAGCGTTAAACTGACACTGGCAAAATACAACGTTTTCGTTATTGTGTTAATTTAATCTGATTGAAATAATTTTTTTTTATTTTTTTTTTCTAATTTGACTAAGGTACTGTAAGGTTCTCCGTACGTAATAGCTGCAAGAATTGGTCTGTAAATTACAAATGAAAAGTTTACACTTACAGAAATACCTCCTTTATCTTCACGACCGCTAACAGATCGCGTACTCGTAGACTCCTACTACTCCCCGTTAATTCGTTTTATTTATCGCGTTTTATCGACATTTAATGTTGATTATAATTTTCCGTTTTATTTATCTGATGAATATTTACATCCTGAACAAATTCTATACAAATATTACTGTTTTTTTTTTTTTTTATCCTTAGCTATAAAAGAATTAACTCTGAACTAGTCGCACACTATAAAATTATATAACGCAGCATAAAAGTAATTGCCAGAATTTTTAACTATTTATGTAAATGTAATAGAGGTTTATTAAAAAAATATATATATTATAGTGTAAAACGTGTTGATTGTTATATAAAGATTAATAATATATCAAAAAGTAATAACAATCAAATGACAAAATATCTACGAAATATCGAATATTATAAGTATGAAAAATGAAATATAATTATTGTTCAGAAACACTACTAATAGAATTAACACAACGTTCGCAATTTCTTGATATTATGGTTCTTGTAGGTAAACTTTTTACAAGTGGAGCAGTAATAATTTTTCCAACACGACCACAAATGACGCATTTCCATTTTGTCGTTTTCGGTAGTTCTACAGAATCTGCGTTCATAGTTTTATACGTTTGGTCTTTTTCTTTAGAGTCAGATAAACTTGATAGATCAATATTACAATTCCCTTATCCGTTCAAGACTCGATTATCGTTCATTTATATATTCATCTGCCAGCAAACGGCTATTACATATAGTAGATATGATATAAAATACTGGACTTAGGATTGCGCTGAAGGCATTCCCAACCTCAACCTCACCAATATCTCAGCGGTATTCCGCCTCTCTGCTACCAAAGGAAAATTCTTGCTATTAAGTACGTAATGAAGCTAGCTAGTCATCAGCAACATCCAAATCGCGTTCAGCTTCATATTCAAAGCCCATTAGAGATTCTACGCAGTACCTTGTTTACCTGTAGTGATACCGCCTTGAAGCTAATTTAGTCCGATTATATGTTGGAACCTGTTATCAACAGATGTTAAAAATCCATAGGAAGCTTTTGATTGTCTTGCAATAGCACCCCAACGCAGTCGTTTGCTTCACCGACACATCTTAAACATCACAATACGTTGGAGGTACCTTCTCAATCCAGCCTTGCTCCAGTGTTTGCTGCGAATCGCAGATTTTCCTGCTAGCCAGTATGTCATACCGACTGACTCAGCTTTGGCATTACAATTGAAGCGAGAAATATTACTAATGGCGGACCAAATTTTGACGAAAAATTGAAATCAGGGATATACTGAGTACAGGATCTTCTTGGAATCTTTTGTCTGGATATTTGCGAAATCAACGCCATAAATTCATCGTAATATTTAGATGTAGATAGTGTCTTCTGAGTATCTTTACCAAGCTTAGCTTCAAACTGATGTTTGCTTTTTGGAAGTTAAATCTTCTCTCGAAAAGGCACGATTAACGATCTAACAGCTGTACATGTAAGTTTTAGTAGTTTATGCCGAGATTTTGATCTAGGAGAGTCATAACTTATTTGATACACATATTATCTGATATCACTGATGAACGAAAAATGTAGATAATCAGGCTTTGTTTTAATGCGAGTGTATTGCGGTTTATTTAACATGATCCTACAACAATGGTTTTGAAATCGCTGGACATTCTTTAAATTATTACGGTCGGTCATACACCAGACTACGCGTAGGTAATATTACTGGTTTATATATCATTGTGAAACTATAGGTGCCAATTTTTGATTAAAAATGGGAAACAAGTTGCACAGTGATTAGATTGGTGTCTACTTTTTGTAAATAAAATGTTCTTTCATTTATTATATTATATGTTAATTCTACATTTCTTAAAGTTTTACTTTCATTTATGTTTATTGACAGATCATTTTATGTATTTGTAGTGCCCAATTCTTCGAACAAACGACTTAACTTTTCTTCTGAAGAAGCTATTATTAAAATATTTACTGTTATTATGTATATATTCACGAACAAACTTCAATAAAGATGTTTTTGCGTTGTTTTAATGCAGCGTACTAATGGATAATTTAACTAAAGACTGTTAATATTAATAATTTATTTGATGATAACGTAGATACATACAAATACAGGCGTACATTATTTACATGTTCCTATTCAAACCGCCATATAAAAGGAAACCGGTTGAAAACGTGTTTTTAAACGGTTTTTCTACGAATATGCGTTATTTTGTTCCAATCAAGTTCAAGGCCGAAGTAAAATTGACTGTCTATTGTTGATCATAATTCCTAGGAAACCCCCTTCTTCGAATTATTAATCAACCGCCTCTTGAGAATTTTACCTAAGGAAATCGAAGCGTCCGTCCCACACGGATTACGGAGATTTTGGAACTTTTATAATTTAATAGCTTTATTAGCTGCAGATAATTCTTTGAAACACGTTTATATATATATATATATATATATATATATATATATATATATACCTGTACAACGGAACCATAAATAAAATTGTATTCAAATTATTCTTTTATATCTATTCTCCGTAATTAGTCCCGAAATTTTTGAAGTTAAATATTATTATTTTAAGAGTAACCTGCACTTAATAACATTTTTCAGGTTCCTTTCGAGTTTTTTTCAAAGAATTGACCATTATAAGTAGAGAATTTTAGATGTAAAATATTATTCATTCCAGTTATAATTTATATTTACGATCAAATTGATAGTTCGGTAGTATAATTCAGATAATATTTCTTATCGATGTACACGTATGTGCATTATACATAAAAATACGTAAGTCCATATATATATATATATATCTCACACTAAATTAAATATATAAATTCACATATGCGCACTTCGTACATACGTTTATATACACATGTGTGTGCACGTATATGTAAAATATGTAGTCATTGTTTTATTATTATTTACATTTATCATTAGTTTGACCCCGATTTTTACACATGATGTATATGCATATTCATATAAATATGAAAGATCATACATACATATATATATATATATGTATGTATTACAACTGTCCATTAGTCATAGTGAACTGAAGCCGTCTATGCAAAAGATATTCATTTGTTGTCTCAACAGAAATCGCCGTCTTACGATTCAGAAAATCGGACTACTTAATACGGCCGTTTATCGACAAACGTTGTATACGCAGCTATCAGAACAAACGAAAAATCGCTCGGATTATTTTTTCCCCAGCACGTCGTTTTTGACAAAAAATATTGTAGCTTAAATTCGTTTAACAACTGCAGCCGTCTGACGTGATGTCTGAAAATATATTTAGATATATCAACGAGGATTATTGTAAATCGGAAACTTATTCTTATTATAGAAAAACTTGGTTAAACAGAATATCGAGATATTATGGAAATACATTGGCGATGGTTGTTAATAGAAGTTCTCCATCGTTCAATAACAGATAATCGATATAATTAGGAAATTTCTTCGCCGAGGTCGATATCCTTCTAGAATGATGTTGAAATATAATGAAGTAAACCAGCAGGAGTAAGGAACAATATGTAATTATCACGGAAACTTCCACGAAGAAACTAACTTTAGTATATTACGAGTGACGTCATAAATAAGACTAAAAAAAAAAATTAGAGTTAAAAGGAAGCAAATTCATTGAATCTTGAAGGAAACTTTGAACTTAGAAAAAGAAAGATGCTGAAAAAAAAGCAACAGAACGAACGCATTCTCGTATAAAAAAACAACGTATTCGTGTAAACGAGAAATTAGTAGTCAAATTACTAACCAGTTTGAAGGAATTGAAGGCTAAGAAGGATCTTTTCACAGCAGTAAAATATCACGCTGAGGGATTCAAAATGAGAACACTATGTACAAAACACATACAGGCAACTATGAATACTGATCCATTAATAGAAGTATTGGCGGAGGTGATCCAGAGCAAGAATACACAGGCTAACCGAAAAAAAAAAGTCATAAACGCAATTACAAAAATGAAAAGATACAAAGCCTTCGGTGAAGATGGAATTCAGAGAAGCGAGAAAAAATGAAGGATTTCGAATAACACGCGAAATATCTAAAGATGTATGATAAACGCGAAAGTGGACAACGAACGTCATCTTTTCAATAAGGAAAGTAGCAGTTTCGATTGTAAAGTGCTGGTATTTTTTGAAATTGCCATCATTGAGGCTAGAAAAAGGGACTAAACGATTGCGATTTTTACACTTGTTTTCAACATTTGAGAGCAACGAAAATCGTGTTTTGCTTTACTCTTATGTAATTGCTAATTGCTATTCTTCGTTAGGATAAACCTTATACACGTTATCGCGTTCATTGTAAATTTAATTACTCACAACGCGTCCAGAAGAAGGCAACGGGTTTAAGGGAGAGTCTGTCTACAACAGGAAACTGTTGAATATAAATAGGTGAAATTACTGAAGGCGACTTAAGTAAATAATATAATATAGATTGTATCACTATCGGCGAGATTGTAGTATAGAGCTATAATCACCATCGGGGATAACCGGTAAATTAGTAAATGATCATTTCTATTAACAGTATCTGATTGAATAATGTGAATTATGTGTACTATGGATTTATAAATTTGTGATTGCGTGTATATGTTTGTGTTTTATATATATAAATCGATAAATACGTGTGAATTGATTTAATGATAGCGATTTTTTTCTATAAAAATATATGTCGTGTTTAAATAGAGTAGTATATATCAAAAGGAATGTAGTGTTGCGATAAGAGAATTGGGAATATATCAATCGCTATGTAAATAATACTAAAGATACTTATTGTTAACTATAGAAGAAGAAGAAGAAATATTTATTTATTTACATAAATTAACGATAATAGGTACAAAGAATAAAAAAATTATATCGGAATTATAATAATATCCTTAACGCTGATAAACTAAATTCTTTACGTAATAATTCTTATAAATAGAAATTAGTATATTTACTAGCCTGATAAATATAAATCGGGGGAAAAAATCTTTAAAAAAATCCACTGCATAAAACGCTTTGCATAACATTAAGTATACAAAAAAAAAGAAATAAAGTTTAGATTGTGGAATGTAGTGACTTTTTATACTTGATTGCAAAAAACAGTTAAAATCACTAAACTTTATTTATTAAGCAAACCTTGCAACTACGCCATTATCAAGCTATATATATATATAAATAAAATTAAATATATAAAAACATAAAATTTAATTTAAATCTAAGTTCACAATTTTTACATAATAAATTAATTATAAATACTTTTAAAACTATCTGACAGATTGTGAACTTAGATTTAAATTAAATTTTATGTTTTTATATACTTAATTTTATTTATATATAGCTTGATAATGGCGTAGTTGCCGAAAAGCTTTGCTTAATAAATAAAGTTTAGTGATTTTAACTGTTTTTTGTAATCAAGTAAATAAAAAAAAAAAAAAAGTATATTAATTCGATAGAAAGCAATAATAATAATATAGATAATATAATACACATACACATACTTATATATATATATATATATATATATATATATATATACATATATACATACACACTAATAAAAAAGAATGTTAGCGGATTACATTTACTCGAATATGAATAATTTATACAGTATATTATGTTTAAGGCGTCTATGCTTATACTTCGTGTACGTAAATTGTATTTGCCTGGAATCATAATTTCCGACCGTTGGGATATACTGATTTTCGTGCAATATACAATTATCGCGGAACTTAATATAATTCCGAATAAATTTTCTAGATGAGGGGGAAAATAGGTAGTTTTATATATAATCAATAAGTTTATGCGCAGTAGGAAATATGAGAGTTGCACATGACTGCAGGGAATGAGCAAGGTTTGAGGGAGCCTTTAACGGGAATATATAGACTTTTAGTTTTTAGTACTTTAATGATAAATTATTAACATTTGTTTAAAACTTTATAATAATATTAATAATAATTACTTAATTAAACGTAATTTATTCTTTAAAAATCAATACACAAATTATTTCCAATTGAACAGACACCTAAGAATTATTGCGTACCAATCTTGATTATGCGCATATTTTCGCAAGCATTTCTACATGAATTATACTTAATTCTTACTTCTTCATGTATAAACTCATAATGAAACATGCACGCGATGTTATCCCGGCTTCGATATATTAAATTATAAAGACACCCTTCAATTTCTATATGCAATGCACGTGTACGACAATACACAAGCTATACCGTATATGAAAGCGGGAATTTGTATTTTAATTTGAATATTTAGTTAGTGGATTGTGAGATTTTTCGTAATATTTAAGTCTGTTTCTCATATCCATCGGTAAACACAACACATCCATCCATATATTCTGTTCTTATATTTATTATACTTAGTAACTTCAACATTTCTTATCAATATGATCTTGTCTGGTTGATTATAGACCGACTATTAAAATAAATTTGTTAAATCCAATAAACGTAACCTATAAAGTTCAATTCGTAAAATTTTCTTACACGATTAGACTAAGGTGACCTTAGCATGAAATTTTACAGAACTTTCAATTTTCTAATACGAACATCGACAGTACTGTCACAATGTATTATGCCATATGATAAAATGAGGCGATGTAGAATTTTATGAAATCTGAGAAAATGATCTTTAGCAAAATACTATTTTAAGTAGTAAAGTAAATTAATTTTTCCAGGTTTATTAGATAAAGCTTCAGTGTGTTTATTCTAGTTTAATTTACTGCCAAATAAAATAACCAAATAAAATAACCAAATACTTTGTCCGAAAAACTGCTCTCAAAACTCGTCTCCTTTGAATGATAGAGAGAAGTAAATTCTCCAGTTTTGAAACTGACGCGTGTATATACAACGTATTCAGTCTTATCCGTAAAACCGAGCAATTTTCTGCAAACCAATCGCAAATAATAATACGTTAATGTCTTATACTTATTACACGACTAGATAAACTACCTAAACGTAATTGTATAATTCCGCTTTAATAATAAAATCGGATAGAATTTCGAGGCCGTTTATATCTGAAATGGATGTACGCAGATGTGTGATGTGGTACTGCGTACGCCTCCGAAATGATAGCACACGTTTTTTATTACAACCAGATTTTCCGGTAATCAAATTCTATGGCTTCTACAACGCTGATATTTCTCTAAATTGATTTCGAAAAAAAAATAGTATTCGCTGTGGCTAGCCCGGTTGGATTGACATTTGGAATTTAGAATGGACCTCATTTGGTTATTGTTAAATTTATAACTCTGAACTTAAGGAATTAAATGTTATTTATTGTTTAGTGTTGATAAGTGTGTTTTGTATTCAACAATTTTTCACATATTTATCTTTTCTGTCAGTATCACCTACAAGGATACATAGTTTTGGGAAATTGAAATACTAGTAGATTTATTTCTTGATATGATGGTTCAAGAAAAATGTTTCAAAGAGTTAATTCGCAGAATTGTACCTTCAAAGTGATGTTTTGGATTGTGACATGATTTGTAATGATTCGTGTATGAACATTGTTACACCATCTAAAGCTTGTGTAGCCACACGATGTGGGCATACCGGAAAAATTGATAGTTTTTAATAGACAGGTAATGCGTAGATGGGAGGCGTTCTTTTTTTTTGTAAAAAAATTATGGTCGGTTGTTTAAGCACAACTAGTTGATGAAGTTCTGTTATTTTCTAGTCCGTTGATATTCCATTGAAGAAGTTATCAGTCATCATTATTCTTTAAAAGTAAATCTTCCATTATTTTACTTTTTGTTCATATTCTTTATCCGTATTACATCATTGCATTTAAGACTCCCTTAATAATTTTTATGCTCCTCCACCAGGTGCACTTCGAAAACCCTGCTTTGCCGCTATGTTAATAATATCATCCGTTAATTTCCTGCTTTCCTTGTTTCCACTTGATGACGAACGGTAATCACACTTCCAGCTCTTTTATGACGGTTTATACGTCGACATTTTTAAATTTCGTTTTATCTCCCGTTTTGGTTTTTTTATTATATTTTATAACTCTAATACCCAGGTAGCGTTCTTCTTTCGGTCATCCTTATTTTTTTCAGTTATTTCTCTTGTTAATTGCCAAGTTTCTGTATCGTACCCTATCATTGGTATTACATATTGATTGAATAAGTCTTCTCCATTTTGTTTACTAGTTGCACTTTTCAGCAATAAATTCACCTAAATACACAAATTCCGTTTTGAAGTGAAACTTCTATTGGCGTGTTGTATATGAGGAGTTAACCCGTAAATCGAGCTAGCGAGCCAACAGTTTATACATATAGGCACATAGACCGGAATATTCTCACAGCTTAGACGGTCTCCTCCACTCTTTCCCGCAGTACTGTACTCATATACTTGTATATTCAGTTTACATACATAAACACGTACAGAAATTATGACAGACATGCGTAAGTGCGTGTATACATAGGCATATCTCTCTTTCCATATAAACATATGCGTAAACATTTTTTGCGTGTTATTCTTTCTCTTGCGCATGCGCGCGCGGCTATTTGTTATTTAGTTTAAATTTTCGCTGCATAATCAATGTATGTGCGACGTAGATTTGAGAATGAAAACATTTGAGTCATCGCCACGTCAAGTTGAGCATGGCTGACACTCTTTCGTGAAATTTCTACGAAATGAAGAACTTATTAAATAAATGTGTTTTAGGGGAAAACTTCTTTAAGTTTCATTTCTTTCCCGCGCCCTGAGAAGCAGATGTTTTTCCTTTTAATTCTTACTTAACGCTCGAATTGCTGAGCATCTCGTATTGATTACCATCGATTATATAGATTCTCGTAATTGGTCTTCATCCTGAGATTATAACTGTTATGTTGTCTTCGAAGCGTATGCGGTTATTTCCTTTTGATATCCATAACTTCTATATTTCAAGTTAATAATTATAATACGTATACATTAATAGTAGTACAAGCTGCGTCCTATGGAGATGCTCTTACCTTCAACTCTATTCCAGAAATATCGCATTATCTCCAAATTCGACATTTCCTTTCTACTTTGAAATTTGCGACTACTCGTCGATGAATTAATTATTTTAATTAATCTCATAGTTATGTATTTTAGTCGTTTTTTTGTTTTGCGCGTAATTTAGGCTTTCTCCCCTAATGACTGACATTATTAACATATTACAGTAATGTGGGTCCGAGGTTAATAAGAGCGAATTGTTTATTTCTGCTAAATGCGGAATATGATCGTCTCTCTCTTTTCGATTTGTCACTTAGTCTATTGTTTCAACTCTGTTTTAGTTGCACTAATAATACTCTGTCTGTAATTATTAGTACAACCGAATTTCGCTCGTCAACCTTCATCCGTTCGTGGGATGCGAAGCCGTAACGTATACAGTACGGGGTCGAGTAGTAATTATCTCTTACGCTTAATTGAAGCGTTTAATTAGTCTATTTACTTCCGTCCTCTGAGAAAGAAAAATCGGATAAACAAAAAAGAAAAATATTAATTGGGAAGAAGTGAAAAAAAAAATTACACTCTCGTCTGTGACTTTTAAAACGAAACCTACACTCCTTCATTGTATTCAGTTTGGCGGTTTAACCGCGTAAGCTATGATGGATACTTTCAAGTTTCTCTCGGAAACATTTTTGATAATTATCATCGCGTGTTGATGTTTTAATAAAAATTAACATCCGTTTGAAAAGCCAGTGTTCAATTGTTGATACACACACATACACACAAACATTGATAATACTTAACTGTCGTAATATGCTAATCAGTAATATTATCTTGATGATACGCACCGAAAATAAGTTAGATTTTTTTTTTAAACTTTTACAAATCGAACAGTTCGGTGGTTTACATCATCATGACGAGTTTGGTAAAACTGAACCTTTATTTAACAATAGAACCGGTCCGGATTCTAAAACTTGGCACTAGTTAAAAAAAAGCTTCATTTATTTCTAAAGTTTCGTGACGATCGAAAACCAGAGTGTTTTCGAAAATATATATAATTTAAAAATCGGATGTAATATATTTTTTTATGTTTAATTTTATTTACAATCTGGCCAAACGTGGCTATTTAGCGATATTTTTGGCGATTGTTATCTGTCATAAGAGGAAGTAGCACCCATTCATGTTCACCCGATAGCTGTGACTCTCGACTAGATCCAGTGGTTTACTGCGCTTTAATCTTTTCACGTTATTGTATAGCCTAGCTGTTTCTAGTCTACCTACATGTGTATACGGCTTTATAATATGAGATAATACGTACATAATCACGTAGAGGATACGTTTATGTATCCTAATTTTCCTTAAGGTTTGATTTCGTGCTTTTTCTATTATTCAAATATTTATGTATTTAGCATAACCCCAAAGTTCAATTTCGTATGTCCAGATTGGTTGAACGATAAGTAGCTCAGTGTTAAGCGCCAGAGCGCTGTTTCTATGAGCCAGTTCATTTTATGAATTCGCATATTAATTTCTTTTTTCAACTATACGATGACGCCATTTGACCGTCAAAGTGCATACCGAGATATATAATACTAGACTGAATTAGCATTACTATGTTGTTTATTTTAACGGGTGGGACTACAACTTACTAAATTAGTGTACTGCACACGTTAACGGATTTGTTCTCTTTAAAGCTTATTTTCGGCGTTAGATGTAATATGATTGTTCATTAAGTACAATTTCCTCGTCGCTACCAACGGCACTAAATCATGCTGCGTAGTATCCTAAAGAGACCTATCCCTTTAGGATAGGTACTGTACGTTTTCCTGTATATTTATTCCGCTCTTTATGCCAAATTATTTGCAACAAAGTTAACACTTTCACCACGGATGCCGCGAAATCGTGCCACCTGTTCCAAGCCACGTTTGTTGATGACGTTACATATGAGGAGTTAACCGGAAAAACGAGCGAGCGAGCGAGCGAGCGAACGAGCGAACGAGCCGAATTAAAGGATGAATATATATATATATATATATATATATGTATATAAAACCACGTTTGTTCCGTTAGGTGTGTCAAAGAAATAACGGACGTACATATATATATATTCTTTTCGCATGTACCGCATTACCAATACCTGACAATCAAACCACAAAAGAAGTGTTCAGATAAGGTCCAATAAGAAACTAGATGAGAAAGTAGAAAAACTATCCAATAACAGTCTAACAAAACGAATCTTGCAACATTGTTGAAAATACGGTAGTGATGTCATTTCATCGATGATATGCACTCAGCACGTTCAAAAGGCTATTAACGACATAATTGAATGGTCAGATAAATGGAAAATCGTTATCAATGAGCAAAAATGCAATCACATCATATTCACCAAACGACGTATTGCGAGTGATAAATATAAGGTTACGATAAATTCGAAGTTATTAATTCAAAGCGAGTCTACTAAATATCTCGGTGTTCATTTGGATCAAACATTAACCTGAGCGAAACATATAAAAGCCAAGAATATCGAGCTAGAACTCAAGATGAAACAATTGTATATTAGGACCTCGTTCGCAATTGAATATAAATAATAAGTTAATATTGTATAAAGCTATATTTAAGCCGATATGGTTGTATGCAGCAGAATTATGGGGATGTGCTTCGGCCACTAACGTGGAACGAATCCAGCGCAGGCAGAATAAAATACTACGGTTGAGTGTCCAACAAGACATTACACACCGACCTACATGTAAAATATGTCGCTGAAGAGATTAAATCGGCAATCCATAGATACTTATCAAGAATACAACATCATCCAAATCCATTGGCAGCTAATTTACTTAATGATGAAATACCTAAAAGACTAAAACGGAAAAGAATGATAGATCTGGCTTAAAATGTAATTCTACTCTAAGGCGGTTGGATTTGCTAATGGGCAAAACCACCATCTCCTGATACATACGAACATAAAATGCAGTAGATAATTATTTAAATTAGTTCTGGATTAGAGGGAAATAGAAAAAAAATCTGAGAGAATTTTTGAACACGGAAAAATAGGATCTCGATGAAATGCAAATAGATAATGCCCAAATGGTGACTCGTGGTTAAAAAATCTAGCTGTTGCAATCACGCCCCTTTCCAAACACAAACACGCACAAACATTTTTTTGATTTCACACAACATCGCAAGTAACATTAATAATGTCAAAGTCAACAAAGTGTAATTACATGAACCATTTGAAATCGTAATCAGAAAAGCAAGAAATTATGAAGTTACATTATCGATCGCAAGATAAAAAAATTGTCATATTAAACAGAGATATATTAAAAAAAAAATTGTTTCTACCCGAATAAGTACTAAATTGATACATTCAGGAAAGTATAAAAGTTTTTAAAATATTAAAACGAAACAATTCGATAAATTCTACATATAATAGCTAAGTATTTTTATTTTTTTCACAATTTACACAAAATAATCCTCTGAAAATGAAACGATCAATCGCGGTTTAAATAATAAAGCTTCAGTAAGGAAAAAAACCTACCTATGTTAACGTCGATCAGTGATAATATGAACAACATAAACTGGAGAGAGGCAATGAAACAATTCACACACGGAAATGTACACGGTAAAGGAAACACACCAACAGAAATATGAAGAAGAAAAATCTTGAAGAGATATGTAATATAAGTCGTAGACTCGTTCGCTAGTTGGCCAGTAGTATGCGTATGCAACTGTACTCACGTGTAAAAAAAAACCTATTCTGCCGCGTCAAGTAGTGTGTGCACTTCAAGGACTTTGGTTGCAAAACGATGAAAAACGATCGCAACCAACAGTCGCCAGTATAGTCCTATCTAAACTCTACACACATAGTAGTAAATCTCCATATAATATATACAGCCTTCGGATGCCTTCAGGTTGTACAAACCAACCGTTGCAACTAGGCATTTCAAAGCACTTTTTAAAATATCTTTAGCTTTTTATAACGTATTCTACGAAAACTATATAATTAAAATTTACTTATTTTTTGTTTAATCATTAGTATTTTTAACTATTTTATCGCTTTTTACGCTGTATCGGGATATTTCGGGTGGTTATGCAACCGTGATGCAACTGTTATGCACGTGCCGCCACTGTATGTAACGATTGATAACAGAATATAATTTAGAAACAAAATTTTAAAAAATCGACGAATTCGAAGAAACCGAAAGTAATATAACCGGATGTGTCACGGACGATAGGAAAAAAAACGTAATGAAACTTGGAGAAATACTAGAAAGAGAGAAGAAGTTTATTGTTTGGCCACGGATGGCCAAATTCGAAGAGAGAAAGAAGAAATATGAAATTAGCCAGAGGATTTACAATTTTCGATACGACCAATAAAGTTTATTAAACCAAACCTTTTCAAAATCTTCCGATGATTTTTCTTTATTATTCTCGTTATTATAATTAAATTCCGGTCATCGAACAGCGAAGTTATAATGTTTCAACGAAAAACTACGATTTAGATAAAACCGCTAATTAGATGTCTTTTTTTTAGTTATTATTTATTTATATGTATAAATTATATATATATATATATATATATATATATATATATATATATATATATTAGGGAAAACCGGTCCAAAATGTTTAATGCCAAGGAATAGATATTGACTTTATAAAAATACGAATATGTATGCCTGCGTTTAAACTTATGCGCGCGTGCATAAGTGTATGTACATATGCATAAATCGATGAAGTTGCAATATAAATCACTAATTATAATCGAAAAATCACTTACAAAGATTTTCAGCAGTTAGGCAATTGTGTGGTTTTTTTAAATACAGTTAATAATTTCCAATTATAAACAATTTAATTCATAATAGTTTCAGTCTAAAAATGCTAGTCGACGAATAAGCTATATTAGACCGGTTAGGTTAGAAGACACATCGGGCCAATAATATTTCTAATATCGTTTGTTACTCAACCCATTGTATTACCTAAAAATTAGCGTAACCACTGTAAAGCTTTGTAAAAGATCATGCTTTTTAAAAATCACTTCATCTCATATATACATATATATCATCAGTGAGTCGTGTCACCCCATGCAGGGGTATTGTGACCATGATCTGTCACACGGCTGACTAGGCTGCGCCAACAAAATACGGTCGCGTGCGATATTTACACAATCGTGCAAAGTACGGCCAGTTGTTCTGCAAATCGCATCTGACCATCTAAGATTTACACGGCCGCGCTCTCTTCTACCAGCCGCTACACCTTGAGCAAACAGCGCGTCCATATTTTCGGCTATAACTACGTGACCTAAAAATCGTAGTATTCTGCTGAAAATGATCGATTTTAATCGTTCCCGGTTACCAATGTCGTTCAAAATGGAAGCATTTGTTCTCCCAGCGGTCCATGAGACACACAGCATTTGTCTCCAACACCACATTTCTAGTGCGTCTATATGTTTTCTGTCGGCATTGCTTACGAGAAAACAAGAGAATATATATTACCTGGGTGACTGAATTTTACTCGGTATTTTTTGTTTTTATAAAATCGCGTTTTCCCGAAAATACATTTAGATAAGAATCGCATACCACTAAAAAACCGTTACATACGTAACTATTTTAATCGTGTAGCATTTCGTTTTGATAAATTTAAGGCATTATAAACAACAGCTCAGTTATGACGTGTATCAGAAGTAGAACGGCATTTAATAGTTTTTTTCTTGTAAATAAATTTTGGAATTTTTCGATGGAATTTTTTCTTTAAAATAATTTTTTCGTACACTCAAAAATATTTCCGGAAGAAACAGTATCCGAGACGTAGAATTTTAATTATATTTACTAACACATCGCGGGAAAAAGCAAATTTCAAAGCTTGTAATCTTCGAATGATCGAGTTGAAATTTTTAACCAATTATATGAGCATCCAGAAAAAGACGACGAGGAAACGAAAACCGAATTTACAACATTTTATAATGGTGTACTCGGGGTCGAAGCCCAAAACTTCAAAATTCGTAATTTCCATTCAGGCCGTAAATTACAAGTATGTAAAAATGTCATACAAATCGTTGAGGCCGTTTCCGAGATAGTCGAGTATATATATGTATACATATATATATATATCGTCTCTATTGTGCACTTCATGAACGCATTTATCGACCTAGTAAATTCTCGGCCGGTGATAGCCAGATCGCATGACACAAAATCTATTCGTTTATTTTATATATCACGGCATTCTTAGGCAGATATTGCGCTAGTTTTCCCTTACCTAGCGCAGGATTTTCTGTTAGTATTTACTCCTTCAGACTTTGTATAAACATCTTAACCGCAAGGCAGCGAGAGTTGTTTCCCTTAGCCTTTAGATGAACATCATAACCGCAAGCAACGGGTTGTTACCGAGGAAGTAACAATTTCAGGTTTTTAAGGCGACCTAAATTCGCCGGTGGGGGAGAGATAGTCGTAGGATTTTTGCAAACTTTTAATAGACAGATTGTCAAGCTGTCCATCTGCATCTTTTTGTCCTGTCGCTACTGAAATCGCCTGCTAGTGGCTTTCTGCCAATACTCCTCTCGGTTCATGACTTGGATACTTGCAACTAGCTAGTATGTCCACTGGTCATCCTACTATCTACCACCTGCCGTTCCGGTTAGAGTCCCGGATCCGAGGAGGTTATAGCTTTGACATTTCCGCATACAACGCCGATCTTAAAGGATATTGAGTACTATTCTCCTTTTTGTTCTGATTTAGAAACATTCTCCGGTTATTATACTAATGCTAAAATCGGTTGATAAACCGTTCGACTTAATTTTGATTCCGTTTTAATTAATCTTTTACTGATACGAGTAATTTATTCTTTTGTTTTTCTATTTACAGTTGCTGAGTTCAGTCGTAACGATCTGTTTGATATTCGCTTGTTATTGCGAAGATGTCGTTGGAGATCCAATTAACAAACATCCCACTAGGTACGTACGACGTTATTATGAAATAGTCTCAAGCTTAATTTTTATGCGAGCCAAAAGGAATATATAAAACGAAAAAATTATATTTTTTTAATTAATTCAGAACGTAAACAGCAAAAATATACGTTTTTACCGATAAACGTATCGTACTATTATTTTATTTGTTTATAATCTTTGTAGTAGCTTTCATTTGTATCTTGTTTTTCATCGTGTAAATAATAGCGGTATTCTTGGTGTATCTTTACGTTATTGTTTATTAAGAAAATATTCTTTAATTTCTTCTGAAATCGTGTTACGTTAAGCGTATCAATATATATTAAACTGCCGTATATTGCTTTAGGGTAAAATTACACTTTTATATAGAATTAATCCCTTCTTATAATTTGTTCTATTATTGTTATTATATAGTTCATTTAAAATTGGTTCAAATTTGACTTAATATAACCTGATAAATCGTTCTTTTTTATTATATAAATTTAGCATGACGTCTTAGTAAACGATACAGTTGACGTTGAAATTTAAATAAAGGTAATTTTCAGATCCTTTAAGCTAAGATAGTTTTGAACAGAATGATTAAAATTTATTTATACTATAAAACACGCGCAGTCATTTAAATTTATATTTCACCGTATATTAAATTTTCACCACGAATTATAAAGGTTAAATTATTTTTTTATATAAATATTTTTAAGCTTATAAGATGCATGCAATCTGTTCCGCTGAACAATAGGCAGCACTGATCAGTTTTAAAGCTCTAACGGAATGTTCCCCAGCGGTCGCTATTCCTTAATTTATAGTTGTATGACATGAAATACTATTTGATCGTTACGGTCGGTTTTCTAATTCGATCTGACTGCGTTCTCTTTAGTTATCTGAATGACACACCATTGCATAGGCCATTGGCTGCTAATGGATTGATATGGGTTTGAAGTATCTTCCAACATAGTTTCTGATTACTTCTTTAACAGACGGTATACAGAGATCATTGTGTACGTCGTCGTTGCGGATATACCATGGTACTGACGCAATATTTCGTATGACTTTTGATTGAAATTTTTGTATTATATCTATGTTAGAGTTGCTCGTTGTACCCAAAATCTGGATACCGTATGACCAAATTGGTTTAAGTAATACTTTATTTTCGAGCGATAGTACTGAGTATTTGCCAATCAGCCTGTACATGTTGCGATATGTAATGTTCAGCTGTTTGCATTTGAAAATAACGTGATTCTTCCCGGTGAGTCGTCTATCAAGGTGTAATCTCCGAGGTGTTTTACGTTATACGATTCGGGAATTGTACGTCCATTTAGCTTAAATTTTCATCTTTGTTTCGTTAACGTTAACTTTTCACAGACTAAACTATTTCTCTACGCGTAGTAGATGTTTTCGAAGTTGCTCAACTGCTAAATTGTTATCAGAATAGCGGTGTTGTCGGCAAACATGTACTTTCCTTAACTAGTAAGTCGTATGTGTAAAGGTGATATAGTGTTGGTCCAAGTACACTGCCTTTCGCCACTCGCGATTGTATTGAATGAATTCGTGAGCAATCCCCGTTAACATGGAAATATCTTTATGATAAATACGATTCCATTATGGCAGTACTCGTGAGGTAATTTAAGTTTTAATTTTTACAATAGGCCAACGTGCCAGACTTTATCGAAGGCCTTCTCGAAATATCGCTGAACAATACTTTTCCTAAAACCTTTTGTTCATGATGTCGACTATTCTATGTATTTTTGTTCAATGATGCTATGGTGATTCCTGAAGCCGAACTGATAGTCTGGTATTACTTTATTTTCGTCAAGGATTGGTTTAATTCTCCTGAGGAGCTTTTCAAACATTTTCGAGATAACCGGTAGCAGGCTAATTGGCCTGTAAAAGGACACTTCATTTTGAGATTTACAGATTTACCCAGGTTTTGGAATCTATATTATGGAAGCAAATTTCCACTGTATAGGAAAATATGGCGCACGAACGATTGCGTTGAAAATGTGCGTTATTAAAATAATAGCTTTTCTCGGTAAAATGTTATGACAGTTTCGGCAGTTATTAAGTCGTGTTCAGCAGCTTTCTTTATATTTAGAAGCTTTATTTGAG
The DNA here is from genome assembly GCA_032883995.1 of Coronaproctus castanopsis. NCBI lineage: Eukaryota > Metazoa > Arthropoda > Insecta > Hemiptera > Monophlebidae > Coronaproctus > Coronaproctus castanopsis. The sequence goes on from CM065053.1 coordinate 61,626,034, forward strand.
CGTTTACTTCCATAGGCGATTTTAATGAGAAGTGACATAAGGAATGGTGTTTCTAGATGTTTCGCTAATTTTTCTTCATGAATAGAATTTCCGTTTTTATGTGATTTGAAAATTTCTGCAAGGTATTCAACAAAGACATCCGTTTTTTCTTGTTCATTTCGTGTCCATTCTTTATTTTTCATTCTTCTAGGAGAGCACTGATAGATGTGATCTGTTTTTATACTTTTTGTATTCTACCACAAGTTGTAGTCGGAGTTAGCTTTTCTATATACTCTCGAAATGTTCCATTTATTAGTTCTCGAAGTGTTTTTCTAATTGTCTAGCTGTTCTATTTAGAATAGTTTTATTAATGGGATTTCTATCGTTCTTCTGAGATCATGCTCTTTATTACTTTCGAATGTTTTAATATACTTTGTTTATCTTCACATACAGGCTAAGTATGCAGACTTCTGGATACAATTGGTAACCGTCGTCACGGGCACACCTAGACCAGAGTTTTGTAACAATTAACTGCCACTGATGTCGATACTCTGTTTTCCGATTTAGTTATTGATCCAAAGGTCAGTCAGTTTTATTATTTGGTCTAGAAAACGATTTACCATTATTTTTTCGACCATCTACTTCACTCTGTTTAATAAGTTTTCCAGCCATTGATATGAATTATATCACTTAAAAATGGCATTATCGCTAATAAACAAATCCATCACTTCTAGACGTCATCCATGGAATATAGCTTATATTTGCACTACATTTCGACGGTCTCCTTATTTCGGATCCATATGACAAATACGAGTAAAAACTTGGAACAATCCTAATTTTGTGTATTCCAATACTTTACGATCTTTCTATCTTCTAGTTGTACTAAAGATAGCGAACTATCTCGCGAAATCGTTTCTCGTGTAAACACTAACATTTTTCCGCGTACAAGATATTTCCAGTCTGTGATACTATCGTTGTGATACTATCGTTATGATACATTAGACCGACATAACACATGTTCGAACTTACCTGCATTAAGCATAATTTCCACCTTCGTGTCCAAATATATACAAAATCTAACGCGTTTTGTAACTTTCTATTTGTTACAAGTTACACACATTGAAAGGATCAGCGAACGTGGCTATCACTGCCGGATAATCGGTTGGTATATAAATGATACAGAAGAGATTCGAGGATACTGCGTGTGAGATTTTTACTTTTATTAGTTGAATTAATGAATTTTCATATTTTCACTCTATTACAGTAATCGACAAAAATTTCCGTTGCTCATTTTAAAACATGAAATCTTGTCAAAATCTCGAGCGGTTGCTAAAATCGCGAAGTACATTACTCCGGAAATTTAAAAAACAGTTCAATACTGGTTCCCGAAGCTAGACTGATAATCGGTGAATATTTTGAATCAAATTCAAGGAATTTTTTCAAATAACACTGAAATCGATGGTAAGAGCAACATTGGAAAGTAATTCGAGTTTTCTTTTAGGCAAATTGGTATTAAAATTTAATGAATGCGTTGAAAAAAATGTGCTAAAAACAGAATGGATATCCCCATTTATTTTCTAATAACTCACTTGAAGTCAGTATTTTTGTCTAATACTTTTGCTACTTCTAACGAATAAACAACGCGGTTAAGTCGCTAATCTACTCCGGTAATTCAGACCGAATGTCACACGAAGTAGATGTATCGGTTGTTCAGTAACGTGTTCTGTTTTTTCATTCTTATAATCTTTTCATCTTTTAATTTTTACAAAGGTTCTATCGCATGAATTATATATATATATTTTTTTTTTGCGAAAAATAATGAAAATGAAATTAATCATTAACGATATACAAATAGGTAACAATCCGTCGGACTATAACGGTTTTCGCGATTTTACATGTTAAATTATATTTCAGTCGATTTTTGTTTAAAGTAAGCTATTTCACTTTCAGTATTCCGGCAGACAATACTGTGGTCGGAGCAAATAACGTAATAGAAGGCAGATTCGATGGTATAGTTAAACCAGCTAACGACAAAAGAATATACAGAGGACTGTACCTGAAAAACGGTTTGAAAGTATTGTTAATTAGCGATAACACTACCGATAAATCTGCGGCATCTATTAACGTCGGAGTCGGTAAGCATCTATTTTTTCACTTTGATATTTTTTTATGTACATATAATGACACTACATGGCGCGGAAATATGGACAATAAAACGAAAAGATCGAGACAAATTAGAAACTTTTGAAATGCGGTGTTGGCGGCTACTACAGAAAATTAATTTGGTAGAGAAAATAAACGATTTACTAGAAAGATTAAGTGAAAAAATTGTATATATTACAAAATATCCGCAAGAGAGGCAACTTAATCAGCTAGATGACCTAGTACACCTTGAATCAAAATATCCTGAAGGATGTTATTGAAGGCAAGATAATTGGTCCGCAAGAGAGGCAACTTAATCAGCTAGGTGACCTAGTACACCAGAATCAAAATATCCTAAAGGATGTTATTGAAGGCAGGATAATGGGGAAAAATCACGTGGAACACCACGAACAACATTCATCGCCGTACTTCTAAAAGAAAGTGGAATGCCGACTCATTCGGAAAGGAGAAAACTTGCAAATTGGTACATGGTGCAAACCAGCCTACGGGTAATATACTGATGATGAATATTTTCATTTAAACACTGTAACTTCAGTTACAATAGTGAGAATAAAAAAAATAAATATAATAATAATAATAACGGATTACAGGTGTATATTATATAAATATTTTATATATATATATATATATATATATATATATATATATGTATGTGTGTATATATATATTATATATATATATCATCATTATCATCGTCCAATCGTGGACATAATCGTGATGTTTTTCTTTTCCCATATGCTAGGAACTATTACATTAATCTTCTCCTTCACCCAGTCGTCACTGTATCCTCTAACATGTCCTCTGCAGATCCGCTTTAAGGTACGGATTGATGCAGTTTCTATTTTCTTATCATTTTAATTTTATCCGTTTCTAACGGATTTCGCTAAATTTTTTCTACATTTGTTACGTTTCACGAACATTGAGCAGGCGAGACTCTATAATCTGCAAAACAATGCCGACAGACTCGTTCTTTATCGTTAACGTCTAAATTTGAGCCGACTAACGATCTAAATATTTATTCTAAGGTCCTACTGAATAAAATTAGATAGATCACCTCGAAACGAATAGCCTGCTATTTTAGGCTGTATTTCTTCATTAAGGTATTCCGAACTGTAAGCCAGTCTAGATTTAATTGATATCGACTTTTTTTCGATGTCCCCTCCTACGGTTTCGTAAACGCTTGAAATATACGTGATCGTCTTACTACCGAAAGGTAATACAAAACATCCGGGACAAAGCGGTGCGTTATATTTTCTTATTTTTTTTTTTACGTGCCGTATACAGCAGTAAAGCTAAAGGCACGGTGTTTAGTTGATTATAAGCCTGGCTAATAATTCGGTTTGTTTTAAAAAACTAAAGACCTGGTTGATAGTGTCTACATTATCCTTAAGTAAGCATCTTAAATCGGATGGTGCGGTCTGATAATGTTCGCGGTATTGTTCACAGAGCGGACAATCTATCAACAGATGTTTGACAGTTAGCTGACAGCTACACGCTTTACTGTCCAGTAAATAATCATGTGTTAATTTTGCCTGGCCTATTCGTAGCCGGCATAGGATTACCTCCTCCGTTCTGTTTTCCCGAAATACTGAAGACCAGCGCTCTGTAGATAGTTTTATCGCCCGCAGCTTATTTTCACTAGATAATCTCTGCCATTGACTATTTTTTTCTTCGTGAGGTTGATAAAATTCTAACTAGTCGATATCGTAGTTTTCGACTAGAGTAACGTGGAAAACATTTTCGGTATTAAGTAATGTAGTTTATCGACTTTTTTCTTTGAATTTCTTTCACCGTCTATCAGTCGATCTTGGAAGAAAGTCCATCACGGATACCAAGGACCTTATTATGTGAGACTCCTACTCGCTAAAGACCACCACGATGCTCGTGCCATTGACTGTATTGGTCCGTAGCAGTGGGACTACTTTCAGCATTACTTCAGCGGTACAAACCTAGTCGAGGCAGCGCTAAATGTATGCCATGTGACTCCAGTATTTTTAGGAGTGACTGGAAAGTTGCATTTTTGACGTTGTCTATCAGCTTCTTCTTTCAGAATTACCTTCTTTGGCGCTGTCTACCTGATACTTCTTTCGTACACATGATAACTCGCACCGTCGTTGCAATAGGATTCCAGTTGTCTTGCGAGGATCACTCGATCTTCTGGAGTATCGTAAGTTTTACGAACAGATTGTTTAGTTGTAATTATTTCAGTACATAGTTCGGTCGATTATATAATTAGTTTAATTTACGGAAATAAAGAGCAGAAGACGGAAAAGGAATAAGGAGGACGATAGAGCGAGCAAGAAGTGGACTTCGAAATGGAATTTTATTTTTTTTTCAAACGCCATTTTATTTTCATTCTAATCGCGTATTATTAATTTCGAGAATTAATTGACGAAATTAATGAAATTTTAGATTCGAAAATTAAATTTTTAATCTGAAAAGGAACGGAAAAAATCGTTTTCGCATTAATTTTTGCTCGACCGACAAGTTCAAGTTGTTGATGTTTATAAGTTAAACTTCAAGTTCAAGGTCGTGTCTCGGCGAATATAAACGCGAAACGGAAAATTTTTATTCTAACATTACTACGGTCGCATCGCACGTTCTAATAACCGTCATAATTAAAATCGGTTTTAAAATTCCATTTTCTGAAACGGGTCGAAAATAATTACGGAACGAAATCGGGGAATGCGGAGTTAAGTCTGTTCGAATATAAAAGAAAAAAAAAAAGACGTGCAAGATTAAAAAAACTCGTCCTTACGGTGTTCTATTTCTAATTGTTCTATCTACGCCGAAGAGACTTCGATAGATCGTATCGGGAAATAGTCCGTCTCTCGAAGTTATAATTAACGAGTTTTCCCATCGATGACTCGAGGAAAATTAAGTTTTCCACGCTCGTGCAATTACTGTTATTCGAATTATCAGTCCGGGAATGACACGGTACTCGCTACGAAATAAATAATCTAAGCAACGTCTGTCTAATCTGTCATTAATAAAGCGCCTATCGACGTTACTTACTACGGGAAGAAGATAGTGTATGCAACAGCTTAATCCTCAGTATATCGCATAAACACGAAATCAAAATTACTGCCCCGATTTCTGCACTAGCCAATTATTAACGAGCAGGAAATTTGCATATTGTCTATTTCGCTTTCGTTTAACATGGTGCGAATGTTGGCCGTCTACTCTTTTTATATCCGATTTCGGACTAAGAGCATACGATGAAAATAAACACTATTTTTCTTCAATGTACTAAAAAACAAGACTAATTCAGGGGTTAGTAAAGTTTTTTACTACTAACACTTTGCGGGACAGCGATAAAACTCTTCAACGTCGAATAAAATTATACGAATAGGCTGAATATATTTCCGCGCAATTAAGCACGTGCGTATGTGTAGCGTGTGCGTTTGTGTGAACTGTTTAATCGTTCACACATGCAACTAGTATACGTATGTACATAGGATAGATTTTTTCTCGCGTTTATGCATTTTAATAGTACACCTCCTAAATTATAATATAAATATTACCTGGTAGAATAAGAGTTATATATATGAGACCACGTTACGCGTTTGACGGTTCGAAGTGAAACTGGCGTTCAGTTCGCGAAAATGCCACAAGTGGTTATATTATCAACGGTAGTAGTACACTGATTAAATCTAAACTGACGGTGCAATGCCACCTCTGTTAATGAAACTAATTGTAAAACATTAACTCGAATAATAAAGTATTCATAAAATAAACAGAAGAAAAAGCTCAGAGAAGAAATGTTCGACGATTCGTTCGGTTTCAGATGAATTTTCTACATTTTTCCCATTTTATTGTTGTTGTTTTTCAACGTATTAATACTCTGTTGGCGAATACATTGTTCGAGATCCGTATTACAAAAAAAATTATTAAATTACTTCGAGAAATTTAATGTAAATTTCTAAAATATCTGTATTACCCTATATCGGATACTTACCGTAAATATACCAGAATGGATGTGAAGTCCTTGTACATCTGAAGGAAAAAAGCAAAATTAAGATTTCTTCGTGGTATATATGTAACGGTAAAATGAGAAGTGACTAACATCAACAATCTGTGACGTAACACCGAGACCTAATACACGATCAAGAAGAGAACAAACCCCTCGGCTAAGCTACCGTTCAGCATTTACACGCTTCCCTCCGTGAATCATCGATATATATATACCGTTTGCATGTACCGCACTACCAACACCCGTCCTCAAACCACGTTTTGTAGCGTTAGGCGCGTCGACTTATACACATACGTTGGCTTATTCTTATATATATACATATATATAGATATATATGCGTGTGTGTGTTTATATATATTTTTAAAAAAAAACTCCGTATCGAATTTAATTAAAACGTCTTTAAGCTTCTCTTCTTCCATGCGCTCCGGTTTACAAATGTTTCATTTAGGTAGTAAATATCGAATATGGACGAATGTAATAAGTTAGCCATCGAAGAAATACATATAATTTATTTTATATATATATATATATATATATATATATATGTGTGTGTTTTTTTCGATTATATTATTTGAATTAATGATTTACAGTTACATTTACAGAGGTGCAATACGCTGCACCGTCAGTTTAGGCTTAATACTACTCCTCCCTCTTTACAATACCCAATAGCGTATAATAATAATGTAGTGACCATTTGTACACTCACATTTTCGTGTGCGCCAGTTTCACTTTAATTCATCGAAAGTATACGTATATGCAATTATAACTTCTTTATACGAGGTCATATTTAAACTATAATTTAGGTGTATTAGATGCGTTAATGTGGTAATTATCCATATACATATATATACGCATATACATATATATATACAACTTAGGCATCATTGCACAGAAAGTTCACACAAACACTGGTACATACAGCGGGAATATACTCAGTCTGTACGTATAATTTTATTTAGCACTGAAAAGTTTTATCGCTATTTCGTAAAGTGCTAGTAAAAAAACTTTAGTAACACTGGAATTTCTTTGGTCGTACATTAAAGGCAAATAATCGAAATTGTCGGCCGGTGTACTCGGTCTTGTAAGTTAAAATTATTTTTAACGTATAACCTTATGTGGTCCGTCATAGGACATACAAAGAGAACATGGTTGGCAGTTTTTACTGAGCCACATTCACACTTGTCATTCTTTACTTAAATGAAAATGAAATAAATAAGACCGAAATTTACCATGCCCCGTTAATAATTGGGTAATGTAGAAATCGGGGGAGTAATTTTGATTTTGTGTCATAATAAGTCGGGGATTTGTGTCGCCCGGTATTATCTTCTTCCCGATTTTTTTTTTGTCAAATTTCTATTTTATAGCTTTCAGGGCAAGCGTGTATTGAGTTCTGGTTTCAGAGTGAGAATTTAGATTGAATTATGAAATTATGGCGTTTGTTTCTTTCATTAATCGTTGATTAAGATACGGAAAGAAGTCCAAGTTGTTAATAAATGACTGCCCTACTGAACATAAGAAAATCCCGGAGGAAGTATGTTAGCGATAACTACGGATGCTCTGCGTGAAATTGTTTTATATCGCCTACACGCGTTTATTAGTCGTACGCTAAGGTGTTTTCAATCAATCATTTGTATAATTACTTGAAATATTTTAACAGGCTCATAACATTTGACGGTATTTAGTATGCATTTATCTAATTTTGTTATCTACGACGACACTATCTAATCAATTTCCTAATTTGATTAAAGTATCATTTGCTATATTCTATAATTTATTTTATTAAGGGAGATGATAACGTTTTATTTAGATACCATCGTTACGTTTAAAATTATTATAGATATCGGTTGAATGTAATAGAGTTCATTTCGATTATTCTTTTAGTCCATTTGACTGTTCCCAGAGGTTCGGTCTCTTGCCTTGTGGAACCGATCTACCTTCATAGACGACCATTTCCGAGTATTATCGAGTCGTAGCTTCGTTTTTTAATCGGATTGCTAGCTTAAATTTTCGTAACGTAAATGTATTCATTGAATGAATATACCATTATAGAAAAAAAAAAAAACTCTTAAATCTTCTATACAAAGAATAGTAAAAAAATAATATACCTTATCGAAGGAGTGTATATATATTTTTTTTTCATCACGAAAGTAAAAAAGTAAAAAATTTATTAATAATAATAATAATAATAATAACAATAATAATAATTATAATAAGATTTAATAACCGTTTGTAATTAGGCCGAACACATTTTTGTATATACGCGTTGTGACCGAATACCGTAAAAACAGGAAACATTATACTTATTACACTTCGTTCACATTTTCCTGTAAATAGTCCGGTTTTATCTATATTAAGTACTTTCCTATGTTAAAATGATAAATTATTGCGTGAATAATAACAATTTAATAATTTAATAATTGCGCGCGCATTTCTAATAAAGTATTCAAAACATCCTATCCATTTTAGACTACCATTCCCTTTTTCAATCTACTATGTGTGTGTGTAGTGATTTTTGTTATATATATTATATATAATTTGAAAAATTGTGGAATGTAGTGATTTTTTATCAAAAACAAATAAACAAAAAAAAATAGTTAAAATCGCTAAAAAAATGTTTTCTTTATGAAAAATTACAAAGCTTTTCGGTTGTTAAGCCATTATTATGTGAATATGAAAAAATAATACATCATAAAAATGTATACAAATTTATTAAATGTAAATAATATTACTTAGATGCAAAGTTTACAAAAATTATCAAAGTGATAAAACGGTACTTTAAAATAATCTGATAGCGAATGTGTTAAATAACACAATCAACAATTAGCAATGTAAAATTTATACACAAGCAACAACACAATAATTAGTAAAATAAAAATAAATAAAAACTATATATATATATATATATATATATATATATATGTATATGCATATGCATAAAATGTAAAAAGTATTACCTAGATGCAAAATCTACAAAAATTATCGAAGTGATAAAACAGTATTTTTAAATAATCTTAATCAACAATCAACAATATAAAATTGTATAACAACACAATAACAAATAAAATAACAAATAAAATAAAAATAAATAAAAACCATATATATATATACATATATTTGATTACATAAATTAGTTAAAATCACTAATCGTTTAGTTTCTTGAAAATCCAAAGCTTTTCGGCAATTACGCCATCATCAAGTGATATTTAAAATAAAATAAAAATTTAAAAAATAAAAACACGAAAATGTACATTTTAGATTCATTCCTCGACTGGCTCTTCATTATTAACTAAAACTCACTGGTTCTTCTCGATTCACTGGCAAAATTAAACTGGCTGTATTTTTATTAACTAAAATTAACTAGTTAAACTAATTTACTGTTTTTTTTTTCTTTATTACCTAAAATTAACTATTATTATTGTATAACAATAGTTTGTCCACTACGAATCCAGTCTGGTTTTACTATAATAATAATATATTTTACTTTAATTAAACAAATAATTATATATATTTTTTATTATATTGATTAAACTAAATATTAGTCCTCATTTCCCAATTTAAACAATTTAAATTTATTATAACGTGAACATACGACGATCGTCGTATAAGCCCGCAGCTAACTGATAAGTAAACTGCAAATTTATTTGAAGTTTACTTATTCTCTATATCTCCGCACGCTCGATACCTTTTTATATTGCTATGAATATGAAAAACTGATTTCATAACTTACAAAATCTTAAGATATGTGCCTTAACCAAATATGTATAAATTTACTAACCTAATTTTGGTCACAACTATTTCTTAACATGATTATGACGTATAAAAAAAATCGATTCACATGAAACGTGAAAAATTTACACGATATAAACATAAATTTGCAAAAATATAAGAATTTTCATGAACATAAATTAATGTTAAAATAAATCGGTCTTAAACGAAATAGGCGATATTTACGAGACATTTTAAGATTATATTGTATGTGGTAACGCGTGGACTGGCTTGGCTGAATTTTCCCGCGCTGATCACAGTCACTGTCAGATTGTTTAAAGTATCTATTCTTCATTTTATATTTGTAAATTTGTGATCTTAAATTTATATTTTTGTGTTTTTATTTTTTAAATTTTTATTTTTATTTTCATTTAAATATCACTTGATGCTTTGCGATTTTCAAGAAAATAAACGTTTAGTGATTTTAACTAATTTCTAATTTATGTAATTATATTGATAAAAAATCACTACATTCCTTTCTAATATATATATCTATATAACCCTGTACATTAATAAGACTTCAAATGACAATATGCCGGTTTACGTCTCATTCTAATAGCGAGTAATAAACTCTAGAAAGGATGAAGAACATTTGAAATTAACCTTTTCAATCGTGCATTATAAAATTTAAAATTTGACGGACCGTATAGTGGACATCATCGTGACTGAATCGGTTAACAAGTAATACGGGTGTATAGGACACAAAAGTAGAAAAAGATGTCACGAACACGTTGAAAGAATGAATAACGGTCGCCTTGTTTCTAACTAATTCGATAGTAATAACCGGAAAAACGAGTAAATTCGTCGGTAAAATATGACTAATATATCGGAGAAATTAATGAGCTTGAAAAAAAAAATGAATTAACGAGAAATGAGTTAAAAAGTCAGTGAAAGTTCATAAAAATCAGAGAAGCATTTCTCGACCATTTATCGAGTAAACTTATAATAAAATATATAAATAAAATTATATTACTAAATTAGTATTTTTACATTTTGAATTTCTTATGTACCGTGTAATATTTTCCTATTTTATTATAAGTTCACTCGATAATCACTTAATAGTCGAGAAAAGCTTTGTAATTTTTATGAACGTTTAGTGATTTTAATTAATTTCTTATTTATTTTTTTTTTAAATCGTTATATTTCACATTTGTCCAAAAACAAGGAATACTATTTTTAAACAAATTTTTTTTTTTATTTCCCTCTAATCCAGAACTAATTTAAATAATTATCTACTGCACTTTATGTTCGTAAGTATCAGGAGATGGTGGTTTTGCCCATTAGCAAATCCAACCGCCTTAGAGTAGAATTACATTTTAAGCCAGATCTATCATTCTTTTCCATTTTAGTCTTTTAGGTATTTCATCATTAAGTAGATTAGCTGCCAATGGATTTGGATGATGATGTATTCTTGATAAGTATCTATGGATTGCCGATTTAATCTCTTCAGCGACATATTTTACATGTAGGTCGGTGTGTAATGTCTTTTTGGAGACGTACCATGGAGCAGCAACTATCAACCGTAGTATTTTATTCTGCCTGCGCTGGATTCGTTCCACGTACATCCCCATAGTTCTGCTGCATACAGCCATATCGGTTTCAATATAGCTTTATACAATATTAACTTATTATTTATATTCAATTGCGAACGAGGTCCTAATATACAATTGTTTCATCTTGAGTTCTAGCTCGATATTCTTGGCTTTTATATGTTTCGCTCAGGTTAATGTTTGATCCAAATGAACACCGAGATATTTAGTAGACTCGCTTTGAATTAATAACTTCGAATTTATCGTAACCTTATATTTATCACGCGCAATACGTCGTTTGGTGAATATGATGTGATTGCATTTTTGCTCATTGATAACGATTTTCCATTTATCCGACCATTCAATTATGTTGTTAATAGCCTTTTGAACGTGCTGAGTGCATATTTTAGGACATCGATGACTACGGTATCATCCGCAAATGTAGCTACAAATACGGTTTCACTTACGGGTATATCATTGGTGAACAACGAGTAAAGAAGAGACTCAAGCACGCTCCCCTGCGGAACGCCTGCCTGAATTTTGCGTATCGATGATTGTTTATCGTTTATTGCAACTCGAAAAATATCGTTCATCCAAATAGGATTTGATAATGTTCTAATATTGATCAGGCAAGGTCTTTTTACATTTGTAAAATAGCTCTGGATGCCAGACGCGATCAAACGCCTGCTGAATATCCAAAAATACTGCACAGCATATTTCGTTATTTTCGAAGCTCTCTTCAATTTTCTTAACCACTCTGTGAACTTGTTGTACCGTCGAGTGCCCAGTTCGAAAACCAAGTTGATGATTTGGAATTATTTTATCGTTGTCTATTATCTTTTGTATCCTTTTTTGTAATATTTTTCAAAAACTTTAGACAGGATTGGAAGTAAAGAAATTGGTTGATAGAATGTTACTTGTTCCGGAAGTTTTCCAGGTTTCTGAATCATAATTATATTAGCGAATTTCCATAATACTAGAACGTATTGTAGTCTCATGATTGCGTTAAAAATGTACGTCAGTAATATTATTAATTTTCTCGGTAGTTCTTTTACAATTCGACTGGTAATTAAATCGTAATCAGGAGCTTTCTTGTCGCTCAATTTCATGATTGTGGATTTAACTTCCGCCGGAGAGAAAAACTTGATTGTCGTTGTTCTTGAAGATTGATTTAAGTACTCACGAACTACATTTTCAACCTTTGATCGGTTGTTATTTGGTTTAAAAGTTTCGGCCAAATGCATGGAAAATAGCTCAGCTTTAGCATAATCATCTGTAGTTACACCATCATTCATTTTTAAAGGTTCACTTTTTGTTGTCGGTTTTTTTAGATATTTGACGGATTTCCACAGCGAATAATTTCCAACCTTTGAGGGTGATAGATTGGTTACATATTCTTTAAATGTATCGTTTTCGAAATTATGAAGCAAGGTTTTCAGTTTTCTTGTTTGGTGATTTAACGCTGTTTTATCGCGCGGATTTCTCGTTCTCATCCACTGTCTTCTTAGTTGTCTCTTTGCTGTTACTTGTTTGCGGACATAATCCGGGTAAACTGTAGTAAGATTTATTGTACTTTTGATCAAAGGAGTGCTTTTAGACAGTGCATTTATTATTTGATTAGTGAATAAGTTGACACTATTGTCAATATCTTCATTCGTTTTAAGTGAAATGCAAAGATTTTGACAGTCTTCTAATGTATTCGTGAACATTTCCCAGTTTGTAAACTTGTTAGATAACGCGGGTCTTCTTTCTTTCACTTGAATCTGTTCACTAACTTTTAATGTAACAACCGAGTGGTCAGAAGATAGTGATGAAGAATCGTTCATAACTTTCATATAGTTATTTGAAATTCCCTTTGTTATAAAGAAATCTAACAAGTCGGGAATTTTGTTTCTGTCTGTTGGACAATATGTTGGTAAGCCTCCCGACAATATATCACATTTGGTTGCGTCTATAGCCACTTTAAGATTTCTACCTCTAGGGGTTATTAAACGAGATCCCCATAATGTATTTTTCGCATTTAAATCTCCTCCTATGATGAATCGACTACCCATCTCTTTTAAAAAGTGTATGAATTGTTGTTAACTTATAGAGTACTTCGGGGGACAGTAAACGGCTGCCACATTTAAGATATTATTACGCTGCCTAATTGTTACTCTGGTAAATTGCAAATGGTTCTTTTGATAGTTTTCCATAACTACATGTGGAATACACTGCTTCATAATTAGAGCCGTCCCAGCATGAGCTTTTTTGTCCGGATTTAATGTTCAATAGGTGTTGTAGTTTGGAATCTTGATGTAACTTTGTGTGTAAAACGGTCTTCAGAAATTAACAATATGTCAATATATTTTTCATTGAGATAAAATTCTAATTCCAGTCTACGTTGCAGCAACCCATTTGCATTCCACAGTGCTATGTTGAGTTAATTGTTGAAACATGTTTTATAAATCATTTTTTGTTGATAAGAGCAGTCATGATTGTAGAGATTAGACTATTTATCATTGTGCTTTGCTGCTGAATCATGCCTTTGATTAATGATTTTATTTCTACGAGAAAAGCATTTAGGCTTTGTTGGATATCTGTAGGAGATGAACAGTTGTGAACGTTTGAGGAGGTTGCTTCTGCATATGATAATTTTTGTACGGGAGGTGCCTCTGGTTAATTGGTAGAACAGTTTGTATTTGATTCGGTGGAAACTGTAGTGATGGTTTATTTAATGATTTAAGTAATCGTAGGTTGTTATTGCCACGGATTTGTTGGAGCTGTTTATACAATTCGCAACCTTTTTAATTTTCTGGGTGATTATTACCGCAATTTGCGCATATGGCCGGTGAATTCCTATCCTTGGTGCATTCATGAGTTAGGTGAGTTTGTGCACACTTTACACAAATGGCTTGTCGGTTACAATATTTCTTCGTGTGCCCAAACAGTTGGCAACGTGCATACTGAACTATCTCATATTTAACGTGTGGAGCTTCTACACTTATCTTCATGTTCGATAAATATTGAATCTTGTAAATTTCTTTATTATTGTTATTTGGTTCAATATCGACGAAAAAGAGTGGTAATGGCAATTTTGTTAATCGATGTTTCTGACAACATGCCCTTTCTCCGCTAAGGCTGAAGTTATATCGTTTAGCTGCAGACTATGGTATAGATTCCTTATGACTACCCGGAAGGCTCTTTCGTTTTTAATCTGATAGGTATGGAATTCAAGATTATTAGTATTTAAGTATGATACAAGTTTCCTGTAATCCTCTACTTCGTTTGTTTTGATTTGTACCCGCTTGTTTGTTAGAGATTTTCTATTGGTAAAATTGTGGAAAATTCAGATAGCATTTTGGAGTAATTATTCACGCCATAAAGTGTAATAGGAGGTGGCTTAACTGATGTACCTGAAGTTTTATTATCAGGCGAATCACATAGATCATTTTCATTATCATTATTAGTGGTTAGCGCGGAAAAACGATTGTTAGTCGGAATGAAAAATTTATTTGGTTTATTCACAGTATGACTGCTAGGAGTACTTGTCCCTATGCTCGATATATTTTCCTTTTTCTATTTGTTGTTCTGGTAACCTCTTGCCACCCGTGTTTCAGGACATGCTGATTAATTTGATGGTTATCCATGGGTACTTCACTACTTGTGTTCATAGTAGCAGAATTTTCTTCCGTGTGTGTAAGTAGTAGCCGTTGTTGCACAATTTGATGTTGCATTTGTTCTTTTTGCAAATGCTGTTGTTGAATGAACTGTACTGGATAATGTTGGTCTGTCATAATCGGTTGTAATTGACCGCATGGAGTAATACAGTAAGATTGTATTGGAGGAATAGATGAGGCAGGAGTAGACATATGTTGATTATCTGTTTCCTGTTGTATATACGAAATAGAAATATTACACTGATCGTTTACGGAACTGCCTTCACCTCCATGAACAACGTTTGAATATTTACTTACATTATTAATAATGTTAGCGTCGGTAATATTCACGAGCGAATTGTTAGAATAAGATAGATAAGGAACGGACTCACCGGTAACGTCATTAGCAGAATCGCTGGTTGAAGGTTGCACGCTATCAACGGTTTGACGCCGCTGGGGCGGTGGCGAGCGGATCATAAACTAGCCTTATTCACCAACAATAGGTAGACAATTACGAGCGATAGTAACGTAGTTGGTAAGATTTAAAATTATCAGGTTTATACGACGTTAATAATACGAATTAAAAATATAACGTACACAATTACGAACGATAGTAATTTAAAAAAATAACAATTTTTTTTGTATTAGCCAATTCATCTACAAATGTTTGAAAAAAGACTCCTGTATGGGAAGCACACCGCCCATTTGGTGTGTCCTGCCTATTTATTTACGTTTTCTCGAATCTTGATCCTCTTGAGACGTCTTGTCACCGGATTGTTTGAGATCGCTACCTTGTAATGTTCGTACAGAGATGTCGAGTTCGCCTGTCGATGACTTCGTCGATAATATGAATCGCCAAATCTCGATGAATCAGTTCATTAGTGACATATGAAGGAATACGGTATATCAATCTAAGGGCTTTGTTCGGAAATCGCTGGATGATCATTCGATTCGATTGTTTTACGCATTCCCACAGTGGTGCAGCGTGGATCCATATTGGTTTTAGCATATATTAAAAGTTTGTTTCGTAGTGACAGCTGCGTCAGTATAAGTTTCTCAGCTTTAGGTCCAATTCCTTCATCTTCTTCCGTATATAAATCTTGCAGTTTAGAGTGCAATCTAAATGTACTCCGAGCTGTTTCGCCTCCTTTACGCGTCGGTATCAGTATATTGTTTAAAGTTAACTGCTTATTATGAGCCTTTATATTGAGGAGTACATTTTACAGAATTCATTATTTCAAGATTCCATTTTTGTGTCTATTTAAATATGGCGTTTAGGTTTGCTTGTAAGACGGAATAACGAAATAAATTATTTCAATGAAAATATTGAAAAAGTAAATAGATATAAATATCTCGCTCACTAAATTCATAACAATCTCGCTCACTAAATTCATAACAATCTCGATACAGCTAACGGAGGTTAATGCACAGTGTAGTTAGGCGCGACGAACCTTCAATAATATGAAACAATTACTATGTGATCGATTAGTCTTAAGACAAGATATTATAGTTCGATGTTACATCCAGCCAATTTTGTTATACGGCATTGAAGCTATAAATAAAATACATTTGAATCGGTACGAGGCTATTGAAATATCGTTCTATCGACGAATGCTGAAGATACCTTGGACGGCGAAGATTGGACATCGATGTCTTAAAGAAAACTGATACAGACCGACGACTACGGAATATCGTTACAAAGAAAGAAATGTGTCATATCTTGGTCATATCATAAGAGGACACGAAATTTTATAGATTACCATACATGGTAAATAGAATGATGAAGAAGTCCGGAAAGAAGGTTGACTGGAAAATATTAAAAATTGGACTAACACATGTTCGTTACACGGTGATCGCCGACGATCTATTATTTGTAAGGCACACAGAAAAAGAAGAGAAAAAACTAGGTTATCTATTTAACCCCGCAGTAGTCGCGCTCACTTAACGAACATCAGTGGTCGCCTAGATTCTATTAGGCGCCATTTTGAAAAACACCTTATTTTGATCATTTTTCGCCTGAAATGTTATTTCTTTTTTGTAAAATAATATAATGTTCTGTATTATAAGAAGCTACTTACAAATTTAAAAGAATCTAAGTATAAATTATATTACTACTATACATATATAAATATATATATTTATATATATATATATATATCCCAATAAAGTGCAGCTTAGAAATAAAAGTATATTACTTTCAATCAATTTTGGGAATAATTTTCACATATTAATTTTTTTTCTTATGCATATGTAGCATTGTTGCCACCAACTGGATCTTCACCGCTTTGCGTTGCCTTCTGAATTCCTTTTTAAATTCTTTGGCATTTAACTCAAAATACACCGCATTTTCGTATGGTCTTCTGTCCATGAAATGGCTAAATGTCTCAAGAAAGTTCGACGTTCCACCACATTTCCTTGAATATTTCTAAAATAATCTAGGCATTGATTTCACCTATGTTTAGCAGCCTGTAAAATACAACCATCGGCCATTTTCTCGTATTTTTTGAACAATTATATAGCGAACTAATTTTATCTAGGATAACAATCTAATAATTGGTATAACGTCCAGAAAGATTGGTTTTATAACATGAGTTGTGGTCGCGTGGCGTCCAGTAGGCCCCAAACCCTCTCATACCTTTAGTACAACGGTATTTTATTTGGTCTTTTTCGTGTTCACTTGTCGCCTAATTTTAGGAAAGTACAAGAAAAAAACAGTAAAATCTGGATTACATATCAAGAATAAATATGCTTTAAAGAAGTGGTGGACCACTATAGTGTTAATTGAAAATACCGTTATAATAAATTTTTTGTAATCGTTTTGGAATCAAATTAATTCATTTTCACGAAAGGAGGCATCGATTAAAACGTAATTGCAGCGTATTTTAAATAAATTTCCTTCCATATGTACATCGTAGCGTATGATTGTATAGTTCTAATTTACGTATTAACGAAGTACACGTGTCTGTATTAGCTGCGGCAAAATCAAACTGCTATATCGTGCGAAACAAACACATACGCGAATGCAAGACGAATTAATGATCGGCAAATTATTATTTAATAAAGATTCGCCGTCAAGTACAGGGTATACGAAACGGATTAGCTGTTGTGCGCGCAAGCTACCATCTAGCGTGACGGTTTAACATCACTACTGGAAACTGTTACACTCTCTACTGTCGTTATGTGGGACAAGTTGGTACCTGTTGACCTACAGACGGTTTTGCTGGTACGAAAGTTTTTTTTTGTTCGCTTCAAATCTAGAACTTATAAAATACTTATCATAATCCTTTTACGTTTGACTATTCCGCTATTATCCGGTCTTTGAAGAATTTTCATTGCCAGTTGATGATTTTTGGAGCATGGATAAATATCTCGAATGTCTTCATTTATCTATTCTATATCGAAGTCCCGATATAGAGTGTCGTTGAAGACAAGGGAGATTCAGCTATCATTCGTAATACTTTATTTCGATATGTCTGGATTATCCCCAGAACTCAACAGCATAAAGCCATACTGGCTTCGAAATTATATTATAGACCAGCGACCTATTTTTTAGTCCGACAGTGAAGGTTTATCGTTTTTATATCCGATTCCATTTTATTGGCTTTAGGCGTATTAACGAATGATCGATATGATGTATACCAAAGTAGGTTTTATTGCTACGTTATTTACGTTTACTGTATATTTTTTTTGACATCTCTTTTGAAAATGACGTGATACTTTCAGTTTCATGTATAATTATCTTCCATTTATCCGGCCACAGAATTATCTCATCAATAGCCGGCTGTAAGTGTCGATTCGCCATTTCAGGACATCTATGAGAGGACATATACAACTATATAAATAGTCTGTATGAATCATCTTCTTCGATTAAGTTAGCCTCACCTTCTAAGGTGAAATGTTTACTTAAAACGTTGAAAAAGAAGAAAAGTCCGGGTTTCGACTTAATGAGCGCTGAATTATTGAACGAACTTCCGCGAAAAGCTATAGTATTGCTGACTTATATATGTAATGCAATATTTCGCGTACAATATTTTCCAGTACAGTGGAAATTCGCGCAAATTATAACGATTCCGAAACCTGGCAAAGATCCGTATTTCATCTTATCGTCTGATCTCTTTGTTGCCTATTTTGTCGAAGGTAGTAGAAAAATTAATATTAAAAAGATTATAGCCTTACATACAATCCGATGATATTTATTTAATGAAGCCACACAACAGCTAACAGCCAATTATAGTGTAGGGTCATAATGTGGCCGCGACATCGGTGGGAATTGATTCCCATATGCTTGAATTAACAATCATTTATCGGCGGTTGTTTATGCCACAGAACCACCAGGATATAATTCCGCAACATCAAAATTCGGTTTTGTAAAACACCATTCCACCACTGATCAATTACATAGGGTTGTTAGTGTAATTAAAAATAGCTTGGAAACCAAAAAAGTATGTACCGCGGAATTTCTCGATGTTCAACAAACTTTTGATAAAGTTTGGCACGATGGTCTATTATATAAATTAAAATGTCTATTGCCGAAAAATTTTTACCTGTTGTTGAAATCATACATAGAAAATCGGCACTTCCAAGTGCGTTACAAACATACCTATTCAGAAATACATCCTGTTTTAGCAGGCGTTCCCCAGGTCCCCACACTGTACTTGTTATACACGGCTGATTTCCCTACAATGGAAAACGTACAGGTGGCTACATTTGCGGATGACACTGCACTGCTCTCAACACACACGGATACGAAGATAGCTAGCAGTAACCTACAGAAAGCTCTTACTAAGACGGAGATATGGTTTAAAAAATGGAAAACTGGAATTAATGAAAACAAATCTGTCAATATCCATTTTACCAACAGAAAAGTTTAACCTCCACCCGTTAGGATTAATAGCACCGATCTGTCAGTGCGATCAACAGTCGAGTACTTAGGATTATAGCCGATTAACATGGAAACATCGCATACTGATGAAGAAAAAAGAATTAGATATTCGAGTTAAAAAAATGTACTGGCTGATAGGGAGAAACAGTGTACTAACGACAGATAATAAACGTTTAATATATACGGTGGTTCTAATATGGGGTGCAACTTTTGTGCTAGACCATCAAACCTAAAAATAATACAAACGTCACAAAATAAAATTCTTCGGATGATAGGCACCCTGCTATGTAACAAATCTAAATCGAGATTTACGTATAGATTATTATGTGGCCGAGGTCATAAAAGTTCACGCTAAACGACACGCAAGAAGACTTGATAGCCACCCGAATACTTTTGCTAGTGGATTGCTTGATACCACCGGTGACATAGGAAACTAAAACGTCAGGATCTCGTTTAGGGTCGTCGTAATCGGGTAGGTATCGCTGGATACTTGTCCCCTCATGTTCAATTCTTTTAAACGTACTGCTAAATGTCAATAATAAAAAACAAAAATTACCATCATCGAGAAATGTTGCGATAAAAGTTTCATTAGTCTCTCGGATATCGGCAATCGGTCCCATGACACCGGAACTGCTGCCTGTATTTTGATGAAAGGTCGTCATTTAAGATGAGTCGGAAATGGCCATCTTCTAAATAATAACGATATTCTAGCGCTGTTCCGGAAGTATTAGCTTGCATTTGTCTAACAGACTCGAATGCCAAACTTTATTACTTACACGCTGCGTACTTCGGCATTCCGATCGATATAATAATCTATAATGTTTGCTTTCATTATGCCAGATGAGATTTTCTCCACTTATCAAATGTTTTAACATCCTGTCGAATTCCATCAGGATTTAAAAAAAAAAAAAAGGTTTCTATCCAACTCAGCTCCCCCGCCTAATTGATCTACCCCAATGCAAATTATAAGCTTTGTAGATACGATTGATTATCCATCAATCGTCAAGTTAATAAGGAATCGTTAAAGTGATGTCACCTATATGAACTTTCGACGTTGACGAGACTTTATATAAAAATAGAAAATAGAATTGCGATCATTTTGTTCCGGTCAATAGTTGTTCATCGACTAATTTGGATATCTCTCTCGTACATACAAAAAGGTTAAGGATGAAAATAGTAAATAAGGAATTAATTAAATTGTACGATAGTAATTATTAGTTTGTAGATTAAACATTTTTCGCGTTTATTCGGAGAAATAAGTCTCGAATTTTGAGTAACCGGAATAATTCACTTTCTTTTTCTAGCTTCAGTCTGCGTGTCATAATTAGAGCCAATGCTTCTTTCTTCTCTTTTCATTTTGTCTCCAACATTATCGTTTAAAGAAGTTGATCCTCTCGTAAAATCTACGAACAAATCTGTTTTTCGTTTTCTAATTTCGTCCATTAGTACACCATCCGTTTTGAACGAGTTGCTGCATGTGTAATCTTTCATTTTGTCAACGCTATCCTTACACACTCTGCGATACGACGAGATACGCTTTTATTATTCACATTTCGCATCTAGATTTAATCTTCCATCGCAAAAGTACATTTTACAACGTCATAAATACATTCCCAGCTATCTCGATGAGCGTTTTTCATTTCTATGAACTCACTATCCAACAGTTTAGATTAGATCTACCCGTTAAATTTTTCCCGTCATTGAGGAACGTCTTAAGCTCACAATGAACTTCTCTTCGTCGACGGTATTATTGGCACCTATATGGAAATACGTAACATACGGGACCTCTTCGACGATACAATACAAAAAAAAAAACGAATATTATATTTAAATTTCCATTTAAATATTCGACATGTTAACGATTTTACAAATTGAAGATATCGGAACGGAAATCGTTTTGTATAAAATAGAACCGAAAAAATGAATTAATTTAAAAACAGTCGGAATGTTTAAAATTTAAGTTGATTATTTTTAGTTAATTTCTATTATATACAGGACAAATGAACGAGCCGCACGATATACCGGGTTTAGCTCATTTTTTGGAACATATGTTGTTCATGGGAAGTGAAAAATTTCCGGCGGAAAACGAATATTTCAAATTCCTAAGCGAAAACGGTGGTAGTTCGAACGCTTACACCAGCGAATATTCTACCAATTATCATTTCGAAATTCATCCCCAATTTTTATCCGCAGCTCTGGACAGGTTAAATTTTGAATTTGTTTTTATGATTTTTATAACGTTATTCGTTTCTTATATTATATATAAATGCGTAATTTAAACTTTATGCCAATTCTAGACTTTCGCAATTTTTTATTTCGCCTCTATTCTCCGAATCTACGATCAATCGTGAAATTCAAGCAGTCAATTCCGAGTTCGAAAGGAATTTGCCAGTAGATGCGTGGCGAATTGAACAAGTGAAGAAAGCTACCAGTATTCCGGATCACGATTACAACCACTTCGGAGTGGGTTAGTTCACTTTTTAAAAAAAAAAAAAAAAAAATATCTAATTATACATTACGTTTTCTATCAAGTATTTATCGAGATTAGTCGTAAGAAAATTTATAAGTTTCCACCAAAAAATTGATAACGTGTACGAACCGGAAAACCACTATTATAATTAATTAATTAATTAATTAATTAATTAATTAATAATTATAATTTTTTTAATTTCGATAATTTAGCGTTCACGAGGAAAATAAAAAAATTATTACCTCACGATTTGCGAGATTTTTACATTTCAAAATTCGAATATAATTCCTTCGGAGTCGGAACATTAATATATTTCTATATAATCTTCCGTCGTCCGTTCTCAGTCAATTCTGACCGTTATGATTCCGGTTCTGAACTGTAGCGACCGCTGTTAACAAATTCATTTCGCCAAGTCCAACGAGTAGGCACTGTGCCTATTTCATATCGAATGATATTTTTTTTCCGATTCCCTCTTTTTATAATATGTCCGAATAATTACCGGGGATAAGTTCTTCTAAATCTAACTAACTTTGTGTTATTATGCCCTACCACCTCAATACTCGGTATCTTCTGCTGAACTATACGCAATATACCTCGCTGTATCCGCTATTGAAAACCACAAAAATCTTCTAATACGTTCCGATTATCTCTCTTCTATCATGTGCTTCAACTGTGACTCGACCAAATTACAACCTGTTGCCATAGAAATCTTGCATCTCTTATACCGTAACACTACTCTTAATATAAACTTACTACGGATCCAAGTCATACAGGTTTTCCACCAAATCGAACTAGCAGACAAAACAGCTAAAGAAGCAGCCACTATTCGACCATATCCGTTTTAATTCCTATATCCGAAAATATAATGCAATCTCAAACACAGAAAAAATAAAACCTTTTACGTTCTATGGAATGTTATTCCTACGATAAATCATTTTAAAGCTATCCGTTCTCATACTTTTCCTTGGAGATTTTTTCCTTACAGTTCTATCTTGTCTTCGCATTTGTCACACTGCACCGACTCGTGGCTACATTGTGCCTCCACTGCGTCCAGACACTCTAACAACGATGCTCCACATACCGACCTTAAAATTTAAGTTGCAATTTAAATTTTAACTGATCACCCAACTGCATTACAAACAGTTCTTCAATTTCCAATCATCTGAAAAGCAGTGTTGTACACGTCTTCAAAACGACATTACCCATCAAAATATTTTACGTTAAAAATCCTAGAATTATTTTTTTAAAAAGTTTTATATATATATGTGTGTGTGTGTGATTATATGTTAAATGTATTTCATTTAAAAACAGCGTTAATTTTATATATAATTAGTAAGGAGTCGTAATCTAAAATTTATTTGATTTTGCATTAAAAATTGAGGTTAAAGATTTATCGCACCTACTTACAGGAAACGTGGAAACTTTGGAAACTATTCCGAAGAGAAATGGCATAAATCTAAGAAATCGACTGATCGAATTTCACAATAAAGAATATTCGGCCGGTATCATGACGTTAGTCATCCTCGGGAAAGGTAGAAAAATAATTCATACGATTTGATTTTCGTTCGGCATATAAATTACGAGTTTGGTTCGTTATTCGAATTTTAAACTCGTAGAGTTAAAACTTTCTCGCACGTCTCGCGCACGATAAAATAACATCAAATACCGATAAAATCATGGAATATCTAACGGGTTCTATGAAAGGATAATACCGTGAAATAGTCCAGGTTTCATTGAATGACAATTAATTGGCAATACGCCAAACACCGCGTGCGAGCTAGTAACAACATAGTACATTACAAAAACACGCGGGGGATACATTGTGTCTGTGACAACGAAGCGATTACAATCAGATGCCCATAGTATGATTGCCTTGTACGCTAAACGACATTAAATGATGATGAAAAATTATTTAACTTTTAAAAAGGTCGGTTTCGACATAAATTATTAGTTCGGATAGACCGCAAACCTAAAAAAAAAAAAAAACAGTACCACCAGTTTCACTAAAATGCCGGGTAGATCTTCGGAATAAACGAATTTACAGTAAAAGAGGATTGTCTCGAGTTAAGTATGAGACTGCTCGAGGAAGATATGCATTAATCTTTTAATGCTCGGTGTATCATTTTGGATACATCATTTTCCAGCTTGAATATCTGACAAACTATATCCAATATTGTCAATATTAAAATTGTTTCGATAAATAATTTCTTCATACTAATCACGTATGTCCCATAGTTTCGAATATACCGTAATTATCATTTCTACGTATTAAGTCGATTTGGGAAAAAAAAAACTTCAAACATATTTTAATTAGAACACTTTTGATTATCTAGAGCTCCGGGAAAACATTTATCGTCGTGGGATCTATGTGTGAGAATGAAAGAATTAACATAGTAGCCGAAGTAATCGTTCTAATTTTGCAAACTGTCAACTTTATTAAATTTATCACGACTTTTTCGTACTATTTATAACCGTCGTTTGAAGGAGAAGACGAAGCCACGATAGATCGATGATACTCTGGATGCGGAACATGTAGGACTGTTAACGAAATCAGAAAAGTAACCAATATTTATAAACGACAAAAACCACTTTTAGGAACCATAAATTGATTTATTATATATATATGTATATATATATATATATATATATATATATATATATATATATATATATATATTTTAAAAGGGCAATTTTATCTTTTTTTTTTTTTAATTAAAAATTGGATTTTTTACGGATAGTATTTTTTTTGTTCTTAGAAAATATGACCGAATTGGAAACAATGGCGGTCGAAATGTTTAGCGACATTAAGAATCATCGTATTCCACGTCACGTTTATACTAACTCAACATTGGGTCCGAAGGAATTAAAGAAATTATTACGCATCGTACCGGTAAAAGATTTTCGAAAACTGGAAGTGTACTTTCCAATTCCGGACGCTACCCAAGATTATTTATCGATGGTAAGTTTGTAAATATGTAGACAGGCAGTTTCCCACGGAGTAAAACGTTTGGATTTACTTTCGAGTTATGGGACGGTTGTCAACTCGACAGTCAGCAGTTTGAAACCAACTCCCGACGTAAAAATAAATTTTTCCTTAATTACGTTAATTCTTCATTATCACGAAGAAAGCAGTGGCACCTCACTCCGAATAGCATCATAATTTTGCGATGTATATAATTAGTGCTTCGAATACTAGCCATGCGTGAAAATGAACATACAACGTCTAGTAATACGAGGACGATGTCGTTCTATTCTTTGTCGAACATAGTGACGATCCCATTTATCTTTATTTACAAAATGGATTAGCATTAAAAGTACTAATAATATGCAACGCAAGTATGCGCGCGCATATAATATTATTTGCAGTGGCGTACCACCGCGCCTTCGTCGTGATATTATATGATAATTGAAAAGTTTATTCCAAGCGCCGGGATCTAAACTCGACATACGATTGATCTAGAAACTATGTCACTGTGGGGTAACTATAGATAATATGTATTGTACAAAAAACAGTTTATCATGATTGACAAAACGATCGATTCGCATTATTCAATCTGTAGCTTGAACATCGATGACTTCTTTACGATAAACAGATAATATATAATTATGTTCCTAGAAAATTTTATCATTATTGTTCTTGGCATTATGATTATGATTGATTATTATTATGATTATTATATTTAGTAATTATTATTAACTTTTCAGCCTTTATCCTACATCAGTCATTTACTCGGTCACGAAGGTGCCGGAAGTTTACACTCGTTATTGCGTCGTAAAGGTTTGATAAATCACTTAGCAGCCGGGCCCCATCGACTAGCTCCGGGTATAGCGGAATTTTTCATTTCGGTCGATCTGACGCAAGAAGCAATGAACTGCATAGAATGCATCGTAACATACATTTTCCAGGTAATGGGATGTACCACACACACACACACACGTCTGTATATATATATATATATATATATATGTATCATCATTATTAGTCGTAATCCTCCTTAGGGGTGCCGCAACCACAACTCATGTTCTAGTTTGTAGTAATTTCTGTCAACGATCCCTGTCTTCAGATTCTCGTGCACATTGTACGAACGATTTCCCCGTGGCTTTCCGTATGACAACAGTCCATATGCTCATTCTCGAGATCGTCTTCCTTTCGTCTTTCCTTCTGTAATTAAGCGTTCCATGGAATTTCATAATTTTCATTAAGACTTGACTGCTTTCGTAATTTCGAGCTCGTGTCAGATTTATTCATTCGTTTGTTTGCCTGTCCATGGTATTCTCAGCATCCGCCACCACACCCGCATTTCAAAACTGTCAATATTCTTTTTATCAGCTGCTTTTAAGATATTTGAATAAAGAAAACATAAAGCACCTCGTAAGTTTTATTTACAACAAATTCGTGATGGATGAAACTCTCCATATTTTGTTCAGCCTACTCATGGCATTTCGTGTTCTCTCGGGGCACGATAATTAGTTCTTGTAGAAATTTGATACGAAATATAATCGGTATTATTATTACTGAAACAATTCCACAGCTCATTTGTAGCATCGAAATCACCGTTTAGTATTACACGGCTATTAACTGAAATGGACGTCATTCGCAAAATTAATCGTACATTTAGGAGGTGTGTACACTGCAAAAGTAGCAATGCTACCACCAGTAATATTAAAACCACTACTCTCATTATTAACATTACTTAAATACAAACGTCTTTAAATACATGGTCAATTTTATACGTTACGTAGTTGTCTTCGAACTGATACAAAATATTTTTTTTTAAATTATTTTCATACGTTAACAAATTCTTTTGATGAATTGAATTCACATTACAAAAGAACATACTAATTATGAGACAATCCCAGCAGAAGAAACATTATTTTTTCAAATTACTTTTTGTTTTAAAAGTAAACATAATCCGTATAGACTGAACACTAGGTCGCTTGACAACATATTCCTCTATATGTTGAAATTCACTGTGGTTTCCTTTGGAAATTAATTCGTTTTTTTTTATCATCTTCCGCATGATTTTCATTTTTATTCCCTTAGCCGAAGTTATGGGGCGCTTGATACTCGCCTACTCGCTATAGATTGGTATTCACCAATCCGACCGAGGCACATATTCACGAGCGAGTTGGTGATAATCTGCTAATATTAATGCAGTAAAAAGTCTAGCCATATTTAATGAAAGGAACACCTTCAGCAAGTAAACCCACTCCGTTTTCCTATCAGCGATATATTTCGAGGTCCAGGATAGCTTTCCTAAATAGCGCTAGGTCCGCCCAATAAGAAATTACCACCCTGCACGATGTGGACGTATGGAACTCACGTAGTTATTGTTTTGTTTCTCCGCTGGCGTGACAGGCACCATGTGTGGTCGAGTGACAACTTATTAAAGAACGTGACTATAATTACAACAACGTGTGCCTCGCAGGACATTATTCTAGTTTTACTGGGAACTACTAAAAAAATGTAAAATATCATTTTTTTTACAAAATAAATGAACACCCGACACTCAGATTTAGTTCAAACCATAAGATGTGTCACGTTGTACTATATTTTCCCTGTACATAATAAAAATTCAAAAATTAATATTGATAAACAACAATATATATATATATGTATAAAACCGGTCTTATTATATTATTACCCCATTTGATAGAGCATTTGTAAGTCCGCCATGAATAAATTACAAATTGTCCAAATTAAACGAAACAAACTAGTAAATTCTATAACAGATTCATAGATAGCCACCATGTTATTATACGATAAATCGGTAGTTATGGGTTCATTGTATACATACAAAAGATATGAAAAAAAAATTAATAATTCATTCCTTTTTGCTTAAATTATTATTATTTTATTTTTAATATTTCATTAAGTATTTCATTAATACTATTTTCCACGTTATTTTTTCCTTGTATCTTTTTTTTTAATGCATGGAATTGCATTTAAAAATAAGCAACAGTGAAGGCATGATTTTATCAAAACACGGAAGGAGCATAAATGGATGTTGATTCTACTTATTGGCGATTAATTTTTACGTTAAAAAATGTACAATTATATGATTTGTGAGTAATCAGATTCTCTTTTGAAGCTGGAGAGAATTCAATCTGTGTATAGCCTGTCAGCAGGTTCTTTGCTAATATATTTAAGTGTTGGTTGAGTCTTTCCTTATATCTTGCACTTGAGCTGCGGATATCTTTATCTTCAAGATGTCGTCATTTTGTATAAACCAGGGTGCGTTAACTATCTTATGTAAATTTTTGTTTGTGTTCTTTCTATAAGAGCTATATTGCAGATAGATCCAGTACCCCATAGCTGAATGTCATATGTCCAAATTGGCCTTATTATTGATTTATAAAGCGGAACATTATTTTCTAGTAAAAGAACTGAATTTCTTCCGACCATCCAGTCCATATTTTTCAGTTACAATCTGGTCGGTGTACTTTTCGAGGTTATGTGTGTTTATTCTAAGTCAATCTCTGGTCGAGATGTAGATCAAGGTATTTCACAATAACTGCTGTTGGAATTGGCTTTTAGTTTATGTATATCGGACTTGCTGTTCCGGTTTTCAATGTAAATAATACATTGAGGCACTTTTTGTCGTTAACTTTTATTATTTTTTTTGAATCAATGTTCAAAATGGTTTAAGTGTTTTTGAACGTCTGACTGCAGTACCAACGTCGTTGGGTATTACTAAATTTCCATATATTCAGCTTTGAGGATGGGTATGTATATGTGTATATATATATATATATATATATGTTTGGAAAATTATGGAATATAGTGATTTTTTAAAAATAAACAAAAAAAAAATAATTAAAAAATCTTCGGCTGTTAGACCATAGTTAATGTGAACAAAAATAAATTTTAAAAATATATACGAATTTATAAAATTATAAATATTACTTAGATACGCAATTTAGAAAAATTATCACAATGAAAAAACCAGAATTTTTTTAAATAATCCGATAGTGAATGCGGTTAACAACACAATCAACAATCAACGATATAAAATTTATACATAAATAAGAACACAATAGCAAGTAAAATAAAAATAAATAAAACCATCCAACGATATTGAAAAAAACAATAACAAAGTAGCGAGTAAAAAAAAATAGATTTTAAAAATCTTTAATGATTATGTAGTTCATATATCGTGTGTGTGCGCATGCGTGCTGCGTACATAATTTTATATATATTTATTATTAATTCATTGATTAAATCATTATATGCCGATTATAATAATAATTATAGTAATAATGATAAAATCAAGTGTATTTTTTATACAAAGCAATATAAACAAATTTTAAATTAACAATTGAACATTATAAACGTAGCGATAAAATAAAATTTCAACACGATAAATGTACTTTCGCACATAATTTTTTTTTAATATATATATATATTTATAAGAGTAAATACGAAATTCTGTACAGATATAGACGAAGTTACCAATACGAAACTATAGACTTTTAACGAGCGCCATTGTGTGTATAAAAAGTGAGCGAGTAGAAGATATTTTTAAAATAGTTTAAACGTATATACATTTAACATATTTTTTCGTATACTCTCAATTTTGAGACGGAAAATATGATTTATGCGATCTAGTATATAGAAATGTTGAAGACAAATGGTATTCAAAGGTGGTTATTTGACGAACGCAAACGAATGAGTCAGATCGAATTCGACTTTCGCGATAAGGAAGATCCCAGAATTTACGTCACAAGATTGGCACCCGCTTTATCGGTAAGTTTTTCCTCGTACTCGCGAATTATCGCGTCAATTATTTTCGAAAATAATAAATTATGATTATCTGAAAAATGTCGGTATGATGGCACGTGCAGAATATTATCGTCTAGGCGGCGCTTGGTATTATTTTCGATGCAAGCGAATCTTACGAGGCCAGTTGTTTTTCGACATAAATTTCGATGTACGAAAAAAAAAATCTAATAACATTCATGGAAACGTTAAAGTAATTCATGACGACCTAGAAAAGTTATTTCAACATTAATTGATGATATATTCAGTCAATAAATGCAGGCATACCCCAGAGTAGTGTCCTAGGACCACTACTGTACATCATCTATACAGTTGATATTCGTACATTCGCTGACGACTCTGTAATTTTATTTTACAGATGTTTGTCCTATAAATGCTCGTAATAACCTACAGGGAGGTCATTGTAGTTTAATTCCTGGAGAATCTAATGAATCGAAATCCACACGTGTAGTCTTCACCATCAGAAGACACGGTCACAAGACATAACATTAAATGGCATACCAACACCGAAAAAGACGGAAGAAAATACCTTGGAATGTACCTCGATCAGTAAAATAACCAAGAAGACTGAAATAAACGTGAAAGTAACAAAAATCAATTATCTACTGGATAGAAAATCTGTACTATACATAGATAACAAGTTGATCATTTACCGACAGGAATTAAAGCCATTCTGAAGTTACGGATGTCCATTATGGGACACAAATATATATAATACGGCTGATCCGAAATAAAATTTTACGGACGACGTTAAAGCACCGCGGTGCATCGCAAACGTGAATACGATGATCTTGATATAAAATTCATTCGATAAGTAACATCAGACGACGCTCTAACACTTATTAGCACAGACTCGAAAGACACCCGAATAAATATGAGTTCTGTTTGTAACGGACAATTTTTTAGGGACAAGGCATATCGCAAATAATGTAATCGGGATAGCCTATAGAGCACCGACTTCCATACGGAAGGTACCGAGGTTCAAATAGAATATCGACGAAACAAAAATTATCATCAGGAAATAAAAATAATCCGAATATTATTATCTCGTTTAAAGGCAACGGCAAACTACCACGCGCATATGATATGCGCGCCAGTAACAGAACACTACAAAAAAACGCGAGGTTGCGTTGTGTCGTGACAACAAAGCGATAACAGCCAGTTCTCCCGGGCGTGTGTGTCTATCTGCTCTAACGCCATATTATGATTGTCTTGTACGCTATTTGCACTGTAAAACAAATTATGTATAGGTAAGTCGTCGCCTGCCTACGATGCGGAGACGGCACTGAATGATGATGTATGTGTGTCGTGCTTATTTGTACGGATTGTTGTTAAATGTCGTTCGTTATTTTCTGCGTCCGTAGGATTATCCGTTCAAAGATATTTTGACGGCGGACGCGGTAATAGAAGAATGGAGGCCGGATTTGATAAAACGATACTTGAAATATTTGATACCGGAAAATAGCAGGTAAGTCATCTCGGTTCAGATATAAAGTTTTTTAATACGAAGAAAATTTTTCTTAAAACGATATATTTAATGTTCCGTCCCAAATTAAAGTTTCCTATAGGAAAACTTTTAGAATGAAAAGTCCGCTGTTGATACTAGTAATAAAAACTGACCGGCTATAATCGAAACGTATCTATTAACACTTTTGGATACAATGTTTTTTTTAGTTTAAATATCGTGTCACAAACACTAATCACATACCCCCATATTGTATACTTTTGGATACACCGCAATTATTTTTTTAAGTCGATTAAAAAAGAACCTTCGACATTTTTCGATCATCTAGAGACCAGAAAAAAAATGTTTAGCGAGATCTACGCGTGAGCGTGAAACGGTTAAGATAAAATAAAATTTGCACTATTTCTCCAACAGCGGTTTTTCTTCTTTCGTACGGATTTCGGATGCGAAATTACACAAACCACGTCGCGCAACCACTTCAAGGCATTCGTGTATATCTTGGATGGACATGTTTAAAGCTACTCTTAGGTATGAAATACCGAAAGACATACACAGATAGACTGGAAGGCCATCCTAACAGCTTAGCTAAGCACGTGTCTTGCAATAACGTAAAAATATTAATCTGAATCTAGTTTAGAGTCACAGGTACCGAGCAATACTAGGTGTTTCTTGCACTCATGACAGATAACAAACACCAAAAATATCTGCAAATCGATCACGTTTGGCCAATTTGTGAATAAAACATAAAAACAAAAAAATTATAAACGATATATATTTATTAAAACTTTCGTGGTTGTTTTCTATTTGTCTAGAATTATTTTCGGTGAAAACCACATCCTGATTATTCAAAAAATTTAACATTTCGAATGGACTTACACCACTCATCATCCGAAACGAACTAAACCACAGTCCCTTGAGTTATTTCCTTTAATAGGCACTTCTCAATCGGAACTTTATATTTCCAGGGCTGTGATTGGTCCTACCGTCAGCTGATACATCACCTGATATTACTGCATGGTGATTGGTCAATTCTTCTGTAGTCATTATATTTCCAGAGCTATGATTGATCCTACTATCAGTTGATATTCCTGTATTGTGATTGGTTGATTTTTCAGTCGTCATTATACTTCTAGTGCTATGATTGTTCCTACCGTCGGCTAATTCATCACCTGATATTCCTGTACTATGATTGGTTGGTTCTTCTGTAATCAATGCTTGGTTAGCCACTTCAGTAGGATAATTTAATTTTTCTCTATTGTTTAATAATACTGGTTTCCAAGCGTCAGGTAGCCGAAATCCATATTCTTTGTTGAAATTATCATGCTTCTCTATTTCAATAGCTTCTCAGACAATTCGCTTTCCATATTTTTGCTCCTTTACCAATACCTTCCTCTCCTCGAAGTCTATAGAGTGACCAGCTGTAATTAGATGTTCTGCTACTGCTGATTTACCTACGCGTTTATATTTACAATCTGCAACATGCTCTTTAATGCGTGTATTAATAGACCTTCCAGTTTGTCCAATATAGTATTTCTCACACGAACAGGGAATTTTATACACACCGGCAGTTGAATAATCAGGACGTGGTTTTCACCGAAAATAATTCTAGACGAATATAAACGATATGTACGTGTCCCGCGGTCACAGAACAGTGTCATTTGTTAATTTCCACTGCGTCAATTGGAGAGTTCGTTTTCTGTCCGGGTACGATTTTTTTTTTAGCGGTGCAGTGTACTGCTACTTGACCAGAGACACCGCTTCTGATATTTATATTAGAGGAAACAGGAAATTGGAAAGCGTGAACGATCGCGTTAGGATTATCGGAGATAGTGGATGAAAATGAAGAAGGTTGGGTTATGCGATAAGATTGGAAGGCGGGACACTCATAGGGAATGTAAACTACACACTCATAGCGAATGTGAACTACAGTTGTAGATTGCTAGCCACAATAGCAGCACAATGGGGCATCCCTTCGATGATATGTTTGTGTGTAAGTATGCTCGATGCGGAGCCGGTTAAGAACTACTTCTTCGCGGCGCGATGGTTGTATCGACATTAAAGCACGATTGTGAAAGGTCCTTGTATAACTACTCTATATGTGAACATCTTTGTCGAGTACATTGGACTTATCTCAAATCTTCGCATTCGCAATTGATTTCCTTTCCTATTTTCCTGTTTCTTTTTCAAGCAAACTATTATACTCGGTCACAAGCGTTGATATTATTATGATTATGATCATAATTACGATGATTATATATGTATGTATATGTACGTATTTTTTAATTTTCCGTTATCGTTAAAAGGGTACTGGTTGTCAGTAAAACTTACGAAGATAAAGCTAATCTTAAAGAAAAGTGGTTCGGTACGAAGTATAGTATCGAAGATATAGACCAACACATTATTGAGGTATATTTTCCATTTTATTATTTCATCTGTAACTATTCGCCGTTTTTATATTTCGAATTGAATTGCTATTTATGTCGACAAATTTTTGTAATAATTATATTTAAATGTATTTTTTCTATTTCTTTTTATTAAAATTCGTCTCAACAGTTCCATTTTTCGCTACAGTAGTACCATTGAGAATGAAACGATTCTTCTTCTGAGTGTTCTATCCATTACTGGCGTGCACATTGCAATACTCCCGTTTGAGCGGTGTATTGTACTGAGTGGACTCTGCTTAGCTGCGTTATCTTGTCTATCCATTCAGTTTTTCTCTAACCGGTTCTTCTCGTACCATTAATCTACCCTCGGAGTATAACTTGTAATAGCCCGTATTCTTGCCCTCTGATCAGGTGTCCGAAGTATTTCATCTTTTATCTACATATTACATCCCCGAGTATATGTTTGGAATTCGCCATTTTCAATACTTTGTTATTTCATCATTTTTTCTGTCCACCATATTCGCAGCGTTCTTCTATTTATCCACATCTCAACAGCTTCTAGTCTACCCCGTTATTTCTTGTTCAATGTTGCGTATTACACGTATCGTCCAACTAACTTCTGTCGAATTCTCAAGTTGAAAGTTCTGCCATACGGCAAGTTTTTCAGATTTTTGAAGATTGTTCCGATATATCCGTCGCATCTAGTTTTAATTTCTATATCATCGATTATTAAATCCGTTCTACTTTTTTCTATTCTGGATTTATTTCGCATATCGCTTCCGCCTTACAATCATCTACTTATCTTTAGACTGTACTGTTTACCAGTTTTGTTCTGCACACTAAGCATAATTTGTAATTTATCAACATTGTCAGAAGCAAGCATGTCATCGCATATCACATGTTTATTATTCTCCCAAATTGCATTTATTCCCAGCCTACTTCCTGACAATGTTAAAACCATCTCCCGCGTATAAATTTAAAAAAATAAAGAGCCGTGAGATACAACCTTGTCTTTAATTCCCATTATTTTGACTTGAAAACCAATTTTATCATCGAATTCTACGAGCAACTCTACCGTTTGATAAATTTCGAACTATTCTCACGATCATCGAAACCCTTTCAAGCGCACGTTATCGAATTTTTTTAAACAAAATTGTAAATTTAGGCGCGCGAAGTATTCAAAAACTCCGAAGTTAGTGTTAATCTCATATTGATAGGTAATTTCGTTTTTAACTTGCAGGTTAGTGTTCCATATAACAGTACAAAAAATGACTAGAATAAGTGAAAACTTATATTTTATAAAGAACGCCGCTGTTGATAATTTTTAGACAATTCCGATAAATATTAACGCGTTAAGTAAATACATTATAGAACCGAAACATAGTGTATAGGACGTTATCTGTTTTTAATTTTTTAATAAATGAATTGATCACTATATTGATGATTTGGTTTTTCATTGTCGATATTTTAGACCAATAAGTGACGAATTACAAAAATACGCTATACAAAGAGTCCCTCTAATCCGTCACTGTTGCGATTAAGGGTTATGGTCGGAGCACAAAACAGGTCGAATTATCAGAAAAGTACGGATTTTTACAGTCAAATAAACAATCTCGGAACTAAAAATTATCGTATTGTCCTTTACCTAACATTAAAAAAATCGCAATAAAATCCACAAAAGCTGTTATTATTATCGAAAAATAGTAATACCGTATATATTTATATAATGTAGTAAAAACTTGCTTATAAAAAAGTCAGTTGTAAATTTTTGTTTAGCAGATGAAATTCTAGACTTAGTTGCAATGTTTTATGATCCACAAAATATCTATAGGTGTTAAGTTCTGCTCGATGTACTGAAGGGTAATATCAAGAGCGTTTTTTACCACGATGTGTGAAATCCGGGTAGGTAGCTCGTTATCATCACCATCCTAGTCTTTATTCACAGTTTCTTCACCATTACTTCCAAAAAAACAGCGGCAATAATCTGGTTATGATTGAGCTGTTCGTTGAAGTCTTTTTCAAGTTGGGTAATCCACTCCTCAATTTCACCATCACGGACATTCCGTTGTATAGTTTGCAGATCTTTAACGATTTCCCGCGTATCGTTGTTTTACTCGTTTTCGATTTGGTCACTTTCGGCTAAAGCTTACGCCAAGATTTTCGCAGCGTGTCAGGTTTCAATTCCTCTACTGACTCAGCAATTGTATAGATAGCGTGTTTTATGTTGACCGATTTCATAGCTTCAAATATATTACAACCTCCTTCGGACTTTTCTACAACTGAGCTGCTGTTTTGGCTCGAGATTAACTAGAGCGTCGGACCAGCCGAGGTCAGAGTTTTATAAACGTTCAGGGAGTTAAAAATTAACACGGATAAAACAGCCGCTATTTTCTTTACTAAAATGACTCCAACTCTCGTTAGCGGAAGTTACCATTAATGGTAAGAGCATTAATAACAGACCGTGCGTTATTCTAGGAATAAACATCCTAGAATTAACCATAGGTTATGTTTATAACATTTAGCGTTTATTTTTATTATTTTTTTTATCTATACAGTTATTCGCTATTGTTTGTGCTTATGATAGTGTGTATACGTGTGTAGTGTAGTATATGGCGCTCAAATTCGCGTTGACCTAGGTTTATTTGGAGACTGTTCTCAAACATTGGTTTTGTAAACGTTGTAATTTGTTAATATTGGCGAGGCTTGTCCTTAGTCTCTTATACTTTAATATTACGTACGAAGTAAAAGGATGTCTTATAGTCGAATGTAATAATAGAAATATAACAGAGATAGACTGTTAAAAGTAAACCTAAGAAAGAAACGAGATGTATATATATATATATATATAAGTCTGGGAAGATGTAAATATAGGTAGGAACGTGCACGGCATAAAAATCAAAATAACTTTGCATTTATTTTACTAACTGTACTTACGTTATTTTTGCAGAAGTGGAAGAAAATGCATTTACACAATGAACTATCGTTACCAACTCCCAATGAATTTATCCCGAGCAATCTGAAACTACTGGCCAAGGATAAAGATGTACGTTTTTCGACAATTATTGTATTATATCTTTTCTATTTTCCCGGTATAATTCGATAATGTTATTAATAAAAGTATTATAATATTATACACACACACACATATATATATATATATATATATATATATATATATATATATATATATATATATATATTTGTAATATCTCCGTACATTGCTGTATCTAATATTTCTCTACAGGTTTTAGCACGTGTATTGCCAATGGACTTATATATTAAAGAAAGATCCCTTATCTTCAAAAACAAACTAACTTAATGTGGTAAACTGAATAGCAATAATTTAAAATGTATCAATAATTTAATTCTTACTGAATTTAAGTCTAGATATGATAAGGGTAAATTAATTAAAAGTTTTTTCCTGATATTTTAGATCGCTTTAAAGATAAAAATTGTAGTATTAACTTTTACGTATGTCAGATATTAACTGGACATGGTTCTATTGTATACTATTTAAACAAATTGAAGATTATCAATAATATATGTTGTAACTGTTAGATACAGAAGATATTCATCATATAATATATGTATGTTCTAAATATAATGAATTAAGATTAACGTATAATATAGACTACTAATTGCCTTTCAATGAGATAGTTCTATTGGAATATTTTCCAACATTTATATATGAAGTATTTAAGGTTAAATATATCTATTCAGTAGGTTACTTTTATCTTCATAATTATGATGTTTATATTTAATAAAATAATAATAATAATAATAATATATATCTCCCAAGCAATGGGTTTGTTTGATTTCTCGCCCCTTTATGCCCAAAGAAGCTTTGAAAAATAAGTAGTAATCTGATAATTATCGATAATACATATAATTTTGAATTTTTATAATCGGTTACGTGTGGAAAAAAAATTGGTGCTCATCGGTAGGTAACACGTGTCTATTTTATACTAATACATGAATTAATCTAACAATTATTTAGATCAGTATATATTAATAATGTATAAAACAACAATCTAGCCGTACCGTTTTAATAGCTAAATTTAATCAAAATCGAAAAATAATGGTTAATCTTTACGAAATAGTTGAAAATAGTTTTATCTTTATCTAAACATAACGGCATATTACAGATAGAACAAATCAAAACCGTTCGTACAGAATTATTTGTTGTTCTATAGAGGGCACCAACGTTTTGATAAGTTTCTATTTTTGTTTGATGACTTTCAGACTCCAATCTGCGTTAAGAGCATGCGGTTTATGCAATTTGATTTTCACAATTTTGTTTTGTCGAATGTCGGTATTATTCTGAACAATTATATTGTTTGTGTCAATAAATCGTTATAAACTTCACTGCGAAATTTTTTATTCGTAAATTTTGTACCTCCAATTGTTTCTATATCATCATTCGAGAGGCACATCTGAAATTCTTTCATTACCTGAACGTGTAAAACCAGATATAGAAGTTTCGGATGAGGTAATATCATGTGTGTGTAGAAATTGAAACAATTGATGAAGTACTCGTGGATTACACGCAATGATACTTTCGATTATGTTAAGTACTCGTGGATTACACGCAATGATACTTTCGATTATGTTATCGCGGTTGCTGTCTTCATTATCACTGTCTTTCTTCTTCCTTTATTCCTCGAGAAAGCGTTCAGTTGTTAAGAAACAGACGCATATGTTATTGATCTCCATGTTGGCCTATTGTGCTGCTCACTTCCAGACTTCCAATTGAAAGTATAGTCTTGCTATATAAGGCGATCCTAAGACCTATTTGGTCTTACGGAATAGAACTTTGGAGTTTAGCAAGCAACTCGAGCATCGATATCATACGGTCAGCTCAAGATAGGATATTGCGTACAATAGTCGGAGCGCCATGGTTCGTGAGCAACGAGGATATACGAAAAGATCTATAAATACCATCAATTAAAGATGCGATTTACAACCGTAAGGAACGATACATTCAACGGTTAGAAAACCATATTAACCATCTGGCGCAGAACCTGACAATAAATCGTTCGCAATTAAAAAGGCGTAATATCATTAATGTAAATACGCTATTATAAAAAGTAGTTCTGTTATAAAATAAGGAGCTGTGGCCGCCGGGACACGTTCCACTAAATAAATATATTTGTTAAATGCTATCATCGTCGCTTGTTGCCTCATCAAATAGGCAGATTGCGAGCATTAAAAAAAAACCAAAAAATTATCACTATACGATGTTGAAATAGACGTAATAAATTCCTTTTTCTCGGGGAAAAATGTAGCATCCGTATCGGAATAATTGAAATATTCGTGAATCTGAGGGAAATCGCCGTTGACTATTGATTTCCGTATCCGATTTAATATATTTATACATAAAGTTACTTTAGTAATATAAATAATAAAAATAAATAAAAAAAATGTGTATTTTCTTATACTGTACTGGCTACAAAAACAATTCAGCCGGTTTATGGAATATCTAATGAATTCATTTAGTGCAGTACACATAGATAGCACCATCCTATTGCTCACAATTACGTTTAATAAAGGTAGTTAAACGTAGAAATCACCGTGCATGAAAGGTTAAATTTTAAATAGTTCATATATTTAGCATTTGTGATGGTTTTTGTCTGATTTTTCAATCAATACTATTTATATCTTGTATATTTATTATTTACCCGTTTATATTATTAGAATTTTTACTTTCATAAATGGAGAGGGCATTTGTTCCGGTACATTTATTAAATATTATTATAACTTTTTAATATAATGTCAAATACACGCGTTTTTACATTTTTTTTTACCACGATTCAAAAAAATATATATATATATATGTATGTATGTATGTCCGAGGATTGATTTAAGTTTATTATTATTTCAGATAACGGAATTTCCAAGAATAATACACAATTCGACAATTTCGAGAATATGGTTTAAACAAGATGATGAATATTTATTACCTAAAAACACTGTATCGATGGAAATACTCAGGTAATAAATTTAGATGATTTTATGTATGATTTAATTTGGTAGATTCGAAGAATACTTGTACACTCCCGATTTTCGTTTTTTTTTTTTTAAATATTAAAAATTATTATTTTTAACGAGTTACGAAGTTAAAAATCTACCGAAACCATTTTTGAAAGTCTCGTTTTTTCTTTTAATTCTACGGCTAACTAGCCGAAATGAACCTGACCGATTCTAACCTAACTGAATCTAACCTAACCCTGGGTATGTTTATAAACATACTTATAAGTAAAATTTAAAAGGTTGTAATTTACAATTAAAAATTTTTTCCGCGTTTTTTTTTATTTTTTATCCCGCTTAAGGAAGCAAAACACATCAATTTATCCAAGCCCCAATCGATTCTGAGTTGTACAAGTGTGCTACGAATGAGCCTGGGTAATCGTTTTTTTTTTTTTAATATTAATTCGCGTACGCTTTACATAAAATGTTCATTTAGGTCTCGTATATTTCTCGACGATTACAAATTTCTCCGTTTAAGTCTGAACGAATTTTTAAGTTGACCGGAATTTCTTAATTTATCTACGCGCGATCACCGATTTTACAAGCATTTCTAAAAATTATTCTCGTTCCCACGACTGCGAGTCTATATGACAAATTTTATTAACTTATAGACGAGTATATAATTATCAACTAATAATTTTATTAAAAAAATGTCATATATACGCATCAAAATCGACAATATTTTCGTAAATCGTCTTATACTTCATCTTCTTCTTCGTTATCCGCCATCTCCATTACGAACGTTGACGATCAATTTGACTACAATCTCTTTCGATACAGCAGTTCAAAGTAATTGGATAGATAAACAGCCAAATCAGCGTCGTAGGCCCATTTTATGAACAGCCCAATGATCTTGCCTTCTATAATATTTCGCAATATTTCATAGTTAGGTCTGCTCAGAATGTGCCCTAAATATTATCATTAATAATTCTGGATGCTTTTTATTCGCTTTGTTAAGAATTTTTTTATTACCGACTTTTTGCAATTTTTAATATCCGTCGTCTATATAGGTACATATCGATAAGCTTTTCAAGTCGTCCAACTTTCGCATCCATATAGCAAAACTGAAAAGACACAACATTTTGCAATTTTTAATCGTAGGTCTAAATTGAGTTCATTTCTAGCCAGCACGTCCTTAATTTTTGCGACCATTTGTCTGGCCTGCTTTATTCTCGATCGTACTTCATTTTTTGATTTACAATTATCCTCAAAGTTGGTGCCTAAGTATTTGATAGCTTAAACCTGCTCCAGCATTGTATCGTTCAACCATATCGAGCATTTTCTTGGTTTCTTTGAAAATACTATCACTTTTTTTTAAGTTTATTGATCGAGAGTGCGAAAGCTTTGCTGCGGGTAGCAAGTTTATCTACCATTTTCTATAACCTGGCTATTTGCTATAATAAAACTGTCGTCTGCATATCGTATGTTATTAACCCTACAGCCGTTCACTTTGATTTTACCGTCATTTTCATCAAACGCTCCCTTAAAGATTGATTCCGTGTATAAATTAAACAGTAAGAGCGAAAGTATGCGCCCTTGGCGAACCTCTCTTTTAATAGCAGTAGTAGATTCCGCTCCCTCGACTCTTGCTGTTTGTACCCAATATAGTTGACGTATGATGCGTTAGTCACATCTGTCGATGGGAATCATCTTTAATATTTCAATTAGTTTTTTTATAGTTCACGCAATCAAAAGATTTATGGTAATTAAATAGAACATGCATATACGTCTTTGTTCACGTTAAGGCAGCGCTGTGAGAGTGTACGATCGGAAATAGGCCTCTGCGAGTACTCATTTCATTTTTTAATCCGAATTGTGTGTTGCTTATTTGTTCTTCAAACCGTTTATGTATAGGAATATCTTCAAGGCGTTACGACATCAGACTAGCCAATCCCTCGGAATTATTCCTGCGGTATAAATTTTTTTGAACGCCCTAGTTATCACATTTATGCCTATCTTACACTCACAAAGAACTTTAAATATCTCTACATATATTGCATCGGGACCAGTTACTTTACCACTTTTTTTCTTTTACGTTTAATAGCATACAAGACTTCATCTTCACTTATAGATAGTCCAACCTCACTGCAGTCGAGATGTACATCCGGGGGTTCTGATGATCTATCATAACTAAAGAACTGATTGATATACATTTTTGTACTTGACGCCATAATTTATCAGTCTTCATTTTGTACTATTATGCTAACTTATAACTTGCAGCCAGCTGTAAACTGTGTCACTGCATCAGCTCTAGGCTGACGTATTAAATTAAACAAAACGAAGTCGCAACGCTTGATATTCACTGATTCCACGAACAGGATCTATTTAAACAATAAACCAATCCGAACCCTGCAACATTTTTATTATTGTGGGCTCTATACGTGGGAACGACAGGGTTAACTTCTCGGATTATTTTCTACGTACTTAGCATAAAAATGTTTTGCGAGATATTGTTCGAATAATTCATCTAAATAAATGTTTTTGTTTCGTCTCGTCTTGTTGATACTTTGAAAAAAATAACGTTTTATACGAATGCGTTATTAAAGAACGATTCGACTTAATAACCGACCGTTATTTTTAAATTTACGTTTTCCAGTCCGATATCTTATTCATCTCCGAAGTTTGTCTGCGCGTCCGATTTATTTACTAATTTATTTACGGATTCTCTAAGCGAAATCACTTACCCCGCTTCAATCGGTGGACTACATTGGAGTTTATCTTCGATTAAATACGGTCTCGTGGTAAGTTGTCTTTCATTTCGATTTATTAATACATATGAAACAAATATTTTATTAGAAATAGTTATATACAACTTCTAACAAGTAATTAATTGCGCACCGGAAATATCCTTTCCGCAATAAACAAAATTATCTTAAACTGAAAGTTAAATATGAAATATATATATATATATATATATATATATATATATATATATATATATATATACATACAACCACAGGAAAAAAAATGGTGTGAAAAACCTCCAACTTACACAAAATAAAAAATAGAGAAGTTTCAAAATTTACAAAATAATAATTAAGGTTAAACGAGCTTATAATAAATTATGCTTAATGCGTCTATGTTTATGCTTTGCCTGGGATAGTAATCACCGATCGAGGAAACAGGCATACGAACATTTATTGAACAAAATTACATGATACTTTTAAAATAAAATTCCTAATGTAGGTAATTTTACATTACGTACATTTTATGAATAAGTTTGTTCGGACCAGTTTTAGACAGACGTAGGACTGCCAGCATGTTAGCCAACGTTCGATAGCGGACATGGCACCCTCATGATGATGATGATATATTATTATTATTATTATTATTATTATTATTAGCCATAAACACTATAATCTATATTTATTAACATAAAATTATTTTTAACATATGTTTTAGCCCTGAAAACGAGCAAAAGCCTCCCTCAACCGAGCCCATTCTAACCTGTCGCAAGCCACCCTTTGATA
Source organism: Coronaproctus castanopsis (assembly GCA_032883995.1). Classification (NCBI taxonomy): domain Eukaryota; kingdom Metazoa; phylum Arthropoda; class Insecta; order Hemiptera; family Monophlebidae; genus Coronaproctus; species Coronaproctus castanopsis. Next base: position 61,669,559 of record CM065053.1, read on the forward strand.
CTGCTTATGTCTTTAACATTTTAGCGAAATCATGATTTCAGGTCTCTTCCCCTTTTCGTTTTCTCATAAATAATCCAATCTGTTATTTTTGTAGTCCATCTTCCAGAATCCATTCTCGCAACATGACCTGCCCAATCCCATTTCTTCTTTCTTATTGTCCAATTGAAGTTATAATTAACTTTCAATTTAGCTTTAATTATTTTCATATTAATTTTTCCGATTAATCTAACTCCCATCATTGATCTTTCTATTGCATTCTGGCAAGTCAAAATTTTGTTTCTGGTAATATTCGAATTTGACCATGTTCGACATCCATAAGTTAGGGTAGGTACAACGCATAGGTTTAGAATTTCTCCTTTCAGTCTATTACTGTAAGGTCCCTTAAAAATATATTTAAGCGACCAATATTTTTTCCAGGTAAGTGCAATTCTACGGTCTACTTCTCTCCTTGTTTTATCCTTTAGGGTTACCATCTGTCCTAAGTACACTATATTCTCTACATTTTTAATTTCCTTATTATCACTATTAAGACGCCTGTTATTCTTTTATCCGCAGACATTATTTTAGTTTTATCGAGGTTTATATTTAAACCAGCTTTTTCCCCCATCTCATTTAATTCGTTTAACATGACTTGCAACTCGTTAATATCTTCCGATAAAATTACTACATCATCAGCAAATCTAAGATTGTTTCTCCGTTGATGTTAATACCTTTATCATTCCAATCCAATTCTCGAAATATTTCTACTAAAGCTGCGTTAAATAATAATGGAGATAATGGATCTCCTTGCTTTACGCCTTTTTCTATAGCAAAGTATTCCCCGTTTATCTTGCCCTCATATTAGTATACATATCTCTTATAAATTCTCTATAATTATCCGACACACCTTGATTCCTCAATGCGCGGTCTAGAAATGTATGATCTAAAGAGTCAAATGTTTTTTTATCATCTATAAATGCGAAATTTATTCCTAACTGAAATTCCTTACATTTCTCTATAATCAGATGTAACACATGTAGATGATCAATTGTAGAACATCCATTCCGAAAACCAGCTTGTTCCTGAGCTTGCTCAAAATTTAATGATTGCTTTAGTCTGTTAGTCAATACTTTTGAAAATAATTTAGATACCATATAACTAGAGCGAAACTAGCAAATACAATAATAAAAAAAAAACACAAACTTCGTAAAACTACCACGTCACCTGATGGTATGAAAGACCATAGTTCAAAACCTACCCAAATACTACAGTTTATGAAAAGACAAAACTCTAAACCTCCAGATTAAATGAAATCGGTCAAATTATTCAACAACTTAAAAAACAACAGAACATCGGGCGAGGATGCAATTATCGCGGAAATGTGGAAATTATAAATACCAAATATTATTGTTTATCCTATAAGGTTTATTGGTTTATATATAGGTGCAGCTTTATGATCAGTATGCAGGTTTTATTGGGGGGTTTTCCTGTATTTTTATTTTAGTTAGATGAGCAACTCTGGGCATATTTCTAAACTATTATACGTAGTAGTGTTCGGGATATATTATTAATTTTGTTATATTATTAATTTGTTTTTGTAAATACACTTTTTTATCGGTCCATAATATTTTCAACGATATATTTATTTATTTACTTAATTACTCGATAATTAAATATTTTTTTTTGTCTTTTATTAAGTTAACCGTAACCGGATATAGCGAGAAGTTACCGTTACTTTTGAAAACGGTTATCGACAAAATGACCAGTTTCCAAGTTGAGCCTAACCGTTTCGCCGTATTTAAAGATAACGTAAGTATTCGCTTAATTCGATATTATGATTATTATTCAAATCGCTATTTTGTTCGAATACGCGAAACTGTTTCGTTTTGTTTTCTTAAATCGTAGACGGTCAGAGGGTTGAAGAATTTCAAAGCTGAACAACCGCATACTCACGCTGTTTTCTATTTGTCGACTTTAATGGCCGAGAAAGCTTGGAATAAGAACGACTTATTAGACGCGTGTACAGGTGGGTGTATAATTTATGTGTAAGTTACCAACCTGCATGTATGTTCGAACACATGAATATATATATATATATATAATATATGTATATCAGAATTTTATGGCCGGGCATAATGTAGAAATAAATCGATTAATGCGACGAATAAATTAAATATTAATTATATTTAAAATTTAAACGATACGTCATTTAGGTGTTATTACATAATGTAAAATAAAAAATATACTTCCAAGTCAGCTGGGTTATATTTATCGAAAATTGATAGTAAGTGAAATAACTAAATTTTGATATACATAAAAACACCACAAAACTTTTCGGCTATTAAGCCATTATCGGGTGGACGTAAAATAGTAAAGTATAAAAAAGATATATGTATAAAAAAATATTTAAAAATATAATATATACAATTTTTAATATATATAAAATGAGAAGACGAAAAATAAAATAAAATATAAAAAAATACGTTTTTGGGTTTTCCTTTTATATTTTTTTATAAATTGTATTATATTTTTATATTTTTTTATAAATTGTATTATATTTTTATATTTTTTTATAAATTGTATTATATTTTTATATTTTTTTATAAATTGTATTATATTTTTATATTTTTTAACGTCTACTTGATAAAAAACTTTGTGTTCTTTTTATATATAAAAATTTAACGATTTTAACTTTTTTTTTTTCTTTTAAAAATAAATAATCGCCCGAATAGATATCGTTACCTATTTTAACATCAGTGTGTGTGTATATATATAAAATCGAAGATGAACTCTGAAGTTATTCTTTTTCATCTTCCTGTGCATATCCATTAACGTATTCTAACTGGTTCCGTGGATGTTGCTCCAAATCATGTTCTTAAATTCTTGAGCCAAGATATTCTTCTTCGTCCCCGACCTATTCGTACCATTATGTTGCCTCGAAGAATACAGTAGATCATATCTTCTTTCATTTCTCATTATTTGGCCCAAGTATTCTAATTTCCTGGATTTTACTGTATTCAGGATTTCCAGTTCTTTGTTCACCTTTTCAATTATTTAGAAAATTTCCAGAATACAACGATATAGCCACATCTCAAAAGCATTCAGTTTTTTCGACTAGCTTTCCGTCAAAGTCCGTGATTCCATTCCATATAAAAGTATTGAAAAAATATGAAGTTATTCGCGATAGTAAATATTAACGTCGAAAGAAAATATTCTGCTCAAGGTAAAAAATGCTCACAGTCGCTAAGTTTATTTAATATATACAAATGGCACGAACTGAAGAAAATTAGGGTCGCGAAATATACGTTTGCGAACACTAGCTACGTGATAAGGTTATAATTTCCGCGAGACAATAAAACGCGGTAGACAAAAAATATTTAATAGAAATAAATACAGGAAAAATCAGAAATAATGAAATTTACAAAGCGGAACAAAATATAAATAAAAATTGACGACAAATTCGAAAATACAATGTAGCCGACTTTAAATATTTAGGAAGAAAACGTTGGCGTGTTAGTGTGAACGAAACCAAATACGCTCAGATCACGTTTACGTTAAGGAATGTAGACGGTCCTTCTGTTAAAATTAATTTTTTTTTCTCCTCATCCACAACTGACCAACTTCAGAGGTTATTTAGTGATTAGCTTAATGAGATGAGTGATGTTTTGTGGAGGTGCAGTACTACCTCTAAAAAAACTTATATACCGGTTGGACAAAGTTTAAAGACTTATTTCGCCACAGCCTGCGTATTTCACCCGAATCATTCAGCAAATCGGTAGCAAGTGGATTAATTCGTGCGACATATTTGCTTGTATTTTTATTTCATCCTCCACAAACATAACGTTTAAATCGTTATGGAGGGTAAAAATTAATGGAGAAACAATTAGGCAACATGACGAGATAAAATATTCAGGTCTAGACAATAAATTAACTCAGGCTATGCATATTAATGCAAAACGTAAACGATTAAAACTGTGGCCGTTACACTGGATGTCCGATAGGTATTCGGGCTTAACCATTGGAAATAAATTAACTTACAAAATTATCTGTATGGTTTCATGTTACGAGACTGCGCTAAAGATATTCGTGTAAATAAAATAAATTATAAAATTTTACATACGAAAAAAAAAAAAACAGAAATGTAAAAGAAATGGAGAAATAATGAAAGAAAGAGATAAAAATGATTTACACCATCCGATGACAAATTTTAATGGAGAATTAGTTTTAAGAAGAATATTATAAATTTAAACACCTTTGCACATAGAATGTAAATCATTCTGACTAGTTGTGTGTTATGTATAGATTACGAGTGTGTTGTCTATCACATTCACCGTTAGTTTAGTTTATTAACACAGCGCAGACTTTGATCAAAGCTGTTAACTTTATATTGTATACCTAACATTTTAATATTTATTTCGGTCGTTTATTTTACGTATTTTATTTTTAATTGCTTAATGGTTGAAAAACTTTTTAGTCTTTTAATATATTAGATTTATTGATTCTAATTAATGTTTTATTGTATATATATATATATATATATATATATATATATATATATATATATTCCTTTAAACGATAATAACCTTTATTAACATCGAAATCTGTCTAAAACAGAAAAACCGTTGGGTACGTCGAATATTTCACATTGAAGGCCGTTTCAGTTTTGTGAAAATCTGATTATTCCTTTATTAATAATGACATCTTGAAACGTGTTTTTAAAAATATCGACGATTCTGATTATGCATGATTTTAATTTTTAATTTCAGCTATTAACGTTGAAGATGTAAAAAATTTCATGGCTCAATTTTTCTCTCAAGTTTTCATTCAAGCACTAATACACGGTAACTGCGATAGGCGGGTAAGTGGTCACTTTAAATATCTCATAGTACGACGTTCGATCATTTTATTCCGTTTTGTTATTTAACTTTTTTTTTTCAACGCGATGCTACAGTATTATTTTTTTTTGTTGTTTTTTGTTGGTAATTCGATCAATAAATCACAATGTCACAACGGTTCAATAAGAAAAATATGAGATTGAATAAAATGGAAAATATTAATTAATAAAAGTAACAGTTTTATCTATGGAATTAGAAGAATTATTAAAAGCTAAAGGTGACTTTCTCCATATTCCCTCGAGTCGTGACGACTTGATGGAACATGGAGAGAAAATCGTGAGCAAGCTAAAACACGATTAATCGTTACGCCCTCTTCGACACAATAAGGACAGTCAGGTAAAAGAAGATTAGATAGAAGATGAATACGAGTTATAGTCAATAAATTAATATGCCTTCTTGACGTAACTTTAGATTTGAGCAGATCGAACTTATTAGTTTCACCTTTAATTCCCGAAACAGTTCCAATATTGTTTCCATCGAGACAGTATTAATTGTTTATGGTCTACAGTAGTTGAGTCAACGAATGTAGAAATTATACAGTTTAGCGGAGCAGCTTTGGCGGCTAAATCCATAGCAATGTGTTCAGGGCTTCCTTCATATTCCGGGATCTAGATAAATTTAGTTGAGATTTTTGGTACGTTGGTATATCCTGTTAGTTTTAATATTTTTGTTGCATTTAACCTGATTGTAGAAAAAAACTTTAAATTGGTTAATATAATCAGCTATATTGATATTTTGTGTATATAATATAAGGGAAAGTTTATTACTGCTCTTCAGAACCTAAGTGACTGATGATACAATCGAAATTTAAGTTTCAAATGTCGATGGTCGTAATAAGAATTAATTAAAATGTTGAAATTAATGCGTAAGTAAATATTAAAGATAAGATAAAATTAACGCAGGTGACAAAATATGTGCATGTCTACGCATACCTTCCACTAGATTAAGTTGACCAACTAATAAATGCGTGTAATATCTTCTTCGACGGGTAACAAATTTCGCGATTCATGATTAGAACGAAGGCGAAGACTACGAGCATTAACGAAATTCCAGAATTGGCGAACTTGAATGGATATCTTCGTTAAGCTGAGAAAGCATCAGCTATAATCCGAAGACGTTTATTCGATATTTGTTGGATAATTAGCCAACTTGGTTTTCGAAGCCTGCGCTTAAAGTTGTGATTAATTAATCAATACATTTGACTTAATGTGTGTAATTTGTCCTTTTTTCATTTACACGTGGCCATATCATAGCAAAACTAGTTTCAAAGTTTGGATATCAGCCATATATATATATATAGTAATTAGATTTACTTTCATTACTAGAGGTTTGTTCCGAGTAATAAGATTTTAGCAAGTGACACACAAATACACATATATATATATATATATCCACGAGATCTGGAACATCTGATAACTCGGATTTCTGAAGAAATGTCAAAAATTCAGTGACCTATGCTCGAAAAATAAAAAAACTGAATGAACATATCGTTGCATATCTGAATGATATTTGTGTTTCACAAATGGTTGTAAGCTAATCTCCTCCTTTTTGACTTTTTTAAATAAAATTTCGTTCGATACTTCTAGTCGAGTAGTTTTCGAGTTATTTGAAAAACAACTAAACCGTCCGTCTTCTCTGGGTCAACCTATTGTTTTACTTTTCTTCTAAAATTGTTTATATTTTACTGGCTACACGATAGAAATAAATATCTTTGCTGTTATCAGTTGTCTAAAGCTGTGTGTTTGAAATAATCAGCCGACATTAGAGTACTTCTTCCGTTCTAATTGAACTTCATATTCGTGGCCGATATTTTGTCTAATTTAACTTTATCTAATACAATTGTCTTCGGTTCGTTATACAGTATAAAAGTTAAATAATGAAAATATTTTACTATTTTAAGTGGAATTTCGATTAAAATTTGTATTTCGATTACAGTGCGCCAATAAAATAACGGAAGTGATTGAAAGTCCGTTCCGTAACTTGCGACCGATACTGTCGCAACAGTTAATTCCGAGTCGCGAATTATTGCTGACCGAAGGTAATTATTGTATAAAGTTAAATATCGACTGTTAAGCAATCGATTTAATAACAGGTAAGAACATGAAAGTTCAGTTTCACCTGATTTGGAATCAGACATTTCTGTAAGGTCTAAAGGTTGAACTCGCTTCGATCGGTCTGAGTCTCTGTAGGTGTTGTAACAATTCAAAAATCGGCGTTTTTTGGATGGTATTTTAATCGATACGCATTTTGCTAAAATCCATTTATCGTTTAGTACATACCTAACGTCGAGATTGGAACATTGCGTTAGAAACATAATAATTAAGGTGCCCTAGCGATTAGTCGTAATATTTTATTCCGATCTGCACGAATTATTTGAATAACGGTCGGTTTCGCACGGTCCACCAAAATTCTATACCGTCCATACAAACGTAAGGAAGATTTTATGTACCGGTATTTTATTCGCTACTCGGTAACCGGCTAATTTATCTAATTTTTTATATTTTTCTTCATCCGTATACGATGTTTCTTGTTAATTTTAGCGTCATTGCGATTAAATTTCCGAAGTAGCAAAATTGCTGTACTTCTTTATTTCCAGCGGTAAGCTGGCATTGATCTGGGTAAAGTATATTTTACGATCCCAAATAAAACTGAGCCGAAGATGCGTACACGATGATTCGTTACATTGACGGTAAGTGAAAACATTGCGTGACATTGTCATCAACTCGGTTCTTCAAGCCGAGATTATAGGTGATTAGTTCGAACACAGTTGACAGCTCCGTAATTCGCGAATCGCGCCACCAGATCATCTGGCTGGGAAGTTGTCTAGGCCTTTGGAAAGAACGGATCGACGGTATAAACGTAATAAAAGGACGCGTCGCAAGTTGAGGTACACCGGATCGGGGAAGGTTGAGGGCCTTTCGAGTGAAATAATAATTCACTGTCCTTCTTTGACGTTCGTATTTACATCTTTTATTTATGATTTTCTTTTAATTTACGATCATTTTTTAATTCACCTTCTAAATTCGTTTCAAGGTACTTCTAATTCGTTTACGGCCAAGCATACGTCCCACGACAGTTCGGCCGTATTTGTATATTACCAAACTAGTTTCGAGTCGCCGATAAATAACGCCATCAACGACCTGTTCGCTCATATTATATCCGAACCGTGTTTCAACGTACTCCGCACTCAGGTAATTATTCTACCGTCCGTGTCGTCATTTATTATATTTGTTACAAAAGTTCGTGTATTTGTTAAATTATAGTCTTACTAAAGAAATTAATTTTCCCGTTTATGGCGGATATATTTAAGTTAAGCCAACAACTGCCTGGAAACTTACGTCGACCGCTTAAATGATAATCGGTCGATAGGGAATTTCGACGGTGAAGCGAGGTCAATGCAAACAGGAGTTCCTCAGGGAAGTATCCACTCCTATACTCCTATATACACGTGATCGACCAATGTTTGATAAACGGCAACATTCGCAGACGACACCGCAATATTAGCCGTCAGCGATGATATCAGCGAAGGAAATGCTACAATTCAACAGCATTTAAATCTGATTAGAAAATGGACCTGCGGCTAGAAGATAAAACTAAATAATACAAAATCAGCTCACATTCTTTATGCATGCAGACGGTATGTATCGAGTATATCATGCTCTGCGGATTCGGCCGAATAATTCGCAATGCGCTTGCGCGCTAGAATTTCATGGAATGTTCGCGTAAAGATGAAAGTAAATTAAACGCGTAATACAACTGTATTACAATGCAAACTATCACTCTATAATCAAGTTATAACGCCTATATGGACGTATATCATTGTAGACACGCGCTGACAAGTCTAACGGGAGTGTTGTGCAAAAACTACAGTACATCATTTTATGCGCACTCGCGAAATGAAGACATCTATAAGGATTTACAGATGAAGTTTTGTCGACGATATTTATAAACGAGTTTATGAAAAGCTATCGCTTATGTGAATACGGAAATTCGTCAAGTTTTAGATAGCAGAAACTATATCGAACGACTTACACTCGGCCATCCAACTGACCTTGTCCATGTTAGTACTTCAAGGAGTATCACTTTTATTCTATTACTAACAGATGTACTTATTTAATATTAGTATTAAGATCATACATAACGACATAATATTACGGGACGAAATGTATAGTAACGACTGTTTATAACGAATTGTTGATAATATATACGCGGAAATTATCGATTGATAACGGAACGTCTATTGTGATATCAATATTTACGAAAGATGCGTAAACAAAAAGTGTATTTACGAAATTATAAAGTTACTACGAATGAAATTGATGGTCGAACAAAGTCTAAAGATTTTTTTTCCTTTTTCTACTCTTTAGGAACAATTAGGTTATGCCGTTCATAGTGGTGTCAGAAGACACAACGGTGTTCAAGGATTGGGTATTATCGTCCAATCTGGTCGTCATCCGTTATACGTGGACAGCAGGATCGAATCGTTCGTAAAATCGTTAGAAGTAATCAATTACATCAATTACGCGCGTTACACGTGTATATTTCGAATATTTTTATTAATTTCATCTTCATTCCGCATTTACCGCTGAGTGTGTAGCAGTACTTCTATCCTTATTGATACGAAGTGACCGACTCACAAATCATTTTGAAAGCTGCAAAAAACAAATAGAGTCGTATACATCGATTTCTTTCGTCATATTAAAACTTAATCGTTTGGAAAGCTTAAGTATATTTTTGTCTTTCTTATGTATATCGGAACATCGAGGAATCCTCGATAATGAAATTTTAAATTCATTAGCTAAAGAGGTGTCTTCTAGTGGTCAGGTATTCTGTTTAATTTCTACACTCGATGTCATAAATTTTATACAATCGGAACGTAAGAAACTTTGGGAAACAGACATATATGGAGTGTGTACATCAGGTCGCTTCTTACTAGATATTATCAATTACAACCGTCACTTCCTAGATTTCCATGGTTCTACTTTTTTAAAAACATGGAAAGAATTGTACTTATTAGTGGATTGCGATTCAGGCGTTACTCGTTGCCAGACCGCCTGTTCCTTATGCAGTTTTGAAAACTCCTTACTGCCTCTCCATGCTGCACACGTACAATTTGCAATCCTGATCACATGTTTTATGTCCTTCTTTAATAACATTACGCTCTGAACTGCACCTTAAATTACTGCGCTCAGCATATAACGGGGTCCTCCGTATAATGTATTGTGCCTTCTTCATCTTGAAAATTTACATATATTTCCATATTCCTAGAGAAGTTTTCCTCGTTTAAGTAAATATGAGTTAGTACGTACAATATCACGTTTTGGTAGGCTGTAAAGGCGTCCCCATTGAAAAAAAAAAAATTAAAAACATAAATAATAAAATTTCGTCAAATTTATTTATTCGCGATTTAAACGCGAAGTTTAATAAATTACAACGAAATCGATGTAATTCGAACAATTTTGTTTAGAGCTACATTATATATATCCGGTACTCCTAATTTGTCCCCAATATTCCTACCGGAGATGCTTATTAAACCTTCCGACTTGCTTTCCACTTCTCCTAGCTGACGTCAACACCCTCTTCACCGTCAATCAAATATTTTTCCTCTCGTGCCCCTAACCATTTAGTAGCCGCACAAGTTTATCTAATTTAATAATAATCAAATCATTTAATACGTTATTAAAATTACAAAATAATTAACGTGTAATCTGTAAACTTCCGCTAAATTCGCGCGACATGCGGACAATAATTAAATGTAAAACAAAATAAAATAACGTCCTTTTTCGGGCCTTAAGAATTATGATGATAATTTAAGATTAAAAATCGTTTAAGCATAAAATTTATTATAAGCTTTTACGTATGTCTAATTCTATGTTCACGTTTTAATTAATTTTTTCACGCTCTTACGAGGACCTGTGTTAAAATTTCAGCACACGCTTCGTAATATGACGGACAATGAATTTGTACTATTCAAAATGTCCCTAATCGCCGATCATTTAGTAAGGCCGAAACAGATGAGTAGGTTAACTGGTAAATACTTTGCAGAAATTTCCGGAAAATATTATAATTTCGACAGATCTCTTCTAGAATCCGAATCCATCAGCAAGATAACCCGAAATGACTTGATAACATTTTACAAAGTAAGTTAGCCGCGATTTACTTCCTTTATTCGTACTTTTAATTTACGCTCGTATAATTTTACCGGAACACAGTAACTTCTTATACGCCGTACGCTGTTTTCAGGACAATATTCGAAGTACTTGTTCGTCGTCTAAAATATAAACAGCGATTAGAAAAGGAAACAATATCAATAATTATAATTTCCAACTATTTCTAATTTATACATCTTTTAAAAATAATTAACCCGAAGGACTGTTTGGCAATGTAGCGCATCGTTTTTGATAGCCGCAACATCAGCTAGAACGGCTCACTAAGGTGCACATCGTATAACCGCATCTTCCTTATTCTATTTGACAACTACCATTCCTTTCTTAGTCTGCCAGCTCTTAATCTGGAATTTCTTATATCGTTTTTGTCTAGCTCCCACGCTATTTTCCGTTTTTCTCTATGTTTTCTTTAAAAATGTTCGCGTCTGTATTGCAAGTCAAACGTTTTGTTCGAACGTTGTGGAGGTGCAGCATTTATGTCTACTGAAATAGACAACGAGAGTACGCGTGCGTATGAAATTATATAAAGCCGGTCGCCATTGCCTTCTTCGTGATTATTAAGAATTAAATGACGATGAAACGCATACCGTGAGGTGAGGTCGGACCTGGTTTGACGGTCGAATGCTCTAGTAGAAACTACGGTATCCACATAAGCTGTACGTGCGCATAAATATATACATAAATGATGTTGAAATAATCTTCATAATGGTCGAGAGATAAAAACATTAACCGACTAATAATCCAAACATAAATTTGTACCTTAAACGTGAGGAAACCAACATCGATGATATTGAGGATATAGATGACGGGAAGTAATATTTTAAAGACTTTACAAATATTCCAGATGTCGCCTGCATATGCACGTGATGACATAAAGAACATGATTTAATATACTAATATTTCGGTGAAGAAAAAAAATAAAATAAAATTGGAACAAAAGGAAAATTATCTTAAATATAATATCTGCATATAGAACAGTCTCCTATACCGCCTGATACGTCATACCAGCATTATGCCCCGAGACTTACAGTTGGAAATGATGAGATAAAAAAAAAAAAGGAAAACATAAAAAATAATAAGATGATGAGAAATGCAGAAAATAAAGAAAGTGAAACAAAAATAACTGGAGAAATGGCAAAACGTTTATGAGGAAGAAGTAACAGGAAGACGAACGTACAGAACAGGAACAAGAATCGAGAATACACTGAAGAGTAAACATTGCGACAGGTGACATCCACATTATTTTAATATTTATATATATATATATATATATATATATATATATATATATATATATATATATATATATATATATATATATATATATATATGAAAAATGTATGTATATATATATATCGAGAGAGAGAGAGAGAGAGAGAGAGAGAGAGAGAGAAGAACAAACAGGAAAACAAATAAAATGTATATATACATATAATTATTCATGATATTTTTCCGTTATTTACTTGACTCATCCTAATCTTTCCTTCAAGTTTTAACTAATAACAGAGTGTTTCGTACTTTCATCAACAGATAGCGACTCCACACATGACAATACATTCATCACAATCACTTATTGACAGCCTACACCAAAGATTGGATTTATAATATTTTAAAAATATATGTATATTTGCTTAAAACAGGCACAATAAATTATATTTAATATTATTGCAAATAAATAGGAGTTCATTAGTGCTGATTCCAAACAGAGACGCAAAATTGCTATACATATTGTGTCGGACGTTGCTAAACCGAAAATTCCGGAAGATATCACCGATACGGTACGTAACATATATAAAACACACAGGCGCATGTACATATATATAATGTGTACACCTATTATATATGTGTATATAATTATTATTATTAATCTAAATTAACGTGTCGTGTGCAACACCTAGGGCTAGAGGCACGATGGAGAGGAAGTTAAATCAAGGAGTAGAGACCAGACATGCGTAACAACATGATTAGATTAGTTAGATAGAAGTATTAGTCTTTGAAAGGTGGAGGAAGTGAGGAAGAAAGTTAAGAGACAATCTGATTATGGAATGCAAAGGACAGATAATGATGATGTGGGAGATGTAAAGCGTGACGCTACACACGGTGCACTGAGAAGCCAAAGATCTGTTGATCTGGTATGAATTGGTTGTGTCTTGTATGACCCAGCCCCAGTCTTCTGAGGAAAACATGATCTCTGCGATTCGGAAGCGAAGTCTTCCAAGGTAAAACGGATTTCTTGATTTGGCGAAGCTTATTTAATGAGAAGGTCGACTGCCACTTTTGTTACCACGAAGCAAAAAGTCCTTATTCGACATAATTACGTACTTCAATAGCTGAAACTAGGACGTTTGAAATCGGCAAAAATGTAGCAACCTCCTTTGTGCCTCTATCTGCCAGTTCATTTCCCAGAATCCGGGCATGAACTGGAATCCACAGGGACTAATTTACTAATAATAGCCGTGTCACTTCTCAGACTCTAGGATGTTGACTGTTGCTGAACACGTCGCATAAGAAGTTGGGAGAAGTGAGAGAGTTGGTGTATGTGTATATAATTCATATATATATATATATATATATATATATATATATATATATATATATATATATATATATATATATATAAGAAACGATGAATTAATAAAATCACTTTTTTTTATTATTATTTATTATTTAGTAAAATCACAAATTGGTAATAATTTATAACAAAACTTTTCGACTGTTACAGCATGTTCAAGTAAAATAATAATAAATAATTTATTAAATTATATATAAAATAACAATAAGAAAAGTAATATATGAAAAATATATACTTAATTAATAACAATTAACATTCAGCATATCTAGTTCAATTAAACGCATTAATAACATTGGTCGATGAAGAAGTAGTTTTAAAGATCATATTATAAATGTACTTAGTCTTTAGTATTTAGTGTGAGAAATTATAAGTTATAATATCTCAGTTTTAAACTAGATGTGCTAAATATTAGTCATCATTAGTGAAATATATGTATAATTTTCCTATATTCTTTTCTCATTGTAATTGTATATAATTTATTTATTATTATCTTAACTTGAAAATGGCCAACTATCGAAAAGTTATGTTATTAATCGTTATCAATTAGTTAATTTACTAATGACTTATTTTGTATCTTTCTTATGAAAAATGCACATATGCATGTATATGCAACTGGGACAAGTTGCCTCGAGACTCAGATGAAAGGAAACCCTAAAAACCTAAAAAGTTTCACGAAAAAGAAAACCAAAGGAAAAGTTTCTCTAACTACGTCATACGTTCTCCATACTCTTTATCATATTTAAATAATAAACGTGTAACACTTTGAATCAATTTTCGAAATTATTATATTATTATTATTATTATCATTATTATTTTTCCTCAACCAATTTTTCCCAGCTACTTTTGCTATATCGTTGTGCCTCCGCGTCATTGGCCTTCCCTATTTCCTTTTTCTGTCCATCGACCACCACTGTAAGATCCGCTTTGATCATCTATCATCATCTCTTCGAGCCACGTGGCCAGCCCAACTCCATTTCGTTATAGCCATCCGCTCCACTGCATCATCCAACCGTGTTTGTTTACGTATCCATGCATTCTTGTTATGATCTGATAATTTTATACCCAGCATCATTCTCTCATGTGCGGTCTGAGTTTTTCTTATCGTTTTTAAATTGGTTTTTGTATATGGCCATGTTTCCGAACCATATATAGAAATCGGATGTACACATTGGTTATATAGTTTACGTTCTAGATTAATCGGTATTTGTTTATTGCGTAACACTATGATTTTCAAAGCGGAACCCACGACAGTGATATTCTCCTTGCCAATTCTGCTTCTATCACGTCTTTATGTGTTGTGATTTTTTGACCTAGGTATATGTAATTATCTACTTTCTCTATTCATTCCGATGTTACTGCTATTTGTACACTTTCTCCCGTGTTCGTTATTTTTATTTTATGCACATTTATTTTCAGTCCTATTTTGTTCGCGTGTACATTTAAATCTGTTATCATCATCGGTAGCTCTTCTACACTTTCGCTCACTAGAACTATCTGAGGTGATTCAAATATTCACCGTCTATTCTAATACTGGTTGTAGTTCTATTCAAGTTTTTAAACACAATGTTCAAAGCTCAGATAAATAATTTCGGTGAGATTGTATCTTCTAATTTCAAAATCTATTTTATAAATAAAATTTATTGTAAATAAATCTAAAATTGAAATTACGTCTGACTAGTGAAATATGTATATCAAATTTTAAGTTGTCGTTATGTAAACATTTCTGGTAATTCGTATATAAAAAAAGATGTAATAATTTCGGTGCGTGCTTGAAAATAACGTAACTGTCGAAAAGCTTCGCGATTAAAAAAATTTTAGTGATTGTGTTATATTTTATTCGGTTTATTATTAATTCATAAAATCACTACTCTCCGATATATTCAACATTTAAATTAAATATGTCTTAGTTTTTGTTCTTTATTCATCTGTAATTTGTTTATCCCCTTCGACGAATGTGTACGATGTTATAATAAATTAATTAATGACGTTTATTAATCTATCTAATGATAAAAGTACCGTTAATTTTGTTCTTTAATTAACGGCAGATTAATTAATGACGTTTACTAATCTATCTAACGATAAAAGTACCGTTAATTTTGTTCTTTAATTAACGGCGGATTAATTAATGACGTTTACTAATCTATCTAACGATAAAAGGACCGTTAATTTTGTTCTGTAATTAACGGTGACAACGCTGCCTATTTACTTCTATTTCTTCTACAGGCGACCAAAATCGTAGATTTCATCTCGTTCAAGTTGCGACATAGTCTCGGACCTTTACCTGAGCCGTATATTAATGTACCACCAGTCGGTTTATCCTCGAAATTATAATGTCCGTCGCTAACGAATTATCCGCACCACCTCGATTGTTCCTTCTACATGTTTGACTAAATACGTACAATACAGTTTTTAAATTTTAGTTATACATAATTTCTAAACAAGAAAAAATGAGTGTTATATATATTTTTTTTTTGTATGTATACGCGTTGTTTGCGATTTTTAACGTTATAATTTGCTCTTTTATATATATATATATATATATATATATATATATATATATATATATATATATATATATATATATGTATATATATATATAGTTTTTGCTCTTTCTCTATTTCTTATTGTCCATTTTTAGCAATCGTTGTCGTTATTATTAAATTATATCGCTCGACTACTTTCTCTCGTTAATTTATTATTTATTATTTTAATTTTCCACTATGTTCTATCGTATTAACGAATTAATAAAGTTGATTTAATTTCTGTTTTTGAATATTATTGTTTTTATTTTATTTTATTCTTTTTCGTTAATCAATTTCCGAATGAAAAAATTTCATTTTCCTTATTAACGTTGCGTTATAAAATTTTGACACGAAAATTACAAATTTTATACCGATGTTTATTATACAATACCGCTTCTTAGGCGAACTATTAGATAATTTTCAACGGATTCATATAAATATTTTTAAAATCGACACATTTCGCGTCGACCAGAAATTAAATAATTTCGTTAGCCGACATCATCGTCAGTGAAATATTTAAGTTAAAAAAATGTAAAACGCGTATATTTGGCATTATATATTAAAAAGTTATAATAATATTTAATAAATGTACCGGAACAAATGCCCTCTCCATTTATGAAAGTAAAAATTCTAATAATATAAACTGGTAAATAATAAATATACAAGATGAAAATAGTATCGATGGAAAAATCAGACAAAAAACCATTACAAATAAAAAGCGGTAATTTAAAAAATAATAAGTTTAATTATATAACGAATATGTAATATCATTTATAAGTAATGGAAACGAAAGCAAATTATAACGTTATGAGAATAATACATTATGTTTAATGCGTCGATGCTTATACTTAATATAATACTTAGTTCCCTGGAATCGTAATTTCCTATTGCTGGAAGTAAATTATTTTATTTTGTTGAATATTTTCGATAAATACTTCAAAACCGTCTCGAAAAGTTTTAAACGTTATACGAATATACGAACGTCAATTATTATGTTTTTTGTTTGTTTTCGTTATTAACATGGCGCTTTTTTTAATTTTTAACATTAAATTTTAAATTATTGCGCACGAGACGAAGAAAACGAGTAAATTAGGTGAAAAATTTCGACATAAAATCGCTTGTTAGATTTTACCCTAGGTAATTTTTAACGTAAATCACAGATTACATTTTTTTTTTTTTTTAAAGCGTTATATTAATTCTGCAACGATGTTTTCGACAAGTTCACAAATTATCAAAATCAAAAGAAAACTTACTTTATCGGCGATTTCGATTTATCAATTTTTTAATAAAATAAACAACGACAAAGAAAAAGTAGTTAAAAATCTTTCGCCGGTTATCGAATGTACACGTAAAAAAATAAAATATAAAAATATGCACAATTTATAAAAAATTGAAAAGGAAAAAAATCGAAAATAAAATAAAACGTAATAAAAAGCTTAATAAAAAGCTTAATTTAGATGTACAGTATTACAAAAGTTGTTACAGAAGATGAAAGTAGTAAATAAGATATAAATGAAAGAATTGCAATGGCAAAATTAGCGTTTAAGAAAAAACGAAGTTTATTAGCATAAAAAAGATATCCAAATGGAAACGAAGAAAAGATTTATTAAAATATTCATACAGAGTATACTGATTTTGAGCCGGAAACGTAGAATTTTATTTAAAAAATGACCAAGCAACTGGAAGCATCTGGTGCTGGAGAAAAATGAAAAGCGTATCTTGAACGGAAATGATAAAATATGAAAAAATATTAGAAAGAGTCGGTGAAAAAAGAAGTCTAATAAAAACACCGAAAACAAGGATACTTAAATGGATTGGACATAAGAAACAATGAATGACTTGGAACAAATAATAGAAGATGGAAGGGAAGAGACCAAAAAGAATACAGAGACCGAAATACATAAAACAAATACAAGGAGATGTAAACGCATAGAACTAAGTATGAAGAAAATGACTCTATAACTTCTAATCATGGTTGAATCTATTAATAGATTGATGAATAAAAAAAATAGCAAAGTGAAAATACCAATAATTGGATCGTTTATTTTTTTTTTTTAATTTGGTAGATTCACACTGTTCAGAAAAACGTCGCATTATATAGAAAATATTTTTATATCAACTGAATTTTAAAATAGAAAATTTAGTTAACGTTTGTACCATGCGAAAGGAATACAGCCACTGAAACATCAGATCTTTTTTTTTTTTTAATTTATTTACGGTAGCACTTATTTTCTTTCGCGTGCGACTACACAATCGCATTAAGTTACACATTTAACTTTTAGAGATAACGCATTACACCCGTATTAATAAGGTATGCGTCAGTAATAATTGCACATCAAGAGTTGAGTGAAAGAACCCATTAAAATTAAAGAAAGAAGAAAAGGTATGCTTATAGTTTCTTCCGTATTTTCTTAACTTATCATCCTGTAGAACATCATTTAAATCTCCTTGCGCATTTTACGTTTCATTAATGGGCAATGTTGACTTCGCATATACTGAAAGTCCCACATGTTCAACAAAAATATGTGCGCACACATCAGTCGGTATATTCTGATGAACACAGAGATTCTCCTGATTTTTCCTTTTTTGAGGGATAGACCTTATTCTCGGTCTGCCTTGAAAATTCTCAATCAACGCCTAGGTTTGGACTAATAAACGATAATAAATACGCATTTAACAGTCGAACATGTTCGGCATTACACGGTAACCTAAGAAAATTTGATAAAATTAATGTAGTGATTTTTAGAAAAAACAAAACAAAAAGTAGTTGAAATCACTAAAACTATGAAAAATTACAAAAAAAACTATTATCGAGTAAACATTAAAAACAAACTGTAAAAATAAATACAATTTATAAAAATTATATAGAAAATAGTAATTTACATACACAACTTACAAAAACTAATAAAATGAAAAAAATGTATTCTCAGATTATGTTATAACTACAGTCCCTTTTTAATCATGCTAATTTTTGTAAATCGTATATCTAAATTCGTATTTTTTATGTTCAATCGATAATGAGTTCAACATTTGATTTCAATTTTATGAATTTCTTCTCACGTTTCCTATACGCGATAACAAATAGTATTATTATCTTGGCTATATAGTGTGAAACCGTATTAAAAGAAATTGTATATGTTCTGTGTTATTGAATAAATCGATAAACACACACACACAATATAATAATAAATAAAATGTAAAACTCATAGCGCTGACTAGTCAAACAAAAAGAGATTATTTACTTTCAGATGTAACAAACGTGTATACGAATTTCAATTTAGTTATATATAGAAATATTTACACATTTGCTACACATTCGATTTTATAAAAGATGATATAATGATAATTGAGTAATTAAACGCTATGAAGCATTTTTCATGATTGTTGTCGAAACTTAAATCATTACTAAACATAAATATGTCATTGTAAACAACGATCCGCTATTTACTAATTGAGTAATTAAACAGTATGAAGCATTTTTCATGATTTTTGTCGGAACTTAAATCATTACTAAACATAAACACATAATTGTAAACAACAATCTGCAATTTACATTTCGTTAACTAAATGCGCGATGATTAATAAAATGTACCGCTTTGTTTTTTAACAAAAAAGTAACATAATTATAATATAAATCATTACTACTTACGTGTTTCGTTTCCCTTAATCAAAGATTTGTAAAATATATAAAAACTCGTTATTAAGATAAATACTCTTCAAAAATTTAAATATGTAATGTAGACAATATACTTTTCTTACACAAAAACAAAACAACGGATGGTAGCCGATAATCAACCACGTTATTGTAATTTTCGGGAACAAATATATTTGCGCCATCTATAGGACACATTGTGAAGTATAAAAGTGGTATTATTTATCAACCACTGCACAGTAATGAGAACCAAAGAAAAATATAAGTTGTCAATACAGCTAACCACCACGCATATTACGTACTAAATGTGGTGGTTAATCACCGCTCTTCTAAGAGCTAAGGGACTATGTTTCTCATCCCTTATTTCATCCTATTTTTAAGTCACACATTACAGGGAACTATCAGCAATATTTTGTGTTTCCTTTTGTTTCAGCTACTCAACACTTATCTATTAAGAACACTAGTTCCCTGCTCCCTTATGATCACAAATTATTTAATACATTCGCCCCACCGCGTAAGTGCAGATTGGGGAATTATTAAAAAATAAATAAATAAACATAGAAGATTAGACTTCTATAATAATTTTGACTGAAAGTTTTCGTTTATTTCTTTGTTCACTCTATGTTAATGCTACAGAAAAATGTATCCCAATATTTAAGTTCCAATTCGTTTATTTTTTAATTTAATTCACTTTATTTTTAAATTCTGTTATATATATTTTTTCTGTTTAGGTTAGTAATTTTACTTTCAAGAATTGCAGGTTTTTTAAAAATTTTTCCCCGCTAATTATCAATTATTATTTTTATACTTTTATTTATTACGAAGAAACGTTTATTAAACGATAGGAATATTGTAAAATATACTAATTCCTACCACTATGTAAAGAAATGGTTCTTTCTTTATTATCACGTCAAGATGGCTTTCTTTGACAAGCAACTATAAAAATCCTTTCGTGTCCTAATATTATCATAAAAAGTCAGATGTTTCGAAACATTTTCCAGTCACGTTGCGAGCACACATCATTATATTGCCAATCACAGTCGTACGAATACAGTCATTGAGTACTTGATTTGTCCACTTCCAGTAGCGCCTGATTATAATTCACCAACAGAAACTAATAATCGTGGAAATTTCAATAAAAAAGTCACCACGATTTTTCCGACTATGCAGATTTCCTGAAACTATTACAAAAAAATAAAGTTATCGCATTACTCGCATATCTTGAAAGTAATTCTTTGTATAATCTATTATGCTTTTTCATGGACATTTTTAGTAATTAAAACGATACTAAAAACCAGCCAAACCGTCCTACCTATATAAGCCGATTAACCCACTTCTGATTGTTAGTACATGATTTAGAAAAAATTCTACTCGGTAAAATAGAAATCTGATGTAAGGAACGAAATAGGTGCAGTTGAAAACGATAAAAAACCAAATCTGCGAAAACATGAATTTGAATTTCGATAATGAATCTGATACTTTACAACGTGCCAGGTGTACATTGAGTACAAATCATTAAAATACTAAAAATAATATTCTTCTTCTTGAGCCGTCTTCGTTATCGAAGGTTGGCTTTCACATCTTACAGTTCTTTCATCCATGCTTGTCGGTCTCGTGCAAGATGGAAAAGTCTTCCAGCCTCGGTAACAGGCACCCATTTTTATATGTTATAAATGTATGACGGCCTTCCACAGCCAACACCACAAAAACTCTGTTGTTTGAAGTAACTCGTATTTTGGTCCCCCGCATCAAATGATCCAGATAGTTAATTTTCCCTAGTTTTATTTAACTTTATTATTTCACGGTCCTTATTATTGCAAATAATCGTCTATATAGCTGTCACTAAAACGTTTATAATCTTTTCATTTGATCTGCCTACAAAACCCAAGCAATATTAGAAATGTTATATTTACGAATCATGAAAAATTATATATAATTTGGAAGATGATTTTATTTTGAATATTAACGCGATCAAAATGCAAATATTTTTATCACGCGAATTAAAAAGTATTACATATATATTTTTTACTCGCATCGAACAAAGAGACATTTATAGACTTTTATAAAATAATTTATCAACGTTCGTGAGCTTCAACAATCCACATGCCTAGCTGAACTTTTAAATACAGGTTACGCAATTTTTATAAATTATTTCTTGAATAACTTGTTATTCAGTTATGGTCTATGCAGATTTTTAACTCACCATTTCGTCAATTAATTTTTAATTTGTTAATTAAAAATGTTTAAATTTCACTTTATGAAAACTTTTAAAAAACCTTTTCATAAGGCAGCACTGATGTACAGATTTTATACATCCATCTGAGAATGTTACTTAAAACAGGAATATTTGTAATGTTTTTTTTGCAAATGCACTGATGTACAGATTTTATACATCCATCTGAGAATGTTACTTAAAACAGGAATATTTGTAATGTTTTTTTTGCAAATTTTTAAAGTTTTAATATCGTATCAAAAGAAACACGATGACAGCATAGTAGATTGTTGAAAGTTTATTTATTTTATACACATATTTGCTCTTTCAAACTGATTTACGAACTGTTTTGGTTGGTTTGTAAGTAACCTGTATATATAAGTATAATAAAATATTTTATAAATTTAACTTTACTAAATCATCTTTATCATTAATTTGGTGTCGTTTATCGTAAGTATTATGTTTTAGAATTGTTAAAAATGATCAAGAAAAGGCCTTCTGATAAGTTTGATCAAAAAACTTATTATTCAATCGAGAACACATGTGGACAGTCGAAGTGTAACATTTGCGTAGCAAATAATCATAATTGCGGATGTTCTAGTGAATTGGGCAATTCAAACATATCAAAGCTTAAAGTTGTAAGAAAAAGACGCGTGATATTGCCGAAACATATAACGATTAAGAGTGGTAAAATATTTAATGTTTAAATGATTTTACTCGTGTATCATTAAATTAATATAGTATACCGTGATATTACCAAAGATATTTTAATACTTTTTTTTTACATTGTAAACGATTTTGCAGCGTTTATTAGTAAATTGATTAAAACAAAATATACGCGTACATAATTTAATTGGATAAGTTTAAGAAACACATGAATCATTATATATATTCTAATCTATATAAAAATTAAATTATTAAAAATATATATAAAACGCGAAGATTTTCTATAATTATGTCACTATCAAGCATGAAAATAATGAGTTAATAGTAAAATTATTACAGAATATAGATAATAGTATGGAAAATTTTAGATTATGTACTTAATTTTAATAAATTTTACGATTGTTCTATAATTAGCAGCGTTTAACATTTACCGCTGATTCTAACATTTAATGAAATATATTGTTCATTTACATTGAGCTGCGATTTCTAAGTATAACATTAAACTTATTAGGAAAATTACGTACAAAAACAATTTTGAAAACACTTTTCATAGTGAATTTTTTAAATATATGAGTATTGATTTCAACTACTTTTTAATATTTAAAGTTTTGATATTTAAGTTTTTATCCTAATAAATATTTTCCTTTAAACAATATAGGTAATACTCAATTTTAAATAAGTATCGATTCAATTTATTTTTCTGCGATTCAAAATTTTTATATTTTAACTTGTACACATTTCAAATAAATAGCGTAATAATTATTTTTAGACTTTTTTCCTCAACAGATGGTGATAATGTCATGTACGAATGTACTGTTTGCAACACTTCTTTCACTTCGAGAACAAATTCGATATACCACAGGTATTGCGATAATGCTGCCGAGAAACCTTATAAATGTGAATACTGCGGTAAACAGTTTTCAACCAAAACGCATTATTCTTATCACATTTTGGATCATACAGGTATTATCTGCAAAGTAGCATACACGTTAACACATTCAACTATATTTTATTTTGTATTCGTGATAATTATATTTTGTTGAAATATTGTTACGAAAATCATCATGCGATGTAGAAAACCATTAATAACTGATAGGTGAACATTTGAAAGCGTGAACATAATTCGTCAAAATATACTTTGTCTACTCTTCGGTCTGTGTGTGTGTGTCAATGGCGGTTCGTGGTTAAAAAATCAAGCGGTTGCAATTACGTCTCCCCAACATATATACACAAAATTTTTTTTATTTCACACAACATCACAAAGTAACATTAATAATATCATAGTCAACAAAGTGAAATACAAATGCAAGAACCGTTTAAAATCGTATGGAGTTAAGATTATCAATCCCAAGATAAACGATTGTATTACATTAAACCAAAATATATTAAACGTTATTTTCGCATGAATTAGTACAAAATGTACAACATTTATTCAATTAGAAAAGTATTAAAATGTTTAAAATACTAAAACGAAACAATTCGATAATCTATGTATAATAGGTAAGTATTCTTAGTTTTTCCACAATTTACACAAAATAATCCTCCGAAAACGAAATGATCAAAATAAAACTTCACCAAGGAAAAAATTCTACGTATATTAACATCGATCGGTAATAATATGAACAACATAAACTGTAGAGAGGCAATGAAATAATTCACACAAGGAAATGTACACAGTAAAAGAAAGAAACACCGATAGAAATTCGAAGAAGAAAAACTAATCTGGGAAAGATATGAAATATAAATCGTAGACTCGTTCGTTAGTTGATCAGTAGTATGCGCATGCAATCGCACCCGCGTGTTATGAACAACACAACGAGAAAAACCTATTCTGTCGCGTCAAGTGGGTATACTTCAAGTCGCCAATATAGTCCTATGTAAACTCTACACACGTAGTAGCATTACGCGCAAAATTTCCATAGGCTTCCTGATGGCTTCTTGAGGTTGCATCGCGTTGTTATTAGTCATTTCAAAGTACTTTTTAAAAGATGTTAAACTTTTTAGTCGTCGGAATAGCTGAGTGACTAAGAGAATGGATTTCTATACGGAGGGTACCGGGTTCCAATACGACGGACAATGCAAAAAAACATCATTAGAAAATAAAAATATAAATAATCCTAATATTCTCGCGTGGAAGGCAATTGCAAACCACCACCACGTACAACACCATATGATCGTTAGTAATAATATAGTTCACTACAAAAAAAAAACGCGAGGTTGCAGGGGTTGCATTGTGTCGTGACAACAAAGCGAATTAGTCAGTTCTCTCGGGTGTGTGTATATGTGTTTAACTGCGCTAGCGCTATATAATTACTTTGTATGCTACTCACACTAAACAAAATATGTATAGTGTAAAATCGCATGAATTGGCCACCAACCTAGCGGTTAAGCATAAATGATGGATGATATATTCTAGGAAAAATATATAATTATAATTTACTTATTTTGTTTAATTTCCGTAAAATAATTAGTACTTTTAACTATTTTATTCAATTTTTATGCTGTTCTGGATATTTATGGTGGTTATGCAACCATGGAACCTTTATGTACAAGCCGCCACTCGTGTCTGTAACTAACAATACGATTAAATTATTTAATATCATACAAGCTACTGTTGCCTAATTATGTGCCAGTACTTAAACTAATTACTCCGTTATGTTTTGTTTTTAGGCAAGTTACCGTTTCCGTGTAAATATTGCGATAAATCCTTTAAAACAAATGCAAAATTACGTCGTCATGAAGATGTACACACTAGTGAGTAATATAACTCTAAATGACTTGTATAACTTAATCCGAAGTTAATTAACGTTTTAAATTAATGCATTTATTTTTCTGTTGATATTTATAATTTTACAAACATAAACATGTTCATCTGAACGTTTACGTGAATAATTTTGAAAGAATAATACAATACTAACTTAAAATTCGTAAAGTAATTGAAAACTGAAACGTTTTTTTCTACAAATATAAAATGGGATCTGTTCAGGAACGTTTAAAATTACTCTGGTATTTTACTCGTATCGCGATGCATAACTGAATTTCTGTCGTACCATCTAGTATTTTTCTAAGAATATTACTCTGCATTCGTTGCATAGTATTTTGCTCGCTTGTAGCGCAACTCCACTGTTGACATCCGTAGCTCCATGTAGGTTTGATTACTTGATTTTAAAGTAAAAGTTTATTACTTAATGAAAGTGTGATT
The DNA here is from genome assembly GCA_032883995.1 of Coronaproctus castanopsis. Taxonomy (NCBI): domain Eukaryota; kingdom Metazoa; phylum Arthropoda; class Insecta; order Hemiptera; family Monophlebidae; genus Coronaproctus; species Coronaproctus castanopsis. The sequence goes on from CM065053.1 coordinate 61,695,426, forward strand.
CTTTGGTTTAATAACTAATTCGTTTCAATTATTTTTATTTTTATAGCCTCCTTTTTCATGGCAATGTGAATTCTCCACTTCATATGCCAATGTACTTAGCATATGTGTCAGTGGGCACCGTTTTTCCGTTTATCATTATCAATTAGTAATTTATTTTCCTGATGGTAAAATTGATATGGACCGATTTACGTTTATTTAGCTTAATTCCCCAATCCCTGGTCCATTTTAAGACTCCTTTAGATGTTGTTGCACTTTTTGATTTGACTTTACAGTCGATTCTTCCAGTGGCAGTATTGCTGTGTCATCCGCAAACACTGCTGTTGTGATGTTTTCATCAATCGGGATATGCATAGTGTATAATAAATACAATATTGACCCCAGCATCCTAACCTGCGGCATTCCAGTATCTATCGGCTGCATTTGCGAGTAGTTTTGTTTTATTCGAAAAAAAAAACGGTCTTTTCATTACGACTGAAAAATTTTATCATTTTTTTTTTTTAATTTGTATATCAGTCCTTCGTGTCAGACTTTATCGGAACCATACGAAACATCCAAAAAGACTGCAGTACATGTTTTCTTCTCTTCCAGTGATTTTTCCCTACTATATAATCAATCGTCGAATGCTTTTGTCTGAACTCAAATTGATGATCAGCCAACAACTTTTCAATCATATTCTTGATTCGTTCGAGAAGTAATTTTACGAATAATGTTTAAACTACCGATAATAAGCTGATAGGTCTGTATGATTTTAATTCTATCGGTAGATTTCCTGGCTTAGGCATCGTATTAATTTGAGCAACTTTCCACAATTGATGGTAGTAACGAAATTCTCAGAATCGAGTTAAATATTTGTGTTAAAACCGCAATTCCTTTATTTGAAAGTTCTTTTAGAATACTAGCTGCAATCATATCGAAGCCGGGTGCTAGATGTACACGCATCCCTAACAAATTCTGCAAAATCGTTTGCCTTAGCTTTATCACTTATTAGCGCCATTGATCATTTTACAGTTTTAATTGGAAAATTTTGTTGCTGCGGTCGTTTGGTCCGTTTAGTAGTCTTCCACAACGAATAATTTTACTCTCTTCTTTAGTCGATAAATTTTCCAAATATATTTTAAAACTTTCTTCTTTTAATTTACTAATAATTTTTTTTATTTCTTGATCTTCATTTCGTACGGCTTATCACGTGAATTTTGCCATCTTTTGCTAATTTTTCCTCTTTAATTTTATTTAATATACCAAATGAACGCATCTGTTAGTAGTATATGAAACACTGCGTGTAATTGGATTAAATATATTTTAATAAATTATCCTATATTTTCGTGTTGTTCTTGAAAGCCGGAATGAAATTGAATTTTTCTAGAAATCTCCTATCGTTTATAGGAAAAACTTTATCGACGCCAATACGGAATAATATAAGGAACGAATTGATGGTATCCGTCCAAAATAGCGTGATTTCGATCAACGTAAGAAATTATTTAGACACAATATAGCATCGATTAATTTAGGAGTGGAAAAATAAATAAAATAACCAAATATAAGCAGATTCGCGGTAAATTGAGTAAAAAGTTCGATACTCGAAAGAAACATTTTATTCGAATAACTAATCGTTATTTTTAAACTGGGAATGACGATGCAAAATTTAAAATTATGTTAGGTGAAAGATAGAAAAAAAATCTGATTATAATGAAAGAAAATGATAGAAATTAGTTATGTAGTTCGTATTTATTCGAAATAATAATATCAGAATAATACAGCAAAACAGAATCAGTGTTGTTCAGTGCGAGGTAATCGTTAAGTCAAAATCGCGTTTTATTGTAGCATCGTACTGCGTGTTTCACAACGGGCAAAGTTAAAAAAAAAAAAAAAAAAACATTATTGTCGGCCTTTTTGGTTGTGAATATAAAATATAAATTTTTCTAATAATTTACGCATAAAAATGCCTTGCAATTTAAATAGAATTGAAGAATAATTAACACGAATTTCTTTATTTCTAAAATTTTGTTGTAATTTCCAGGATTTTCTGATGAAAAGCGTGTATTTCGAAGCTAACCGAATATATAAATGTCGTTTCCTCTAGCGATATATTAACTATCTTAATGTGCCGGTGTTTATCAAAGATTAAATTAGAAATCACGTACCGCGTACTTTTAAACTCTTACCGTCTAGATTTTTTTTTTTTATTATTCTGACACTAAATATATTATTTATTTTTGAGATTATTCGAGATAATTACGCGTATTTTTTTGTTTATATTTTAGAGAAAACGGATAATTATAAGTGTAACATATGCGAACGAAAATTTTCTTTTAAATCATATTTTCAAATACATATGAAGAGGCATTTAAATGAAAACTCTTACGAATGCGACGTTTGTCATCGTAAATTCTCAGATAAGAAAAGCATTACTTATCACGTTAGTGCACATTTAGGTAAGTTTTGAAACTACTTATCGCGTTCAGTTTAATTTATTGTATAATAAAAATAAATTTAAACAAAAAAAAATTAAATCGAAGACTTGGTAAGTTCAAAAGTTAGATTTATGTAATATTTTTCATATATATTTCTGATTACCCCAGCCGGATGTCGTGATTATGACTGCCAATAAGGATGAATGAACTAAACTTCTCCAATATTCTCGATCCATGGCTCGGTGACTGCACATTTGTACATTTAATCTTGTTAATTCTTGAATACCATCGAACCATCGTGCTGGCGGTCGTCTTCTGGGTCTTATGTTTTCCATTGTGGCCTGCAACAACCGACGCTCTATCCCATTTTCTTTCCGCATAAGATGTCCAAAAAATTTCATCTTGCGACTAAGCACTGTTTTAGATAGATTGTGCGTCCCGTTTTTCTGCAATACAGTAACATTCGGTATCTTTGAATTCCACGGTATTCTGAGTAACCTTCTCCAGCACCACATTTGAAAGCTGTCTATTCGGTTCAGTGTTGTCTTTTTTAATGCACATGTCTCCGCTGCGTATAATAAAATCGAAAAAATCAGTGTATAAACTAACTTTTTTGTATCTTTGTTATTTAGCTGCGATACATTAGTTTAGTCGCAGCATTATTTAACTTATATTTAATACGTCTGTGCAAAGTGATATATTGACATGACGATTAAACGACTTAACATTATGAATATTTAAACCTACCGAGTTATTTATTGCTATTTGATTATTCACAAGCCAGCCACAAAAACTGCTAATTCTACAAACATGTTCGGTAAAAGTACGTTCGAATGAAAAATGTTCAACTGAATTGATGCTAGAACCGCAAAATAAACAAATATCTGATGATCTTAAAAACGTTTGAAATTGCCGTGTAACGGCACTTGACTGGAATAGAAATTTATCTCTAACTGGTCTATGACTTTAAATCTGTTTTTGTATGCTATTAAGAAGCTTAAAAAGTTGTTCTACAAAGCAAACTATTGCTCCATCTAAGTTAAGTTTATCGTTATATATTTTAAACATTTTAAATTCAGAAATTAAAGCTGATTTAAAAAGACTAAGGTCAGTAGGTAGGATCCCGGTAATAACTGGAGCTGCCATAGTGGACACAGTTCTATATAACGAACCAACACTAAGCAAAGGTTCCTTTAGCCAGGATTGTATTAAACATATTCGAATTGAATTTATGTACATGCTTGAGCAATAATTAAACGTTGATTCTATTACTCCTTTTTGTTAAATAATAACTCTTCCTTTATATTTAATTCCGACTAAATTAGGCTGAATTTTAAGGAGTCTGTAAAAAATCTTTTATTAGCTTTATCCGGAAGGAATTTTACATGTTTATCAAAATTTTAATTTATCATCCGGAATAATTACTAGCTATTTAAAGGATTTAACCGCGGGGAATTGTTTTTTTATAAATTAAATCGATTTTCTTACGTTCATTTTTAAAATTAGAAATCTGATATAATTAATTTATTACATCTTTTGATAGTAACGAAGATAAAGTGTACAAATTCGCATCGCGAGCCGCAGTTAATTTTACCACATATAAATTTTGCATCGTGAGTAATTTTCTTATTTGGTTCTTTAGCGGATTTTATGAACAATTTGAACAATGCGAAACTTGACGGTAAAAAAAAAATAGAAATTTTATACAAAAAAAAAACGCTAAGCTTTTCGGCTGTTAAACCATTATCTAGTGGATATAAAAAATAAAAATATATACAATTTATAAACAAATACGAACGACAAAAATAAAATGTAAGAAAATACTTAATTTAGATGTACAATATTACAAAAATAGCAAAATGAAAAACCGTTATTTATAAAATAGTCCGATAGTTTATTTTATAACTGTTTTTTCACTTTGCTATTTTTTGTAATATTGTACATCTAAATTAAGTATTTTTTTTACATTTTATTTTTATAAATCGTATATAGTGTATTTTTATGTTTTATTTTCACTCGATAATGTCTTAATAGCAAAAAAGTTTTATCGTACTTTTATATTTAGTGATTTTAACTACCTTCTTTGTTGTTAATTTTAATTATAAACGAGTTGATAAAGTAACATCTCCGATAAAGTCGATTATTCCATCAGTAATTTTCTTTTGATTCCGAATAGTTGAAAATTATCGCCGCCGAATTAATATAATATAATATAATGAATTTTTTTCTTTTTAGTGTAATCTGCGTGAATTACTTCGATATTTAAATTTCGAAATCTTATATTAATGCTTTCTGATATTCGCTACTAGTTTATGATGTAAATTTGAAGTAAGCTTTACGTTTCAGGAATGAAAGAATTTACGTGCGAATATTGCGGAAAATCTTATCGATCTAAGTGGAATTTGGAGTTACACCAAACAACGCACGAGCGGTTACGTCCGTTTGTGTGTAAAGTGTGTAACAAATCGTTTTCTCAAAAACGGTACTTGCAAAAACACGTCGGAATTCACGAAGGTAATATTTTCAATCATCGTGCGAATTTTATAATAGCGCTTGCAAATAAAAATTTAACGTATACGCGTGTTTGTGCGTTTTCGGTAACTTATTTCTTGAAACGTTTAAACTCGAATATAAACATTCGTAGTTGGTAATGTTCACGATTGTTTTCAGTGTAAACTATGTCAGTTTTTGGTAAAGCGACGTTTCGAAAACAGTTTTTATTTTCAAACTCGTGAAAACAAAGTGTTTTCAAAATGAAAAAATTGACATGGTCTACGCGGAAAAAAAAACCTTAAACATTTAAACGTGTTACATTATAAATTCTTAGTATATTATGATTCGGGAATTGAAACTTATAAATTATTTCGAATATTTTACGAACTTAATTTAATTAAGATGATTTATAAAATTCGTATCGAGAACCACCTCAATAAGTAGTAGCACCGTACAGTTACAACAGATGTAGACCTAAATAGGTATAGGGGACCGGAAATAAACCGAAATAAAAATAATGGCAGACACCGCTGAAAACACATAAAGCGTTATAACAACGCGCCTATTAGAAAATGTATATAACTGCATATATTTGGATCGGATCACGAGAAGCATATTATAGCGCGAACGTAAATAAATAGCTCTAATCTACGTATTTAAAAATCGCGACGACTTAACTTTAAATTTAAACCTTGCAACCAATGCGCACTGCCGGTGGTAATGTACGGATTCTGAGAACGTGACCATTTACGAACAAAACAAGATTAAAAACCGTACGTGGAAAAATACAGAATAACAAATCAAAATTACACTGATGCGGATACGCTGCGGTATATATACACCTATATATGTGGAAATGAAATAGTAGATAACGCAGCAAAATCGGAAATGTCAAAATAGATAATATTAATAGACACACTATACCAGAATATATCCCGCAAATAAAAATAATGAAATATGAATAAATGCAAAAGAAGAATATGATAAACAAAAAGAAATAGGGAAGCAATAGCATAAAATTCAGACAAAAGTATCCAAAAAAACCTCATTGTGGTTTTTGAATAGTTCAGTATAAGCAAAAACTTTTTCACGACAATTTTACGAATTAAGAATAGGACATAATAAAACGCCTGTTCTATCTCGAATACGCATAATTCAAAATAGTCTACGCGATAAATGTCAAGAGGACATCAACCATTATGGAAATGCCAGAAGTACAATACACTCCCTCTAAATATCGAATCAATAGTAAGTGATGAAAACAACGAAGAACCGATCAAAATCATATATAAGTTCTTATTCCGGAATAACATAGAAGCGTAATAAGCCAACTATTATAGTTTAAAACGAGAAAACCATCGTAGTATACTAAAGCGACCAATGGTACAATGGTACAGGCCAAAAAAAAAAAATAAAAAAAAAAATTGTTCAATGCGATAACGATCGTATATTTTAACTATCGTATGTGATGGAAAAATCTTTATAATTTTGTAGGATCGTATTTATTTACACCATTTTAAAAATTACTTAATTAAATTTTAGACTTTTCGATGGTTAGGAGTTATATTTTTGTTTTTAAGTTTAATTAGATTAGTTTAGTCGTGACTTGTTAAATTCGTTCAATACACTCCGTCTATAATTCCAGCAATATACGGTGAACATATTCTTCCGACAGGTTTAAAGAATCGACATGAGGACCAGCAGAGTGTCCGGGACTCCGAATGATCGCTGCTCGAACTCGAGTAACTTTTTTTTTTTTATCCGTTGCCCGTCTCTCGAAACCTTAAATTTGAATTACGAGATGGTACAGATTTACACATGAATTCTTTTCGAAACTCTCTTTGCACCATCGTGATTGTTTCACGCCGAAAATAACGTTCCGCGCAAAACTCATTATAGGATGATAACTGAAACTGGACAAAAACCAATCTCTCGTGTCTGTACACCGAACGCGAAGCTGTGCGTTGTAAAAAAACGAAACCGTCTTCTCCGGGTATATTTTTAATTACCACCCAAAAGTTGAAAACAGCAATATATCTTTAAATCGTCTAAATTTAATTTCACCCTTATTTGTAAAGATTGAATTTGTAAAAAAAAATTATTATTGAAGCTTCGGAAATTATTGTAAAATAATTTTTATTTACATCGTTTCGATACTTTCAGATGATCAGTTCGTATGTATGCTTTGCGAAAAATCGTTCAGTAGGAAAGACAATCTACAACGTCATATTTTAAATTCTCACTTGGAATACGAAGAAGTGGACGTCGTTGCTGAAAAAACAAATCCGAAAGAAACCGCCCGTGCGAAATCGCCGACTAATAAGCTAGCGAAACAACGGCGAAAAAGACGGAAAAAACGACCGTTTAAAATTGCGAAAAATCCGCCCGTTATCGCTATCGAAAATGGCGGAACTATCATTCCGAAAGAACGAATTACGGAATTGAACGCGTCGCGCGCTACGTCGGTAATTAAAGTAATTTCGAAAACGGACGGCGTCGTTAAAGATTTCGATTTTAAAAAACGATCTTCTAGATACGTCTCGGTTATAAGGACAACCTCGACGATGGCTGCCACGTATCGATCTAAAATAAATAATACGCATAACGACCGATACGTACGTAAAATTATTCGCGATGATTATCGTAATAATACGTTTGTAAATAATAAAACGCTAAACGAACTTACGCAGCGGCCAGTTTATCCATCCGCCGATAATAGCGTACCGTTTTTAATGGCGGCCGACGATAATCAGTTCGTTACACCAACTTCGGCCGAAGATAATCAACAAACGCGAAAACTTAATAATAATCGCGAAATTTTAAAACCCGTCTACGACGAACCTGTATTGTCTCGTAATCAAACGTTAAAAGCAATCGTTCATCTAAACGATTACGAGTTAACGCCTCGATTAATATTGACGCCTGTCGTCGTCGGCGAGGACAATATGCTCGCGTCAATCGATAAAAACGACGGATTAGTCGAATCCGACGATAACCGAATTATTCGTAGATCGGTCGATGATTATTCGATATTACCGTCGTTCGATGATCAACTTTACAATCAGTCGTTACTTTCATCGTTGGACGATGATCAACTTATTCGAAGATCGATCGATAATCATCCAACAGCCGATCAAACTACGATTAATAGATCCGTCGATTTGTTCGTAGGTAATAATCAACTTATTCCGGAATCGGTTAATTCGTTACTGCCAAATAGTTTGCTCAGTCGTGAATCGGATGTCTCGTTACTATCGTCATTCGGCGATGACGGATTAATTTATAAACCGGTTGATAATTCGTTATTATCGCCCGTTGACAATCGGCTAATTCCCGAATCAGTCGATTCGTTCTTACCGTCGTTCGACGATCAGCTGTTCGAAAAATCGGTCGATAATTATCTGCCGGTTTTTAATTATCAGCAATCGATTCATAAATCGATTGAAAATAATCCATTCTTATCGCCGTTTAACCATTTGTTCGATAGATCAGTTGACCATTCATTGTTATCACCGTTCGATGGCCAGCTAAATAGATCAGTTGACGATCATACATTGTTATCGCCGTTTGATAATCGGTTGATCGATAGATCGATGGACAATCACTCGTTGTTATCGTCATTCGATAATGATTTTATTCCTAGATCCGCCGATAGTCGTTTGTCGCTATCGCCGTTCGACGATGAGATAAATCGTACGCAAACTAATAGTCGCACATTACTATCCGCACCGGTCGATGAACGAGAAATGTTATCAACACCGATCGACGAACGACCGGTGTTACCGATAGACGAACAAAGAATGTTATCTATGGACTCGGTGCGTGATTTGTCTGCGAGTTTAATCGACGATTCGGCCGATGAATCATCTCCGTTTGTTTTCGATGCCGATGAATTTGTTGGAAATAGTCGGGAAGAATTTAATCATTACGCGGTAGATAGCGATCGTATCGATTTTTCAGATAACTTATCTTCGTACTCTTCAGTCGACGATCCATTGATAAATGCTGCATCCATGATGAAGTCGGAGATATTTCGAGAATCATATTCAGGTACAACCAGTGGAAATACCGTCGGAAATGGCGCCTATATTACTAGCATCGATGAATCGATTGACAAAGATTATTGCGATTTACTGGATTTATCCATGAGGAATGGATTTAACTATGATTACTATTAAAATACGAGATTTATAGTTAATCAAGAGAGAAAATTAATTATTTTCTATTCTAAGCGGACGCTAATTTATTCACGTACATATATGTCTCTCATATATTTCTTGGTTATTTACACGTGTTCTTCTCTGTAATAATTACTATCCATTTATCGACGAAAGTTATTCCGTACGGTGTTTACACAGTTTATCAATTTATTGTTGATCGCCCCTCTCCTGTAATTGTAATTTAATACCCATAAGTAGATTTGAACAACAAATGTATTTGACTAATTTAATATCATTTTTTTTTTTTTTTTTTTTTTAGTAATTTTCCTTGTTTAAGCCAAACCATCTTTTTAAAATAATTTTTTTATTAGTTTAATCATCCGTTTCGTAAATTATTATAATTCAAGATTAAATTCCGTACCTAGAAAATGCTCTTCGGGAACGTGTCGATTCAACTGTTTCCTAAGTGTGTGATATATAAATTGTGCTAATTATCGTCAAAGTAATTTGGTAAATTGCAGTTCGATACTGCCATAATTAGTACGTATTAGATCAAAATAAATAGTAACTTCTGATTAAATGTATTGTTAAACTACATTCCGTATAAACACATTTCCACGCAATACATGTTGATATAAATAAACATTTAGAAGACAATTTTTCATGTATTATATATAGATATGGTTAAATTGCTCGTTATATTTTCTCGATTTTCGATAAGCCCTCGAATAAAATTCTAATTTGTACGCAGTATAAATCAGGTGAATATTGAAAAATTCTACGCTGATTAACGTTAATCCTAATATTCTGTTTATTATTCAAATTAATCCGATAATTGACTAATGAGCTAATACAGTCTGCTCTCGTATTGTTTTCATTTAATTGTAAAACTGTTGGCATAACTTTTCAAAAATGTTATTGTTCGCCAAAACAATGTTACTAATTTTAACATTTTTTATATTAGTAAAATTTAATATTATTATTATTATTATTATAAATGTTTCCACATTATACACCTTTTAGTAACTTTGAAATTACAAAATCAAAAATTGCCGCAGAATAATTGAAGGTTTACGTGTGAAACATACACGAGTATGAAATCGGTAATTCCTTAAGAAAAATACCTCACGCAATCGATGCTCCGAAGCGTGACTATTCTTGTACAGCTAATGCGATTTTTCTTCAATGTGCATTTAGAGTGTTCAAAGGAAATTAGCGTAAATTCATTGATCAAATTGACTAGTACAAACTAATGTTAATCATCATTTGTAACACGATATTTAAGTTATATTATTTTCTAACACGTCAGAAGTTACGCAAATTGAAACTGGATAAAGATTTACACTCGCACTTTATCCCCAGATTTTTCAGTTGACTATTTTATAAGTTACGAAAGCGATGCTGTATAAATTACAACATAATGTAGTTTTTTTCTAGATCAACAAATAATTTTAATCTGGTTCGACGCGTTGGCATATTCATTCATTAATGTTTAGTTATTGCAGTTATCGTGTTGTCCTCTATATAGTTATCGTCTATAGTTCTACGTATTTATTTATTTTTAATCCGTTATAAGCAAAAAACTATTATACGAATCCTCGGTCTGTCTCTTAATATTTTAATTGTGACGTTAATATGTTCTTATATATATATATATATATATATATATATATATATATATATATATATATATGTATATATAAAATTTTTATCTCAATATATGTACTGAAAGTTTTATTTGTGTTTTTCAGTATGAATAAATCGATGGTTAGACGGTTCCATTATGAAGAGAGTTGTGTCGAAACTGAAAAAAAATTCTTTCACGAAAATGAGCATAAACGGAACATAAACACTAGTGAAACGTTTAAAATATAGCGCGCACTGTATGAAATATTTAAGACGATTATTAAAAAAATAAGTTAATCTAAATTGTCGCAACTTCGAGAGGAACACATATATAAGCATCCGGCAATTGCGAGATGCTTATGTTTCTTCGAGGTTAAAAAATGTCAAATATCGTTCACAACGAGCAAAGGCGTCGCTATAATATTATCCTCGAATGATGATGATTTAGCCGTCTTTTTAATCCGTCGTAATTATAACGGAATAGACATTCTCCAATCGCTATGTAGAGTTCCCCCGCATCCTTGCATACACTCACACATTCACTAGCGCGCGCGCACACACAGTCCGTCTAGTAATAATATTCGTGAAAATATATTTTTATTACAAAAGTATAAAAAGAATAATTCAAAGGGTGAAAATCGAATCAGATCGGGTGATTACACTCGGCTAGAATGGATTACATAAAACCTCGGAGAGGCGTCGACGTATTTGATATCGGTTACGTAACATTTCGGATTCATCCATTTGACGATGTATAATCATTGGACGTCATTCGGACAATTTCTCGGAATCGTCGACAGCGAAATAATAATAAACCAGTATAGAGTATTAAGAAAAATAATAAAGACGGAGAAACCGCATATATCCGTATCAGTCAATAATAATCGGCTGTGTTTATTCGAGTTAAAATTGTCTATTATACATTCAGCTATCCCAGTAACCTAATACACTGTGGAGTGGTTAGTTCTCTAAAACCAAATTCTTCATTTACAAGAATATGGCTTTCTGATGAAAACTTTCGCACCCGACTAAGTATATATATTTTTTTTTTGCTAATTTACAACGAGATAGATATTTATATTTGACGCATCTTTATCAGGTTTAGAATAATAACTTTACCTATTTTCCAAATTTACGAGAATGCTATTTATTAATTTGATTAAATAAAATATCGCTTTAGAGTGCAAGTTTTTTAACCATTGTTGCAGAAATTTCGTCCATACCGGATGTTTTATTCCTCGAGGGTTTAATGTGTTTATCAACTTCAGAAAACGTACAAAGATGTTCTACTGCCAAGGTTTCGAAGCTGTTTTTTTAGTTTCTTTTCTTACTTTATATAATTTATCGGTTTGTTTACGAATGTTTGAAAAATCGGAAGCAAACACTTTTAAATTTATTACTTAATTTATAAAACAGTGATTAGTTGCTGAGATTTCGCCGATGTTGGTAATAATGTGTTACCGAACCCGTCATTACTAAAACAATTACACGCCGTACGTTTAAAACCATCTATAACGATAGTGCGTATTGACCGAATAGTAAATTTTAAGTTATCTTCAAAGTGCAACTTTATTTTCGGTTATTAGGTCGTTAAATGTAACTTACACTGTTTATGAATAAACAAAGTAACACAGGCTTCGTGTCGGATAATATTATTACCAATCGAAAAGTGATTTTTAATTGTAGCGTCCTTTTTTCTCGTTGAATTGGCATCCCAGACTAACAACTTTAATTGTTTTTTTTTTTTGTTTTATTACCAATGTTTGTTGGCTTTTTTAAATTTTATTATTTTTTTCCCTCTTTCATTTTAAAGATGTACTTTCGGTAAACTCTTTTAAATGTTTTATCGTGATTTGCAATTCCCTTTACAACCAGCAAGTTACGAGTAAAGTCATTCTTGTTTACCGTAAGAAATTTTTCTAACCGAGATGCTTACGGTAAACAAGAATGACTTTACTCGTAACTTGCTGGTTGTAAAGGGAATTGCAAATCACGATAAAACATTTAAAAGAGCTTACCGAAAGTACATCTTTAAAATGAAAGAGGGAAAAAAATAATAAAATTTAAAAAAGCCAACAAACATTGGTAATAAAAGAAAAGAACAACAATTATATCTGAATAATCAAGAAAAAGGATCGAGTTTTCCCGTAGGAGCAAAGTAAACAACAGCGGTTTGGTTAAACGGATAGGAAAATTTCAACCAGGATGAAGGAGCGCGAAAGCACCGAAGGAGCATTCGGCGACATAAAAGGTTGAAATACTTGCAAATTGAACCTATAAGTCGCCAATAGAACGAAATACTAAAACAGAAACAACTTTAACCGAGCGGATGGCTTCCAGCTTTACCTGTTGACTGATTTCCGGTTTTTAAACAAGACCCATGTAGTCAAGTTCAAAGACGACAACACTGTTCTGGATATACACCAACAGTGAAGGTTAAAAATTTAATTCAATTGCTCTGATGAAGCAAAAGCGTTAGCTAGATCAACCGTTTTAACGGTAGATCAACCATTTTTTGAATGTCCCTACCGCAATACCGTTATTACCAAAATATTTTTCCAAAATTTATGTTAATTCAATTCCGGGTTTTCCCCCCTATATTTTGAATACTTAAAATGTCCGCTAATTATTTTTTCAACCGCCATTCAACTGATTACACTTTAGTATATTAATTGAAGCGTGTTATGTGGAATTATAGTAAAGAGAGATAGTATCAGCATCAAAGTTGGACACGTCAAAGTTAGATGGTTCAATAGATATGCGGCGAAATATAAAAGAAAAAATAACAAAGATCATATTCGTCAGTTGCAGCTGACTTTTGATGTCGCAGTCGGCTCGACACAAAACACGATATAAATTTTGAAGTGAAACTGTATATATGGAGCTAACTCCCAAAACGAGCGAGCAAATGTGCCAGCGAACCGAATTTAAGGACGGATGTATATATATATATACCGTTCGCATGTACCGCACTACCAACACCCGCATTTCAAACCACGTTTTGTAGTGTTAGACATGTTGGCTTATACACATACATAAGCTTATTCTTTTTTATATATATATATATATATATATATATATCTGTCAAAACTCTATATCGAATTTAGTTAAAACGTCTTTAAGTTTCACTTCTTTCCTGCACTCTGAGGCACGGACGTTGTTTTTTTTTTTATTTTATACGTTTACAATCGAGTGCTCGATAATTTATTATTAATAAAGACAAACGATAATATTTTGTAATTTTGGGATGATTCCAGAAATATCGTATTCCATCGTTTGTACAACTTTTTAATTCGGAGCATTTGGCAATACTGCGAAATATTATTAGTCACTTTCGTTTTTAAACGTACTCGTTGATTTTGATATCGATTTTGTTACGCTTTTCTTTTTTTTTTTTTTCATTTTTAATTTTCACTCCCTTTTTCATTTTAAAGATATACTTTCGGTAAGAAAATTTTTTAATTACTCGTGGTTTCCGAAAAAACCGGTTTACCTACTTTCAGTCTGGAAGTCCACTAAACGGTACGTGAAATTTTAATGCTAACAGAATTTTTTATTAACCGACGATTGACGTGAAATGTCTTAATTTTAAATAAATACATCGAGAAATTTATCTGGAGTTTTGTATAAAATTTATTATATAATATACGAGACTGAAACGGTTCAAATACATTCTAATTACAATCCGAGACGATGTTCGAAACGGAATTGAAATATTTATCAACGCATTCAAGATGCGAAAATTAGTCCGAAATCGAAAATTACGTTCGCCCAATAAAATAAAAACGACGGGGGCGTATAAATTCGTTTAATAATATAAATACAATAGTTTACGTTAGTGGCAGCTAGTAGGTAATAATAATGTAGGCGTAAAAATGTTTTAAACGATTTGTACGTTAGAAATTTATAAAAATGAAACTCGTTCAATATCCAAAACGACTTAAATATCTATTTTCTGACATATTCCGGCCGATTTTTCGAATTATCATCTATAAACGACCGTATCGCGTCCACTATTATAATATCTGTACGATAATTATTATTTTTACAAAAATTTTATTCGCTTTTATTTCAGGAGAAATCGTAATTTTTTTATATTAAATATTCGACCCGATAATTTGTTGTTTTTCGTTTACTATTTCGTGTACCAAAAAAAAAAAATTATCTAATTATTGAGACGAACACAAAACGAAAATGTCCGGCCTACGAATAATATTAATAATTAATAAATAAATCGATTAAATATCGAATTTAACGAATACCTAGAATTTATTTCGACGTTCATATTAATAATAAAGGAATAAAACGATTTATTTTAGAAATTAATTAACGAACGAAAACCGCCGATTTTGGTTTATAAATCGAGAAATGTTATCAATACGAGATGGTCGAAATTTAATGTAAAATTCGAATTAATTATACGGCGCGACGAAAAAAGGAACTTTAATAAATAAAGGAGGAAAAATAATTCGAACGACGTAATTAACTTATATAGCGGTAAATCGTATTACTAGCAGTAGCAACGGTTTTTTTTATCCGACACGAAATATCGAATTCGTTACTTATCGTTACTACAAATATTCGACTCGAAATATCGATTTCCTTACTTTCGAACGCCTATATCGTTACTACAAAATTACTACATGCCTTTTTTTCCGACTCGATATGTCGAATCCGTTACTTACAAATGCCGTACATCGTTACTACAAATTCGAAAATAACCTGTATGAACTAGCTCTCGGATAAACACTGGCATATTTCCGTATTCAGCGACGATTTAAGGTGTGCGCGCGACCTGTTTCGCGTAAACTTTAAAAGAGGAAGCGTGATGATGTAAATTACTATATCGGAATTTGTGCGAAATTTTTACGAAATCGCAGGGAAAATGACGAAATAATCAGAAATAAACAATCGCTACACGAACGGTTAGTCGGTCATTTTCGTTAGAAATTCCTATTTTCGAACGATATGTTCTGTTTTACATCGGAATTCGTACCGAACTGATGATATTTGATAAATGAAAATTAAAATAACACTTTCAAGATTTGAAGATTAGCCGAAATTGAGAACAATGCGAATTCTAATCAGATGTAATAACAGCATAACGTGAACTATATAATAACAAACGCAAGCGAATATGATACTCTAGACAATATTGTTTTTAAAAAAAAAGGGATTTTGGGGAATGAAGTAGCGATAGGGCAGCTCATTCTATACAGTGTTCCCCTACAACCTATAAAGCCTCGCAGTCCGCAGTACTAAACACATCCCTTAAATACTTCTTCCGCTACAAATGGCAACAGAGGTGAAATTCATACCACCATAATTTCCTTCTTGCCATCAAATCCAATGTTTAACCCGTTCCAACTACATAGTACTCAGCAGGCTCCGCCTTGGTCACATCTCTCTCATGACCATCTTTTCAACGTACCAACCCGTCGGCTTTTTGCCCCTTCTGTTTACTCCCAAACCCCTCTCTTATCTGCCATATTTTTTACTGTACTGCCCTACACTGCTCCCTTAAATATCCATCCACATACTCTATCTGCTTTCCTTTCAACTATTCCCTCAGTTATACAGTTCCTTTCATCTTCCAACCTCAGTTACTATACATCTAACTGTTAAATCACCAGTAATAGCCTCGGTAGTTAAACACGGCACTATTAAAAAAAAAAAAGTTTGAAAGTAACGAAAGTAACGAGTAATATAAATATTTAGTAACGGTATTTTCTCGTTACTTTTACAGCGCTAAGAATTAGAATAGGAGTAACGTTCCAGAAATTACACAAACACGATGTTGTGTAATGTTTAACGGAGATGACTATTTTTTATTTTTTTTTTTCAAACAAAAAAATAATTAAGTATTATTACACGAACACATTCGGTGGTACGTAAAACAAGGAATTAAATTGTAAGCGTGGCAACGTTTATATTTATCATGTTAAATAACAAGTTTTCCCTTAATTTCATTTAATTAATTTTATTTTACGTTAAAATTAAAACGCGTTAACGAAATATATAGCGTGTTTTTACTAATAATCGACTATTCATATGCAACGCGTAAGTATTTGTGTATAAATCAATTTATATCGGGTTAGATAAGTCGGTGTTGTCGAATCGACATTATTTTTCATTCCTTTTCAAAGTTCCTTATATATTTATTGTAAGTCGCACACACACACACACACACAAGCTCGTAAATATATATATATATATATATATATATATATATATATATATATATATATATGCGATATCGTTTAAAAAGTATTATAATTTTCAAATGTAAATTTTAAGCATCTTGCGTTTACAATGTCGTCCTAAAATTATTTTAATAAATAATTACAGCTGCGTGTTTTTTTGTCTTCCTTTCGTACATATTGCGATAATTTTAATTGTATTCGAAATGTCAATAACTTTAGTGCAGGTTTCTCGGCATTTGCCAAGTCATTTTCCTAAGCATTCGAATTGCAGTTCACTAATTTTGCAAACTAAATTTCATTTTGCCGAAAACAAAATAAAGGCCGACATGATGATTTGTATTTTTTTTTAACCTTTTTCACGTATTAAAAAAAAAAAAAAACATTAATTGATTTCCTTTTTTATCTTTAATCATTTGTAACTAGCCAGAAGTGGATATCCAACAAAAGGCTTCAGTGAGCAAGTCACCTGTGCGAAGGATACACCCCATTTTAAGTTATCCTACTTGTTACTGGACTAAGTCTACGATCCTTGTCCTCCTCACTGAGCTCCAGCTGAGTATGTAGGAGCTAATTCGCCAGCTCGTTAGGATGATGCTGCAGATGCCTTAGCAATTTTTTGTATTTCTTCTTGCAGTCGACACGTGTCCAGTTCCGAGTGAATTACACGGCTACCACGGAGCTGAATATTTGTTTTGTAATCTATGTATTTTATCTGTATTTGACTTTTTTGTACAACCCTATAATTATGCACCATTCATATGGGTTTCAGCATGGTTTTGTATAAAACTATCCGTTAACTCGAGATAGTTTCTAATCTGGCTCCTTTAGAAAAAAAAAATATTTTCGATTTTTAATGGTGTAGAAGTGAAAAAGTTTGTAAGGTCGATATATCTGTAGCTAGAATGATAAATCATGTGAACCGTCATTTTAGTTTATTTTTCATTTCTGTTTTCTACGTTATTTTTTAGTTGAAGGAGAAATAAAGACGACGTTTAGTCCTACTGAAATTAGCACACAGAAAGTTCCTTAAACGAAAAATATTCATAAACTTCACCAGTTTGGCGAATTTATTTTGAAAAACGTTTAATTATCTCTTATAACGCCAAATTATTTAAGTAAAAGTGTGTCGTATTTGTAAGCTTATATCTGTGATTTCGTATATTTCTCATCATTTATGACATAAACAAATTTTTATAGGAAATATTATAAGCATTTTTTTTTAATGACCTTTTAAATGCCCAAAAATGACGAAAATTACTTTTCAAACGCCGAAAAATCCGCACTTTAGTAGTAACAAAAAACCACACACACACACACACATATATATATATATATATATATATATATATATAAATTAAATATACTATGTACATTTACATAAACTAACCACGATCACAATGGCACTGGAAATAATATTTTTCACCGATCACTTTCGGTACGGTATTTTCGAACAGAAACACATGTGCTCATCCCTTTATGTTTTTCGAAGATTATTAATTAATTCTCTTCCTTTACGATAAATATTTATATATTAAAATTTTCTAAAAATTAATGCGACGTAAAATGTAGGAATGTTATTTATATATCGTATTTTTTTTTAATCGGGTCAATTTTTAGGTTAAATAAAACCAAAAATTCTTCTTCAACTTTTATATTTAAATTCGTCGTTTCGATACGATGATGATGATAATAATAATCGATTACTAAATAAGTCGAGAGCGGATCGTTCGAAATTTTCAAACGAGCAAATTTCGCTGCCAGCTTATTCTAAATTTCATCACCATCATCTTCGTCATAATTCCGATGATAATGATAATTATTATTATTATTATTAATCAGTAAAAATTTTCCAAAGCTTTCAACAATTCCGAACCTTGTAACAACGTTCCGTCGGCTGGCGCGTTTACGGCGTAATCTTGTTCGGTTAGTTCAATTAACGACGGTATTCGACTGCTGTTCGGTTCTAATAGGTCGACTACTCCTCTAGGCGACGGCGGCGGTGGCAGAGGTGGGGGCAAATCTTTCTTCAATCTGACTCGATGTACAGCGTCTGTGATCGTTCGACTAACAACTCCGTTAAACGATTGGAAGGTTAACGGCGAATCGGACGAAACATTTCGCTGTTTATCATTGGAATGATAATTGGAAATGATTTCATCGCCAAACTTTTCATCCTGCACGCAGTTATCATAACACATTATATATGTGTATATTTAATTATATATATATATATATATATATATATATATATATATGTATAGGGTAGAGGTATCGCTCGAAGAAGGAAGGGAAGGAGGAGAGAAGATGAAAGGACAGAACTATCGGCTGATTGAAGAATCGATGTTGGAGAATTTTGTAGGCCAATAAAAACAAACGCCGATGACACTAATTAAAAAACTATAAGAAATACGCTGAAACCTGACTGTCGTTGGAATCGAATGGTAAACTTCAACGTAACGACATTACATCTACAGGATACCGAAGAACGTATTTTATTCTTCAAACGATCGATTTTTTAAACTCTATAGACGCCATTTCAGTTCTCAAACATATTGATGTAGTCGTACAAAAGCCAGTTTATCGGTGCTGTGAATTCGCATCATTACGAGCGACTCGAGTGACGTCAGAATTGTGTATAATTTGTATTCAGTTCGGTTATTCTCTTTTTTAGGAATTAGCGTCTAGTGTCCGGAGAAAGAGTTCGTTTACAAGGAAATACGGATGTAGTACTATTGTTATTTCTGTTTTGCGGTTTTTTGTCGATTTCATCGAGATCCTTCTTTTTCGCGATCAACAATCACCTCGGGCTGTGGTTTATCAATTTATCTCAAAATGCCGCGAAATTCGCCTTATTAGTCTGTTATTAGTCGTTCTCCGAATATTCGCGTCAAATAACAACAATCTTCTAAAAGCTTTTCTACTTCCGCATACAGTTTTTATCGGTTCTGTTTCAGAACGTCTACGCTTCTTCTTTCGGGGTCGAGAATTTTTCTTATCTTTCTCATTTTTTTCTCTTTTCGATATTTCAATTTTTCCGATGTCATTTTAAGCGCATTCGACTGCATGTAAACAATCCGGTGGTTTAATATACGTCTGATCCTGTGCGCCATTTATTGTTGTAATTTTTCCTCTCATTTTCAACACCTATTATTCAATCCATTTTCTTGAATAACCTCAAGTATCTGAAATTTGTTTTTTACTGTCCCGTATTTCGTGTTCACGTATCGATCCTAGTCGTTTATTTAATTAAACAAACTTTTCTTCGTACGGAACCGAAAAATTAACGACGACGATAATTTCACAAAATGAACCAAAATAAAAAAAAAAAACCCTACGCGAAATTGATCATCTTTTCGATTTTCGAAGAGAAAGTTAAATTAAACTCGTAATATATTCGCTAGATTGGAAATCGTCACACGGATTTAAATTTGACGATATCGAATTTTCGCTAAAAAATAAAATGACGTCGATAGAATTTCGATTTATTCGCGTCTTGTTCATATACTTTTAAAAAAATCAGCAAAGCGAACGATTAAAATCATCAAAATGAACTAAATACGCGCATACTAAAATTATAAATACGCGCGATTACTTACCGGAATAAATAAATAATCGTCCGCCGTGCCGGTTACAATCAATACAAAAAGATTTTTTAGCACATATTCGGTCGTCCGTCCGTTTCTTAAAATATCAAATCTTGTCCAGCATAAAGGACGAAGAATGGAACAACATTTTCAAATCGTAAATAATAAATAAATGTTTTTTATAGGATCGTTATCGAATAGACGTGTGAAATCGGAAAATCGAGTTTTTATATTAAAAATGTCGCGATAACCGACATAAAAGAAGTCAGAATATAACCTCTTTATTTATTTTTATTTTGTTTTTTAAAATGACGATAATAAATTACAAAGACATCCGCGACTGATGTTTAAACAAGATTAAAGAAGAACATTATAAATTTGAAATATGTAAATTTCGTCCCCGTTCGGAAATCGACAAAAATTCACTATCACAGATCACAGAAGATTCGGTATTCTTTCCATGTACCGAATATCGAAATAGCGTCGAATGATTTTTAAATTCGTTTAACGTGGTAGGAATTACGATACGATTAAAAGCGTTCGATCGACATTCTAAATATGAGTAAAGCTACGTCAAATTCGAGATTCTCGGAAAACATTATTTATTATACTTCGCCCGAAAAAATGCAATCGTCATCACGAGATTCCAACAAGGTCACACTCCAATATGACGCGAAAGCTTCTATTCTGACAACCTATCACAGTATTTTTTGCCAAACTACAATTACAAACATTTAGTCGCAAACTTTATCTTCAAATTTAATTTTTCGTTCCTCTGCGAAATCCGATATGATGACCATCGCGAAAAAACATCGAACTAATTAATCTACTCTAATCGATTTAATTTTATCCGCGCTTCTAAGCTAGGCGACATGTACACGGTGCGTTATTAAAAAAATAATAATAATACGAATGAAGTAATCATCATTATCAATCGTTCTGTTCATAGAGGAACGTTCTGACAAACAAGCCAGTAAAAGATCACCTGTCGCCATTTTTCTCTGTTCTCGATGACTTTCATTAATTCGGGTAAGGACAACTTTGTCGCAGCTTTAATGCCGTCTAATAGTCTCTTAGTCTTCGACATCTCTTACCATCCATTTTTCCTTGTATGATCTTCTCTAATCCGTTTCGCTTCATTACATGCCCAAATAATTTAAGGCTCTGATCGGCATAGGGAATACATATCGGCTATATGCACATTTGTAATTGAATCATTAGTTCTATGATCTTCTCCACGGTATTCTCACCATACATAGCCGGATCAAACGTTTCAATTTTTTGGCATGATGCTGCGCCGTTATTAGTAAAATATTGAGTGTACCGGCGTTTTTATTGATTTTTCACTCGGCATGTTATTTTATGATCCTTCCCTATTTTCGTGAGTCTACTCAAACCGTTTTTCCTATTCTACGTTTAATTTCTATCTCACTATATCCATTAATAGTTATATTTGCACAAAGATAATCATTTCTACGTCAGTCATCAAGTTCAATTCTTGTGGCAGTTTACGCACCCCATCCGCTTCCATTATTGTGCATTTAAGTCATTTTAATGCGAGACTGGTCTTTTCGTGCTAAAGTGTTTCGACTCTGTGCGAGAATGTGGTCTGTTATTTTTCGTAGGAAGTAATAACAGGGTAAAAAAAAAAAAAAAAAAAAAAAAAAAAATAAAAAAGTTAGTCGATATTCTTGTAATTATACTTAACAAGATGCGATCGCGTTTTTATAAATTATCTTCGATTTTTTGACATTGAAATTTTGTTCTACAGTCGGATAATATTTTTTTTATTATATATATATATGTATATAAATTTTCATAATAAACCGCAACAGTTCACCGATGGTGGAAATTTACACTTTTAGTGGAAAATTTGTTTTTCTATACTGATAACCTCTCCTGAACTTTGATCAAACTTGCAGGTGTAATATAAAATCTTCGTATGCTATTCGATAAGCAAGATATCTCTATACGGATAAAAAACATCGAATGCACCGTAGTAAACGTAGAAAGTAACCTTCTAAAATCGAGAAACAAAATATCGATAGTATTTGTTCTACAAGGCCATTTCAGTCTGTAAAATTATTTTCAGTTTCTTCGTAAATAGTCTATTCCGAGTTTCGTGAAATTACATCAACAAATACAATTGACTCGTATATACTAACTGTATTTATCACCGTATTAGACAATCATCACTGTGACTTCGGTTCTTTCATACGGGGTTCTCACTAGCGATTTTGAAATAATACAAATCCAGTTTTTCCACGCGTTATTTTTTTAATCGTGTAACTCTTATATTCGACATTTTTAGTCTATTAATTCTACCTCAATCTTCTTCCAAGTTTGTTACCTGTGCTCCTTAGACAATATAATAACGTAATTTGATTTCTACGCTTCATCAAACCCTATAATATAACAATCGTATTCCCGTTTCATAATCACGCTTTATTATACAGCGCGAAAATTAAATTAAACAAAAAACTAGTATATATATATATATATATATATATATATATATATATATATATATATATATATATATATATATATATATATGATTAGCAGGTGTTCACACCGTCAAAAATCGCACAAAAGAAGGAAGAAGGAAAGCAGATCAGTATGAATGTGCACACTGCAGTTATAAATTTAAATAAGATTCAGACATTGAATTATTTAACAGAAACAAATACAAATATCACTAGAAAAGACATGCATACTTGAGTTAGAATGTATATATATATATATATATACATTCAAATAAGTAAATAATACAAAAAATATACCATTGGGATAATTTAAAAAGTTTAACACGATGTAGCGTAAGAAAATTACCTAAATTTTAATCTAAGATCAGTGTAGGGAAAGACATGAATGTATTTTTAGCTAATACTCGTCGATTTTAAATAACGATATATTCTATATTAATAAAAGCATTTTGCATCGAAACTAATTCCAAAGAATAATTATATAATTAACAGTCGATTTTTTTGACCATCTTTCGGATATTTTTGAAAATTAATAAAAAACCATACACACACACACACACACACACACGAGAACCAAAAACAATGAGCGAGAGAGAGAAAATTGAAATCGGCGAAACATTCGGTGTAATTTATGTAAGTAAGGAAAATAAAATAATAAACAAATTCACCTACGAGTAACGTTTAATTTTTTAACTAGACTATAGTATTTAACATACGCTTAATACGTAAACAGTGTAGCCGTTTTTACGACATAAAAATACACGGGATAGTTTAAACGTTTTTTTTTTTTTTTAATTTCTAAATGCATTTAAATATAAATAAATTTATCGTCGTCGTTCATTGAGTATGTACTCCTTGTCTTAATTGAAAGTTTCGTCCGACAATTGACAATTACCACGTCGTCATCAATTATTACCCACATATATATATAAATAACATTATACTCCGAACGTCAGCGATACGATTTTCACACTGGAACCATAACCGATCTTGTTTTGAGTACGATAAAAAACACTATCATCGATATATATATATATATACATAAAACTACCGCAAATATTGTCCGGCACGAACAAATAATAAATCGCGTCTATTATGTAACGTATTCATTTGGTTCTGTAACTAATCATAGGTAGTTGAAAATTCAACGTAGTATGCGAAGTAGAAGATGCTAATAATTTTCGATGATAATTATTAGCCTGATTGTTATAACCGTTTTTATTACTATTATTATTATTATTATTAGTGAAATTTTTATTAACGGAATTATTAGTTTTACTGATACATACATATCCGGCATTTAGGTCGCATCCGTTAACTAACAAATTCATCAGTACGCTGTCTGTCTGCTTAAATCTGCCAGCCGCCGCGTTACCGTCCACGCCTTTATTATTATCTTCGTTCTTCAAACGGAAATCATCGTCGCTATCAGCTTCGTCCGTTACTTTATTAGCGCGACCCGTTAAACTATTCGTTTGATGATGTTGATGTCTTACAAGTTGCTGTTTACTACGTTTCCAACCGCCATTTACTCCGTTATTAGAACGGCCGCCGTTATTATTATTATTATTATTATTATTCTGGTGATTATTATTACTACCATCGCCGTTACTGTTACCGTTACCGTTATTATCGTTATTATAACCGTTACAATCGCTGGAGTCGGAAAAGGTACGCTTATTACCGATCAATGTCGAAGTAGACGGCCTTTTTCTATCGATTCCGGATTTTAAAACGCCGCTACTAACGTTATTACTATTGACGTACGAGTGACCTGTAATAATAATCAATCAATATATTTCAGGAAAATAAAGTTATAAAAGTAAACGTTAGATATATATATAATGTTCGCAAATGCGTATCGTGTGCACCAGTAGCGAGCTAAATCAGATATAAATTCAAACTAGTCATTAGTTGTGTAACGCAAGAGTAAGCGAGGAAATATTTAAAATGTAAAATATAAAATAGAGCCTTTTCTTATTATTAAAACCCATATAGGAACATAAACAACGATAAGTTAATATAAAATTGTATACATTAATACATAAAACCAGTGCACCAACTTATAATACAAGTGTGAATGTATTAAATATGTCGTGCGAAATTAAACAGTTAAAATTAAAAATTCATATAAGAACAAGAACAGTGATAGATCTATATATAATATAAACAGGTGTACAAATTAATACATAAAACCAATGTGCCAGCTTATAATAGAAGTGTCAGTGTACGGATTTTTTTATACTAAATATATTATGTGAAATCAAACAAAGTAATTAAAAAAATTAATGCATAAAACCAGTGTGCCAGCTTATAATAGAAGTGTCAGTGTAATAATTTTTATATTAAATATATCCTGTGAAATTAAAACAAAGTAATAATAATAATAATAATAATAACGATACCAATGTGCGAATTACGTTATAATAAATAGCACGATCGAAATTATTATTATTATTATTAATATAATATATATAAAATTAAGTTAGATATGTGATCGCTTCGCTGCAACTGGTTATATTTTTTGGACGTAACAATTAGAAACGTAATAAAATATAAATAATAGTAAGGAGAAATTACAAAGAGAAAAGAGAAGTATATGGATTACTATTTTAAAATTATATATATATATATAAGAAAATTGCAAATAGCGATGGGACCAAGTCCTAAGGTTCGTCCTGAAGCATATCATATATGGGGGAGGGTTCTATTCAATTAATTTAGTAAAATTATTTTTATTACACGTATTCTTATCTGCAATATCGCGATTAAAATTATTATTAATAAGTTAACCGGAAATAGTAGCACAAACCCCAATGCCCAAAATTATTGTATTAAAAAATTGTTCTGAAATAAATAAATATATATATATATATATACACATATAAACAGAAATTTAAAAGAACGAATAATTTGTTCAATTTAATCCGTGTAAATACGAAGAGTGTGAGAAAATGTAAAAATTAAAAAAAAAAATTATATATAATATGTGCAAATATATATATAAAAAAACATGGTTTTATAAGATTTTTTCTTTCATGATATGTACATGTCTTAGAGATTTAAACAAGATTCGTGAAAAATGACGCATAACGTTGCCTATTCAACTGTGTCCGGTTGTTTTATTAAATAATTATTACAATTTAATCATACATTTGACGAAAAGTGCCGACTCTCAAGCCATTATCGAGTGAATACAAAAAATAAAATAAAAAAATATATACAATTTATAAAAATATAAAATGTAAAAAATATTACTTTACATATGCAATTTAAAAAAATCATCAAAGCGATAAATTTGTAAAAATAATTTAATAACGAATGTGATAAACAACATCAACAATTATACGTCTAATAAAATAAACAGTTTATATCGCTGATTGTTAATTGTGTTGTTTATCATATTCACTGTCAGTTTATTTTACAAACACCGTTTTATTCCTTCAATATTTTTTTCTGTTTTAAAATGGTTTATCTAAAGTAATATTTTTTACAGTTTACATTTTTATATTTCATTTTTTTTTATATTCACTTGATAAGGGACTTAACAGTCGAAAAGCTTTGTAATTTGTAATGAAGAAAAATTTTTTAATGATTTCAATTTCTTGTTTGTTGTTTATATTTTTAATCATACGTGCTTCATATATAAATTCTTATATTTAATGTTCATTATGGTGTACACTTGATAATGACGTAATTGTCGTAAAGCCTCGTTAAAATATAAAGTTTTATAGTGAAGTTATTAACTGTTTTTATTTTGTTTTCTTTATAATCTATAAAATTACTATTCTCCAATACTATATATATATATTAGATAGATAGATAGAAAAAGAGAATTTTACTTGCGCATGCACATACACATACACACACACATATATATATATGTATATATAATACACATATTGGTGCTTCGTTGTTTTTGTTATTAATAGCATTAAGACAAGCGTTTTTTGAGATCGTCACACGTATTAAATACACCTTGTTAGATCACAGGATGAAGTGTTACGTAACGATAATTTGAATGTTGGTGTAGGACGAGACAGAAAGTAATTAGCTGCTCAAAAACATGTTGGAAGAAAAAAATGGGGGGGTCGTTGAACAAAGAACGAGCGGACGAAATAATTGTTACGTTTAAGCTCGTGCAACGTCGACTTTAAAATTTGTTCTATAAACTTGGTTCTGCGAATTGTGTTTGATACTGGTAATAAAACTGTTCGTAGTGGTAGACTATTGGTGGTTCTGAAGAAAAAAATAACAGTTTGACGCGCGGAAAAAGAATGTGTCGGTGAAAGTAGGACAGCCTGTATAAATATTAAAAAAATAAAAATAACGTGAAACGATCTGCATCGCAGGATGTCGATAGCGGTGATGGTGCATACTGTTGACAAAGCAACTTTTACACATCTTATAATTAAACAGGTCAACGTGTTGTCGATTATCGACCACATCTACCGTTAAGAATCTACGTGGCAATTATTTCATTAATAAATAAATTAAATCTTTTTTTATTTTGCTTAGTTATTACGTATATGTATGAGCTACTGCTTGTATACGTGTGTGTATGTGTGTGTGTGTGCGTTATGCACGCAGGTTTATGTTGGTAAAAGACATACATACATATATATATATATATATATATATATATATATATATATATAAATTCGCTGAAACTCGTATATCGTATTATTATCATTTTTTTATTATTTAGCATAACTGTAATAATTTTGTACAATCGTATATTGTATTATTATCTTTTTTTTTATTATTTTTTATTTAGCAAAACTGTAACAATTTAGTACAATAGTATATGGTATTATTATCTTTTTTTTTATTATTTTTATTTAGCAGAACTGTAATAATTTAGATTTTTAAGTTTCGTTACTCGCAAATTATTTGCTATTTGATATTGTTCTATAACGAACAAACACGATGCAAAATTTACTTTGATCTGATAATATAATCGTCATTGTATATATATATATATATATATATATATATATATATATATATATATCACGATAAGCCTTTGTCTATCCACTTCTGCATAAAGGTTTTCCCTGTATTCCACCGACTTCTGTCTTGGGTTTTCCTTAATCAATTTTTCCCAGCTAGCTTTACTATATCACCGCTTCACTGGCATTACGTGTTTCCTTTTTCTACCCAACGGCCACCATTATAAGATCCGCTATTGTCTTCTCTTCAAACTACGAGCCTAACTACATTTTGTTATAGCCATCCGCTCCACGGCATCATCTAACCGTGTTTGATCACATATGCCTTTTTTTAACGATCTGATAATCTTATATTCAGCCTCATGTGCAGTCTAAACTTTTCTTATCCTTTTTAAATTTTTGTTTTTGTGTATCACCATGTTTCCGAAACACTATATAAAAATCCGAAGTATACATTGGTTATATACAGTGAACTTCTCGTAGTGAATTGCAACTGAAATTATGAGGTCGGTATGTGGAGTATTGTGAACACTCCAGAAATAAATGTCGCAGTATTAGCACAATGGTGCATCTGTTTTATTTATAATGTAACCATGCGTTACAGTGTGACTAATGCAAAGACGAGATAGGTAAAAAAAAAATTTCCAAGGAAAAGGATGAGAACGCATAGTTCTAAGGTGATTTGTTGTAGGAATAACATTCCACAGAACGCAAAAGTTTTTATTTGCTTTTCGTTTTGATGAAAGCGATTGTATCAGATTCGGATATAGGAGTTAATTGATACGGTTTAATAGTGGCTGCTACTTTAGCTATTTTATCTGTTAATTCATTTGATGGAAACCCTGTATGACTTGATATCCGTAATAAGATTATATTAAGAGTTTACAGTATAAGAGATTCAAAATTTTTACGGCAACAGGATGTAATTTGGTAGAGAAGAGACAGAATCGGAACATATTGCAAGATTTTTGCGATTTTCAGCGAGTTTACTCGATAAAGACGCAATTATTGAAACGGTTCGCGTCTAATATAATTATTAGCGATTTAATTTTATTATATTTTTATCTTTCATTGAAACTGATACGTAATGTAGTGATTTTTAAATAAATAAATCACGAGATTCTTTATTAGAAGACTAAAATTTAGCGATTTTAACTACTTTTTTGTTATTATTATACGTATATATTTATACATACATACATAAAATATATTTGTGTGAGTGGAAATGGTTTCTTGTTAAAACACAAAATACTAATTTCGAAGTTAAAAATTTTCGCATAATCGATAATTACTTACGTACGAAATCCGGCTTCAGTCGAAATGCAAAATAATAACGATTTCCATTCGAAAATATTATGTTTTATATAATACTAGTATTAATTAGTACAAAAAAGAGAGAAAAAAGAAACCAAATGTACAAAAGATAGAAAAGAAATAAACATAACGATTGACGGTGAACAAGTAAAACCACAAAAATATTTAAGTAATATTGTTGGAGAAGATGGAAGTAGTAAACAAGATATAACGGAAAGAATTGCGCGTTTAATAAAGAAGCTTATTTACATAAAAAAAAAAATATATCCAAATGGAAACGAAGAAAAGATTTATTCAAATATTCATACGGGGTATACTGATGTATGTATGGGCTGGAAACGTGGAATTTGAATTAAAAAATGACCAAGCAACAGAATGGAAAGACGGTGTCTTGAACGGAAATGATAAGATATGAAAAAATATTAGAATGAGTCAATGAAAAAAGAAGTATAATAAGAACACTAAAAACAAGGAGACTTAAATTGATTTTATTTATGTATAATATATATATATATATATATAGAAACAATGAATATACTAAGTAAAAATAATAGAAGGAACCGTGGAAGGGAAAAAACCCAAAGGAATACAGAGGCAGAAATAAATAAAACAAATACAAGGAGATATAAAAGCATAGAACTAAGTATGAAAAAAATGGCTGTATACAGAAATTTTTAATCATGGTTGTCTACCAATCTATTAAAGATCGAGGAACTAAGAATTAAGATTAATTAGTAATTTAACTCACCTCTTTTACCGTTATAAACGTTAGTACCGCCGGGATAGCGACGTTTAAATAAATTAACGGCGTTGTTATTTTTAGTAGCGACGTTGGTAACCGTTATATTAGCGGTAACGGTTTTATCGCGATCGTATAAGCCGCAATTAAGGCGATCATGACGTTGATCGATATTATGATTATCGTTATCGTTTATTCGTCTACGAACGGATAATGTAGTAGTAGCGCCGTTGTTTTTAATTCGATCATCGTCGTTACGATCGCGATTTTGACTATTTCCACCGACGGCTATACGTTTGATGTCGTTTAAATGATCGAGTTCGAGCGCGTCTTTTATTAAACTAGAACTTTCGTCGTCGTAATTACTGAACGGCGATAACGATTGATCGTCCTCTCTCAAAAGTTTAGCCAAACTAGACGAACTCTCTAAATTCGGCGATAAAGAACAATTCGAACGCGGCGAATTTGACAACGAAGACCTGCAACAACGTAAACACATACATTTTATTAAAAATCTTTATATACATACACACACATAAACAACAAACACGTCGTTACGAAAAACAAAGTCTAAATAATTAATTCGTTCGTCGCGTATACTTTAATTAATCCTTTTTTTCGCACGTTATTCATTTTAATCTAATTTAATATCCATAAATCGAACATTTTTACCTGATTTATTAGCAGGAAAAAATAATACAACACGTATCGCGTTTACGCAAGCACACATATATCATCGTCAGCATTATATAATGGTTGTATCTTTTTGGCAAAGATAGCGTACACCCCCACACGTTGAATCAAATCAAATCGTAATTCAAATTTTCCAGCTGCGTCTATTATTTCGTACAGTTATCGCCTCCACAATCTTATTGTTTTTCTTCGTCCTGTTGACGGCTTTCATTTTTCCTTGCATCGCAAGCAACAATATTCCTACTTCCCGAATATTGTTCACTGCTCAGTATATCATCTATCGGAGTCATCTTAATTTCACTTTTCAGCAGTATTTCCGTATTCTTTTAATTCGCCATCCGCAGTATTCGCCACGCTCGCCTTCGTAATGTCCAAATTTCGAATGCATTTTACTACATTCAGCGTACTTTATAACCGACCTTACGTAGCACTGATTTACTTTGATCTTGGTGGCCGTTCTTAACTTATACATACATATATATATATATGTATATTTTAAATATATATGTATATTTTAAATTATGAATTATATATTTTAAACATCGCATTTAAAAAAATTATTTCAAATTTAGAGGATGTAAGTAAGAGAAAACAACGGAATACAGAGTAGGCTATGGATCGACATGTACTTAATTTTAATGAACGAGTTCGCCTCCTGCGACCGCGTACTTCTCAGCCGCTATAAATACCGACGATAACATGTATATATTTTTTTTTATTTTTCAGTTTTAATTACCAAAATTTATCCATTGTCCAACTATTTCCATACAAATATATCGTACACAAGATGATAATAAGAATACAAGAAAAGGATAAAATAAAAACCGCTTAGAGATTAATCCGAAATATATAAACATAAGTAAGTAAGTAAAAGTGTATTTACAATATTTAAATTTACATGAACAAACTTAGTATACTACGTGTATCGAAAAATTACATCTCATACCACGTGCAAATAACAAAATAGATAATTATACAATTTTTTTACAAAATATAATTTCAGGAAAAAACCACTACCAAAACCTGAATACACATTATACCGGCCTCTTAAATAAGAATAATAATACTTATTATTAGAATGCTAAAAAACTAAATAAAGTAATAATAAAAATAAAAATACAATGAAAATAAAATAAAAAACGCTGGTACGATCCTATAGTAAGGCATTATCCTCTTATGTTTGTACCGTTTATATTTTAATTGCAAACTAGTACGATTATAATCGCCAATATTATTAATAATGGGATCTTGATTGATTTTACAACCTTCAAAAAATCTCTTTTGTGTGTTGGATAATAATATCCTCGACGTAAGATAATTTCAATGTGTCATGCATACTATCAATTCTATTGTACAGAGGGGCTTTAAGTATTATTCTACAGCACTTATTTTGAAGTATTTGTAATTTACCTAAATTAATACGGGACACGCGTATAACATTTTCGGCATAATAATACTTTTATAAATAATTAGTTAACTGAATTAACGTAACAACGTTTATTAAAGACCGGATATAATTTGAATAGCGTAAATTTTATTTGATACGTGTTCAATATGTTTCGAGAAGGTAAGTCCTTTATCTAATATTACACCTACATATCTAACATGAGATTTCAAATCCATAGCTTTATTATTTATAAGGACTGGAGCAAAAGATCGCGGTCTTCTTTTAGTGAATAAGATAGATTCAGTTTTTTCAGAATTTAATTTAATTCTCCATTTGTTAAAATATGAATTTAACCTCTTATAACCTTCTGTTAATCTCTTTTGTATAGTATCTATTCGGTATGAAGAACAATATATGGCAGTGTCATCCGCGTATAAAGCCATATCCAAGGTTTTAATTTTAGGAATGTCGTTAATGAATAAGATAAATAGATAGGTGGCCAGTACTGTAAGGATGTTGTTGTTATTCAGATGCAATAGGCGGACAATCGAGAAGGGAGGAAAAATATTTAACTGTAAAATCTCTATATCATTACCTTACAAGTTACAAGCGAAAATCACGTGATCATCATCGGCTATAGTTCCTCATGTACAGGGCAGTATACGGGAGTAAAATTAACGGTGTACAAATGGCTAGGCAATTGTGATTGGAACGAAATCTGATCAGGATGGGAAAGAAAAGCCGAGCTAGGAGATACTTAGAAATTAGCGTACTATCTTATAAAATAAGTCAAACAGCCACAATAAAAGTTGAAAAATAGTCTGCTCGTTATATTTTAGCGAGTTAATCAGCGAATGAATAAACACTTCACCTGGAAAATTGTAATGATGCACACCATTAAACGACGATTACTAACATAATTCTGTACAGTCAAAATCGGGACATTTCATTCAATAAATTTTTTTGACGTTAAGACGCAAAAAATTCAATCATTTACGGAATTCACCCATCAATAATCAAAGAAGAAAAAAAAGCTCATTTATGTGTCTTTAGTCGGGCATCATCCTTCGTCTTAAGATATTTATGTAAAATTTATTTTACATCTCGTTTGCCTGCATGACCAACCGGGTTATAAACGATTAATTTCTTCGGGCTCCCGACAACGCGTAAATAATATTTGTTATTTAATCAAGTAAATAAATTAGTACAGATAAAATTTAAATTTGTACTGGTGCGAGGAATGTAGTGATTTTTAAAAAATAAACAAAAAAATAGTTAAAATTACTAAATTGTACAAATATTATCAATAAGATTTAAAAAAATAGCAATGATAAAAAAAGAATAAAATGAAAGAAAATACATTAATTTAGATGTACAATATTACAAAGATTAATAATGTCAAATAACGTATTGGACTACAAACAACACTTAATTTTAAAAAAAAAATTAAGCAATAAAAAAGTATTATTAATTATTTTCTATTTATTTTTATTTATGTACACTTGAAAATGGTTTAATAGCCGAAAAGTTTTGTGTCTTTTAATATAAATTTCGTGATTTTAAATTATTTTTTTTAATTTTAAGAAATGAGAATTGTAGCATTATAACCTTTTAAATATTTAACCGCAAATAAAAGTTTAGATTAAACAATGGTCCGAATAAAAATAGTCCGCTCAGTGGTCGTTAATTCAGTCAATAACTTAAATATCTTCATATCACAGTGGAATATATTTCAGTAACAACTCAGAATATGACTGACTAGATTATTTTTTTTTATTAATAAGAAAACGAATATATATATATATACATACACACATATATAAATTATAGGGTGACCTAGAGAAGACAACGATTTTGTTTTTTGAATAGCGCAGTTGGTAATACTACTACAAAACAAACCGCGTGCTCCACGTTTAGTGTCGTTTTTGTCCAGTTTCAGTCATCACGGCACTCTATACCGAGAAGGAGCGAAAACGGTTCGTACCCGTGGGCATTATTTTTTCACTGGTACTGTTAACAGAACGCGCTATATCGAGATGACAAAACTTGTTTTTGCTTCCCTCACTTCATGGTCGTCATCGTTGCCTGGCCCGTACATGGTTCTATTGAAAGAAGCGTTTGGTAACAGCAATTGTCGCGTTAAACGAATTTCGCTTGGACGCCGCGCTCGTCAGATTTGACAGCGCCAGATTTTTTTGTGTGGATACCTTAAGAGCCGCGTTTACGAAACACGTATACTAGATTTGGAAGACCAGCGACCTAAAATTTTGCGAAAATTTAGTAAAGACCGAATGAATGTATTGTTGCAAATGGCGATCATCTGAACGATATTGTGTTCCACAATTAATTGTAAGTTAATCTCTCGTTTTCCTATTTTTAAATAAAATTTCATTCAAAAATTTTGGTCGAGTAGTTTTTGGGTTATTCAAAAAACAAAACTGTCCGTCTTCTATATATATATATATATATATATATATATATATATATATATATATATATATATACTACTACTACACACCTGTATATTATACATCGAATTTATATTCTAAACTAAACATAATTTAATTTAATCATTACCTATTTTACTATAATTTAAACTAAGTCACCATATTTGAATTATTAACACGTAAATATAATTTACCACTATCGACAGATAAATTAATTTACTAGTCTAATATGGTTCATTATGTGAAATTCCTACTTCGCAGCCATATAAATATGTAATTTGTTGAAACTGAATTTATCTCTCTTTAGTTTAGAGAAATATTCTTATAATAAAATTTCGCAGTTTATATATAGGTAAAACACAAAAATTTCAACATAAGCCTTTTTAACTAATCGTTAAAACAGGTATATCTACTTTTAAAACTACGGAGAATTTAAATAAATGGCGATCAAAAACACAAATTTCTCAAATTCAAAAAAGGAAATACAAAATAATAATAGAGCTAATTCGTATTTTGAATATTAGAAATTAGAGAATTTTATAGCATATTGCGGTAGATTAATAATCGAGAAAAAAATAAAAATAAAATGAACATAATAAAACATAAGTTAAAATACAGGAAGTATTCATTTATTAATTATTTCGTTACCTAAAATGACGTATTCGTTGCTTAGTATCGATAAAGCTTAAAGAAACTAAATTACAAAGTTAACTCATTCGCAAATAACTGAAAATGACGATATAAATAATAATTCTGAATAGTAATACAAAAAAAAAAAATGATTAAATAACAAGAATACAAATTAAAGTAAATGATGTTTAATACGGCTATATTTGTAACGCGTATATCTGCGGAGGCTGGCCATATCGTAGTCAACGATTATTCCGTTAATTAAATGATTATTGCGAAATATACAATTATAACAAATTTCGCTGAAACTTCGTTAACGAAAAATGTCTAAGCATCCGTTGAATTATTCTATACGTAGGAACATGCAATTCTGCAACACAAGTTTTGTACCACTTGTGTAGCCTCCTGTAAGTATCAAGTACTGTCGGAGATTGAAACCAAAGTAGACACACATACGTGTTAATCTCGGTCGAATTACAGTAGTGTAAATCAACTTTTTGTTTCGTAATATTAAGACATGACGCCCGATGAAATACGAGTAAAATCAACCGAATACATTTGTATGTACTATCCACAGCCCGGTTTATGTGGCTGATGAAGGTTAATAGAGGATCCGAAGGAACTCCTAAGTATTTTAATTGTACCGATTATTAAGTAATGATCTACTTGCAAATAGTATTAGTTCTACAATAGTAAACGAATAATTCTCCTAAAGTTCGCAATATAAAATTGACTGTGGAAGAATTGATAGAAAAATCAACAGAAAACGGTTTTTCTAATTAACCTTTAAAAAACATAATCTGAAAATTAAAAAAAGTGATTATATCATCATCCTATTTGTTCTTTGTCAAACGTCGTGACTAGCTATTGTACGTTTATTTTTACGTACAAAATGAGCTAGCATTTAAGGCACTATTTATATACGACGCAGATGCGCGCGCATATGATGTTACATGGAGTGGGGTGCCACTGCTTTCTCCGTGATAATTAGAATTAAATAATGATGAAAACTTTCTAATGTCGCGTGTTGGTTTCGAACGCCCGACCATCGAGTTAACAGTCGAGCACTCTGGCAACTACGTCACCGCGACATTAAAAACATCAATTAAAATATCGGATTCTGGAATGCCGGATAAAGTAACAAAACATAAATTAAGTAAATCCTCATTAAAAACGACGTATATTAAATTAATTTAATTATATAATCTAAAAAAACACGCACAAAAAAAAAGAGTTAAACGTAACTGATGCATAATTTCGCGTAAATAATTACCAGTTCGAAGAGTCGGTAGATGACGATCCCCACATGAAATCGTTGGCGATTAACGGTAATACCGTGTCTTGATCTAAACAGAACGGCACGAGCGGAGCTCTCGCGGATAATCCTTTCATATCCTCCGACGTTGCCAAACCGAAATCTAAAAAACTATTGATGGAACTATTGCGCGAATAAATTGGCGAATCTCCCCCATTCAAAGACGGCAAGTTCGAGTCTTCTCCGGACTAAATAAATCAAATTAAAAAAAAATCACCGTCACAAAAATAATGATAACGATTATAATAATATTATCGCATCGAACAACGTGACAACACACATTTACACACACACTATACATATATATGTGTATGTGTTTGTGTATTTAAAACAAGAAGGAAAAGTATATTTTGAAAAGAGTAAGCTGCATATTGATTTTAAAAAGATGTCGTAATAGCGATATCATCGCAAATTGTGTGAAAATTTATATAATGAAGATATTTAATATGCTGAGCTAGAAGATATAATTTATGAAAATGTGCTTTTTAAACTAAAATTTATTTTGATTGCTTTATATATATATATAAATTAATAAGAATTTGCTTTCTCAATAGGAATGGAGACGAACTGTGAAGTCTTATGTACGAATGACAAAAGTTTATACGACAAAACGTATACGGAGACAAAAAAAAAACAACAATTGAGAGATCGTGCTGGAGACGTAAAATCTCATCTGATGAAGAAGTTTTTAAAAATGCACAAGAGGCAACAAGTATTTCGCAGAAAATTCGAAAATCAAAAATAAAATGGATAAATACCTTTATCGAATAGCATGGAAGAGAAAACACTTACATATATGTTGAAATAAGACTAAAATGTGCGTTGATGAATACAATCAGGAATGAGACAAATATCCTACAACGGATGGTGTGGAACACTTCGGCAACAAGAACAAAGCACTTAAGTGACGGGAACACACCCATATATATTAAATTAATAGATGTGTTTATTGTATTATTAGACGTTCACATAAAGTGTAGTACAGGATCAATGATCTACATTCAACGATGGATTTAATTATAAACATCTAGTAAAATCGTGAAAAACATATCTGTCCTGAAAACAAACATTTCGGGTTAAAGAATAAAGACTATATATAACAATACAGATGTAATGCGAAAAATGTGAAAGCCAATGGAACTCCTATACACTATACGCTTCAGAAAATTAAAATATTACGGCCACATAAATAGACATCCAGAAAGGTATTATTTATCCCAACTTGTCCTAAATGGTGTCATCGAGAAACATCGGAAACCAGGAAGAAGAAAAATGTGATGGAGAGCTGATATGCGTCGGTGGTACAATAAAACATGTAGAGAGTTAGCAGAGGTGTCCAAGGACAAAGCCAGAACAGCTATGATGATCATCAGAATTGAAACAGATAAGGATCAATGTGACGCAGAGTTAAAAAAGACGAAAGCATCTCTCATAGACAACTTTTGGAAAGTTGAGTAGTGTGTTTTAAAATAGAAATATACTTAACTCGTTAAACAGAAAGGGTTACGAACGGCGCATGATGACTTCGCTTACGTACATAATGGAAAACGTAACTGAAGTATAACGGGGTCAGAAAATGTGGAAGGGGAATCGATGAGATATTCATAAACAAGGAATACAAAGGTACGAAACAAAGAGGTTACCGCATGCAAATTGGATATTCATGACTACGGTTGGGAACGAGCAGAGTGCAACGTTTATATTGAGTAATGAATCTATATGAATGCATGATATATATATATATAGATATATAATATATATATATATATATTATATATATATAAAATATATATATAATATATAAATATAATATATATATATAATATATATATTATATATATATATATATAAAATATATATTATATTACATATATATATATATATAAAACACAGGATAACTAGAGAAAACATAACTTAAACAAAATAAAACAAACAAATATTATAACAAGAGGCAAATGTACTAAAAATAGTTTTTTTTTTAAACAAAAACAAAAAACATCAAAAATAAAAAATAAAGTTTTTTTTGAAGGACTGATCTATATTGCATTTTTAATTTATAAAAATATAATATACTAACATTCGAATTAGCATACGTGTGATTTTCATCGACAAAAACCTATTGTACAAGTTTAACACGCATTACAATTAGCAAAATGAATAAAAGAATAAATTTCGTCCACTTCTCTTTCAACGGTTTCTATAAGTTGCTAATTGGTTTGATTTTCGTACATATTTTTTACTTTTGGCGTAAAATACTCGAAAGTCAAGAAAATGTAACGTTTACCGATATTTTCATGAAATCGTAATTTTCATAAATTTCGTGTAGACCTTATTATTCGAATAGTATAATTTTCGTTTTTATATTTTCCGGTAAAATGTTGTAAGCGGGAAATAAATAACGCTAAATCAAAAATGCTGAAAAAGAACGAGAAGGACAAAATATTACCGAGAACTGCCATAGTGATAGACAAAGAATTTTGTTCGTGTTAGTTCGCAAAAAAATAATAAAAACGAGAAATTTAAGTAGGCAGATGAAAATTAATTCCAAGATACAGTTATTAAACCGCCGTGTTTATATATATATATATATATATATATATATATATATATATATATATATATATGCAGCCGAACAGTTACGAGCTAAATGACATTGGAAAAAATAAAATATTGGGAAAAAAGTGAAAGAAAGATCATACAAAAAATTCGAGAAAAAAAGAAATATTCAAAAACAGATAAAAAAATCAGCATTTTGATAAGTTGAAAACCAGCTCGAGGTGGTTGTTGAACACGAAAAAGAATGATATCGATGAAATGCATATAGATAATGTGCAATGACTGATAACAGAATAGAATTTCGAAATAAAATTTAAAAATTTGACGAATTTAAACGAAATAAAAGTAACAGAAACGGATCAAGACGATGTTATTTTCACGTAGAATTCGTACAGAAGAAAAAAAAGGAAGTAGATGGAATAACGAATAATATTGATACGAATAATTGGATTGAAAAAAAAAAAAGATATATAAATAATTATAAAAAGAAGAATTAAAAAAAAATACAAATCCTATAAAATGGCGTAAGATGAGTAATTCTTCAAATATGAATTTTATTGTTTTAATGAAAAATTCTGTTCCTTTGAAAAATCCCTTTTCCCATAATTAGAATATATTCCCTATCATCCATGAAATATCATTATTTAACTTAATACTTTCAGTCACCAAGTCCACTATACGGTACATGAAATTTTAATACTAACAAAATTATATATTTTCTGGTTGACCATGAAATGTCTCAATTCTAATTATATTTATGTAAATATTGAAAATCATCTAATTATCTAAAAAAGAACATTGTATAATAAACAGCTTGTATAATATTTATTAATTTAGGTAAAAATGTTATGCGTGACTGAAAGGGTTAATGATATTGTAAGAAAAATATAAACGTTTTCTTTGAAATTATTTCAATTAATTCCGAAACTCGTATATATATATATATATATATATATATATATATATATATATATATATATCTGTGTGTGTGTGTGCATGGGAAAGATGTATTAAAAATTTTTACTAGTACTATTACTATCGGCTACTAATAATAACGACAATAATAATAATAATATGACCGTTTTTTGATGAAAACTTTTTTTTTTTTTTTGTAATTACTAAGATGTCACAAATATTTTAAACGTTAATATTATGAATCGCACACTGTCTATATATTATATATATATATATATATATATATATATATATATATATATATATATATATGTATAATACATAATATATATCACTAATATATTTGAAAAATATTAAAAATTAAAAGTAACTCGATATGAGAAAATAACAAAAATATCTTCCTCGTTTTCGTGGAAATTAGATCTAGATACGACTATGGAAAACTAATTAAATATTTTACCCTTAATATTACAACACGTTTTTTTTTAAAAAAAAAAACAAAACGAAAAATAATAATAATAATGTAAACTATTTATATGCGCCAAATTCTCACTGAATAGGTATTTCCACATAAATTGAAGATAATTAAAACGGTATATAAATATACTGTATAACTGTAATAGTAATAAAGTAAAAAGTTTGATCACATATTATCGAATTAGCTACATAATATAAATTGATCAATTTGACTCGTTCTTTGGCTGTTCCGTTACTAAAGATAATCAAGTCTGTATTCGATTCTCACCACCGCGATCATTTACAATTTTATCTGGCCAACTATATGATACTTGGCAGTCGATTCCAGTATAAATACCGAACTCGAGTTTAGCTCACCAATAATAATCTGCTCAGACTTTCTTCCAGCTTGAAACACGCTATTCGTAATGTATATAACGACAATAAGCATCCTATAGCGGAAACAACTGTAGAATTAATTATTAAAAATACTGAACTATCCATTAAATTCCCCTGGATCCAAACGCACACTGGAACTGCTGGAAATGAACTAGCAGACAGGATAACAAAGAAACCAGCAACTGCATTACTCGTGCCTAATTTACCAATTCTATTCGCAGACCTCAAGAGGTAGGTGAGATCATCATTATTTCAGTTATGGCAAGAAGAACATCTAACAAGCCAAAAATAACACCTTGGAAGACACACATAGAATATAGTTATCAGCAGACTTCGATTGGGCGCCATACTAACCTAACATATGTTTATCTTCTTAATAGATCAGAAGCTCCGTTGTTTACGTTTGTCCAACATATACTAACAGAGTGTCCTCAATACAGTCTACAGATATCATAATACGACCTTTCATCTTAATTGCAGCTACTCTTTGATGACGACGTTTCTACGCTGTACAATCCTGTTCTTGCATGATACTGGACCATATCATTTAATTTAATGCTTATTTACCGTTGTGCCTCTAACCATTAGTTGCTGTATATGGTATAATAATAATAATAATAAATTGATCGTTGTAATTCAATAATATAGTTATATTACAATAATTTTCTGCATTCATATACAAATTATTATCTCAGATTATACACAAATAAAAATTACCAGTAACCATAAGTTATAATTTTATAGTTTAACGATGTATTAAAAAATATATATATATATATATATATATATATATATATATATATATATATATATATATATATATATATATATGAAATACTAACGTGAGAGAGCATAGGCGAAACAGGTCGGCTCGATGAAGAATCTCTCAGTTCATTATAGCGGAAATATGGACTGGTCGAATGATTCGAATGTAATTCGTTGTCTGAATTATCGTTTAATCGCGCGCTGAGTAAATTGCAATTCGACAACATAATATCGTCTAACATATCCGGCAAAATGTAACTTAACGAATCGTTGTCCGAATGCAAAGGGACGCAAACGTCACCCGCAGTTGGTGCCAAATGCGTCAAATCTTCCGGTTCATCGTCTAATACTGTAAACGGAGAAAAACATCGCGTTTATTTTATATAATTTTTACCAAAAATTCTTAGGAAACTAAAATAATGATAATATGAAATTTATATTCACGAGCGAAGAAAGATACGGAGAACATCAGTTCATCCCTGAACTAAAGGACGAGAATAATAGTATTTTATAAAAACGGAGTTAAACAATGGTCAGGTCCCATGGAGCGAGTAGTGAAGAAAAGTGGTTACGTACGAAAATCCTTAAGCAGTTGATATCATCAGTAGTTAAGATGCGATAAGATAGGAGAGTGTAGATATTATTAACTTGAAGAACCGTTTCGATAAAACTCTACACGAAAACTCGATGAATATCTTATAGTCAGTAGTTACGGCGACCGTAAATCACAACACGAAGACTGATCAGCCTTTACTAATCTCTTCCGATCTTCGCATTAAATTCGATATCAATACTGCGCACCCCTTCACAAGTAACAAAAACTAGTTCTAAGGGTTTTCTGTTATGTGTATGGAATTGGTAATGCTTGAAAATAATTCACAAACATCAATCCAACCGTGAAACCTTAATTTTACTTTCTTACTATAATAACTTGAACTTCATTATTAATACTTCTTAGCTGAATATAACTACTACATAGACACCTTTCACTACTTCTTAGTTATTCAAAAATTACATTAAATAATTCCGCATCTCTTACAGTATCATAAACCCTCAATTACTGTATAGCATGTAAATATGTCTATGTTAATCTTATTTATTACTGATTACTGTTACTACTAATTAAACATGTATACACCTATAATTATTCTATTTATAATAGTCGGTACAGTTATCTCCTAATAAACTGTACTCGCATGTCACGCACATCTTGGTAAACACAGACACCATTATCCGTTTGCCACCTAATTATTATCAGCTCATTTTCAAGGGACTAACAAAAACACCGCTTATAATTTTCTCGAATGTTTTTCTTTTTTTGCACCTTTATGCTAATAATTTACTCAAATATATTTGCCCACGAATTGTCGCGAATACGTTCCACTATTAATGAATCCATCTACCGATGAGAGCATTTGTTCTTTTTAGGTTATAAGCGAGAGAATTTGAACTACAAAAAATTAAATACGGTCGTCAAATTGACCCCAGTGATCGTTTCCAATTATAACTTATATGATAAAAATATATTCACAAAAAAAACTCATAATTAGGAAATTATTCGTAATAAAATACGTCCTTGGATTACTATATTTCGGATCTATCGGACAAAAATTTAAAAGTTAAGTCGACAACGACATTGTGGCATATACATCTGAAAAAATGACTTCTAATGGTTTTTAAACGATGCCTAGCCATAGCCGCATGAAACGACAATTGATTATAAGAATTTACTCTGAAATAATTTAAATTCTTACGATCACGTCCGTAACGTAAAGAATAAAATAATTTTAAATTTTGGTCCGTATTTAATAAATAAACTATATAACAATAGCGATAGAATGAATTATAAAAACAGACTTCTTATTTCTTCTTAATCGTAACTCCAAGTAGGAGTATCGTTATTAAAATTCCTTATTTTCTGTCTCCATGAACACATCTTGAAAATGTCACCCGAGCTGCTGCAGTCGCTGCATCTGTCCATCGAATTCGTACTCTAGTCTTTTGATTTCACACCATTCATTCTTCCCATAACTATTGCTCTTGCGACTGCATCGTGTTTTCGTGTTATCTGGCAAAAAATTTTATAATAAACCTCCG
This sequence comes from Coronaproctus castanopsis, assembly GCA_032883995.1. Classification (NCBI taxonomy): domain Eukaryota; kingdom Metazoa; phylum Arthropoda; class Insecta; order Hemiptera; family Monophlebidae; genus Coronaproctus; species Coronaproctus castanopsis. The sequence continues at coordinate 61,739,054 of CM065053.1, forward strand.
TTCTTAATCTGCGTTGTACTAATTTCTTTCAAAATAAACGCGTTAGTACGCTTTTCCATTCACGAAACCCGAAGGAGCCGCCTCCATCACCGTATCTCGAAATTTGTTCGGAATTTCTGATCGTGCACGTTTCTGAACCATACAGAAATATTGATTTATTTATTTTTCGTGATACAGGAATCTTTCCATACCCGTGTTAGTTTAACCATCGCGCTCCGTGTTAGTTGAATTCTTCTATTGATCACAGATACTCCTTTGCTTTCCAACAAACATCCCAAGTAAATGAAGTTTTCCACCGTTTTATAACCGGGAATGGTTTTATGTATTTTCTTTATTATATTTTTCCGATCGATTTTAGTTTTTCCATTGCTTTTTTATAGATCATAGCATGACTAATCTCGTATAAATCGATAATAATTCCGAATTTAATCTATAGCATTTACTACGCATAAAATAAGATTTCTTTTCAGAAAATATGGGAATAGCAGAAATGTTCCCGATCGATTTAGAAATACGTAAACATATCGAGATATTTTTTATCGAAAACATCATCCGTGAATTTAGTCGAGCAATAAATGATAATTCGTATAAGAAAAATAAAAAAAAAATAAAACAAACTAATTAAAAAGTTAGATTAAAAAAGGATTATTTAGAGCGACATAAAATCTTGTTCTAATATTGCGGATGATACGGTTTATCACATCGCGTAAGAATGTAATTGCCAAAAGATAGTTTCAGATTGTAACGGAATTAGTCAATAGCGAATTTAATAAGTTAGCCACCGAAGAAATGAAAAATAATATTATAATTTGTTATATTAAGAAGATAATATGAATTTTAATCGGATATATATCGTTAAGTTTAAAATGACACATATCGCGAGAATGTAAGTAAAATATTGTATTCGAGTGTTCGTAACGGCGATAAACTTAATCGGATACCTTAAATTTTTATAACGTAAATTATTAATTATTAAATAAATATGAGCCTTAAGAAAGGAAAAAGAAAAACAAATTTGAAAGTCTCAAACTTTATACTAAACGCGTAGACATGGAACGAAAATTTAGTATTTAGAATATGTTAGGGATTTTTTTTTTTAAAGTCGAAGATCGCCGACATTATCGTCATTAAGCATTTATTTTCGGTCATCATTTTCAATTGTGTTTCGTTTTTACGTAATTCAAATACGGTTGTCGTTTCGATTTAATTAAATCGCATTTAGATAAATACGCAGTCGAAAATCAAGTTTTTAGGCAATCGACGTACAACGGACTTCACACGCCGCCAGTATTGGTAGGTATTTTCGCGGTTACATTTTAAAATAAAATGGAAATTAACAATCGACATAAAATGACGGTTGTAATAAATTTTACTCGAGACAAATAATAAGAGTAACTGGACCAATTTTACGGGAAAAAATTTGCAGGTCCTAAACGAATCAAGCCGAAGGTAAACTACGTAACGAATAGCACGAAATTTATATACATATACATGTATATTTAAATAATAATAATAAATAATGGAAAAATCGAACCAACCGGTACAACGTGTAGGACGGTGGTCTACCGTAAAATGTACACGACAAACCTCAAACCTTAGGAATTAAAACTACCGTTAATCGTCCGTGTTCCCTCTCAATCCACCCGGGGGGGGAAAATTGTCGTTCATTTCCCAGAAAAACAATGTGCAATTAAATATAATCGAGAAAAATACGTGTATATATAATTGAATATATCGACACGCGAGAAATAATAAACCGGTTTCTTCCTCGTAATCGATCGAAATACAATATGGAAACTACCACCATCGCACGCACACAAACGCGCGATATATAAATACATATATGCGAAACGTAAGAGAAATGTTAGAACAAACGAGAACACTTATTTTAAGAAACCAGAACAAAAACGTAATTTTAGTTAGGAACAAATTATGCCCTTCGGAAAACGAGAATGAAATATAAGAGGGTTTTGAGCGAAACAATTTTGTATAACGTGAAATTACTTTTTAAAATAAAATCATGTTTAGATAGCAAATAATAACTTTCATAATATAGCAGACATATATATATATATACACCCATGGGACCAATGTTCGTTATAGAGGGATTTAAAAAAAAAAAAATCGCAGTGCATACAGTTATGTTGTAAGTTGGTATATAATGAGGGTAGAAATAGTATGTATAAGAAAAGTTTTACTTGAAAATCTACTGAAAATAAATCATAATATACACAATGTATTTAAGTTTAAACTTACACATATTTATGTCTTTATTTATATACAAATTATGTAATTACATATGTATGTAGGAGACCTATTAAATTTTTCTCAAAAAAGTATTTTTTTGTTGTTTTTTAATTCGAATTTCACCACTTCCAGTTCGTGATTCATGCTCACATGTCATAGAAAACTGTTGTTCGTAACATTTTCGCGAATAAAACCCGCGAAGTCGAGTCAGTTGCTGCAGCACTTCCGAGTAAGTTCCCAACTTGATCAAGGGATGTTCACCTTCAACATCACCTTGATGCGGTTCGTCGTCGTTTATTGCAATTTTTCCCTGCTTGAATCATGCTCAAAATGCCGGCTAAACGATTTATACAAGATGTTAATGCATAAAACACGGCAGTAAACCGATTGTAAACGAATAATAAACAGATTGCAAAGACACCCACGTAGAAAGGTGTTGACAGCTCGGCCGACGATAAGTTTGCATTGTTCAGCTGTATTGACAAATTAAAAACATAAGTATGAATTATGCATGCAGAATCAGCTATTTGTTGGTCGAAAAACTTTCTATCGTTCATAGACACACACCTATTATTAATTCTGCTGTGAGAAATTTATGATTATTTTTAGTCACGAACAAATCACATATTTGTCCGCTAAAGAATTACGGTAATCGAAATTACTATCCGCGATCGTTATTGAGGGGTAAGAATGCATTGTTATTCACACTTTCTACAACGAGACCTGAAAAATGTGTCCGTTAAGAGAGATTTCACTCTACATACATATATACACACACGGTGTAGCAACCGTAATTTTAGTAATTTTAAATTCTACCTAATTACGATTGCGTTAATTTTGCAACAGCCTATATATATATATATATATATATATATATATATATATATATATATATATATATATATATATAAAATATATATATATATATATATATATAATATATATATTTTTTCTTAAAAATTCAAATATTATATGTAAGTGGAGTAATAAATTTAAATAATTTTTTTCTTATTATATAAATACGCACTAGTGACCCACACCGCCCGGCTTCGCACGTGTATAATTTGCTAATGAAGAAAATGAAAAGTGTGCTTAGCAAAAGATATTAAGTATGATTATTTCATAATAATTTTAATTTTGTGAAGGAGGTATTAATGAATTTCATTCCAGCGCTTGATGATGATAAATCTTTTTTGTCTTTTTTCCATCTGAAGAGCGATGGTTTATCAACTCTAGAGCACGCTACATACAACTGTCCATGGGAAAAACACGGAAATTCGAGGTTTATTCCACACACTTGGAACGATTGGCCCTGCGATTTATTAATTGTCATGGCAAATGCAAGGCGAACCCAAGTGTTATGATGAAATTTCATGAATACATCCACTACAAAATTAAAACTACCTGAAATACACTTAACATTTTTTGCTAAGCATACTTCTAATTTTTCTCATTAGTAAATTGCACCTCTGCGAATCCATATAAATAAAGTTTAATCATACCAAACAATTAATTCAACAGTGCTGTTAGGGCGCCTTCAAACGAGGCGACCAGAGTCGCGCCACCACAAACTCTGGTCGCGCCAAGCTGGACCCACTTTTTGTGTTTCACATTCGTTGAGGCTCTCTGTTGTGTAATTTTTTCTTGTTGGCCGAATTGGTCGCGTGTTGTCGAGGGTCGGTCAGCTGGTCACGCCACCAGAGTTGGTGGCGTTCATCCGTGTGAAGGAGCTTATTTAATTCTGTGTTCACCCGGCGGCGCCATCCTCGACTCTGGTGGCCTCGTGTGAAGGCGCCATTAAAGAACACGTATTCAGTTAAATTTATTCTTAACTATTCCACTTCAAACATAAGAATAAAAATCATTTTTTCATTGCAGTACTGTATTACAACAATTAAAAATTTCAGTATGACAAAATTTTTTTGCGGTCCCGGCGATTAATTTTTTTATGCTATAAAACACATATGGTTTAAATATTTTATAAAACACGTCAAACACTATTTTAGAATTGTATAATTACATCGAATTATTAAAAAACACGTTTATAAATTACATCTAAAAATCTGTAATTTAACTTTAACCTTTAACCGGTTTTGTTTTATTCATTTAGAAATTTTCACGTTTTTTTTTTATTAATTTCATGTAATTAATGTTACATATTTTAGAGATAAAGAAACTGTATTATAAAACAAACACGAAATTAAATTGTACATTGTATATATCGAAGTTTATTGTTACTTATCAATATTAATTAATGTTATATATTTTGGAAATAACGAAACTGCATATAAAACAAATGCGAAATTAAATGAAAAATAAACCATAAAAAAATTGCGAAATTAAGAACCAATCAACTTACTGTCAATATTATCAACACAACCCGTTAACAATATTGAATTGTGTACATCGAACGCTATAGCTGATCATTTAGTCACTTCAACGGTTACATTAGGGACTTTTTTGTTTTATACTCCTCCTATAGATCTCCTACTAGCGTACATTAAATACGCGCACAAGGAATACTGGAAAAATCTATAATCCGACCCTTTTACTGCAAGGCATTATAAATCCATTCAACCCGACATACGTTCTAATCCATGATTCTACAATATTCAAGTTGAAACGATCAAATTGCGGGCTTTTATTACTACCATTTGTCGACTGAGACTCGACAGTAGTCGGCTTCCTGCTTCGTTACACAAGTTGGAACTTATTAGTTCTCCTAATGGCTCTCATCCTATGGATACCCATTTAGTCGCCGATGCAGACCATGTTATCCTCGAGTGTTCCCATCATAGTAATTTTCGTGTTACATTTTATCATCACAACCTTAAAGTTCCGTTTCATATAAATATTGCATTTCTCTTAGCTCTTCAAAATGCTGCAGTATATACGGCCCTATACTCTTATATTTTAAATTCTGGTATCATTATTTAATTTTACTCATCCCTACATTACTTTTTAATCTGCCTAATTTATAAGTAGCCTTTTCTTATTCATTCCATAATATGCAGATATGAGTAAACTGTACGGAAGCCCCCCCCCAAAAAAAAAATCTATACCACATGATAGAAGAATATTATATAAATTCTAAATTTAAATAATTTTTCCGAATTTAAATTTTTATATATATATATATATTCACTGTACAATTATTGAACACAACAAAAAAAAAAGCAAAGTCGGTTGAGCCGTTCTCGAGTTATGGTATTTAAAACGTGGCAATTCATTTTTTTTATTTTTATATATATACACACATATATGTATAATATTATGAATCCCTTGAGTTATGATGTTGGATACTTATGTTCGTGTTCCATATACGGCTATGAAGACGAATGAATCAATATTGTAGGAGGGAGGCGAACTTAAACGCCTATTAACGAAAGTGTTGATCAGAATTGGAGGGTATTTCGGACACATGGTCCGGTCGAATTCATCGAGGGGAAATTGAAGGGCAAACGACATCGTGGCCGTGTGCCTTTAAGATGGTCAGGCAGGATTCAAAAATTTACCGGAAAGATTTTCGGTGACTGCGCGCACTGATCATACGAAGAAATGGATACTACTGAATTCTTAATTATGATAGACGTCACAATGTCCCTACTGGGGGAGCACGATTCAAAGATATATGTGTATATAAAATATATATACACATATGTAAATATAATACAATTTTCTTACGGATTCGAATATCCGTAAACGGAATAATAAATTTGAAGATTTTCGACATTCTCCGAAGACGCTGGTAAGTAGTAACTGAATTTATCATATTGGAAAATTTTTACAACCGACAATTTAATCCGTCTTCGTTACCAGCATATAAAGAAAGAAGACGAATAAAGAACAACATTATTTCAATAAGTACCATACAATAATTATACACGGTGTACAACAAATTCTTAATAACAGTACCCAGTCAAACTATCGTTGTGTTAGAACAATTAATAAAATAAATAAATAAAAACAACAACAATAATATTAAACTATATAGGAAAATACGAATGAATGTAATTATAAAAGCCCGATAGATAATCGATCCCCATTCATTTATTACAATCTTGGATACTCGTGATCAAATGGTGAAGTGTAATTTCGTACAATATCTATACACATAATCACTAATAGGATATACAATCGTATACCCGTACATAGTACCGAGACTATACAAGTAGACCGAATGTTCTCGTCGTTTGATTTTCAATACTAAGATTGTTTTGACATATTTGTCTTTTCTACTAAACGAATGTTGAACTCAACCTCCGACCATATATGCGATAAACTTCCGATTTCGTTAATTCCCGTCCAGCGTTTTATATTCTACATCCGAAATATCCTCGGCCTACTGTGGTTTTGTTTTCTGTGGCAATTCGTATAAACCCGTGTCCTAGATACTGAATTTGCTTCAATAGGACTCACATCCATATTGATTAGCTAATGCAGTAAACAACACATCCGAACAACCGTAATCATTCTTAATAATCTCGCAAAAGACTAAATTCACAATTCATCGTTACATTAGCATTTTTTAAATCAATTATCTAGATCGCGATTGGTTGAATGTGTTTTTGCTACATTACCAAGTTGGTATAATTGCGTTTAGTTGTATATCCTGATTGTTTGGTTGTGTTATTACAATCACTATATAATATTGATAATCCATTAACAAAAAGATAAGCTATAGTTAATAATTAAAAATTACCCATTCCATTTAGCAGCTTATTTTTGTCTCACGCGATGGCATACATCAACATGTTTTATATTTCTCGTTCCCTGCCTTATTTCGTCAATTTTTTTATTTTTAAGGGTGTTGGTAATCATTTTAGTATTTTCCTCGCTCGCATTTTCTTTTCTAGTATTTTTCTTTGAATGGTAAATATCCCTTCTTCTATTATTTTATATTTTTTCTTTCTTCTTTCGATGTCTTGGACGACGTTCATTTTTTCCATACCGCTCCGCCATTTTAATACCTGTAAATTTTCTTTGAATGGTAAATATCCCTTCTTCTATTATTTTATATTTTTTCTTTCTTCTTTCGATGTCTTGGACGACGTTCATTTTTTCAATACCGCTCCGCCATTTTAATACCTGTAAATTCGTTACTTGTGCCGTCCACAGTATCCGCCGTACTCTTCTAAGCGTCCACATTTCAGACGCGTTTAATCTTTTTACACTCTCCGCATTTAGTGTCCACGTTTCAGCATCGTATTTCAGGACGGACATGACATAACACCGGTTGACTTTCATCTTTGTACTGAGTCCTGTCTTTTAGCGCGGTTTCTAAATTTCTGGACGCTGGTCAGGCTAATCGGACACAGTTTTTAATTTCTTTTATATCTCGACCATCACTTGTTAGTTGTCTTTAAAACTACTTATTATGATTATTATCGCCCATTATTTTCTTTATGAACAAAAACCTGCCATAATTGTTGAAAGTTTTATTTAAAAATTATTACTATATAACATCCGTACACTTCGTTTATCATTTAACAATAGTCGTACACGGACGAATGACGAAAGTAAACACACACACATACGCACGTACGATTCTAAAGACTTTTAAAGAGAATATAAATCGAAACGATGAACGACAATAAATGAACTGCAGCTGTAAAGATAATAACGGAATTCTTTGACGACAACATTTACTCTGTATAAATTATAATAAACTCAATTAGAATTAAAAAAATAAAAATAAAATAAACAAATAAAAATTTACAAACCTCCTACGTAACGTTTAGATATATTTATTACGAAATAAACGTAAAAAATTGACACGAAAGCATATAATATCGAGAAAGTTAAATAAGTTGAAGAACCCAACTTATTCATTTAGCTATCGGTTTATTTACGAATATAACAAATAGAAAGATATTATCATAAAGAAGCAGGAAAAAATAAAATATTTTTTTTATTTACAATACACGCTCGAACACACGCCTATAAAATAACATTATTTATATATATTGAAATATACTTCAAAACGTACTTAAAAATGAGATACTCATTTACGAAAAAAGCAAAGTACTGTATACATAGTGATAAGATTAAAAAAAAAGATAAAACAAACGTATATACATTCCGTTCGTAACATTAAAAACACAGAAAGTGTCCATTCCACGAGAGTTAATAGACAATGTTGTAAGATATCGAAAAACAAATTAAGCAACTGGGACAAGCTTTTTAGAGACATATCCTACATTAATCTCGGTTACATCGTGTACTGGGTAAATATTAAGGGACATACAGTCAAAGTCGCTTTTAAGAGACGCCGGATAAGGGGGACAGCCGTTTATAAGGGACAATCAGCAAAACCCTGAAACAAACGTATGAAATGAAGGTTGTTTTAGTTCGCTTTAGTGGGACAACAAGTCAGTTATAAGGGACAAAGATTAATAGACTTTCAAGGCAATAAATAGTGAGACGGACGATATGCGAGCCAAGGAGTTATAAAATGACACTTCCGGTCGTAAAACGAAAATGTTCACATAAACAAAAATTAAATAAAAATGACTAAAATATTTTAGCCATTTTTACAATTCGTTTTTTTGTTTATGTGAACATTTTTGTTTTTTCTTCATTTTGTTTGGTCCTTGTGTTGACATTCTCTCATTGACGCTATACTGTTTTTTGCTCTGTTCCTTTATTAATTATGCTCTCTCGGATAGCTCATTATGTTCTTAGTTTAGTTCTAGAAAAACTGTCATCGTGCGGTTTTATTTTTTTTTCTTAGGAAAATTTTCTTTTATTTTTTTAGTTCTAGTGAATTTTTTGTATGAATAAAATGTCGCGTAAATGCTTATCATTAAAGAAAAAAATTTCTATTTTAGACAAAATCGAAATTCAACCTCCCAATATGCCTATTCGGGAGTTAGCAAAAATCATGGGCGTCTCCAAAAACACCATCTCCCGTTTAAGAACAGATGAACAGAACTTGCGTAAAAAATGGAGTAGTACTGAAAAGGGCAGTCAGGTCGTGGAAAGGAAACGGAAAAGAGAAGGTAAAAACCCAGAGGTTGATGAAGTTCTTAATTTACGGTTTAGCACAGTAACAAAACGAGGTGTTCATGTTAGTGGGCCAATGTTGAAATTAAAATCCGAAAAGTTTGCAAAAAATATTGGTTATGAAGATTTTGCAGCTATAGATGGTTGGCTTGCTCGGTGGAAAGGGAGACACGATATCAAATTCAAACAAACTCATGGAGAAAAGGCAAGCGCTGATTTGACAGGAGCTGAACAATGGAGTTCAAGCAAAATTTCCAAATTCCTTCAAAGTTACAGCCTGAATGACATTTATAATGCGGATGAAACTGGTTTATTTTATCGACCCACTCCAGATGGGTCATTAGTATACAAACACGACAACTTATTGGTTCGAAAAAAGCTATGGATCATATTACTGTGCTAATATACTGCAGGATATACAATTTGTTGCTGATAGCTGGAAAAAAGTCACTTTTATGACAATTCAGAACTGCTTTGTTCATTGTGGTTTCAAGAGCCCGATTATGAAATTGTTGAAATGAAAAGTAATGAAACACCGAATGAATTATACGTGTGACCAACTATGAACAATTTTCAGATATTGACGCCAATCTGCCATGCTGTGTCAATAATATTGAAGATTTGGATAGTGAAATTATGGAAAATATCGCAAAGAAGAAACAAATACAAGAATCAGAAAGTGATGATGACACGGATGACATTTCCTTACCTCCTACGTCTACTGCAGAGGCGAACAAATGTATTGAAAAGCTCCGGCGGTATTTTATACAACAGAATCATGAAGGCGCTCCTACGGCATCATTAGATAACTGTGCAGATTTTGTTCAAACGCAGCAGATGAAGAATTTACACCAAACAACGATAGCGCATTTTTACAGTAAATTGACAATTTTTACAAATAACAGGTCAGGTTCTTTTACCTTATGTATGCCTCCTGTATTTTTCTCTTAATTTCCATATAAATAAATATTACGCATTAATAAGGTTATAAGTATGTTAATTGTTTACTAAATTGTATATATTCTAACACCCACTCGCTTCAATAAGAGATTTTAAAAAATTCGCTTAATAGGTACAGTCGGTTATAAGGGACAAATTACTTCCGTCCGATGTGTCCCTTATAAGCTGCTTCGATTGTATATATATATATATATATATATATTTTTTCATACATAAAATGAATGTTGCCTATATGTTGCTTAAAATAGTTTTGAATTACTCTAAAGTTAAGTTAGGAGAAAATATATACATACGTACGCATACACTCGCACATATATATATATATATTACCAAACAAATATTGATAACTGATATGGGTTTTGATCACCTTAACCTTCAATTACAACGATAATAAAACATTTTATCTTATTTCTCATCCAACTACCGCGCTATCTTTAGTCGAAAGTTATACTTCTAACGAATACAAACATAAAAAAGTATCGCATTTTGAAAGAAATAACATAAATACACACGCACATACACACAATAGTACGAAAACGAACAAGTAATTGAAACGTAATGTAGTAACGGGATAAATATGAAAATTATACTATTGTAATATGGTCAGTTCGCAGTAAACATTTATCTTATCAAGATAATATCATTCCGTTATCTTTATATTAACGTTGTAATTATTCGAGCACGTACGTGCTATGTTCTTGGGTCGTTACATACCCGTTACTGAACACACAAACACACATATAAAAAAAAAAAATCAAAATTTTAGCCTATATACATAAATTATACCATGAAGTAATACAAGAATGTGTTACACTAATACTAGAATATAAGAAACTAGAGTAGCCTGCGAAATTATCTTAGGGCCACTTAGTAGCGATTATGTATACATATACATTATTAAATAATTCAAAAATGAAAACAGAAAACTGCTGTAATAATATAATATCATTTAATTCAAATGCGCAGTCAATCTTATACAACTGTCGCAGGTGATTATACTTACTACACTTATATATTATACGATGAACGCTTTCACTTTCATCGCTTTCGCAATTACAACATTCACTTTTATTAATAATTTTTAATTTATTTAGATAGTAACCGATAGAACCGCGACAGTATAAGGATCTGAATCACGTGGCAGTTTAGGATAATGTTTTTATTTTTAAAACGTTCTATTACATTAGGAAAGAACTAACTTATTAATTTATCCTTTGTTAAAGCATCATACCGTATTTTTTAAATACATTGTAAATCTGTAAATTAATCTTTTTGAACAGATCTTTATTGATATTATCATTATTTACTTTTTTAATATAAAAGATTAAAGATCTTTTTTTTTTAATATGAACATCAATAGTTAAGATCCGCGCTATGGTCTGAATCGTAGTATAAGGTGCAGTTATGAAGAGGTTATATCAATTAGAAATTCCGGACAATTAGAATTTACATTACGTATTTGTTGTTTAGTCAATCGACTATAATAAACACCAGCGCAGTACGAGTATAATTTTTTTTTTTTTTTTTTTAATATACTGCCTTTTAGGAAGGCAGTTACACAACTACAATCTTAACCTATAGGTTAAATAATTAGTGACTTTGATCGTTTAACATGTTGTGTATGCTGATCCAGTGATCAGTTTCCACTAATACTAACTAAATATTAATTATGAAAATCGTGTTCAATAAAACTATAATTATTATTTATCTATGAACTAGGTCTACTGGATGTGTTCGCTTAAGGCGTCTCACATCATTTGAAGTATCCAGTAATCGAATAGCTTCTTTATTTGTGTGACCATGCAGTCTCTGTTCATGTTTGACTGCAAAGTTGTGAACAACGTCATCAACCTGTTGAATCTTCAGATCACAATGAATATTAGCGTTCCGCTGGAACCATCGTGCGTTAACCAGCGTCCGAAGAATTTTATTCTGTTGACGCTGAATGATGGCTCTGTTGGAAGCAGAAGCACAGCCCCACACTTGAACTCCATATGTCCAGATGGGTCGTAGAATAGTTTGATAAAGTAACCTCTTGCTGTACAAATTTAGAGGTGACTTTCTACCAATTAACCAGTGCATCTGATTCATTTTGAGCTGTAACTGGTGTTTCTTTTGCTTAACATGTGTTTTCCATGTTAATCGTGAATCAAGATGAATGCCCAAATACCTTGCTGAACCAGCAAGAGGTACTTGAACATTATTTATGTATATATTATGATTCACGTCGATAGGTCGAAGCGTGAATACAACATGGATGGATTTTTGTTCGCTTAACTTGATTTTCCAATCTTGCATCCACCTAACTATCTTGTCAAGGTGTCTTTGAAGTACATCTATTGCCTCTATTTGGGTGTCTCTGGTTACCATGATGACGAGTATAATGATTGCACAAAATTATTGTAGAGTACTACCTTGGATTTATAACCTTCAATTATTATTTTTTTTTAATATCGTACCAGCACTAAGTGCTGCAAACAACGCAGATCCGGATAAAAATCTAATGCCTCCATCGAAGCACAAGATTGTGAGAAAAGAAGGAGAGGTAATACGATAGGAATGAAATTGGAAAGAAATGATAGTAATAAGAATGATCAAGTAAAGTAATTCAAGAGATTTGAAAATATATAATAATACATGTTGACTTTATTATTTATTTATTATATATGTTTAATTTTAAAACGTGCCATTTTAAAAGATGCGACTATCCTACCAGCCGATGCGTCGCTTCACCTGCCGCTGGGATTTTCTGTCAGGGTTTACTCCCTTAGCCTTAAGGCAGCGGTTTGCTATTGGGATAGCGTGTGAGGCATATTTATATAGGCGGCCTAGACTCGCCAAGGTTAGTAAGCAGTTTTAGGAAGACAGAGTTTTATAGACAGTTCCCAACCTGGAACTCATTTAGGAAAGCGGGTGCAGATTTGGAAAAATAGATTATAGGACAATGGATTGAAACTGAATATCAGGAAAACTGAGTACTTGGAATGTGGAATACGGACAGATGAATCTATAAAAATAGATAATATAGCATTAAGGAAGGCCGTTAAACTCAAATAGGTCAAATATTACCTCAGAGGGAGACACACAATGCGACATAGACTCTCGGATCCAAATAGCGTGGATGAAATGGAAGCTATTAAAGACGTACTACATCACGGGTGATGATGAAATGTGTGCATATTCTACAGAATAAGACATTTTTAACTTTTGAAATCGCGATATCTCTGAAACGACGATTCGTACAAAAACAGTATTAAATCATTTTTTGTAGACACTTTATTAATGATCTCCAAGTTTTATTTCACCTATTTATGGCCTTTGGCCTTAAATAACTATTTTTGCACACATGGGATCTCGAGGGGACTTTTGACATATTATTTATAATAGTGAATTTAAGGTATGTACCAATTTTCAGCTCTCTGCGAATTATTGTAATTTGGAACGTTTATTTCTACCCAGCGTTCGATAAATGAAACAATTACATAATCATATACTCGATCACACACGCGCACAACCATTTATGTATACATAATCTTCTTTATGCATAGTGACGCGATTATCAGCCAAAGTTTATTTTTGTTTACAACTATTATCAAAACACTTATCGATGTCAGTTATATTTATCAGACGGCCAAAACGGCAACGTCTTAATTTAATTTCCCTGGCGCTATAAATTAAATAAATTCATATTAACGATTTTTCGTAATGGAGTCGAACTATTTAAATTTTAAAAAAATCAGAGGACTATACACATCTATTATTACAACTACTTCGACCAACGCTAATTTCAAATCTTCACCCTATACACAAAACCTGGAGAAAAGAAATTAATTTCACGAGAACATAACCGAGACCATACTAACCACCGTTATATGAAACTTTCAACGAACTTGTGCACTGCATCTAAACACAGACGTTTAATATTTAGTCGTCCGCGACAACATAACGGGAAATCGTTTTTTAAAAAAATACGATCATACACGAAGTCATACAACGATCGTACGTGTAGAACTTGCACACAAAATAGGGGGAACCATAAAAATTGAAGAAGTAGTTTTCATAAAGGGTTCATTATAAAAATTCTAATTCAAATTTATTGACTGAATGCTGATGTATATGTCATATGTCATTCATTAAGTGCCATCTTCGTATCGGTGATAGGCGACTATTTACCTATAGATATTTTATTGTACAGCGTAAGTAGCTTATAAGGCAATCATATGGCGTTAGCGTAGATAGACACACACACCCGGGAGAACTGATTGTAAACGTTTGTTGTCACGAAACAATACAACCTCGCGTGTTTTTGTAGTATATCGTTACTAGCGCGCATATGGTGTTGTGTGGTGGTTTGCCATTGCTTTCTACATGACATATACAAAATGAATAGAAATGAAAATTTAGATAATTCGGATATTTTAGATATGTATCGAAACAAATAATATAATATAAATAAAAAGACATTCAGGACGAAAAAAAATTATATATATATATATATATATATATATATATATATAGTAGAGTTGACCTTATTAAAACGCGTACATAATAATTTTAAACTTACACTAACGATCGTAATTTAATTTTCGAATTATTTCAAAACGACACTGAGCGATTAAACAAAACGAGAGGATATGATTAAATATATTTAGGCGACACGTTCAGCTGCCAAGGTTGTTAGAACATCGTGAGATTAAAATATTAAATATATTTTGCTGATCACACTAAGAAGGGTGCTATTCAAAATGCGTTACTGCAATAGGAGTGAAATTAAGTGTTTAAAAGTTATCACACGAGAAATAAGTTAATGAGTGACCTATACGAAGTCAACTTTAAAAAACAAAATTAGGTTAAAAGATTTTATCCGTATAGATGTTTGCCGGGAAAATTGTTCAAGGACGGAAAATTCGCTGACCCGAACAAAAAGGAAATTTGTTACAATGTAACAAATTTTCGAGAGTGTGACGTAAAATAGACGTAAGAGAAAGGAGCGGGATTGCGGAATTTTTTGTCATCATCTCGAGAGTTCGTGAAAAAATTAGGCGGTAAGTACTCGCACGAGCAATGCAATTTTATTTTTTTTTATGAAGTAGTGAATAAGATATAATTGACTGAAAGCCAGAAACGATAAGGATATTGATATTTTTGAAAATAAATATCATTAAGATACAAAAAAATACGAACATAGAAGATTGAAGCGTAAACTTCTTCATTAAAGTATTTACTATAATTTGCACATTTATCATAAAAATTAAATTTTAATGTAAGTTCAATTTGTTTTAATTTTTTTAATTTGCTAAGGTTATTATTAAGGTATTCAGCTTAATGAATTTACTTGTAGTTGTAACACTGTAAAAATGTAATTGTTGAAATAAACTTGTCGTTGTTTACATTAAATTCGTTAGAGGCTTTCTCGTTGATAGTATACGGTATCTACAATTTTATTTGTAATAATTTACTTTATCACTCTCTCTCTCTCTCTCTCTCTCTCTCTATATATATATATATATATATATATATATATATATATATATATGTATAAGCGTCCGGATTGTATGTATTTATCAGCGGGTTTCAGGGTACGTTTTTTCTGAAATAAATTAATTCTTAACTTTTACTTTTTTTTTTAATAATTTTATTGTATACAGCCACTCAGTACAGATGCATAATCTTCACTTATGTACTAATGTTTTTAATTTATACATACAAATATAAGAATATAATACAATATGGCGCCAAGTATTCGAACGTGAAACGGATAATGAGTGTCAAATATTATTTATCGAGCACGCGGTTGAATCTGTCGATCATTACGCTATTAGTTGATTTTGCACGTCGTTTGCGTTACGTATTCGATCTTTTTCTTGTATTCCTTAATCTTTCCCAATCGGCGGTCAACCGGAAAAGCGTAACAACGCTCTGCTCCGCGCTTTCACTTTCAATATTGGTACGTCACCACACTTGTATTTTCGTCGCCGTCTTCATATTGCTATTTATTGGTCCTTCTATTATTATTGTCGGATATCCGTTATTTCTTATCGTATACGCTATCTGGTCCATATTTTCTATCTCTTATACGCTCGTTCTTTTTTCATAGACGTTTTAGAGTATTCGCCTATTTGTTATTCCGCTTATTCGTTTTAACAACATATTTCGAACGCATTTAGTTGTTTTTGTCTTCGTTCATTTATAGTCGAAATTTCTGAACCATACAGACGAGTACGCTCCGAACGTATACCTCCTTGTTAATGTTTTCCTTAGTCTTATATTTACATAATTCCACGTTAACAGCGATTTCTTTTTAATAAAAGCCACCTTCGCCTGCGCTATTCAAGACCGCATTTACCGACCGTGTCTACAATGATCTGTTATAAATGAACCCATTTACATGTTTTGGCATTTCATTATTTAATTTTACTTTCATATCTTTATTTTTCTTCATTTTACTACACTTCAATGACCACAGTTTTATGTTATTTATTGACTGATTGTAACCCTCGATTACAGACTATTCGATAATTTCCCCGATGATGATGTTTTTCGGTTTTAACAGTAGTGGATATTTTGCAGTCCCACGATGTTCGTATAATAAGATTAGTATTAATATTCGAGGCCTACGAGAGATTTACGTCTAATATGTTGTTGCGATCTGTCTCTGAAACGCGTTATTGCCAAATTTGTCTGGATTCTAAGCCACTCGGTATTCACTGAAACCCTCTAGAATGGCTCATTCTACTTCAATACACCGGTTAGGGACATTTTATCGGAGTTTAAATTTTCGCACAAGGAATTTTGGTGAAGGTATTGATGTTCAGCCAACAATTCAGGAATATTCAACTTTCGATTCCAGTAATCCCTCGGTTCTACAACGTTGCTAGCAACATAGAAAACAAGATTTCGCTTGTTCGTATTATACGTCGCCTGAGGCTTAACGTCAACAACATTCCATACGTTTTATTCACACATAAATTAGCACCTTCGCTATTCCGTACTCATAATTGCAACGGAGACTAGATCGCCGATGAAAACACCTATTCTTCAGTGGAAGTTATTATAGAACGCATCAATCAAAATTCCTATCACGTAAAGGAATTCCACTAATCTCAGATGCTTGCTTAACAGAACTATACACGACCATATATTACATATCAGCATATAGTATAAAAATATTTAATAAGACATATTTCTTACAGACCTGGGTGGAATCATTAATTATACAAAAAAAGAGAAAAAACTGCACATAACCATAATAGGTAATCGAAAGATAATCGTGTAAAATTATTATATACTTACTGGTGCTTATCGCGGCATCGTCGCTATCGTCGATAAACGGTAGGAAACCCTTGTTCATATCTTCTTTAATCGGTACGAATACGTTCGAAGTATTGGACTTTGGACTGCCGGTCTGATTATGTTGGTCCAAGATGAACTTACTAATGCAGGAGATTGAAGACGACGTTTGTTCGGGAATTGGAGTGATCAATTCTTCTTCTCGTCGATCGGATATCGAAGCGGATTTATTATCGATGACACTTTTCAATTCGGTTAAAACTTTTTCCGATCGCTGTTCATCGACGTTCGCAGTAGATACGTTTTCGTTCAAACTACTACTACTACTACTATGTACGGCGGCGATTAACATCCGGTCATTTTTACAGTGGTTAAACGGTCGAAGGTAGACGGTTGTATTATTATTAGTGTTGCTCTTATTCTTACTATTGGAATCGTAACGACTACGACGAGGTGTTGTTTTTATTAATTCCGAATCTGTTTTTACAACGGCCGAAGTAATATGGTCTATAGAAGATGATGACGGCGAATGAATATCGTTTTCAGATATTTCGTGAGCGGTGATAACTATCGAAGGAAGAACTTGCGGCGGTGGCTTACGTAAGGAGGCGGCGACGACGGCTGCGGCAGTGGCAGATTTAGCGACAGGCAACGTTGATGATGAGGAAGAAGTAGAAGAAATAGATTCACTATTACGATTTAATGAAGAAGGGCGAGATTTCCTTTCGGGACTTACTACTAGATCGTGTAATTTATCGGTCAACGTTCTGCAGGTCGGTTCGCGAGAATAACAACGATTCGTCTTTATTATCGACGGATCCTTTTTCTTCGCTACGTTATCGCTATTATTATTATTATTATTATTATCGACCGAATTTCCGTTATATTCTTCTAATTGGCATAGAGAAAATACGCAATGTTTCTCTTCGATCCCGCTGAAACAAAAAGACGCGTAAAAATAGTAATTAGAAACGAACGTAGGAATTCTTTCAAATTATATTACGATTATATATATATATATATATATATATATATATATATATATATATATATATATATATGATCATTAGCAATTAACCTCACGAAAATGTTTAAACACCACCATTAGATGGTACACACACATATATAAATACATACACAAGAACGATGGATAATAAAATAAGCAATCAAAAACAGATTAAAAGGAATGAAAAGCAGCTATTTATTCAACAAAATAAATGGATAAGAAATATCCAAGGAAAAAAGGTTAAACAAAAACACAATGCGTCTGTAGTGGTATAAGGATTAATTAGTGCGAAAACGAAAATATTAAGAATATTAGAACTGACAAGGCAAAGCGGCGGAGTAACCAGGATATACACCGACAGGAAAATTTTAACCACCGTATACATATATAAATGATTACCAAATTAACCTCACGAATATGTTTATACACCAACATTAAACGATACACACACACATATTATATATATATATGTGTGTGTATATACGCACACGTATATAAATGCACACACATGCATACAAGAAGAATGGATAATAAAAATACAGAGTCAAGAACAGGTAAAATTGAATAAAAAACTGCTTTTTATTCAACAAAATAAATATATAATAATAAATGCCCTGTGACAAAGGTTAAACTAAAACATTAGACGCCTGTAACTGTATAAAGGATTAATTGATGCGTAAAGGAAAATATTAATATTAGAACTGGCAAGGCAAAACGGTAGAGTGACAAAGTTATATTATATATACATATATATCCCACCTGGAGGTACTTTGTACCTTCAGGGAACCGGAGCTCTAATCGGTATAGGACTCGTCCACAGAACGCCCTACAGATATGTAGGTTAGCTGTGAATAAGACATTAGTCAAATAAGCAGTCGCGGACCAAGAGCGGGTACTGGTGGAAAGCCTTGAGACACGTGATTCCAGTAGTGGCAAGGTAAGAGACACGAGGATGTAGATGGTCAGCTTGAGAAACTGGCCATAAAAGTCTGCATAAATCTTATGACTGTCTCTCCCTCGGCGGGTTAAGGTCGCCAAATAACCTTATAACACTGTTATCTCCTCAGTAACAAACTGCTGCCTTGCTGTTCGGGTCTTTACCTAAAGGTTAAGGGAATAAACCCTAACAGAAAATCATGTGGAAGGCCAGGGGAAACACCACATTACTTTTTCCCTAGTAACCATGATAAGCACAAACACAGGTTTTAGTCAGTTTTCCTGGTAGCTGGGTTTGGGAAGTCGAAGGGCTTCTTCGGTCGTCATCAAACGAAATCCCTCTTTAAAAATAGCAACGTGAACGAACTATGCTCCAAATTGGATAACTTGAAATAATTAAAAGAGAAATGGAAAGGAATAAAATAGATACTATTGGATTATCGGAGACACGCTGGATTGATGAAGGAGGGTTTTTCTCAGGAGAATATAGAATAGTACATGGTGGTAGCTCAAGAAGCCAAGATTGTGTAGCATTGATTCTAAATAAAGAATCAGCAAAAGCATTGCTAATTGTTAAAGTAATAGAAAATATATTTATTCTGGCACGTTTCGTTACATACCCAGTAAATCTAACAGTTTTATAAGACTATATGCCCACATCCGGTAACGATGAAACAGAAATAGATGAAGCATATGAAAAATTAGAAGAATTACTGGAAAAAACAAAAGCAAGAGATAACGTAATAATAATGGGGGATTGGAACGCAACAGTTGGAGAAGATTCAGAAGAAGGAATAACTGGTAAATATGGGCTTGGAATTACAAATAATCGCGGCAATTATCTCATTTATTTTTGCAAACAAAAACAGTACATTATTACTAACACATGGTGTAAAACCCCACTAAGAAGAAGATATACTTGGAAGTCACCTGGCGACAAAGAAAGATATAAAATCGACTTCATATTAGTAAAAAAGAGACATGAACAAGTTTATAAAAGAATAAAAAATATGTCTAGGAAATATAAAGGACTTAAAACAACAGCGCTAATAGGACAAAATAATAACGAAGTTATAAGCCCAATTGAGAAAAGATCAACATACCAGGTTTATGTGGAACATTTATATCGCGATACTCAAAGTGGAAACAACTAATGAAAAATGTACAACTAGATCAATTGTCTAATGACAGTATACTAAAAGATGAATTTTTATACAGCAGTAAAGATGCTAAGAAATAATAAATAGACTGGTGCTGATAATATACCAGCGGAATTGGTAAAAATGAGCGGAAGAAAAACTAATTTTTAAATGAATTTCAAATATATATAATGAAGGTATATGGCCAGAAGAATAACTTCGATGATTGTTCCGATTCCGAAGAAAATAACTACGATAAGATGCACCGACTATAGAAGTATAAGCCTTGTCGCCCACGCATCCAAAATATTGCTGCAAATAATAAAACAACGTTTAGAAAAATATGTAGAACAATTTTTAGATAAAACACAATTTGGCTTTCGTACAAACCCAACCGACCAGAAATGCAATAGGGACGTTAAGGCATGTTGAAGAGCGCCTGATGAATGTAAATAAGAACACGTTCATTTGTTTTGTCGATTATACCAAAGTATTTGATCAGGTTAGTTGGGATAAGCTTTTTCCTCTCCTCGAGAAAATAGAATGCCCCAAACGCATATTAATTCGGTTAGGCGGAGTCAAACAACATCATTTGCAGACGATCAAGCTATAATTGCCGAGTCTCCGAAAATACTACAGAAAATGGTACGGACCTTAAATGATACAGGAAAGCAGTTTGGGTTAGAAATAAATGTTGATAAAACTAAAATCATGATGTTTGGTAAACATCCTAATCGTTTTCAACTGGAAATTAATGGTCAGAAAAATCAACAAGTTATTATTATTATTATCGTGTCCGAGACCCATGAGGACCAATATATAAAATTAAATATAATGAGTAACATAGATATTGCTAGTCGAGTTTACACAATATTAATCCATGTATCGACCATTTTGATGGCTTCGTCATTTAACTCTGTGCTCCATAGGTCTTTTTCCGTAATGCCTGAACGCACCAAGTTACACCGGAATAAGTGTCCATGGCTCTGCCGTTCTCCACACTTGCATTTATCATTTTCAGCCAGGGCCCGTTTGAAGAAATTCACTGAGGTTTGGCGCAACCAGAGCGAAGTCGGTTTTTTCCATGTATGCCAACTTAGGGAGCGCACTGGGTTCAGTAGTTCTTTCAATCTACTTTCATTCCCCGCTATTTCTGTCCATCACTGTGCGCGAACTTTTATCGGTGGTCCGTCTAATCGTTTTGAGCATTGTAGAAAGCTTCTTCTGGATTTAAGACGTGATGTAATCATCTTCTGACCAAACATTGGGTGTCTATAATCTGTCTCCAGTCTAGTTCTTTCAGCATCAGTAGCGACGGATCTTTTATCCAAACTTATTCCGGTACCGAATACACCTTTCCAGAGCTCTCTTTCCGAAATCCTTGAGGATAACGAACAAAACATCCAACTTCTATTTCGATTTCTAAAACTATCCAACATCCTACACGATATCTAAACTACATTTGCTCGTACCTCTGGTCAATGTTGCGGTACACAGCACGTTAACGGATGCAATAGATAAAGTGCGAAATATAGAATCGTAAAAGAAAATCATATTATAGCAGACATTACCGGGATTTAAGAAAATATACATATATACATATATATATATATATATATATATATATACGCAGCGTTAACATCGCGTTTCAACGCCTAAAATAACAGAAATGAGGTACCGAGCTTGGTTCCAAGTTAAACACGATTAAATTCAATAATGTTATAAATAAATAAATAAAAATTGCTATTTCCAGAAATGGCTAAAATTAAAATAATAGTCGACACACGAAGTAGCCCGTAAGAAAACTGGTTTTCCTTATTTAATTAATAATTTATGTTAATTTCGCGAAATATTAAAACTTTTCGCAAGTCGGGCAGTTTCTGTTTAGCTGAGTAAGCGATTAAGAAGAAAAAAAAATGAAACAAAATATTTCAGCGGTTAATGAAACCACCAGTAGTAGTAAACCTAGGGTTGGTCGGTTAATTTCAGTAATTAACCATCTAGAAACTGTTAATATACACATTATTTTCTATTTATATATGTATATAATTGAAACCACTTTGCTGTATAAGGGTTTTTTTTTAATAATTAAAATTTGGTAATGTACTAAGAAACAAAGGAAACCGATAACGCAGATAATTACAGAACGCGATAACTAATAAAAACGATCAGCGTAAATACGAATAGTAATTAACGTTGTTATTATTGATTTCTCTATTAACATACAAATAACGTATTCGAACACACACGCATTATATATATATATATATATATATATATATATATATACATATATATATATATAAACTTATATCTATGTAAATAATTTCCTTGTTCCGCTGTATTTCGCGAATAATAAAAATTATTGTATTATAGGACAAAAAGAAGGAAATGCACTTCTGTAGATGGATAAAACTTTTCAAAATTCGACACATCTGTAAGTTTCCGCGACACGGTTTGACGATAAATCTACACTTATATCGGTTCTTTCGTTCCAATATTAAACGATAATTAGATTTATAGAAACGAAACGAAATTTTTTAAATTAAACGTGGGTAGCGCAAGATTGAGCACCAGGGTTCGTTCGGTTTTTTATTTCGAACGTACGAAATTAACCTATCGTATTACGAACAAGATATACTATTAATATTTAAAACGAGCAAAAAGACGAAGTATTGTAGCCGGTGAAACTAGAGTAAACTTTGTTTAAGAGAAGACGAACGGTTTTGTTGGTTTTTGAAAAACTTAAAAACTACTCGACCAAAATTTTTGAATGAAATTTTATTTAAAAAAAAAAAGAAAATGAAAACGAGAGATTAGCTTACAATGATTTGTGCAAAACAATATCGTTGAGATGACTTCCATTTGCAACAATACATTCATTCGGTCTTTACGAAATTTTCATAGACTTTTTCGAGCATAGGTCGTAGAATTTATGAAATTTCTTCAGAAATCAGCAGGTCTTTAAGATCCCGATAAGAGGTATCCCCACAAAAAAAAAAATTAATCGCGTAACTTTGAATTCGTTTCGAAACCCTCTTCGCATTCACGTGGAAAATTACGTTCCACGCAAAACGCACGCTCTTTCTCGTTGTATGATACCGTGATAACTAGAACTGGACGAAAACGAATCTCTCGTGTGTACAAAGCCGCAATATTCACGAGTGTTGCTTATAATTAATCGTTGTATTTACGCGAAAATCAGTTATAATATAATTATATACGGTGACACAGAGAAGACGAATGGTTTTGAGGTTTTTTGAATAACTCGTAAACTACTCGAGCAAAATTTTCGAACGAAATTTTATTTAAAACTAGAAAAACGGATGGAACAAAATTTCGTTCAGATGACCGTCATTTGTATACATTCATTTTTAAAAAAAAAATTCGAAGACTTTTGCGAGCGTATGTCGCTGCATTTTTGAAATTTCTTCAGAAATCCGAGTTTTCAGGTCTTCCAGATCTTGTGGACATGTTTCGTAAACGCGGTTCTTAAAGTATACCCATAAAAAAAAAATCGATCGCGTAACTTTGAATTCTTTTCGAAACTCTCTTGGCATTGTCGTGATCAATTCACGCCGAAAATAACGTTACACGCAATACGCGAGCTCTTGAAATTGGCACACTAAACGTAGAGCACGCGGTTCGCTTTGTAACAGTCTTAGTAACTGCGCTATTCAAAAAACAAAACCGTGTGCCTTATCTGGGTCACCCTATATTGCGATATACGATATAAAATTTTCATTTTATTTCGTTCGTTAATCGCTATTTTTTCCAGTCAGCCGTGGTCACGAGAACTGATCTCCATTTCGATTTATCGTCGCTGTCTACATCCCGTCAGTATATAATTCGCATTAATTTAAAAAAACCCTCATCCTTATCATGATATACATTTACAATATTTATAGGGTTTTTCGGTTTAGGCTTTACTGGTTAATATACTGCAGTGGCAGATGTTGGACATCTTATCGATTTCATAATTTTGAATATGTTTTTCCGTATATATAGTCAACACGTTATCTATATATACATATATATTTTTAAATGTACAATAATGTGTAACTGTATTTTTATGTAGCTACAATTCAGCACATTATATGTGTTGTGTTGTGTGTGTGTGTGTGTGAACGGTTTGATATGTATGTGTTAGTTTTCTAAAACATTACTTTAAAAAAAACTCTAGATTGAAGAACGGAAAGACAAAAAAAAAAAAAAAAAAAACTTAGAAAACCATTAAATTTTCTTATGCGATACGATCGTAAATTCGGTGGTCGTTAGAAACGTTCATCGTAACCAATTTGTTACGAATTGGGGACAATTATGAAGTGGGAAAGTCTTGTACGCAACTTTTATTTCGAAAAGGCTTTAAAAAACCAAAGAAAAAATAACTTA
Source organism: Coronaproctus castanopsis (assembly GCA_032883995.1). Classification (NCBI taxonomy): domain Eukaryota; kingdom Metazoa; phylum Arthropoda; class Insecta; order Hemiptera; family Monophlebidae; genus Coronaproctus; species Coronaproctus castanopsis. Next base: position 61,764,029 of record CM065053.1, read on the forward strand.
AATTTCATCGCAGAATATTCTAGGGGATTGGTCGAGGAATTTTTCCCGACTGTTTAAAAACGATGTATGGTTCGTATAGGATAGTTTCAAAATAGTACCGCCAGCAAAATTATCAGTTATTAGTAGGTATATTCAAAAAGGCGGGAGCAGCAACATTTTAAATATAAAACTTTAATCCCCGGAATAATATGCGGGTACAAATCCTATTCTTACAATCGTACATATTACTTTATTTATTATTATTTTCATTTAGATATGAACATTATTTTCATTTCAATAATTCTTATTGTTATTATTCTTCTTATAAATAACATTTTATTTTTCAACACTCGTCATATATATATATATATAACATTTACATACATATAAGCGCAAACACTCGTTACATACGCAAATTTAAGGAGGAGCTCAAGTCCGCTATTTCCTTGAATTTCGCATTACGAAGGAACGCGCCTAAAAAAAATACACATTATAAGTTTGCTGATGACACAGCAATTCTAGTTACAGATAAGATTCAACAGCGTGCTACTGAAAATCTACAGGTAACAATAAATGGATTAAATGCTTGATCGAAACGTTGGAAAATTAAAGTTAGTAGCGAAAAATCGGTGCGCATAAACTTCACCATGCTGAAAACAGAAAATATTCCAATGACACTGAATCAGCAGATAATCTCACAAAAAAAAAGTCAGTCGAGTACCTAGGGATGCATATCGATTCGTATTTAAGTTGGAAGCACCACGTCCGGCAGGAATGTTTGGAAATAAAAGCAAAAATGAGAAGTATTTGTTGGCTAATAGGAAAGTACTCAACGCTATCAATTTTTACATAATTGTTAAACCTATTTGGATTTATGGAATACAATTAAGGAGAGTTGTACTCGAGTATTTCCAACTACAAAGATGCCAAAATGTTACACACTTCGTACATACTCATTCGCGCATATCGATTTGAACACAATAACGACATACACCGAGACTTAAAAATTCCAATGGACAACGATGAAATTACCAGCTTTGCTTGCAAACACGCAAAACGATTAGAAAAGCAAATAAGTTTTTATTTGTGACCGTGAGGTGGGATCTCCAGTTGAATAGTAATGGAAATAACCAACTTACGACTAACGACTAACCAGGTTTTTAAAAATAATCTACTAATTCGGTCGTTTTATAAATTTTTGTTTTAATTTGTCTATTAATTTAAGCAATTAATTAAATAATCTACTTTCTTTAGAACGAACGTCTCGATTTAATTAAATAATACTTCCAATTAGAACATTAATAAATTCTTTCGGAAACGCCATCGAGGAGAAATGGTTATTAGGGGATTTTTCAAATTTGATATTATTCGCAATCTGACCAACGAAACCATTTAGCGGTATTTTTGATCGGTAATATCGTAGAGCAGAACATACCGAGGTTTAGGACAATCTCCCCTCACGTCATAGAAGCTGTTCAACAACTGTTTGGACAAGCTGTCTCTACTTGCGTCGTTTTCGAACATGTTTCTTCTTCATTGTCCAATTTACTCAGTTGTTGGTAGCAACTATGTCGACAATTTCTTGATATAATTTTCGGTCTCTCTGGCCTTGTGAAACAATATACCTTCATCGACGACCATTTTCGGATATTATCCAGCCAAGCAATCGTTCTCCTGCCTACTATTCTTTTTCCTGCTACTTTTCCCATGATTATGGTCTGCGGCAGTACATATTTCGGACCTCTTAATATATGTCTACGCTGTTTTCCTTCGTTTGATTCAACAATTCTTTGTCTTTTTCCAATATGTCCAATACTTCGTTGTTCTTCTTCTTTGTTGTCCACGATATGATACGACGGTACACCGCATTTCGAAGGCTTCTATAGTTTTGATTATTTTAGCCTCCATGTTTCGCAACCATACAGCAACACTGACCATACGTAGCATTTTAAAATTCCGAGTCTTACTTCAAGAGATATTCCATGCGATGTTAATGGTTTTTTTTTTTCATTTTCATAAATGCTACTCTCGCCTGTCCTATGCTGCAGTTAATTTCTTCAATTGATTCTCCGGCTTTGTTTAGCCACGCACCGAGGTATCTGTACTTGTTCACTACTTCTAATTCCCCATTACTTAGTATTATCTTTGGTTTACTTTGATCTACCGTCACAATTACTTTGGTTTTGTTAGTATTAATTGTAATACCATATTTATCGCAGGTTCTTTCTAATAATTTCAATAATATTCCCACATCTTTCGCATTTTCTGCTAATATTACCGTGTCATCTACGTACCTTATATTATTAATGATTTCACCTTCAATTTTGACACCTTCAGATCTGTTTGTTAACGCTTCTCTGAATATTATATCCGCGTATACATTAAACAATGTCGGCGACAAAATACAGCCCTGTCTCACACCGCGCTCAATTTTGATTTTATCGGTCGTTTCGCCGTTATTTAGTGTCACATGCCATCTGTTGCAAATATACGTTCTTTATTAATCTTCTGTCCGCAGTATCCAATCCAATTTCTTGTAATATGTTAATTAATTCGACACGCCGTACTTTGTCGAAGACTTTCTATAAAACACATATATATTGGTCGTCCAAATTCTTTTAACTTCTGAATTAATATATTCATACAGAATAATACATCTCTGGTTCCCAGTCCACATTCGAAAACCAAATTGTTCTTTACTCATATTTTCTTCACATTTTTTCCGTATTCTAGCTTGTATTACTAGTATTTTCAATGTATGGCTAATTAGACTTATAGGTCTATAATCGTTACACGACGATGGTCTACTGTTATACAATGTTATATACATGTGGCATATTTAAGTATTTATATACATCAGTCAAAATAGTTGCTCTTGTGTAAAAGCACCCAGAATTGCGAGATAGCAGTTTGCCAATCGGGATTTATGAAGGTAACGACTGTCAATTTAAACCAACGCGACGACGCGAGTGATGATAGATAAATATATATATATATATATATATATAACAGATTTTTACGTCAAAAAAATGCAGAAGATACGAAAAAATGACCGTCGAGAAAGTCGAGTTAAAAAATGCGTATAAAATATATTATAACACAGTAGTAATTTAAATTCCTACAAAGAATCGTGGAACTGATTAACTACGAAAGTCCATCAGAATAGTTATATTTTTATCTTGTACGAAAAAGAAATCAAATTATCATCACCGAAGACAAAGTTTGAAGTGTAAATAGTTCACGTTAAAAACATTTTTCTCCTCGTGAAAAATAGAAAAACGAACGAAAGGATAAAAGGCCAAAGAAAAAGAAAAATCGTATAAGCGAATACGTTAGTTAGAAGATTAAGAGATTTCAGGGATTGCGTACGATTCGCGGGTATTGGTCGAACGCAAGAATAAGTTGAAAATAGCGTCGAAGGGATTAATACGGGACTGAAGAAGCGCGTTGAAGAGGAACGACCTAGTGACCAAGTTTGACGATATATGGGCGTTATATGCGAGGTAACGATCATCGTGCAGAACAATATTATTTATATATATATACACATATATATATATATATAATATTATCGCTTGGGTGTAATAGCAACCAACCGACATGCATTACGAGAACCACACCGTCCTTGCTCACTTTAGTAATAGACCTTCCTCAATACGATTTAGCTTAACACACATCGCCTTTACTGCTCCGTAATCGTATAGGGTAGTAAGATTCGATATCGCGAATTATCATCATGGACATATTTAAATAGAAACCGTAAAATATTCGAATAAGAGATGAATAAAAACATATTTTAATAAGTAAATTAAACAAAATGTGAAATATTTAATTTAATGAACGTCGAAAATTACGAGCGCATTAATATAATGAAAAATGAATTAGTTTTTAAAACGCGCTCACTTTTCCGATTGCACATTTTTATTTCATAATATCGTTAAACAGGACCGTATTTGCGCAGAAACCTAAGAGGAACGCACTTCGAAACATGAATGGGGACCCTATTGAGTTATAAATAGAAGTAAAAATAATATATATATATATATATAAGCTAACGAATAAAAACTACTTTTTAATACGAAATACAGGTCGCGTAATTAATTACAAAATAATAATATAAACTAATATAAAAAAATGATAGAAATTAATTATAAAATAACGAAAAACTAATTTTATTTTATTTTATTAATTTTTGTTCAGTACTTTCATTTCGCAGTTACTTTCCCCCTGCAAAATCAATGATTAATTGATCGATAGAAATTTAAACTAAAATATCAGATTCAATGTACATTATTGTCAAATCATTTAATCGATCGTTTAACATCGTGCTTCTCATTTCATTTTTCAAATTTTATGACTATCTTTTTTGTTTAAATTGTAAACAATTAAAAATTTAACATTCTTTAAATAAATCCCGATTGGAAATGATGTCACAGTTTTCTTCAAGTACGATGTCACTCATTTTATTGTCACAAATTAAGTTCGACGTCACTTATATTATGAATGTTAGTAAAAAAGATTAAATAAAATTTGAAAATAAACCGACTTTTCTTTTTTTTTAGAAAAGGGCCTTATGTTATTTTAGGCCTAGTACCTCTTGGTCTTGAAAGACTAAAAGTATCACAGAGAAATATTAAAATGTTAATTGTAACAATCGTGTGCCATTACGAACTATATATATATATATATATATATATATATATATATATATATATATATATATATATATATATATATATATGTGTGTGTGTAATTATCGTTCGCTAATTACAAAATAAATGAAACAATTCTATACTGTGAGACAATATTTGCATTTTGGTTCCTTTTTTTTTTGTTATTATTAAATTATCAACAATGTGATAATAATAAAAAAATCTTTATCTAATTTCAAACTGTTTACTATAACGCTTTAAAATCAATAGTACTCGTTGATTGTAAGAAATGGAATTGTTCACGTATGTGTTACGTAAGAGTGCAAAGATAACGACGGGAACAATAGTGTAAACACACGCACTAAGCGTGGATAACAAATGCAAAGTATTTATGAATATATATAAATTATCACTTGCACAACCCTGTTATACTGAAATATAGTGAACTGGTACCATTTCACTAGCTGCTTTTCTTTCGCTGAAATTTTTATCAGTTATCATTTACAGAGTATTTAGAGGAAGATGTTTAAAATCGGATACCGCTTTCAGATATTCCTTACACGTTTCATATCACAACGTATTTTTTTTAGACCTATTTATTTAAAGCGTTACATAGATGGAAAACAGTAATTAATTTTTCTAAAATCACTAACTGCTAAAAATAAAAATAAATAAAAAAACCCGACAGTCACACCATTTTCAAGTTATATAACAAAAACAATAACTATATATATAAAATATTCTAATTGCTAATACTAACAACCGGCCAATTTATGGCAGGCTCATTCTTATCATAATCTACAATCTTACACTTTAAATACTGCCGACGAAATACATACTTTTAAGATGATATTTTTTAAGACTAATTAATTGCCCGACGTTATTAATATGTGTAACGAATTATTCTCATAATTTTATTGTTTCTAAGAAAACAATAATAAAAAAAAGAAAATTATTTGAAAAGTTAGATGAGGATGATCCATTTACGTAGTTCAGAGGCACGGACACGGAAGCTGTAGTTGTTGAAACAGGACGATCGCTTCTCAGCCTGCTGGCTAAGATCAAAGTATCTGTTCTTCATATCCGATACACTTCGCCATGCGAGGTCAATATATTAAACTAATTTTTGTAGACGGATCAGGAGTTAGGAACTTGCTCCATCCTCATCACGGGTCGATCTGGTATTGCAGAGAACTTAGAATTAAGCAAAAATGGTCGAGAGTATGGAATGAAGTTCCTACTATCAATTAATTGCGTTCAATACGATCAAACACTAGAGTACTAAATACTATGCCGTTTACGCATTGGCCATGCGTAAATTTCTCATTCCTATTTATTAAATATTTCGATCCACCTATCTGTAATATATACTCTGTTCTCTTATTCGTTAACTATCTTCTAGTGTAGAACGCAAGAAATTCAACTTACTCCGGTCTCAAATACACCTTTCCAGCTCTCTTTCCGAAATCTTTGAGGATAACGAACAAAGGATCCAGCTCCTATTTCGATTCCTAAAACTATCTAATATCCTATACGATGTCTATTTACTTTTGCCTCTAGCCAATGTTGCGGTACACGTTATCGGATACGATACAATAGAAAAAATAAAATAGAAATAATTTATTAAAAGCGCTCTTTAATAATGTTTCAGTTTCGATTGTCTTCGTAATTCTATAAATATATTTAGTCTTTAATATTTGTAAGATAGTCAGTTATTGAACTGTCGATGAGTATTTTGAACTAAATATACTATACATTGTTAAGAATTAATATATTGATTATATATAATGTTTGTTATCGTAATTACTAATATTTTATTTTATTATCCTTTAGAAATGTTTTGTTATCTGTATATTTACGGATCAGCGAGTTCTATTAATAACATTATTTGTCGCTTTACTAATATTATTTAACAGGTTGATAATCGAAATTCTTGAAAATGGAAGGAAGTAAATAAAATCCAACGAGCGTTTATTAAATAATATTCGTAAACATATAGTAAAATACTAGAATAAAAATTATGAAAAAAATCTACAAACTTCGATGGAAATGATACATATTTTTTTAATTTATCAAAGATATGAGTAAATATGTGGAACACTTTGGAAAATAGCCATAAACAGGACACAATAGTTGCAGCGGCTATATATATATATATATATACGTATATGTTAATTATTATTATAATTCAAAAATTATCAAAATACTTTCAACGATTATATCAATTGTCGCAGTTTCTAAAGAAAAATCTTCGCAAAAATCATGTTATTATCCGAGTTACGAAAATTGCTAATAGCTTTATTAACTACATAAATGAAAATTTGTCAATAGGACATCGTGTTTTTAATAATAGTAGTCTGATGTATCAAATTTGACGACCATAGTACGGTAAATAATTAATTACAACACGAAACATCTGTATTGGTATACTACTTATAACATATAATAATTGAAACACTGGAATAGTGATATACCTCGTCGTCTAATTATAATTTTCCGCGCGAATATATAAGACCGCGTGTGCACATGCACATACACATACATATAATCGAATTATGTTTTCGATAAATACTGATTTCAATTGATTTATTTTGTACGCATAAATAATCGAGAACGATCAATAAATCTTCGGCCATTTCATCGGTAAAAAGTTTTGTCTTAAAAAAACTATATATATATATATATATATATATATATATATATATATATATATATATATATATATATATACATAAATTTTTGCGGTAATTTAACTTCTCATTTAACGAATTATGCGCTTATATTTCAAAAATTCGAAAACTACACAAAAATAGTTACACACCGAACGAAATCAGTTACTGTTATACAGCGTTGCTCGTTCAGTAAGATAGACTCAAAGACGATACAAGAATAATAGTGATAATAAATAAATATTTAAATAAGGATGTCACGAATTACTGAAAAATTTCCGTAGTTTTCACTTTGAATGATCTCAAATCAAACAAACAATAATAATAATAATAATAATAGTAATAATAATAATACCGACAGTAAATGGAATCGATTTTACTTCTAGCTGTTGGGAGATGGTGAAGCAGTGCGTAGAACTCCGGAAATCGTAATAAATATGGTAACTCCACGCAAACGTTATATATATATATATATATATAAATAAAAAATTTACAGTTCGAAGAACGAGAGAATGCACAACACCTTAAAAAAGTTTGATAGCGTATTACAAAAACGCAAAGTTCAGTCGCACACAGTAATTAGTCTGTCCCATCGTACTACCAAAAACACAACTACCAAGCAAGACAACTTGACTGACTACAGACCGACAAATTAAATTTCCTTTTTACGATAATAACAACATCGTGTGGCGCACGTTCCAAGTTTTCAAAGATTTTACGTCAGGAACGTAAAGAGCGGAACGACAGAAACCGTTACGTCATATTATATATACGTGTACATACACAGTCACACACATATACATATAAAATAAAGCAGAAAAGTAACAGTGTAGGACAATGTGTCGCGTTACGATAAGAACGGTGTAGTAGATAATAAAAAATGGACGGACAACACGAGGGGGGGATGCTCCTTTTTTATAGGGTCCAATTTTTTCTTTTTTTTTAGACATTCTTACTTGAACGAACTTCTTACAACGTAAACTTCGTTAGTAACCATACACACAACTTTCAAAATTTCCTCGTTAAAACCATCGTCTTAAGATGGCAAATACACACGCATTCGTGTATACACGATAAAACACAAGTCATATGTCGTAGTGCGATTTCAACGTAATGTACCATCGACATCGGTTTTACTAGCTCGCCTATACTGTGAATAATAATAATAATAATTGACAATGCCGCTCCTAAACAAACGTATTAATAGCGCGAAAACATTGTCTCGTGAGATTTTTTTTGCTTGCCTCATAATGCTGCTAAGGCCCGAGGCACGAGAAGATAATTAGATTAGAAGAATAAGATTAGGAAAGGAAAATTATAAGCTTAGATTCGTCGGATGGATTAGTGATAAAGCCAGTCGAAACGCAAGACGATGGGTTACGTAAGGACGTGATAAGAGGATATGAGGTATGGTAAGAGGGGAGTTTCAAAGGAACATAGAGAGGTGCGGGTTTAGAAATAAATACTTGTATGTAAGAAGTGTATGTCCACTGGGTATGCGGAACAGGGCGACTTTATATTTCCTGTTTGTATATGTCGCCCCGCATGGCCCATGATAATAAAAGTTACAAGTCTTCGGTTTTCCATCGATGATTTTCTCGAATAGAGTACATTTTCATTTTTCCAACAGCGTGTCATTATCGAAACATTTTTATCGCGCCGTCGAGTCAAAAACTGCACTACAACTTTTGCGACAGACCTCAAACAAAAAAATTCTATAAAGACCTCATTTCGAGAGTTTACCGATATTACGTTTCTTACGCAACGATAAACATAAATTTTACACACAAACACAGTCTGATATAAAATCGAGAAATAATTCTTATCGAGAGCCAACTATCTTCTCTTAATTTTCGTAATGGTTAAATATAAACTCTATTTAAAGAAACAACAATTCCAACACGGAAGGACACGAGAATTTTTTCCGGACAAATATTATATAAATATATATATACGACGGAACCTAAACTTAAGGATGCAGTAAATATTGCGTATGCAGACACGAAATTAATGCAAACATAGTTTGAACGATAAAATATAACGTTTACGTAAATTCCGGTAATTTATACATATCGATACCTACTAATATTTTTAACTTTATACAATATCGTTTATTTAAACTGATTAATTAAAATTTCTCCTGCAAATATGTTTCTTTTTGTGGGCTTTTTCCTGTAAAACTTAGTAAGTTTCGTTATTTTTTCATTAAATTATGATTAAAAATTAAGGGTTATTGAAGTTCATCATTTTTGGAATTATAAAACAACATGTATTATACGATTGATTTTTTATATCTATTTTATAAAATGCTGATTTTTCCTTTCTTCGTCTTTTTCTTCTTTTGACGTTTTACCACGTTTTTTTTTTCTTATTATTTCCTGTACAGCACAATTTTAATATGTATATATTTTTTTTTACAACGTGTCTTTAGTGACGGGTATCAGATAATGCGATAATTATTTTTATAAATACAAAAATATTCCGCTAACAAATAACCGTTTTTTTTTTTTTTAAAGTTTGGAATGTAGTGATTTTTTTTAAATAAACAACAAAAAGTTGTTAAAATTAATAAAAAATTATTTTTCTATACGAACAATCACAAAGGTTAAACCATTATGAAGTGAATATAAAAATTTATAAAAATATAAAGTACAACAAATATAATAATTATTTACTTGCTATCGTGTTACTACTTTATATAAATTTTCTATTGTATTTTTATTTATTTTTATTTTACTCGCTCTGTGTTGTTGTCGTGTATAAATTTTTGCATTGCTAATAGTTGACCATGTTGTTTCCCTCATTCACTATCGGATATTTAAAGACACTGTTTTAATACTTCTGTGTATCTAAGTAATATTTTTTACATTTTATATTTTTATAAATTTGTATATATTTTTATGAATTATTTTTTATACTTACTTCATAATGGCTCACAATAGCCGAATTTGTGATTGTTCATAAAAAAAACAAAACGATTTTTTGGTGATTTTAACTAATTTTTTCTTGTTTATTTTAAGAAATTATCGCCTACCATATATACATATTTTCCTATTTATCGAAACGTGAAAATTAGGAAACTGTTAAGCAAAAGTGTAACAACAATTGATACGTTAAAAATAATATATATATATATATATATATATATATATATATATATATATAACGATATAAATACTACGACGTACACGGAACGTATACAATAAGAATCCGGTTACGAGAACCGGATAATTACTTTCCGGCGACCTTGAGAAAAATTTAAAAACACCACGATTTTCTCTTATTACTATTCTAATTATTAATAATATTAACGAAATCAAATCAAATAAAATCAAATTTATTTGGTAGTCATGTTCATGCACGAATAAAAGACTAATCGAAAATAATGCGATTAAATTATAAAATATACGAAAAGATTATTCAACTAAAAAGGAATAATCAGTAATATTAATAATAATGTTAAGCGTATTTCACTCGAACGTGTATATAAAAATAATAATGAAAGTAAAAAAAAAAAAACAAGCGACTCAGATATGTTTAAATGTAAAATAATAATTAATTAATGAAAAATAAAGTAAAACATATCAAAATAAGTAATGAAATTCATTTTAAATGGAAATATGTTTTATACGTTAATCAAATTAAATTTAGCAGTACACTTGTAACAGATGAAAAATTTTTAATTTACAACATATAATCAACATAATATTTAAATATAATAAAATAAACACATATATCTAGCACCCATGTAATATATATATATATATATATACATACACACTTTTTAGATGTTTTTTTCAAGATTATAACACACGAGTATGTATAGGAAGAAAATAGGAGAAACTAGATTAGATGATATTCAATTTATGCAGAGCTTAGCGATACAAGGACAAAAGTTATACGTTCGGTTTTCGTAGGCCACCTGTTTTTCAAAAATTTAATCTTTGTCTACATCAATGTAAACGAAAAAATAATAAATAAATAATGAGAACTAATGACTAAAATTAGGCATGAAAAACAAAACACAATGGTAATAACTTCACGATTCAAAATTTGATAACGATGTGCACAATTGAATAATTCTCGAATATGATAGGTGGACGAACGATTGCTAAAATATTAACCAACGTGTTTTGATAAACATTTAAATACATAAACGCTCACTCTCAACTATATTATTACCATATTCTCTGCTCACGCTTTACTTCATAAATTCCGAAGTTCCATTCCTATGGTCGCACAATCATAAGAGACTTTCGGACAATGAGTAAGCCAATAGAAAGACCCGTTTCGCTCTGGCAACTTCTAAAAAAAAAAAACACTCCTTCCAACCTTCCTCAATAATTACTTACTTTAATCGTGAGGAACTTTAACGCCAATTTTACATCCATTTTATTAAACCTATTACAGACCCACGGTATTCGCTACAATTTTTATCCCGTTTCAATTACTCTATTCTGTATCATGTACAAACAAGGCAGATATCATTTAGCACACAATTCCCCAATGAACCATACCACCGGGCTTTTGTCCGTTCTACCTAGAATTCACGAGCATTGTTATTAGCATTTAGTGCCTTTATACATTTGCTTCTCTCCGTACAATCCTTTCAAATACCCCCTTTAGCTACAAATAATCTTTTTAGCGAATGTTTGTAACTTATCTACACATATTTAATCACGTAAAGTACAACAATTGCATGGGAAACGAAAAACGGTATACTTAATTCATTTATATATATATATATAAAATAAAAATACGACAAACATGATTATATATATATCGGAAAGCATTTGATACTGTGGAAACGTGGTCAGTCATAGAGCCACTTAAACAATATGGTAAAAACGATGAATATGTCAATAAAGTAAAAAACTTTTACAACTCGCTATCTATGGAAGTACGACATATATGAAAAATATAAAATCTCAAAGAGAAGGGTAGTCAGGCAAGGAAAAGCAATATCTTCGAAGATTGTCAAAGCATTCTTAGAAAAGTATGTTTAAGAATTTAAATTAGGATTCAAAATGTATAAATATTGACGGCAAGAGGATCAATCACTCGCGTTTCGCCAAAGACACCGCGCTGATTAGTAATAATGCCGACACATTGCAGGACATTAAATGAACAGTGTGAATGGAGTAGGAGTCGAATAAGGGCTCCAAGGTTTGTTTGTTTAAGACTCTGACAATTTCATTGCAGTACATTAAACTTGTACATCATTTGAAAGGAAAGGAGAAATAAAGTTAAATGTTCGTTCTGAGACTAATGAATTTGAAGGGAGAGTCAGAGCTATTACAGTCTTAAAAAGAAGTTGAATAAAGTAGAATTAAATATTATAATTAATGATAAATTAGGATAGCTCCATGAATCTGACAATATATTAAACGTTGATATTAATGGTCTACAGATGGCATACAAAAAAAAAAGTAGAGATAAATCTAATAGGTTGGTAATTATAATTTCCATCCAAAGATTCACCCTACAGTGATCAAGGTAGACTGTAGGATAGACTAACTTGACCATAAAAAGGGAATCATCCTAAGAGAAGAAAGGATGTAATATTACACACAATTTATACAACGAGATAGAAGGAGTAATAAATTTTTTTCAGGAAGAAGTTATCATTTTGAAAGAAGTGGTTAGCAGTTGAAGAAGAATGGAATAAGGCAGAAACTTGATTTTTCCTGTAAAAAAGGATAAATGGTCACTAAAAATAATTAGTTCAATTTTATTTTTTTTTTCAATACACAGAAAAAGAACGGAGTAGCGAATATACAGAAAGAATGATCGTCTTTATTAAGTTATAAAAATAATAATAATCAAATCAAAACAAATTTATTTCTAATGTATTTGCAATTATCTACTGCAAATTATTTACACATATGTACAAGTTTGAAATACACAGAACCATTCACGAGTACACAACAATCTAGCATAAATAAATCTATAAGCAAACAAAGCAATGCACCTAACAAGCACTTAATTGTTCATAAAGCACAACTAAATATACACTCATATATGCGGTCCACACATGCCCACAAACATTAAGGCGTGCAAGCATAATAATAATCATAATAATAATAATAATAATAATAATAAAAATAAATACAATAATACCCGGTAATTCGCAGCAACCAAGAACGAAACCAGAATTACGAACGAAAGCAGTCGAAAACGTTTTTTTTTTAAAAAATAATTTTCAAATATAATTTGACGGGTCGTTAAACGAATTTTATCATCTTAATAATAACACGAAATGAATTGTGAAAAATTTACTCGTAACGTGCTCAAATTAATACATCATAAAATATCTAATTAAAAATCAAATATCACCATCATTAAGTAACATAATTATTATCATTATTATTATTACACTATATTATCTTACTAATTATTTATAATTGTAGCTAATTATATGAAGATTTTATACGATGTAACTGGCCTATAATTACCAAAAAAAAATATTACCTAATAAACAGATGGCAAACAATTACAAGCACATGCGCTCATATATATATATATATATACGTCATACAGAAGAAAGGAGGAAACGCGTTATTTATGAACTGATTGCCAAAAGGTGAAGGTGTCGTTTACTTAAATTTTTATCGGCATTAACAGATTAGTTTTCCAGATAAATAAGAAAAGAAAAAGATTTTAATTTTAGTCTGGCCAAGGAAAAACAAAAACACCAATTACAAAAAAACCTTGAATTGTCGATATTAATTTATATATATATATATATATATATATATATATATATATATATATATATATATATATATATATATATAAAATGTCGGAAAAAAATATATTTATCTTATTAAAAAATCGATAAAATTAATGAGGTATATTAGTTGCGCGTTTTATGTAATTTCGATACTTCAACAGCTTTTTATTTAATAATCATTCTTTTTCAATTTCACAAAGAGAGAAAAAAAATTGCATTCGAACAATTCCGCACATTTGTAATTCGGTGATTAAAATTTACTTAAAGCATATAAAGAAATTAAAAATACGTATATATACATACATATATATATATAAAAATACACAAGTAATTAATCCCATTGAAAATTATTTTTGAACTAGAATTAGCGGAAAAGAACAGTACATATGATATAAATCAGGCGCCATTATATTGCACACGTGTTTCCAGTGTGCTAATGAACTTACTGAGGTACATATACATATACATTCACACACTCACATACATACATATATATATATATATATATAAATAAATTGAAATCCGGAAACGGAATTAAAAATCTGACGCCAACAAGATGGGGTAAGTGATACAGGAAGACGTTCTTAAAAATTAATTAGATTAAGAAATACAATTTGTTAGATAAAATTGTTGTTTGCAAGTTTTGTAAAATTTAAAAAGGTGTTTCAATAACGATAATCCTATGGTAATTAAAACTCGCTCTTTTATAAATATATTCATACGCGCATACATATATACATGCATAAAATTTTATATAAAAACACAGCAATAATCGAGCTTAAAAACGTTGTACAATCGACAGATCCGCTCGAGAAAGCCAATACAACCTGGCAATACACCAAAAAAGTATTAGAAAACGCTAGTAAAAAGGCTAATATTATACCGTACAACAAAAGAAAACCTTGGATTACAGAAGACACATGGATGGAGATAAACACACTCAAAGAAATTAAAAAGAAAGGTTTAGATAATGAAATAACAACACAAAGATACCGGGACATAAGTAGAATAATTAAACAAAAATGTAGACGGGATAAAAACAACTTTCTAAATAAGATATGTAAGGATATAGAAGAAAACAAAAATAAAAATGAAGTTAAAGATCTGTTAGAAAAAATTAAGCAAATAACGAGACGATTCAGCTCGCAACACTTGGGTATTAAAAGTGAAAACGGAATAACGTTGACTAATGAAACTGAAATATTGACAAGGTGGAAAGAATATTGCAAGAATTTAATGGAAGAGATAGGTGAACAAAATAGATGCATAACATTCAATAACGCTTTTGAAAAGGAACCACCCTTATTAAAAGATGAAGTACGCTCAGCCGTACAGAAACTAAAGTCTTTTAAAGCAGCGGGAGAAGATCGCATTGTATCGGAGATGTTCAAATATTTAGAGGAGGCATCAATAGATATTTTCTATAGCATATGTCAAAATATATGCAGTACAAACATATGGCCAAAGGATTGGGCAACATCAATATATGTCCCAATCCATAAGAAGGGATCGCGAGATATATGCAAAAATTATAGAACGATCGCCCTTGTATCGCATGCCAGATAATGCTGCATATCATACATGAGAAGCTTAAGCCGTACATATTACCACAGATATCAGAAGAGCAAGCAGGTTTTATTCCAGGAAAATGTACGCGAGAACAAGTTCTGAATATGCGACAGGTAATAGAGAAAAGTCGCGAATTTAATATTTCAGCGTACATTGGCTTTATAGACTACTCAAATGCATTCGACTGTGTACAATGGAGGACATTATGTCAGATATTAGAACAAATGGGCGTACCGCGACATTTAATAACATTAATTAAAGCGCTGTATGACAATAACATTGGAAAAGTAAAAATCAATAATAAATTAACTGACGCATTTAAAGCTGAAAAAGGTGTCCGTCAAGGATGTATTCTGAGCCCCATTTTATTTAACATTTACAGTGAATGGATACTTAGGAAAGTACTCGATAAATGGGAACATGGTATAAAAATAAGCGGAAAAATTATTAATAATTTACGGTATGCTGATGATATAACAATAATCGCCTCATCAAAAGAAAAACTTTTCACCCTTTTACATAAACTCGAGAACATAAGTAAACAAGCTGGATTAATAATAAACCGAGAAAAAACTAAAATAATGATTATCGACAAGAATAACTGCAGTCGGTATACAAAAAAACTGGATACCATACAAGTAGTTGATAAATTTTGTATATTTGGGATCACTAATTACTAAACATGGTGCATCTACTGATGAAATTAAAAATCGAATATCAACAGCTAAACTGGCACTGGGACAACTACTACAAAAGATATGGAAAAGTCACGCGACATCTCAATGAGTACGAAAATTCACTTAATGAATACTCTAGTCTTCTCTGTTTTTCTATATGCTGCGGAATGCTGGACACTAAAATCAGCTGATATTCGAGATGTTCTGCTGGCGACGAATGTTGCGAATCTCGTGGACAGAAAAACGAATCAACCTCTCCGTTTTGAAGGATATAGGATCGGATCTATACGAGATATAATAATACCGCGGATAATGAGATATTTCGGACACGTGGTACGTCGGAACGGAATAGAAAAATTAATTTTTGAAGGGATGGTAGCTGGCAAAAGGATACGCCGAAGGACAGAAACCAGGTACACAGATAGGATAAAACAATTAACTGCGCCCTCATCGCTCCAGCAAGTTATAAGACTCGCGGAAAATAGGGACATATGGCGAACAAGTTTGAAAGGAATTGGAAATTATAATTTCACGATGCTCGGACCGAGCCAACGAATATGATGATGATATATATACAAATGTTCTATAATAGTAACTACAAACAAAAAAATACGGCCTATCTAACAGTAAGTACAACCGAACAAAACATGCGTTATGTTACCTAGACCATTTGGTAACTTCAATATGTACAAAAACATAAAATAGAAAACGAGTATGTTTATTAGGCATATAGAGAAGTGCACATCTTAAACAAATGCAAATATTACAACGCACAAATAAATAGTTACATAAGATGCCATGTTCATATCAAATACAGGGAGGGGTAAAAGTCAGCTTGCAGATTTGCAAAAGTTGAAAAATGAAAAAAATCAAGTTTACAAAATTCAACTTTTATTTAACTACATCACAAAAATTTTCACAATAAGTGCTCGAAGCGGTTATCGTTCATCTCGATACATTCGAAATAACGCTTTTCGAATACGTGGGCGCGATCTTTATTAATGCTGTCAAACTCAGCTATTATCCAATGTTTGAGATCTTTGACATTTTGTATGGGATGCCCAAAACCCCGGTTCTTCAACATGTCCCAAATTGAAAAATCTAACATGGTTAGATTTGGGGACCTTGATAGGCCAATCGATGCGAACACCTCTACCAATACAATCAGAAAAATGCTCATTTGCGAACTTCGAAGCTGAAATATGCCGGAGCGCCCCTGCTGCAAAATTATGTCCGGTCCTTGGAATCTCTCATCTTCATGCAAAGTGAAAAAATGATCAATATGCACTTTAAAACTGGTAAATAACCGCCTCAAGGTCTGCTGGCATACTGACTCATGGCCAGCCACGCGTTGCTAGGCAACGTAAAGTGAATCGAAGGGAGAGCGGTAGAACTATCGCATGCGCGGTTTTTGACGATGTGAGCTGACTTTTTCCTCTCCCTATATATAATACCAGCCTATTATACATACATGCATATATGAAAAAAATGCCACGATACTTTTATGCTTTGGTTGATTCGAAACAAGATTTAGTCAAAATGCCAGTGTAAGGTAACGTGGAAGCTGCGTGTAAGAAATATAAAAATAAAACAAACATCTAAAACTGAAATAAAAAATCGAGGGAAAAAGAATAGACTTTTAAATACACGAAATATCTGTAACAGGTACATGTGTGTAATTATGGGGGACCTTTAATTACACAAAGACATCATATTAAACATTAAAGTTGAAGAAAGATATAGAAATACACATCGCTATAATAGAGAAAAGACATGAAAAAAAAGAAACCAGACAGCCGTATTAAACATCTTAATCATCTAACACTAGATAAAATACTAAATGAAAAAATACGTAACAGACTGATTTTCGACTAAATCAGACGTAAATTTAAGAACAAGATTGAAACTGATAAATATCGTAAACGCGCAGACGATAAATTAAAGTACAACATTTATAACCAAGAAAAAAAATATATAATTTTCTATTTAATTTGATTTTCGTGTTTTTTTTTTTTTTGTTTTTTTTTTTTTAATATTCTTCGACGAGCTTTATTTACATTTTTGAATTTTGAAAAAAAAAAATCAAAAGCGATAATAATAATAATATCAAAACTAAAAGCGCGTACTGTAAATAGTACAATGTTGCACCTTTTCAGAGCAAAAAAACTAAAATATGCTCGTCCTCTCGAAAGATAATAAAATAAGTAATTAAACTCTATTAAATGTGTTCCACCGTAATCGACCGATGAAATGTACGTCATTAATTCGGGTGGAAGTGATTAATTAAATTTCATCAAATAACATCGTTCAACTTGTTACAATTTTTGTAACGTGTTCATTTATATTCCGTAACACGATATAATCTAAATTAACTGATACAGACGAATACGAACATGCTTCAATTAAAAGCACAAACGAAACATTTATTACGATACTATAGGAAGATTAAATGACATTAAAAAACGTTGAAAAACGAAATTTAAAACATATAATAAAATCCATTCGCGCGATAAAAACCAAACATATTTCATTAAAATAATACAAGACCGAAATAAATTAATTTTTTAAAACTATTTTCCGATTTATTAAAGTTAATTTGGTTAATTTAATAACCTCAATCGGATATTTATTCTCGCAGTAGCGTCTGATCGGCAGAAGTTAGCCTACGTCGTAATAATTTAATTACGACGTTCGTTATTATATACGAATAAAATTAATCAATTCCTTAACATTTAAACGCAAAATTAAATTATACAGGTTATGCAATATTGCTTCTTAGGAAATAATTTTCTCGATGTATGTATATAAATTTTTTTATTAAAATTGAGACATTTCACGTCAATCAGAAAATAAAATATTTCTATTTTTCTTTGCTGTATACAATCTGTTCATTTAAACATTAAGTAGCATCGCTATGCATATAGATTATGATGGAACACTTCCAAATGGTTGTCATTCCTTATTTATATATTGTTATTTATTGTAGTATATCGAATTTCATACCTCGCTTTACTTAGCCAGGCTGAACTAGAATTCCGTCCTCCGTAGACGGTAATTTAGAAAATTCAATATACTACAATAAATAAAGAATATTTTCGTCAGTAGGATTTCTATCATTTTGCTATATTCGTCTTAGTTTTCGTTTCTCCGATATCTGATCCTTACTTATATCGGATAATAGATTCACTGTTCCTCACTCGGCGCAGCTAAGTATAGCTTTTCTACGGCTATTTAAATCTTTTTCGCGGGTTTTAGAAAGATTTTTAAGTTTATATTCCTTTCAAGGAATTACTGGAATGCCTCCCAGTTGGAGTAGTTCCTGTTGGTAATGCCGGTTTTTGCACTACAAGTATTGTTGCAGTGCTTAGATTTAGGATTTACGGTGAATAGTCGAGTTCTATAAGCGTGTGATCCTTATTGATACCTCTACTAACAGAAAAAAAAAAAAAAAAAGTATGTTTTTCCTCCTGCCAGATGGCAAATATGTTGAAAGTCCATCTAACAAGCTCTGAATTTCGTTAGCATTAAAATTTCATCTACCATATAGCGGACATCTTAAGATTAATGTCGAGTAGTTAGTTTCGTCTAACGAAAAATCTTCGTAACAATTATATAATTGCTAAATAATGTTTAATTTCCGTTAGATATAATGTTAGATTTTTTTTTTTTTTTTTACTAATTATCACGTTAGATTACAATAATAGATTGACGACAAACACACGTAGTAGGTACTCTCAAAACATCCTATAATGATTATTTGAAATGTCCTGTAATTTGCACATCCTTAAAATATTCCCTATTAAGATTATGTATATTAGTCTGTCGCCCGAAATGAAGTAGTAGGTATTAATTTCAAATAATAAGTAACGTATTTAATCCGAGTTCAAAAAGAAATACGTATATAAGCAACATCTAAACAAGTTGTAGTTCATCAATTCTACCTACAATGATGAGACTTCGCTATTAACAGTTTTAAAAGGCGATCAAACGAGATGTGGATATTGGATCATTTCCAATTATCAGATAATATTACCGCATCTTACGAGTACCCGCTACGTCAATACGTCTGCCAAAAGAAGATACGTAAAATACCTTCACGCCTGCCAAACGAATTCTGAACTATTTGCATCAAAGACAGTATACTAGCGTGTACAAGTATATAAATATAATTATCAATGACTAACACCGACGAACCTTCAGCTTGTAAACAAAAATGTAATATCTTTACCTGCTCAATAGTTCGACAAAGCTCAACAGACTAATCGAACAAATTCATATACATACATATATATATATATATATATACAATATATTTATGGCTTCCTACTAGATATAACGTCAGTTTTAACAAATTATGTTGAACTTTGAATAATTTTACGACCAATATTATATCGATATGAAAATTGTACAATTATATTTCGTTATATCCTTACGTAATTTGGATTAATTATTTTCGCAGCCGGCGAAACAAGATAATTTTATAGATATTTATATAAAATAATGGATTATCGAAATATATTACTGAAAATTATTGGTTGACTTATCTATTTCGTAATGAAGTTAATATTCACTAATTTAAATTTAGCTTATAACGAGAAAATTATTGAATTTTTTTCGTAAAACATGAAAATCGATCATGAAACAAAGTACACTATAATCCAGCTGAAGCAGCGAATATATCACATACTCACACACACACACACACATATATATATATATAAAGTATAACATTTATAATGTTACTTATTAACAGATTTATTTTTCCGTTATTTTTTTTTCATTTTCTTGTGTTCGTTAATTATAATTATCATTCAGACTATTATTACAATTTACATTGTGAATAAGTAAACTTACGACCAGCCATATATATATATATATATATATATATATATATATATATATATATATATATATATATATATACATACATATATCACATTTACCAGATAAATATTATAATGTGACGAAACAATCTGATAAAAAAATAACGAATATCTAAAATACGTCAAACGCTGGTATATTCATTGTTCTATCAACCATATAATCTCGCCAATGAATAATGCTATTTCAACATCAGATTACCAAATTAAACTTGATATAGCATCGATTACGACGTAAATTAGATAAGAAAGTGAATTCGAATTATAATAAAATTCACGAAAGTATATCAAGAATCACCAGTTTTATTCTAGAACATATATTCGTTTGGAAATCGTAACATAGTAATGAGGGCTAATATAGTATATTTTCTTCATTTAAACGACGCATTATTGTGGCAAATTCCAATCGAATGAACTATTTCCAAATAAAATTTCAATTTTTTTTTCTTTTAAATAATTTTATTAAAAAAAAAAAAAAAAATTAATCAGTCGAGGTTATTTGTAGGAGTTGAAATCAAACGCGTTCTATCTTTTCACAAGAGACGACGACACCGTAAGTTAACGAATTATGACACCATTCGTATCATAATAATAATAGGTTTGGAAACTTTTTGGACTCCCTTTACTTCATTACTATTCCATCTGTCCGTTCCGAATCACATCTCATTCCGTTCGTCGTAAAAATCTAACCATCCAGTTTGTGCCGCCCAAATTTTCCAGTCGAACCCGGATCTTTCGATAGTTAATTTTGTACCCATTTTCCAAACATACGAGATATTCACATGTTCTCGTACTCCATCGCCACACGAATAACTTTCGAAAATACAAGTATCCGATTCTTTCTTTTCAACGTATCTACTGATACTTTTACCTTATCTTTACTTTTATATTCACGTAATTATTTTAATTCTACTATAGCCGACAAATAGCCTAACTATATTCCTATACTCTTAGACGAAAGTTCCTCTAGACGGTTCTCGTTACAGGCCCTTTCCGTATATCTCAATACAATACTTTAAAATCGTTCATATTCCACTCTCGTTGAACACAATTTTTATTCCCGAGATGAGCTAAGAATACTAAAAATCATTCGGTTTTTGTCACACTTCTACATCTCTTAAACCAATACTTAATCATAGCCGATTCCTTAAGCTTCCTTCTGGTACTGAAACAATCTGTCTTTAATTACAATTTCTTAAAATTTATAACCTTTTTCATCATCATCTAACACTTAATTATCACATATACGCGCGCACAGTGACGATATTTCATTTTCAGATTTTTTTTTCTATTTTCTACCGCACTAAAATTTGAACTTATTATTAAATCGTTGTTCGTTATATAATAATTTCTTTTTTGTTAATTTATCCGTATCGTTATAAAGTGATTTTGGTAACATCTTAGACTAGCTAATTAGCATATTTTTGGGCTCAATGAAATCATTCAAATATAAAAATACAATTTGAATTTTTTAAAACGATGAAGCTACAGATCATGAATAATTTTGTTCTCTATATGTTTTTCGCAATTATTGCAGTTGAATTTATAAACAACCGAATTTCGAAATGTATACGTATTTATCTTACATCGTATTATCACTAATGGATTTCAAGTAATTTACGATAATTCTCTAAGTCTGTCATTTTTTTTTAAATATTTTAAACCATATCTTTCTACATAATTAATTTATTCTAGATCATTATTTCTCTATAACTAAAATTTTTTCAACATTTTTTTTGTAAATACATTGAAATAATATTTACTAAAAATTTTTGTCGTTATTAAGATATATATATATATATATAAATTTGTTTTAAAACTTTTTCCTTTGTTTTTTAATATATCCGAGTCCGTTAAAATCGTTTTGAGTACATAAATGTAACATCCTAAACTAGCTAATAAACGAATTATTCGCTATTATTTTTGCTGGATTCCTATAGATGTTTATATTGAACGTGTTATAAATTATATCGATTTTTAAACATATAAAATTATGTTTCCAACTTTTATTAGTGATTTGTAGTTGTAAATTCATCGTTTTATAATTCAGATAACGAGTATTATAACCTGGGTCAGATTAACGCATGAGCCCGACTGTGCCCGGGCCCAAGGCCCCACGGGTCATGGAGGGACCCCATTAAGTAAGTGATATATATATATATATATATATATAAATAAATAATCGAGCCATGTAATATTTGATTTTAATAAATTATAAATGTTTAATAACTATTATTATGTTATTATTTAATTATTATTTCTTTAAATGCAAAAAATATTAAAATCTAAAAATGTACAATGAATTCTACTTTTTTATGCAAAGCTGCATTCAATTTTAGAGCAATATTTATATTTACATACAATTTTAGAGCAATATTTATATTTACATACAATTTTAGAGCAATATTTATATTTACATACAATTTTACATTGTATAAAAAAATATTTTTATGTAAAAACGTTAAAAAGTCTACCTTTAGAAGGGGCCCTAACAATCACGAGCCCAGAACCTCCAAATGTTTAATCCGGCCCTGATTATAACTCAGTTTAAGAAGAAAATCGTAATCGCTTACACCTATCCAAAAATAGTACGCACCACTATCACTACAGTTCCGTAAAATATAAAAAATATTTTTCCGGACTGATTTCAGAAATCAAATATTTCGGATAAAAATATAACCGAAAATATTTAATTCGTTATAACCTAAATATACGTTTTTTAATTAATCAAATAAAAATAACAATAATAATAATAATAATAACAGTAACAATACAGAAGTATTAAACGCAAAAGTATTCGATTTAGTACGGAAATCGGAATGACAGTAATTCTTTTTTTTTTTTTGAATTGGGTTAAAACTAAAAATACAATATTATCTCACATTACAATATATCATCATTAAGTGCCGTCTACGTATCGGAGATAGGCGACTACACTTACCTATACATAATTTGTTGTATAATATTTAATTCATGATAATCTAAATATACGTTTTTTAATTAATCAAATAAAAATAACAATAATAATAATAACAGTAACGATACAGACGTATTAAACGCAGCGTATTCGATTTAGTTGGGAAATCGGGATGACAGTAACTTCTTAGTGTTATTTTTTGGGGGGTTAAAATTAAAAATACATTATCTCGCATTGCAGTATATATATATATATATATATATATATATATATATATATATATATATATATCATCATCATCGCCATTAAGTGCTGTCTCCGTATCGAATGTAGGTGACTACTTACCTATACACAGCTTGTTGTACAGTAGCATATAAGGCAATTATAATATAGCGATCACGTATATAAAAACACACACCCTTGTAATCGCTTTACTGCCGGTGCACAATGCAGCCCCGCGTGTTTTTGTAGTGTACTATATTGTTACTAGCGCGCATATGGTGTTCTATGTGGTGGTTTATCATTGCCTTCCACGCGATATATTTTTATTGTCTGATGATAATTTTTGCGGCGTCGATCATATTCGAACTCAGTACCTTCCGTATAGAAGTCTGTGCTCTATCGACTAAGCTTTCTATCTATCTATATATCGTTGAATACTGACGTTAATATCAGCTATTCCATGGTAATCAAGGAAAAATTAGCTGAAAAACGCAGAGCTCGTAGAAAATGGCACAACACCAGGCATCCGTGTGACAAAACTTTATACAATCGAATAACTGGGCAATTAAGAAGGCTTTTGCAAAATGAAAAAAATAAAAGTTTGCAAAGTTTCTTACAAAGCCTCAGTGCTTCCTAGGACAGGAATTACTCCCTTTGGAAAGTAACTAAAAAAAATTAAACAGGTAAAACAACACAGCCCACCTGTTAAAAATGCAACAGGCCAATGGGCAAGAAGCGATACTGAAAAAGCTAACATCTTTGCTCAACACCTAGCGGACGTATTCCAACCACATCCGTCTGAACCTAGAAGTAATCACGAGCAACAGATCTCAGAGTTCTTGGAATATATTCCTGACGATCAACAACGCATTAAACCTGTATCCCCAAAAGAAGTGTGGCATGAAATTATAGCCTTAAAAAGAAACAAAGCTCCAGGTCATGACTTAATAACAGCCAATATCTTAAAAGAGCTACCGAAAAAAGGAATATTGCTCATTACTTACATTTTCAATGCTATATTCCGACTCAAGCATGTGCCAATCCAATGGAAAATGGCTCAAATAATTATGGTGCTTAAACCTGGCAAGCCTCCAAACGTCGTCTCATCCTATAGACCAATATCGCTTATGCCAGTGTTATACAAAGTCTTCGAAAAGTTATTTATATGAAAAGGATAATGATGATTATTGATCAAAAGAAACCAATACCAGATCACCAATTTGGTTTCAGAACCAAACACTCTTACTCTTGATCAAGTTCGCATAATCGTCAATAAAATTGAAAATGACTTCGAAGAGAAACGAATTTGTTTAGCAGTATTCTTAGATATTTCTCAAGCCTTCGACAAGGTTTGGCATGAAGGACTGCTTTATAAAATCAAAAAAAAAAATGTACCCTATAGTATGTACAAACTAATTTCTTCTTACCTAAACGAACGATTTTTCAAAGTAAAAGTTCAGGAAGAAGAATCCAAACTATACCCGATACGCGTTGGTGTCCCGCAGGGCAGTGTTTTAGGGCCGCTGTTCTACATACTTTATACAGCTGACCTTCCGGCTTCAAATAGCACACTAACTGCTACTTTTGCAGATGATACTGCTGTGTTAGCTTCCGATACCCTCGAAAACGTTGCCGCTAGAAACCTGCAGAATTCCTTAGATCAGATATGCAAGTGGACAAAAACGTGGAAAATAAGTATAAATGAAAACAAATCGGCTCGTGTAATATTCACAAACAGAAGAACAAATAATGCTCCAGTTACAATAAACAATAATCAAATACCAATACTAGATGAGATCAAATATTTAGGTATGCGACTCGATCAGAAACTTACTTGGAAACAAGACATCATTGCTAAAAAGAAAGAGATTAACCGTTTAATAGCTTCCATGTATTGGCTTATTGGAAGAAACTCGACGTTAACGATCGACAATAAATTGTTAATCTACAAAGCGATTATTAAACCAACTTGGAGCTATGGCGCCCAATTGTGGGTTGTGCAAAAATCACTCGCATCAAAATAATTCAAAGATGCCAAAACAAAATACTTCGTATGATAACGAATGCGCCCTGGTTCATAAGAAACGGTGACTTGCATAGAGACCTAAATGTTCCTACTGTAATTACAGAAATTAGACGGTATGCACTTCAACATGAAGACAGATTGCATAGGCATCCAAATACGGAAGCAATTATTACATTAGATAACCTAAATAACACAAGAAGGCTGAAACGGAATAAGCCTTATGATATTATTTAAAAAAATTTTATTCATATTCTTCTGAGGCTCCTGTCACTGGACGGATAACCTCTTCACGTTAATTTTCTTTCCTATATCAGAATTACTGGATAGTCCAAATGGACTAGTTGTAATTATGTAAAATAAAAAAAAAATCTATATAATATATTATATATATATATATATATATATATATATATATATATATATGTATATATATATACACACACGCACATTGTCTGTGTAAATTTAACATAAATAGTATTTTATTTACGTGCAAACGATAATTAAGAAATTAAAATATATATATATACTAATCAGTTTTTAAAACACCAACAAATACGCGTTAAGAACATTTTCCATTATTTTTCAGGCAAACAAACCAATACCAAATGTTACATAAGGGAGTAGAAAAAGTATGCTTGAAATGTGTCCAGGAAGAGGGTAATTTTATTTTGGCGGAGGTAGGATTCGTCGAAAAATGAATTAGCCCAGTTTCGACGTTACACTTAAGGACACTCGTCGAATTTTTTTCGGACAAAATTTTTAATTATAGAACATCGGAAAATAGAAAATTGAAAAACTAACGGTTACTTTAACGGTAGTCGGTGATAACTGTCATTTAAATGTGGATTTACAAAGAAAGCCACAATAGTAGCAGTAGTAATAGTAGTAGTAGTAGTAATATAAACTTTGAATGTCGGTCGATGAACTTTAACAATTATGATATACAATACGGACGACGTCTAATGCGGACTTGCATGTATGTACACAATTCACTAATTACATCGATACATGATTAACGATGCCGCGAGCTTGTCTATTTCTTCTGGAGATAAAAAAAAATAAAGAAAAAGATTTAAAACAAAATATACGCAGCGCTGACGCGATGAGAATAATCAATATTTGCATAGGAAACTTCGTACATTTAATAACTAGTCCAGACAGACGTAATTAACGCCGTGTAGTTTACAGTACATAACACACCGACTATATCTAGATAAATATATACCCGTTTTACATGAAATTATGCAAATTTAGTCAAGTTACGTCATTAACTTATTAGTATCCACAATAACCGCTGATAATTACCTTTAACAGACTGAAATTTCATAGATATTTCGTCCAAATCGATTATTACACATTTTCATATAATAAGAAAAAAACAAACAGACAATATTATTTTTACCGTAATGAAATGTTTAATTATTTCCTTTACATTTTTTTAGATTTATTTTCCATTTTCTCCTCACACTCGTCTGTTCTGTCCTATAGCTATGTTCCGAAATTTTATTATTTTTGTCGAATGAAAAATTTTAAATTAACGCTTCTATTATCTTCTTCTTCATCGTTGGCTCAATCCGAGCATCGTGAAATCGCGAACTTTGGATCGTCATGCGTTTCTGTTTTCCGCTTATCGAATAATCCGCTGAAGTGACATGACGGTTGTCATTTTTTTAATTACATCGTATAATATGACCGAAGTATATATTCGTCTCATCTCTGTAATAGACGCATTTCCGGACGGATTTCATTCAGGATCGGACGTTTGTTCTTTTTTTTTTTGAGTCTATGAGACTCTAATCATACTTCTCCGGAAGAACATTTCAAACGCATTTATTCGTTGGACATCTGTGTCGCCTTTAAGGTCCAGCATTCCGACGCGTATAGAAAGACAGAGAAAACTATTGTTTTTATGTTTTTTTTTGGTATCCATTGTAATGTCGTGACTTTTGTGGATTTTTTGTGAGTCGAGCCAGTGCGAGCTGAACGACTCCTAATTTTATCAACTATTTGAAAGTTGTCTATGTGTTGTAGGTTATCAGATTTATTTCGGTCGCTGACCATCACCACTCCTTGGTCGTAGCTCTATTTATTATTAGCCCCGCTGTTTCACTGATAGTTTCCGCTCTGTGGAATAAAGCTTTAAGATTTTGCTCGATCAGTCGAATATGATAATTTCGTGAGCATATCGTAAATTACTGACGAGTTTTCCTCCTATTTTTATTCCATCTTCTCATCCAGTCGTTGCTTCTTTAATAATCTAATCGCTGCATACGTTAAACAAGATGGAACACGGTATACAACCTTGCCTTACTACCTTTTCAGGTAGGAATTTCTCAGACGGTTTATTAACTTCTATTATAAGATGTATTAATTTGTACACCTATTTAAATTATATATAAACTTATTGTATTCTTATCCGAATTTTAAAATTTATTTGCCCTAAAAATTTTACTCTAAAAAAAAAAAGGTTGTATTTATAATTTAAATTTCCGGTATTATTTTTTATTCTCGTCTTACACAAATTTGATTAATTTTAATTTATATCTGATTTAGCTAGCAACCCGTGCTTGCGCATGATGTACATTTGCGAGCGTTATATTTCTAAACGTTTATTTTCGTAGCTTTATTTTTCTGAAATATATATAGATCGATTAATTGATTATTATTGTATCATCATTATATTATTATTATTATTATTATCGCTGTTTTCATATTATTATTATTATATATATGGTTAGAATTGGTAATATCTGCAGTAATAGTCTTATAGTGAACAATGGGGTACGTCAAGGCAGTGTTCTCGGTCTGTATCTATTTTTAATATACGTGAATGATTTGTGCAGCTTAAATGTTAATGACAAACTTTTCAGTTATGCTGATGACACGGCTCTTGCTGTTGATTCTAAATATCGATATACATTGCAAAAATTAGTGCAAGAAGATGTAAATAAAATATTCCTATAGTTACATAATAACAGGTTAGTTGTTAATGAGGATAAAACTAAGTTAATGATATATACGAACCAGGAAGAAAATATTTGGAGTGACATAGAGATAGTATTTTCTAATAACATTAAATTAACTAGAGTTAATGAAATTAAGTACCTTGGCATTCAACTTGATTGTAAGTTGATGTGGAAAATCTTTATATTTGTCGAAAAAATTAAGAAAATTGAATTATCTGTTCTACTATTTAAGATGTTATCTTCTTTCTTCAGTAAACTTGAGGCGATTGTATTTAGCCATATATCATCCCGTTTTAACTTACGGAATAGTTCATTGGGATGGAATGGCCAGGTACCATATGAAACCTATAAAAGTTCTACAGAAATCTGTGTTAAATAAAATAATTGGGAATAATACTGGATAATTACAGGATATCTTCTATCAAAAGACAGTAGTTCATAAATTAGCTTGGTATGTGAGGTTAGTACCGCGTTTGATTTTATGTAATAGGTCAAATAATTTTATTTTCTTCGTAATTTAATGGCTAATACAGCTAAGAATTTTATTTATTATCATTATATGTGTATACGTGATGTGTATGTAGATATATATATATATATGTATATTTATGTGTAGGCATGCATATGTGTGTATAAATGTACATTTAAGAATGGTATATGTATGTAAATTTATAGTTTCCTTAATGGGTGGCAAACAATTTAATTTTACTTGTGTGTTATTTTAAAAAGAAATTTCTTTTGTTATGTAAATATGTTAAGATGTTTATTTCTTTCATTCAAACAAAAAAATAAAATAAAATAAAATAAAATGTTTATAATCGTGTAATGAATTACCAGCTTATATGTATTTCTTTTGGTTTTTTTTTCTTATATTCACAACCTAGCGCAGGAACCTATCCGTTAAGTCCGAATATATGTATATACATTCTACATTTATAAGGATACACAATAAATGATTTGATTTGATTATTATTATTTCTATACAACCGAATCTGCTATAACGAATATTGCGAAAACCGATTTCGAACGAAATACTCGAGTTTAATAAGTACGAAAATACATTATTTTAATTCGACCATTCTCTAATTTTAACATTTCATTAGTTACTTTTTTTCCCTCGAATTTTACGCTTGAAACATCTATAATCGATATTACGAAATTCCCCAAAAGAAAACCAACTGTAAAAAATGTAATGTTCGCGTCATTTGCTCATCAATTAAAAAAAAAAATATAAAAAAAAAAAGTTAGAAATAAAATCAAATACGTCATCGATTTATAATTTAGATAATAGTCGTCGACAAGACGATGGAAATATACAATTCGATTACTTTTTTGGAATAATTTAACTTCCGTTTTACGACATTATTTCTAAAATGATTTTGTTTTTTATTTTACGTTGTCCCGATAATTTAATGCCACAACCAACGGTGATGAATAAAAGTAGGAAAGAAAAAGAAGAGGGATGGAAGGAAACGAAAAAGGAGAAGTGTATACGACTAACATCTACAGTGAGCTAAGTTAGTTCGAGGGTGAGGTTAAGAAAAGGACAACATATCTATCGCATTTAAATTAGGTCCATAAGTATATAGCGCTGTTTGGCAAAATTAATTATTTCTTCAAGCGATCGGCAAGGCATCACGACTTCACTTCAAATCGCTTGGGAAGGTAAATCGGAATGAAGCGTCAGATTTGAGATTTATTTCGGAGCAGACGCGATAGTACGTAATATCTTTGACTGTTGCTGTTGAATCTGTAAAAGATTACGTTTGCTTATTAAGAGATAGATGTTTCGTTTGAAGTTTAAATTTAACGGCGATTTTGCAGGGGAAAAATGGATACAGTAGTCTATTACGCGCTATTATATTTTTCCTAGTTTGAGCTAACATGAAAACGCCACGTCAGCCGTCTATCCACGTACTGAGTCCCGTTTGCGGTATTACAGTAGTGTGCAATTTTAATCTAAGACACGTAACTTGTCTTGACTAAACGTAATGTGTCGGCTGTTTATTATACGCTAATTTTGTGTCCATTCTACTACTATATTTATACGATGCTGTACCGCTAGACTAGTGTAGTGGGGATGATCACTACTAGCCGCAAGGATGGCTATGTCGTCCGTAGATAAAAGAATAAAAATATTATCCACAACGATCAGTTTATAGATTTCCTACTCGTTGCCAGTAGTTTTCAAAGTGGCAATCGTTTAATAATTATATATAATTTATTTATTATATATTAATAAATTATTTTAACTGTGACGTAACTGCCGAAAAGCTTCGTCATTATTTCCACGATAAATAAGAAAATACGGACAAGAATGAACATTAAACATTTAGTCAGCGCAGCTTTTATAAAGTTAAAATAAGAAAGAATTAAACGGAAAACTAGTTCGCATGCGGTCGAGGATTTAACAAAAATAAAAATATACAAACGATGAAATATAATAATACAAAAGTTGCTAAGCGAAAGTTAAATTCCGGTAAGAAACGATTTAACGATTTTATATGTACATTTTTATTAACGATAACCTCGAAAAATATAATACATCCGTCTAATTTACAGGAAACACCTTTAAAGTTTTGTGCGAAAAGAGAATAACCCGCAGTATTTAGAACCTCTACTATTACTTTACGTTATTCGACGGCAGAATATGTACGCTCTGTGTAAGGTAGATCATCGCGCGCATAAAAATAGTCGATGTGGCATTAAATGGAAGAAATAGAATTGTATTATGTGTTAAACGTACATTCAAAAGAACGGTACAATTACACGTGCTAGAACGAGTCTTTGTTACAAGCGAAAAAAAAAATCCGGACAAAATATAAATAGCAGACAACCGCTATATGAATACAAGTAGCCGGTCAAAAATCATTCTCACATGATAACGGACAAAATATATACTGAAAGACTGGTCGCGAATGGAAAATAAATTAAATACGAAAATATTGCGAATGCAAAATCAAACGGAAATACTGGAATACCTTACAACTAATTTCGCTTCGGCGTTCGAGCGAAAACCTCTGCGATTTCGGGAAATTCCGAGTGAGTAGCACCATAGAGGAATTGCCTCGAGTTTCGAAGAAATCAAACGAAAGGAAAAAATATAAACACGCGGGTATGTTACAGTATGTCGTAATATAAACGATAGCCGGGAATGGACGTCAACGTTATTACAAATGGTCACCTTCGTGTCCTCGTAAATAATATCCGGATGATCCGTAATTTCCATTATTATTATTTTTAAATGGCACGTGTTTGTTTATGTTCGACGTTTTAAAAACTGTTATTATTCATACTTTATTGACGTATTATCGTACGTCTGACACAGAAAATGAAATTATCGACGGATACTAAACGTGTAGAGTATACACGCGATTTAAAAATATATTACTGAAAAAAAAAATTAGGAAACCATTTAAATTCTAATCGTTTAAACATTCCTCCAATTTATTACCGTCGAACAGGATAAAAACACGATAAATTACAGGACACATGTTCTATAGTAGTTTTTAAAAATAGACACGTTCCGCGATTTTTATTTTAGATATGTATATATATATATATATATATATATCACATCACGATTCCCTAGTTTAGAATTTAAATAGTTTCCTCATCCCCCCCCCCAGTAATATATTTTTATATTCTATCCACCGCTGGATGTAATCATTTTCCATCATTTTCCGTTGTACTCGATCTCAAACATTATTTCGCTTCTGCCGACTTTTGGATGTCGACTTGCCATCGTGTACACGGCCGACTACGAATTTCATTTCTTTCGGTTTCCATTGTGTTATCCTTTTGGTTAGTCACATGACCGGCCCAGTTCCATTTTAATTTTGCTACCTGTTGTATTACATATATCAGCTTGATTTACTGCCTTATCCACGTATTGCGTTTTCGATCCAGCTTCTTGATTCTCAGCATTGTCCACTCATGGCCACTCTGCGTTACGGCAATTTTGTAAGGTAATTTCTGCTCCGTATGTGAGCACTGGGAGAGGATACACTGTTCATATACTTTCTTTTCTAAACAGTGCAATATGTCTATGATTTTCAACACATTATACCGTTTTCCGAAGGCTATCCATGAAAGATGCATCGGTTTTTTAAATTTGTTTACACGTTGTTTCTTTATCTACTGTCCAAGGTAAACGTATTCATTAACCTACTCCAGTCTTTATCCATCTATTTTTATTTCTAGTTGCGAGCTTGACATGGCCTTCGTTTTATCTATATTTATCTTCAGCCCTACTGCTTTAGGGCAACTATGAAAGTCGTTTAATATATCCTGTAAAACACGTGCGCTATTATTGATTAACGCAATATCGTAGGAAAAGGGTTTTTTCTCCCATATATATATATATATATATATATATATATATATATATAAAAACAAAGATCAAACTAAAGTATACGGATTACACAACTGACAAAATTTAAACGACCTGCAAATTGTTGACAAATTTACGAACTCTGTATAGAACGACGGAGCAGATTAAACGGCCAATAACAGTAGAGAAAGGTTGCATTAGTGCGACTTGCTAAAATATGCCAAAGGCACAACATAACGAATACGAAAGTATGCCTCCTGAAAATCGTTGTATTTTCGGTATTCGCGCATTCGAAATGTACTGTCGAAGGCGTATATATTGAGAGTACTATGGACGAAGCAAGAAATTAAATCTACGATATCAAAAAAGTAGGATATTCGATTACGACGTGTAATACAAAAACGTATAGACGCCGTTTTAAACCATATTATGAGACGAGACAATTTAAAAAAAAAAAAAAAAACGATTATGGTACAAAATGATTGAAAAGATCAAGGAAGACTACACCAATACGGTATACAGGCCAATTAAAACAAACACTAATATCAGGAATTATTAAATACGTATAACTAAAATAGATAAAAAAAAATTAAGATCGTTGTGGCTGTGCTGCCGTAATTCACTTCTGTCGTTGTCCTATCACGCGAACTCTTTGCAATTCTAGCGGCGATACTAATTGCATGGAAATTGTCATTGTCATAAACGTAAAACAGCCAAAGAAAATTCCACATACATGCATCGGCTGAGAAAATTAATTTGACAATCTACAATTAAAGGTCCTGAACATAAGATATATGGAAGGAATGAAGGAACAGATCGAGCTACGAAAGAAGCCGCATTCGTGTCTCCTACAGAATTTCTTCTCGACATACGTCGCTGCATGTTTCATAAATATATGGAACAAGCAACAGACAGATTTTCCGATTTACGCCAACAAAATGATGTGTAGTCTATATTCATCGCACAAAACGGAATGAGTATCCGAACAGGTCAGACTCATCTGAATCGCTCTAATATTCTATTCAAAACCCATACACCTATTTACTTAACTTGTAATATTCAGATCACTATAGACTATATTACATATCTTATATGTTCTCTATATAACTCAATTTGTTCTTCGTTACACTTTCCGAGCACACTTAATGAAATACTTTTACCTAATAATGGAAATAATCTTATAACTCTCTTTATTCTCACCAAACAATCTCCACATTTGTCTTCGTAGTAAT
Organism: Coronaproctus castanopsis; assembly: GCA_032883995.1. Lineage (NCBI taxonomy): Eukaryota > Metazoa > Arthropoda > Insecta > Hemiptera > Monophlebidae > Coronaproctus > Coronaproctus castanopsis. The sequence continues at coordinate 61,798,884 of CM065053.1, forward strand.
ACATGACATGGGTAAAAATAGAAATACGTGATAATTAATTGCATACAATAACTATAATTCATAAGTTCACGATGACTTAAACGAACACGCTACTATTATGATATATATATATATATATATATATATATATATATATATATATATATATATATATATATATATATAAACTATAATTTAGGTATGACGTAATAAACCGTTTGTAATATGATTATAACTTATTACTTTTATACTAAATGCAGACACTACGAATTTTACATGCATCACAAAATATTCTACAGGCCCATCAATAGGTCTTCTCAGTCCTAATTACTACTTGTTTTTCTATGCATTATACTGGTTAATAATAAATCGAAAAAAAAAACATATTATTTTCAAATGACATCGATCGCACCAAAATACTTGCCTTAAAATTTTCAACAAAGAACTTTCACGATGGGTTTATAGGCTTATTGTTGATAATACGTTATCAACGCAGCATACGGATGACTATATATATATATATATATATATATATATATATATATATATATATAAACTAATTTTGACTAGCGGAACATATACTTCGTAAAGCACACGTAACCCTCTGCTGATTTACGTCTTATAATTGGTACAGTACCGGCTGGTATACTAAGAAAAGAAACTGTGCAAAATAATCTCTGAACTGTCTTTTTATCACATTAAAAATAGTATCCAAATTCTAGTTTGAATTTTATACGGATGTCTGGCCACCATTTACTGATATGCAATTACACAACAAAATACTTATTTAGAAGATAATTATAAACGCTTCAAAGCCTCAGCTTTTATAGACGAGTACAGGAATATAATTTTACTAAAACTTTTTATTTATTTGGGCCCGTCATTATTCGTACTTTTCTTTAAAATATCATCCTTATTAATTATATATGTGATAACGCGCTCGTATTTTTAATATTACGATAGCATTGTAATGTTGATTTCCAAATATATTATTTTATTATAATATACAGAAAAAACGCTTGTTTATTATGATTATTATTTTAATAAGCTTTCAAACAGTTAACTCATTACTTCTTCTTCTCACTAACGTGCCATATATTTCAATCAGATTAGAAGTGAAAGGCCGGATTGGATAGAACACGATGCATAATTATGTGGTTCTGAATTCGTTAATTCAAAGTCGTTGGCAGAGCTAATCAAGGAGCTGCGATTAGTACAATCAATTAGGAAACGAGATGTACTGCGATGATACTGTTTCCGCAGGAACAACGCGGAAGAAGTTGACGCTGAAGCAGATAACTGTGAGTGATAGCTGTATGACCAGGTTTAAGACGAGTTAAAACTATTTCAGCATTCCGCGATAAGTCGGAAGGAGTAACGAAACGCGCAGTGTTTAATTTTAGTGATATTAACTTATTAGTAATTGACATCAGAGAGACTGCAACTTATGATTTAATTGATGGGATGGTAATTTTAAAGCATCTACAAGAGAAATGTCAAGATTTGGATGAGGAAGCATATGGTAGGTAGAAATTTGAATATTTTAAAATCCAGTAAGAACACGGGTATCTGGTTGAAATGTTTTATAAATATTAACTGCTCGGAGAATCTTCTATCCAGTACTCTTTATGTGATGTTTTAAAGATAAAAAGATAATCGATACAAAGTAAATACGCAATAAACAAAGAGCAGATTGACCACTGTTTTGTCTAAATAATTCAGCAATAATTGCTGAACATTACAGTAACTCCAACACTAAGTAAGGACGCAGTAAGATTACGGATATCGAAAAAACGCTGGTTACGTTATCAGATAAAAAGGAAACAGCGATCGAGGATGTTTATAATTAGATAATAGTAAAAAGAAAAAGAATAAACAGATTTCGCCATAGCGCAACAGAAAGACGACTAATGAATTTGTTGGTTTGAAAACTTCAACAGTCTAAATTAACTTTATACGATTACTATACAGTGACTAGCAGTACTTTAATCGATTAAAGAAAATTATCGTCCGATATACATATATATAAATGTTGAAAAGAAACAATGTAAACTAACTAAATCAACACTTATTAAAAAACGCGTGATTAATAAAAAATGTTTAACAATTCGTCCCCGTATAGGTAGAAAAAGGGTAACCATTGTCATTCAACGATATATTTAAAGCGCATAATGAAACCAATTTTAAAGTAACTCATTAAAAATTAATGGAAATTGCGTACAAATAAAAAATATTTTAAATTATCACGATTACGAGATTGTACCGGAATTAGACTTAAAATATATATATATATCACAAATTTGTGAATATAAAATTTAAATATTCACCGGGTTAAAAGCCGACAGAAGAAAATGTTGCTACATACCTAAACATTAAGCTTGACTGAACATTAATATTAAATAGAAAATCAACTACACGAACGCGTTACTTTGAAATTATATTACTAGTAAAATTATAAATTTTTCATATTTATATAAATAACATTAACTGCGCGTTAAAAAAAAATAAACCTAAATAATATAATTATTTTATGTACCACGAAAAATTTTAACTATACCATCACGCACATTCCAACTGTGTCCGGAATTTACGACCTTTATATCTAACACGAGTGTGAACTGTTTACTTGTTAAGGATTTTTGTTTATCTGTCATCATAAAGTAAAGTCTTCGATACAGCACGTGATCGAATTTATATTTATATTGTTATTATTTTTTTTTCTTATGAAAATACATAATCCGGTAACAAAAAGTGGATTGTGTTAATAAAAACATTTATTCTCCCATTTTTCTTATACGCAGCCGAAACACGTACGATTAAAGCGATGCATAAGCGAGGCATTGACGCATTTGAAAAGCGTATACAATGTCGTGTTGTACCGAAAAAACAAATCTATTAATACGAACCGAAGTGAATAACGCATTCACCAATTTTTTAGACATATTGTAAGAGGAGAAAATCTAGAAAAAATGTATTACCGTTCGGTAAAGCACCTGATGCAAGAGGAAAAGGCAGAGTTGAGCTGACGGCTTGCCGAATCAATTTGGTACGGTAATAACTGCATACAACTCACATCCGGAATATACGGAGAGCGCTCGCAAGTCGTGTGAAGATCAGAATTGACTGAATACAAAATGAACAGATTTCTTAAGTTAGTTTCGAGAAATTTTTAAGTAAATTTGAATATCGTCGCGGTAGCTTTCAGGTGGATTCAAAACAATCTGCGGAACAAGTCGCGACATAGAAAACGGCATAAATAATTATGGTTCAGTTAATAGATTTAGTTTCTCAGTAACAGTTAAATTACGTAAATTTATGCCCTCGATAACAAATTAATTATATAATAGCGATTTATTAATTATGCGTTTTTACTCCGTTTATATATATGTATATGTATATGTATGGAAATTGTTATAATTATCCGATTAAAACATAAATAGCATATACTAACGAACAACGTCAAAACCGATACGCGTGAAGATAAACTGATCAGTATTGAACTTAGATGTTACGTAAACCACATCGAACACTAACAAAAATGTCCGTTTTCGTTGATATTTAGTTAAAACGTTTCGATTTAAAAGAATATTTATTAAACATTATCTGGAATCGTCTAAAAATTAATATTTTTTGACAAAAAATATTAATTTATGTTTTCACCCTATTTTAGTCGTTTCCTTTAACATAATTTTACGTTTAAAATTGAACAACTGATAACGTATGACTGAAAGGATGAGTTTACTTCGAACGACACTACGATTAAAACACGATAAAACAGAAACGATATTGACAAAAATCGAACAAAGAAGCTGACAAGTGAAATGAGTGTAAAAAACATTGAAAAAAAACAACTAAATAGATAGTTTTAGACGGATAGAAAATAATAGTTTCAACAATCGCATAAATAACTACTGCTTATAAGAATAAATAAACCGATAATAGTCGGTACTTACCTAATAACGAAATTGACGCAAACGACACTGTGAGGTTTTTGACCTTTCTCCTGGTATAGTAACGTCGCCTGCGTCAACACCCACGCATAGCCGCCTCCTAACGCTAGAAATCGATATCTTTCCGTCTGAGACTGACCTTTTTGAAATACTGAAATAAAATTAAGAACACAACACGCTTATAACTACAAATATACGTACGCGTAATTTCTTTAAAAACGAAAAATACTTTAATTTAGTATAATAAGGTAAATTAGCCACATCAGAGTATTACGATTTCCATTATTACCGTTATTCGGGACGGTCGGTCGGTGAATAGAAAATTAGACGATAAAAAGTATTACTTATAGACGAGCGAAGAAATTGTTACAGATAGCTGAAAAAACCCGGCCAGGGTTAAAGGAAATTTTCCATTACTACCAGTACGATGCGTCGATCGAATGAAAAAAAAAAAATAAAAACAGTAAAAGAACTAATGCGCAAGACCGTGCAAACGGAAAAGACTGACGCTAACTCTCGTAACAAACATATGTATACACATATGCGCGCATTTATAAATACACGCATAAACGTATGCACACTTCATTCGTATGCGCATACATGAACGTTTATATGGCCTGCATTTATCTACAATGTAGCGTTAAAATCTATACTACGTACACGCTTGCTTAAAGGACGAGGTAATTCAGACTGTATACTCCCTGAGTTTAACAGCTTGTTTAATAATATCATAATATTCATGGAAAATAAATTGAAAGTGTGGAATGTAGCCATTAAAAAAAATTACCACAAAAAAAAAGAGTTAAAATCACAACTTTCCTAATAAAAACTTTTGGCTGTTAATCCATTATCTCACGCGAACATAAAAATAAAATATAAAAACATATAAATATATTAACAACCAGTTTAATAATAATAACAATAATGACAATGAAATAATAATATTAACAGAAAATAATTTGAAAAGGATCTTTATGAACGAATATATTTTGGCCGCCATTCAGTTCCCGCAATTTTTTTAACTTTGTCAATATATCCCGTTGGAGGTTTCTCTCTTTTACCACGACTTATCGCCTACTTTGACTCTGCCTCTATTCGATGTATACAACGCTTTAATGCGACTAATTATGTGATGCCGAACAAGAAGTCATTCAATATTTTCCACAGCTTTTCCCACTGAACGTAGTGCGTATAGACAATATAAAAATTTAAAATCTAAAAAATACTAATTTAGATAAATTAGCGAAATGAAAATAACAGTTCTGATAGTGAATAGGGTAAACAACACAATCTACGATGAGCAATACAAAAATGTATACCATAAACATAACACAATAACACAGACATTTAAAAACAAATAAGAACTTCTGCGTAATATGAAAATTGTGATGCGTTTTATAATATACTTCTTAGAAATAATTCTTCATCAAAATTTATCGTTAAATTTAACAAATTATTTATATTTTTCTATTAGTTTCTTCTTCTTTTTTTTTATATATAATGTTTTTATGTATTGTAAAATTTTATAATTTTGGTTCATATTATTGATTTCTTGTTTTATTTCTTTACCATTTTCTCCGAGTAATGATTTTTCGTTAATGTTTCTCCACGAATTTAAATGTTATTTAAATCTTATTACGAATTATCCGTCTGTTTCCCGGATTTTTTAAAATATTTCTATCTTAATTTTTGTTGTTATTGTTTTTGATTTTTTTTTTTTAATAACAGAGAAGTCTGACAAGAACTTTCAAATCGAAGATACGGATGGATTAGCATTTTTTAATTTAACGAAAATAACGATGAATTTAAGTTAAATATACATTAGAAAATTTCGTCGTTTAAAGGAAGCAACGAATCGATTCCGAGAAAGGTCTCGAATCAAAACGCTCAATTTTTTTTAATCCCTACCGTAAGATCCCACGGAATCAAAATTATTCGAAAGTTGTACGAAAAAACTATTATCACGAGAAACAATTGGAAAAAAATGAGTAAATTACTATTAATTATTTTAAAATGTAGATTTTTAAAAATATTTTCGTATTTTTTTATCAAGTTTGTTTATTTGCGTGCTTTGTATATATTTCAATTGAATTTGTACGGAATACTATGTTGAAATAATTTACAAAAGAGCATTTTACCACTCTGATTTATAAATGTGATTTATAAATGTGATTTATAGTATTACGTACGTAAAAATTTGTGATTTTGATACCGACACTCGCACAATTCATACGCCTAGTCCCTCAATATTATTATTGCTGCCATTGTTATTATTATTATTATTATTATTATTATTATATTATTGTTGATATGTCACGTGTATAGTTTGCTCCCGTTAATTTTAGAAGTACAGTGCTTTTCAAAGTTTTTTTTTTTTTTTCTTAAAGTTATAAAAGATTATTTATAATCTCAGGGGACTCTTTTTCTTCGTGAAGGTTTGGGTAAATCTGGAAGATCTGCGTAATATTCGTATTTTTGAATTACATAACTAAATTAAATTTATTAAAAATATGTAGAATTTTTGGATTGGTTTACTACTTTATAAATAATCAGTGTAGTCTAATTAGGAACACAATTGTGTTGTATTCCGATTATCTATACTAATATATAAAACTGTATTGTGTATCTGTGATTTGCGAATATTTTCATTATAATTACTGCCCTGGGTTATTTTTATCGCAAATAAACAGAATTTTCATGTTTTAATTTTGTTTGTCTGTTCCGATTTAACTCAAAAACGATTAAAGCAATAATGATGCAGTTCGCACAGTTTATAGCCTATATGATCGGATTCGTTCTAAGCTTTTTCATTTCACATTGATATCACAAATAAGACAGAAATTACCATAATTTAAAGTTTTAAAATATCGCTTTCTTTCTTTTAACAGTTTTATAGATTAATATAGTATACGTGTATATATATATATATATATATATATATATATATATATATCCCCGGCCATTATTTCGGCCACGCACCTAACGCAACAAAACGTGATTTGTATTGTGGTTGTTGGTAGTGAAGGTACATTCGAACAGGAAAACGTGTTAAATTTTAAACGATCGCTGCCTATTTACTACTTTTTAAAACTTTAAATTACCGTAATTTCTGTCCTATTTGTGATATCAATGCGAAATAAAGCTTAAAAAACATAATTACACAGGCAAAACCGTGGGTAACTTCTAATTTTCTTACAAATACAGTTTATTAAACGCTATCTGTTGTTACGTAAGTCACATTAAGGTAAGATAATTAAACTTCATAAACATATTACAAGGTATACGGTCTGAATTACCTCGTCATTTAAGCATGCGTGTTCGCGTACTTAGATTTTAACTCTAAATTATAGATAAATACAGTTCGCGAGTACATAAACGTCCGTGTGTGTGTGTGTGTGTGTGAATGAAATGTATATATGTTTATACGTGTGTATGTGTATATATATGTACGATTATTTGCATACGTGAATCAAAAGGAGACGATGTGTGTGTATAATATCATTAATATTTCATACATACGGTTATTCATTTTTGTATTTTTGTATGTATGTGTGTATTTATAATTCGTTAAATTTTCTTTTGTTATTTTTTCATTACGTTAATTTTGTAATGATTTTAACTTAATTTATACAGATTATTGCGAAATAATTTATTACGGAGAATTACCTTTATAGATTTTGTTTATAGTATCGCGTTTGTAAAATGTACTTTAAACTTGTTTACCGGCGCTCGTGTGCAATTTATACGCAAAGTCGGTCTACGTTTTATTTTATATACGTAAACCTTTTATGTGTTATCTCTTTCTGAACTGTCCGCTTGGTCATTACATTGTATGTCAACATGTGATGAGATCCATGTGAGAACTACGGGATTATTGGATGTTATAGTCAAATGATCTTTAACAGAGGGGTGTAATTTAGGATTATGAAGATCACTAAGCCACTGTAATGCTACAAGAAAGTCCGTGCATATTAACTGATCAACGATGTTTGAAATATCCATAATCGTCAATTCCGCCGATAGTATCGAGTAATGGGGCCGAGTGGAGAAACGAACTATAGAGTCCTGCAAGGAAACAAAAGCGTCTCCTACGCCAGTTTTGTTTTCAGAGCCGTCGATGAAGTATAAGCTATGAGATGGAACTTTGCTTGTTATCTGAATAACGTTTACTAGTTACAACGTGTTTAGCGCGAAGTTGTTATTTCCTTATTTATTCCCTTATTGCTAATTTATCGTACGATTTTTATTTATAAGAGATGATTATTTTATATTCGCTTTACGTATATTATTTAAATTATTTTTTATTTTATTTATTGTTCGGAGTAATCCTGCATTATTATACTTATGTAAAATTACTCGGTACTCGCGTATTTAAGCATAACCGGTTCTTTTTCGTTTTGTATTTTAACGCCATTTATTCATTAGCTCAGTGTATTTATTTGTTATCGAAATGAATACTAATAGATTTCCATTTTATTGTTAGTATTGCGCGTATATTCTTCGATATAATAATAACGATTTACTATGTAATTTGATAAATATTTAGTTTTTCAATGGCCTGATAAGACTGCACTACGATATCTTTCTAATCGGTTTTTACTGTTCGCTTTTAGACTTTCTTTAAAACGTAAGAACACGGTAAACGCGGATTACGACGAAGGTAAACAAGATCCTCAGGAGGTGATTCTATAATTATGTATTCGAAAAATATATTTTGTCAGTAATATAAATATTCATTATCCGTTATTATTTAATTCCGGATAAAATTCTAGGTTAAATATAATCACATTTTTAAACTATTCGAGTTCTTAAATTTAGTGTTTATATATTATATATATATATATATATATATATATATATATATATATATATATATATAGTCTAAATTCTTCAATAAAATATAAACGGTGTCAGCACACGAAATGCACTCACGAATCGTCGGCCTTATATAGACGACTTAATTACCGTGGCCATTTAATTGTAATTTCCCCAGTTCGAATCTATACTATTCTATTTTCCACTAATTAGTTGAAATAATAAATTACGTCATATATATATATATATATATATATATATATATATATATATATATATATGAATACAAAACTTTAAAAGCAGCTACTTTTAATAACTCATAGCCGTCGGTTATATATATATATATATGCTCTTACGATTTTTTGTATCGTGGGGTAAAACATGACGCATGTTTGTTACACATAACATAATGCGATATTAACGACTGGTATTTTCCAAGTTGGAAGTTTTATCTTTTAAACCTCCCATTCTATATATAATCTAATATCATACCCTAAACGCCGATATCGATAAATGTGTGGAACGACCGGGAACATATTTCACTTATTATATAAAGTTTCGTTTCTAAGAAGTAATGTTCACAACTTTCCTATATACTGAAAAAGGAATAATCTGCGTAAAATCCAGTATTTACACGATGCAAAATTTTCAACGAATAAAATAAAGTATTAATTATAAAAGACTAGATCAAAGTCAAAATCGAAGCTTTCGAGATGTACGTTTATTGTAGAATGCTAAAAATATCATATCTAGATCACGTGACCAATCGAGAAGTACTGAATAAAATATCAAATCAAGCTGAGGTGTTTTATACCGTCCGAACCATACACAACCATGAGTAAAGAATATGTTAAAATACTAAACTTAAACGTAGAAGGTCTATCCCAGAGCAAAACAATATTTTTCATAGTAATTAAAATATCGAACACGACTATAATGAATACTTTCCAGACCAAGTTGTCAAAATTGATACCTTGTTCCCAGATTATAAATTTAATAAATAAAATGTTGGCTGATCGTTTCTTCCGCGTCTTCCTCGGGGATAAATGTAGCAGATGGCGTAGAATAAACAATGGTTTATCTTACGGCTCCATTCTAGCCCATTGCTTTTTAATGTATATCTTCGAGATTTTCCAAACATATTGAATAGTATCCTATTTCAATACGCTGATGATATTGCAATTGGAGTGCAAGATAACAACATTAACAAATGCCAGAGGAATCCAGAGGAAGTGGCAGACGGAATTAAACATAATAAGTGACTATGTGGAAAAATACAATTTACAGCCAAATCCGAACAAAACTGAAGTTGCTCTATTCTACCTTAATAATAGGCTAGTAAATACGCAACTAAACCTGACAATGGATGGAAAGTCACTTAATAAAACAAAGAATTCAAAATATCTAGGAATAATGTCAGATCGTTCACTCACAAAACACACCTTACTAACCTAAGTCAGAAAATTAGAACACGCGTAAATATTATAAGAAGATTAGCTTGTACATCGTGGGGTTCAACAACTAAGACTTTACGCATATCCGCTATATCATTATTTTATTCAGCCGCATAACTTTGCAAGTGTTGAGAGTGGTTTGCCTGTTTATAGCTCAAGCTATAAATGAACATTATACAATACAATACAGAAATAGATTTAAAACATCAGAAATAGACATACGCGATAAGATAAATCCAATTTCGTTAAAAATACGAAGCATTGCCATTGCCAAAAATGGATAAAAAAAAAGTACTAACAAAATATAATATTTATAAATGGGAGTATTTTTTTAAAAACCCGTAAATGATATAATAAATGACGAAAATCACGTTCAAATTCAGCTATAAAAGGTAATTAATCAATTACGAACATAGAAGATAATTAATATAACATTTTTAATACTTATTCAAGTTTTGATCGTTTAAATGTAACCGTCTAGAGTTATATCACTTCAGATAAACATTAATATTATGATATTTTGATTTCGTAAAACGCGTATGTTATTAACGATACTGAAAAATTCTTTTAATTACTATTATGTTTTTAAATTATATATATTATTTTAGGTGTGTGTGTGTATGTGCGTATATGCAGTGTGTGTAGGAGAGGAGTGATGTACTAAATGATCACAGACTCGATATAATATAACAAACCGATATATGGTTTAATTTTTAGTCATTTCTTGAATATATTTGAAAAAAAAAAATCTTTTTTACGTCACTGATTAAATACTCATCATCTACAGTCGTCACCGAAGGTAGGGTATCGTGATCAAATTTAATCGTCCAGTTATTTTGCAATTTTCAGCCGTTTTTCGCAATCCTCAAATAGTAACCTTGTTGTACACAATACAATATCTGTCTATCTCATAAATGTACGTCACGGGGGTCGTTTTCTATTAATTTTATCCAGAAAAATTGTGCGGTGCATTCCTTTCTGTTTTTTCATTATGTATCCGAAGAATTTTGACACTAGTATTGTGACAATCGTTGACAACCTTTGGGTGACACCGAGTTTTTGTAACACCGACACATTTGTACGTTTCGCTGTCCATAGAATTCAAAGGAATCGTTTCCAACGCCATATTTCAAAACCGTCGATTCTTTTCTGTCGATATTTTTTAATGTCTACCTGTCCGTTGCATATAATAAAATAGAAAAAACGAGCCTTTGGACAAGGTTAACTTTAACATTTTTCCTAACGCAGTTTACATATCTTGTTCATTATTCTTCGAGTAATTTCGATTCTGCGTCTTATTTCACGTTTGGAGCTCCCTCTGTTCTTTTGAAGTGATCCTAAGTATAAAAAACGTTTCACAATTTTATCCGGTGTACCTTTTCATAAGGTGCTATTATATTTTCCCAATCGACTATAATGTTTTATTTTTATTTATATTTAATCCATAAGGCATACTAACTATTTCCAGCCAATGTAGAAGGGTTCCCATCTCTTTCATATTCCCAGCTATTAATGTGTATCATCTGCAAATCTCAGGTTGGTTGTCATTAACCTTCTTATCATTATTGACGGAACAAAATTCTTAACACGAAATTACTGATAAAAAAAAAACACGCAAATATAAGGTACCTGTAATAATGTGTTTTATATAGATTATCAATGTTCAATAGCATAACCTTTAGACAATACTAATTGAAATGAGTGCACCAAAACGTATTGTACATCTCATAAAGAACGTATTGATATTCGAAAGTGAAGTGAATTTTATATTCGGAACAAAGTCAGATAAGGCTGTGTTTTGTCGCCTATGCTCCTCGTACACGCATTAAATACTAGCACATTAAAACTTTATAATAACAAAGTAACGTGTGTATATATTCCGGTGTTTAACAAAGAAAGGAAAACCTCAATAAACGTAATAATAAATAAATAAATTAAAAATAGTCCTCATTTAATAAAACTAAATAATTGAAAGTTAAAACGAAAAATATTATAGTAAATAGTAAATAGTATTTATGCCGTTGTCAAAACTTACAATTTTTGAAGGACTGCTTTATTATTAGAGTATCTTCTGCGTGATAATAATCGAATACCGACTTTTTAATCATGGATTCAGGATTGTATCCTAAGAACTCATTTATTCTATAACCAAAAAAAAAAAAAAAAAAATATTACACAATTCAGAAAGTTCATATTTAAATTTATCAAATTTCAACGTAAATTAATGAAAATCAATTCGTCTAATTATCAGTGTTCAAATAAAAAATTGTTGATTTTGGATACAAAATTTCGTTTATTCAAGTTTCAAAATTATGTTTGATTCAAACTAATTTAGATGCATAAAATAAAACGCCTATGTAACGCGCGAATGGCGAAATACAATATTTTGTTCACTCCCGTTACAAACAAATAACACATACCCATTCATATACATACAAACCTGCAAATCCCATCTACACATAACACAATGAACATATAAATAGAATAAACTAGCGCATTATTGAACGGAAACGTGTAAAAACTAACGAATAAGGCATATTATATAAAGACAGTACAAGTTCGATTAATTCTATCATAGGATACAAGAAGATTCATATTATGATACATAACAGGTCGATATACATACATATATTATCATTAATAATAATAATAATGATAATGATAGTAATGATAATAATACACTTCCTTTTCCGATAATGATGACAATAATAATAATACACTTCGTGTTCGAGTGTCCAGCTTTTACTACACTTCATACTAAATGCAGTATTATGAAAATGAATTCTCTCATCTCCAAAAATAAAAGTCAATTGCTGTACGATACAAGTTTCAGCGCATTCATTAAATTTTTGTTGATAAAAAAAAAAAAAAAAAAGACAGAATTAAATTCAAATATTTAGCAAAACAAAATAAAATCGAAGTTAATAACTAAAAAAATTTTTATTACACAAACACGAACGAAGCTTTTCGACTATTAAGTCATTATCAAGCTATTGTTAAAAATGTTATAAATAAACCAAAGATATTACTAAAAAACTTTTATAAATATCGATACATTGAATAGCCAGATATAAATTTTTTTATTTTTTTTACAATAACATGTAGTTATAAAACCGTCTTTAAAATTAATTCTTCATCAAAATTAATCATATTATTTAATAAATTATTACTACTTCTATGTTTTATAATTTGTAGTTTTTCTAATAATTTTCTTTTTTTAAATTTATATTCTATGTGTAAAATTTTTATATTATCTGTAATGTTTTCTATAAAATGTTTTTCTTCTCTACAGTGCTTACCATAAAGTGACTTGTCATCATTTTCATTTTTGTATGAATTAAAGTGTTCTCTTAGTCTATTATTTATTTGACGTCCTGTTTCACCTATATAAAACTTATTACATGTTGAGCAGTTTATTCTATATACTCCAGATTTTTGTAATACCCTATAATCTTCTATTTTATTGTTACAAATTGATTTAAATAATGTTTTATTATTATTTATTGCTATCATAATAAAGTACTTTTTAAAGATTTTTAAAAATTTGTATGTGTATTTTCCTATATATTTAATTGATCCTAAATATTTATCTTAAATCACATAAAGTAGCTAGTTTAAGAAATTATTGTAATGGAGCCAAAATTATTTTAAACTGCAACAAAAACAAACTTAATAAAGAAAAGAATATTATTAAACAAATTGCCATAGCAAATAAATACAATCCGAATATAGTAGATCAATTATGGAACAAACCAAATAATAGTTCTTCACAACATAAAAAAGAAAAAGATAAATATTTAGGATCAATTAAATATATGGGAAAATACACATACAAATTTTTAAAAATCTTTAAAAAGTACAATATTATGATAGCAATAAATAATAATAAAACATTATTTAAATCAATTTGCAACAATAAAATAGAAGATTATAGGTATTACAAAAATCTGGAGTATATAGAATAAACTGCTCAACATGTAATAAGTTTTATATAGGTGAAACAGGACGTCAAATAAATAATAGACTAAGAGAACACTTTAATTCATACAAAAATGAAAATGATGACAAGTCACTTTATGGTAAGCACTGTAGAGAAGAAAAACATTTTATAGAAAACATTACAGATGATATAAAAATTTTACACATAGAATATAAATTTAAAAAAAGAAAATTATTAGAAAAACTACAAATTATAAAACATAGAAGTAGTAATAATTTATTAAATAATATGATTAATTTTGATGAAGAATTAATTTTAAAATCGGTTTTATAACTACATGTTATTGTAAAAAAAAAACAAAAATTATATCTGGCTATTCAATGTATCGATATTTATAAACGTTTTTTAGTAATATCTTTGGTTTATTTATAACATTTTTAACAATAGCTTGATAATGACTTCGTTCGTGTTTGTGTAATAAAAAATTTTTTAGTGATTAACTTCGATTTTATTTTGTTTTGCTAAATTCATAAAATTACTACTCTCCAATACATCAACATTAAATTCAAATATGTATTTCTAATCTAAACTAATCTGATCAACTTCTGCTACATTTTTCATCTATATATTCCACGACTTATTAAAGTAAATTTTTGACGTAATTCGCTAAGTTAATTTTAACTGACAAGAGTAAAATAAAAAATAAAAAATCTGTATCACTAGTCATAAACTTATTCAACAGTAAACCTATTATCGCGTAACTGTATAATATAACCCTGTACTTTTACCCTGATATTTGTTGATTTTGAAATATACTGCAAATATTCTGTAAGCACAACTTGGTCCTTATAATATCTAATTAATACTGATTTATTGATTGTTATATATACATATATGTAACAATAATAATGGAAAAAAGAAGTGTTTTCGCCGACTGAGACCGACAGCAAAATTATATAAATCTAATATATTTAAAAATTAATCCACAAAAAGCTAACTTGAATTGTAAATTCTGTCCTATTTGTGATATCAATATGAAACAAAAAAGCTTAGAACGAATCCGATAATATAATAAGCTATGCGAATTTCATTATTATTTTAATCGTTTTTGAGTTAAATCGGGGCAAACTGAAATTTTAAAAAACAGATTTTCTGTTTATGTCTGATAAAAATAGCCCGATGCGGTGATTATAATTAAAATATTCGCAAATGACAGGCACTACAGTTTTATATATTAGTATAGATTAAAAACAACATTTAAATCCAGTATATTCGGATGCATTTTTAACCACGTTCATAATTTTTTTTTTTTTTTGCATACAATCTATCCTAGGTGGATAATATGAATCGAATATTAACACCAACGACAGCCATTCTTTATTTGATAAACATTAGTTAAGATCGGCTACATGACTCCACTTGCGTAAGTCTTTTCAAACGTTGAAATTGAACGCTGTTATCCTTGAGATCGGCTGCCAACGAATTTACATGGTGTTGCAATTGCTGGATATATCTCTCACTGTAGATTTTGAGAGTTTCCTTTACAGTTGACATGTGAAGTTCCTTGTGAGGATCGTCATTACGAATATACCACGGGTTAATGCTGCGCAGAACCTTTGTCTGAAAACGCTGAAGTATTTTTATTCGCGAACCGCTGGCTGTTCGCCAGATTTCTATTCCGTAGGTCCATATTGGTTTTAGAGTGACCAGTTTCAGATCCAGTTGTTTCCGTTTGCCCAGAATATGATCTTTCTAAGTCAAACGATGTAAATACAGTCCTAAATATTTTATTTTATTTACTGCTGGAATCGTTCTTCCATTTAACTGGATCATCACATTTGCAAATTTTTTATTTAATGTAAAAAAGAGGTGATTAGACTTAAGACTCGTTAACTGCAATTTTCCATAGTTTAAACCACTTATCCAGCTGCAGAAGATGATTCTGGAGATGTTTGGTAGCAAACTGTTAGAATAAAGTCAATGTGGATAATATCGCCGTATCGTCCGCAAACGTGGCTGTAGTGTTTTCCGGAAAATCAGATGTACATATCTAGTACAACAACGGACCTAGTACACTGCCTTCAGGCACATCCGACCGTATAGCATATATTTCTGATCGAGCACCGTTTATATTAACTTGAAAATATCTATCCGTTAAGTATGATTTTAATAGTGTATAATACCGGTGTGACAAGTTAAGTTTTAGCTCGTATAATAGATCTGTATGCTACACTTTGTCAAAAGCTTTCTCAATGCCGAGGAACACCGCAGGAAAAAAATTTTTTGTTTTCGAAACTACTATTGATTAAGTTAACTATTCGACGAGTCTGCTCCACTGTGCTGTATTTGTTTCTGAACATCGACAGCCCCTTCACCCCATCCAACGATGGCGAGATGGAGAGCATCGATGTTGACGACGACGTTGAGTGGGAATATCAACGTGACAGAAAAGGAAAGAGTAATTCTTATAAAAGAAAAGCCGGTAAACGTGTTCATTAATAATAAAAACAGATTTTCTACCTTACCCGTTGATAAGCCTACAGTGCGTTGCCTTATTTGAACAAGCCGCTGTTAACTAGAATCCAAAAATTTCGCCTATTGTGCTAAGCAAAGCGGCTGAAACAGCGTACTTGTCAAGGAATACAAAATTCGAGTACGCGGTAATAAGTATTTTCTTTATACCACTGCTACGGACGATTACGATGTATTAAAGACCTCGCTGCGAGCGAATAATGCAGCTTTTTATACGCATTTACCGGCAAACCGTAAGCCACTGAAAATGGTGCTTAAAAGTTTCCCGTTGATTTACCTATTTCTATTATTTCTGACACGATATCCTCCTTTACTGTGTTCGACTCGATCACTCCTTTCAATAAAAAGTCCGACACTTCTCCTTCCATTTATCTTGTTGCTTTTCCACATGGCACAAATATCAGAAAGGTCTTAAACTATAATATTATCGAACATTGTGTTGTACACTGGGAGAAATATAAACCGAGAACAGGAGTGTTACAATGCTATAGATGCCAGTTGTACGGACATGTTTCTTCCAATTGTAATATGCCGCGCAAATGTGTAAAATGTGGCTTGGACCACGACAGTCACGAATGTACATCTTCTCAACAGAAATGTGCAAATTGTAATTCACCGCATGCTGCTAATGATACATGTTGCTTGGTCCGTAAGAAGATTCTTTCCCGAGCTCAACCCAAAAGACAAGTTACATTTACAAATTTAAAATCATATTCTAACGATGTAACTACTAGTGTTAATATTTCTCGGAATATAAATAAAAATAATACTAATTTTAATGTTAATACAAATAACACCAGTAGTTTAGTATTTAACGCGCGCCCTAGAAGATCGTACGCTGAAACTGTGCGTAGTAAGAACCCGGTGTATGTGGAAAGCAGCAATTCCTCTTCATTCTCCGAATTAATTGATTTTTGCAAGCAATTAAATGTCGGTAAGTTGCTGGCAGTCGTCAAACAAGTTTGTAGAAGATTGTCGGCATCTAATCATGCCTATGCCTTTTCCAAATTTATGATTATTGTCGAAACTGTTATGCAATGTTTCTAATATTAATAATTAAAAATGAATCAAAATATAGATAACAAAAATATAAGCCTAGCTGGTTGGAATGCTAATTCAATTTATTCTAAAATTAATGAATTTACACACTTTTTACTAGAATACGAAGTAGATATTGCTGCTATCTGCGAAACTAAACTTGATAGTAAAATATATCTTAAAGTCCCAGGTTATAGAATATATAGGGTAGACAAAAATAGGCGCAGCGAGGGAGTGGCTTTGCTTGTACATAATAGAATCGAGCACGACGTCCTACCTGCCATATGTCTAAATTCTTTTCACGCAATAGGTATCCAAATATGTATTGATCGATCTATCGTTAATTTAATATATCGGAACCCTAAAAATAATATAAAATTCTTCGACTCTGATTTAAAATTATTATTTGGCACGAACACTTCCACTATTATCATAGGTGATCTTAATTGTAAGCATAAATCTTGGAACTGTTTCAATAGCAACCATGCTGGAACGTCTTTGTTTGAAGCCTCGTTGAAATATAACTTCCACATATTGTCACCAATTTATTCTACATATATACCAGCACAACGTAATCAAAAACCTAGTAATAGATCTAATATTAGTTAAAAACTTCCACAATATTACCATACCTACATCATTATCACTGGTGTCTTCTAATCATAATCCCATTCTATCTTATATTACACCTAATGTCAAACACAGTACAATAATATTACCTAAAAAAATTTTCTTTATAAAAAATCTAACTGGAATCTATTCAAAACACACATTAATGAAAATATAAATTTATTCGACAGACTTCATACTTGCTAACTGCATTGACAACGCGCTCAATACTCTCACCAATTTTTAATCGTCATTCATCTTTATCTATTTCAAACAAAAAGTTATTATACACATCTACTGCCCCGATTAACTTACGCCTGCCCCGTTTGGTTTTCGGTTTCCAACAGTACTCGTAAAAAATTACAGCTGTTACAAAACCACGCTGCAGAATCATATTAAACGCCCATAGATGTACTAAATTGCGTGATATGCATGCACAGCTTCACCTTTTAGATACACTTACTTATATAAACAAATTATCTAGTAAATATTACCATAATTGTATAATGCATGACAACGCATCAATTAACACTATAGGCGATTACGACATGTCGAGTCTCATCGTACGATATTCTAAATACAAACACCGCAGAATTAAACATAGATTACTCGTTTAAGAATTATTTTCCTATTTACTACGTGTTTTCCCTCTTTACTTAAGTTCTAATTATAATTTATTTTAATTGTTTTCTTGCGGGCTTTTTTTTCTAATTTTTTCCTGTACTTAAAAGTTTAAAACTTTAAATTTTACGTTTTAAATTTTAATTTTATTACATACACATTAGATGTCGTTATACATTAGTAAGTTAACTGTTAAGGTATATATTATAAGGTACTTAACATTCTTCATTATTCAATTATTCGTGTATTCGTGATTTTGTTTATATGTTTTGTAAATATATTTCTTTCTATATTTTCTGAAACTAAATTACCAATCCGGTATCATATTTTTGTCATCAAGAATTAATTTTAGTCTTTTCAAAATTAGTTTTTCAAGCAATTTTGACATAGTCGATGGTAGGCTAATGGGTCTGTATGATGTGACTAGTTCTTGCGGTTTACCTGGCTTCTGTAACATAATTATAGATGCGAATTTCCACTGAATAGGGTAGTGAGTGACCAGTACGGAGAATCGCGTTAAAAATAAGATGAGTTCTTTCATCGACAAATATCGCAATCCGAAATCAAACATTATACGAGTTTTAAGTCGTCTTCCATTAAAATAATATTTTTATGAGTACTTTTTTTTTTTTTTTTAATTTAAATTTCTTATCAATCTCACGATAACTTAACAACTGGAAAGATTTTTTTATTTAAATATAATACTAAGTTATTTCTACTGTTAATTTCATAATTACACTTCAAGATAGTTACGATCCGATATTTACAAAACGCGCATTATATTAATGTTAAATGTCGAAATATCTTATTTTTGAATATTATTAATTTCGAAATTTTTTTTATCGTTTATAAACGCAACGTACCTTTTAAAATACGTGTAACCGTATTATATAAACAATTTTATTTGGAAAATGAACATTTTACCTAATTTTCGGGCGAATATAAAATACATATAAAATTTAATTTAATTAATTCGTTTCAAATATGCTACACGGTTAAATCGGATTATTCGTGGAAAAATTCTAAACTGTTCTGTATATTCAATTAAAATTAGCGGTTCTAACCGCAAAATATACGCATTCGTACTAAAATATATTAACAAAGGAAATGGACGTCAATGCATAACGTGGAAAAAGCTGAAGTTCAAATCGTTAGGAACGATGTAGTAAAACATCATTACATATTATTTGAAAAAATTCGGGAAAATTTGAATTCAAACTTATTCGCATTTATTTATAACGTTTAGTTTATTCATAATTTTGTCATAATTTTGCGCGTTCAAGTCATTTAAAACGCATTATAATATTGAAAACGAACCTACTAATACAGTGCGGCTAATAAACGAAAAATTATAATTAGTCGGCTTACATCGAAAGAAAGAATAAACGCGTTGAACTCGACGAACGCCGTATTCGGGAAATAAATGTAAAAATAAAATATACATATATCGTAATAATGTCAAATTTATTAAGGTCGAAAAATATTTTATTAAACGCGTATTGTACATTTACGATCTACCAAATATAGAGTGACCAGGAAGTCTGTTTGGTTTTTTCTCAATAGCGCAATTACTAGCTACAAGTTTAGTGTATACACGAGAGACTCGTTTTTGTTCAGTTTCAGTTATCGTATTATTCTATAATGAGAAGGAGCGTGCGTTTTGTGTGGAACATAATTTTCAGCGTGAATCGATCACAACAATGCAAAGAGAGTTTCGAAAAGAATTCAAAGTTACGCGATTGATTATCGGTATACTTTAAGAATCGCGTTTACGAAACATGTCCACGAGATCTGGAAGACCTGAAAACTCGGATTTCTGAAGAAATTTCAAAAATGCAGCAAGTCTTCGAAATTTTTTTTAAATGAATGTATTGTTACAAATGACGGTCATCTGAACGAAATTTTGTTCCACCCGTTTTCCCAGTTAATCACACTCGCTTGCAACAACTCCACCCATTATGGTTCATACAAATTACAGCGAGACAGATTTATACCAATTGAAATAAGGCAACTTATAAAAAAAAAAACGTGCAGCCAGGAAGAAATGGCAACAAAATCGCTATCCATCAATGAAAAAACATTATAATAAATTACAAAGTATATTGAAAATTCAAATCAACAAATATAAAAATGAAACTCTTTAAAAGTCCTTGACATCAATGAATACGGATCCGAAATCCTTGTGGCACAACACAAAAAGGTTACTAAAACATGGAAAAGAACAGTTTAATATAAAGTTAAACTATAACTGGGCCAGGACAGATGTAGAAAAAACAAATGCCTTCGCTAAACATCTGCACGCAGTTTTTACTCCGCACCCCGAAATATGTAAAAGACACACTGAACATATAATGTCGACGCTGAATGAACCATTTTCACAAGGATATACAAAAATCTTTACTCCAGAAGAGGTATATTTATCTCTACGTAAAGCACCATTACGGAAATGTCCCGGTATTGATAATATCACTGGTGAAATTCTCTCTTATCTTCCACCGAAATCAGCCACATTGTTGTGTTATATTTTCAATGCAATATTACGAATTGGACATTTTCCTTCAACATGGAAAAAATCAACAGTAATAATGATACACAAACCAGGCAAGCTGCAAACGGACGTTTCTTCATATAGGCCTATTAGCTTGCTTTGTTCGTTATCAAAAATCCTAGAATATTTAATCTCAAATCGTATTCAATCTATTTTAAATAGTTGTGGAATAATTCCACACCATCAGTTCGGGTTTCGTACTGAACACTCTACAGTGCAACAGTGCCATCGGCTGGTTGACGCAATCTCCTCAACGTTGGAAAAAAAGAAGTATGCTCAGCTGTATTCTTGGATGTTGCACAGGCATTCGACAAAGTGTGGCATCCCGGGCTACTGTACAAGCTGAGATAAATTCTCCCTTCCGATTTATTTGCTTTACTTCAATCATACTTATCCGATAGAACATTTGTTGTTAAAATCAGTGATAGTTTCTCTGAAGAGCATAAAATTCTATCGTCTGTTCCACAAGGTAGCTTACTAGGACCGTTGTTATATACAATCTATACAGCAGACATACCAACCAGTAGACTATCTTAGCATAATTTGCCGATGATATAGCTATCCTTGCGTCCAACTCAGACGTCATGTTTGCAAATACAGCAGTTCAAAACCATTTAGATCGGTTAGTCCTATGGGCACAGAGCTAGCGTCTGCTATTTAACCCGAATAAGTGCAAACACGTTGTATTTACAAATAGAAAAGTCAGCTGTCCAGCACTGAAAATCAATAATGAAGAAATTACTTACTCAAGCAAACTCGGTACGTTATCTTGGCTTAATTATGGATAAGCGGCTTACATGGAGGCTACACGTGGCACAGACAAAAAGAACAATCATTACTCGTGCAAAATTGCTGTATCCATTATTAGGTCGGAAGTCAATTTTAAACTTAACGACTAAATGGATCATCTATCTTTCAGTGATCGCGCCTAGAGCTGTATGGAAGTACCTGCAAAAGCAATCTTCGAAGAATACAACAGCAACAATCGAAGATACTTCGTACCATCACGTCCGCTCCTGTCTACGTCTCCAATCGGACTTTACATAAGGATCTTAGGATTCCTTATGTCAGTAACATACATATACAGCAATATAAAAAATTATTCGACAAGTTCGAGGTTAGCAGCAATCCTATCATCCGCAGAATGCACACATCGTGTCTTCCAGATAATCCGTCAAGACGTTTGAGAAGAAAGTGGTGTCGCGATGCTATTCCTATCACCTAATTGAATTCAGTCTCCCTTCTCCTTCCAGACGATAGCGTATGTCTTTCTCTCCTATTATTGTACCTGTTTATTCCTATTATCATTATTTCATTATTTCGTCCCAATTTCATTCCCATATTGTACATTCCTTCTTCCTCATCGCATGTGCCTTAATGGAGGCACTTGATTAAACCCCTCTCTTATCCGTGATCTACGTTGTTAGTAGCACTAAGTGCTGGTACGATGTTTAAAAAAAAAAATCATTCAAAAATTTTGCTCGAGTAGTTTACGAGTTATTCAAAAAACCTCAAAACCATTCGTCTTCTCTGTGTCACTGTATATAATTTCACCGAACGATTCCAAAATGAATATTATAATATAACCGATTTCCCCATAAATACAACGATTAAGAATAGGTGACACTCGCGGATATTGCGGCTAACGAAGTCTTACTATTTTTTTCAACATCAAACATGGAAATACTTACTAAAGGATGTTCAAAACGCAGAAATCGTTAAAAGCATAGTAGAATACATTGGATCGACATTCCAAACTCGAATTAGCTACGTCAAGATACTATATGACAAAATTCATTATCCGTCGCCCAAAGAAATGAAATCGTTATCACACGACAATCGCTGCAAAAATCATAATCACATTCTATACAGACAACCTATCTCACTATTTCCAAACACATTTACTCGCTATAAACGTCCAATCTATAACTCATCTCGAACGCAAATTTCTCCGAAATCAGTTTGACCATCACGAAAAAATTTCACCAAGAGATAAACAAACCTACTCCAATCTATTTAACGCCTATTTTATCCGTGTCCCTGCCGTAGGCGGCAGTACATGGTAGGTGATTAAAAAGAAAGAAGAATAATTAATAAATTTACTTTTTAAATACTACCGCTTAATTGCTGAAATACGAAAATTAAATATTTAATGTATATAAGAAATTTTTTAAATGCGATCGCAAACGTGAATATTGTTTCATTCGTTCGCATAAAGTTATCTTTTTCGTTTTCATAATCGTCATCTACGTCCGGTAGAGAGAGAGATAAAAGATGATTCGAAGTAATTCGAGAAATAAATTATCATTATTATTAAAATAAATAACGGTTACACGTACCTACGTGATACTAAAATCACGACAAAAAGAAAAATACGAGCTAATTTAATTAAATAAATGTCAAATTCAAGAAGACTTATGTGTAACATTTATAGATTTAGAAAAAGCATTCGATAATATCGATCGGAAAGTATTATTTAAAATTATAAATAGACCAAAAAAATATAAGGTTAAAATATATAAATCACAAACAACAATAACAGATGTTAATAGATACCAGTTAGAAGCTAAAATAAGGGAAAGAATAAAGCAACTTCGTATCTATTTAACGTACGCATAGATGAACCAATTAAAATGATGAAAAATAAATCAAAAGGAGTAAAAGTAAATTCGTTCATACCGCTCTTTTACGGAATCACAGAAAAATATGAATAAAATACAGTCTAATCGGAAAAATTAAATAAATGGAAAATAAATCTTCATAAAAAGAAAACAAAATTAATGATCAGTAAAAACACACTAAATAAAAAAATGATAAACATAAAAATAGATAATACTCAATTGAAATATGTCACAGAAATACGTTTCCTAGGAAGTGCGATAACAGAGGATAATACAAGTATAACAGATATTAAAAGGCAGATAGGACAAGCGCACTCAATTACGGCTGTAAAAATTGGTGCTCAACAGATGTGGATCTGACGCGGAATAACGAAAACGTCTTGGAAAGTAATGAAAATAAACAAAAAGAAATCCTAGATATATGAAAACAAAATAATACTAAATCATATTAAAAAAGAGGAAAATAAAGATATGTAATCGTAGGACACTGGCTATCAACAGAACACAAGAGCTGCAACGACAATTGCCTTTAGTGAATATTATATATATATATATATAAAAGAAAAATAAATTATTACTTGATTATTGTAAATTTTTTGTTGGTCAATACAATATAACCGATGTCAAAATAGGTTATATAGCGTATACATATATTATTTTGCTACATTTCGTAAAGACGAAAAAAAAGTAATTCATTTCAAGTTTTTCGGTGACCTCATTTATATCCACACAAAATATATAAACACCGAGCGTAAAACCAAAAATAGTGACTATTAGAAAAAAATGTTATCTTTATTAATGCGTTAAATGTATACAAAATAAATGTTCAATATTCAATTGTTACATTAACATATCAACTAAACGAAAAAATATATTTAATTTGTTAAATATATACAAAATAAATGTCGAATATTCAATGTTCAAACCCCGGCGGAATATACTTAATAATGAATAAGAAGATAAATAGTAACACAAGAAAATAGTACATTTCTTAATTCGTTAAATATACAAATAATTATTTCAACCGTTTATATGTAAAGAATTTTTTTTTCTATCATAAACAATATCGAGTATGAAAAGGAAAGAACGAATAAAGGAGAAGAGAAGATTGGAGTAGAATAAGAATTAAAATGTATATTAATCAGACAATTCCAACGAATTGCATAATTTGATTCTTCAAGAAGAAAACTGTTCATTTAGCTTTTTATTGTTTTTTCTTGACAGTACATGACAGTTCCTTGAGAATAGCTCAGCCCATTTAAGTAATTGGAAAAATGCATCGCGGCACCACTTCTTCGTTTTCAGTCGTCTGCTAGATCTGGCTGGAAATCAATAGTGAACATTCGGTGTACCAGTGGATTTGGGTTGAACTGAAGTTTCTCATAGAACCTTCGGTATTGTTTCATATAGACATCCTTTAAATATGGAACGTTCCAGTTTGCATGCAATTAATAAGGCGCAGATACCATTGTACGCAGAATTATGGGCCGATGTTGTTGTATTCTGTTACTTTGGTTCGTTGTTCCATATAATTCTAACCCATATCTCCATACTGGAGCGATAATCGACAAATGGACATTCGCCTTTACGCCAAGGTTTAGAAATCAAGCCATTATAGATCTTTTCGTATTTTTCACATGACCGTGCCACGTTGAACGCTTATCGATAAGCATTCAGAGATAGCGAACCGAATCTACTTGAGGAATTTGCGAGTTACCAAATGTCTAGTTTGGACTTGGTCAGTTTACCCGTTTGTTGATAAATAAAATGTGTCGACATTTAAATGGGTTGAACGATACGCGCCAAAGGCCTGCCCATTTTTCTAGTCGATTAAGGTAGTTTCGAACAGCAGCGTTTACATATGTAACATTCATATTAGACGCGACTATCGCTATATTGTCCGTAGCATAAATGGAATACAATCCCAGCAAACTGTCTGGCGGTACCTATCTGATCGGATGTTCTTCAGAAAATGAATTCTTTATTCTAACAACGAACGAGCGTTCTTGACAAGATTTCAGAAGTAGATCAAGATCATCGTTGAAAATTTGTCGCAATTTAAATAGCAACTCTTAAAAAATAAGTTTTTCTTCTGAAATGAACGTCATTATACTCGGTCATTTATTCTTTAACCCTACATATCCGATACGCGGGTATTTTAAACGGAATTATACAGTTTATAAAATAAAATTATTTAGTACAGAAAACGCAACAAGTTGTAATAGATGAATTTTTTGATACAGGCTTCGTAAAATAAAACATTAACGTATACCGTCGATAATTTATAAAGTGTTATTTTAAAATACAATTTTCTGACGGTTAAAATAAAATAAAAACCATACCACTTGTTCACTGATAACGTCTTAGTAAAAATTACAATCGAACGACTGATATCAAACGTTAAAAAAAAAAAAAAAGTTCAACTTCACACTTATACACCCTACACACTTACAACTAGCGATATCGATTATTTTTTAATTATTTAAATGAAATTAATAACGATAAAAACAGAACTCGTTTACGTACTTATCATCAGCGTAGGTAAATTTCATGTCTAACATATGCTTGCTAAGAAAAGTACTTTGTCCTAAAGGAATTTCCAAATTACCAGGATGCGGTACCGGTTCTCCGATAGCTATAAAATACGATTGCGGATTAGCGCCGGTCGATCTCTCTTTATTTTCGCTGATTCTACAACCACCGCTTACGTCCTCAATGTCCGCTGTACCATCGCAGTAATCATCTTCATCGCATTCGCTGAATCGTTCGATTTCAACGTGTTCCTTTTCCGATATCGATTGATTACCTCGATCTTTAACCAGATGTCCGGTATACTGTATTACCTGTAGAATAAAATAATTTAAACTCGTCAATAAATACACTACGTTATTTCGTAAATCTCGACGATTAATTATAAATTCACATTTTTAAAACAAACATAGTTTATTATATTCCTAATTTTATAGTGAAATTCTCGTCAAAATTAAACCTAAGTATCGAAAAAAAACCCACAAAAATTGAACCGAGTTTTTACAAGAATCTACCTAATAATTCGCGATAATCTTCGCAGCTTCAGAAGCATGATTTAAATATATGCAATGAGACTGACCCTAGAGTCCAGTTCCAGTTGTTATACGAAGCTATCAGCGAAGCCCTATCAAAATCGACACCAACTATAAAGGAGCGTGAATATAGGAAAAGTAACTCAGGCCTTTGATGGTCAGATTCCTGTCAACGCGCAGCGTGTGATAGAAGGAGAGCTTTTCTACAATATAAGGAAAAATAGCACTGTTGAAAATTATCTGCACTGGAGGAAAAAATGCTTTAGCTAAGTGGAAATTTAAACTAGCAAAAAGGAAGAAGTGGCAACAGTTTTGTATGCAATTCAATCGACAAACATCAATCTCTAAGGTATGGGAATTATCTAAATCATTCAGGAGTTCTTCATATAATCAAGTTAGACAATTGTCAGCGGACAATTTTTATTCATTTGTTGAGTCAGTGGCTCCACCTCATGTACCTGAACTAGAGGAAAAGTTATAACACCTGAAAGTAGCCCCTCTGATCACTTTTTAGATGCTCCTTTTACTGAAAAGGAGGAGGTAGGCTACATTTTATCAAGGAAAGATTCAACAACGACAGGATACGATGGTGTTTCTTTTGAAGCATTAAAAAAGCTACCGGAAAATTTTTTTTACTGTCTTCGTTCACATTTTAAATAAAGTTTGGCAAACTAAATCGATTTCAAATTCTTTGAAGGTTTTTGTTATCGTCCCTGTGCCTAAGAAAAATGGATCACTTAGACCAATTGCATTAGCCTCTTGTTTTAGGAAAATTTGTGAATCCGTTATAGCTTTGCGTCTCAATGATGGCAGCGTGTAAGATTCCTCCCTTACAGTTTAGACGGAGTTACTCGTTATAGCTTTGCGTCTCAATGATGGCAGCGTGTAAGATTCCTCCCTTACAGTTTAGACGGAGTTACTTAGCACTAAAGCTCTTGATCAGTAGAATGAACGTAGATCGCTTTCCGTTATATAATTTGTTCTACCGAGTTTATTCCAACTGGCGGTTCTCAAATAACAAGATGCCCCTGCTGGCTTCAGTTATACCTAGGTTGGAAGAATTTCAGGCGCAGACTATGCGAATTCATATACCTATCCAATTTATGTTAGCGTATTTACACAATTTTGCCAATAAAATAACATCTTTCTTTCTCGAGAACTACGTTCTTTGGCCTCCGCCACTGATCCGGGCTACATTTAATAATATTATCGCTGAAAATTTTCCTACGCACATCCTTGTTTATACAGATGGATCGAAGTCGGCTCAGGGAACTGGTGCAGCAGTTTACATCCCATCTCTTAATACTAGCAGGGCATACAAATTATCTGATCTCTGTTCCGCATTTACAGCTGAGTATGTGGCAGTATTTCTTTCCTTGTCGTCCTTAATTGATGCGAATCTTCCGGGTAATTATCTCATTGTCACCGACTCACAAAGTATTTTAAAGGCTATTGAAAGCAAAGTGAAGGTGTCAGATTCATTGATTTCATCCATCATATGGAAACAATCAGCTGGAAAACTTTAGTATATTTGTGTCTTTCTTGTGGGTATCCGGACATCGAGGAATCCCCGGCAATGAAATTGTAGATGCACTAGCTAAAGGGGGGGTCTTCTAACGGTGTAGTATTCTCATCAGTTTCAAGGCGTGATGTCATACATTTTATACAGTCGGAACATAAAAAACTCTGGGAACAGACGTATATGGAGTGTATACAGCAGTGGCTTCTTACTTCGTACTATCAGCTGCAGCCGTCTCTCCCTAGGTTCCCTTGGTTCTACTTTTTTAAAAACATTAAGCGGAGAGGAATTGTACTTATCAGCAGATTGCGGTTTGGGCATTGCTTGTTGCCGGACCACCTGTTCCTTATGCAGCTTAGAGAAAATCCGTATTGGCCTCTACATGCTGGTTGTGCAGTCTGCAACCCTGATCACGTATTCTTCGAATGCCCTTCTTTAAGAGCATTGCGCTCTGAACTGTATCTTAAATTACTGCACGCGTCTCGTAATGGTCCTATTGTTCCTTCTGCATATTGAGAATCTACATCTGTTCCCGGACATAGCGATTTTTCTAGAGAAGTTGTCGGAGTTTATAAAAATATGAGTTAGTAATTATTACGGTATCACGTTGGGTAAGCTGTAAAGGCATCCCTCATTAAAAAAAAAAAAAATCGTTGTACGATTAAGATCACAATCATATCGATCGACTTCTGGATTTAAGTGTTCCCTCTTTTTCTTCTATCTATGACGATTACCGACCTCTTTCGTCCACTTTACATCGGTGTACCTTTTTATATCATTATGCCATCTTGTGCTTACTTCTGTATCCTTCCATTGACAACCATTCTGTTATTCGTTTCGTGTACCTATTATCATTTCTTCTTCCCATATGACTTTCTCAAGCTGCGCTGCATACTCTACTACATCCGGCAATATAGCCCGCTGTCTTATCCATAAATTTCCCGTCTGATATTTTAACTCCCAAAATTATTTTTCTGTAAGCTTTATGAATCACGACCAGTTTCTTAACTATATATTTCGTCAGGCTTCGTTCATAAACTTTTTTTTTAAGTCCATTAGGTACATCTTTATTCTTGATCAAGGTGCGAAACATTCGAAAAGCTATGTCTTTCGTCTTTTTACTTCTTTAAGCATTTGTTTCATCTCTGCGGTAATTACCTGACCTAAATATATATATATATATATATATATATTCACTGAGCTGTTCCAGCATCTGTCAATCTATTTCATTTGTAATTTCAGAACCGTATTTATTCTGTCTTTTTTTTTTTTTTTGAACAATTGTGAAGGTAAGTTATCATGTCCTGTAAAGTAAACATTGTCATGGGGATGTTCTTACAGACAAATGAAAATATCTGAAGAAATAAGTTGATTTTATGTCGAGTTATATGATACAAAATTTAGATCTGCTGCAAAAATCAGGTAACAATAAACTAAGCTAATGAAAACTTACCGGAAATATTAACAATAGAAAGCTCCCATGTACTAAAGAAAATAAAAAATAACAAACCCAATGAACCGGATGATGTAACTTTAGAAATGATTAAAAAAGAAAAAAGAGGACTTTCTAAAATGATTAAAAGATCTTGTTAACAAACGTTTAAGTAAACTCCATTCTGCGATCATGAAATAAAGCACGTGTAATCTTAATGTATATAAAAAAATGCGATACATCTAAACCTTGAAATCTATAGAACAATTAATCTATTATCATCTAAATTATCCGACAGAGCAAACGAAAGATTTTCGAATCTGAATTATCTCTCTGCCTCCGTTATCCATTGGTATTTCAAAATGCCTTCTATGCACATCAACTATCGCAAATTTATTATCACTACCGTCCGTTTAAGCTTTGGACGTAATCGCTTTCCTGGTCATTTGTTCAATATTGGTATTTATACAATTCTCCTCCCTGCACCCATCCATCCGATTGCATATTAATTCCCATAAAAACTACATTTTCTTCAACTGTCGCTTATACCAATGCGGACAACTCTCTTTCCCAAATTCCTTAATATCACGGTTATCATCCTTCTTTTTCCATAAATTCATTATTTTATCACGACGACATTCGAATATTCTTTTTAAGTTCCAAACCGAGTGCCATTTAAAATTTAATCAACCATAATCATTTAAACCGTCTTGGGTTGACAATTATTACGGTATGACCCGTAATGGGACGACAATTATAATGGTTTATTGGGGGGCCCTAACTCTTCATGGTTCCCAATTTATTATGATTAGGTTCGTTGGGCACGCTTCGTAGTCGCCAGGTATAAGTTTAATCTTATACCAAATATAATAAATTTGATTTGATCATAATATAAACGCTTTTTTTATTCAACTCTATTTTGTTCTATTTTATACCAGATTTATAAAGATGTTATTTTGTACTTATTTATTTTTATTTAAATTTAAATCCTAGTTAAAAAAATAAACCAAAATAATTAATTCTTTGGTAGTACGTATGCGAGACTCTGTATGAACTCCGAAGCTAGATTACATTGGTATCATCGATTGATAATTTTTTATATTTGTAACAAAATAATATTAAAAAAAGAACATACTAACTTATTACGGATAAATCACAAGAAAAACAAATTACATTGAATTAAATATAACATACAAAAAAAAAAAATGTACACGTAATATAGTAATAATAATAAAGATCGTAAGACCTGTGATGATGGTGATGATGCCGGAGGATGAAGATTGTTCGGGTTGGTGACGTCCAGAACAAACATGTTCTTCTACTTATTTATCAAAATACGTATAGCATCTTGATTTATCCGGTGTTGCAATCTTTACCATTAAATAATTCCGAGCGACTAGTATTTTCGGTAGTAAATTTAAATAGTTTTCATCTTACTATGTTACTGGTTTTTTATCGGGATAATTATTATTCGCGATAATTTAAGTAATATTGTTTGACTAGAATCGATAAGTTTCTATCATTTAACCGCGTACTAACTATTTAATAATTTTAACGCGTGTGCGCTATCTAATTAATTTACTTTACGGACCTACGATATAGTTTTTTCCGACTGGTCGATTCACTGATCGACTACTATGCGACTATATACTGATTACGACTTTTTGTATTCTGGTCACGATTCGATCTCTTATCTACCCACGAAGTTGAAACCTTTCACTCGTGTCGATCCCTAATATCAGTTGTTCTGTGTGTTTTACGTTATTATAATTATGATTCCTGTAGGTATTACTATCATTTTTATAATTGTTACGATATTGGGAAGCTTTACGATACGAATGTATCTATTTCGACGATCTAAATCATCTTCCAATGGAAATACCTTTATTTAACCTATTGATTTCTCTACATAAATATTTTCTACGTATATATTATTTAAAAATTAATTATTATTAATTTTAATTTTATATTTATTTTATTATTTTCTTCGGTGTTTCCATTCTATTAAATCGTCATTATATATATATATATATATATAATTCGGTTACTTTCAAATCAAAAATGCCACTGCACTTAAAAAAGAACGCGTTTGATCAGTGCATGCTCCCAGTGATGACATACGGTTGTGAAACATGGGCGCTAACCAGAAATTACAAATATAGGTCACTAAAAATTGACGGAAAACGATTGAATAGGTTCGCGATAGAACAAAAGTAACAGATATAATAGAAATAATAAATAGAATGAAATGACAGGGGGCCGGTCATGAAGAACAGATAGAAGATGGACAGCGAGAATCGAGGGGGGAAAGGCTCCAGCGACGACCGCATATGAGATGTGATTACGAATTCAGACAAAAATTAGGAGTTACCTGGACCAGAGCTACGCAAGACCGGATAGCCTGCTTGGCTATCAATAGATGATTTCAGTTGGAGATAATTGCTTGAATACATTCAGCTATCAAATGATAGGCAGAATTATGGTTTCATGCTGCATCATATGTTTGTCTTCTTTAGTCTGATGCTGGACTAATCAGCCAGATCAAATAGTTTTGTCCTCTTTAGTCTCCTAATTTCCAATGAATTATCCAGGAGATTTAACGCAGTGTTATTAGTATGACCGTACAGCGTATTAGTCCTTTTGCTGTTTCTTTAATGACTTCTTCTACATATCGAGTTTTTGTATCTTGGTGAAGGGTATCATTGCTCACGAACCAACGTGGGTTGTATTCCACCCGAAGATATTTTTTAATACTAGATTTGACTTTAGATGTCATGTTGCAATTCTCTGAGCATACGCACCATAGTACATGTTAGTTAAAAGTTCACTTTTGTCTTGATCTGAATAGTCAATTCTACCTTGACAGTTCAACGGAAGTATGTATTAGGATTCGTAAATATTTTAACCGTTTTCCATAGACTATTATTACAGAGTGATGAGTTCAGCTTAGATCTTCATCTATTATTATTATAGTTTTCACTTAATTCATATCTGACTAATATAGATAAATATTGCAATGATAACTTATATATAGGGATGTTGCATTTTTGATATCGGCGTCTAATGAAATTCTATCGAGAAAAGAAATCTAACATTTATTTTTTCTATTGGCAGTACATGGAAAACTTTCTCGTGAGTAAACCAACAAAAGGGAGGGAAATTATGATCAAACGCCGGATTCAACAAAACCAGTAAATGCAGCCAGACTCGTAAAAACGATATATGTTCAACTGTCCTTTACGTGTAACTTCCACGTTTTTAGCATATGCAACAAAATAACGACAATGATATATAATGTAATTATCGATTATCGATATTTTCTACTTACCTTGTAAGTAGCGGATTTAATATTGAGATTTCTTCCTTTGCTGGTCAATGTACATTTCATACGAGAAAAGAAACATTTCTGATCCGTTTCAAAATCAGTTTTAGGCGTTAAAATATCTTTTATTTCGGAATGGTCGCAAGGATGACTGAGTTCGTAGATACTCTGACCGAGTATTTCAACCTGAAATATTTCGACGCTTACATTAGCGATAGGTAGTAAGTAATAATAATTATTATTATTATTTTGTTAACTTCTGTACACATTACAGGTTGCCACTGACATGTTATTACATGTGTAATATTAAATAATTGACTAATTAAGTAATTAAGTGTCCATTATCGTCAGTCTGCGCCGTTCCCTTAAAGCCTTTCCAGCTATTTTTCCTTGTACAACAGTTTGAAATAATTTGTCGTATTTCAACTTATCTTCCAATAATTTCCTTTCCCCTCAGATATTATGAACAGGATCTTTTCTCGTAGTCCGGTGCGTCTGAGCATTTCGTCGTTGGTAAATTTCTCTACCTATTTGATAGGATGTAGACGACGGTAGTATCACATTTCGAATACGCGTATTTTCTTTTTGACGGATTACTCCATCATCCACGTCTCCGAAGCATACCGCACTATGGATCATACGTAATATTTTAGTATTTTCAACCTTATGTTCATCCTTTTGTCTCCTAAGTATGCGCTATTCGATTCTACTCTGGCTATCTGCGTGACATTTGTTGTAGCCGAGTTTATTTTAATCCCGCATATCGCGATTTCTGTCGCTAGCCGGTGTACCATTCTCTGTATCGGTAATTAGCACCTTGTTATCTGCATAAGTGATACTGCCAAGTTTTTTACCGTTCGTTTGAACCGTACGCTTATAAGAGCGCAGTAGAAGTAGAAGAGCCTCCTGTCTTACACCCCGTTGTATATTACACGTTTCTGTTGTCATGTATACATTCGATTTTTGTCGCCGATATAGCTTTATAATAAACTGAATGTCTTCTTTTGTCGACCACGTATCTGCGAATGGCTCGGATCATTTTCTCGTGATTAACTTTAACAAATGCTTTTTCGTAGTTGACGAAACACGCGTACATAGACCGGTTCACTTAAAGTGATCTTTGGATAATCATCTTGAACAATGGGATAGCATCGCGTGTTAATAAGTGAAAAATAATTCGCAAATGACAATAATCAAAAAGTTTCAATAAAAACTTTCGCATAAAAATCTCGGTATTTTTATGTTTTCAAATATTTTAATCTAAAAAAAAAAAAGAAGAAATCATTAAGTGGTATTTTAACAATCTGTTCAACACACGAACATTCAACCGTAATCTAAATTAATTATATGATGGTATATATTCAGGATTTTACAATGGAATGATCCTGTCCTCTTGCGCACTATATTTCGCGAGGTTTAGTTTTTTTCTTTTCAATCGCCTAAACTCATTCTACAAAATTACTAAGCGCAAATAATTTTTTTAATTTTTAAATCAAATTTTATATACAAGTATCGACTACACAACAGCAAAATTATACTACGTTTATGTTTTATTCATAGCACACAACCAAACGTATGTCATGGATTAGTAATTACATTACACGCGTGTGCGCGCGTTAGTGCGGACAAGCACAATTATGAAAACAAACAAATCGTTTTAATTGAAGTGAAAATATTACGTAGCATCGTAAATGAAACGTTGGATTAGTCAAAAATGTTAATTCAGTACCAAGGTGTAATAGAAATTTAAAATGTATGCGAAGAATTTTTTTTCCTAATTTCTAAGTAAACATAAAATGTCTGCATAATCCATAAATATGAAATATATGATTGATAAATTTCTTCCACGTGTTTACGTAATACATTTTTGAACAGTGGCATAATCGTAATAATTATATAAATCACGAACTTCATAATTATATATATACAAATGTGGATGGTAAAAATCTAAAATACTCGAAAAATAATTTTATCGGTCTGCAACGCAAACCGCGTGCTCCACGCTTAGTGTACACACGAAGGATTTCCAGTTATCACGGCATCCTATAACGGGAAAGAGCGCGCGTTTTGCGCGGAACGTAATTTTCAGTGTGAATCGATCACGACACAGTGCAAAAAGAGTTTCGATAAGAATTCAAAGTTACGCGTTATTTTTGTGGTGATACCTTAAGAGCCGCGTTTACGAAACACCTCTACGAAATCTGGAAGAACTGAAAACTCAGATTTCTGAAGAAATTTCAAAAATTTAGCGACATATGCTCGCAAGTCTTGGAAAATTTGTTTAAGGACTGAATGAAATGTATTGTTGCAAATGACGATCATCTGAACGATATTGTGTTCCACAAATGATTGTAAATCTCTCGTTTTCCTATTTTTAAATAAAATTTCCTTCAAAAAATTTTAGTCGAGTAGTTTTTGAGTTATTCAAAAAAACAACAAAACCATCCCCGTCTTCTTTGAGTCGCCCTATATTATTTTCGACTAAATAAAACATTAACATTTCCGTATCTATTTTACAAAAACGACATTATCGCATCAATATATTTGAATTGTTTTATTTGTTGTAGTTTGGTTGGAAACAGTAAGTACGATGAATATTACTACCCGTCTATAATTCCGTCAAAATGAAACGAAACAATTGTTTAAAAAAATAAAAATTCTTTACTACGATAATATTATGGCGGAATGTACAATTTACCTGCGACAGTCCCAAATAACGTTCCACATTATCGGATATAAAGATCACATCTCCTTCCGAGGAGATTATTACTAGAAATCCTTCTAAGGCGTTTAAAAATAACGAATCTAAATTTTTCTGCCAACATGTTTTGTCATCATCATTATCGTCGCTGTCGTCGTAATTACCGTTAGTGCCACCGCTGGTCGCTTTTTCCGTAGTGGTTAATTGATTGCCGATCTTATTGGACGATATCATTATCGCGGTACCGTCGTCCGGTGCTGATAATGTTAAAAATGAAAATTTAAATAAATAAAAAGGAAAACATAGGGGTAATAAAATAAAGCCGTACGAATTTTTTTCCCTGCAAATCTATTATCCCTCTATAGCTGTTTTTACCTGTCTATAGCGAGTATCGCATCGAAAAATTACATAAACGACGTATCTTCCAATGAAGACGTGTCAATAAAATCGCGACTTAATTATAATTATTTACGAATAAATCTACTAGTGGTTTCTGTTTATATAATAATCGAGTCAAATTTCTGAAGCGTTATCGAGTAAATTGACGACTACTGTCAAATTCGGGTGATTATGAAGTCTTTTTTTTAATGATTTTCTGCTACTTCATGTTCAGATCGCGGTGAAAAGTTTTGTTGCTTAATAAGCTGAAGAGCTTTGTGATTTTTATAAGACTAAAAATCCTTTTTAAAAATACTTAGTTTTCAGAAATGATTCTAATACAGATTTGATGAAAAATCATCTTTACATTATATACCTAATTGAAAGAGACAACGTAGTAAAGACGATACAGCTAAAGAAACAAAACAATCAACATATAAACGCATAGTTAAAAATTAATATTTCATTTTCTCGATAAACTATACACTTCTTCTTATCGTGTTTTCAATACTTCACTATCTGGACTGACTCGTCCGAGATTCCGTCTATTCTTGTCATATCTTCCATCCCGCATCGCACTGGCAGCAATGAGCAAGTTAATAAGTGCTCCGAATCTTGTATCATGCCACAATCACATCTGTCATTATCTGTAAATTTCCATCGTTTCATGTTCTTTGCTGTTCTACCTGTCATAGTTCTTATTCTATTTAGAGTTTTCCATGTTGACCACGGCAATTTATTACCGGGAGGTAGATGTTCGTTCGGTTATTAATTTTAATAGGTTTTCTTGCAGCCTTCCTTTCCATAACTCCATCCTAGTGATTTCCGGCGTTTGTGTCAGAGCGTTTGCTGTTTTAAGAAAACTCTTTCTTGACTTGAGTCGACTTATTGCCGCATCTTTTGCATTCAGTGGATGTCTTACGTCTTGTTCTTGTTTTGTTTTTTCCTTTTCAGCCATCACATCCCGTCTTATATCTGGTGGTGCTATGCCGGATAATATTTCTATTTTATCGATCGGTGTTGGCTTCAAACGTCCTGTAACTATACGATCAGTTTGGTGCAGTGCTACATTAATTCTTTTTACATGTGCTGAATTCCGCCATACGGCACTGGCATATTCACCTGCGGAATAGAGCTAAAGCTGATGTTCTTAATACATTTGGATCTGCACCCCAGGTGGAGCCAATCAATTTTCTGAGTAAACCGTTCCTTGTGCCGATTTTTCTTTTGGTATCTTCGCAATGTTCTTTAAATGTTAAGGCTCGGTCCAACTTGACTAAGTACTTTGAGTTGTCACAGTGTTCCAGTGATATCCCTTGCCATTTAACATTTAATTTGCGATTTGCCTCCTTATTTCTCAAATGAAACGCCGATACTTGGGTTTTATTAGGGTTCGATTTGAGGTAATTGCTAGCATAATATTTTTCCATACTCTGCAGTATTCCATTCAAATTCTTTTCTACCTCGCAAAACGTTTCCTCTTGAATTATAATAGCTAAATCATCAGCGTATATAAAGTGTTTTGTTGAACTTCCAATTGGTTGATCATTAGTATATATGTTAAATAACATTGGTGCAAGTACGCTTCCTTGTGGTAGACTGTTGTTCTGTTTCCTCCATCTGCTCTTTTTGTTTTGTAGAGTTACATAGAATCGCCGATTCCTCAATAATGTGCTAATTAATTTGTAGTCGGCTGTAAACTCGTATATTTTTTTTAATTAGTATTTTATTATCTACTGTGTCGTATGATGCGCTTAAATCTATGAACACCGCCCCTGTTTCCATTTTGTTTTCATATCCATTTTAACTATACACTATTTAATATATATTGTAATATAACTGATAATATCAAGAAGTAAAACCGACTATAACTCTTAAAATTACATTTAAAAAATTAACGAAATAATTAATATTAAATTCAAATATATTTCTCTAAAACATCTAGGTCAGAAAGTTAAATTATATTACATTTTGATTTGCTCTCTGTAAAACCAATTAATGATTAAGTTTAATTTTTAAATTAACTCGAAAGTTACTACAATTACAAATAGGTAGGTTTTTTTTCCGTGTGGGTTAGAAATAAAAAATACAACACATTACATTTTTAAAATCACGAATAAATTTTACACGTTTAAGTTGGCAAAAATTAAAATTTATTTAACAAATATATTTCATACACCCATATGATCTGATCGGATAATTCGAACATTTTTCGGGGAACGTGCATAATTTTAATTATATACCAACTAAGTTTATTTTAAAAAAATACTACACCAACAAAAAAATTAAATAGAAACAGGTCTCATTAAATTAAACCGATACATTTTAAACTACAAACTTTAAAATAAATCCGTATATTGAATAAGGAACAAAAATTCAGCTATATATTCATTGCCATACTGAACTACACTACTATGCTATATATGTTGTTATATATACATACATACATATATATATATATATATATACAATATATATACATTTTAAAATTATAAAACGTTAAAAAATCCAAGAATAAATAATTACCACCGTATACGATATTCATGAACAGGCTCGAAAATTACAAACCTGTTATTATGTTAGTAGGCAGATAATTCGTTATGTATATTATATATTTTAAATATATTATATATATATAAAAACCAGTTCTATTGCGTATATAAATTTATTACTACAAGTCAAACTTTGAAAGTGGGATAGTATGATTCAACTTCTGCAAATAAACAAGTTATACATGTGCGAACTTACACCATATTATTGAATTAAATCAGATACATTTGTTCATGTATTTGATCGTTAATTGATATTATTTATTAATATATATATATATATATATATATATATATATATATATATATAAAACATATTTTCATCTGTAGTATACAAAGAAGTATAACTATAATTTTCTCATTTTCCAATTAGAAATCCCAGGTTCTATTGGTGCTGGTTACAAGTTGCATCGGCAATTCCATTAACATCAATCTACCGCGTTTTTCATTAATTCTTGCTATCTAAAATACGTTATTTTCAGAAACTAGTCCGTGTAAGTAACCGGTTTTTTAATCTGTTATAGGCCCGAAATATGCTAACGCGCATAATTTAGTATTACATTTTACATGTGACTTCTTTAAAACAGATTTACACTTCTTTATGTGTCCAAGATATATTCTTAAAACTAAGGAGACGGCATTCCATCATAAGCAGCTATACATATCTTTTCTGGGGACGCTATACTTGCGGAAAATTTCGTTAAAACTATGAAGTAAATTTATACGTAGACGTGGATATTCTCACGGAGGTCTGCATTAGACTGAGATAGACTTCATGTCCGCAGACCCTATATATATATTTCGGTCAAATGTCCGCAAACACTGCATACATAAGGTTTAGTACAATCATTATACTCGTATTGCAATGGTGTTTATTACAGTCGATTGACTAAACAGCAAATAAGTAACGTAAATTCTAATTGTCTGTAATTTACAACTGATATAAATCTTCGTATTGAAAAAATCTTTTAATCTTTAAAAAAAAAGTAAATAACAGTTATTATCGGTAAAGATCTTCTGAAAAAAATTAATTTACATATTCCGAATTTACTTCAATCGTACATATCCGATAGAACATTTGTTGTTAAAATCAATGATTGTTTCTCTGAAGAGCATAAAATTCTATCGTCTGTTCCACAAGGTAGCTTACTAGGACCGTTGTTATATACAATCTATACAGCAGACATACCAACCAGTAGACTATCTTAGCATAATTTGCCGATGATATAGCTATCCTTGCGTCCAACTCAGACGTCATGTTTGCAAATACAGCAGTTCAAAACCATTTAGATCGGTTAGTTCTATGGGCACAGAGCTGGCGTTTGCTATTTAACCCGAATAAGTGCAAACACGTTGTATTTACAAATAGAAAAGTCAGCTGTCCAGCAATGAAAATCAATAATGAAGAAATTACTCAAGCAAACTTGGTACGTTATCTTGGCTTAATTATGGGTAAGAGGCTTACATGGAGGCTACACGTGGCACAGACAAAAAGAACAATCATTACTCGTGCAATATCCATTATTAGGTCGGAAGTCAATTTTAAACTTAACGACTAAACGGATCATCTATCTTTCAGTGATCGCGCTTATTTGGCGTTACGGAATAGAGCTGTATGGAAGTACCTGCAAAAGCAATCTTCGAAGAATATAACAGCAACAATCGAAGATACTTCGTACCATCACGTCCGCTCCTGTCTACGTCTCCAATCGGACTTTACATAACGATCTTAGGATTCCTTATGTCAGTGACATACATATACAGCAATATAAAAAATTATTCGACAAGTTCGAGGTTAGCAGCAATCCTATCATCCGCAGAATGCACACATCGTGTCTTCCAGATAATCCGTCAAGACGTTTGAGAAGAAAGTGGTGTCGCGATGCTATTCCTATCACCTAATTGATTTCAGTCTCCCTTCTCCTTCCAAACGATAGCGTATGTCTTTCACTCCTATTATTGTACCTGTTTATTCCTATTATCATTATTTCGTCCCAATCTCATTCCCATATTGTACATTCCTTCTCCCTAATCGCAGTCTTGTGCCTTAATGGAGGCACTTGATTAAACCCCTCTCTTATCCGTGATCTACGTTGTTAGTAGCACTAAGTGCTG
Organism: Coronaproctus castanopsis; assembly: GCA_032883995.1. Lineage (NCBI taxonomy): Eukaryota > Metazoa > Arthropoda > Insecta > Hemiptera > Monophlebidae > Coronaproctus > Coronaproctus castanopsis. The sequence goes on from CM065053.1 coordinate 61,840,069, forward strand.
GTACGATGTTTAATTTTAAAAAAAAAAAAAAAAAAAAAAAAAAAAAGTTAAAAATAGATATGATGTTTTAACAACGGATAAATTAGAAAGTTTTTTTATAATGTAATAGAACATTTTAAAAATAAAAACATTGTAAACTACCACGTGACTCACACACTTAAGGTTCTATTGGCTACTATGTAAATAAATTAACATTTGTTAACCATAGCAAATGTTGTAATTACGAAGGCAATGCAATTGTAAACGCATAATTAATCATCCGCGACCGTTGTATAAGATTAATTGTGTACTTGAATTAAATGAAATTATATTATTACGGCAGTTTCATATTTTCATTTCTGAGTTATTTAAAATTGAACATGTATATAAATAATCGTTATTAGTAAGCCTAAGCTAATTTCGCAGACTACTTTAGTTTATTATATTCTGGTATTAGTGTAACTGATTCTTGTGTCACTTGATGATATTATATATATATATATATATATATATATATATATATATATATATATATATACATATATAGGCTACATTCTGATTCTTTTTTTTTCATATGTTCATGAGTTTGTGTATATTAAATTGTATTCTCAAATAAAAACATTATATATGTATCGGTTTATCATGACAGTTTGTATCAAACTATGGGAACCCAGAATATACACCCTAATTATATAAGAATCATAAAGCACATATACGATAATGGATACAAAAAAATTATGTTGGATAAAAAAGGAGAAGAGTTTCCCTTGAAAAGAGGAGCGCGACAAGGTGACTCATTAGCACCGGTTTTATTTAATGATGTGCTGAAAGAAATATTTAAAAACCCGAATTGGAGAAAAACGGGAATAAATATAAATGGTACTTATATATCAAACCTCAGATTTGCAGATGACGTAACTATAATTTCAGCTTCTCCGAAAAAATTAAAAACAATGTTAATGGAATTACACGAAGAACCAAAAGTAAGGGGTCTAAAAATAAATTATAAAAAAGCGAATTTGTTAACAAACGGAGAAAAAATAAAAATAGAAATGAACGGGAAAACGATAGTGGAAGATGTTACATATTTAGGCCGAATAATATCCTTCAAAGATCCAATAGAAAAGTAAGTAAATCACCGAATAGCGATAGGGTGGAAAAAATTCTGGGCAATACAAGAAATATTTAAACGAAATATTAATCGCACAAGAAAAACACAGATTTACAATACATGCGTCCTTCCTGCCATGACATACGCTGCGCAAACATGGTCACTGACAGTTAGAAAAAGTAGAAAAATATTAATAGCTCAAAGAGTTATGGAAAGGAAAATGATCGGTATAACAAGGATGGGCAAAATCAGTAATAAAGTATTACGGAATAAGTCAAAAACAGAAGATGCTCTCCGCAAAATACTGGAAATGTAATTGGGCTGGACATGTAGTTCGAATGGACACAAGAAGATGGGCAAAGAAATGTACTGAATGGTTACCAATCAATAGGAAAAGATTGAGGCGAAGGCCAAAAATGAGATGTACGGACGATATTGTCAAATACGCAATTGCAGTCTGGATGCGTAAAGCACTTAATCGGATGGACTGGAAACAGCTAAGAGAAAAATATGTAAACGTTCAATAAATTGGAAGAGGTCAATGCTCGTTCACGGGCTTAATTTCTCTAATATAGTTAAACATATTAATATTAGTTTAGCATTAAGGAAAGCTATACATGATAATATTAGTTTAGTATCAATAAAAGTTATACGTATTAGTATTAGTTTAGCATTAAGAAAGTTATACATATTAATACTAGTTTAGCATTAAGAAAATAATATTTGTAAATTTTAATTTAAAATCGGAAATACAGGCTATTGTAATTGTAATTGTAATATATAGTAATAATAATAAACACGTTAGATAAAAGAGATAACCAAGAAATAACAGGAAAAATAGAATTAGCATTACAAAAAATATATTTAATAAAAAATCGATATCCATAAAATCAAAATTGAGACATTAAAATGCTGTGATTAAACCGGGAGGACTGTACGTTAGCAATGAATGTAAGTAAAGAACTGGAACAAATCAAAATGAAGGAAAGGAAAATAGTACATAAAATTCTAGGAAGGTGATGTGATCAGGAAATGTGAAAAAAGGAGTAATAAGAAAATATACGGGCATATTGAAGATATTATAATCACCAAGAAAAATATTAAACTATTATAGTCACTTAAAATGAATGGAGATGGAACGCATAACAAAGAAAGTTTTCCAATACTATGAAAAATTCTTAGAACGCAAATTGCCTGGTTCTGAGAAGTTAAGAAAGATGTTGAGTAAATTAACGTCGCGGAAGAAGTCGCTATGAATATAGCAGCAGGTTCAGAAGTACAGTTAATACTTTCTAAAGGTTTGAAGAAAAAGTAAAGAAGAAATTGGCGTTAAATGTACAGATGAAAGGAAGGAAAAACAACAACGAAGCAATGAAGAAATAGTGGATTGAAAGGAAGAGAAACAAACAGCCATCATGAAGATATTTTATATGGTATATAGCTGGCCAATTCGAAAAAAGAATAATGATAATAATTAATTGGGTAGTGCGTGTAAAAACAGAATGTGAACAGAAGGAAAACTCAAATTTTAATGCGAATAAAAAAATGATTTCATTGCGTTTTAAATGGAGCTTTGTGTAAATTAGCAAAAAGGTAAAAGTATAGCGAAATGTAACTGTAACTATCAAATACACAAATAATCTATTAATAATTTGGGCAGATAAACATTTTTCGAAACCATTTCAAACCGTTTTAGATCTAACGCGAAATATATATTTTGCGCTGATTGATAATAATAACGACCTGTATTGATGGAAAAATTTTACGGTCGAATAAATATTTTTAGTGACTATAATTAATATATATATATATATATATATATATATATATATATATATATATATATATATATATATTTAAAAACATATAAACATACGTACGAGCATATATATTATATTTTTAATGAGTACTATCGGCGGATGGCGTCTACATGACGTCTACGCCATCGGCGGATAATTATGATTAAAATTATAAATATATAATAGACAGTAACCCTCGTAATTGTGCTTTTAAATTAAGTAAATTATTATTATAATTTTTTTTCATTTGTGTCCGGGGAAAAATTTCGTATAATTTGAAAACGTGAGTTAGTCGAAGAAACCGTTTAATAATTGTATTTCGAATTAGGAGAGAAAATTTTTACATCGGTTAATTAGAAATTTAGGACCGGTCCGAAAAAAAAATTTATCCTCGGTAATTACGACAAATTTGGAAATATCTAAAAACAAATTAAAAGTAAAGTACAAATATGGCGATAGATAACAAACGAGCGTACACATACAAACGCTGTTGTAACTAATAATAATAATAGTGATGATAACGAACAACGCGTGATGACGATGATAGTAAATATAATTATTATTACAATTATTAATATTATTAAAGAATGCGTTAGTTATGGATTATTATCGCAGCGTTAATAGCCCAACAAATAACACATCCAGTCGAAATACTATTATTATCATACTATATATATTATGTAAAAACAAAATAAGACGAAGGCGATGAACGACAAAGAGAAAACTGGTTAGTTTAGACAGTAATTAACGATTCTACAGAATTTCCACTACGTGAGAAAGGAAGAAGTCGCAGAGAAGTATATTAAAGTCCGCTCTTAAGATATATATATATATATAATATACCTATAATCCTGTATCATCGTGCTCATTTATCCGGTAGAAACTTGTCTTGTCTACAGATACCTTTGGAATACCTTTGCCAACGATTTGATCAGGTACAACTCTCTATACGTCAAAAAATATTACTATGTCGTCTAATACGAGAGGAAAAAAAACTCGTCTATATTCTGTGGAATTCACGTAATCTACGTCAGCAATACCAGTGTTCCTAATGTCTTTTAAGAAAAACAAACCTTAAAACAACCTACGGGGGAGCTGTAAGATCGCAAAGGAATGCGTAAATGGAAAAGAAAGATAAATCATTTAAATTACCGATTAAATATTTATATTTTCGAGCCCAGAAAAGAAAAAATGCGGATTATAATATTAAAAAACCGGCTACACTTTATTTACATATTAGCTAAGAATTAATCATAAAAATATTTCGATGGAAGCCCCATTTCTCTTTGTAACTCAAATGAAATTAATTTGAATATAATAGGCGATATGACCACCCGATGTATTTTGCAATTATGCACTAATACACGTTCACGAACATTAAGGTGAGCGTGAATTGTAGTAATATGCACGATATACGGCCCATCGCAAAAAAAAAAGACCATTACAATAATTAACTTTTGTTCAGCTGTGAACCACACAATTAAAAATTAAAAAGTTGCGAGCTATTGCGCTAAATGAACAACATATATCCACACACATCCAAGCTGCCATAATTTCTAAATCCGTCGTTCCGGACTTTGAAATATGTACTTTCGGCCCTATATATATATATATATATATATATATATATATATATATATATATATATATATATATATATGTATGTATATATGATTATACAATTTTATTAAATTTAAAAAGTTTCAATACGCATTTACGTCCGGTTCAAATTCTCGAAATAAAATATAACACGCCAGTTCTTTACCCTTTCGTTTATAATTAAAGAAACTTATTTTCAAGAGCTTCCATAATTTATTATACAAGCCGCTCATACGCGCGCCTTATTAAAGTTTGACAAATTCTAGTTCCACCCCATACACTACTACTCCAATTATGAAAATACTCAACAAAATTTAGAAGATGCGGTTCATACAATTCTTGCGCAGTAAGTGATTTATGTGTTTTTAAATGAGCCTCTATACCTAAATAACGCGAGTTGTCACAGTTTAAAAGGTGAAATATGCGCCGTTCTGCAGCTCCAACCCAATGTCTCTAATTGCGCAAAGCGAAGTTTTTTTTCGTAATTTCTTTGCCGTGTAAAGAGGATATTTACCCCGTGCTAACTTACGGATCCAAGTGTAAGCCAAGATACTTGACTACGTCCTTTCTAATAGACGATACCTAACGTTTACTTTAATGCCATTCCGCGCGTTCTAAGATTGCTATGTACTATAAATTTTGTTTCGAACTTATTTAAAACGATTATTTCTTAATACCGGTCAATGTCCGCCTCTTGTATTATTATTATGAATAATAATAAAACAATATTCCACTTTTCGAGTTTTTTAATGATTTTTTTGTCGTTATTTACTTATAGATTTCAACCGGGGGTAAGCCTACTCTACCCATTGGTAAGCTGTAAAGACGAGAACATTAAAAAAAAACATTAAATAAAAAAATCGGATACAGTTTTTATTTAAATAAACGTGTCTACCGCGACTGATCGCACGCGATGATTAAAAAATTAATAACTAAAATCAATAAGCTTAGTCATAATACGGAAAATGTGTTGAGAAAATAAAGTACAATTTAAACGAGCGCACGTGGTGCAATAAAATAAGTTCGGTGGTTGACGAGATGGTCTTTATCATTTAAACGGTAAACGAGAAGTAATAACAAATTACCGACAAAAAATGTAAACAAATCGCTTTCATTCTGAAATCAGTAATTATTATTCATTAATTAATGGAAAACATCGTCGTAATTTTATATGCAGGTCGATCAACTTTTTTATACGAGTGAAACTAGTTTATTCCGTCAAACGAGGAAAACACACGACAAAGTAATAAGACAAAAAAATCGAATCGCGACGAACGCAGACAAACAATTTCCTCGAAGCAGAAATTTCGTTACGAAAAATGAAGAAATGTCGAATTTCAAATCATGCGGAAGATATATTATAGCCGAGACATAGAAAAACAAAAATGAGTATCTACAGTCACTTATTATCATTTGATAGAAACGGACCATGTGCACACGGAGACTTACAGTAGTCCTAGATCAGATGTAAAAGGTTCAATGAATGCAGGAAACGGAAAACATGAAAACACTGTGTATATGCCCGGAAGATTCTGATAAAAGTTAAGATAAGGAATGGGAATGTCGTACTGGGTTCTAAGTACTATGAGAACATAACAAGATGTTAATATGTCGGGAATAACAAGTTGTGCCATTTGGCAAAAGGAACATAGAGGAGAGTCCATGCCTTTAAAAAAATCGCAACGGGTAAGATTTCAGTGAGGTACAAGTCTGGTAAGGATAATATTTTTCCTCTTTGATCGGAAAGGAAATGACAACTCAGCGGATTAAGTTTAATAGAAAGTAGATGGTTTTGTTGATTAAGATTTCCATACACGATTCCAGTTATGAGAAATTTCAGGAAAACTTTTACGTCGCTAAAGAGGGGAGACAAGCCTCCGACACAGCTGGGAATCCAAATGCAAACTATTGGGATCGAATAAGGTCATGCAGAAGAAGTATGCGTTGTAAAACTCCATTGTTCGTATAAAAGTTGTGGCGAAACTTTAAAACATTAATTGAATCAGAAAGGATAAGGAATTTACAAGAAGGCGGAAACACGGACGAGGGAATCGAGGCACTTAAAAATAGAAAAGAATTCAGCTTACAGTAACAACAACAACAACAATATATTTCCATAACTTATAAACATAAAAGAAAATATAACATGGGTTACATCAGCTGAGAGTATGGAGCAGAACTTGGGCAGCCGAAAACGATGAGTAACAGGAGGTACAAAAAAGGTCAGACTCCGTACACCCTCCAGATTTAGAGTGGTCGGTAAATATGGTCGCTCGGATATGTACGAAGTTATACTAATAAAATACGGATAAAAATATATATGTATAGTAAAGACTTAGTATTCCGTAAAAAAAAAAATAGCACACTACCATAAAGTTTATGTATATGTTCTTTTCGGGAATAAATAGAAAAAAATAATAATTTGTCTTCCTAATTTATTACCTACCACAATAATTGTATCTTTCTTAACGATACGAAGGCAACATGTCTATTAATAACATTTTGGCCGGACAATGAAATATCTATAAATTTGTCGGTAATTCTATAAAAATTTCAAAGATATAAATTTTATTCGGAGAAACATATTTATTCGAGGAAAAAATGTATAAACTGACGTTACTGTATCTACCTTCAATATAATAGAAACTGCTAACCATGTACTTTATAAGTCCTATCTCAGACTACATAACCGTAAGAAGATGAGTGCACTGCCGACAATTTCAATTATTCGCTTTTAACGTATTACACAAGAATTTCCGGGATTACGAAATTTGTTTACTAACACTTTGCAAAGCAGTGATAAAACTTTTCGGCATCTACCAAAATTATAAGTATAGGCTGAATATACTTCTACGCGCGTGCATGCATGTATGTACCTTCTGTGTAATCACGTGCAACTAGTATATGGTATATCCGTAGGATATATGTATGTATATGTATGCATCATATATAGATAATTCTCACATTTATGAATCTAGTACATCTAAATAATAACCCCCATATTAGAGCTATAAGTGCATGCATGTACACATTCGCTGGCGAACAGCCCGTCAAAATATCAGCGTACAAGTGGTTGTTATATTATTATATATTATATATAAATGAGCAATGCAAGCCGGCGTGGATACCCCTGTACCTCCGCTGGTACGGAACTCTGCAGAAGGGAACACATGTGCCCACTTGAGTAATAAAGCTAAAGTCAAATCTAAAAATTGGGATGCGGAATGTACAAAGCTTAATTCATAACACAATAAAAAAGATGAGAAAATTATTTATAGCAAAGTTCTGGGAAACAGATAATAGATGAGTGTACATACTTACTATTCAGGGGAGATAGCCGATTTCACCAAAATGGAATAGGATTTATAGTATCCAAAAAATAAGTAATAGCGTCCTATCAGTGAGCCAAGTATCCGATAGGCTGATAGTAATGCAATTACATGCAAAACCTGTAAATTTAAACGCAGTTCAAATATACGCACCGACAAGTCTCAATGAGGAAATCGAACAATTCTATAAAGAAGTGAATAATGTAATAGTGACAACTGAAAATGTAACCGTAGTTATGAGAGATCTGAGACAAGAAACGATAGAGTCATATTATTTGTTAATTTCTGTAAAGAAAAGAAGCTACGTATAACGAATACACTTTTCAAACTAACCCCTAGACGGTTGTGCACATGAAAGGCACCAATAGATACACCAGATTACACAGTAAGAAATCAAATCGATTACATTGCAATGAACTCCATTCGAAATTGTAGCTATGACGCAGAATTGTTAAAGTAAAACGGACTGACAAGATAAGAAATTGTGAACTATTAAGTCCTTTAAATAAAACTAGAGAAATAGGAAAAAAGAAGTCAACATCGAAAACTGAAATATTTTGCACATTAATGCGCCACTCGAAATGGTATAATACGCTACATCTTCTTGTAAAGATCGCGAGAAACAGACCACCGAGAAGAAGAAGAAGAAGAACGTGGGTGCAGAACTTAGTTCTGTGGTATAAAGCAAATACAGTTGAACTGTTCCGGAACGCATCAGATAGACAAAGAATTGGAAAAATGTTAGCCGATGTACAGTAACTGACATGATACCATGGTGATGATGATAATATATGTTATATAAAGATATGATAAAAGTATACACTTCCTTGGGTTATATTCAGAAATATACGAACAGTTCCGAATGAATGTTCATTAGATTATTATCGCGTTCATAACGTCTCGTACATAACATAACAAAAGATTTAAAAATAACTCCTCGGTAAAAGTCAAAAAGAAATAGAAAAAAAATTCTTAATCATCAACTAAAACATTCGAGTTACTTTTAAACTAAACATTAAACATTTTGGATACGAGCTGTACTGGAATTTTTACCTTATTTCACCAGTACTAGCAAACATCATGTCGCCGACTCACATTCGAAGGAAAATTGCAACCATTAAAGAAATGATCCAAATCAACTAATACATCAAGATCTGGAAGGGCCAGAAAGACCTAAAATGGAGAAAACCAGCTCACAGATTAGCTGCAAAGTTTTTATCAGAAGGTTTTGATGCAGTTGCAGCCTGGAAGAAAGAATGAAACCAAAAGAACCCAAATAGAAACAGCATGATATGCACACCAGATAGCAGACCACTAGGCTTTGACCTAGAGTGAAAAAGTTAGGTGCACCTAAGCCGCATTCGCAAAGTGGGGTTTCAAATCTGATTCATTTTGTAACTGCCACAAAAGAAACCAGACAATGGATCATAACCTGAACGAATGCCCACGTAGAACTCTTCGCGATGGGTGTAAGGATATTCCAGGACTATTAAACATGGCCATAGGATGGTTACAGAATTTTAGATGTGGACATAGAAAATTCTACATGTGTCATAGGTAACAAGCAGCATGCGAAGACAAACCAACAAGCTGAGATAGCGATGGATAAGAAAAATACCGATACTCTTCGAGAAAGTAATATGAGTGATAATTATATAATATATAATAAATTGATAGTAATGTAATAAAAACTGTTTAACACTTAACAAGATTACACTTCACGTGTACACTCTATCTTGGAAAGAAATCAAGAGAATATACAAATCAAACGGTGTATGGATAGAATAAAAGAAAGAACTGGACTCACACATCTCGCGAGGAGGAAAGAAAATTAATCCATGCTGTTTTATATTAATGTCGCCAAAATATACCTTGGGATATAAAGAACATAAGAAGAAGAAAGGAGATATAATTCATCTATCTATAATATACACGTTTCAATTTTTTTTTTTATTAATGGTTCTCTATTTTAAACTTATTCCATAGGGCAAGTTTATTGATAAAATTGAATTTATAAAGGTGCGCAGAATTATAATAAATTAATATGTGTAACTATTGTTGAAGTCATACAGCTCCCGGACAACTCTGAGAATTTAAGACGGTTTAAACGTCCCGAGTCATTCGCGTATTTTACATTACACGATAGATTTTTTCTAACAATTTATTAATTTGCTTAATTTCATAAAAATATAATTTAAATTGTTATACAGATTGTTTATAAACTAGACACTGTGTGAAACAGTTTAGCGACTTCATCCTCCCCGTCCGCCACAGAAATACTCTACATTTCTACTTTATTTTAAAAGAACCCCGATGATTTACCGCTACGAGGTACAATTAAAGAAAGGTAATTTTGGCAAACAGTTTTTTTTTCAATCGGTTGCTTACGTACAAGCCACTCTGTTAACAATTGGTGTAACGTAAAGATTTATTCTAACATTTCACGTATCTTCGATTACAAATAGGAAATAGTCGTCACTAAATTTAACTGAATCAGCAGTTTTGGTGTTGTCCGTTCCGTTTCCATCATTATGTAGAAGAAGCATTGATGGGGGGTCAATTTTAAAATTATTAATAAGTCGTTTGTTGGATTTTATCTAACAGCGCGAGCGATCGCGGATTAATGTCAAACACTACATATTCCTCGCAATAATCTTAAAGAAAAAAAATGTGTAAATAAAGATGAAGCTGAAAAAAATCAAACGAAAAAAAGTGATAGTTGTATAGCAGTTCTCTGCGATGTGTGACTTAAATATAAGATTGTAAAGCGATAAGTAAGTCCATTTACACATAAAGAATTAGTGTAAAATGACTTCGTAACTTGGCATAAAATAAACTGAAATAAAAATTTGTTCGTGTATTTTAAAAATAATAAACTGCTTACCCGCTTTAAGTAGTACGGCCTTTATCTTTAAATAAGATATGGCAACTCTTACAACGGAAGCTTTGTCCAGGTGTTGAACAACGCTACATGGTAGAGGCAAAACTGCCGCTAAATCGCTAAATATCTTCGTCTCTCGACTACGTCTACAACGAGCTGCATCTCTTGATTTTTCTTTTCTTCGTTCCGTATTTCTAATATGAACAAAGAGAAAACACACAATATGTTAAATTAGATTAAAAATCAAAAACTATCAATTCCCAAGTTTGGTTCCACTTGGAAAACTTATATACGTCTTCACAGTAAAGTTTGATCACTTCACTGTACTTCCACCACTGCAGATACATCTATTTCAATACAGATTGGCTAAATATATCCTTTCTAATTTTACTAGGAATTAATTCATATTACATAATAGGGAAAACAAAATTTTAACAATCAGTCGAAATAATTACTGTAGTCTAATTTTGAATTCATCATTTTGACACATCTCATCATTCTCAACCATCTGAACACATATACAACATAACCGAGGGAACATACATATACACACACATCCATATTATAAACACATAACACTATAGGAAATCAGTTAATATTTTAAACAATAACTTTCATGGGAATACATTATATTCAAAAGGCACACTTGTATACTTATTGACGCACATGTTCCATGACAAATAAACGAAAATGTTATCTAAAAATTAGCGAGCATCCAATAGATTTTAAAAAATCGTGACCAAACTGAACATGCAAAACAGATTAATCAAGCAAGTGTTCAAAATTAACCAATAAATCGGATATCAAAGTAAATAAAACGCAAAACAATATATATTATTTATCCGGATCTCAGTTATACAGATTCACGATTATCCAGACTGCCAACCGAGAGATTTATTTTCATTCTATGAGCAATGACACGCTAGATGTTTTTAATGGCAGTATTAAATGGTTCGATTTATGATAAATATGACACATTGAGCTATTTTGATCGAGACATTAAACATTTCAGTTTAATAAATGGGTATAGCACAGGACACCGGCCGGTTAACCAACACATTTTTTCCTCAAGTCGAAGGCTCACACGGATACACGAGCGCAGCAGCAGTTCGTGTGAACGTACCTGTAAACAACTGCAAAGCACTCTAACATTATATATCACGCAGCTGAACAGTTATGTTCCAATTGTTATGTTGATGAGTGTTGTTGCGGTCATAATTAAAAATGTTAAAACGAAAAAGGGTGGTGTTATCGCTTAAAGATAAATTAAAAATTATTGAGTCATTCAAAAAAGTAGAAACCGGTCGTAAGTTAGCCGATAATAAGCGATATTCAGAAAAATACAGATTGAATTCTGAAGTTCACCTGTAAACTTGATAGTGACGATGGGAGTAAACATTGAAAAGTAATGAAGGAACCAAAAATAAACTTTTAGAAAAAGAGTTGTGTTGGTTTTTACAAAAACGATCAACTGGGCAACCGATAACTGGTCCTCTGCTCTGTAAGAAGACATTGCAGTTAAAGAAAAAAAGTTTGCGACAAGTAATGGATGATTGTACAGATTTAAATTTTGTCACGGAATTCACGAATTAGAAATACAAGTTTTAAAAAAGTCAGCCAATGTAAATGTATCTTATTCTTTTAAAGGCGATTTTAAAAAAGAATTGGAGTATAATGATTATGACTTAAACTTTATTTACAACGCTGATGAAACAGAATTAAATTGGAAATCATTACCATCAAAATCTCTAGCTTCTGAGCGAGAAGATTCAGCTCCAGGATATAATACTAGTAAAGAACGACTAACAATATTAGTTTGCGCAAATGCTGCTGGAACACATAAAATAAAACCTAGATGCTTGAAAAATGTGAAGGTTCTCCTAATTTAAAAGAATCAAAAAAGCGCATGGATGAACACCGAAATATTTACGGATTGGTATGACGACACGTTTATTCCTGAAGTAAAAAATGCAAGTGGTAAACAAAGAAATGTCGTTACTTTTACTGGAAACCCATCCTTCGGCTAAACTATTAAAAAGGGATAATGAAATGTTTAAAGTGAAATTTTTACCTCCTAACCTAACATTCTTACTGGATCCAATGAATCAAAGCGTTATTGAAACATTAAAACGTCTTTATAGAAAACAACTTTTACGCAGTTTGTTATCTGTTGATGAAAATAATGTAAAAACCGTTTTGTCCTTTTTCAAACAAATGAAAGAAATGTTGTTACGTGATTGTAAATGCGTGGGATTTGATTGACAGAAGGACTTTGAATGAAGCTTGGAACAGATTATTAAAGATACAATTACTGAAACGGATGGTTCTCTCTTAGACTGTATAAATAACCTAATGATAAATATAGAAATATGACAAGAATGCGATGCCGATGATACAAAAGAGTGGTCCACACCAATGATCAAGGTTTTAAGATCACGATGACGAAATTGTTGAGAATATAATGCAGGAAAATTAACAGAATGAAATACAAGAACAGAAGAAAACGTAAATGCAGGAAATGATACAGGACCATCTCATACGGAAGCATTTCAAGTCGTGGAAGCAGTTCTCAAATAGTTTGAGAAGCAAAAGGAGTGTGATATCGTGAGTTTATTACAATTAAAAAAACGAATTTGTGATGTAGTAGCTAAGAAAGGAAAAAATTTCTTACGTCAAATGGTAATTACAAAATAAACAAAATTAAATTATTTACAATATACTTTTATCGACTACGTATTTTATAATTAAGGTTATCATATTTTGATAATTTTTAGTAAATGCATAAATATATACGTATAAAAATATTAATGTCAGTCGATTTGAATAAGTTTAGTTTGTTTTTCTTGTTTTCAATAAATACCTAACATATATATTATATGTAGTTTTTTAATTTTCTTTTTAATGATAATACAGCTTTTCATCCAGATTTTCGATTATCTGGATTACTTACAACAGAAATTGGTCGGAATAATCGAGTCTTTACGTTGTATACATAATTTGAAAAGTGTAGTGATTTAAAAAAATAATAATAAACCGCAAGAAAGGATTAAATCATTGAACATTTTATAAAAATTACAAATCTCTTCAGCTATTAAACCATTATAAGTGAGCATAAAGTAAAATATATAGAATACATAAGAAATATGAAATGTAAAAATACCAATTTATATATACAATTAATAAAAATTTAAGAAATTAAAAAAATATTTATAAAATAATCTGATAATGAATATGGTAAGCAACATAATATATAATCAGTAATACGAAACTTTATACATACCAAAAGCACAGAAAATAAAAATAAATCTGTCTAATATAAAAATCAATTTTTATATTAGACAGAAGTTCTCATTTATTTCTATTTTCTGTGCTTTTAATATGTTTACGTATAAATTTTATATTACTGATTGTAGATCGTGGTGTTTACCAGACATTCACTATCAAATTATTTTATAAACGCTAACTGGCAAACTTTGTAATATCGAAATAGAACTCAAAAGATTACAAATAGAAATATGTGGCTTATCGGAGACTCACTATAGGCAGACTCGTCATTTCTTAACAGATAATGATATTGCTCCAGTAAAGATATATCGAGCAATAGTGGGATGGTTCCCGAAGAAGTTCAATAACATGGTAACGAGGCATACAACAAAGAGCGATAGAGTCACTGCAGTTAGATTAGATACCAAACCGGTTCGCATTCATCTTATACAGGTATATGCTCCTACAAAGGCGGCTAACGACGTAGAAATAGAATCGTTTTATGAGGAAATCCGAAGAACTTATGAAAAATATTCCTAATCGGAAATTACAATAATAACGGGAGACATTAATGCAAAAATTGGAAATTCATATATGATAAACAACTACAGAAAACAGTTAGTAAATTCAGAGTGGATAAAAGAAATGAGAGAGTTGAAAGGCTACTCCAGTTTTCACTAGATAATAATAGAATGAGTATAAAGAATAGAACGTTAAAACACTATATTAGAAGACTTTGTGCATAGCTATCACCTGGATATCGTAATAGAATTCAAATAGATTATTTTCTACTAAAAGAAAGGTGGAGACCATCGTGTTTGAACGTTCCAAATGCAGATTAGATCATAGACTGTTGGTCATGACATTTCGTGAAAAAATACATTTGTACGATCGACTAAAATTAAAATAGAAATTACAACGCTTTTAGAATTCAAGCAAGCCAGATAAACTATAGCACTTATTCAAAATCAACACTATCAAAGTTTTATAGAAGTGACAACCACGTGAAAGGAAGAAGAAGCGGAAACCATGGTTGATAGAAGAGAAGAAAAAATTGAAAAATACTTGTCAACCAGGCAAAAATGAGATGACTACAATAAATAAGAAAATGCGTAATTATCGTCGCAAAGATAGAAACAAGTAAAATCAGGAATATATGAATAAAAATGAACCACGCGATTTATATAAAAAGCTGCGAATTATTACTAGAGATTTCAAGATAAAAAGCCGAACCGTAGAAAATAAGGATGCTGCATCTGACAAAAATTAAATTGTAAAGGTCTGGAAAAATTATTGTGAAAAGGTATACAGTAATACAAATAAGACAGAAACACTGATAAAGGATTCGTTTGATGAGCAAGAACCGCCTATTTTGGAAAATCAAATTGGACAAGTAATTAGGTATAACAAAAACAAAGAAAACGAAAGGATATGACGGGATACCTGCAGAAGTAATTAAAGAAATGGAAGGAATAAAGGAAATGCATAACATATTTAAAATAATAAGATCAAATGCGGAATGGCCGGAAGAATGGTATATAACTATATACATACGTATTCTTAAGAAAGGTAAACCCTCAAAATGCAAATATTAAAGGACTCTATCGCTAATATCGCATACGAGTAATGTTATGCTAAGAATTCTTCATAACAGATTAGAAAGTTATATGAAACAAATACCAGAAAGACGATGTAACGAATAGATTCTAAATATGCGACAATTAATTGAAAAATCACTCGATCATGACACCGCAATGATATTACGTTCTGTATACGCGAAGGTGTTTGATAGTGTTATTTGGGAAAAATGTGGCTCCCCCTCGTAAAAATGGACATCCCAAAACACCATCTTATTAGTCAGTTCTATAAATAAAACTATAGTACGCATTGCGAGAATTCATAGTGCAAAAAGGAATAAAGCAAGGCGGCATTCTTTCTCCGATGTTATTCAATTTCTATTATGAACATTTTTTTCTCTTATTAATTACTGCAAGCTGACCAACATGATCATTTAGCAGTATTTGGGATGAAAGCATAACAAGAAGGGTATAGTACCCACTGGTACACACCCGGCAACCACGACCTCAGATTAGGTTCATGGGTTTTCTATGTCTTAAGCGTCCTGATATCGCCGGCTGTATCGAACAGTCCTAATGCAAGGGTATTTCCAGCATCACAGCATGGCTCTGTGCATATTGCTTAATGACCTTCACACATAAGGAATGTTCAAATCAGGGTGAATGATCTGGTTTGCTACATACTAAGGCGCATTTGTTATCACCGAAGGATTTTATTCCGAGCAGTCTGTTTAGTTCTTATGTTTGTCGGCTTTGCGCAACCCTACAGCTGCACCCCGATGATGGACATGTTACGCGTCTAGTATTAGAGGACTGGAATGACGGATTTTCTATCGGAGGTAGTAAAATAAACAATCTACGTTTTACAGACGACACAACACTGGTAACCAGGTGATATGAACAACCTTTTAAAACGACCAGTCAAAATAAGCGTAGATTATGGACTAGAGCTTAATAAAGAAAAAACAAAAAATTCAATGATTGAAACTAAAAGACATATAGATGATTATCGGAAATTTATAAATTTAAGATCATTCATGCAGGACGTAGGCGGATTAATAAATGAGATAAAACGTCGAATACAATTAGCACGAAATGCCATGAGTGAACCGAACAAAATATAGCGAAATTCATCCATCACGAATTCAGTAAAAATAAAATTCAATGCTTCGTGCTTTCCTTATTTACGTACGCATCTAAAACACGGACCTAAAAAACGGCTGATAAAAAGCGTATAGTTTTAAAATGTGGGTGCAGCGACGGATGCTGAGAATACCATGGACAGCCAAACAAAAGAAGGAATCAATGTTATCCAAATTACGAAAACTTTAAGCAGTCAGGTCTTCATGAAAATTATGAAATTTTTCAAACACGTCATGAGGCGACTAAATTCTACGAAGCGATATGCAGAAGGGAAGACGAAAGAAAGACGTCCTCCAAGAAAACAGCTGATGGTGCCATACGGAAAGTCACGGGGAAATCAGTCGTTCCACGAAATTCTAGCCCCGACCACAAAACAATATCTTTACTGACGCGAACCGCGGGTTTATTTATTATTCGGAATGACTTACGTTTAATATTACAACGCGGTAAAAATAGGTATTACTCGGCACCCATAAAATTTCCCCATTTCTAATTTATCATTTGTCCACCGAAACAAAACAAGTTGTAACCGCGAAATAATCCGTGGCAAAGAAAGCCCTAAATTAAATTAAATAAATTAACGTATATCTTTTAAATAGAGAAATTTTTTCATTAATTTAATAAAAATATAATTTTTGAAGTTCTTAAACGATATTCTTGTAAGCAATAAATACATAATTAAATAATAAAAGAGACACACGCGGTGAACGACGAAAATTGCGATAATTTTATTCATATATTCGCAACAAAGTGTGAACTATTTTATTATCTAATTGTAAAAATTGTATAAGCAGTTGCAAAAACGTCATTTGCTAGTTGACGGTTGGTGATTTACCATTAATTTAAATTAATGTATTTTATATATTATATATATATATATATATATATATATATATATATATATATATATATATATATATATATACATAAATTAAACTAAATTTAGGCCAGAAACATCCTTATCGCGAAGATGGTGTAAACTGAAAAGTTTCTTATCAGCACTGTTATTTATAAATTGTAAATAACGTTTGAAAAATTGATCGATAACACCTCGTACATGATCGTAGTCATCATAATAATAATTTTTATTTTACTTCACACGATTATCTTTTATCGTCGAAATAGTACAGACGAAGAATTAATATTATCGAAAAGTTTATCCATTCAAAATTCCGCGAATTTCGAAAATCTTTTAAAAGTCCGTCGAAGTACAAAAATAAATATATTAAAAAGGTTAATAATAATTGGAAAATGGAAATGTTTTTCAGATTTTATTTGTATCCTGTGTTGACAATATAGTCAACTCCTTCTTTTAGATATTTTCTCTCAAGAACGCGGTCAAGTTACAACGGATAACCACATCGAACCTTTACACATTCGAGCCGTTCGTAATTGCGTATTTAGAGGGAAGGTGTAATTTCGTTTTAAGAAATTGTTTATAAAACGTGTACGCAATTACAGAGAAGAACACACGATTAGTTATAACTTTAAAGGCACGTCCAACAAATAGAAACACAGATGGGAAAACTTCGTTAATGCTAACATTAATTTGCATATACTTTAAAAGGCGCATAACGAAATAGAAAATGTTGTACAGAACTTTGTCTATATCATAGATTCGTTAATAACTGCGTAGTGTAAAAATCAGTAGTTTTGATTTTGTGATATGTCGCGTCCAAAAGTTTATTTAAAATATAACCTTTAGCACTTTTCGTTCGTCAAATTAAACATCAATACGTATATTATGAAATAATATCAGGTACATTTTAGACAAAAAAAAAAATGATTTTGCCTTATATAGAAATAGAATTGGCGATGCTACTCAGGACGATGATTTACGGAACATAGTAGGGAAATTTGGCATGAGGAAAAGAAATGATAGAGGCGAACGATTGCTACAGTTTTCCGCCAGCACAGGGATGTTTATATGTAATTCTGGATTCCAGCACCATCATAGACGGTTGCACACATGGAGCTCACCTAATAATAGATACCGAAATCAAATAGATTACTGCGTAATTAATAAAAGATAGAGAACAACAGTCAAAGATACTAAGACTTATCCGGGGAAAGATTGTGGAAGCCACCATCTGCAGAATTAAAAATTAAGTTACGCGAATGTCAAACGTCGAAAAACCTACACGGAACACTAAGCTCCCACACGGGTACAAACAAGAAGCTGCACAAAAATTGGCAGAACAGTTAAACACAGAGTCCACAAATTACAGACGGTTTACAAATGGTTGATACATTTGTATACTTAGGAACGCTGATCATAAAGGACGAACGCTCGACAAAGGAAATCAAACGGAGAATAAAGATAGCAAAAATGGCGTTATTACAATTAACGAAAATATAGATAACAATGCACACAAAAATGCATCTTATGAGCTCGCTGGTGTTCTCCGTATTCCTAAATGCATCAGAATGCTAGACAATGAAAAAGAGCGATACACAACACATTAATGCGTTTGAAATGCCGGAGGCGAATACTTAGGATACCATGGACTGCGAAAAAAAATTAAACTCGAAGAAAATAAGATGGATCAGAGATTACAAACCATGATACACAGACGGATAAGAGCATACGCAGGACATATCGTACGACAGGATGGATTGGAAAAAATGATTATGACGGGCATGGTAGACGGCCGTCGGAAAAGAGGGAGGCCACCAACAAGATACATAGGTCGAGTTTGAAAATACGAGAAATGATAGAACGGGCAGCAGATTAAACTACATGATGGCCAAACACGTTCGTTTATGAGGATTTATAGGGTCACGATACTCGAAACGAGCCACCGATGATGATGATGATGATGATTATGAGAAATAATTTTGGGCTCAAACATCATGAGGGAAGAATTTTATACGCTGCCATATTTGGATCAATTATTGAATATGCTATGATTATTACCCAAACTTGAACAAAAAAAATATAAATAGAATAAAATCAGAACAAAGGAAAATATTAATAAATGTAATATCTGGGTACAGGAAAATTTCCTACTGTGCAACAAATGTTATTGCTGGTGTGCTAGCCGTTGAGTTCCAATTGCAGAAAACAAATGAGATAAAAATGCTAAAAAAAATCGATAGAAAATAACGAAGATAAGGAATTCATAAAATACGTATAAATATATAGCCAAGTGGCAGGAGCAATAATGGCCAAGTAGGAAGCCGAACATTTAAAATAATTCCTAGGGACAGAAGAACATTTGTCTAACAAAGATCTAATACCGGACTATTTTGTAACGCAGTTTTTTCAGACTTATTTGAAAAGATTCAAAATAGCAACCAGTGATTGTTGCAGAATGTGTGAATCAGCGCTTGAACAATTACTAAATACTTACAAGATAGACAAGGATTATAGACGAACAAAAAGCAATAAATTTCGTGAATACAATACTAAAACAGAACTCCTATCTAAATAAATATAATTATAGGTTACAACAAGAAGTAAAGAAGTGTAGAAGAACTGTTTGGTGAAATGCTCTCTCCCTGATTTTCTTTCTTTTAAATTACTACAATAAGGCAATATTATATTTAAAAAAATTAAATTAAATTAAAATAAAAAATAAGAAAATAAATAAACAAAATCTAAACGGCCTGAGCGAGTAATCGCGAACTTAAGTAATATCAGAAGTAGTCGTTAGACAAACGAGTCGGAATACGGCTAATAATAATTCGAATTACTAATCGGTACGGGTTAATTAGGAACGCGTATTATGAAGAAGGCTATAACGATTGAAACATGAAACCGGTTTAACGCAACGTTTTTATAATTTTTATTTTATAAAATAAAAATGAATATTCGATCGCAATTTCTTTTTTCTTTTTGTATACGATCTGTCCTTGAGTGAACAATAAATAACAGTCGAATAGTGCCTAATGGCAGTTATTCGTTTTGAACTATAGAAAATAATTAAGTAATTTAGGACCGTATAAATTAATCTCTGATCCACGTGCAGTTTTGAGATTTTACTTTAGAGAACATTGGAATTGAACGTAATCGGTACATTTTACATTTTCAAAAGATTTGTTTAGATTAAATATGAGATGCTTATATTTAGATAACTTATCCGTTTTATACCACAACCTGTAACATTTCTCTTTTGTTTTTTAAAGATTTTATTTGAAATATGTAATATGTTTTTCAAAATTTCACTTATACGAAAGTTTTTGTTTCCATAAAGCATAATATATACATTAAATTAGTACTCTTCCAAAGTTCGCTCAAAGTTTGTGATGACGTTACGGGTATAAATTTAATGATTTCTCTTCTTCTTCTTCTTCTATAACCGTGTTATCGATTGTTCGTTCTCACGTAGGCATTTATTAACTTCCTAGACATTGTCTTATTAGTTTGTAGCGAGAATTAATTCTATTATCGTCTTGTCAAACCATTGGCCAAGGTTTTCTAGTCAGGATGCGACTGGTCGGACTCTTCATATTTTACATATTTTTTTACTAACTGTAGTAAATTGTACCTCAACGGAATCCTCATAATGCGTCCAAAATATTTTAACTTACGTTGCTTAACTATGTTGAGCAACCTCTAACCTAACCGACGACGATAAATCTACATTTCAAAAGCCTTTACACTTTATTCTATTTTTTTTTTGTAAAGCGTCCACAATTCTGCATAACGTAACGGTAAAAACGTAGCATCTAGTCATTCTCATTCAAAGATTTAAATTTAGACTACGACCGTGAAGATTTTTTTTCAAGGCTAATGAATTACAATGATAGTAGTTTATAATCGTTCATAAATAAACTCATTTTTCTACTTGCTCTACTACCGGGGTGTTATCTATTTTTGTTGTTCGGTTATCATCGTATATTTGTTTGTTTGTTTTTCCATTAGGTTTTAATTCATATTTCTTAGACACCATAAGATTAGCAGTGCTGTCAGAAATAACGAATTTACAACGTATTTTTATATCATTCATAGAATCATGCCTACATTCGATTGTTCCAGCACCTCCTTAAAAATCTTCTCAAAGTATAGGTTAAAAAAAGAGCGATGATAAAATACACCCCTGTCTCGCTACTATTTTTATTTCTACCGGGGTAAAGATTTGCAATTACACATTACAATCGCGCCTATTCGAAAATTTTCAGAAACTATATTTCATGAACATACTCATATCCACTTAAATTGGTCTCTATAGGCAAGCTCCTTTAATCAAACTAAAATTTGCAAAATGGTCAACTGGCGAGTGTCGCACCGATATCAGAGGTAAATGCGGAGCCAATAGAAGCAAAATCTATTTAAGTACCCATTTTATTTACAGAAACACGTCATTTTATCTCAACTATCACTGAATAAGATCGTGCTGATAGAAAATGAGATGGATTGATATGAAAAATGCTGTGAAAACTGGCAATCACACTGCCACCTATAAACTATATATAAGTAACATTCTTGGTAGTCACTTTGCTAGCTTATTCACGGACAAGAAAGAAAGAAAGAAAAATGTATTTTATCAAATTACAACGTGTACACACAAATATTTACATAGTACAGTTCCGGCATGAGCCTCACCTCGACCGCAGTATTAAAATTAAAATAACAACACTATAGTTTAAACGTAAGTATAAAAAGGGGGGGGGGAATTTATAAAACCCGCAAACAAATAAAAAAAAAATTACATATATATATATACATAAATATACATACAAATATATACGTACATGCATACACATATACACATATAACTTAAAACGATACAAAGGTAAAAATTGTAACAACACACATAAAAGTTAAAACAAAACAAAAATAAAATAAAAATTAAAAATAAAAAAATAAATAAATAAAAATTATATATATATATACATATATATACAGCGGAGGAGAGAAAACAAAAAATACAAAACAAAATAAACTCTTTTCGAAGCGCATGTAAGATAAAGCGTACAGAGGTATAAATAAGTGTTAAAATAACTTAACTATATAATTACGAATAATAACGATTGAACATATTACAAATATACTAATTTACAACAAATTATGTTTAATACGACGATGTTTGTACCTGGTATAAATGAACATAAGAATGATAACTAGTCCCCATGAGTGCGTTCTGGGAATGCACTTTAAACTAATGGTTAGCAAGTAATTCTACCTTATCAAAGTCTTTGTAAGCATAATTATTTGTAACAGTGTCATAAAGTGGAGGAAAAGCTTCGTGTGGTTTATGATAGTATTTGCACACTTTCCACAGACTGTTGTTTTTAGTATTTAGTGTAGTTAGAAACTTATTAAACTTATTATTATTGTGGTATTTTAACATCGCCCGTACTAATCTATTTAAAAAGTTAAGAAATTTCTTAATATTGCCACAGCGACGAGTGTTGCGGTTATTTATATAAATTCTGATCACATAATTTTTAAATTTAATAATGGTAACAATGTAATGCGGTGCCGAAGTTAGCGAAAAATTAGTATGCATATTTTTAGGTACAAATATATCAGTGGCTTCAGAAATTAAATTTGTAAACTCAGAAATGTGATCATCAATATCTTTTTGATTTCTAATAGACTGATTCAACGTCATTTCTTCTTTACGAGAAATCAAAAATTTCATTTAACGATTTGAACTTTTCTTCCGGAGATCAAGAATCTTACAATCTACCTATGAAAATGGATGAGTTAATTCTATTCACCTACGATACTACATTGAGAACCATAGGACCGGGTAAGTTTCACATGCAACTTTTCCAGATATAAACTATGATCTCTTACGCATCTTCAATAACATTTAATCTACTGATGATATATCATAAGGTTGAAAACTGGCAATAATTATACGAATGTGGTGGAGCCGTTTTTGCTACAACTTCGTACATCCTACGCATTTAATGCAAAAACATCCAATTCCCACATATTTAGCAAAACAAAACCCTTTTACCTATGGTAAATGCTGTATGTTCTTATCCAATCACCACCTCCCGGTTGACTGTCCGAAGTTTAATTCACTCTGGTCCCAACCATGTCTCTCTAATTTATTCCCCGGAAATTTTTAAAAACAACGAACAAAAAGCAAAAAGTTCAATTGCTCCTCACATTTCTTACTACTCTCAAATATTTTAACATCTACGTCTTATTTATCCGGACCTTTGGTCAACATTCAGTACACGCCACGTTAATTGATAAAAGTAAATAAGTCAAAAAACGAAGAACAAGTAACTTTTTATTTTATTTCGAGAGTGAAACTATTTCGTTTTTTAAATTATCATTATTATTTTGTACAATTTTAATAACATTTAATAAAGCAAAAAATGGATAGTTGTGGAATATAATGCCAGTTGTATAATAACGTTTAAGTTACTTGATACGACTTGTATCTAATACTCGAAGAGCTTTTTTATATATATATATATATATATATATATAGAGAGAGAGAGAGAGAGAGAGAGTGTGTGTGAATACTTCCGTGCGTGGTAAAACTATTTCTAGATATATATTTCTATTTATTTTTCAATAATCAAATAAATATGAACTCAGTCTATATATCGAACCAATCATGATAATCTGATAGAATAATAAAATCAAACGCAATTATTGCATCATCTAACGTAACATATTTATGTCGATTCATTTTAAAATTAATGATTTTCAGATATAAAGGTATACATATTTTTACATTTGTATCGTCAAAATAATGATTAAATTAATACGTTATAAATGTCATTTAGTAGAACTAGGAAACGAAATTTAATTTATTACATTGGAACTTCCGACAACATGGGATTTCTAATTTTTCAAGCTGACCTAATAACAGACAAACCTTTGTAAGAACCGAATAATTAAACGCGAGGAAAACATGGAAAATCAAAATTTTAATTAATTTTTGTTACATGGTAAATTAATAATACAAATATATTCGACATTTTTTTAAATCACAATTTCTAATAAAGTATTTTCAAGAAACGAAGAAATGAAATAGACAAATTTTACAGGCACGTTAAAATTTCTTTTTATTTTTAATAAGATAACGGCAGTTCATTTCGTAATTTATTCGAAACGTTACAAATATTTTCGTGAAAAAAGTGGTTTTGTAACTATAGTTTTTAGAAATATTAAAATAAAAAAAAAAAGCTTCTTTCAAACGTCAATAAGAAAATACAATTCTTGATATCGATAACAAAAAATATTGCATTACATCGATAACAATTCTTCTCTCCGTGGGAATCGTGTTTAAAGATCTAGCAAAACACGTTCAATGGTATATTCACTAATGCCGGAAAATTCGCCACCACCATCATTATTATCGGGTACATATTTAAGAATAGCAGCAAACAAAAGTAGACAAATGATTAGTTATCACAAACAGTCCTGAGAAGTGTCACCGACGCCCTTATTGGCCACCGACAACAATCAAAGTGCACCGATTTGATATTGACAGACGTGCGTGGTGTAATCTCAATCGCATTCGAACTAATCAAGAACGCTGTAAATCACAAATGTTCACATGGAAATTTTCAGAGACCAATCTTCGCGAATGCCAGGAAATGCAATAATCCTATATCTGGTGGATACATTTAACATTCATCGATTTAATAACTGTCTTTATGGCTTACATTGTCTAGTAGATGATTGGCTTAATACAATTAATTTGTAACTTTGCATGACTGATATGATTATATATATATATATATATATATATATATATATATATATATATATATATATATACCAATAGTACGCCACAAACAAATCATCCCGTACACGTTATTTTAAGTAAATCAACACTTTATATATCCATATGTCCGACGCTCATACGATAATAAAACGACACATAAAAATAAGATTCTGTATAAAATTCACGCAAACACCTTTATTAGCTCATTAATTAATATCGTAGTAAATGCGTATAGCTCCGTTTAAGTTATAATAATGCGAGTAGTTATAAACAACGTTAAAAGGGTAAAACGTATAGATCCTTGAAGAAAAACAGTTCACCGTTCAAACCATAATGCAATTTATCGATTATGCGATAGATTATAATAATAACAACGTATTAAAATTAACAATTAGATAGTTTCAGATTGCGTACCGATTTTCTATTTACACGATATAACATTTAATACCGATATTCCTTTAAAATGTTCCACGAACTAGGACTGACTATACAAAATATTGTTTACAATTTTCATACAGGAGGATTTTGTTTCATTCGTTAGTGCCAACACTAATTTTCTATAATGCAGCATGGTATGTCCGCAACGACGATATACACAACAATCTTCGTACACCGTCTATTAAAGAAGTAATCACAAGCTATGCTGGAAGATACCTGCATCGACTTGAAATCCACATCAATTCACTAGCAGCCAACGTTCTACGCAATGGTGCGTTATTCAGACGATTGAAGAGACGCAGTCAGATCGAATTAGAAAAATCAAATAGTTTTTCATCTAATACAGCTATAAATTAAGGAATAGCGACCGCTGGGAAGCATTCCGTTATAACTTCAAAACTGATCAGTGCTGCCTATTGTTCAGTGGAGAACAGATTGCATGCATCTTAAAAGCTTTAAAAAACAAAAAGAAATTTATTAGCGATTTCTTATCCTGAATACGGCCATAAACTTTTGTTTATAATCGAGCATAATCCGCACAGATATTTGAGATTCATTTACTCAAAAAACATTCGTTTATCAAATTTTATGCATACATACATATATATATACATATATATCATTATACGACTCTGGAATTGATGAATTATATATTCGTATATAAATCTGCATTAACGAAAATAAAATTATGGGAAAGTACGGAAGATACACGTTGAAGAAGCGTGTAGGATAAGGTTAACCGAAACAATTTATTGTAACCCTTGAAGATGTCTTTCAGACATTAAACTGGAGCTCAATAGATATACAAATATATGCTAAGTCACGTTTTGCTGATGACACGATCTTAAAAATGCGGAAGAAATAAAAATCATGCTGACGGAGTTTAATACACGATTTCGAGAAGATTGGGTTAAAGATAAATCTGCAAAAAAAAATAATAACGATTAATACAACGGAAGATACGATGATAATTGTAAATGACGAAAAATCGAGCTGGTAAGCAGACACCTAGTTATGATGAAAAAGAAAAACATGATGCAATTAGAGATAAAAAGAAGAATATGTTTCGCCTAGATGGCATTTAGAAAGTTAAAGTTTCCAGAAAAAAAAGGGATGCCGAATGGCTTGAAAAGCTAGGATGAGACTACATGGAGAGATGATATTGTGAAATGGGCAGAAATTAATTGAACTCGAGTCGCACAAAATAGAAGATTTGGAAATGTTTCAAGGAATACCTACACTCAATATCATTATTTGTCCACTCGTTGATAAAGTATGAAGTACCATCCACTATTGATATAACACACACAAACACACCCATATACAAGAATGTATAAATTCACGCAGATGTTTCGTTTAAAAATTTCTAAATGCATTTGAATCCAATCGGAAATTATTTAACGAAACGTTTAATCTCACATGTAACCTCATCAATAGTATTTATAATAACTTGAACTAGTGCGGAACGTAATGATTTTTAAAAAATGCACAACAAAAAGGTATTTAAAATCACTAAATTTTTATATTAAAAGACACAAAGTTTTTCGACTTTTTCAATTGGACACAAAAAAAAAATTATTTTAAAAATCAGCAAATACACATAATAATCTATACATAACAAAATACAATCAAATTGGTCAGACAAATCAAATTTCTATATCCAATGTAAAATTGATTAAATTTACGATATACTTCATCAAAATTCATCATTGAATTTCATAAAGTATTTTTATCTGTTTATTTTAATGTTCCCATTTTCAATGTTTTTTTTTGTTTGTTTTTTTTTTGATAACGTTATTCAGTATGTAAAATTTTATAATTTTAGTTAATATTACTAACTTCGTGTTTTAATTCTTTACAATGCAGTTATAAGAGGTATATATAATAAATTTAATTAATTTTTATATCATAGAGTTTTAATTTTTCTGGTAGTGTATTTGGTTATGTATAGATTATTATGCATATTTGCTGATTAGTTGATTATACTGTTCATCACATTCGCTATCGGATTATTTTATAATCAAATCTGTTATTTTTACTTTACTATTTACCTTAACATAATTAAGTATTTCGTTGCATTTTATTTATTTGTTGTTTTTTTAATACCTTCTATATGTTGTTATATTTTGGTATGTATTATTTTTATTTCGGTCCACTTGAAAATGGTTTAATAGTCAGAAAACTTTATGGTCTTTTAATATATAAATTTAGTAATTTTAAATACTTTTTTGTTGTTTGCTATTTATAATATTTATAAAATTCAAAATTTGTATCAAAGAATTCAGTTAATCTATTCGGCCAATTATCCTTGACGCAATCTTAAGTATCCGTTTAAAACAATATTTATATGTCTTCTATGACGATATATTAGTCATACGAGCATACATTTATGATCACTTTCGCAACACAGATAAATTACAAAGTAGACAGCGAATAGATGCATATAAATATATTTATATACACATACAGAGAATGAGAAAGAAACAAATAGGTTTATTTACGTACACACACTTATACGTATTTTGTTTTGTTAATTATATTTATTTATATATATGTATATATATATATATATATATATATATATATATATATATATATATATCTACGTTCACTCATATAATAGATATATAAATGACTAATTATATACCTCAGTCAACGAAGATTTTTCAGCCGATAAGACATCGTTATTACCTAATTTAAATTATTCAATCTTAACAAATGAGTATTTCCTATGTTAAAATCGGCTGATTTATACTTGTATATACAAAATTTAGTTTAATTCTGCGTTCAATTATCCTCAATATCCCGACATTGCGTCGAACTAGAATTCAATTCTATTGTGTCAAAATCGAAAGTACTTTATCTTTTTACGCCTAGTTTTTAATTTAATTTTCATGTTTTACCAAATCTAATGAAGACTCAACCAACGATTCATGACTTACAATACACTACTAAAAAAAAGGTCCCACTCACATTAGTAGAGGGTTTAATGATCTTCATTAACCTAAACATTAATAGATACCTGACCAAAAAGACGTATGCTGCGCAAGAAAAAATGGTTGGTTTACCATTGCATACTCGTAAAGTTAGCCAGTAAGCAATGCTTGTCTTTTACAAACTCAGGTCGTGCGAGCAAAATGAGAAAGCATTAACGACGCTACTACTCCTCGGGACTTCGATAACATATTTAACACCGCTTTCGGATGATACGATCGTCATTAATTACTATCTAATTATTCCGCGCATGTTAACGTTATATTCTTATTATAGAACAAATTATCTAATAATAATTAATAATAAAAAAAACATTATAAAACGTCAGAACCGCTTATGGATTTTGTAAAGTGGAAAATACCCATCGATATGTAATTATTGATTACTGATTGTAAACGAATCCATTCATAATAATAATAAATCAAATGAAATTTATTTAAACCCATCACGTGATATAAATTTTTACAAAGTACAACAAAATTATAATTATGTGCTGATATACGGGGGGGGAACACTTATTTTAAACAACATAAAAACACAGTTAAATCACTATAAACTTTTACATTTGCGCGAACCTTTTCGACAATTACGTCATTATCATCAATGAACGTTACACATAAATTAACTCTAATATTTGTATAACAACAACATATACGCTCTTAGCAAGTGTAGTCTACATGATATACTAATTAACTAATTAGAGGTAACATATTATTAAATTTATTTTTTCAATAACCTTAATTTATAAAACCGATTTTAAAATTAATTCTTTCTCCAGATTGATCATATTATTTAATCAATTATTACTATTTCTATGTTTCATAATTTGTAATATTTCTAATAATTTTCTACATATAAATTCTTAAACACCTTTGAAAATTACAATATTATTATAGGAATAAATAATAATAGAACAAGCAGAAAAGAATATGGTACCCTAAACCGTATATACGTGTGGGTCATACAGCCGTATTATCTGTATACCAAAAGCCCTCCAGTTCGCGCAAAAATAGAAGTTTATAATGATTTAATTGTGTTTTATTTATAAGAAAAAATAATTGTCGTAGAAATAATTATAATAAAAATAATTATAGTATTACGATATTTCGAATAAAATTACAGTTTAAAAGTATTTATGCGCATAATTTCCTACATGTGTGCAGAGATAATAAAAGATTATAAAGGAAAAAGTAGTTGAAAGAAAAAAAAATATTACACTATATATAATAAAAACAGTAATGAAAATAGATAAATGGGAGAATTATTAATAATCTGCGCTATTCAGATGATGTAGCGATTCTTGCAAATAATGAAAAAGACTTTCAACGCCTTCTTAATAAACTGAACATAGACGGTAACTCGTATAAATTAAAGATCCATGCAAAAACAAACACAAAATTACCAGTATGCGAAATCTCCCATGTGATAGATAATGTTTAAAAATAAAACATCGGGCAGTGCTACCATATATCTAATCTTATTATATGGAAATGAGGCAGCAGCATTAAACAAAATTCAAATAAATCGATTGGAATCTGGAGATGTGGCTACATAGAAAGATGTCGAAAATAGCATACATAAACAAAACATCAAATCGAAGTCTCAGAAATGGCCAAAACCGAGAGGTTAATGAAATCGATTGTTCAAAGGAAAATAAAGCACTTGGACCGTGTAATTAGAGAAGATAAATATAAATTGCTGTAAATAACTATCCAAGGACGTAGATGGGAAAAGAAGTCGAGGAAGACGAAAAACAACGCTGCTGGGATAACATCGAGAAACGGACGATCGCATAATTAATACAAAAACTCAAGCCAGAAGCCACAGAAAGAAACTTTTGATTTTCATACATGATCGCCAACACTCATCGTAGATTAAGTCATAAGAAGAAGAAAATTAAAATAAAACATTAATAAATTCAAGTAATAAAACATATACACTGCATATACATACACTCATATATATATATATATATATATATATATATATATATATATATATATATATATATATATATATATATATATAGCAAAACAAAATAAAATCGAAGTTAATCACTAAAAAATTTATTACATAAAACACAAACACGAAGCTTTTCGATACATCAACATTATATATATGTCTATATATATATATATATATATACATGCGCATATATAAAAATTTACAATCTTTATTTGGAATTAACAATAAAGAAAAATGAACAAACATTTGCAAATAGTATAAAGAAATATAAAAATAAAATGGAAAAAGTGAAAAAAGGTACCCTTATTTTAAATTTTAAAAAAAATAATAATAATAAAATAAATATAACATAAATGAATAATTTACCATAACGCATGTAATAACGAGATCGAATTACATCAAACAAAATCGATCGAAGGAATTATGTATTGACTATAATAACGCAATGTTTACATTTCAATTGAAACAACACATCAATAGCGTTTATCGGGTAGTATAATATAAATTGGAACAAAACGACCTAACCGTATAACACGCACACACATATTTAGATATAATATAAATACACATGCATAGAAAACTAATATACACGCAGATAAATACATATAACAATTTCATACAATCAATCAAGCTTTATTTTTACTTTGTTATATATAACAGTTTACAATAACACGCTGCAAATGCGCGATAACGTTCGAGTAGCAGCATAAACAATAGAATTATTTTCTTAAATTGTTTATTACGAAAAATAAATTAAACAAGCTTATAAAATAATTATGCGATTGTTGATAAAAAATAAAAATAATAAATATGTCATAAATGTGGCATTAGTGTAATCTAATGTAATTTAGGATACAGGTGTACATGCATATAATATTAAGCCCTGGCATTTTCAAATGCGTACACACACACACACCACACCGCCGTACTCAACATATGCGTACGCATAAATTTGTGGAAAAACCCTAACGCTAAAAACCGACGAAGTTCTATTTTACTTTTTATTTTTTATGCGCCTCATTAAATGCGTGCGACGTTTCTTACGATTTTTTAAGTCAGTTTTTACATACATGAACAACGTGTTATAAATTACAGCACCTTTATAGATAGCCTGAATTCTACTTATTGAACTTCGGTATTTGTACCATCCCCTCTCGATTTGATCTCGTAAAGAGTATTCCGTGATGGGCAACATATTGTAAGGATTATTTTTGAAGACATAGTCAAGTAATTGTAATTGGTATATCTCTCGAATATTTAGGATTATGTCATGAGAAGAGGGATTTTTTTGGTTAAAACAAATTTTAACAATCTATTTTGCAGCGTTCGAATTGGCTTAATATGTCGTTTAGCCGCCCCTCCCCAATGAATTATTCCATAGCTGAGAGCAGGCTGGTACAAAGTGAGATATAAGCGTTTACTCAACAGAAAAATATTGCTTTAGGTACGAGAAAAGGTAATTCAATTTCCTTAGTTTTTTATCTAGGTACAGAAGATATTTATTCAACGTTAACTTAGTCAAATTGAATCCCCAAATATTTTTACTTCATGCGTTCTTTTTATCTCATATTTATCGTTTAGCATAAGTTTCATATCATTCTACAAATTCTACAAATGAGGGGATTGTTAACTGTAAATTAGATCTTTTCTTTTCTTCCCGTTAACAATTAATCGGTTTCGCTTTAGCCATTCAGCAATTACATTGACATCAGCTTGCGCCATCTGTTTAAGAATATTTGAGTGGCTGGAAGTAATCACTAATGGCTAAATATCTTACCGTTAACCGTAATATTACACATGTCATTTTATATATATTAAAAACAATTAGGGACTTAATACACTCCCTTGTAGAATGCCAAAAGTTTGTGTTACACCTTCACTTCGTACATTATTTATCACTGTAACATAGCGCCTGTTTTCTATGTATGTTTTAAACCAATTATGTACATTTCCTCTTATCCCACAATCGTAAAGCTTTTCCAATAAAATATGATGATGTAATGTATCGAAGGCTTTACAAAGGTCAAAATATACAGCGCAAGAGCAGAATGACCATTTTAAATATTCTCTGTTACGCACTTTACATGTTTAAATAATGCATTATCAGTACCTTTTTTTTAGGTAAGAACCCGTATTGATTCAAGCTAAAATAATTTAATTTTTGCAAGTAATTTAATAGAATCTTTTTAACGCATTTTTCGAATATTTTTTTAGAAATTGTAGAGAGAACACAAATCGGTCTAATATCATGTTTGTCACGTTTTTTATAAATTGGTCGAACAATAGCTAATTTCAATATTTCAGGAAATTTTCCTTTTAACGCAGATTCATTAAATAAAAATGTTAACTTTTTGTTATTCTTTACTAGGTTAATAGATATTCCATCGAACCTACAAGAAGGCTTGTTTGGCAAAGATTCAATTGAATGTATTATATCATTATTCCAGAACTCGATAAACTCAAAGGGATTTGGATTATAGCTTGCTGACACTCTATCCGGAGTCTACTACTCACTCATGTCATTATGATTTTCAACTAAGATAACGAACAAGCATGAAAATAATCGTTAAAACAGCGAGAATCTTTCATTCCCTCGTACATTCATAAATCTGTCGTTCACTTCTACCTCTTTCAAAGTTTCATTTACCTTACCACTGACACGTTTTATAACAGAACAGTAATTTTTTTGATTATATCCACAGGCATTCAATAAGTTAGTGTGGTATGTTTGCTTCGCTTTTCTTGTAGATTTTTGTACACTTTTTAATACCTTTTTATATCATTGGCTTATCTCCCTACACATTGGAGAGGATTTTAATAGTTTATACAACTCGTGTTTTTCACGAGTTAATTGAATAAGTTCATCTGTGATCCAATTCGATACTCTTTTTAATCCTTTTACAAAAATCTATCACATCACTCACTTTGCGAATAAACCGTACAAATTTTTCATCTATAGGTGATTTACTAATATATAAACAAGTGAGATCCAGCTGTGACGTTATTTTTTTAAACATGTTCTTATCAAAGTAATACTCGTGCTTGCAGGATGTCCGGCATTGCTTGAAGGATACTAACAACGTAGTTAGAATAATACAGTTATCAGAAAAACTGATATCTAATGTATCACTTTGCGCAGTTATATTTATACCACTGTTGTCTGCACCATGCATGAACATCTAAGCAGGATTCGATACGTTGCAAACGTTCTTTTATTTATAAGGCTTTCCAAACCTGGTGAAAACATAAAATTGCAATAGGCACTGCTCTTAGTTTCTTTTAATAAGTTGATATTCATATCCCCCGTAACAATTGCTAATCACTAGAATCTAGTGTACCATCTAAATCTTCCAAAAAATATTTATACTTGGATTTGCAAAAACGATATATTACACAGTACATGATAAGTGTATGTTAGTTCCTAAGCGTAACTGCACGTGAACAACATTCCCACTCGGTACTTTCAGTTGTTTACGTTGATACTGAAAACTTCGTCTTATGTAGGCCATAACTCCACCACATGCTCTCGGCATTGCGCTTCTGATACATATCCGGGAATACAGTAAGGCGTAATTTCATCATCATATAGCCATGTTTCAGTTAATAACATTATATCATATAGTCTATTGTGCTGTTTTTAAGAAAATAAAGATCTTATCAAAATGTTTTCGTAAACTAAGGATATTCAATATTAACACATTCAAATTACCGTAGTTCATAACACTCGTGATGAGATCGAGCTCACTAACATTTAGTCAGTTTTCTTTGTACTTAAATATTTTCATTAATTAACAAAGCTTATAAGAATCTATGAACTTTAATTTATATTTTAATAGGATTAATCTTATCGATACAACTCCAAACCCCAACCACTCTTGTCGTCGGTTCGCTAATTATCTGACTAATATCTACTGGCAATGTATTGTATGTTCGAAGAATTTCATTTTCCAGTTCTTCTCTTCCTATATTTCTTAATCATATACATACCTTTATACAAGTCGTATAAAAAAGGCGTTAAAGAACTTTAATTAATTTCTTAATTATTCCCTATTAAACGTATAGTCACAATTGATTCAAATTATTCTTGCACGTTACTATATTTTATTAAAGGCTTGCGACGACGTTTGGAATTTTTTAATTGTATTTTAAGCTCTGACGGTAGTTGACTAAAGCTCCTCTGTTTGTTGTAAACAGAGTAGGTTAGCTAAATCTTCCGATGCTAATCGTGTTTCAGCAGTATGGGGTGCAATTCGAAAACGATTTTTAAATACAAAATCATAAATTTGTACTTCATAAAGCTCGCTAATTATTAGCGGACTCTCCTGAACGTTATTCATACGGATTGATTTAAATATTAATTTCTGTAAAGATTTTCAACGCCTTCACATTTATCTACTCCTCTCGCAGTGTATTAAGCCGTGTGAGAGAACAGATTGGTAAAGCCTCGATATGTGTTATTTATTTACAGCTAAAAGCCAATTATAGTGTAGGCTTATAAATAAAATAATACAATGAATAATTTTTTCTGAATTATAAAATTAAAAGTAAAAAAATTACATACAAAAAAATACACTGAACACATTCACCAGCCTCACACCCATTAAACACACCAGAAAAATTACACGCATTCACAAGTCTCACACTCATTAAAACATACATCATTCACACCCCATTCATACAATCTTACTCGAAATAAACGGACGAATAATCTTCAACAAATTAATAAATACAATATAAACCTTAACGTATATACTACATGTACATTAGTAAAGGAACACATATACCAAACACACATCACATAATAACAATCTAGAACCATTGGAATAGACAACAGCGAAACTCCTGTTATCATCGCAAAATATGTTCGGGAAGCAACTTATTAAAGAAATATCTGTTATCAAAGTATATATCCATACAGGGAAATATGTTCAAAAGAGAATTATACAAGCGGAAAGCTGACGGCAACGGAGAACTTAAACCGAGGTTTGTTCGTGCACGCGGCTCACTAAAAAAAAAAAAACCGATTCGATCGCCTATTTGGTCTTGGTACAACGTAGGAGACGGTTGATGTTAAATACTCACTATTAACTCTACCGTTGCATACATCATGAAGAAACCTTAATTTGGCTATTTTCCTTCTGTACTGTAAAGACCTCACATCCATTATATTTCTTAATATATCGTAATTCATATATTTAGGGTAAATACCTGATATACGGTAATATAGATATTTTAAAAATTTACACTGAACTTTATCAATTAACCTAATGTATTTATTATAATACGGATCCCAAATAATTGAACAGTATTCTAAAGGACTACAATGCATTATAAAGCGATAGTAGCGTCCATGGATCTCTAAACACATATGAATTTCTTGTAATAAAACCTAGCATCTACATCGCTTACATGTATTGAAAATTTTAAATTGTCATCAATATTAACTCCGAGATCCCGCACCACAGATTTTTTAATTATCTGCTTACCATTCATCGTGTAAGTGAACGAGTACCTATTTCTATTTCTACAGAAACTCATATGGACGCATTTGTCATAATTGAAAGGTAAATTATTTTCTTTGCTCCACAGAACCAGCTTATCTAGATCTGTTTGTAAAGATTCACAGTCAGCTAGTGAAGATATAGGAGCATAAATTTTGAGATCATCAGCAAATAAAAGAAATTTTGAGCATTCTTTCCAATATCATTGATAAAAATTAGGAATAGAAGACCCAAATTCTAACCTTGTGGAACCTCTGAAGTAGGTGAATATGTATTAGAATGGTAGCCATTATACATAACATAGCTCTTACGGTTATATAAATAGGATTCTAATAATATTATAAAATCTTTTGACAGGTCCAAGTAACTTTAGTTTATTCAGTAGATGTGAATTACTATCTGTGTCAAATGCTAAATCAGTGTAAATACTATCAACTTGTAAACCACAATCCATGAATCTAGAAATCTGATCAGTGTATGTAACTAGATTTGTCACAGTGGACTTCATAAATCCCGTGTTGCTCAGGCATAATTTTAGTTAGTAAATAACTGTTTAACCTAACGTATATTATAGATTCTAATAATTTAGCAGGTGTACAGAGTATAGAGATAGGTCGATAATTGTCGATTAGCTGACAATCACCCGATTTATATACCGGTATTATTTTAGATGTTTTAAGAGAATTAGTCCAAATGCACTGTTTTAATATTAGATTAAACAGATACACTAAAAGCTTTTCTAATAGATCAGAACACAATTTAAATATAAACGGTGGCAAGTTGTCAGGACCGGTAGACAATTTTAGAATAAACGAAAAAATTGGATTAATTGATCGAGAAAACGCGGTTAACCTGGATTGGCCATGTTGTAAGACATTGCGGAATACTTCCGAGATGTTTTCGGAGGCAAAATCCGAGGGAAACAAGGACGTGGAAGACCTAGTCATTTCATACTAACATTATTACAAGACACAATGCAGTCATAAGGAATTAAAAAGAACTATGGAATCGGAAACATTGGAAAAATATCATCCGTAGAAAAAGACCCGTCTTAGGACTGAACTAAAAGAATAGAATAGAACCTGCTATTACTAAAGTATGATTCGAATCAATTATATATAAAGCTACGAACTCCACACCCCTCTCTCTCTCTCTCTCTCTCTCTCTCTCTATATATATATATATATATATATATATATACATATATATATATACATATATATATATATATATTTTAAATAAAATGCGAAGGTTAACTGCTGTAAATCGAAGTAAACCAACAACAGATCGACCTGCTTCTATAGCTTGTTTACTATATATGCGGAATGTTTAAAAAGCGCGTAATAATAATAATAAACAATAATAATAATAATAACTGTAATTAAGTAGGAAGAATTTCATGCACTTACCTACTGGTAATATCATTTCCATCGGCGCTATTGTCGCTATTATTAATACTATTATCATTAACAAAGTTTACGTTATGAGAACCATCGTCGATCAAAGACAAATGCGGCAACAACATATGTTGCTGTTGTCGCCGTAATAATTGGAAATAAGGCAACGATTCAGTTTGGAAAGAATTCGCCATTTAGAAATAAGATTTCGAATTATGCCTCGTGTGCACAACAATCTAGTCGACAGTATCGAAAGTTTTTTGATGTATAAAAGACACCAACGCGAAAGTGTTAAAATAAACAGAATTCTCGACCGTCTAAATTGATCTGGAGGCGAAGAAATTTATTCGGTAATAGAACATTTAAAAAGAAAGAACATTTTTAGAAATAACATTTTGCAACGAGGTCATAGAATAAATCATTTGTTTAAACTTTTCATTTTACTAATAATCAACAAACGACTTTCCAAATACTATAGAGCGTGAAATCTTCCCTAACGTTATATAGTAATTTTAGAAGAATTCTCGTAATACAGAATCAATTAAGTTCAGTTTTATAATGAAATATACATTTCGTTGCAATAATATTATTCTATTTTAATATTACGTTATTTCAATATAAATTTTATTTTAATATTTTATTGAAATAGCATTAACATAAAATAAAACGATGGATTAATAAAGCGCGAAAAACTAAAAAAGAAAAGAAAATAAATTAACAGTAAAAAAAAAAAAACCGAAATAAAATGAACAAATTATAAAACGCGAGAGCACAATTAATTCGTTATTACTAAGCTACTAAACGCGTTTCAACTAACGAACGAGAACAGAAAGATCTTATTTCAACTGAATTGATCTGACAAACACAACACACACACAACAATCTAATCTAACAAATAAAACACAAACACAATCGTCAGTAGTATAATACGCAGATGCGTCACACCGTGGTGGATTTTTTTTCATACAAATATTCCAATTAACCGGAATCTCATCCATATATTTAATTTTCTCTGTACACATACGCATGCACACGCAGCAACAAGCACATTATAACAAACTTGTAACCGGGAAAAACATTCATCGTTCCCCGAAGTTTTTAATAATAATTATTAAATCGATATTTATTAAATTAAATAAATAAAATACGATTCTCCTAGTACATAAACGTCGCACTATTATTCAATTTCATTATTTACACGCTTAAACTTTTATTTATAGTAAAGCTACGATCGTTATACATCTGAAATAAATAAACGGAAAATCGAGTGAAAAAAATTGTCCAAGATCGAAAATTTTTTTAGGGCACTAGAAAACCTAAATTCTAAGAACGCAAATATTAAAAAAAAAAAAAAGTCATAAAGGAGCTATTTTTACTGATATTTCGTCTAGATTTCTCTAATAAGGCGTAATAATTTTATAAAAAATATAGTAGAGATTACAGGCAAAACGTCAAGAGGAAGACCAAGAACACCTATAATGAATATACGATCACTTGAACTTCGGTCAAATCAACAGGACACATTGCCTTTAGTGAATAAAAAACTTCGTGTAGATTGCGCTCTAGACACATCTTCGAAAAATAAATTCGATCGCGTTGTTAGCATTTAAATTTTCCAGCTTCTTAATAAATTTTACTCTTTTACTGTAAAAAAAAAATCTTTCTATCTACCGGTTGTTTAATTATTTTAAATACCAGTCGAAACGAATTACGTTATAAATAGTTTTTATCTATGAAATACTTAACAAATACTTCGTCTTCTGTACAAATTGATCAGACTCAATTACAATAACGCACGAACAATGACGTTATCATCAAATAAAAACAAGAAGGTGCAAATACTAACGTTAGATCATCACATTCAGACAGAAAAAAAATTATTATGAGATACTGAAAATATTTAATATTAAAGTACCAAATGTGATTTACAAATTGCTAAGCATTTTAACCGAATTATTGTTCGGAAACATGGAAAATATCGAAAACGGTAATTTTAATAAACCTATATGTGAATTAAGCTCATATAGAATCTATGCTATCAAACATACATAAAATACAGTGAAACCTCTCTAAACGGACACCCCTCTATAACGAACAGCCGTCTTAAAGAATACATTGTTCAGGTGCCGTTGTAGAAAGTGTGAATAATAATGCAATATGACCTCTCTATAACGGACGTTTTCTGTAACGGACGCGAACAATAATTTCGAATCCCGTAGTTCTTTAACGAACATGTAACTTCCTCTGACTAAAAATGATCATAAATTTTTCAAAGTTCAGCAGAATGCATTCAAAGTTCATACCTGTACATCTTAGGAACAAATCTCTGCTATTAGGAACTGCTTCTCGAAGGAAAGGAGTACACAGGAGGGAGAACACAATAAATTGACTGCTTCAAATGGAATGAGTGAACTCGTGATACCTCTTTCATTCGATGACTTGAGTCAAATTAACGAAAAAAACTGAGTGCACATCAGAAGACATAGCTGACATTTTGAAATGATTCAAGCAGAAAAAAAAAAACTTCCACAGACGACGATGAAATCGAAATAATGCCTTCATCAAGTTGGAAACTTACGCGGAAGCGCTGCAGGCACTTTCGACTTCGTGAGTTTTATTCGTGAAAAGGTGGCGAATAGGAATGACATGTGAGCTGATCATAAATCACGAACTGGAAATGGTGAAATCCAAGTTAAACAACAAACAAAAATTACTTTAAAAAAAAAAAAATTAACGGTTTCCTACATGCATAAAATACGTAAATACATATAAGTTTTACATTAAGTACATCGTGTACATTATGATTCATTTTCAGCGGATTTTTAAGTAAAATTTTCCTTATAAATATTGTCCATAACTTCGTTATATACTCGCTTACAACAGAACTCTATGCAGTGCGAATTTTTTTTAAAACCCCTCTATAGCGGACAACCCCTGTACAACAGATATTTCCTTTGGTCCCACCACGGGTGTTCGTTATACAGGATTTCACTATATTTGAAAAAAGTGTACTCCAAAAATTTAAAAAAAAAAAAATTAAATTAATAACGATAAATCAACGTGGCGGATTAGAAAATAAATCAGCAGAATTAGCAGTGTTTTAGTGCAAATGACTAAAAAGTATGAAAATAAGGGATACAATGTAGCAGTTGTAACTCTGAATATTACTAAAGCGTTCGATAGTTTGAATCTAAACAAATTAACGTTATTGTCGGAAAATTTATGCATCGATCGTAATTTACTAAACGCGTTAAATCATTATTTTTATAAGAGATACACATTAGTAAATAATATGTTAAAAAAACACCCGATAGTGACAGAAATATTGCAAGGGTATTAATTTTAAATAATTTACAAAATTAAGTTATCGGAGAATGTAAACATCATACGTTTGTAGATGACGTAATCATAACACATAAAAGCGAAGTAAATATGGAAAGAAACATATGTATTACATACAAAGAAATTGAACAATTTTTAAATGAATATAAATTAAATATTATGTTCAAATCAAATTAGTTATTCAATAGAAAATTCCAAAAGAAAAAAACTGTTACAGTATGATATTGATTCAAATTGCGCAACAAGTATAAAGTATTTGGGGATAATAATTGATAACAACCTAAAATTTAGAAATAAGGAAACATATCAATTTATTTTTAATGAAAAATAATATTTAAACGGGACACGAATTTAATCAAGTAGGATATATTAATAAAAAATTTATATACGAAAGTAAACAAATCAACGTTAAACAGTTATACTAAGTCAACATTATATTTTACAATACTTATCAAAGAATGTGAAATCAATATAGTGGGTTAGCGTACGAATATTAAGTGAAATCATTATATTAATAATTCCATTTGGATTACAGAGGGGGGGTTTAGTGGGTAAAAACCCCACACACTGATTTTGGTCCCCCCTAATAAAAACAAAAACTAAAATATTTTTCATCATCAGTGTCTTTTGAACATGTTTCCCTCCCGCTTTAAAAAAAAAAAACAGTGAAAGACTTAAAAACAAATATTTCACGCCAGATAGAAACAGGTAATTGTAATTTGGCAGACACGAAGGGTGCAATATTAAAGGGATCGTGTTAGATTTTACTATGAAAGAGTTAGTAAGACATCGATTTAACGAATTCAAAATTTAACTACAGAAGAAAAATAGACAAAAATTATAATTTATTATATTATTGAAAATTTTATTTTGAAAATGTAATTTAAGATACAACTAATAGTATATATAGAGAATTAATTATTAAACGTTTGTTAACCTGTTCTATTACAGTGTATTAAGATTAACATATTGTATTATTGTCGTCATTATCATTGTAATTGCAAATGGAGTTTGAAGTGGTATAAAACTTAATTGGATTGTAGCGTTAAATTTCATGCTATAAAATGTATTTTATTAATAAATATATTCATGTCAACAAAAAAAATATGACGTCGTATAACACAACTACGTGCGCTGAATTCCGTCTGGAAATATTTAAAATTTTATAACTAATTTACAATTAACGCGCTATTTTCACTGTTCTTTAACGATATAAAAATACCGTCCGGTCATTCCTCCGTAAATAGAACAGCGTCGCTCACCACGTAGCCGTGACTATTTTCTACATATCGATAATTAAGTTCAATTCAATACTGTCGATAAATAATACAGACTACTTTATAATAAAAAAGTAGGTCGCTACTTAATCGATGACGCAACAGAACTGCCTCTTAATTCGATCGGATGCTATTATATAATCTATCACTAGCAACATCCAAAAAGTTTTTATATGCAGATGATTTGGCGCTAACTAATCGAAATAATAAAATGGAAATTACAGAAAAAGTCCTGGAAGAAGATATAGAAGTCCTGTCACAATTATTCAAGAAATGGAGACTAAAATTAAATAAGCAAAAAACAATGGTGCTTCTATTTAGCCACCAATCTCGCAAAAAAAAAAAATAAAAATTAACGTAACAGCTGATGACTATAAATTGCGCTATGAAGAAACTCCAAAATACATGGGTATTACGTTGGACAGACAACTCACCTACCGAAAACATATTGAAAACATGATCGCAAAAATACAAAGAGCAAATATCATACATAAACTCGTAGGAACATGATGGGCAGCCTCCACACTAACTCTAAGGACGTCAGCTTTATCCTTAGTATACTCTGTGGCGCAGTACGCAGTTCCAGCATTGCTCAACAGCGCCAAAGCTCAACTAAGTGATGAGAACTATAACTGGTACTGTAAAGGAAACTCCGGTCGCATGGCTACCAGTTCTGAGTAGTATATTGTCGCCGGATATCCAAAGAAAGAAGGCTGCAGTAAAAGAATGGATGAAATATAATAACAACGAAGCCCTTACGATACATCTAGACAAGGAAACCGGCGCATAAATTCGCGGCTCAACTAATTTCCGAAAAATTCCACAAAATTCAGTCTTGGACACACAGCTGGTCTGATGACAATTCAGACAAACGTAAACTCATCAAAAACCCAAGCCTCGAATCACCAGGATTTGATCTATCGAGAAATTTGTGGACTAGACTAAATCGCATTAGGACGGAACGTGGAAGATGTGGGAAAATTTTGCACAAATGGGGATATCAAGAACAACGCAACATGCGACTGCGGAGATAAAGACCAAACAGCCAATCATATACTAATGGAATGTCAAATGCGAACATTAAATAACGGTTGGAGAGAGATCGCGGAGCTAACTGATCAAGCAAAAGAATGAATCGAGAAACTAGATATTAATCTGTAGAATTAATTAAGTAACAAATAGCTTTTAATTGTACCCGGAAACATACGAATAAATAAATAAATTCCATCGGATAATTCGATGAATAAAAAACTAGTACTAAGGAAAGATTCTTACAGACATCGATTTCGACTTTTGATGAATTAAAACGTACTTCGAATTTCGATATTTACGAAATTTAAAATATTAAACGGATTTCGAAATGAGAATATATTACGAAATTTGACTGGTCTACATAATAAACCTTAAAAATAAAAAGAGAATGACAATTAGTGTTGATGCATCGGAGAGTAGTGATTTTATGAATTAACAAAACAAAATAAAAACAATGTTAATCAAAATTTATTTTATTTTAGCAGAGCTTTTCGACTTTAACGTCATTTTCAAGCTTAAAAATGACGTAACTGTCAAAAAGCTTTGC
This sequence comes from Coronaproctus castanopsis, assembly GCA_032883995.1. Classification (NCBI taxonomy): domain Eukaryota; kingdom Metazoa; phylum Arthropoda; class Insecta; order Hemiptera; family Monophlebidae; genus Coronaproctus; species Coronaproctus castanopsis. Next base: position 61,883,892 of record CM065053.1, read on the forward strand.
ATACATAAAATAAATTTTATAGTGAATTGTTTTTACTTTGTTTTGTTAATAGCAATTAGCATTATGAGAAGGTAAATTATTTTATCAATAATGCCTGCGATAGACAGGTGAGATGGAAATAATATGGGCGATCTGAAAAATACCAATTACGAATACATAAAGGGTAATATTTTACGATAGTTAATTTTAATCGAAATACAAAACTACAATCAACGATCGGCATACGTATAAATAGAAAATTCATATACGAGGGGAAAAAAACGAGTTAGCGTGAAACAGTTAAAAGTTATAAAAAATAAAGAAATTATTTATCAAATCGTGTTGAATACATAAAACGGATTAACGTATCGATATTTACATAATTTCAATGAATAATAATCGTTCTGTTACTTATTTCCCTAAGGAATGAAAAATAGCAAAAATTAATGTCCTACCTAAACCGGGAAAGGATGGGAGTAATATAGATAAAGACGAATAAACTTGTTCAGTAACTTAAATAAAGTAACTGAGAAAGTTACACCATTTTGCCTGCAAAATTTGTCAACATCGCGCAGTATTATAACAGACGATCAATTTGGATTCAGAGACCTAAACATTCAACAGTGCATAGTGACAATTTCAACTTCGAGAAACATACTGGAATTGAATTAATTTACACTGAAAAATCATTATAGCATGGCATAACGGAGTATTATGTAAAATGATTAAATTTCAATTTCCAATACTATATACTAAATTAATACAGTCGTACCTAAGCAACATAAAATTCCGTAACAACTATGAAATATCTTCTAGAAAACATCGAACTATAGTTGTACCATAATTGGGCTATATTTATTTCTAATACTTCACTTCCCAACATACCTTTTGTCGAAACTGCATTATATGCCGATGATCTAGCATTATACTGTTCTTCACAAAAAAGTTAGCACCATTCATAATCGATTGTAAAAAGCGCTAAATACTATTTTTAAATATTATAGAAGATGGAAATTGTAACTAAATGCGTATAAATCCGAATCAATTATTTTTATTAGAAGACGTCCACTACCTCCGCCTGAAATAAATATCAATTCCAAACAAATCCCATAATCAAAATAAGTTCGTTATTTAGGTCTTGTCAAACGATTAATATTTAATGAACATATTAAATACGCGATAGGCGAAGCCCGAAAAGCAATGCACTCACTTTTTCCAATATTTAACAGAAAATGCCTTACTAAATTGAATACAAAATTGCTGTAATGTTATTCGTCCAACATTAACTTATGTCGTGTATGGTCTGCTATCTCTAATAGTACGTATAAAAAGTTTCAGATAGTCCAAAATTATTAATTATATTAAACGCTACCGGTAATACGAAAATTTCATATTTATACGAGTAAGCTTCCGTTTATTCATCTATTAACAAAATTTCCAAAAATTTATTTGACAATTGTTCTATCCATAGCAATAAATTAATATCAGTTATCGGTAACCATGGCACATCTCCGTGCACGATACACAAAGTATAAGTAGAATTAAGCGTAGATTTTTATCAAAATTATTTTCTTATTTCTAGTAAAGTTACTATTATTTTATTATGTGATATATTAATAAGTATCTATTGAACTTGTAATTATCTGATTTATAGGTTAAGTATTTTTAATTTTATTTTCTCTCATTTTTGCAGGTTTTTTTAATTTATCCGGTTTTTCCTCTATTCTTTTTGATCGCGTTTATACGAAATATTAAAAATATTAAGTTAAAATAACTATTTGCCAAGGTTAGAAGTGGTACATGGATAATAATTTTTGTAAAAAATAGATTAAGTAATGAAATAAAGGCCCTCTTCTTCTAATTTATATAATGCGGAATTTATTATTAGTCACGGCAAATTTTAAAAAATTACTAAGACGTTTTGGCATAAAAACTGCAGAGCGCGTAATTCTGCGGTTTACAATATCTTACGAGGATGTAATTGCAGAAGACTAGTATTAAATTGTAACAGAACGAATTTAATAAGTTAGCCATGAAGAAATAAGAAATAGGAAAAATTATAACATATTAAGAACATTAATTTCATTTAGATATTATCATTTAGTATATAAAATTATCGATATCGGAGAATGTAAATAAAAGATTGCAAATGGAGTTTTAAATAAATAAACTGATACCTTATACTTGCGAGGGAAGAAAAATTTTAAGTTGAATTTTTTGGCTTAAATATCAATTAAATCCATTGTCCTACGAATACACACATACATTTCTTATTACAATTCTATCCTAATTTCACATCGCTATAATTATTCTATATTCGAACTATAATATAAATAAACAAACTTAAAAGGCATTTGTGATTTTATAAATTTATTTTCTTAACTATAGGTCAGTTTCAAAATTAATTCATTCCAAGGAAAATGTTTATATTATTTCTTTTATTTATTCTTAATATTTCCGTGTCATCTACGAATTAGCTCGCGTTGTTAGCGCTTCATTCCGTATCTATTTATATTTTTATATTTTTTCAAGACGTATCTTCTTTTTATTTCGTTTAATAAAATTCACCATATCTCATTAACTTACCAATATATATATATTACATTTATCCCATATACAAGATACTGCGTATATACACGCCAAAAATTTCTACAACAGATGCATCAGTAGTCTACTTACCTCTGTCGGAACAATAATAAACTATAATTATGGATCCTTATCGTTAAGCCAGAAAAAATGCAAACATAGAAGACGACGCGAAATACGCTTTATTAGAATATATGCTTTAATATACTAGTTGATATAAGCTATCTACAATTTTATTCTTAACAAATTATTTCTAAGGTATGTCTTGGTAGGCGAGTTTTTTTTTTATGTTTTTAACGCAATTTAATGTTAATTCTTAATTTTTTATTTCTATTAATAATCTTATTATATATATATATGTAGTTCTGGTACGAGAGGTAACACTACTCGGTACAAAATACATAATCTGCATTAATGTATACGTATTATTTGATTAATATTCTAATCCAAGTAACACTGCACGGATTCAGTTAACTACATCTTCTGACGTTATTATCCGAGTACGAACGCTCTTCAGCAATCACCCGTACTTCGTGCGTATCTATATGATATTACACATTTGCGTCGAAACAAAATGCGAGTAAAATAATATTTCATGTATACAAATTTTTTTTTTCAATATTTATATTCGAATTATACGTCACGTATTGCACTTTTAACTATTGGAATAAACAAGAGATGTACGGATAAAACTTTCTTTTAAGTGCTAAAAACGGGTTACAGCACACGATTACATAATGATGATTACGTATATTATTATTATTGTTATTAATCTAAATTACGTGCCGTGTGCAGTAACTAAGGCTGGAGACACGAAGGAATGGAAGTTAAATCAAAAGCATAGAAACGAGACATGCGTGAAAACATGTTTAGGTTAGTTAGAGAGGAATATTCACCATTGAAGAGAAAAGGTTGAAGTGAGGAGTACAAAATGATACATCAATGAGGATATAGAAGACGGAAAGCGTGACCGCTACACACGATGCACTGAGGAGCCGGAGTTGTGTTGACCAGGTATAAATGGGTGAGTCTTGTATAACCCACCCGTAGTCTGCTGAGGACAACGTCAATGGAATTCTTGATTTCACGAAGTTTATTTAAAGAGGAAGTCGACAGCAAAAAGTTTTGTTTACACATCTGAACCTAGGACGTTTGGGATCGGCAACAATGAATGTAGCAGGCCTGCACTATCAGCCAGATCATTCCTTGAAATCTCGACATGAGCCGGAATCCAGAGGAACAAGACTAATTGACTCGGTTTGACTAATAACAGCCGTGTCACTTTTCTCGCTATAGGATGCTGATCGTTGCTGAATACATCGAATAAGGGGTTGCGAGGTGAGAAAGAGTCGGAACAAACAATCGATGAGTGTTGTATGTGAGAGCTTATTATGAAGTCCATGATGAGGTTATCGGCTGAAAACGGTGTAGGAAAATTACTGAGGAAGAGAATACCGTATAATGACGACATTGTTCATGACTACAAAGCAGCCATATATATATATATATATATATATATATATATATATATATATATATATATATATATATATATATATATATATATAATCTATAAAACATTTTCGGTTTTATAAAGATATATTTTGATAACACCAGCGGGTAAATGAACTTTAATTTCATTACAGTAGCATGACGATTTCAATAACATTTCTAATTTATACTTTAAGAGAATAGAAAAAAAGTTTACCCAAATATAACTGATCTATATGATAATGCGAACAGCGGAGACATTCCTGTCATCTAATGGTGGGATTAGGATTCTTCATAATTTCAGTATTGTAATTGTGGGTGATTCAAATATTCATCAATTTGACGTTAACGCAGAGTAATACAAATATTTAGGTCGATCGAATTTATTAAAACATAACTACCTATAGATACACTGCATTTTATCAGTACTCTTTCACACATATATTATAATTCACTCATTTAATTAAATATAGCCGCCGATTCCTAAAACAAAAACCTATTAATGTTTTCCTCACTTTAAAAATACTTATTTTAATCAACACAATAGGTATTATCGTGATTTTCTAAATGAATTATTTAATTATACATAAGTGTATGATATTTTCCTCATTTTTTTTTCTTCATTCTCACATGCTTCCTACACTACCTTATTCACGGTGTATATATATATATATATATATATATATATATATATATATATATAAATGAATATATACAAATAATAAACACAAAAACGCGCAGTATACATACAGCATTACACATTTATATACATAAAAGTCTACAAATTACTATGACTTCTAGTAGTGGAATTGTTTCTTATTTCAGAATTTTTTCACATTGACTAAGTCAATATATTGTTGAACAATTGTTTTAAAAACATATATATAAGTGAACGTTACATAGCCGAACGGAGTAATGTTACCTTCCATACCAGAACTATATATATAATAAGATCATTAACAAAAATAAACGTTTATATTAAAGAGCATTAAATTACAGTTAACAAAGACGTATAATCCGTTATATATAAACTTATACATATACGCGTAGATATATAGATAAGTAATATAGAGAAAAAAATTGTTACAGATAAAATTGTAGATAGCGTATATCAACGAGAACCACATAAAATTTTTTACTTTTTTGTACAAATCCTTTGGTTCCACATTCCCCGCGTGGGATTGGATTTCTTTACATATATTGTTAATGTACATATTTTTATCATTTTTGCAACTTTTTGAAAATTGTCGATTTATTAATTTTGTTATATCTGCGTTGTACTTTCCATTTTCCTTCATTTCTCTTCGATTGTTAATAAGTTTCATAGTTTCTTCAGACAGCCATGGTTTTTTTTTAATGACTGCTGGTTTTGTCTTTGTTTTCTTATGTGTCTTCTTTTCATTTTCTCTCAACTGCGTTCGTTATTGCTCTTGTTTCCAATGCCGTTACAAAAGCCTTCGGATCACTGATCACCAATCTCTGTGTTCGCTGCTGCTTCCTAGCAACTTTCAGTTTTCCCTGTATTTCCATTATTATTAATCTGTGGTCAGAACCGTACTCAGCTCCAAGTTGAACAATAACATTCTTACAGCATGACTTCCATCGGTTTGAGATCATGAAATAATCAATCTGATTTCTATACTGGCCTCCAGGGGAGATTCATGTGTTCAACCTTCTATGGTGATGTTGGAAAATCGTATTCAACATCATCAGTTTATTTTCAATTGAAAATTCTATGAGGCGCTCACCACTTTCATTATGTGTTTCCACTCCAAATTTTCCAACTACATGTTTTAAATGTCTGTCTGCACATGTTGCTCCAACCTTTACGTTTAGATCGCCCATCACAATTACCATTTCATTTTTCGGTTTCTATTGATTTCTTCTTGAACATCGGTATGGAACTGTTCTACCTTCTCATCATCCGAAAGATTTTTTGGTGCACACACCTGTATTAAATTGACTACTATTGATCTTGTATTATTATATATATATTGCGTATGTATTTTGCACGTCGAAATGTTAGTTAAAGCGAAACAAATTTAATATATTTAAAATATTGCATAAAAAGATATTGTTTATCGTGAAAATGAACCGTTCATCGAGTAATTCGATTGGAAGATGAAAATAATTTATCGCCAACAACAAAAGTGATAACGGTGATAATTTATTCTAAATTGAGAACATCCCTATTAACGAAAACTCTTAAACAAATGTCTATCAAACGAACTGTAATTTACGTTTCTAGCGATAAATTAGCGTTGAAAAATGCGACTTTAATAAGGAAATCAAAATAACGCGTAGTTTTAAATTATTTCAGCAGGATTCATAATAACTGCTTTTATAGCGTGCAGCTTGAAAGTTTCAAAAACAACCAAAATATACCATTAACATGCATAAATTTTAGCACTTTAATAGAAAGTCAGTATAAATGTAGTAATTTAGTAATTATCTGCATGGACAACGTGGATGAATATATATAACTTATTATTTTTTCTTTTTAAAATCGTCAGTAATCTACGTGCAATTAAAAAACAATTAGGTACGTAATATTGACGTAATTAATTCGAATAAGACCTAAATAGAAATAATAATTAAAGGCAGTTACATTTCAAATTTTACTACGGAAGAATAATTAATAAATACCGAAAAAAGTAATATCGCGGGGGGGGAACTAGATTCGAATCGATTCCGGAGTTAATCGATTCATTTTTGTAAAAAATCGATTCGTCAAAGTGAATGAATTGATTGATCGAGTTGATAGACGATAATGAATACCGATAAATGAGCGAAGCACATCAGTTGACAGACACCAGACCGTCGTCGTCGTTCTACGTTTGAGAAACCGATGAGTCGCACAATTGGTTAAAAAATATTTGTGCATTTCAGGCACATTTGTGCCATAAGAGAGAGGGGGTCCTCATCGGCAGGAAACATTCTCACCAGCAACCTCTCCTGCCTTTCGCCCAATAAAGCTAAAAATTGATATTTCTTTATCGAAATTTAAAATAATTATTAAAATGTTGCTTTTTTATTTTTTTCGTATTTTAAATTTTAATATGTTGAATAGTAAAATAAACTAACCATTTTTTTAAGTATAAAATTTTGTTTATTTAAGTTTTAAAAAAAGAAACCCAGTTTATAAAATTAAAAAAACTGCATGAATTTGAATTCCAGTCGATCTCGGCGATTCCGAGTCGATTCCAAAAATTAATCGATTCTAAGTGGAATCGATTCGACTTGAGTAGATCAACTTTCGTGTCGAATCGATTTCCGGAATCGGTTAATTGATAACATTTTCGGGAATCGGCAGCACTAGGAAACACTATGAATCACGAAGCTAATTATGTAAAACTATTAATTAATCTAAACAAAAATTACACACTTCGTTAGTGAGAGCCATTTCGTGCAACATAATTATTATTATTAAAATTATTTATTAATATTATCCGCTTTATTATCGGTTATTATTATAAATTATTATTACTAATTAAAAATAATTATTACTATTATCCGCTATCTTTGTCACTTATTATTATAAATTATTATTAATCATCGTTTAGTATTATCTATTATTTATTTATTGGTTAACGGAACAAATTATCGTCATTACTACGTCAAAGTCTGGCGCAAGCGAAACGAGTTTGACGTTTGTTGACCGGGAAATAAAAAGTTATTGTTTTAATATTCGACGAACAGTTAAACTACTACCGGTCACATGGGACTTCTGGCACCAGCGGTAACTAGTAAAATTACATGGAGTTGTCAGGTGACGGCAACCCGTGGACCGATTACCAAGTAGGGTGATTGACGACAATAATAAAATCATATATGCGTATACAACTCATTTTTTTTCATCCTCCCTCTTTCTCTTTCCTACATATATATATATATATATATATATATATATATATACAAGTATATAGCTTAATTATTAATAATTCACGCTTTGTCTTTACTATTGACGCAAATTTAACTACCGCGCCCATCATATAAGACGTTCCCTAATGCTTTCGTATTCGATGATATGCCATCAGCATCGTCAATAAGGCAATTACGTACCTATATAGTTGATTTCATAAAATTTGTGATAACAACGCCTTTGACATTAACCGTTTCTTAAAATCGCAATACACACGTATATAATATACACAAACTATATATTATATATAAACATAAATGTATAAAACAGAATACAAATACACACACACACATATTTACATGTACGCGATATGTATACGATGTAGTTGATCATATTTATTTGTACCTTCATTAACCGACCTGTATAAACCTTAGAGTTACGTTCATTTTATATCAAAGCTTAAAACGCACACGATGATTTAAATGAATTTTTAAAATTGTTCATTTCTTTTTACGAGTGCCATAATTTTCTTAATATTGCGAGCTGTTTTTATCAAATTCGCAATTTATTTTTCTTATTTCCGACTACGAAAACCGACTCAACCGAAAAGGTATCCTTAATATCCACGTGATAATAACTGAAATTATCTTGTATTTTTTAATATCGTCCTAAATTTATAACGTTTTTATTTAATGCACCGACTACCAGTCCTTATCTATCTTTTGAATATCGGTCTTCCATCACCGTGAACAAGTGTGATCGACCCTTTTCTCTTCAATTCATTGATGTCATTTAGTTGATCTGGCCGTCTACCTGTTGTCATTCAATCTAGCTATGTGCTCTGTCCATCTCCATTAGGGTTTTAAAATTCCTCCGACAACGTCTTTTATTTCGGGCCTCCTCCTTATTTCAGATATTTTTACCTTATCCTGTAAAGTTATCCTTAACATTCTCCTCTTAATTTTGCTTTGTGTTCAATTAATTTGTTTCAAGTTGGCTTTAGTTGTACTCTACACTTCTGCAGCGTATATCATTACTGACAGGACGCATCGATTAAACACCTTTCATTTTATAATACATAGGTATTTGCTTTTTTATAAAGACATTTCAGCCGGCAAATCCGGTGTATTATAAAATATTATTTTTACATATATAAAACAAATAGCGTTTCCAACGTTTTTTTACATTTTTTCTACAAATCTGTTTAACCCGACATCGCGCTGTTAAATCTGAAAACGTCATCACGCGATTGTGAACTTTTCGCTTTATAACAATTGAACTTTTGTAACGTTTTTAGAATATTTATTTTATTGAAATGACAGTAATGATATTGAACAGAATAAACGAAAAAATATTTATCTTCCTACAGTAGATAAAAAGTGATCATTAGTAATATTTAAAAAAATAAAACTGAAGCTGTAAGATAAAAATAAGAATATAAATTCCTGGCCATTATTTTCATTAATTTTCATCTTTACCGTATTCTTCTTGCGTACCTTATGAACATAAAATAATTATCCATAGATCCCCTCTCGACAATGGATTGCATAAGCTGTTTTACCATTATCAACATTATTTTGAAAGGATTGTTTTAAGTTGTTTAATCACCAAATTTGCTGTATAAAAATAAATGCATCGCATAATTAATAAATTTTGATTCTATATTCGTTGGCCTTGTTTGCTATATATTGCCCAAATTTGCATTTACCCCGAAAAACACATAACATTTCATCGATAATTGCGTACATACCAGCGCTATAACGAGTTGTAGACAAATTCATTGAAATTTCCCCGAACATCCGCTAAACTGTTGTCCAGTTTCTCCCTTCCAATTCTAGTTTTCTCGTAGTCAAAACGAATTGTTTGGATCACAGTATGAAACGTTGTTTTGTCATAATTAATCGAAAAATTTCATCGTTCACTTAGGAAAACGTCTACAATTACCTACATAGTACAGGATCGAACTGAAACTGAAATAAGTATTTGACAGTGACATTCCATCTTCATTACTTCCTCAGTAACTTACCTAAATGTAGCAATGTGACCTAAACGCTATCAAATACAATCAAATTCGCTTTAACCCACTTAACACTTACTAAGAAAAATATGGAGTCTACAATGTACAGGAAGTTTAAAAGTGATAAATAACACTGTTTCCTCTCAAATCATCCATTCAAACGTTAATTCGCGCATTCGTAGAATGGTCGTTACTATACTGTAACTTCCTATATATATATATATATTTTTTTTTTTTAAGTCAATAGGTATTATTTAATTCATAAAATATAAAAGCAATATTTTTCAGTAATATCGATAACTTGTGCTCATTTTTATTCTCTCGGTTAAAATTTACAGAAGCGTTTTATTTAGCGTCGATTTACTTTAGTGATTTATAATTTATTATTTTTACTTTTTTGGGAGGATGGGTTACAAGAAAACCAAACACTCACTCCCGGCTGAAAAACGAGCATGTGTTTCATTCCTTTGACAGCCTATTTTTGAAATACACTCGACAAAGAACTCATCACATACTTTAACGCACTATTAATTTTGTCCTGTCTCTACATACGAGATTCACCTACATTAACGTGTAAGTGCACAGGTTTCATGCTGCTTTATTCACAAATTCTTTAATATACCTGCTACATAAACCGGGTCTAATTTTTATTTAATCAATTGTTTAGATATTATCCTTTCTGTCTTCTTTTATTCTTTTTTCCCTAATTAGCTCTCTTCAATCCTATCCGAACTTATGATATGACCAAAGAATTTCAGCATGTTTCTTTATATTCATGGAAGCAACCGTTCATCATACTCCATATTTAGTTCCCTTAGAATTTATACATTGCTTCCTTTCGTTACCCTTGGATTTGTAACATTCCGCGATAGCGCGTTATTTCAAAAGCATCTAAGCGTTTTTGATCGGCGTTATTTATAATTCGGCGCCGTGTGTTGTGATAGGAAGAACCAACGTTGGAATTAATTTCTTTTTTGTTTTTTGGTAATGCGATAGTTTTTGCAAATTCTAGTAAGTCTGAGAAGTTTCTTTTAATTTCTTCTTCACACCGACCTATATTTGTTGTTAGCATGTCCAGATATACCACTTTTTCCTTTTCATCTATAACACTGATGATTTTGAATGACCGAGTAGTATTTTTTATCTATCTATTACTATTAGAAATCGTTTTTAATCTACTGAGTAATCAACGCGTCCCTTTATTGAATTTTTTTCTTTTCCCAACAGTTTCACGATTCCATGTTCGGATTTTGCTATAAGTATTGTATCATCGGCGTAACGAAGATTTGAAAAAGTTCTGCCACAAATTGTGATTCTATCTTTCCCTCTGTCGATTTCCTGATTATTCGTTCCCCCACAAATATTGAAAAGAGGCGGGAGATAGAGCAATCAAGTCTGATATATTTTCCATTACGAAAGTGTCTCGACATTGTATCTTCCACGGTATACAAAGCTTTATTATTTAAAATTTGATTAACGGTATAATGGCACCGTTGTTACCTTCAATACATACTATAACATAGCCACCTTGATATAATCAAAAGCTTTCGACTATTATATCGTCCGTAGATCTCACATTACCGAAAAAAGTTAAACGCCTTATTTCCACCCTCACACAGAAAAATTCAGTAGGCCACGATTAAATCAGCAAAAAAATTATAAAAATTAAATTCTTTTAATTCATGCATACGTCTATGCTATTATCCTATGTCGTGGATAGTATCAGTCACGGAACCTCTAGCAAAATCTGGAAAGGATGCCTCTTTGGTTCAGAATGTTCGACCAGCGCGTTTACACAGTAATATAAGTAAGATTTTTGAAAAAATACTCCTAGTTAGACTAAAAGCTTTCAGCGAGAGGAAATCTCTCGTATCTGACTCGTAATTTAGTTTTCGACAAAAAATTAAGTACAACAAATATATAGGACCAAATTATTGATAACTTTAACCAGAATAAAGATTCTGGTGTATTTTTGATGGACGTAGAAAAAGCGTTTGACACAACATGGCATGAAGGAATTATATGCAAGTTAATTAAATATAATTTACATCCATATCTTGTATTTACTATAAATCATACTTAATGAATAGAAAATTCTATGTGAAAATAAAAAATTCATCTGGCATACCGTATATTAATGCTGGGATACCACAAAGGAGTACTTTAGGTCCATTCCTTCTTATTATAGATATATGAATTATATACCGACAATATCGGGAGTAGATATAAATCTATATGCTTATTATCATCTTATAGATTAGGTACAATAAGTAACAGATTATGAAAAGCAATAGGTAAAATATCCAAATTTTTCTATAAATAAAAGATCAAAGTTAATGATGAGAAAACTGAGTCAATAATTTTTAATAGGCGTAGGCCTTCATTAAATCATTTCGTTAAAATTAAAAACGTTCATTTCGACTGGAAAGAACATGTAAAGCATGTAGGTGCCATCATGGATATACGACTTACATTTACCAAACATATTAATGATTGTTTAAATAGAGCAATACAAAAAATGGGTTGTCTATTTCCTATATTTAACAAGAAGTCCGCATTATCTAAGCAAAAAAAAATTTTTTTTTTTAAAGTAATTTTACCGAAATTATTACCGAAATTACTTTATACCTATCCAGTCTGGTATTATACTAGCAGAAGCAATATAAACCAGGTGCAAAGATTTCAAAACCATTGCCTTCGAATAATACTGAATAAACCCGGATTTACTTCGATCAAGTTTTCACATATGTTAAAATTCCCTTATGCACAGGAAATGATTAAAGATATACCGGAATTTTTTTTTGACATTTGCAGATATTCGGATATTTCAATAGTAAATTCTATAGGTGATTATGATTACCAATCTTTACAACACATGTATAAAGGATATAAGCACAGGCGTATAAAACATGTCCTTTTCCAGTAAGCCAGCTATAAAACTTAGTTATAATGTCAACAAATAAACTAAAATTTAATTTTGATAAAAAAAGTGTGTATAAACTCTTATTTTTATAAAGCAGGTTTTTTGTATTTTAAACTTTTCCTGCAATTTACATATAATTTCTTTCAATATAAATATTATTGATTATATTTTAACCAATGTGTTTTCTGGAGGGAATAGTTATTAACATTCGGTACGAAAATATTTGTATTTTTTGTATTGTACTTTGTATATCGTACAAGTGTTACGAACATCGCTATCTTAAACATCGTTTACATTAATTTGTTAATGTATTATTGTTATTTAATAATTTTATGACGTGCTACTATTTAGAATTATTATTTGGTTATTTCGTCAGTGAGATTTTATGACATACCTTGTTGGATGGTGCAGGTATTTTTTTCGGTCATTTTTCTTGCGGAAAAAGAATACTTTTTTGATACCAATAAATGTTATATATGAATGCATTATAAAAACTCAAACATTTTAATCGTATGTCACGATAGGTATAAATAATATATTAACTATTATATATATATAATATATATATATATATATAAAATCAAAATTTTAGTCGTAAAGATTTCGTAATTATAAGCTGTACATCTGATGTATGTCACTATTGATCTGTTGTGAACAAGTAGAACACATTCTTAGAAACTTTTACCTACATATAAATACACACACACACACACACACACACACACACATATATATATATATATATATATATATATATATATATACATAATATGAACAATTAATGAAATTAGATAAAAATTTAAATCATGTGTCGTTTTTTTTTGACAATATTATATCTATGACGATACATGGTGAAAATTTTTGCTTAATTTTAATACATGCTTATACATATATATATATATATATATATATATATATATATATATATATGTGTGTGTGTGTGTATATATAAACGTTCTGAGATTGTGTTCAACTAGCTCACAACAAATCAATGGTACATCTTATTCATAATACGGACAGCTCATGATCAGGATATCTTTACAAGAGTTTTACGACTATATAATGATACCGCCAATACACGGCTAAAATATTTGTATAATTTTGGCACGTGCTTATATATATATTATGGCGTGTTAATAACTAACGGGTATTGTAGAAATTTATTATAAATAAGAAAATAAAAGTAAATAAAATAAGTTTTGGAAAATAATACAGGTTAGCCAAGGTTATAGGCTCTTGCGAGGCGTATTAGTATAGATATATATATCGGTATTATCCGCCTATTAAGTTACAAGTAGAACATAATAGTAATGATAAATCCCAGATTAACGGAGAAATTTCAGGAAACAAGTCGCACGTGGAACCAGCAACCGATAATCACGTTTTATGTATATATATGTATATGTATGTATAAGATACACGTGTCGTATAAAGATAAGCGAATATGATTAATATTATAATCGGTATCATTGTTAGGAAGAGATCGTACCTTCTTTGGAAAGGTTGTAAATCAATCGAACTGCTGTCCGTTAAGAGATCGAACGGAATAATAAAGAGAATAATTGCTTGTTTTAATTATAATAATTATCACATAGTACATTCGTCCGCGATCAAATAAAATAAAAATAATGAATTAAATTTGAAATAGTACAAAATAATTCCGAATAGTTGAATACTATCTTACTGCGGAGATACAACGAGCGGAATATCGGATAAGCCACCACGATTTGAAAGCCGCCATCGATCTCACCGGTGGTACCACCAGGTTACGTTATTTTATATTTTATATTTTCTTTTTACGTCTTAATGAATTTTATGTATATATTTTGTGAATTATGTTATATGGAAATGTGAATAATTGTTAGTAAATTTGTAAAATTAAAATAACCATCATAATAATTAAAATAAATAGTACTAAATTCGTAATGTACGCTAGTCATTCCGTAGGGAAATTTGTTAGTTGTTGTCTCCACGTCAAGGAACTTAGTTTCCGGTGAATAAAATAAATAAATAAATATTTTTTTTGCACAGTATTCTGTGCTGGCGACTGCGGCATTTCTTATTTAGCTTTATCTGATACGTTACCAGCCTACAAGTTCATAGCTCTACCAAAGAGAGGGTTTTGTGAGAACGTTGCAAATTGTCCGCAATCACAGATTATATGTACCTCGCCCTCTTAGGTAGAACATTATTATATATATATATATATATATATGTGTGTGTGTGTGTAGGGAAAAGTTTCAATCCTAGTGTTCTCTTAAACATATCGCAATTACAAGCTATCCACCTGATGCAATATATATATATATATATATATATATATATATATATATATATATATATATATATATATAGTTGATTCGTAAAGCTCGCGTGGTGTAAGATTTAATCATTGATGTATAAGATTTCTATATACAGTTTTTAACACAATATAAACATGAATAGCTTTGACAATTGAAAAGAGATCGAAACAAAATAAAATGTAATAATAAATAAATATCAAAATAAGTGAATACACTCGACACAATCAGAAACACGAATAAAATCATAGAAGTATGCATACAAATGCGATTAAATTGTTTTTTTGTTTCTAACGGTATTTGTAATAGGATATTAACTTAATGTACAATTTCAAAAAATTATTTCAACGTTAATTTAAAAAAACACGAACGCATATCAAAAAATATATAGAACGTCAACAACTCATTAAAATAAGTGACCAATGGATTGTATCTTAAGCAGCTATACTACAATGTAACGGTTCTCAGAATTATAATAATATATATTTAAACTACCAAACACTCGTGCTTATAACGAATTTGTATACAGGGAATATTACGTCGCGTGACGTGGATTTTAAGCTATTAATACTCGCCAGTAGGTTTCAAAATGCGACTACAATCTACGGAAGAAGTGAATGAAAGTTATGTACTTAGCAAAAAAGGAGCTGTGCCATGATAAAGAACTGTGGGAACATATATTACACGTGTGCGTTTAAAACGATGATAGTCAACACTTATTAGATCAAATGATACATTTATAACTGCATTGATAATCTTAAAATTTAGTTTGTTTCAATAAAAGATTTTTATCATGACTTAATTGTCTTAACGTATGTTGTTACTTTAAAACAAGTTTAATTATCTATTTGGTAATCTATGAAAATGGAGTGAAATTAATCATGAACAAGCTATCCCTATAATGAAGGATACTAAAATTAACTAACCAACGAATTTCAGAACTTTCGCTACAATGGATTTCCAGTTTTTAACAAATTTTAACCAATTAATTGTAATTACAAAAACACCTATATTTTTTTAATTGTGTGAAATATAAACATTCATTTTTAAATATTAATATCAATATTTCATCATCTTTACTATTCGATTTTGCATCCTAATCAGAGACACTCCACTTAATAACTATATTGAATTTTAACTAAATATACAAAATAACCGAAAAATGTAATATTAATTTTTTCGTTAATTTAAATTACAAAAAAAGAAAAAAAAACACTATCATTTCATATTTTATCTATACCTGTATATCTATCTATCTATATCGCGGTGGCATAGTTGGTAGAATGTTTCGACTGTCAACTCGACAGTCTAGTTCAAAACCAATTTGCGACATAAAAAATTAATAAAGTTATTCTTCATTTCTTAACTCTTAATTATCACGAAGAATGCAATGACACTTCATTCCGGATAATATCACACGCGTTTCCAATCCACATAAATAGTGCCTTAAATGATAGCCCATTTTATACGTCAAAATAAACGTACAATAACTAGTCACGGTGTTCCGCAACGAACAACACGATGACGACGATGATGATATATGTATATAAGATATACATATCCTTTCAGTCAGTCTACAATCCTCTAATATACTAAGATCTCTCCCCTCAACAACTTTAAGCGGTAACCTTATTACTCTCCACATCCTACACTTTCCTTTAAATCACTAGAAACTTGACTATTGTTCGTCCCTTTATACACCTTTTAGTACAAAATCTTTTTACCCGGTAAATTTTAAGCTTCATTAGCTCCATTCATAATTCCTTTCGTTCTTTCGGTTTACAACCTTACGATTTATATCAAATTCTATTAAACCGATAGGATCACAACTTTATAGACAAATAACACTTATCTATACAAAAAAAAGGGGTAATATTTTTTGGAGTGGTGAAAACTGCCATGCGGTTAAATAAATATGGCTAGCTTAGCTCAGATTGTTTGTTCTACACAAATAAAGTATTATTAGAGGATTCCCGACGCCAGACTTGAGAAGGCAATTGGTGACTACTTTCATTATCACACTAGCTCAGTTTTACTATATTCTAGTGTAATGGCAAGAGCAATGACTTTTATTCAATGCAATTTTGCTTTCAGAAGTATGTAGCGAGAACTTTTATTGATATCATGAGTAATTTTAACTGAATAGAACAAAAAATGATTTCTTAATGAAAACTATGTAACTGAAGCACACAAAATTATAACTGAAGACTACTTCCGCGGGAGAACTGTAACTCATAATACTTCTACTTCCGCTGCGATCTTCACACTGCAAAACTCACACCTCTAAACGTATTCATAAATCTGCTTTTCATTAGTAATTAGACCTTGGAAACAAAAACATGCTAGCTGCTGATGATATTTGGAAGCGATAGAAGGCTTTTGGTTACAAGATCATCTTTATTCCTAAAATTGGGTCACAGGAATTATCTTTTCTGCTGAAAAAGTGTTATATGTGAACCTAATAGAAAACGAAAAGATGAATTTGCAAAAAAAGGATTTCAGCAAGCTGGTAATGATATAAGGAAAACATGGAACAATATAAATAAAATAATAGGTAAGCATAAATCAATGGGTATTGATGAGACTATTGCAACGTATATGTGTAAAGGTAAAGGAATGAATGAGATTGCAGATAAATTCGGACAAAAATTTAAAAATATAATAGCTGAAACAGAACATAAATGGGAAAACAGATTGCTAGAACAAGACAAACAAACCGAATTAGTAAATATATATATACCAAAAGCAACTGTAGAACAAGTTAAAAAAAAAAACAAATTTAATACCTGAAAAATCACATGGATATGATGAAATAAGAATAAAAGATATAATAGCGATAAGGGAAAATATAGCAAGTACAATCACTAAACTGATAAATTTAACACTAGAAGAAGGTAAGATACCAGAGCAAATGAAAATATCATTGATAAGATCGATATACAAAACAGGATACCATAGTGACTACCGAAACTACAGACCAATTGCAATAAACACGGTTATAACAAAAATTTTAGAGAAATATATGGTCAGTAATCTAATTAAATATGTAGTGCAAAACAATAAGATAGATAGAGAACAATACGGATTTCAAAACGGTAAATCAACATCAAGAGCATTAGGAGATTTTGTGAAAGAGATAAAGGAAAATTTTATAATTGGAAACAAAGTGACAGTGACATTCATTGATTTTAAACGAGCCTTTGACACAGTAAACCATCAGAAATTACTGTTCAAGTTAGAAGACTTTGGTATAAAAGGTAAAATAAAAAGTTGGTTTGAAAGTTATCTTAAAAATAGAAAAACGATTGTAAAATTACAAGATGTACAAGGAAGAGAAGTTGACGTGAAAGTAGGAATCCCACAAGGAAGTAGTTTAGCACCGATACTATTTATTATATACACAATTTTTTTTTTCTGCGCGCGATCTGTCTGATTAAAACAATAAGCGGCAATGTTAATAAATTACTCCACACAAAAATTAATGGAATGCTTCCCAATGGTCGTCATTCCTCGTTGTTGATTAAGATATTAAGTAATTATATTCGACCGATTTAGCCGTTCAAATCTGGTACCGTCTTCAATCAGGCTGTGTGCCAGCTCGTTACAATGGTTTTGTAGCCGTTCTACATATCGTACGTTGGCTGCTTCGATTTCTTCATTAACCGTCGGTATTTCTAGATCTTTATGAATTTCGTCATTGCGCACGTACCATGGCGCATCGACTATCGATCGTAATATTTTTGACTTTGAATAATCGCTATATTTGACTTTCTCGCAATTCCCCACAATGGGATTCCATACGACCATATAAGTTTCAATATTGATTTGTATAGCAGTATTTTATTTTCCATGGTCAATACCGAATTTTTTCCTAATAACCAATACATTTTGCGGAATTTCATATTTATCTGTTTTCGCTTAGCCTCTATATGCTTTCTCCAAGTTAACCTTTCGTCCAGGTGCAGGCCAAGATATTTCACGCTATCCGAAGTAGGGATCGTTTTTTTATTTAATTTTATTACTGGACATCTGTCCACTCTCTTCAGCGTAAATATAATTTGTGTGCACTTTTGTTCATTGATTGTAATTTTCCAGGATTTATACCATTTTTCCAAGTCGTTTAAATAATCTTGTAACTGTTTCGATGCCGATGCCACATCGCAGTGGGTGGATAGTATCGCGGTATCGTCAGCAAACATTGCTGTTGTTGTGTTTGTATTGAGTGGGAAGTCGTAGGTGTATACGTGATACAGCGTAGGTCCCAGCACGCTGCCTTGTGGTACCCCTGAGTTAATTGATCGAATGATCGAGTACGAGCCATTAACATTTATTTTAAAAAATCTTTCGTCAAGGTAAGACTTAATTAATATGTAATATTGGTAGAGTAATCGTTGCTTTATTTTGAATAGCAACCCATTGTGCCACACTCTGTCGAACGACTTTTCGATGTCTAGAAATACTGCAATACTGCCGAGCAGTATTTCTTTTCCTCGAAACTTCGATTTATTACATCGACGACTCTGTGTATTTGTTCTATAGTACTATGTTGTTTCCTGAATCCGAATTGGTAGTTCGGTACGATTTTATTTTCAGCTAACGAAATTTTTAATCTGTTTAATAATAATTTTTC
Organism: Coronaproctus castanopsis; assembly: GCA_032883995.1. Lineage (NCBI taxonomy): Eukaryota > Metazoa > Arthropoda > Insecta > Hemiptera > Monophlebidae > Coronaproctus > Coronaproctus castanopsis. Next base: position 61,903,680 of record CM065053.1, read on the forward strand.
AAATAACTTCGATAAGACCGGAAGTAGACTTATTGGCCTGTACGAAGCTACATCTTCAGGAGGTTTTCCAGGTTTCTGAATAAGTATGATAATGGCGAATTTCCATTGTATCGGAAAGTATCCGGTTCTAATAATTGCGTTGTATATAAACGTTAGCAGTATTATAGCTCTTTTCGGTAATTTCTTTATTACTTTTGGTGTAATTAAATCGTATCCCGGAGCTTTTTTTGGGTGTAAATGTTTAAGTATATGTGTCTTTACTTCCGCAGGAGACACTGGTTTTATCGGGAGCGTCATTTGATTTGGAGTCTGTAGGTAATTTTCTATTTCTGCATCTGAGGTTCTATCAGTGCTGGTTCCATTTGGACGGAAAACCTCTGATAGGTGTCGGCGAAAGCTTCAGCCTTTTCCTCGTCACTTCTTGCCCCCACTGGTTGTTTCTCTTTAAGGGTGGTCGATGTAGTTGACTATCTTTTTTTAAGTGTTTCACAGCCTTCCATAAAGAATAATCAGTAGCCTCAGTGTTAATGTAGAAACATAGTTCTTGAAGGAGACATTTTTCATTTCAATAATCTTATTTTTCAGTTTTTTGTTTATTCTATTAAATTCCGTTTTGTCAACCGGATTTCGTGTATTCTGCCATATGCGTCTTAACCGTCTTTTTTCCTGGATCATATCCTTTATGATTTTCGGGTGATTTTGGATGTTAGGCCTCACGCTACAACTATCTGTTGGTGTCGCTAAATGGGCAGCTTCTTGTATATATTTGGTGAGATTCTCTATACCGATTTCTATATCCTCCGCAGTTTTCAATGGAATGTTCAAGTTTATTTTATTATCAATTAACTGTTGAAAAGTTTCCCAGTTGGTTTTACCGTTATATAATGTTGGTTTCTTTTCTGAGTGTAGGATTGCACTACTGATATTCAGAATTACTGGTGAGTGATCAGAAGTACCATCCATTGATGTTTCAACAGACATTTGATAATTATTGATTCCATTGCTGATAAAAAAGTCTATTAAATCAGGTATTTTCCCTGTATCGGTTGGCCAATATGTCGGTTCTCCAGTGGATATACTGTTATAGCGGTTTCTTTCAATGCAGTTGTATAACTGGTTTCCACGCGGAGTTATTAGTCGCGAACCCCACGAGGTGTGCTTTGCGTTGAAGTCCCCACCTGAAATAAATTTTTTGCCCAGCGTTTTAAAATATTTGTGAAACTGGATTGCAAAAGATATTAAAATATAGTAGAGTATTTGCCTTTGCCGACGATTTAGCAATAATGACTGCGCATAGGGAAATAAGTATGGCTGAACTAAATATGCAAAGTGACTTGATAACTGTCAGTAAATGGGCGCATGATAACAATTTAGTGATAAACACAAACAAAACAAAAGTTATGTTATTAAGACCATTGACAGAATTTCAACCACACAAATTAAAAATGATAATGCATTCGAACGAACGCGCGCATAATATGACTAACGATAACAAATGTTCAAGTATCAACTGTGAAAAAATTCAAATTGTAAATTCATACAGATATTTAGGGTTAATAATAGATAAATCTTTATGTTGGCATATGCATATTGAACACATAGAGAAGAAGATAAAATCGGTGATACCGATGATGTATACACTAAGAAATTATGTTAGTAAAAGCACAATGAAGATTGTATATTACGCTTTAATCGAATCAAGAATAAAGTATGGAATACATGCGTGGGGTATGGCAAGGAAATCGTACAGCTGTAAAATCGATAGATTGCAAAAAAAATGTTTAGGACCGGTAAACAGAGAAGAAGGTAAATCACTAAATGAATTGACGAAAATCGAAAAAGCGCCGAGTGCTAAAGGACTATACTTAATGACAAAATTATAAATAAACAAAATTAGAAGAAAATAAACAAAATTAGAAGAAAATAAACAAAATTAAAAGAAAATAAACAAAATTAGAAGAAAATAAACAAATTAAGTACGAGACAAGAAGACCATTGAGATATAAATAACCAGTGCAAAGGACGAAGTATGGCGAACAAACAAATAAATATATAATAACGAAAATGTTAAACCTAATACCAGACCATATCCAAACGGAAAGAAATAAAAATAGATTAAAAAACAAAATAAAGGAATGGTTACTAGACGAAAACATAGTGAATGAAATAATAAAGTAATAATAAAGAAACGTATCCTATATGTTGTATGCATGTGTGTATACGGATATGTATGTATATATATGTATATGTATGTATATATATGTGTGAATATGTATGTGTGGGTGTATAGACGTATAGGGGAGTATGTGTATATGTAGTGTACGTGCGTATGTATTTAAAAATATATAAAAAATAACAATAGAAATAAAAAGAAATAAAAATAAATGAAAATTAAAAAGGTAGAAATGAAACAGAGGAAACAGACATATAGGAAGGAGGGGATTGAAAGCAGCTACACAAATGGATACTACTACAAATCGCTATGATAAAAAGATAAAAAATAAATTGTGAGAGTGAAATTGTGAGTATGTATGTGAGCAAATGTCAAATGCGAGTGTGATTGTGATTAAACGATAGTGTATAATTTATATTATATTAAAACTTATATAAATAAGATGAATTATATTTAAGGAAAAATGTATACTGCACAGATTAAATGTGTGAGAAAATGATTCAAAAATAATAAATTCGTCGACAAGCACCAGCTTGACGGAACGTATCTGTAATAATTAAATTAAAGGATGAGTGGGAGTGCAAATATGCATGCACAAATATTTTTGTATATTTTCATAAATATACGTTTTGAAAAAAAAATAGCAGTACTCCTGGACAACATTGAAAAAATATCAGTACACCACTCATAAGTCATCATTTTAGGTTTATAATTCAGTAATAGCAAGATAGTCTACACCTATTAAGGACACAGCGCTGGTCGTAGTCATGACCAAAGAAAGACTCCAATAATTGCCACAATTGTTCTTTCGGGTGTGCTACTGACTGAGCTACATTATCATATCACGTCGTATTTACTTAAAAAAACAATACAAATTGTTCTACTTGCATGAAATAATTCTTCAATGATTATAAGCATCATTCTTGACGACTGGACTAGATAATGAAGTGTGGCCTAAGAGCAAATGAAGTCACCAGTATAATTTACACATCGGTGTTGGGTAACATTGCTACAGCTGGCGCGGGTAATAGCTGTATGACCAAGTCTAAGACGACGTAAAACTATTTCAGCTTTCAGCGATAAGTCAAAAGGAGTAATGAAACTCGAGTGTCTAAGTAGTGCGAAATGCAACAGAACAGATTCTTAAAGTTTTATTTATTATTTATAGTTTCTAACGATTGTAGTAAAACTAAATGAAACTAATGTTCTTATTACTTTATGTATTTTTCATCGCATGTTTTTAAGCTGTTTCTCCAATATACGGGGCTCGAAAATACATACATGGCTGCAGAAGAATTAATAGTTACGTACATATTTTAAAATATGTATCAACTACAAAGCGTTAGTTTGTCCCAAGTATTGTATAATTTTTAATAATAAATCTTCCACTTCGAAAAATGATCATTTCATATTTTTAAAGTAACATAAGAGCAATTTATCACTAATGTACAAAGTATCGATACGTTATTTAAATTATAATTTCAGAATAAAAACGAATACAAGTAATTATCTAGATTACAAACATATTACATACATAGACATACACACATACACACACACATATATATATATATATATATATATATATATATACACGCAGTAATAGCAAATTAGATGAAGTGAAACAAAATTAGGAAATGAACCGTAATAAACATCATCTACTTCCTTGATAAAAGAATTGATAACAGAAAGACATACATTTTTAAGCTGTCTTCATATAAGCAATGATTAACGAAATCATAATGATAAACCTAACAGATAACCTAAATACAAAAATTATGCCTAGTCCAGTAAAGACGAAAATATTCTAAATAAGAATAAATAACCGACACAATAAAAAAAAAGGGAAAAAAACAACTGAAACATTTACTGGTATTAGAAAGATATTTCTTATTCTCATTATATATGTCTTCTTTCTCTCCTCAACCTTACGGTTGGTGGGTTTGAATAATTTATAGCCATTTTAAATCCATCTTCGGGAACACATTCGTGCTTTTACGGCGACTGTTCCGTATATCCAATTTTAGGTCTTTCTTTACTTCGGCTTCCGTTCATCTTCCCTTCAATTAACGTTGTCATCCATTCTGAGTGTCGTGCCCAACCATTTCATTTCTTCTTTTCTTTATTGTATTTCCGATTTCTCGTCGTTCATTTATCTCTTGTAGAACTTCATCATTGGTAATCTTACTCGTCCAAGGTATTTTCAGCATTCTGCGCCAGCACCATATTTCGAACGCTTGGAGCTTATCGTTTTCTCTTTTCAAAATCGTCCATGTTTCCGCTCCATATAGAGCCACACTCCAAATAAAGCTTTTTTCGAAAAGTTTTCTGGTATTTAATGACATATTCTTTAATACCAGGAGCGGTTTTTTATGAATGCGTTTTTCGCGATAGCTATTTTTCTTCTTACGTCTTTTACACTTCGACCGTCTGATGATATTATACTTCTTAAATAGGGGCACTCTGTTACTTGGCTAATATTCTGGTTGTTCAAGGTAATATTTAGCGTCTGATTTCCATTTTTGTACAAGCCATGACTTTAGTTTTTTTAGTGTTTATGTTCATTTTTCATTTGTCCTGTATAGCTTGACTTAACACGTTTAAAGATTCCTGCAGCCCTTCCTCGGTTTCCGCTATTACTGCTATATCGTCAACAAATCTTATTGTATTGTATATTTTACCGTTAATTTTTATTCCAGTATTACTTTTATTTTCTAAATAAATATCCGTTGCCCCTTCAATATAACTATTAAAAAGTAACGGTGAGAGATTGCAACCCTGGTGTACTCCTTTGCCTATCTTTGCTTTTTGGTCACCTATGACTACAGATTGATTTTTGTACATTTGAAAAAGCAACCGTCGATCCCTGATGTCTATACCTTGCTCCTTCAATGAATTAAATAATATAATATATATATATATGTGTGTGTATGTGTGTGTATAGAGAGCGGGGGGTTAATGTTTCCCCCATTTTTCACATTATTTCTCATTTATCAAAAAATTAGATGCAGAAAATCACAATATTTTTTCGTTAAATGCAATATTTGTGTTTTCACTCTTGGATAGAACGGTTCATAAAAATAATTATATTCTGCGTTAAATCCAAGGTTAACTTCACTTCCCTTCATCATCAACTGTTGGTTCAAATCAGATTTTTGTTTTTATTTATTTTTAATTTAGATGTTAAAGAAATATTAAAATATACAGATTTCATAATGTATAATGCAAGTCACATAAGAAATGCTGACACATTAGATGAATATCTAAAACAAAAATTTAGATACTACAATAATCAGAAGAAAGTCATGAGAGATTGTTAAAAAAAAAACATATATATTACTTAGTTAACAGGTTATCCTAGCTTTTCATATTTTTCTTTTCTACAAAAAAAAAAAAAAAAAAACTAACTAGGCCTGTATAAATCAGCATAAGACGCAATAGTTTGTTGATTAAATTTATTCTTACCTTTATTTTTACATTGCAGGATTCAGTATATTTTATAATTCTATTTCAAATAATCAGAATCTATTTTCCAAACTAACACCTTAACTTGCATTGTTCAGTCAAACCGAATGTGTATACATTATAAAATGTATACATGTTTACACGGATGTTAATATTTAAGAGAAGAAAAAAATTGCTGAAACCTATTAAACGTATTCTACGAAAATTACACCGACATATTCCACCTAGTCATTCATCTAGTATTTGTTATTATTATTATTTAATTCGCACGATACTTCTCTAAAAAATTCTTACATTTAATGAACTCCAGGAAATTACATTAAAAATTAAAAAATTTAGCTCTTGGAATTCATATTCATTTCAAATTAAATGAAGTGTGCCAAGATTTCGTGAACGTGTTTAGTAAACACGGATCTTAATGTATACCCCCCAAAAAAAAAAAAAAAAAAAAAACTGGAGCGATCAAATCTGGCGGGCGCTGAGGCTAAGCGAAATCCGTGCAGCGCAACAATATGCGGTTACTAAAGGTTTCTTTCTGTTGCAGAAGGTGTCTCTCGAAAGTTTTCAACCCTCCTTAAAATTGAATTGCGAGATGGCACAGGATTATACCGCGTAACTTCGAATTCTTTTCGAAACTCTCTTTGCAATGTCGTGATCGATTTACAACGAAAATACCATTCCTCGCAAAATGTGCGCCCCATCTCGTCATAGAATGCCATAACAGAAACTGGACAAAAACGATTCTCTCGTGTGTACACTAAACATCGAGTACGCGGTTTGCGTTGTAGCAGTGTTATCAACTACTTTATTAAAAAACCAAATCACCGGATGCAATCCGATGTCCATATATATAACAATACGTATATAGGGTCACCCAAAGAGGACGAACGGTTTCGTTCTTTGAATCTCAAAAACTACTCGAACAAAAATTTTTGAATCATTTTTTTTTTTTTAAACAGAAAATGAGAGGTTAGCTTACAATCATTTGTGGAACACAATATCGTTCAGATGACCGCCATTTGCAACAATACATTCATTCAGTTATTACAATATTTTTGAACACTTTTCGCTGAATTTTTGAAATTTCTTCAGAAATTCGTAATTTCAGGTCTTCCAGATCTCGTGGATGTGTTTCATAAGGCTCTTAAGGTATCCGCAAAAAAAGAAAAATCGCCTAACTTTGAATTCTTTTCGAAACTCTGCCTTGTCGTGATCGACTCACTCCGAAAATAACGTTTCACACGCTCCTTCTCGTTACAGAATGCCGTGATAACTTGAAATCACTTGTATGCACACTAAAGGTGGAGTTTGCGTGGTAACAGTGTTACAAACTACTGTGCTATTCAAAAAACAAATCCGTCGGTCTCCTCTGGGATATTAAACGCACGTGTCTACAAGTTTTTTTTTTCTAAAATTTTATTAACACAAACACATATACTCATACGCAAGAACACAATTCATGCTTATATTTATACGATTTACGTTCGGATAAGGTAAATTTCGATGCGTAGAATTTACATGCTGTCAAAATCATGATATCAAATTAATGCATTAGTTTTTAAAAAGAAATATGACTTATTTATAGTAATACCGCTTTCGCAATTTCTATTATTACTGATAGATTAGATGTAGTCGTGTTTTTGTTCATTTCCAACGTTATCGATAACTCCTGAAAGAACTTTGCGATAATAAAAACACAGTAAAAAGATAAAATTAGAACAACCAAAGTCCACAGTAGTATTTTATATTTTAAGACTATATTCACAATTCTAACACAACACACGTTAAAGTTGAGCATATAAAATACCACAATCTTAATAATAAAATTATTTATAATCATTACTTTAACGTCTTAGTTTTTAATTTTTAGATTTTCGTTAATGTATTTTATAATCTTTAAGTGTTTTTTTCTTAGTTTTAATGTACTGCTTCAATTGTAGTTATTTATCAGCACTTTGTTTTCATAAAACTTTGGGGAACTTCACATAAATTTATTCGATACTCAGATTATGTTGACAAAACACGCACAAACAACGACGCACGAATACACGCGTGAAGGGACACACATAAATATTTTATATATATATATATATATATATATATATGTATATAAAAGAATGTTGTGTGTGGACGAATTTACGTGTCATTCCACTGATTGCCACTGCGGAAGTATTACTTGATTTTTTATAACAAGGTATCACTCTTTATTTTTACGTATATGTATATTACGAATTTTAAATTTATTTTCAGTTTTCCACGAAGACCGATGATAATTAGATTTTTTCATCGGTACCACTACTAAACTTAAACACAATGAACTAATTTGAATAAATGAACTTGTATCATTTAAGAATATTAAATTAATTTATTAATTCGGTTCATTTTTTAAAATCTGTAAAAAATTGCTAGGAATAAACATGATGAATTTAATAGTAACATTCACTACTTAAAGAAAAGGACATTCTCATCAAACAATAATTCAAAAATTAAAAAAAAAATCTGCTGATAAAAATAATGAAAAAAAATCAAAGATATTTACAATTTATTAAAAGTTAATTTATTTCTCTAAGGTGTTTACATTATTGTTGTTTAAAAATAATAATTGCCTGTGTGCAAATAAAAAAGAAAGGGTTCTTTACGTTGATGATTTCTAAGACTACTTTTGCGTACACCTTGTTTAAATTGAAAGATTAAATTATCTATAACTTTTAAATTGGAATATTATATGCGAAAACATCGTAATTTTTTTTAAATTGCAAATTTCATATATTATTTACATTTGAGTACGTGAATTTTGCTACGATATTGAAAGAGTTAAATCATCATAATTATAAAATAAATAACTAACTTGGGCCCTACAATCAAACATAGCTGTAAATATTAAGCAGCAATATATATTCATCTTGAAAATCAATTAAGCTGAATTACTACCGAAGAGGACTAGAGTGAAAGAGAGCAAATAAAACACGGTATATTTAAATAAATTGATGAAATAAATTGAGACGGACGTCAGGGTCATAAACAAGGTCTTCAATTAAATAACACGCAAGTTAAAAGAAACTATTGACGATAGTGAATCCAAACATATCCATATTTCATTTTATTTCGCTTTTGTTCCCTGATATTAAAGATCCATGGAAATGTATATGTTAGAATAACGAATAATCAAACATTCAAAATGCAATTTTCTTTAGTAACACTCGTAATCTAACACGTTCCTATAGATTTTTCTTTAGTTTTATTATTTATTAATTATTTTAATCATCGCGTAATAATTTAATAATTTCTCACCTGAATTTAATTTTTAAGATTCGAGTTTGTGCGTTTATTATATTTTAACTGCATAGTATAAACAGTAAATTTCCTTTATATTTTTTTTTAATAAATGGGCACAGGATTCCTTTATATTGCGTTGCATGAGATATTGCATTAGCCGAATATCGTTTTAAATTTCTCTTAACTAATTAGTATTAGAAAGCATTAAATTTAAGCAGTAATCACGCTAACAGCTTTCATTCTGCAAGCAAAGCATTAAATTTATATTAACATTTCAAAATTACAATTATTCGTCTTGAATTGCGAGAAATAGTATAGTTTAAATATATCGGAGTTCTAAGCAAATCAAAAATTACTTAAATATTCAGGTTCATATATATAAATAAAATAAACATTTAACGTTGCCCAAAATAAATCTTTCGGACGTGTAAACATAAAATTACTTTTTTTCATATCATTGAAAATCGGACGGAAAACAAAATGAATTAATTAGGCTGCATGTAAATGCGATTAAAATTTCCAAATAAAGAAAGAACAACAATATTAAAACAGACAATAACGATTTTAAAATTATAACCACATTTATAATAATGCATACTAAAATCAAATTTATCTTTTCATAATAACGAAAATAGATTAAACTAATTTAAAATAAAAACATAAGAATAAAAATTCCATTACAAGTCAGAAATATCATATTTAACATTGAACTAAAGTCTTGTAGTATATTCTATAACAAAATTTAACGAAAATCATTAAAAATACATGTATATGAAAATATAACAAATTTTACACGACACAGCTAATTCAGAAATTAGTCTTAAATCTTACGCGAACAAACTACTCAGTCCAGATTTAAAATAAACATATATCCATAAGTATTCGTCTTTCTATTAAGTTTGTTTCCATAAATATTATACTATTGACAAGAACGTTTTACAATTAAAGCTTTTAAAAATACCCATAAAACAAATCATAGTAACCCTGCGCAACCTATAAAACACCAAGATGAACTTGTAAACTAATTAAGTAAAAATAACATCAATATTGATTGGTAATCATTACATAAATCTGAAATTATACGAAAATCATAAGAAAACCAAAAAGAAAAAGAAACAAATATTACAAAAAAACAATCTAACAGTAGTATCTTTTTCTTGTCAAATTTATGTTTCCTGAATAATTACATAAATATACTGCATAATATTTAAATATTATTAGATATAGTTATTGTTAAAATTATAAGACGAACTAGCTTCGTTTATAAAATAGGATAATGAAATAATAAAATTTTATACGGTCCCTGTAAATGTATTATAAAATTAAGTGTCAGAACTTTTAAATTTGTATCTATACTGTTATAATAAAATTATAATCCCCAGTATGTAATATTAAAAATTAATATTAGATGATTTATTTACTTTCAATAAACGTATATTATTATCTTCTTTAAATCCATTCTGGAAAATTGTAGCTTATTTATTTCGTACTTCCGTAATAATGTGTTACTGCGTACATATATTTGACTTTTACATTTCAATTATCGTTTTTCTATCAAATTACTAATTCCAAGTGTATCATCGATATAATTCAAAGATTTAAAAAGAAAACGTTAAGGACGATGACTGCTGCGCCTTGGTTCATCAACAATCATATACTTCAAACGGATCTCAATACTTACATAAATGATACTAAGAACTAGGAGCAAAAAACATACAAGTAAATTACAAAACCACAATTGCGCCGACTAAAACACTTAAAATCAACAAACTTAATCGACATATGAAACGAAAAGATAAACAATTAAGTAGTTGATCATTCGATAACTTGCCGTTCAACCCATACCCATGTACTCTATCAATATCATCCGTAGATAGCCTTCAGGCTAGGAATATTACACAAATGTGTTACGTACTAAACCGTCGTTTCTAATTTGTTTATATTTGCTCACAAGATGTAAAAGGATATAAAGCACAGTCTCGATAATTTTGCAAGTATACCAACAATATTTTATATAAAAAATACGTCTCACAAAAGATTTAATGGTATCAAAAACACTAGTTTAAACAGCTTAAAATTTTTCAAAAGTTATCAGAAACTGAAAACACATGGCAATGTAACCTATTTTTATTACATATAACAAAATATCAATCCTTTTAAAATTCAACAAATTTTATCTCTTCCGAAAACCACTTTTTTGTTGCCTGCTAAAATTACTGAAAAACATATTCATTACATAAAGCACATCTCGGGAGACATAATAAATAAACTCCACTGAGTAACAAATAATTTAAAAACAAATCTTACCGTTTTTCTTTACGTCCTTTTGATTTCTTCTCCATTTTATATAGACGCGCGTTATACCAACACTTTAAAAATCGTTATTAAACTTTAAAAATAAGAATAAACATACCATTATACTTAACTTCGAAAATTTCAAATTTAAGTAAATTGAACTTTCTCTTAAGTTTCTCCACAAATGATGAAATATGAGAAAAGTTGGAGTTCGAAAATAAACTTTTTAGGCTTTATCAACACAAACAAATGAATTAGTACAATCAAATAAAATCATAAATTTGAAATAAAATTATATGCACTACAATCTTGATGTATGTATACAAAGTAATTTATGTAATAAAAGAAGATGTCGATTTAAAATTTAAAAATCTACAAGAAATAATTTTTTTTTAAAGTTTTCAAAATCTGGAACTGTTCATTCATTTTTGTGCATATTTTTTGTTCTACATTACAATATTAAAATTTATATGATTTTGAAAAATGTAAAATCTAAAAGTAAATATAGTTTTCATACCGAATACATACCTTATTTAAAAGAAAATTTTACATTGCATAAGAGAAATTAAAACCCATCCTGCAACAAGTAGCATTTATAAAATGTTATATATATATTATAATAATAATAACAATAAAGCCTTTATTTCATTTAAACTACATGAATAAAATAATTAAAATTAATGATAATAATTAAAGCCCAATTGAGCAAAGGCCTCTTCCAGCTTTTTTTTTTGTTGTTTTTTTTCTTTGAAGAAACATATCCAACAACAATTTTCGTCCAAATCATTCTATCTCTTGCTTTCCGCATCCAATTGATCCCAACATATTTAATAATGTCGTCTTTCCATCGTCTTTTTTGGTCTTTAAATTTTTCTTTTCCTATCCAGCGGAATTCATTCTATACATTTTTTGGTCCAGCTGTCTGCTTGTTTCCACATGACATGACCACACCATGTCCATTTGAGTTTTCTTGCTATCTCCATTAGGTCTTCTGTCCTTGACTGTACTCTTAATGCTTCTATCAAATTTTGTAACCCCTAACATTTTCCTTTCCATCGCTCGCTGCAAAATTTATAACTTTTTTATTTGCTTAATATTATATAACCATGTTTGTGATCCATAAATAATCGCCGATATGATACATGTAAATCCCAATACTTTTTACACCCGATTGCTATTCTATTTATTTCCTTGTCGGTTTTGTCTTTAACTGAAATTATTGTCCAAATAACTTCAAACCATTTTAATTTGTTTGAGTTAATGGTCACATTTTACCATCTGCTATTAGTTAATAATTCGTTTTTTTTTTTTTAATTATTTATACTCAGTCCTGTAATAGATGTACATACATCAAATGTTGGATTGCGAACAATTGTCCAACTGAATTACTGATTTCAAGGGATAAACAATGTTGCATTCATGGAATTTCTGGGATCAGTGGCGAATACTCCATGTTGCCAGTATTTCCGCCGGAAACACGTGAAAAGTAAAGTATGAAGTATTTACACGTTGTTCTTTTTTTAAAAAAATCACAAAGCAAATCAATGATAATTTTCTATACCAGATAATGGCGCAATTTTGTCAGAGACTTTTTCTCCAGCTATTACAGATTACGGAAGATAGCGCTGTTACATTTCATTGTGAAAGGTTGGTCTGTGAATCAACTCTGGCTAGTTTTGTACTAGTTTCAATTTCGGAAACAATAACTGTTGTGTGTGCCAGTAGACATATACATCATTACACACATACGGCTATCATGTTCACTAACATGGAAATCTATGCGAGCTATTAGAATAGACTGTTTCCAGATGGTGTATCATAAACAAATACAGGGCATGAGTACTATCCATGGAATAAAGAGGTCGACCAGTCCGCTGTCCAGCAATTTAGTAAAAGCCAAGCAGTTTTTCCCGTGTATTATTTTCTCTTGCGTTTAATTACTCTTTCAGTTTGGAACATCGTGTTTCCTTTTTCCAGTGTATTGTATATATCCATTGTCAACCTTTTTTTTTAAAATTATATATATTTATATATATTTATATATATACATACTGTAACAAAAAGTTGAATTTCATAATGTCAAAATATGAGTGCAACAGTGTAATACATGATATTTTGAAACGGTTTTGAAAGATGTCTACTACAGATTTTACAAGGAAAATCTGCATTTTATGATTACATCGTAGATTTATTTTCAGAGAAAAATCGTCGAATAAAACTACGATACAAATAACTTCCAAAAATGTATTTTGTTATTACTATTTCGTTATTTTATAGACAATTTTTGTATATAATTTCTTTAATTTAATCAACATATAATATTGACAATTTTATTTGTTAAACTAGGGCGCATTACCCCATCATAATAGATGAACACGAATGTAAATCATTTTGGATTTAATATATTTTTTATTTTGTAAATGTGTGTGCATTAGGGAAAGATTTACTGGAAACAAATTGTAATGAACCACACTTCACCTGTCTGGGATGAACATAAAAGATTCCATATTTTTTTTAAAGATTTGAGTAGATATTTTAATTGCCTATCCGTTCCAATATTTGTGCAGTTGCTTACAATTGTAATTCCACACTTGATAAAGGCGATTAATTATACTAGTTTGTAGTTGGAAATTTGATATCATGGCGATGTCAGAAACAAAGTTGAATGATACATTAGAATTTGGTTTTCCTGGCTGCTTAATATACAGAAGACATGATGTTGCTGGAGTGAGGGGTTGCGTTGCTTATTAGTGAGAAATGAAAATTTGTCTTTACCAGTGCACCGCACATACTGTATACTAGTATGAGGAATAAATATATTTACATGCAATAATCATGATCATAATAAATCTTCAACCTATTATTCAAATCTTTTTAGTGCCTTTGCTGAATATGAAGCTCTTAAAAACATGACTAATTTTAATGAAGACAACTTGATCGTTTTAATACAAGATCTTAATGCTAGAAATGAACTACACGATTATTTCAAAATTATACTACGGGTAATATTTTGTATGTAATATCTATGCGTTGTAATAGCCAACCTAAAATTCTAATACTACGAGGTTTTAGATATGTCGATTATTAAAAATGTATCAATCTCGCTGTCTATTTCAATCAATAACCTTTTTCCTATACAGGATTAATTAATCCAAAGGAAGTCTTTATAAACATAAAATCTGTTAAACCAAATAATCTGTGGGACATAATTCATTATTAAAAAACTGCAATTAAAAGATGTAGTGAAATTCATAAATATATTAATTCAATGTTAAAATTTGGGAATTATCCCAAGTCTAAAAACTACAAAAACCATAGCCTTCCTAAGCCGGATAATGATTAGATGCAAATTAATAATATACTTCTTATCAGCTTGCTAGAGTAACCCAGAATAGCGTAGTTCGTAACACTACTACAACGCAAACCGCGTACTCCACGTTTAGTGTAAACACGAGAGATTCCTTTCGGTCCAGTTTCAATTATCATGACATCCTGTAATGAGGAGCACACGTGTTGCCTGGAACGTTATTTTCGTGAATCAATCACGACTGTGCAAAAATGTTTTTGAAACGAATTCAAAGTTTGCCGGTGTAAACCTATACTAGCTTGCAATTCAATTTTAGGTGGGTTGAAAACTTTCGACAGACAGCTTCTGCAACGGACAAAAAAAAAACGATTCGTACCCATTGGGTCTTATTTTTGCACTGGTACTGTCAACGGAACGCGCTACATCGAGACGATAAACCCATTTTTGCTTTCCCCACTTCGCCGTCTGGCCCTACATGGTACCAACAAGATGGTCCGATGTAACTCTTCAGCAAAAACGCTCGCAATACTGAAAGAAACGTTTGGTAGCCGCATATTGTTGCGCTGCGCTCGCCAGATTTCATCGTTCCAGTTTTTTTATTGGGGGGGCGGAAGATACATTAAGAGCCGCGTTTACTAAACACGTCCACGAAATCTGAAAGACCTGAAAACTCGGATTTCTAAAGAAATTTCAAAAATTCAGCGACCTATGCTCGAAAAAGTAAAAAGACTGAATGAGTATATTATTGTAAATGGCGGTCATCTTGGCGATATTGTATTCTACGTTAATCTCTCGTTCCCTATTTTTTGCGAGTAGTTTTTGAGTTATTAAAAACAAAAGGAAACCTCAGTCTTCCCCGAGTCACACTATATTGACCGTGGTATGATCGTTTTATAATACAAAATTTCGATAAAAAAGTAAATAATTTGATTTTGAAGTTTTCTGCACACGAACAAATACATAAACACAGTTGCTTATCATTTTTTTGGATTTTGACTAAATAATAATTTGATTTTATGTCGTATTAATTTATTTAAGTCAAATTTTTTTCTGGCATTTAAATTTTCATTATACGTAAATCTTAAAATTCGTGTATTCAAAATCATTAACTATTGTATCTATTTATGAGTGAAAACCTTTATTAGGCTCCCATTAACTTCATATTATTATATAATAAAATATATTGAGGAATAATGGAATTTTAAATTCATTTTCTAAATAAATTGATAGCTTTAAAAACTTTAAAAAAAAAAAAAAAACATACACAATACAACTTCTAATTCAAACATACGACCACTACCTTTTGTACAAGACAAAATATTTGTTTTTATCTTAGAAATTATTGAAATACGTCATCTAACGCATTTAATTTTATTAATATGTACTTCATTTTATTCATCTATGAAATATAATAAAGTAAAATGGTATTTTATGTTTGTTTCTAAATAAGTTCATAGTTATAATAGCTGCCAAGGAAAACATATACAACAATAATTCAAATGCATGATCGTCAACTTTCATACAAGACAAAATATTTACCTATTATTTTAGCAATCATTCAAACCGATCATTTAACGTATTTAATTTTATTAATCACAAATGGTGAATATTTTGATTAACAACATATACTAGTTTTTAAAACAAAACTGAAATTATAATCTGTAAACACGTTCTACTATGCTTCCATATACTATAGATAAAATATCATTTTATCCGTCCGCTTCAAAGTTATTCACATACTAGATTTCTTTAATATAGCAAAAGGAGGTTCTAATTATACATTTTTCTTTTGAATAAGTAAATAATTATAGTTATATTAAACATGAAAAGTATCACATGTAAATAAATCAAACCATACAGAATATACAGTAATACAAAGAATATTTCTATACAAAACAGATAATTAAAATTACGTAAATCTGATCACGCTTTTATATTCCTTGAAGACTAACGATGATCCTCAGATCGTCATATATAATTTCAAATGTAATTTAAAATTGAAGGCTAGTGAAAATCTTTGACATCGTGTATTTGATTTAAAACAAATTAAACAATGTATATTTACGAAATACAGTAAATACTAACATATGTTATCAAAGTTATTACTTACTGTTTCTTATCAACAACAGTACTACCTTGATCCGAAGTTAACGACTCCAGTTTTTTATGCTGTTCATCATCACCAATAGCATCTTCCTCGTTCCAGTCATCATCTTCAATTTTATCCATAGCCGCAGATGCATATACTGTAGGGTAGTCCTTCATACAATCTTGCATTGCCTTAAACCTTTCCAAACAATCGGACCCTTTAGGTTCCGCTTGGCTATAATGAAAACAACTAAATGCTTCCCTAAACTCTATACCACACGGACCGGTAGCCATTCCACCTAAACATGGACAATTCCAATTTATGGTACCATCTGATAGAACTAATCCCGGAGGATCATCTGGCTCTGGTAATTTTACAGTGCTTGGAACAGCGTGATCTTCTTTCGTAGCAAATATGATTACATCTTTACCATCTCTACGGCAATAAGACATTTTACTTTATTACGTTGAAAACTAGCAGGTTGTTGGTATCAAAGTTGAGTGATTATAATTTCTGCTATTAAAAGCTAACGAAATAAGTTCTGGAGAAACTTTTAATGTGGTAAAACAGCAAATACGTCCTTTATAATCACCATAAAATGTTAGCGCAGCGCGTAATTTATAATAAAAATTTAACGGGCATCTTATAATTCCATGGCTACCCTCCGAATAATATTTTAATAAGTCAATCGGTACGCAAGATCCACTCTGCAAAAAAAAAAAAAAGTATGTTCATCACTAATTTTTAAAACGTATAAGGTTATAAATAAACCATCAAGTATTCATTAACCTATGTTAATTCTAAAATAAGAAAAATTTTGATTTTTCACGAAAACAAAATTATTTTAAAAATAAATAATAATTAGGAAACATGTAAGCGTACTTCGCCAAACACAGTGTTTACAGCTTCAAATACAGAATCTTTAAATTCTTCTTTTGTAACAAGTGATTCGTCCTCAAACTCCCTAATGAATAGACGTGTTAAAATAAACATTAATATTTAATATATATCTCAATTACTAACTGTAGTTCAAACATTAATTTACCTTATTATAATAATAAAATAATCATATTTATATAAACACAAGATTACAAAAATTAATAACCTATAAGATCAATGATATATGTTTTTCTAAAAAGTATATATCAATAAAATTAATAAGTTTAGAGTTGTTAGATCACTAATCAGTATTATCATTTTTTTTTTAATGTGATATATTAAATTAGAGTCAATTTGAAAACAAATAACAGATATTACAAAATAAAACGTGATAAAATTTATAGACTAATTACTTCAGTTTTTTATATAAAAAAACTTAGGGAAGAACCCAAAAATTGCGATTCTATATCTAAAATTATAGCAGGAAAATTCCAATGTTTGTTTAAAACTAATCCGTGGATTGCACCAAAGTTTTTGAAAAGTAATTTCGTAATCAACTAATTTTATTTTTTATACTTTCTCATATTTATTATTTGCATAGTTTACTTGAAAACTAATTTGCTTCCCTAATTTTTGTGTAATGTGTTTTTAAAAATAAATGAACTCGGGAAACAAATAAAGTATTTCTGATAAGTTAATAACACAAATTAACTAATTTCCGTATAGTTCTGACATTATATATACATATGTGCGTTGTGTGTATGTATACAGACGAGTGTTCTTAAGTATTTGGTTTAAGTAACAGTACAGTCATAAAACAAATTACAAATATAAATATAATTTTCACATTATTGATAAATTATTTAAGAAATTTAATACTCACAATTGTACATCTAAATAATAAAATAAGTTTTTGAAAACCATTAAATAAAGATCATCTTTAATCAATTATAATCTCACACTACAAAAAAGAAAGTAACCGGTTTAAAAAAATTTCATTTGTGCATTGTGCATGGAAATTTTTTAGATTTCAGCAGATGTTCCACGCCAAAAAATATCGATATTCCTATAGTGTAAAAATTGTTAATTTTAAATTATGATTTCTAAAAAATGTGTACTTTTAGTTTTTTAAATTTAAAGTCTCAAATTTAAGTTTTATGAGCTTTATTTCAAAAATCAACTACTAATTTAAATAGGGAAAATATGTACTAGTTCTTAATTAAACAAAGTTTATACATTATTATGTACAAACAGGCATTTTTTTCAATGTTGTAGTTGGTTTCGAAATATAAAAAATTACTTTCTTGCATAACAAATGAGACGCGGTTTTTTACCGACAGTAAATTTTTAAATTAATAGAGATTGAAATTGTAAGTATAAGGAAAAATAAGTGAGTGTAATTTAATTTTTAACGAAATATGCAAATAGAATAAAACGGTTTTAATGAACATATGTATAGAACCGAATAACGAATCTCTAACAATATAATTTGTATACATTTAAAAAATAAAGATTTGGTAGAAAAAATTACTAGCGAACATTTTAACGATAGGTGAAAAAAATTTAAAATGCGAAAGTTTATAAATCCGGCTAAAAGAATAATACTTTCTAATGTATCCCCCGCATTCCACACTTCGTAAGGGAAGAGGCACTAAATAAAATACAATTCAAGGCATCACCAGTAACTTTCATTAAACCAGGTATGCATAAGCACGTTTTGAGTTTTAGGAGACAGGTGTACATATTTTCTGATGAAGCCAATGACGAAAATAAACCGGAAGAAATTCCGCACAATAAAGATCACATTTGAAGGTGAACCTCCGAATATTTATTAGTACAGAAGATATTAAATATAATCAAATAACGAAAGAAAACGCAAATAGAACAAATGAACAATGCAACACTATACTATTGCAGAAGAATTCAGTTCCATAGAAAAGTTAAATGTGAGTGAAACAAATAAACAGTTAAACGAGTCTTGAAGAAATGGAGATAGAGCAGCCTAATAGATATATAGTGCCACAAGAAACTAAGACAGAAATGACAAAAATCATACAGGAGGAAAAAACAGACAAAAATAATAGTGAGCTAGCCAGCATAATTAAAAAAAAATAAATAAAAAATAAAAACGAAACTAACTGAACAGCCCACAGTTGAAAAATACTATTACCAATTAAAGGAATGATAGAAAAAATTTACAAAGTTAAAAATGAAATTTTAATTTTTAAACAAGAATGTGAATTAATAAATTACATAAATAAAAATCAAAGCGCAGAAGAAACATTAAATTTGATAGTCAAAAATGAATCATTTAATTTGAATGAAATAATAAGCTCGCGGAAAAGAGTACAAAAATGAGAATAACTAAAATAGTAAATAAAATAAAAAGTGAAAACCCAGATATTTCATGAGAATACTTCAATATAACGAAAATAATTCTAAAGACGCTAGTGACATATTGTTGACAAAATAAAAACAATCTATAGTCATAATGAATATAACATTCTAATAGTTGAAATAAAAAATATTTTCTTTATATTTACATATATTCCGAGGAATAAATTATCAGATGCATATTTTCATTTAATTAACATGTATCTAGATAATAATAATATAACAAAATTTGTATTACTTGGTGATTTAAATTTGAGAAATACTACATAGGACAAAATAAACAACAAAAAACGAAAAGAATTGATGGAACTAATTGAACTGCATGATTTGCATATACTAAATGAAAAAATCAGATTACTCTCAAAAGAGGACATGAAACCAGTACAATAGATTTAACATTAATCACAAATAACTTAAAAGTCCTAATCTTTGAATAGAAAGTCAACTATGAAATAAATTTAAGCGATCACTTCTGTATTATGTTCAACATGAAGTCAAATAACGTAGTTCAAAATCAGAATGGTGTTAAAGTAATAGATTATAATAAGTTAGACTATAATGTTACAAAGTACACGCACATAATAGATACCCAAGTAAATTGCAACACTAAGAAAAACATTAAAGAAAATTTTCAAACATATGTAAATATAATATCAAATAAGTCGTATTGTATTAAGAAAAGAAGTAATGTGTATTGGTGGAACTTAAAATTACAACTATTCAAGGGTATAGCAGATAAGACTTATAAAAAATATTTCAGATGTAAAAATATACAAATTAAGTCGGTATATTATAAAGAATATAAAACACACTTTAAAACCTATAAACATATGATAAAAGAAGCGAAAGTGAGCGATTGGAAAAAATTGATATAAGACAAGAACGCATTTGGATTGAATTAAAAAATATTAATAAACAAAAATAAAAGAGTTGAAATTCCGACATTAGATAAATACGTCATTACAGATGAGGACAAAGTGAACTTATTATGCAATAAACTCTGCATAAACGCAAATCTATTTATACCAATTAATGAAATTACGCTAGTACATGAAGTTAACAATGATGAAGTAAATGAAATTATAAAAAACTTAAATAATAAAACAACTGCAGGTTTGGACGTGGTAACCAACGGATTGCTTCAAATTTTTAATTAAGATACCGAGAGTAATAACTAAAGTGATAAATGCATTTTTCTTCACTTTCAAACATAAGCAAAGTTTTCGAAAAGTGTATACTTATGAAATTAAAGAAATTCAATCTAGAAAAAGAAATAATTAACAGAGACCAATATGGAGGTCAAGAAAATAGGTCAGCAGAACTAGCTGTATTCGAAGTAATACAAAAGAACAAAAAATCAAAGATAAAGTGTATAAGTTAACCCTAGTGACACTGAACATTACTAAAGCCTTCAACAGCTTAAATGCAAACAAATTAATGATATTAGAAAAATTAGGTATTGATCAATATATTAAATCATTCTTTTCAGAACAGATTTACATTAGTAAATATCGGTACGTTCAAGAAAAAGCATTCATTGGTCACAGGAGTAATGCAAGGTTCGGTATTGGGTCCTTACTTATGGAATATAGTATTTTCAAGAATGTATAAAATTAAACTACCAGCAAATGTTAAAATCACAACATTCATCGACGATATAGCTATGATAATAGCGGATAAGAATGAATTAGACTTGGAAAAAAAATATGCAGTACTACAATGAAGTTGAAAAATTCTTAATTAGTTTATAGTTTAAATATTAATATGTCAACATTTAAATGTTATTCAGTAAAAAAGTCATTACAACATCAATATCCAGTTTTTGGCAGGCATAAAATATTTGGCATAACAATTGAAAAACAATTAAAATTTTATGAACATTTCCGTAACGTAAAGAATAAAATTAATACATTTTTGCTCATATTTAATAAAGTATATAATAATAACAAATTAAATTATAAAAAATGGGTATTATTGTAGAATCCATAATATTACCAAACTTAATTTACAACAGTAGCGTTTATTATGAAATGTTAAAAATTAAAAGATTCATATCATTAATAAGATCTTTTCAAAGAATAATTGCAATTAAAATGATAAAATCATATAAAACTACTAGCCACTGGGCATTAATTGTAATAGCAGGTATTTACCAAATAAATTTAGAAATTCATAAATATATCAATATAATTTTCATCAAGGATTTTTCAAGTAAAATATTTAAATAGAAAATTCATATACGAAAAAAAAAATAGTTAACGCAAAACAGTTTAAAGTTATACTAAAGCGATATTATATCAAGAAATATCAAAGCATGTGGAATACGTATAATGGGTCAACTTATCAATATTTCCCAAATTTAAATGATAGATTCAATAATAATCATTTTATTCCTAACTTTACCGGTCATGGCTGCTTTAAAAAATATTTAAAACGTTTCGGAATAGCGGGAACTGAAAATTGTAGAGCATGTAACTTTGAGGATACGGTTTACCATATCCGGGAAGGTTGTAATTGCAAACAAATAGTTTTAGATTGTAACACGATAGATTTAGTAAATAATAAATATAATAATTTTAATAACTTAGCTATTTAAAAAATAAGAAATAGAAATTAACTTAGCATATTAATAAAATCATTATTCAATGTTATGTATATAATCTTAATTTAAAAAAAAGTAATTATCATTATTAAAAAATGTAATTAAAAGATTGTAAATAGAGTTTATGGTGGCAATAAACTTAATTGGACTGTCACCGTAAAGTTTCCATAACATATATTTCTGTAATTTTGAATAAATATCAATCAATCATCCGTTTCATCTCCATTGGGGATATCGTGACCATTATTTTTTGTCTTTTGAAACACGAGTCTACGCCATAGATCTCTGTTTTGCGCACAATGAACGTATTGAAGGAAACTTCGGCCCATTGTTTTGCAGACCATGCCAGTCCATCTCATAGGAGGCCGGCCTCGTCTTCGACTTCCTTCCATGATATCTTGTATTAATAGCTGTTTCCAACGTTCCTGCTCTGATGCTGCGGCCAAAATACTTTAGTATCCGTTTGCGAACCACTGTTGGTAATCTGTTCTGTATACCAATTCCCAACAGAATAGAGTCATTAGTTCTTTTCTCGGTCCATAAAACGCGTAGCAGCCTCCTCCAGCACCACATTTCCAACGCATCTATTTTCTTCATATCCGATTTTCGGATTGTCCATGTTTCCGAAGCGTATAAAAACACCGAGAACACGAGAGCCTGTACTAAACGTATCTTTAACGTTTTACTTATAGCTGAATCGAGCCAGATTTTCTTCAGTCGTCCCATCGCACTGCGTGTTATTTGTGCTCTATGACGAATTTCAGTTTCGAATCCATCAGTATTTGCTATTATAGATCCCAGATATGTGAACCTATCTACAACTTCGTAGCAGGCTATTTCACGAATTTTTGGCGTGTTGTTCTTAGGCCGATTTATTTAATCTTTGTTTTTGATTTGTTTATTATCGGGCCGTACTTAGCGCTGGTTATTTTTAATTGGTGTATTAAACTGGTCATGCTCTCTAAACTTGTTTTTATTAGTGTAGTGTCGTCCGCACATCGAAGGTTTCCAACGCGTATTCCTCCGACTGAAATGCCATATTTCTTCTCCTTTTCAACTTTATTCCCGACGTTATTGTCTATAAATTCTTTTATACCTTCACGTATTGGCCTTTCTCCGTATATATTAAATAATAATAGGGATAATATGCATCCATGGCGAACGCCCCGTTCAGGATGAAAGTTGTCTGAGGATATCGAATGATGATATTTGCTGTACCACACGAGGTGCTTTGGGGCACCCATCTCAATCAAAATATGCCATAGCTTTTTCCATTAGACGCAATCGAACGCTTTTTTGTAATCGACAAAGCATAGCACCGTTTACTTGTCGTATTCTCTCGTTTTTTCTATTATTTGTCTGAGATTGAGAATTTGTTCTCTTGTTCCTCTACCACTAGAAAATCCTGCTTGTTCCTGTGGTATTTGCTTTTGAAGAAAAGTGTATAAGCGGTTATAAATAATTTTCAGTAACACCTTGCTTGCATGGGAGATCAATGATATCGTATGGTAATTTTCGCAATTTTTTGGAGATCCTTTCTTGTGTAGTGTGATGTACGTTGACTGTGTCCAATCCATCGGCCACATTATGGTGTTACATATATTCAAAAGTCTCCTTGTAACCTCTTCACTACCTGTTTTAAAAGCTACAGCTGGGATTATATCCGGACCAGGAGCTTTATTATTTTTTAGATGCTTTATAGCATTAAAGACCTCGTGATATAGTATTGGTATTGGTGGTTCTAGTTCGCCAATATTATTAATTTGTAATTCGTCCGCAGTATTATTTCCTCACTATATAGTTTTTTGCAATATTTCCGCCAGACTTCCGCTATGTCTTTATTATTTGTTTTTAACTCTCCATTTCCATCTTCTATGATCTGTGTATTAATCTTGAACTCTTTTGAGATAGTACGTATTTTTTGAAAGAGAAGGCGTGTTTCATTATTTTCAGCGTGTGTTTCAAAGAGGATATGTACATATTTTTGTCTCTGCGGGACAATTTGGTAATGCGATGAGTCAGTTTTTTCCTTTCTTCATGATATTGCTGAGTACGTGGTAGTTTCTTTCGTTCTTCAATCATATTAATTGTTTCTTCAGTAAACCAATGTTTCCATTTTCTTAACGTATTAATTGTATGAGTATTTTTATAGGCCTTCTGAATTTGATCTTTAAGTTCCATCCATTGCTGCTCTGCCGTTATTTTTTCTGTGTCTGTAGAACAATTTTGTTTAACATTTAATTGTTTATTAAGAACATTACACGAAGCATTTGGTTTAATTATTTTCATTCTTTCTGTTCTCCCTTTTTCCTTTGGCGATTGTAATTTGAGACGGAACTCCATCATTAGTAAGCGATGATCCGAACCGCATTCTGCTCCTGGAAGGACTTTGGCATTTTTACAAGAGGATTTCCATCTTTTATTAATTAAAATATAGTCAATTTGATTCTTGTACCTATCACCCGGCGACTCCCATGTCACCAGTATACGAAGATGTTGAAACATTGTGTTAATTATTGACATCTTAGAGTCTAATGCGAACTGAATGAGTTGTTCTCCTCTTTCATTGCATTCTCCAATTGAATATTTGCCAACTATATTGCGAATATGAATATCCTGTACATCTTTGCCTATTTTTGCATTGAAGTCGTCCAGGAGTACTACGATTTCTCTTCCGGGAAGCGAGTTTATTGTGTCATTTAATTGGTCGTAAAATATATTTAACTCTTCCTCTTCTGCATTAGGGGCATATATCTGAATTAGGATTACCTGGCTTTATGTTTAGTTGAACTAAGATAATCCTTTCATTAATTGGGTTATAACCTCGCCTGTGTACGCTGTTGTTACTCGACGCATATATTTTATAATCATGTCCGTCAAAATGACCAGTTTGGGTATAATGTGTCTCAGATATTCCACAAATAGGTATGTTATATCTGAGTAATTCTCTTTCAACTATCTGTAACTTGCCTATAGTCATCAGTCCGCGTACGTTACACGTTGCGAATCGATTTATATCTCGTAATTTAAAGTGACGGTTTTTAGAGTGTCCGGTCGTATATTTCACATTCTGATCCCGGAGCTCAGAACGCCGGTCGCCAGCCGGGTCGCATGGCACAAAACTCTGTTATTAGACATTTCATGGTTTTCATGGGAAGATACTGTGGTGGTTTCCCTTTGCCTGCCACAGGATTTTCTGTTAGACTCCCTTAGCCATTAGATAAAAATCCTACCCGCAAGGCAGCGGTTGTTTTCTGTCAGGGTTATCTCCCTTAGCCTTTAGATAAACATCCTAACCGCAAGGCAGCGGGTTGTTACTGAGGAGGTAACGATTTAAGGCTTTTACGGCGACCTAAACCCGCCGAGGGAGAGACAGTCATAGAATTTTTGCAGACTTTTAGTAGACAGGTCCTCAAGCTGTCCATCTGCATCCTCTTGTCTCCTTGACCTAAATATACTATTTCGAAAAAAAAAGAACATGTGTTTTTGGTGTATATAATCTTGTTATAATTTGAGTTTGTTCTTTTAACATTTCTTTGCTTTATTAATTTAAGTTTAACCTTGCGATTTCGATTGAATATTTCTATTGGCTATTAATTATTTTATGATAATAAAATAAAATATACCGTTTTGTTCACTAAAAAGTCGAATATGAAGAAAAATTTTCGAAAGAACATTTTTATTTAAATAACTACGAAACTAACTTTAGTAATTTCTGTATATCTTAGAGTCTATATAAATTAAGATTTTACTTTATCGTAAATGCAACAGAGAAATTGGTTGTAAATAAATAGGTATACGTTATAGAAAATAATAAAAATATTAAAAATGTGTAAAAAATAACGTGGGATGTGGAAAGCCCGAGTGAGCACTCCCAAATGATGAATTGTTTGTTAACTGAACTGAACCATATTTAAAAAGAGTAGCCTATTTAAAAAAAAAAAATGCTTCAGACTGGATAGTTGACCGGGAATTTATGAAAGTCACGAGTTAAATTGAATGTAATACTTTTCATATTTGTATTCCGTCGTTCCATTTAATTTTACTTATTAAGACATATTAACGTAATGGACAGTTTTATGTAAAAATAAAAATTTTAACTTAAGTAGCACTCTCGATTCTTATACTTTGTTTTATGCACAAATGAGACAATTTCAATTTCAATAAGCACACTGAGTTATTATTAATTGACATTAAAAAAACATTTGATACCGCTTGGCACAACGCTATTTTATATAAAATGTTATGCGTTCGGGCTAGCGTCATACGTCTATAACGCGCTCATTTCTACTTGGTGTTGTTATTATTCTCGTTTTACTTATTATCTAAATTTATTTATTTATTTAAATTCTCGTATTTTCTGTGCGGCTCAAGGTGAGGAAAATACAAAATTCTAACGATCAGTCGGATCCCCCACCGCGACGTAATATTTACGCGTTCACTTCGACAGTTGATGATTCTGTATCATTGTCTGATGATAACGATTACATCGATAATGAAATGTTAACCGACGAAATAACCGAAGAAAATAGATTGAATGACTGGCTTCCGTCTAATAGTCATAACGGTACCAGTAAACCGAAAAAGAAAAAGACAGAAGATAAGGATCGTATAGAAACGAGTAACCGGTTTTCTTCATTAAATCAACATGTGGATTACATAAGCGATGTCAACCACATAGACACGTACGGAGTAACTACACCTACAACGGCTACAACCGCACAACAACCAACAGCGTTTAATATGGATGTTCTTACGGATGTTCTACATACAAATAGTAATAACGTGGTAAATATATCGGCTCATATAAATAATAATAATACTAATTTTAAGATACCTCCCATTGTACTACAGTATAACTAATCATAATAGTACTCTAACAACAAATATTAAATCTAACCTCAAACACGGTCTTAAATTAAAAATAAATAAAAATAACAGCATATCTTTTTACACTTTTAGCCTCGAAGATTATGATAAACTTATTGAAATCTTTAAAAGTAATCCTACAACACAATTTCACACTTACACTCCTAATTCGCGCAAAAAAGTTAAAATGGTCTTGCGAGGCCTACCCAATTTTATAACTCCTGACGAAATTACTTCAGAACTTTCTTTCCATATCAAGTCTGACTCAGTGATTCAATTCCAAAAGAAATCATCTGACCTAGCCCGCACTTCTATTATTTCACTTTCCATATTTCTTGTAACTTTCCTAGAGAATACAAAAATAACCGATATATTAAAAATTAAAGAATTATGCTACTGCCTTATTTCATGGGATAAGTATAAAACAAAGAATGCAGTAACACAGTGTTTTAAATGTCAGTCTTTCGGCCATTTATCAATAAACTGTCATAAGACCCCCAGGTGTTTAAAATGTGGTAAAACACACTTCACAAGCGATTGTACTGATCCCAATATTTGCTGTACTAACTGTAATGGACACCATACATCTCATTCTAAATAATGCCCTCTTTTCTTAAAACTTCAACAATTTCGTCACAACTCGTCCCAATCCCAGTCTCTTAACACGCGTGTTAACCCAGCAACAACATATGCGCAAATCACAGCTCATAATGTTAATATTAGTAATACGGATAATAATAATAGTAATAGAAATTATAATAATACTAACAGCAGTCGTAATGATAACAGTCACATACCATTTCCTCCTTCCGATAATATTACACTAACAGATTTATTAAATATATTTAGGTCTTTCAATATAAGTAAAATTATATCCTGTTTTAAAGATATAATATTTATACTTAAGGATCCTCGAAATCCAGATATTTTTAATAAAATAACGTCTGTCACAGATATTATTGCAAATGTTTTTATTTAATGATTACCAAGAAGATTAAACTCATAGCTTGGAATGCTAACTCCATAAAACACAAAGTTCTTGAACTTTCCACTCTAGCGCGTGAGAAGCAAGTTGACATTATCTGTCTGAGTGAAACTAAAATTGATCATAATTATAACCTAACATGTCCTGGTTACAAAGTATATAGGAAGGATCGCACAATACATGGGGGTGGTGTAGCTGTACTAGTAAATGATCACCTTATACATCATGCTCTGCCTACATTACCTACACGTGACACTGAGTTAATTGGTGTCGCCTTGCAAGTTGATAATGAACCTGTTTACTTGTACTCAGTATATTCCCCACCAAACTGTCTTCATTTCGAGTCTGATATCTCCTACTGGTTCTGCCAACAAAGTTGTTATAGCTGGTGATTTCAATGCCAGGAACACAGGTTGGAACTGTTTTACAAATAATAAAACAGGTAGAATTCTACTTGACCTCTCATTTAAAAAGAAATTTTAAGTATCCCATCTATATCCCAACATCAAGCCGGATGAGACCGAGCATCATAGATCTCGTTGTGTGTAAAAATTTCCCTTACATCACCACACCTATATCTCTACAATCTTTAAGCTCAAACCATAACCCTATTTATTTCGAAATAAACAAAAATTTTCACTCAATTCCCCCAAGTTAAATTATGACTTCAAAAACGCTGACTGGTCTCAGTATAGGAGCCATATAAGTAACGCAATAAAAATTCAAAAACGCCCTCTTACTACTGATCAAGTAAACGGATCTATTATCTTTCTCACGGATACCATCATATCATCATCTCAGCTGAACATCCCAAAAAGAAAAATTACCTCTCACTGTGGTCTTCCCATTCCACATCATTTAAAAAATTTAATCAAAATAAAAAACCACTTTCAGAAAAACAGAACTAACGGATTCAAAAAATTGTGTAAATTTTTCACACGTATAGTCAAAGCCAAGCTTCTTGAACACTATAACGATGAGTGGAATAACAAATTTAAGTCAATATCTGTCAAGGACAATAGTCTTTGGAAGATTACCAAAAATTTTACACATACTCAAATCAACATCCCACCCCTCAAACATAACAATGATATTGCATATTCCAATAAAAGTAAAGTTGAGCTACTTGCAAACTATTACATGCTAGTACACTCTCAAAATTCAACATTATCTACACCACATCACACAAAACATGCCGACACTATTGTTCAGAAATACTGTGCAACTGTGCCGACACTTGCTTAAAAAATTTCAACAGCTACTCCGAATGAAATACATACTCATATAAAACACCTAAAATGTAAAACTTCCACTGGTATAGACCTAATTCACACTATTATGATAAAAAACTTGCCCAAAAAAGCTATAGTATACTTAACAAACGTAATAAATGCAATATTACTCACTGGTTATTACCCATCATTATGGAAAAAATCGATTATAATCCCAATTCCAAAAGCAGGGAAAGACTCTTCTTTTGTACAAAACATACGTCCCATCAGTGTAATCAGTAACTTAAGTAAAATATTAGAAAAAGTTGTTCTATTACGCCTAAATGCGTATTCCAATGAACATAACATCATAAAAGAAACACAGTTTGGATTTAGATCACAATTATCTACCGTTATGCAATTAGCTAGACTTACTGATCATATTACTGACCAATTTAACCTAAATAAACATACAGGATTATTATTACTAGACATTGAAAAAGCCTTTGATACAACTTGGCATAATGGCATAGTTTACAAAATGCTTCGCTATGGCTTCCCTAGCTATCTTATAATACTCATCAAATCCTATCTCTTTGCTAGATCCTTCACAGTTAGGCTGGGTGACACCTATTCCAAACCTAGGATTCAGCCTGCTGGCGTCCCACAGGGTAGCATTCTCGGGCCCTTTCTCTATATTCTATACATTAATGATCTCCCACGATTACAAAATATCAACACTTCCCTCTATGCTGACGATACTGCATTTACACATCCTCATATAGAGTTGATACCATTAGCAACAGACTCACAGACAGTTACAATAAAATACACAAATACTATGAAAAATGGAAAATCAAAATTAACTCACAAAAAACTGAAGTTATATTATTTTCCAGGCGCAGGCCTCAGGTCACACAGTGTATTACAATAGGAAACACTCAATTGGAATGGAAATCCGATGTTAAATACCTCGGTCTCACCCTAGACAGACGGTTAACATTCAGTAGTCACATCAACCGGAGTATAGATAAAGCTCGTGCTCGTTTACATCAGTTATTCCCAATATTCAACAAGCGGTCAAAATTAAATATACAAAACAAATTATTGATATACACAGCCCTCATTTTGCCAATCATCCTTTATGCTTGTCCTATCTGGTGTAGTATAAGTAACTTCACGATCATTAAATTACAAATTCTCCAGAATAAATGCCTACGAATCATCCTTAATACTCCTTTTTATACAAAAATTTTTCACATGCACTCCGCACTGGATCGCCCGTACATATCTCAACTCCTTCACAAGCAAGCTGCTAAATTTTACAGTAAGCGCCCCACAAGTCAATATACACTTGTACAACAAATTGGTAACTACACCTACCATACCCTTCAATTACGATACAGAAGATACAAACATAAAAGGATTAAGCATTTGCTTCTCACGCCCTAGACTCTCAGATAAAAATATTTCATCGTACGTTGTCGCTATTTATAATGCATATTATACTTATTTAATCATATAAGTATACACAACTACACACTTGTACTTCTATACTTATAAGCATACTCATTCTATATTTGTATGTAGCGCGTAAATTATTCTTAATATTAACTGATCCCGTTTTTTCCGCTACGCAGGGTTTTTATTGTATTTTTCCCCTGTAAAATCGTCTATTTCTAAGCTAACTTAAGACTCGTTCACTAATCTAAGTCGCGTAGTGAGAGCCGTACTACTGCTCGGTATACATATTTTATTATGTATCTGCTCTGATTTGTAAACGATTTAAATATACTTATTATTCATTCATTCATTCATATACAAAATGCCGCACATTGAATATCTCACATATTTGGTTAAACTGATACAATCCTACCCGAATAACAGAATATTTTACGTGTTTGATTCCTACAACTAAGAGTTGAAAATCCATCATGTTGGAATTACACGAGAGAACTTTTAAGGTGCTTACCTTTTCCTAATCCTATTAAATTATATACCCCAAATTCCACGTTTTCCACGAACATACTATTTGTGTCTTCCCTGTAAATGAGATCATTTGCGCATGAATGTAATGATATGGTCTTCTAAGCAACATTAAACACTTCATTTGAATTCGGTCTAAAAATTTGTAATACTTTCCATAGCTTGATTTTTGTTCAACAGTAACATTCATTTTATCAGCAACTAGGGGCGAACGTATATCCGTGTACCAGTATATTCTAACCTCAGAATATTGAACACAGCTAATCGTTGGTTTAGTACCAAAGTATTTCCTCGCCTCATCAGTATCAACGTTCACACTGTGACCGGTCTTAGTAATATACGTAACGTTTGTAATCACATTAAAATACATTTTGTCATCCATGAACGACTACACATACTTACCCGGTGTCCAATATTTTTATATATCTGGGTTTGTGTATGGTTCCTCGATTATTTATCATTGCCGCTTTGTTACAGGATTTTTTCACTTTTTGCACTTTATTGATGAAGAGACAGAGGCTACTGGAATATGCTGCAAGGGAGTTGACCTCTGGTCTTTCTCGGATTCTTCTTCATCATTGTAGATATCATCATCGCCTTCTCGAGTTGCATGATCATCATCGCTATCTGATATTCGAATGTCATGGATTTTCAAGTAATTTCATATCATCGTCACTTAAGCAACTGTTTATAAACGACGTTTTTATAAATGATTTATTTTACATTTAATCCGTCAATTCGTATGGAATAATCCCAAAAATCGTGTACCGCCTAAACCCCCACATAAGACATCTATCAGAAATCATTTGTAGAACAAAGTCTCTAACCGTTGTAAACGATACTAACGAACGCGATAGATATTACATCGAATTGCAATAACAGGTTTTCATTATTTCACATATTCATCGTCAGATTACAGAGAACTCTCTAGGGTTCTACCTGACGTATGAAATATTATTTTGTTCCGAGCACGGCTGGTGATGTCGATGCTCATTAACGACCGCCAGAGAAACAAAAAAATGTCCCTATTATAAAACTGGGACTTAATTATCAATCTTATCAGTGTTATGTAAACACACACATATTATATATATATATATACATATATTACACGTATACATATCATATATTACACTATGGAAAAAACAAAAAAAAAAAATATAATAAACTAAAACTCTACCTTGAGTAATAATTTCACTACAATATAATTTGCACGGTGAAAAAATATCATACTCCCAAACGAGCACTAGTATAATAATAGTGATAATAATAATACCTTTTGTTTTTTATTTCGACCTGTTTTCTTTCTTTTGTCTCTGTCCTGTTTGTCTTTTTATTGTCACATATCCGTATATATTTTGCTTTTCATATATGTATATATGTATGTATGCATATGTACACTAAACATAGGCAGTGCCATATTTCATAACAAGCTCGTACTTGAACAAGTTTATATTATCATACACATTGCACACACATATCGCGCGTTTAAAACGATCGGGTTGTTTACGTTAAAATTGAACGTAGTATCAAACACTTACATATATATATATATATATATATATATATATATATATATATATATATATATATATATATATATTCGTATTTACACTATTGAATTACCGTTATTCCGATTGTAAACGTCATAGTTTCCTCGAAAAAAATGGCGATATGTATTTCGAGGATTGCGGTCGAATATTTTTGGTATTGATTTTCCGAATAATCGCTACTTCGGATATCGTCAAAGGTTACATAGTTAGAAACGACCTCTCGTCTAACAGAACGATTGAAAATGACGACAATATTTACATAGAACATCGAGTAAACGCGAAGGACGCCGCACTGGAAGCAAAACGAACAGATCCTAATCGTCGTAAGTTAATATTATTTAATTATCAATTCTGTTTTTTTTTTCATATTTACATTAAAATCAAAGGTTCTTCTGAAAACGACGTAGCCATGGATACGTTCGAAATGTGGTTGTACCGTAAAGTGGACAAATAATTGCGCAACAAGGGAAAGTACCGTACAACGTACGAATAAATTCGAGGAAGATGTAAAAGAAGTCAAGTATCTTATAAACTGAAGTACTTCGATCGTATATAATGCGACACCCAGAACGATACAGCCTGCTCCGTGTGTTAATGCGGGTAAACAGGAAAACGACACGGAAGAAAAAGGCAAACCGGTTGGAGATTCCGTCGGATTGGTACTGCCAGTGATAAATTTGTTCCGAGCAGTTTTAGACCGACGTAGGACTGTCAGCGTATTAGCCAAGACACTGTAACGAATGAATGAATCATTTTCTAATCGAGGGTGTCCCACATTCTCGGGTCTTCGTTTGAAATATAAAATTAAACCTAATCGCTTATTATCACTAAGGCTATATAAGTCGTATGCTGCTGTTTATGATGTCTTCTATGGTCAGGAAATTCGACTTAATCTTAAATTTGCGCACTATCGAAATTCACCGCGAATCATTTCGTATATTTTTCAACTTGATTTCTAAACGCGATTAGACAACTTATATACATCGGTAATTTTAAATTACTATTAACTGCATACGTTTTCGATATAATCGTTAATTTACGTTTTAATTAATTTTAGCTTATTTTTATAAATTTTCATTTTTTTTTCTTTTTATGAAATTCATCTAGATAATGTTTACACGTATCTTGTTATTCATTCCGTCTTTCACCTCCAACTTAAAGTACACTTAGCAAGGTACACAAAATTATTCAATCGGAATTTGTTTTTATGTATATTTTTTAAATGACCACTAATTCGTTGTCCCTTTATAAACACGTCAAATATTATAATAAATAAACAAATTAATTAATTGGTTAAAAAAATAAGGACGATACTAAAGTGTAATCCGTTCTAAAAAGTTTTGAAGGCAGGTCTAATTAATGATGTGGTTGACCTAAGTTCCTCTCGAGTTATTTTTGATGTCTCATTTTATATTTCGCGAATTTAAATCCTTCAATAACACTAATTTATCACAAAAATCATTACTTTACAAATATTGTACTACGTGGTTAAAATAGTAGCTATCTAAATCATTCGATGGTATTTATAGCAATACGAAATATGCATAGTGATTTAGAAAACTGTTATGTCATATTTTTCATTTCATTTTGTAACCATTAAATTCGATTGATATATACTGAAAACAATGGACGAGCTCTTAACCGAACGGTGTAAAATGAAAATAAAGAAAATTAAGACAAAAGTAATGAGCTGTTCCCGAGATCAGAATCAAATAATAAATATAGAACTAAATGGAATAAGAATAAATTAACTAAAACAATTTACATACTTGGATCATAACAGCAGATGGAAGAAATGAGACATAAGAGCGAGATGGAGCGGAAACTTGGACCATGTCTAAAGCATATATTAAAAAAGTGGAAGCGTTCGAGATATGGTGTTGGAGAAGAATGTTAAAAATAGACGTAGAAAATCACAAATGAACAAGTGCTAAAAATAGCTATTATTACGGAAATAGATACAAGAAGAAATAGAATGATTGGACATCTGCTAAGACATTCAAGATGGATCGCAAATATAATTGAAGGAATGATGGAAGGAAGATCAGGAAGAGCCCGGAAAAAGTATATGGATGATGTTAGAAAAGGGAGAAGATATCAAGAAATAAAGAATATGGCCGGCAAACAGGATTCATTTGATGTAACTTCCCACCGACCCTGGGTTGAGGAGAAAAAGAAGAACATATTATGTGTATATATATATGATCGTTGATTTATTTTTGTTACTATACGAATTAATCTTATAAGCACGGTTTGAATCACAAAAATAAATGAAAACCCAAAAACGATGAAACTGTGGTGATGTTCACGTTTGCCATTAACAGAGAAAATCAATAATTGATGCTGGGAAAAATTATGGTCCCTAAAGGAAAACATATTTAAGGACGAAATAAATGTAATATTCGATAGTTTTATAGTACCTACCTTTTTTTGACGTATGGATTACAACAAAAATAGATGAAAATTGAGAGGTTTCGGTCTATATTACATATTAGACGAAATTATAGTTTTAAAAACACTTTTATCAAAGTAAATTAAAACATGCAATAAAATTTGTTAACGAATACAAAAAGGAGAGATTACGTATCCAACACGTATCGACATTAATGGAAAATGGACTCGCAAGTTAAAGAGAATGTTATAGATAAAAAAGGAAAGTTAGATAGTTTTTTGAGATGAAAAGATGCGGTAACTAAATTTATGCATAATAACCAACACGAGAGAGTTCCGTAGTGGATGGGCAAGATTGAAGGTGGTCTGTGCTAAAAATATTGGCTTTTAGTTTCATTTTTAATATTAAGTTACCGTAGTTAGTTTAAAGACTAATAATAATAATAATAATAATAATAGTAATATTTTATTTTGAGCGAGCTAATTGTGTTGATTATAGAAAACCACGTCTATAATCATCTACAAAATGAAAATATTTTTTATTTACCTTTTAATTTTTATTTTAAGCGTATATGCTTACATCGACGTAACCTAGACGTGTCCAGGATGGTTTATGCTTTTCTGGAGTGTTCTGAACCTTAATATATATAAAATTTATATCGTCGCAATTTTTTATTTATTCATTTTTTCCTACATTTTAGTGATTTCTCTACGTTCGAACTTATTTCAATTAATTTCGACGCGAATAAAATAGTGCATACAACCTGTAAAACCAACTGAAGTAAGCTCCAACGTTGATATTATCATGATCAAATTGTATCATTGAAAATATAACATTGTAACAGTTATTTTATTTCTATTTTATGTTTTTATATCGTTTTTGAATTCACAGTAATCGGATTTGGATGTGAACAATGTACACAGGAAGAAATTATTTACTGCAAATCGGAGCATGTTGTTCTAGATCATTGTTGTTGTAATCGGCGATATGAAGGTAAATATTTCGCTCTGTAATGCATTATCATGAAGACAGTGCCCTATTACTTGTGTATAACCATACGTATTATATGTAATATACATATATAATATATATGTATATTAAACTTTAAGCTTAACAAGTATAACGACTGGTGGACTCTTCAATTAGAAAGATTGAAAGTTTCTATTAATAAACAGACGTAAGTTTAATAAGGTAAAATCTATAACTAAGAAAATCATTTTTAAAGCTATTATTGAATAAAACTTATGAAAAATTAATAGAAGAAACTAGGTTAAATAGTTGGAAAACATTTATTGGTGAAAATTCCTCTTTTGTCGGGGCAAACCATATAAATTAGTAATCGGAAAATCCTTTTGAATTTCCTGCATTGCATTTAGATAAACATGTAATTATAATCACCAATGAAGAAAAATCCAAAGTTCTCTCGGAGTATTTCTTTCCTAATAAAGAAGAAAATCTCGTTAATTCATATATTTCAAAAAATCCTACAATGAGCTTAATCCTAACTAGTAATATTTCACCTAACGAATTAATCGATATTATTAATAATTTAAAAGTTAATAAATCCCCAGCGTCGGATACAATTACTAACACCGTTGTTAAAATTATTAATAGTTAAAATTTTGAATTGTTTGCATATACGTTTGAATCCCTTTTAAAATTCCAGATATTTCTTGATATCTGGAAGGTTGGGGATATTAATCTTATCAATAAACCTAATAAATATTACACGAAATGGTAACTCTTGTAGACCAATAACGTTGTTAAATTCAGTTTGTAAATTATATGGAAAGATCATTAACGTAAAATTATTAAATGAAATCGAATATAAAATGTTTTGCATAGAAATCAGTTTGGGTTTAGACGCAACTATATTTTTCTGAGATGGCAATTAGAAAACTTTATGACTTTATTGTTTTTGGAAAAGATAATAACTTGATAAGCGTAGTAATAATTTTTGTTGTCAAGGTAAGCACTCTAAAATTATCGAAATTCCGAAACAAAATTCTGTAAATCCTTACTTAATAAATACTATTATTAATTATTTAACCAATAGGAAAGTTAGAATATCTTCCGATAAATTTACTATGTATAAAAACATTTCCTGTGGCGTACCTCGAGGTTCGATTTTAGGGCCGACTCTGTGGAATGTTTATAATTTAGAAATCTTTACTGTTGAAAATCGATATAATGACGAATTTATAGAGTTTTACGGACGACCCATTGTTCGACTTTTGCAGATAATTTATCAGTAATAACGAAATTTGTTGATACAGCCAAAAGGTAGATAAAATTATTTAAAAAGGAGATACAAATTTCTTTGGATGCAACAAATTAAAGGTGCTACCAACGAAATAAAAAATCATATTTGACAAAAAGAAGAATTAGAAGAGAAACAGAAGGCATGTGACACCATGTAGACTGAAAATGTGAAAGACACGATTAGTATATATCTGACGATTAACAGCTAATTCGAAATATTCATATATATATATATATATATATATATATATATATATATGTATATTGTCGCAGTGGCATAGTTGCTAGAGCACTGGGCTGTTAGTTCAATGGTCGAGGTTTGATTCGAAGCTGGCGACATGAAGTTTCTCACCATCATGTAACTCTTAATTATCACAAAGAAGGTGTCATTTCACTGTATAACATCAAATGCTGGCACACCTGCAGTTTATGTAAAGTTTATGTAATTAGTACTTGAACACAATAAATCTGATTATAAATGACATATTGAAGGGGACGACTCTGATAATGTGCAATATTGACAATCAGTTTGATTAATGAGCACGTGAACTGCTTAAAAAGCTGTTGAGAAAAGTACATAAAATAATAAATAATTTAATTAAATTAATGAATTTTAATACTGAAAAAATTTTGAGTTAACCCTTTATAAAATCCAAAATTTTTTAATAAGAACAAATTATTAATAATGTATTTCATACGTCTACTTTTCAACAGTTGATAACATCATTTGAGGAATATTAACTAAATATATTATTTTATGACTGTTTCCTACTACATTACAGAAATATTTCCATACATGGAACACGTTTGTTATTTCAACAAAAACCAGACGGAACCGTGTCAGCCCGTGATCTCAGACTGCGCCGAATATTCTCGCCTCGTGGAATGCTGTTGTCATAAATATCTCGCTGAAAAATGTAAATTAAATTCTGAATAAATGTTTTCAAATGTTACATATACACATATTTTATATATTCGCGAATAAATAATACAAACATAGAACTCTATGTATTCACACTCATACATATACTCGTGCGTTTGGTTTCTGGTGGAACCAAGTGATACAAATATATGAAAATCAGGCTGATGATCGGTGATATTATGAAAAATTAAGTTTTCATCCTTTGATTTTTTATTTCAGATGTACTTCAAACAAAACCTAACAACAAAAATTGACTGTATAATGCAGAGGAAATTATAGCAACAGACGTAATACGTTACTTACAAATCGCGATCGTGACCTTGTACATAATAGTCTACCAAAAATAATTCGCTTTGAATACACATATTTACATCCATATATATATATATATATATACATGTGTGTGTTGTTCGTATATTGCATATAAAAACGACGCATGCATTTGCCTTCAGGAAAATTATTAAGAATCCTTAAGAAAAAAAAGATATCTCAGAAATCGCAGGTAACTAATGGAGTTAAGTTGAATTTAATTTAATTAAAGCGAACTAAGTGGGGTCTTTTCCTCCAAAATGATGGGTGATCGATGTATATAGGTAAAAGAATTCATTCCTTCAGTAGTATAAAGTCCTTGTAGTATATTGAGTCAATAAGGTACGCTTATTGTTCAAGACATTTTAATTAACCTCTTCTATACGAAACTTTTGGGTTCCCTTATGAACACATTTTAGTGTATAACTTTCAGTAACTAAATACTCGCGTAAGGATACATTAACCGATGGCCCGCAATTATTCTCTTATAACACACATCCGAACGCTGTCAATAAGAGCCTTTAGGAAGCATTGAAAATAAAAACACGGAACAAAAATTTTGTTAATAAGACTCACCATGATGTTAAATTCGCGAATAAGAAAGTTAATAATCGACCCGTAATAATGCTAATTAAAGTACGTGTTAGATATCAAGGTAGACAGTCGATCGATGTCGCGACGCGTGTAAAAATAAAATAAAAATAAAAAATCTTTTAGAAAGAGTTAACACTTTCTATCGAATGATTTTTAATAATTAATAACAGAAGAAATTTAGTGGGACCTAGCCTTAACGTATAAAGAACATTGCGCAGATGTAGAAAAAACGTCGGTACGAGGAATTTGATTGGTTCTAACTGGAATGCAGATCCAAACATATCAAGAACATCAGCTTTAGCTATGATTCAGCTGAATACGCTAGCACAGTGCGGCAGAATTCAGTACATGTAAAAATTATAGAGGTAGCACTACACGAAACTAATCGAATAATTACAGGATGCTCGAATACTGGGACATGAAACGATCACAGATGTTCGTTTTGCGGCTAACATAGCAATCGTGGAAAGTAATGAAAAATAACTCGAAGAAGCGGTAAAACAGCTAGACAAAAAATTATAATTAAAAAAACGATAGTTATGAAATGTGCTAAAAAACAAGATATAATAGATGCAAAATTAATGGAAAAAGGTTGAAACAGGTAAATTGATAGATACATAGGAAGTATAATCACTTACGATGGAAGAAGTGACAAACAGATATCAACTAGAATTAGTTTAGCAAAAATGGTTTTCAATAAAAACAGATCTTTACTAACTTCGAGAAATTTAAGAGTAAGAAGAAGCACTTTGTTGAATCATATGTACGGAGTATAATGACGTGTGGATCGGAAACTATCAATCTCCAAATGTATAAAAAATTCGATACTTGGTGCTGGCGTAGATTATCGAAAATTAGTTGGACAGAAAAAGTCACAAATGAAAATTCTTTTAAAAATATAAATGAATCGAGGAGTTTAATTCAAAAGTGAAAAAGTACAAAGGGTTAAATGGATAGGCTACTTATATCGACACAATCTAAGTTTCGTACAACTAATCGAAGGGAAAATGAACGGTAAACGATACAGAGTAAGACTAAGGAGTGAGTATATGGATAAAATAATAAATGACACGGGAGAAACACGTTATGCAAACATTAAAAAATGTGCAGGACGAAGACAATTTCAGTTGAACTCACTGGGATCATGAGTCATAAAGGTTATCCACCAATCTACGGCTCGATGAAAATAAGAAGAATCTCGAAGTCGATACGGATGGAACAAATAGAAATATTATGCGGCAAAGCACTAACAGATATAAGGCGGTGAGTGATAGAAGAAAAAACTAAACTAAACAAGAACAAGACAACTGGAATCATGAGTCATAAAAGTTATCCACCCATCTACGGCTTGAAGTTCGAAGTTGATACGAATGGAACAAATAGAAAAAAGGAATATAAACTGATCGCAACGAGATAAGAAAAAGAAGACTAATGAATTACCTGTAGGTTATTTATCGATAATAGTTTAAAATTTTTATTTAAATATTATATATATATATATATATAACATTATATATGATAGAGATTCCTTTATTAATAAATTTTTCTTAATTTTAGGGAAATCGTACTATAGCGACAGTTCGTCATCATCGACGTCAATTACAGAGAACAATTGGAAATTCGAAAATCTGTTGTTAGGACAGTTCGCGTTAATTTTGTTAACGTTCTATCTACAGTTATAAATATTTATTTATTATAATACAATTATCGTCGCGTAAGGTGAATTAGAATAAATAACCTCCGGATATTATTTAACCTTTAAATTTAAGCGGAGAACGAATTATATTCATAATAAAAATTCGTAATGAATTATTTACACAATTTTCATTCTGTTCCATCTTCTTCTTTTATTATTATTTTACATTATTATCCGTTATAATTTTTAGATTGTGGAATGTAGTGATTTTTTATTACTTTAATTACAAAAATCAGAATCACCAAAACTTTTTCTTGAAATTTACAAAGCTTTTCGGCAATTACGTCATTATCGAGCGATATTTAAATTTAGATAAAAATAAAGATTTAAAAAATAAAAACACAATATATAAATTTAAATATAAGTTCACAACTGTATAAATATAAAATGTAATATAAATACTTAAAACAATCTGACAGTGACTAATCAAATATCGGTATTATAAAATTTACAAAGGAGTAGCTAGAAAATAATGTGTTTTTTTTTTGTTTTTTTTTTTTATCGCCGAAAAGCTTTGCGAATTTCAAGAAAATAAAGTTTTAGCGATTTTAACCGATTGTTGTTAAAATTATCCATTATAGTTGTTATTAGTACCATGATTAAGAAACGATTTTTAACAATTTTCTCTATTTTCTTCATTTTTAATTTTTACTCGATTTTAAAATTACTACGCGCATTAATTGAATGTTTTGATTAGCGTATTTCTTAGGTTGGGTAATCCATATTTAGCGTGTAAGCGAGTATATAAGATTTTAACCATACGTAAACTAGTCGTATATCGTAGTAACGTATATAGACGTTGCACACGTGCGTGGTATAAATGTTTGCGTGGTATAAATGTTTGCGTGTTATAAATGTTTACGTGTGCGCGTGTTGTACATAAATGTATATCGTATAAATAAATTGATACTCACGCAGTTATTAACATAGCCAATATTAATCATCTTAAGACATCGTAACTAAAAAAAAATGCAAAATATGAATACGACAATTGAAAAATACTAACTAAGAACATACATTTTTCTACCAGTAAAAAAACTAGTGTATTATAATTCGACCAAGAAAACTACAGTACGCGAGGTTAAGCTGAAACTGAAACATACATAACTAATATAAATCCAAAACGACTTTATTGCGACTCGTATAACAAATTAAGCTGAACACGTCGAATATACGAAAGTGCGCAAAAGCTCTTAACCTGTTAAAAAAATTTTGCACGGTAGGTCGTGGCAGAGGCACGCTGTTACGATTGTATGGAACACATGTTAGATCAATCGTGGACTACGGCGCGACTGCATACGCTACAGCGGCGGAAAGTAAAGAAGCTGAATACAATCTAAAATAATGCGCTCGGAATAAGTAGCGGAGCATTCTATACAAGTTCAGTTATCAGTTTGCAAGTATGATATCACTAAAACATCGACGAATATTATTAGCACTGCAGTTTTATGCGAGGCTCAAACAAACGTCATTAATTACTATAAAACGTTTCATCCTAATTTACGTAAGATTTATCGCGATAGAAATAAACCATTCGGAGTTACCTACGTTTAAATCGAAATATAATCCGCAATAACAGTATACAGACT
This sequence comes from Coronaproctus castanopsis, assembly GCA_032883995.1. Lineage (NCBI taxonomy): Eukaryota > Metazoa > Arthropoda > Insecta > Hemiptera > Monophlebidae > Coronaproctus > Coronaproctus castanopsis. The sequence goes on from CM065053.1 coordinate 61,946,528, forward strand.
AAAAACCAGTTAATGTTAACGATCCAGGACACCGCTCAAAACATATGGGAGATAAAATTGAACAAGTTACGACGAATTAAAGTTGTACTATTAGGAAACTTCACATCACGTAAACAGACGAGAAGAGATTGTACTAAGCAAAATCCGCATCGGCCACACTAAACTAACTCACGGACACTTATTGCAAAGTGAACCTCCACCACCATGTATATTTTGTGGCAATCAAAATTTGTCCATTATGTCATCTCCGTATGTCCAACACTGAACAAAGAAGGCGAAGAAGCCTTTTCATACGAACAAATAACAACCTCTACGGAGGACGCACTTGATAGTGACGAAGCTGCGGTAGACAATTTTTAAACACTATACGAGAAGATATAATTGTTAATCTACGCACGCTAGAATTATTTTTATTTCTATTTTAAATTATCGAACTATGCAAACTTATAGAAGACATAATTTTCCGTTTAATTTCTATAATCTATAAGTATTTTTGATGTACATACGGTTTGTAGAAGATATTATCATTTAATTACTAAGTTATCTATAATTATCTAAATTGTACTGTAACTTAAATAAATATATAATTTGAAATTTGAACTATTGTTCAAGAGAAAAAAATTATTCGATTTAATTCGATTCGATTAGGACGAACGTATCTTATACTATGCAACGATTTATATTACACGTCTATATGTGAAATTTAACATAGCGATTTAGAATTATTATGTCCAGATTTGTTTGCTATCAACGATATATTATTTTTTAAACTGAAAATTTATATAAAAAATAAATACTAAAAACAATAATCGTTTATATTGTCTACTAACGCCATCTATACATTCACAGCATTATCGATGTGTACTATTATATCGATCGCGGATATTTGTTTTTGTTAATAGTTTGCGTTGTGATTCATATTGTTTGGTATTGAGTATTGAATGTTACTTATAATTTTTTTTTTATAGTACTTCGTATTGAGTATTAAATTTTTACTTGTAACCTTACTTACAAAATTGCTGAAGTTGTTTTTATAATTGATAATAGTTATTAGTTAGTCTGTAAGTATTTTGTAAGAATTTGATTTCTGTTATTATTGTAGTTCATTTTTACAAGTTTACCTTATAATTGAGTTTGTATTTCAGTTATTTCAGTTTTGGTATAAGTTTTTACCACCTTTTTTTTTTTTTCTAATTATTAAAAATTTTATAATTAAGTTTCTGATTATTAGTAATTAATTTTGAACATATTGTAAGAATTTAATTTCAGTTTTTGTAATTCATTTTTATAAGTTTGATTTATTCATTTTCTAATTGAGTTTGTAAGTTTTGGTATAAGTTTTTACCATTTTCTTTTTTTTTACGTTGATTTCATTTTTTTAATCCTTACTTATAATGTTTATTTACTTGAGTTTAAGTTATAAGCATAAACTCTACGAATTTATATTAGATGGAACAAGAGACTATGTTATCTCGTAACTTCTTCCATCGCATTAAGTTAAGCATTGACTGAACTTTGCAAGATTTTATTTGATATTTGCGGAAGCTTATGTGACGCCATTATTGCAGTGTCATCAGCAAATGTTGCTACATTCGCATTCCTTGGTACCGGTATATCATAAATGAATATCGAGTACAACAAGGGACCAAGCGCGCTTCCTTGGGGTACGACCGATTTAATTTTTTGAATTTGAGATTGCTCATTATTTACTATGACTCGAAAGTATCTTTCGTCTAGATAGGATTTTATAATATTATAATATTGTACTGGCAGGACCCTATTACATTTGTATAGTAGACCAGTGTGCCAGACTTTTTTCAAACGCTTGTTGAATATCCAGGAAGGCCGCTGAGCAGACCTCCTTCTCCTCAAAAGCTGTTTCGATTTGATTAACGAGCCTGTGGACTTGCTGGACTGTTGAGTGGCCAGTTGTAAATCCAAATTGGTGGTTGGGGATTATTTTGTTTTCATCGATGAATTTTTGAATTCTTTTCTTTAAGAGTTTTTCAAATAGTTTAACCATAATTGATAAGAGTGAGATAGACCGATAGGACGGCAGTTTTTCAGGGGGCTTTCCTGGTTTTTGTATCTTAATCACATTTGCGAACTTCCATAATATCGGATTGTATTCGCATAATTGCATTGACGATATAAGTTAGATTCATTAATGCTTTTTGCGGAAGTTCTTTCAGAATTTGCCCCGTTATGAGATCATATCCTGGCGCTTTATTTTTATTTAACTTCATTATTTCTTCTTTTATTTCCTTCGGTGAAAACATCGTTATTTTAGTATCAGATTTACTTGGTTCCTGTTTTAAATAATTTTGGATATCATCCTCAATGGCGGATTTAGTTCTTTCTGGTTGAAAAGTGTTTGGCAGATGCACTCCAAACAACTCTGCTTTGGTAGCATCATCTGTAACTCAACCTCCATTTTCACTTTTTAGTGGGTTATTTCTAGGTTCAGGCTTGTTACAGTAACGAACCGCTTTCCATAATGAATAATTACTTTCCTTTGATGTTATTAAATTAGAAACAAATTCATTGAAGGATGTGTTCTTAAATTTTTGTAGAAGATCTTTGAGTTTTCTAGTTTGTCTGTTTAATACCGTCTTGTCAGCTGGACTTCTTGACTGCATCCAGCGTTTTCTCAACCGTCTTTTGATTGCTACTTGTTTTTTTATATAATCAGGAAAGACCTGGGTTTGTAGTGGTTTTTGAGTTGATGATGGAGTACTTCTGCAGACTGCTTGTACCACTTGAGTAGAGAGTAGGTTAACACTATCGTTCAGTTCTGTCTCTGTTTCTCAGTCATCTGACTGATAGATTTATATTTTCTTCTAGCAAATTTCTGAATGTATCCCATTTCGTGTTTCTGATGCTTAGTGCTGCTTTATGCTCCTTCAGACATGCCTGCTCATTTATTGATAATGTAACGATTGAGTGATCAGAAGACAGGGACGTTAAGTCGTTGGTAACTTTGATATAATTTTTTGCTATACCTTTTATAATATAAAGGTCCGGTGTTTTAGATGGCCAGTATGTGGTAAGCCTCCTGAGACTGTATCGCATTTTTCCGTGTCAATAGCCATCTTCAAATTTCTGCCTCTAGTAGTTATCAAACGAGAAGCCCAATGGGTATGTTTCGAATTATAGTCTCCTCCTATAATAAATCGTTTTCCCATTGTTTTTATAAATTCAGCAAGTTTTTGATGACTTATTTTATACTTGGGAAGGCAGTATACTACTGCCAAATTTATCGCCTTAGTACCCTGTTTTATGGTAATGCGAGTGTCCTGAATGTAGTCTTTTTGATAGTTTTCCATAGTATTGTGAAAAATGCTATCTTTAATTAAGACTGCAGTTCCTGCACGTGCTTCCTTATCCGGATTCCAGTAGGCTTTATAATTTGGTATACTAATGTAACTTTTTTCTGTGAAGCGAGCTTCAGAGATTAACATTATATCGATGTCATTCGATTTTAGGTAAAGTTCGAGTTCTAATCGATGCTGTAGTAATCCATTTGCATTCCAGAGCGAAAATTTGTAACGTGACTGATTTTTATTGATCTTGCTATCCATCATCTCCTGTTTACAAGAGCAGTCACGATGGTGCTGATTATATTATTTATCATTTCTGTCTGCTGTTGGAGCATTTCCTTGAATAAAGATTTTATTTCAACCAGAAACGCACTTAAGGTTTGTTCAATATTTGTGGGTGCTACAACATAGGGGGAATTTTGTTTGTTTGCGGACACTGCCTGACCATACGAAAGAGATGTTATATTTCACATTTGGTCTTTCTCTGGTGCTACAGCTTGCAACTGAATTGGTGTTCCCGACTGTTGTTGAGTTTGTACCAAATTTTATTTTATAGGTTGTCTACTTAGGGATTGTAATGCGTCGTTTTTATCCTGGCTTCGTAATTTTTGCAATTTTTTATATAAATCGCAACCTTTGTAGCTTGCCGGATGGTTAAGCCCACAATTTGCACACGTAGCAGGTGAATTTTTATCTTTAGTACATTCATGTGTGAAGTGGGTACCAGCACATTTAACACAAATGGCTCTACGATTACAGTATTTCTTGGTACGGCCATATTTCTGACAGCGAGCGCATTGTACGATTTCGTTTTTAACGTGCGGCGCCTCAACGTTTACTTTCATATTTAACAGATATTTGTAAATTTCTTTGTTATTTTCTCTTAGTTCAAGATGGACAAAAAGAGAGATAGTGGCAGTTTTGTTAATCGATGCTTTATGTTAATAATATTTCTAACCGTGTGTCCTTTTTAAAGCCATAGCTATGTCGTTTAATTCTAGACTATGATGGAAATTTCTTATGACAATACGGAAAGGTCTTTCACTTTTAATTTGAACTTTTAATTTGATAAGTATGAAATTCTAAGTTAGTAGTTCTTAAATAAATTATTAACTTTCGATATTCCGCGATTTCTTTCGTTTTTATTTCAACCCGTTTGTCGCTTAAGGACCTGCATCGTATTTTGTCTACTGAAAGGATTTTAGTGAAGTCCGCTAACATACTTTTGTAATTAGTTACCCCATACACCATGACTGGTGGGGGATTTTCGTTATTGACAGCTCCGTTACTGCTTAAATTCTCTTCTTGACTTACACCATCATCGGCCGCAAGCTGAGAGTAACGATTTCTGGTCTGGATGAAGGCCTTTTTTTTGTCCTAGCAGCCGTAGGGCTATTTGTAGTACCTAATGAACTACCCTGTTTGTGTCTCTTGCGTAGAACCATAACGATGGGTTATTTGAACAGTAGAGATAACAAAGTTTCGACTGCTGATAAGCAAGCCGACCACTTTGTCACACACACAAAATAATACGACGAATATTAATCGTTCAAACTATCGCAATCGATTCGAAACGAATTATTATTAAGAAAATAAAAATTGAATGCAAGACCGAATACGACGAAAACACGACTGTATCGAAACAAATAATATAAATGGACGTGAAAAAACTTTCGTATTAAAATGTTAACTGTCGGAAATTTATTCTATTCGAGTATCTAGGAAGTGTATATAATTATAAATACGTTCAATTAATTATGAATGTTTAAAGTTTACACAAATTTTTTAGCACGCAATTTAAATGTTTACTTTTTTTTTCAAAATTCTATTGGACTAAAAAATGTTAACTATCATTATTTACAATAATAAGTTTGTACCATAATGCGTGAAAGTGAACGCGAGTATACACACGTATTGATACTATTATAAGATTTTAAAATGAACATTTTTTTTTTACAACTCAGAACAAAAATTTAAAATTGTTACATAAACATTAACAAAGATAATATTTAAAATAGTTTGCGAGCCAAAACCGTACTTTTTCTAGTTACAGTTGTCAAAAATACGTTATGCCCAGGAAGACAATAGCAAACCATTAGGTATTCACGTGCCCAGAATTCGTCGTTTGACCGACACTGTATCAATTTTTAGATTGATGCATAACACTAAGAATATGGCTCCAAATGCTGGACAATAGACGCAGTACTAAAAGATCAGTTTGAGATCTACTGTTATCGACGCATCCTGAGAATATCGTGGTTTCAAAAAAGTTAAGAATACTGAAGTGCTAAACAAACCTGGGAAGAATATTGATGAATTCAAGATTATTAAAAAAACGAAATTTACAATATTTAGGTCACATCACGAGAGGATCGAAATATAACAAAAATATTACTCGAGGGTAAAATTGTTGGCAAAAGATCGAGAGGAAGACCACAACTTTCGTGGTTAGACAACCTGCGTCCCTTACCAACTTTCGAATTACTCCTGCTACGTTCAAATAAATACATCGTTAAATATATGGCACTTATACATCAAACCTTATATTTACAAATGACGTAACTATAATTTCAACAGTTAAAAACAATGTTAATGGAATTACACGAAGAATCAAAAGTAAGGGATCTGAAAATAAATTATGAAGAAACGAATTTACTAACAAACGGAGAAAAAATAAAAATAGAAATGAACGGAAAAACGATAGTGGAAGATGTTACATATTTAGACCAAATAATATCCTTCAAAGATCCGATAGAAACAGAAGTAAATCGCCGAATAGCGGTGGAAAAAGTTCTGGGCATTACAAGAAATATTTAAACGAAATATTAATCGCACAAGAAAATCACAGATTTACAATACATGCGTCCTTCCTGCCATGACATACGCTGCGCAAACATGGTCACTGACAGTTAGACAAAGTAGAAAAATATTAATAGCTCAAAGAGTTATGGTAAGGAAAATGATCGGTATAACAAGGATGGGCAAAATCAGTAATAAAGTATTACGGAATAAGTCAAAAACAGAAGATGCTCTCCGCAAAATACTGGAAATTGGGCTGGACATGTAGTTCGAATGGGCACAAGAAGATGGGCCAAGAAATGTACCGAATGGTTACCAATCAATAGGAAAAGATTGAGGCGAAGACCAAAAATGAGATGGACGGACGATATTGTCAAATACGCAAGTGCAGTCTGGATGCGTAAAGTACTTAATCGGATGGAGTGGAAACAGCTAAGAGAAAAATATGTAAACGTTCAATAAATTGGAAGAGGCCAATGCTCGTTCACGGGCTTAATTTCCCTAATACAGTCAAACATATTAATATTAGTTTAGCATTAAGGAAAGCTATACATAATAATATTAGTTTAGTATTAAGAAAAGTTATACAATATTACTATTAGTTTAGCATTAAGAAAGTAATACATATTAATACTAGTTTAGCATTAAGAAAATAATATTTCTAAATTTTAATTTAAGAAAAACAGGCTATTATAATTGTAATATATATATATACGAATATTTATCAAAAAAATAATAAGTATGGCCTAAAATATATATATTCACACACAGATATATATATGTACATATATATATATATACCGATGAGCAAAAGTTAAACGCACGGTGTGCAATGATCTGTTTGGCAAATGAACTCCACTGGACTCGCTAATACAGAAGTATATATATATTTAAATATGATATATACATTTATATATACACTAATATTATGTAAATGTACGTGTGTATGCATATAAATATATATGTCCATAATATGTGTATATACACATACACGCGAGTGTGTGTGTGTGTGTGTATGTGTGTACAGCTCTGAGGACACAATTGTCACTGTAGTAAATTAAGGAAATAAACTGTCACTTTATAAGGCAATTAAAACTGAAAAATAGGATTGTGAGAATTGAAGGAACGAAAACAATGGGTATAATGACAATAAGAAGAAGAAAAAAGATGATAAACTAGAAAATCACATCCCGTGAAACGTGTAACAATACTGACCGTTTTCAATTTCACTTTTGTTTAATTTTTAACGTTATTTCATCCGCTAAAACAAGCTATTCTAACAGTTGGGTTTTCCAAACCGTTTTTTTTTTTTTTTTTACAGTTTTTTGTGCTCTTAATAACGTAGTGTACTGTAGCAGCCGTTACGGTTTTAATATAATATGGCAATCCAACGATGCGTATAAGTTTTACAATTTATACATACATATACATATATACATATATATATATATATATATATATATATATATATATATATATATATTTATATATTTATGTAAGTGGAAATAACTACGTTGTTGATAACGTAAAAAAATATAAAAATATGTAATAGGTATTAATGGTGCCACAAAAATAATTGAAATGAAATAAAAAATTTTCAAATATTAAATATTATGAAGTCTTCTTGTTGTCGGGCGATACACGTGGTGTAAAATATAAATGCGTACGTGACAAATAAATAATTAAATATATATATATATATATATACATAATTAATTATTTTATAATTTTTCAGAATGAATAAATTTATATGCACCTTTTGACGCTATAACTTTTTATCGACCACACGACATTTCATAGATTGCAACTGACAGGTCAGTACTTACATTTTGCCGATACCAGCAGCTTAACTGGACGGAAAATAAATAATGATAATAAGGCAATTACGGATTTCTGTAAAGGAATGGACGATTTGATTGAAAGCGAAAAAAGAATAATTCGAAATATGTGAAGGCCAAGAAAAGGAGACGGAAATTCAGAAATAATATTATAAAAGAATCGGAGAAATCAGACATACTATTTGGAAAAGACGAATCGCATTTTATGGTCTACTCGAACGAATGGATAAGCGTTACTTTACGAAAAGAACTTTAGATGAACTGAAAAATTTGTTCAGGTTCTGCGGATTATACCGGTGAAAAAAGATGCGGAGCATATGAATGTCTGTGAAGAGAAAATAAATGGACAGGAATAAATATATAGTCAAGATAACGGAACAAATATAGACGGATAAGAGAACACAAGAACATTCTAAAAGAATAAATGAATATTGGGTAATGAAGATAACGAAGGAAGTTCAGTGGTGGCCAAATTCGATAAAGAATAATAATTAATAATCTTATAAATAATTTAATAACTGAGAACCAATATATTTCTTTGAAAACACTTAGTGTGTTAATAATTTACAGATAAACCAACCGTTGGTTGTCTCTGAGACAAGCCGCGATCGAGAATTAAAATTGAAATATTGGATTAAAGACATTCATGTTGAAAGACAGATGTTAATGTATGATTTTACATCGACTAGGAAATACCATCACAATTATTACGTATACATACATATCGAATAAGACCTTGTGAAATACTAATACATATAAGAAAACCAGGTTAATGTAAAGAACAAGATTTTGAGTTCGTACTATATAATTAGGATTACCTTATTGACAAGGTTACACACATTATTAGATTTTTAAAATTTCCTGAAAGCTAGAAAATAATAATTCAATCTGTTAGCTCAAACTATTTCTCAGGATAAAAACTTTACGTTACATACAATATAATAATAATAATAATAATAATAATAATAATAATATGACGGATGATATTGAACAAGAAGGAGAAGAACAAAAAAACCCACAATAAAAAACGGCACTAATTTTAGCGATGGTCAATCATTCCATACAGCTCGATGATGAATTGACCGTTTCTACTAGAATTTCTTAAGCTTTTCCAATAGTATCTATAAAAATAGAAGGTTTAACTGTTATTCGAGAATGTATCTTATCGAATTTAGTCAAACGTGAAAACATCGGTGTACTTCTTATTTACGAAACACATTGTACGGCGGCAAAGCGGAAGCTTAAAGTAGATAAATTGTCGTTAACACAACGAAAACTGAAGTTGATAACGTCGAAATTTTGTCTATTGATATATTCGTAAGTTCCATTCATGTGCAAACCGCTAGAACATCGTATTTATTATTAAAATATCATACGAACACTCAATATCGTTCACTTCCTCAATAACGTCAAACGGAAATGCGGCTATAAGCCGGATAATTTATTTAAAGCATCTTAAACATGTGTACGAAAAAATCCCAGTTTCGATTTCACACGCGTAACACCGATTAATAACGTGTCAAGCCGATCCGTAAAACAATTTGGAAAGTAACTAGAATCTGGATTCATACTGAAAAAAGGCGCGTATTATTTGAATTCGGGGAAAGTTAGTACGACCTCGAAATATGAAGGATATTTCTAGGAGTACAACGCGTATTTAAGAGATTTGAAAAATCGTCATAGATTCGTCGGTAAAAACTGAAGAGAAATGTATAAATAAAAATTTCTTAATAACGTCTAAATAAGGAATAACGAAAACAGAACTGACAAAACAAGGATATCTACTGTAATCATATCGTACAATGTCCTCTTCCACAGATGTTTAGCCTGTTGACTGCAGAACTATATATTTATATGCCAACGAAATTGCCACCTCGGAACTCAAATGCAAGATCCTCATTTGTACCGATTCTCTCAGCTCTATTCGATGTCTTCAGAATAGGCACAAATCACAACATCCTGTAGTTGGAAAACAAAATTTGACTCAGGATGCATCCTATAAAGAAGAAATCGTTTTTTTTTTTTTAATTGGGTTTAAGTCTAATAACCAAAATTACCCATTGTGTGAAGAAATAGTAATGATATACCGGGCCATTAAACAATGTGGTCGACGAAACAGCTAAAGAGTCCGCTATCTTAACTCTACTGACAAGCCTACCACTTCCAAAAACAGATTTTATGAACCAGGTACGTGACCAGCTGAATAGCCGAGCAGCTGCAAGATTTTTAAAAAACTACCACAATTTACGACGGATCGAACGAAGGCAAACTGGGTGGCACACGCGAACAGAAAATACGAAGTCGCCCTGTTTCGCGTATACGCTGTGGGCATATAAATACTTATTTCTAAACCAGAGTGCACCTTTCTGTGATTCCTGCAGCTGCCCTCTTACTATTCCTCACATCCTGTTATCATGTCCTTCCTACGCAACCCATTGTCTTGCTGCTGGACTTGCTTCATCCCTAACCGAAATAGTGCACTCCATCCGTTAAATCTAAGCTCATAACCTACCTTTCATTATCTAATCTTATTCCTTTAATCTAATTATCCTTCCGTGCCTCTGGCCTTAGTAGCAGTATAAGGCACGTAAATTTAGAAAAAAAAAAAGCAAGGACATTTTGACCAATAGGTGAAAATGCGTAAAAAGTTAGGCCATTTATCCATGGAACTAAATAAGACATCGGTGACCGAGCATCTCCTATTATATATATGTGTGTTTATTAAAAACCAAATGTCTTGACCTTTAAGAACCCGTAGATTAGTTGACGATGAACTATAAAAATTAGTCTCGACAAAAAGAGAATTTAATTACCACGTCGCATTGAAAGTTTGCCTGTTGATTAAATATTTATTTACTTTTCGAGGAAGAAGAGTGACTAATTTGAAGAAATCTTGGAAACGATGCGTAATTTCGATCAATCGTAATATGTTTGAAATAAGGCGAAATCGTATTTTACAAATCCAGCTAATGAATATTTTGTCAATACTCCCCACTTTTGTTCCAAGTTTATCCGAGTGTTCTTCTTTAACGCTTAGAGCCCCCCCACTGCGTACTCGAAAAAATATTGAAGATGCCAATGTCTCCGCAAATTGAGGCAACCCAAAATTATACAGAGACGGTTGTCTAGTTAGAAAAAAAGTGTTCGTATTCATATATAGCAGATAGAAAACGTAATGTTTATCACGTCATCGATAGTTGGAGTTTAAAGTTATATTTACAGTAAGCCGTCTACAGAATTATAATAGAGGGATGGTAACCTTTAGGGTATAGTTTTTCTAGAACAACGTGTTTATATTGTTGTTCGTTTATAGTTATTTTAATTGCGCCGATAGTCAAGAATATCGACATGCTTAATAGATTGGGGAAAACGTGAAATTAAGGAAACTATCAAAATAAGGGAATATCTAGGACATATCATGGTAGGATGGAAATATACACTGTAGAAAAAAATGTTACTTTTAGGGTAATGGGAGAATATCGAGGGGACAACCTTGAGAAATGGTTCACATATTCATTTGGTCGTTTATAGAAATTGTTTCGATCACCAATGTTGGAAACGGAGGCGGCAGATAAAGAAATAGGAACAGGCAAAAATGTATATATATATATATATATATATATATATATATGTATATATATATATATATATATATATATATATATATATATATGTATACCTGTTTGTTCATATATGTATGTAAACTAAATGTACGCGTATATGAGTACAGCATGTGGGAAAGAGTAGATGAGCCACCGTGAGAATAGGACTGCTTATGCGCCTATGTGTACATGTGCGCGTGCGCAAGAGAAATAATACAAATCGGCTCGCTCGCTCGTTTTACGGGTTAACTTCCCATATAAAACGCGCCAACAGAAGTTTCAGTCAAAATTTATTACTAACCGAGTAAAGGGACTGTCTAATAAATATTCTCGATAAATTCCAAGCAAGTAGTTGCATCCATCGAGATATATTATGCCGCCTTACAAGGTTATACGTCTCTTAATAATCTACGAATAAATATATTTATTAATTTCCGCGCGAATTTCTCTATGCGTACAGGTTAGTATTGCAGAAACCAGTCCGATCCAATCTGTTCGGATTTAATTTATTACTCTATTCGTTCTAAAAACGATTATTATTATTTATTATAATTATTATTAGTCGAATAATCGTTTACGTGCAATTTCTAATAACAGACGTCTGAATTGACTCGTACGTATAAAATTGATTTTATATATTCGACGACATCCTTATTTAAAGTGTGCCATCCATTTGGGCGGATTTTATTTATTCATACACTTTCGCCAAACACACATTTATTTCGGACGATATTCGCACGCCATTTCATATCGCCAATCGACCTCCTTCCTTAGTAACTTTCTTATCCGATTTTGAATTTCTGTTTCATTCTTTCTCTCTCTCACTCTCTCTCTCTCACTATCTACCTATACGCGCAATCGTACGCTATGATTAGTAAGAGTTGTTTTAAACGTCGTCGTGCTCAACAACGTACGGTCTCGACGGAGACGTCCATTAACGTAGTCTACGCAACAGCTCCTCCAGCCCACACCGGATGGTCTACCTCGACGCTCTTTCGTCATAGTAATAATGATGATAATTAAAATCATATAAACGAAAACAAGTTTTCTCGTTATTAAAGTCAATCGATTACTTTCAACCGAATCCGACGATCGCTCGTATACTCGCCGTTGTTTAATGTCTAACCAAAATTTTCTAGAATCGAGAATTTTCTATTCTTTTAATCGGAACAGTCCCGCGTTTTTCCGGGACTTTACGTCGGCTCGTTGATATCTTTTTTTTTTTTTTTGGCTTCCCGATTTATACAAAACATTTCTTTTCATCTGTAAAATTAAATTTTTGCTAATACCGACGTAACTTACCGTGAGAGATGACGGCGATTCGCGGGTATTATGTCGCTTTATTAGCGCTGGTTTATTCGTTACCGCTGCTAGATGCATCGCCTTCGCCGGGTAAGCTATAACGCGTTTTAATTTTAATTAATTCGAATTTTCGAGTAAATAAAATGTTAAGCTTCGATACTTTAAAAGCTGGAAATTATGGTCCGCATTTTGGCCGCCCCAAATACAAAAATAGAAATAGACCCTTTACGTCTGAACTTCTATTTAATAAGCTATCGAGATATAATTTGAAGAACATAAATCCTACCTACTCAAATTATGTAATTTCATCGAGGCCGATAATAGAACTTTATAATTCGAACAGTCAGGTTAAAAGGTTAGGCTAAAAAAAGAAAATAAAATTAAAGTTACAATTTGTAAAATGAAAACTGCGAGTGTTCTCGAAATATCGCTTTACCGGAACCGTTCATTAATGTAAAAAGGTCAACGGCCTAATTCGTTATAATAATCATCGTCATTTGGGTATTCGTAACTTATACTGCGACTTTAAGGTCTGTCTTGAAATACAGCTGTGCGGCTGTGCAAAGCCGACAAATGTAAGAACTGTACAGACTATCCAAAATAAAATCCTTAGGCTGATAAAAAAAATACGCCTTGGTATATAGCAGACCAGATTATTCTTCGCCATAAACGTCCCTTATGTATGTGAAATGATTAAGCATTCTTCGCAAATGATTTAAACATTCATTATGTATTTGAGATCATTGAGCAATACGCACAGAGCAATAGTGCGAGGCTGGAAACCCCTGCAACGAGGTCTGTTAGACACGGCCGGCGATATAAGACGCCCAAAGACGTATAAAACCCCTAGACCTAATTTAAAGTACCGGTTACGCGGGTATACACTTCCTGTTATGCTTTTCATCTAAATAAGTCATATTGTATCATTGTTTATGTATAAATTTTATATGTTGTTTTTATTTATTATTATTTTATTTGCTAATGCGTTATCGTCTATTTATTTATCAATTTTATATTGCCGATTGTTGATTGTGTCGTTTACCACATTCACTATCAGATTGTTTAAAAATTCTGCTGTATCACTTTGATCAAATTGCCTATCTATATATTTTTATAAATTCGTATATATTTCTGTGAATTAAATAATTTTTTTATATACACTTGATGATGACTTAACAGCCGAAAAGCTTTGTTGATCATTCATAAAGAAAAAATTTTAGTAGTTTTATCTAATTCTTATTGTTAAAAATACATACATACATACATATATATATATATATATATATATATATATATATATATATATATATATATGTATATATATATTACTATATTCCGAACTTTACACAATATATAAAATAGATTATCCTATATTTAAAGCTATTAAATTCGGCGTTTATATTTAAAATGTTTAATTATACATTAGACACATAGTAGTTAAATCCTAATTACCGATTCGTATTAAAAACAACATAATATAGCACCCTATTTATATTAGATGGTATTTAGATGGGCATGAGTTTAAAAATATTAGCAGCTGAGAATACACACAAGGAAAACTATTTAAAAATATACGCTTTGATCATTAAATAAATATAACTATACATAACAGTAAATAGTTACACTAAATAAGATATTAAAGCAAGCTACGTAGAAGATTACAATATAGGTGTATATACACACACACATATATATATGTGTATGTGTGTGTGTGTATATTTATATAATATATATATATACAGTACCTTGGCAACCGAACTCTTGATCGTTTTTTTTTTGTTGTAAAATCGTGTTTTTCGGAAAGTATATTTAGATAACAATGAAATACTATTAAAAACCGATATTTAACTGGCTATAACAATGTAGAATCCGTATACAATTTCTTTTTTTTATAAACCTCTACTCCCCCCAAAACTAATAGTAACTTAACTATCAAGGAAATATTAAGCATTATCTCATAAGCAGGCTGAAAATCAATAAAAACATCGATTTATTCTGAATAGGTCGAGCAATTTACACATTAATAATACATCGGATGATTTGCTACAGATTTTTCAAAATCCATATTGTATTGACGAGATTTGTTTAAATTTTTGCAACCGATAATTTCAGCATACTTTTGTCAATATTTTTTCTAAAGATTTTCCGGTACAGGACAATAATGAAACGGACCTGTATAACGTATGTTCATTAGAATTTTTTGTTTCAAATATCAATTGTAACAAATTACAATTATTACAAAACGGGTGTCTCAGATGTGTGCTAAATATCACCGTAACACTACAGAAAGACATGGCATCCATTCTTCATCGGTATAAGAATATGCTAATATACTATACCGATGGATCTAAATTATTGGATAAGGTTGGCTGTGATGTTTCTACAAGCTAGCAAAATCCTCATACGCTACTCACTGCCACCGTACTTTTCAATTCTTTCAGCTGAGTTATACGCTATCAAGTTAGCAATTGTGTACATCATTGAAAATCTTACAATATATTCTCGTGCAGCTTTAACTTCAATCGATAAATATTGGTACAATAATCAACATCCAATTTTGCTAAAGAAATTATTCAATTGTTGGAATCAATGGAACCCTCTCATCGACCAATGTTTGTCTGGTTACCAGGTCATTCACAATTTCATGGAAATGAATTAGCCGACCGAGTAGCAAAGGAGGCGTCCTCTATGTACCTTTACATAAATTTATCCATCCCTCGTGAAGATGCATACAATATCATCGCCATAAAACTAAAAAGCGAATGGAAATCTATGTGCTAACTAAGAAGTTAGGAAGCAAGAAATTGGAAAAAAGCCGCTGGAAAACATAATTTATCGATAAAAAGAAGAAATTACTTATTCGGCCATACATTAATAACACATGGGCATTTATTAAGGCGTGAATCTCCTGTGTCAGATGTTCCTGTGGACACTGGGAAATTACTGTCAAACATCTTTTGCTAGATTGTACTACTTACAACTCTCAACGTTCCCAACTAGCATTACCGACAACAATTAAAGGCCTGCTAAACTCCAAATAGCAACACACACCTTCAAGTTCTCCGCTTCTTGTACAATACTGGTCTCTTCAACATGATCTGAGCTCTTCTCATCTGTACCCTCCCGCCTAGTAGACGTGGCACATTAATGGGAAAATAATAATAATGTTTAATGTGCATTTAAACGTGTGCCTTATATGAAGGAATACTAAATTTAACGCGTGTAAATTCAGCGATAATGATAATCATTTAATTATTCTAGTTAATTTCGATGCATGCAGAGTAGAAGAATAAGAAATATGCTTTATTTCATAATGAGACACGCATAACAAGAGCTTCATAAAGTTAAGTTATACCTTAACAATTAAAATGCTACTACTAAATCTAGAAAATTAATAAGACAAATGTTAGGCTACAGGTAACAATAAATAAAATGTATAACATAGCAGACTTATAACCTTTTATAACGTTATTATATGGGCACTTGTTTTACGATTTATTCTTTCTTCTGTATTTACTTATCGCGTCATTCTTCGGTTTTATTTCCTTTTCTCTTCGAATTTAGCCATCTATGGGAAAACAACAAACTTTTGCTTTTCCTTTCTTCCCAATATTTCTTCACAGTTTCACTCTGCTTTCATCTGGCCATTTTGCCCCGCTTCCATGCTTTTTGGTTCTTTTAAATCCATCAAATTTTTCAAATTATCAATCATTGAATTATCTATTTTCACTTCATCCAGATCTTTTTTGGTGTTACCACCTCGGGCTGGTTATTAATCTATCAAAATGGCGAAAGATTCTTTTTGTTAGTCTGCTCTCACTCATTCTCTGTATATGCGCATAAAATATGAATCTTCTTTTTCTCATAACATCGGATAGTTTTCCTATTTTCTCATATAGCTCTTTATTGGGGCTATTCCTGAAAATTTCCTTTCCTTTTCTTGGGCCAAGAATTTTTCTCATAATCTTCCTTTCCTTTTTTCCGATATTTCAATTTTTTCAATGTCATTTGACTCTAAGCGTTCAGCTGCATTTAAACACTCCAGTTTAATAACTGTATTGTAATGTCTTATATTAGCATTTATTGATATCGATTTTTCTGATTTTATTATTATTACAACTTTTCCCTGTACAGTTTTTTTTAAAAAAAATATATATATATATATATATATATATATATATATATATAATTTTTCACTGTTATTAAGTTATAATTTAGGAATATAAATTTTCATTTACTAGTCTTTATATTGATTCCATTATGATCATCGGCTTTAAGTAATTGTTAGTTAAAATTTTGTTTGATTATTGTTCTAATTCATTCTGACGTTTTCTTTCTTACCTGTTTTCAGTATTGGACAGATGTATTATTCTCCTCGAGGGGCATATTATATCTCGTATTGAGATAGCGAAAGATTTTTTGTTTCTCTCGCAATATCTGCGATATTTTATACCTCTATCCACTACGATAACTGTATATCTTTATATATTTAATTACTGATTTTTATTCCACGGTGAATATATCCACTGTTTTTCGTTAGCTATTCCGAGACGATTTATAACGGGAGGAAAACTAAAAAAAATAAAACTATATCACTTCCGAATTTAAATCGTTAATTTACTTTTTAATCGTTTTCAACGTTTTGACATAAGAGTTACCGCCAGAGTGATTAAGTAAGAATGAGATTTTTCGTCGTCATGCTTCATTTTCTTTCTCAAGTAATCTCACAAATGGTACGACCATATAGCCGAAATAATATCCGTGGTTCTTTTTAACACGTTCTAAATATCAAAACGTGCAAAATGTTCGCCTGACAGAACTTAATCCAATCTAATCTCATTTTCCATCGAGTAAATCTGAGGCTGATCGAAATTCAAGTAAAAACCTTCGCACTGAATACGCGAATATAAGTAGCCGAAAAAATCCGTCACGTTCGAAATATACATTTTTGATTTATCTCCTAAACTATTTAGCGTTGGATCATCGTCACGATCGCTTACCTTATAGTAGATTGCGTACGTTCATTTCCATTCATATTCGTCGATTTCTAACGTTGCTAATGAGTTCTTTGAGGTTCTTACAAAGTGAGCAGTCGCCTTCCTCTTCTTGTTGGAATTCTTCCTTGTACGGCGAGCGCGAAAATGTCACCTTCTAGGATTTTGTATATTTCGTTTTCCTCTTTTGAACATCGTCTACCGTGTTTTCCTGATTTTCTCCCATTTTACTTAAGACCTCATCAATCTTTCCATCTTCGATAGCATCATCACATCTATCGAGCGGATAATTTTTTTTCACTTTTCGCGCTTATAGTCCACGTTTTTCGGACATACTTCGATACAGAATTTATTCTTTTTCATATGTTCGTGTTGCTCTTTTGTTACTTAGGTTATTGAAGGAATTTTTGTGCTAGGTAAATTTTTGTCCTTATTTCTTTGTAATCTCAGCCATCCCTGAATTCGTTTAATTTAATTTTCCTTATATATATATCATATATATATATACTAGAGGCCCGGTACGTGCTTCGCTACGTATAAAGTGAAATAATAAAAAAATTTAATTGAACATCAAATTCATTTATTCAAACAAAAAAATAGTTTATTAATTGCTAGCTATTTTAGAACTTAATCCAAAACATTTGGATAAACAATATTTTTTGTTTTTCCATTTTGAGCATGAATAAATAAACGGCTGACCGACTCCGGAACAGGCAACATAAAGTTGGCCATGTGAAAAACATGATTCCTCCAAATTCACACCACAAACGTGAAGTGTTTGCCCTTGGGCCTTGTTGATGGACATCGCAAATGATAAACGCACAGGATATTGTAATCGTATGAACTCAAATGGCATATTAGTTGAAATCATAGGGATACGCGGTATCAAACAAACTTCTCCTTTTGATTTATTGATTTAGCAGTTGAGATCGTAGCTTCAATCAAATTTGGCAATAACTTTTTCACTCCCATTCTTGTGCCATTACAGAGTTTTGGTGGATTAATATTTCGCAATAATATAATCAAAGAACCAACTTTTAAATTCAAGCAATGCGGTGGCATACCAGCCAGTTCCAATGAATTTAAAAATTCAATTGTATAATTCATTGCCTCATCTTGATTCATAACACTGCCAATTGATTTATATGTCCTGACTACACCTGACAGTTTCGCTTGAATTTGAAAATAAATGGCATTGATATGAATGTTCTTCTGTGCTAAAATGGCGCTTTCTCTCAACCAATCGTGATTTCTGTAATTCTGAAGAATATTCGGAACATTCAATCAATTCATCTATCGATTGCGCAATTGTACAAAAATTGTTCGGTACAGCGATCAATCCGTTGGTACTGTCGATTTGTATGTTACCATCACCAATTTCTAACAATTGTTTTGAAAACTCATGGGCAGCTGGATCATTTTGCAGGTGAATACGCGTATTAATGTTCAGTGTCAATTTTTGTACATATCTCCAAAGAACTGATGACTTCAAACAGGCATTTATTTCATCAGCAGAAGTTGATCGAGGAATGACAGGCAATGTTAATCCCCTGACAGTAATATCAAAGCACCACCAAAAAGCTGTTGATTACCACGTAAATCTTGCATTGTTCGCTTAAATGCTTCTAGTGTTTTTTTATTCGTCATTGTACACTCATCCCATAAAATAATTGACGTTAATCGCAGAACTTTTAGCAGAATTTCTCGAAATATTGCAAGTTGGAGTTTAATTCACCTGTACATTCAATGGCAATTTTAATGCAGAGTGTGCGGTCCGACCACCTTCTAATAATGCAGCAGCAATTCCCGAAGATGCAAGTGCCAATGCAATTTTCTGTTCCGATCGAATAGTCGCTAAAATCAATGATATAACGAACGTTTTGCCTGTACCACCGGGTGCATCCAAGAAATATAATCCACCTTCATTATTGGAAACGGCTTGTATGATTGTGTCATATACATGTTTTTGCTGAATATTCAACTCGGTTATATTCGATTGTACAAATAAACGCAAATCATTTCCCGATCAAACAAATCATTGTGCGGTCATACCCAATTGTACTAATGCTTTATTTGCAATCGTTAGACACATATCTTCAATTATTATCGAAGCTTCGTTGTACATTTCCACGGTAATCAACAAATCAGGATTTCTTGCATGATGACGCATACGAATTAAAATATCTTCTGCCGTATAATGTTTATATTTGTTCCATAATTCAAGTGGATTTGATGGCATACATGTTGATAATATAATGGAAAATAGTATTCGTATTTGTTGTGGATGAGCTGAAGTAGATGCATCATGAAGTGCTGAATCCCAATGTGCATCATCCTCCAACAAATGCAAGAGTTGACATGCTTCACGATATGTTTGACACAAATGTTGACTGTTCTCATTTCTTGAAATGATTTTGGGTCATTGACGTTAACTAATAACAATCGCAAATAAAAACACTCAGCATTGTTTGGATGTACTGTATATGTTCTCTCAATTGCATCTGTTTGGAAAATGCCTGGCATCGACTGCTGTTCCTTGTTTACGTCTTTAAAATTTTTTCTAAGACACATTCCATGTGTAATACTGAGCCATTTCAGAATATAACAAATTTATCGCAAATGTATCAGTTTCGCATAATTTGAAAAAAGCGGTCAACGTAGTCGCTGGTGGTTGTTCTGCTCTTTCCAATACATTCGCTTCATTAAAATAAACACGTTGGCCATTCTCTTAAAAATATAAACACAAAAATTTGCTGTAATCGAAGCACGTCCAAAATGAAATGACTGACATAACAACAATGCTTGTACTGTCAACACTGAAAAAATTTCAATTTAAGAAAAAAGTTTCAATTTGACAAAATTCATTCATTCCTTTCGAACTAACAACCGGAAATAATAGTACGGACTCGCCATTTATGATGTAATTTTCTCAGTAGAATACTAAGGTGCATCAATATACTACACCATTTATTGAATTCATTTGTTACAAAAAATGTGATAAATGAAGAACCGCTCGACCGATTTTGTGAAAACTTCACATAAACCATCTACTAAATAGTCCGAGCAAAGCCTAAACATTTGGTTTGGATATGTGAGTCCGTTCTTGAGTTATAACATTACAACGAAAAGTGGCATTGATTTATATATATATATATATATATATATATATATATATATATATATATATATATAATAAAATTGGGCTTAGATACGAATACCAAAATTACCCCCTGTCATCATTATTTTCATATAAATATATCATACATAAGATAACGAAAAGAATACAAAAAATAAATAAATAAAAATAAAACACTTAGAGATTAATTTTAGATATATACACGTAGATGGCCAGAGCTGCGATGATGTTGTTATTCAGGGCTAGTTCTCGCATGAACAGGAAAGTATAAGAGGGAGTAAGATTGATGAAATACAAATGGCTAGGAAGACAATTGTGGTTGGAATGAATTCTGACCAAGGTGGAAAAGAAAATCCGAGCTTGGAGGTTTTTCAGAAGCGTAAGTGTAAGAATTGATGTAGTGGGGAGATCAGGTTGGATAGATTTCTAAAATTTAAGTCGTCTTTTACAAAACATAAACTTCCATCGATGAAGAAGGTCTGCTCGAGCGGATGCTACTAAACAGGAGGAGGGAACTTTCGGAATGAGAATGTCCTCCAATGCCCCAAGTTTTGCAGCCCGATCACATCCTTCATTATCCTGAATAGGCTGGCACCCAAAACGAAAGATACCAGGGCATGGTTATTGTATAAACTAAATTTTCTACTATAGATAACAGAATGTAGTCCCTATAGTAAGGTAACGTCACTTCAGGGCAGAGAGTCACTTTTGATTAATATTTTCCCCTTGATCCCATTAAATCGGATATATTGTCTTTAAGGACGGCGAAAGCCTCTGATGTAAACACACTAGAAAATTTCGGGAATCTAAATAGTTTGGTGTAATTTGACGAGGAATATATAATGTTAGTGTTGAATATATTGCAGAGTAGTGATTTTATCAATTATAAACCAAACAAAATATAACACAGTTTAATCACTATTAAGTTTTTTATCGCGCAAAGCTATATTTTGTTCGGTTTTGTAATTTATAAAATCACTACTCTCCAATATATTCAACATTAACGGAACCCGAACCAGGTTTGGCGATATAGATCAATTTTGTGATGAAGAATTATTTTTCAAAATTGTTTTTTAAATAAAATTTATTGTAAATAGAAATATTTAAATCAAATTTTAAGTTGTCGTTATATAAATATTTTCGGTAATTCATTATGTAATGTTTATTGTGTACGCTTGAAAATGACGTAATTGTCGAAAAGCTTTACGCAATAAAAAACTTAATAGTGATTAAACTGTGTTGTATTTTGTTTGGTTTATAATATATACGCTCCGGTAATTAACCATGTGTAAAACTGTAATCTGCCCATAAATTAGCTGTGAGCGATAAAAATATACTACTAATTCGGCAACGACTTTAATAGATGCTGTAGAATTATCAACTCGGTTTAAGTAACAATCGATCTACCAGCAAGGTATAGCTTAAACGCAAAGTTTCTGCCTCCAGTAGAAAAGTGTGAGTTGATATAAAAGCTTATTATTCTCCAAACGAGTATTCTGAACGACTGTCAACCTCTTCAGATGGGATTTACAGGCTCCGCTGAAGAAAAAACAGCCATATTGTAAACGGGAGCTAATGGCGGCAATATAAATGACACGAAGTATACTTGGATCCGGTCTTGATTGTACCTTTCTCGTCGGCGTTCTTCGTGAATTGAATAATTTTCGTTTTACCTACATCGATATTTTCATTCCATACTTTAACCTGGACCTTTTTCATTTGCGTTTCTCTGTAGCGATCATCGCCGTCTAGTCCGCATAACTGCTTTCATTTATTCTTGCGCCGTTGATCTTTAATTGTTCAATTCGTGCTCGTTAACATATACATATTGATTAGTCATGGCGAGAGAGTTTATATTACAATTGTTCTTCGAGTATTCCAATTTTTAAATTAGCGGTTTGATTCCGGTAAACTTGATAATTTGTAAATCCTTCATACGGACGCTACTTAACATTTCATTTTTCGGGAAAATTCCAATTCGTCCTCGTATCATCTAAGTCGTTTTTATTAAATATAACTCGCGAAAAATAACGTTAAAAAATGAAATATTTAGCAAGAAAACAAAACTCGAGAACATAAATATAGCCGGAACGAAGTTATTAAATTTAAAAATTTCATTTTATCGAGGTTGTTAATACCGCGTGTCCTCGTACGTGTATGTGTAAGCTTAATTACAATATATCTTTTCTAAGGTCTCTCTAATTAATATCGAAATAAGGCCGGGAAAATCCGATTACGTCAAATGTTCGTCATTTCGCAATATTTCATCGTAGCGTCAGTTAAACCAAAAAAACAAAGAAAAAAATTAAATACATGTGGAGCAACCGACGGTCATAATTGAACCAGTTTAACCTCGTGTGGTATTTTTTTTGTAATACATCGTTATCGTTATAAATAACCTAACCTAACCTGTCCGGCAACTTACGAGAAAGCGGACATTTTTTTATTTTACCATAAAGTTACCACCCGCACGTACGTACGGACATTAATTGAGATAATGGCGTAAATGAAAAAAAGGAAAAATAAAACGAAAATTATGAAGTAAACGATGATTTAAGAAATTCTTGCGTAATAACAATCGCTCGGTGCACGAGATTCGATAATATGAAATATGAATCATACAGGTAAATGAGTATTTCGAGACATTACGTGCCTGTAATTAAAAACGAATGCGACGTTTTCCGTAATAACGTATGATTCACAAATTTCAGCTATCGGTGATATATATATATATATATATATATATATATATATATATATATATATATGTGTCGTGTGAATGACGTAAAAGACAATGATATAAAATCGGAAAAACAGGGGAAAAAAAAAACAGTCTCCTTAAACATATACATACATATGCGAATAATTTAAGTCTATTGAAAAAACGACTGTAACATTTTCTGAGCGTGTGTGTTTTTGTATTACCATTATACCTTCAATAGAGTTCGTTTGTTTCAAAGAAATTTAATTCTACACTATTGTTTCCTTTTACGTACTCCATAATTTCCCCCGAGGTTTCTCGTATTGTCGGGAGGTTCTAATTTTGGACATTATCATATTCTTCAGCTCATCCTCTAAAACATTCTATTTCTTCCTTCGTAGGCGATTCTGTCGACGCATTTATTTGTACTTAAGGTTTGGTTCGTACGCAGTTGAAATATTATGTATGTAATTTTCATTTTTTTACCTGGACGTATTTAACCATATTATTATTGCAAATGTTAGTTCAGAAGAGGACTTATAGAAAAGATCGTGAGAAATATTAGACTAAAAGACAAACGAAATTTCGCTTGAATCTAATAATAAACAAAAGTAAAGGATATCAGGAAACACGTTACCAAACGCAAATAGATTTGGAATTAGTCGGTGTCGCCCGAAGTAATAACAACGGGTGGTTGAAGAAAAACTCTGCAATGGCGGCTAATAGACCGCGAGAGAAAGAGAGGAAGATTACTGTGGAAAGATGATACTGTAAAAACAGCTGGAGTTTATTCGTGAGGAAACAAAAATCGATGGAGAAAATTGGGGAGCAGCCTTCGTCCACCATCGGGTTGACATAGGCGTATCCTGACCATAATTGCGATATATATATATAGTAAATTCGTCTCCCTCGAAGTTGTAAAATTGTATTTTAAAACCGTATATTAAACTAGCGAAAATACGGTACTAATTACGCGGGAAAACCTGATAAAATAATTCATTGTAAATTTCAGGAAGTAATTCATTATATCTGTAACTTTAATTTTACATGTTCAATTCATACGCATAAACAAATTAGGAAATAAATTAATGAAAGCAGCAAGAGATGATTTAAATTTCGCAGTATAGATTTAGTACGGAGTACTATGCATTATCGATGCGTCCTGAGGTGACTATGTCCATCCTACATACGCTGTAGGTACACTGAAACGCCTGATTTTCTTAAAAACACGAAAGCTATATAATAAAACGTAGTACATTTAAATAGAAAACGGACGATTTCAGGTGAAAAAAGGCGTAAAGTAGGAATGATGTCTATCGCCCATATTTTTTAAAATATACACGGAGAGAAAACATCGTTAATAAAGCAACGCAAGAATAGGAAGATAGAATTGGCTATAGGAGGCGGGAAAATATTTAACTTTAAATTTTCTGACGACTCGTATCGCAAACTCGGAACAAGTTATTGAATAAGAAAACGTGAGCAATAAAATGGGACTGACGATGAATAAATCGAAATTCCCGCTCTTAATAGTGAATAAGGATGATTTTACACCCTTAGCTGGAAAACTGATCAAGGACATACCGATAACGGAAGAAGTGTTCTAACCGGTATAACAAACTTACTCTGATCGGGAAATAAAAAGAAGAATAGTTTCGCAAGCGAGGCAATAATTAACAAGGATATGTTGACACCCTGATTTATCGAAATATGCAAAACTAAACACTATTATAAACCCCCCGATTCTGTTATAGGAATCCAAATCGTGGGCTGTTGAAGCTGGAGGCCTCCGAAATGAAATGCTACCGGAAAATATTGCGCATATCATGGACGACGCATAGAACAAATAAGTCCGTTGCGGATTAAGAATGTGTTAATGTGAGCCGGTTAATTCGTACAATCGGAAGAAGAGTTTTTTAACCTTCTTCGATTATATAATCCGGACCAATAAATTAGAAAAATTAATTATACAAGGCAAAGTGTAAGGCGGACGAAAACGAATTAGACCAAATGATAAAAAAAACCAACCGGTCTGAGGACTATGAAATTGATGCGGATATAATTAGATGACCGAAGGCGGTTTTCTTTTCATATTTATTCCATTTGTATCGGCTATTCCCATAATTATGTTGATAACTTTGACGCCGGTTGGTAACTTTATTTTAGAAATTCTTGAAATTTCCCATAAATACGTACATAATATTTACGGACCCATAGCGAACAATTTCATGTTTTTTATCATATACTTACGCACGCGTATCCGTTATAATGGTTTAGTATACGTTTAGCAAATTTTGATCCACGTCTAATTTTTGCGACAATACAAATCGCGTTTTTTGTTTCTGTTTTTTTAATTTAAACCATCAAATGTTATAATAAGTTCTCGCGTTGTTACAATGCATCGTATTCTTAATCCATATCATCTTTTGCACATTTCAAATATACCTAATTCCGTCTTGCTTGTTTTCCGAGCCGTCATACTGATTTAACTTTAATCCTTTTGCACATTTCAAATATAGATAATTCCGGTTACTTGTTTTCTAAGTCGTCATACTGATTTCTTATGTTATTTATATAAATTTCAATTAGTATTATATTTGTATACATTATTCAAACATTTTTGGTAAAACAAGCAATTTAACTTGGAAAACATAATTCACATAGTAGATTATAATTTACACAATACGATAAAGATATATATATATATATATATATATATATATATATATATATATATATATATATATATATATATATATATATATATAAACATTTATAAATATGAAAGAAGAAATATGGTCACTTAAAAAGAATGGATACGAAACGGTTAACAAAGAAAAGAATTTTCGAATACTTTGATAAAAACCCTAGGACGCAAATTGCCTGGTTCCGACAAGTTAAAGATCTTGAGCAAATTAACGTCGTCACACAGAAGAAAACATTACAAATAGGAGCAGGTTCAGAAGTAAAGTTAATAATTTGCAGAGCTTCGAAGAAAAATTGATGAAGAAAACTGTTATTAAATGGACAGACGGAAGGAAGCAAAAACAGAGCGAAGCAATCAAGAAATACTGGAGTATAAAGAAGAGGAACAAACATCCACCATGCAGATATTTTACCACGTGATCCATAGCTGGACAATTCGAAGAAAAAAGAAGAAAATGTATTCTCCAGCAATGGAAATTATAAATGACGAATACGATGTGTTGTGGTAACCTGTTGTATAAGAGATGCGCAACCTACAGAAGAAGAATTCTTTTTCAGTTTTAAATGAACGTTCAACATCAGTTAAAAAACTGTTTAACTGCAATTTGTATAATTTTATATTGCGGCTAAATAAACCGTTAAAAATAATTAAAGTGTACATGCAAAAGGGTGAACCTGCGTGGCACAAATCAGAATTATTATATTTTCAAATATCATTTACCGCCAGTGATCGATATAAATGATTCGTTTAGCAAATATATTTTTAAAAAAAATCAAAACTATTGGCGATGATAATTAAAAGTTTTCTTACTTTACTTTTTACATAGTGAAATAATCGAATTGACTGTTACAGCTCGACGAACCAAAATTATTCAAATACACTTTGATAACAAGTAGATTAGATTATCATAATGGACAATCTATAATAATAATCGTGTTAAATACAGTTGTTTTTAAATATATCAATAAATTTCATATTTATTAAGCCGTATAATTAAATAAATAAAAATTATGCACAGGCATGCGCATTTGTTATACTTATTATACATGTATTATACATGTATTGACAGATATAAATGATATACGCACTTTAATAAACAACAAAAAATGGAGTTAAAATCATTGAAAAATCACAAAGCTTTTCGGCTGTTAACGGCATTATGAAGAAAGATAAAAATATGAAATGAAAACATATTTTAGTGACTTCTTTTTTTTGTAGTTCATTTTTAAACGTTTCCTATTCAGTTAATAATTAATAACAAAGCAGATTCGTTATGCTATAGTTTGTAAAAGAGTTTGTCGGAATAACCGAACACTTACGTGTAACACATTACCTTTGTTAAAATTTGATTTTTAGTAATTATCTAAACGAAATTTATGGGCAATAAACAAATAATGTCTTTACTGATAACATAACGGTTTCCGAATAGGGTCAAAACTAAAGCAATAGTTTTTACGTTTGAAAACAGATACACGTTTACCAAATATATATATATATATGTGTGTACACGGATATGCGTGAATGTGAGTGCGCAAAAACGTACTTTACACTGTTCAGTGTTATCTTTGCCTTCGCCCGAACGTCTCAATATTATTGAATATCAAATTAATCGAAATATTTACATCGCTAATATATTGTAAACTCCGCATAGACCATATTCAAACAAACCTCCATTAATAAGTTAAGTTCGGATATTTTCGATAATACTCGGGGATATTTTTATATACACTCGTGCGTGTGTGTGATGTTTCATAAAATTGTTGAATATCGCAATTCGCGCTGTAAAGTAAGGTGGTCGTTAGAAATAAAGATTAGATTTGGCAGTAACGAAAGTAACGAGTAACAAATATTTGTTACATGTATGCGGGAGTAACGAATACATAAATTATTTTTATAGCGATTTTTTTTTTTTTGTCTCCACTAGAGCATACATACACACCGTGAAAGCTATTATTTCTCATCCTTTTATTACATAATAAAAAAGTAAGGTCATTGTTTATTGTTGCGTTTATTAACGATGCCTTAATGTTTTCCTTGTCAGTTTATGAGTTAGAAGGTCGGCCATGTTCAAATGTATGGCCAAAAAGATTATCTTTGTCATTAACGTTTTACAACTACCGCTACCAGCAACGTTTTGAGCGACGTTGTCCGTCTGAATCGATTTTTCGTTTTTATCTGCGCGGGGTCTAGTTTTAATCTTGATGTGCGATCTCGAAGTATCCCATTTGGTGTTATCATCGCAGCTTCTGCTAGATAAGTTGGAAATAAATACTGACAGCTTAGAAAGAGTCGATAGCATCGAGTCATTATCGACATTATCAACGTGAGATTGTTTATGTAGTTTATCACACTTAAATATTGCTAACACGTACAAGTACCAGACTAATCAGCCATAGCTACCACATATGCACGAAAACAAGCTAGGGATTAAATAAGGAAATAGGTGGAACTACCGTTCTTAACGAGTGCAAAAAATAGTCAACAATTCCATTTGTGAACATTTGGAATTTATTTAGAACACTAATAAGTTAAGAAAAAAAACATCATCAAATATGGTGTTCGTTATTATGTTCCTAGAACTAAGCTTCTTAAATACAAGTCTATATATGAATGGGATATACATTGAGAAAATTGTCGGACCTCTAACAAACGATCTTGTTTGACTTTCGTACTTATTTTGAAAGTACATTAATTCCCGATCTTGTAGCCGGCGTTATTTTCATGTAGTAGGGAAAGTATTCGAATAAAATTTGGTCGATAGCCAACTTTCTCGGTACATTTCATTAATAATTTTCTACGAATTGTATTAAACACTTTGCCTAATGTTTTTGCGAACACGATATACTTGTTTTGTTCGTCTTGTAGCAGTTTTTTTCCCATTGATGAGACCGTAGTAATCGCCGTCTATTCTACTGGTCTTGTTCTTATATATTGGTATTTCGACTCTAACTTAGAATAAGAATAGATTCTTCCAACCGCATAGCCGAGAGGAGCTTGTGTGAAATATTTTTCATACTTTCGTTTTTCGACTTAAGCATGTCAGATGGAATTTTATCTGGATCGGCAGATTTACCATTTTTAAATTGTAATATAAGAAGCTTTTATTTCTTCCGGCGATATGTTTTTATCCGGTTCAATTATTTGTTCAGAAATTGGTATTTCGTCCGGTACTGAAGGATCTACGCGACTGTTTAACGAATTTTTAAAATAACATTTCCATCTGTATGATATTTCTTCATCGTTATTTATAATGTTGTCATGTTCGTCGCACCGTGGCGCTTTTTTATAGCGTACTAGTTTTCTATATATGTTTATATATGGAGTGGGCCAAAAGTGTTGAACGATTTCCGTATGCTTCGTGAAAAAAAAACCGTTGGAGCTAAAATCATGGGATGAAAATTTTTAAAAAAATATATCTAAAAGTATGCCATTTTATTAAAAATTTATTTTTTAAATACTACATCAAGAAGATAATCACACCTTAACGATTGTAACGTTCACGCACTCTTTTTTACAAACTCTGTCCAGCATGGGTTGACGCATGGCCGCAATTTCTCTTCGAATTATACATTTCGAGGCTGCAATGTCCGGAGGCTTGCCTTCGTACAATCGGCTTTTCAGAAAACTGCACAACAAAAAAATCGCCAGGCGAAATTGTTTCAGAAAACTGCACAACAAAAAAATGATCTGGACTACGAGACAGCCAGGCGAAATTGGTGTTGCGCGAAATTAAACGCTCGCCGAACTTTTTCTTAACAACGTTAAAACATCTGCAGTGATACCCGACATCGCCCCGTCTTGCTGAAACCAATTGCTCGCCAGACGAATACGTTTTTGGCGACGAGTGAGGAAGAAGAACTCGGTTAGCATCTATAAGTAGCGGTTATCATTTACAGTCACATTCAAGTCGCTCTCTACAAAGAAGTACGGCTCAATAACGGTTTTCGAGCGGACATCGTAACCCAGACAGTAAAATGTAAGTGTTTCACATGAGTAACGTGCTGATTTTCTACCGCATAAAAGCGCATATTTTGTTTGTTGACATTTCCGTTTAAATCGAAGTGTGCTATGTTGTTGAAAAATACGTTACTCAAATCGGTATCTCCTTCTTCAAACATGACTAGAAGTTTGTCACGAAATTCTAATCTTTTCGGCTTATCGCAGGCAGCAATTTTCGTATCAACGGAATTTTATATAGATGCATATTTAAATCCGCTCTTAGTATTCTCCATGCCGTCGTTCGTGGCATTTTCAAGTCGATTTGGCGACGAATGGATCGACGCGAACTTTTACTAAGTGCGTATATTCCATTTAAATGACATAGTTTTCGGCACCAGATAGCGCTGCAATGGTCCTGCTAACCTAAATGGTTTTTTACGAGACATTTTAAAATCGTTCAATACTTTTGGCCTACCCTTTATATATATATATATATATATATATATATATAATATATAAATATACACGCACTAGACACACATTGTCTTGGATATTTTAACTTAACATCTACAATTCAGGTATAGAATCATCACATAATAATAATAAAGACCCATTTTTTTCCGTTCTTCTTGCCTCGATCTCAATTTTTGTGTCTCTTTGAGAAATAAATCTTTTATTAAATAATTAAAATACAGTCAACAAACATGATTTATAAATATCCCGTTTATCAGAACTCGACTTAATAGCTTGCAATATTAACTAATGAAGGTAAGTAAAGAAATGTACAACTTAATAGTTTAAAAAAAAAAAAACGCAAATAAATAAAGCATAATATTATATAACGTTAAAAGTAACGATTAAATATGAACAATTATACGAAGGACCGTTACGAGACGCGTGCAGTAATTTAAGGTATAGTTCAGAGCATAGTGTTGTTAAAGAAGAGAATTCGAAGAACACGCGATCAGGATTGTAAAATGTTAGAGGGCAGAAGGACTTTCTCTAGCCTGCATAAGGAACAGACGAATCGCAATCTGCTGATAAATTGATTTCCGCTTAATGTTTTTCAAAAAGTAGAACCACCGAAATCTAGGAAGAGACGAGTTGTTGGTACCTAGAGCCGACTGTTGTATACACTCGACGTATGTCTGCTCCCAGAGCTTCTTACGTTCCGATTGTATAAAATGTGTGATATCAAGTGAAAAAATTAAAAAGAATACATCACTAGAAAACCCCTCTTTAGCAAATGAATCTACAATTTCATTATCGAAAATTCCCCGATGTCCCGGTACAATATACTTACGTTTTCCAGATGATTATGTTTCAACATGATGAATAAATCAATGAATCTGACGTCTTCCCTTTGTTCAAAATACTTTGTGAGTCGGTGACAATGAGATAATTACCTGGAAGTTTCATATCAATTATAAGAATGATAAGGAAGGAAATACTGCTACATGCTCAGCGGTAAATGCGGAACAAAGATCAGATAATTTGTATTCTTTGCTAATATTAAGAGCCGAGTTGAAAACTGCTACTCCCGTTCCCTGAACCGACTTCGATCCATCTGTGTAAATAAGAGTGCGCGTAAGAAAATTCTCAGTGATTATTGAATGTAGCCCCCGGATCGGCGGAGGATAAAAGACGTAGTTCTCAGGAAAGAGGATGTTCTTTTATCGGGAAATTTTACGGTAATATAAATTGGAGAGGGACGTGGAGTCTGTGCCTGAAATTCTTCCTATCTAGGTATAAGTGAAGCCTCTTGTTATTTGAAAACCGCCAGTTGGTATAAATACGATAGAATTGTAAAGCGGAAAACGATCTATGTTCATTAATCAAGAGTTCTAGTTCTAAAAACTCCGTCTAAACTGTAAGGGAGGAATCTTAGACTCTGCCATTATGGACTCTTCCAAATTGAGCCTCCAAACCGCATATAAAATACACGCGAAAAATGAAGAGAACCAAAGTTTCCCAAGCGCAACTTAATGGACTTGTTTTACGGCATTTCAACGTTTAATATTTTTTATTTATCTAATTAAACGTTTAAATTTAATTATAATAATAAAATTAGTAATATTTTAAAATGCTTCCATTATGAGGAAAGGTTCGAATTAACAAACTATGGAGAACTACACTCGTATTAAATTTTAATGAACAAGATAAAGTAGCTACACTTACTTTTACAAGACATTTTTCAAGAGAAATTATAACAAATTCAAACGGATATACGGATGGGAGGTAATAAATCGCTTGTTCCGTTATCCTTGTGTACTTAAACACAAACTATCATCTCGTTACGTGAATTGTTGTCCAAAACTAGGTTTAACGGGTTCTGTAAATATTGCTCTTAAATTAGATACTGCTTGTAGGTTAAACATTATGAAACATAATGAAGACGTCGCTAAAAATAGGTATACATTAAAAATAATAATTAATTGCATAAAGTTTTGTAGTAAATTAGAACTCTAAGGGATCATGATGAATCCGAAGATTCTAAAAATCGTGTAGTTTATTGACTTTTCATCAGAAGTAGATATCATTTTAAAAGAACATTCAAATACCATCACTATTTTCAAAGGTACGTCTGAAATAATACAAAATGATATTCTAGAAAGTATTTTAGAAGTATATCAAGAAGAAACTAAAAAAAGGGATTAAGGAAAATGATAATTTTTAGCCATTCAGTGCTACAAAACCTCAGATATATCAAATCAGCGTCAAATGGTAATAATACTAAGATATTTACATATTGAAAATATACATGAGCGGTTTTGGAGTTTTTTTTTAATAATAACTGATACCACTCAACGCGCAGAAACTGAATTAGGTCACAATACCTTTCAGGCTAATTGCTCAAACTTGACGGAGCAAAATGAGCGGCTCTACAAACGGTATACAGGCAAAGATAAAACAAAAATATAAATACGCTCATTTTATGCGCACCAATCGAATTTAACTATGCAAAAAGCAACAAGCGATGATTTCAAAATATTTTTCTGAAATTTGTCCGCTATAATGATATTTTTAAAATTCTACTCACAGATGTGATGTACCGCAAGAAATTGGAAATTGGAAAAATTACCTTGAAATGTCGCTACATGTCGGAATTATAATGTGCGTACTGTGAGTACGTTTTTTTAAAATCGAGAAAAATTAATCGAATATTTCGAAGAACTAGAAGAAAAATCTAGTAAAAATTTTAAATGCAAGGAAGCATATAGTTTACAAAAAGACCCAGATTTTATATTTCGGCTTACCTTATTCCCTAAAATGATGCCACATGTAAATGTATTATTTAATGAATTTCAATATAAAAATAATAATAAAGACAGACTCAACTTAAAATTGTATCCACTGTTCAATACTCAAATGTAAGGAGTTCAAAATAACCGCTAATGAAAATAAACATTTTGCTAAAAGAAGTACGTGTCAGCAAAGTTTTTCAAGTAAAAGACAGACTGTCTTATAGGGGCCACTTAGAAGCTGAATTATTAGTTTGATATTTTTACAAATTATTCTAGTTTCTCCAGTCAATTTTGAATCTTTGTTCAATTTTAATTCATGTTGCATAAAAATAAGTTAAAGACCGAACTCGAAGTAATTTATTCAAGATAAGATTTTCAATGTATTATTGCTTGTTTAAATATGATATCTCGGATATTTCCATATAATTATATGAAACATTCAAAGAGACAGTAAAACTAGTTCAAATTATTCAGACAGAGTGATGATTTTCCACGCTTAAAAGAATAAAAACCTTTTTTGAGGAATTCAATGAGTGAAGATCGCCTTAATGACGGAGTAATGATATCTGTAAATAAAAGTTTGATACACGATATATCAGAATTGATTAAAATATCGTTGAAAAATTTGGTTCAAAAAAAGATAGAAGGTTGAACTTTTTATACGACAGGGATTTTGTATAATATACATTTAGTATTTTAGACAACCATTTACACAAGTCGTTACAAGCAGTCGTTTTTAACTTTCTTCTTTTGCAAAATGATCTTTTATTATCGTCCTTATACATCATCATAAGTAATCCTTTAATTGTAAGCATTATTCCATTCTTGACTCTATGATTATCTGTTTTTTCCGCATTTTGTAGAATTTCATTAGTTATATAGTGCATTCAACAGACTATCATCTTTTTTTTATTTGAAAGAACTTAAACCCACTAAACCGGTTTTATTAAAACATTGACAAAAACGAGGTAAGTTTATATTACATAAATTATTATAATTTTATATTCGAGCCTCCTAGATTTACTTGTCATAAGTCGCCATTGCTAATCATCAAATTTTTAGAACTATAAACAAAGAACTGCAACAAATGTTTATTCGTTTGAATATGGAATGGAATATTAACGAATTTAAAAAAAAAAAAAATTATTTAAACGATGGCAGTTAATCCTTTTGTACCAACAGTTATCGCTCTCTCTGCAGGAGGCTTGGTTAAAATCTTGGCCAACCCTTCGATATTAAAAATCACTCTATTTATAGAGCATACTCCAGAACGATAATATATCATCGAGTGCGGTAGCTATCCCTATATAATATTCGTTATTAGTTGGAAAAAAATCTGTTTAAACCAATACAGTTAATGATCTACATTCGATAATTACAAGAATATCCTCAGATACATGCCGACGATGTTGACTTCCGTATCCCCATTTGGGAATTATAGGAAAATCAATTTTCAATATTGCTGTGAATTTACTATAGTCAATGTATGGTAAACTAACTGGTTTATCACGGAATACAAATGAACAACTATTAATTTTAAACAAGTGTTGTATGTAAAAAGTGATAGTGAGTAAAAAAAATAACTTCACTAGATTATTTATACGATATCCATAATGCTTTAAACTTATATACACACGTATATAGTAATGACATATGTACGTTTATATTTAAAATAACTTTTAACTTTTATGGGCAAAAATTAAATTAAGAAAAAAATCAAAAAACAACAAACGTTAAACGATAATTATACAGATAGACTGATTAAATGTTAATCAGTACATTTCATGTATCAATTGAAAGTGCGTGAAGTGTGTAAGTGCAGGAATATAATATTACACCGAAACGTGTTTAAGCCACTTATGTTTGTATTTCTTGACGACATCATCTCTATTAACCTATAAATTACCACGAATTTATATAGACGATTTTAACAGTCATAAGTAAAATATTTTCGAAGGGGCAAATATAGGTAATATGAAATTATACGAGTTAATATTCAATTGATGTATCGCAAAATGAGCGTACAACGGTTTTTTCAGAGGCCCACATAGAGTATCATAGATAAATTTTACATTTCCGATAGAAACATACACTACTAAATCTTTCTTCTACGTAAAGCTTTATAAAAATAAAAATATTTTCCTTAATTATCCGTTCAAAATTTTCTAGATAATAAGTAAACTAAGACTTTCAATTCGACGGCGGAAAATTTAAGCGAATACCTGTCCACTGTGGTGTATAAAGAAATTGTTGATATACCTTTAGAATCAGGTATTGAGAAGAATATTAATTTGCGCTGATTGCATATAAAACTTAAAAATTTGCATGCCTATCGTCTCAAACACAAATCGGGAAAGCATATTAAAAGGTGAAAAGTATACAAATTTCTATAAAGCTCTGAAACAGTGATCATCTCAAGAAGTAATTTATTTCTGTGTTCGTCAAATTAAGGTATGGTCATGATTGGCGCTATCTCTTTAAATTAGCTGTTATCACAAATGAGATTATGCGATTAAGAGTATTGAACATCACATTTGGCACCATCATAAACGTAAGAAATAAACTAATATCTAATGTACTACTGACACGAAATACACTACCAGAAATTAGAGGTGACCACTAATAGTGCGTTTATATATATATATATATATATATATATATATATATATATATATATATATAAATAATAATAATAACCTTTATTTAGCATAACTAAATTGACAATTTATAAATATCTGTTACAGCTGAAATCAATTTCTAAAATTAATTTCGAATGTAGTCATATTAGGCCCTTTCGAGCGAAGGTCTCTCCCAATTTTTCCCAGTTGCGTTTGTTGCGTGCCAACCTTTTGCAAATTATAAATTTTGACGAAACAGTACATTTTTCAATATTACAGCGCTATCTTTTGGTATTTTATACTAAACTAAGTTCTATTTATTTCCATTAGATGGCGCTGAATGATCCGTTGGTTTTAAAATAATATTACATTTACCGCCGAGAAAATATCACAAATTTGCACAAATTCGTAAAACATTATATATATATATATATATATATATATATATATAATATATATAATATATATATATATATATATATATAATATATTATATATATATATATATATATATATATATATATATATATATATAATATATAAACATTTTTCATCTTTGGTGATTTAGAATAAATTTATATTAGATTTAATGGGCCCAGAAGCTCGCCCTCCGCACAGCAGGATCCGAGAACCTTCAGCTACGCCACTGTAGATGACGGCCGCATCGTTATTATAAAAAGGTTGTAGCGAGGCAGCTGTTGACGATGAGGCCGATAAATAAACTTTTTTTTTTTTGGCTCGCAATCTGCCTACCTGAGGTAATAAGCGGCGAGCATATCTTTTAAGGATCAAATTAAATTTATTTATTGGAGCATGACTTATATTACGACTGGACTATTTTCCGAATGGTCGATCTTATTGAATATGTTAATTAATAATATTACGCCATTTTAAGCGTACGAATGTTTACATCGGGTTCTGAGCCATATGGTTAGTGTGTTTTTTTAGCCATTGCATATATCGTTCCTTACGATTGCAGATCACTTCTTTGACTGACGGTACTTGCAAATCTTTTCGTATATCAGCGTTGCACACGAACTATGGCGCCCCGAAACATTGATAATGTGTGTCCGAAAATACATTGATCAACACCCGTAATAACACAAGTTCTTCAATGGTCATCATAAAATTTAGCAATAATTTTATGTTTAAATGTGTAATTTCGAGTTAAAATCGGGAATACGTCGCCGAAATGGTTAATATGTAAGATTATAATGAGATAAGCGATTAATGAAACGTTTCTCAGAAAGATTCACAATATGTATCTTTGAAGTAGATCGCGCGTATCGGAAATTTCGTTACAAGAATAGGCATTCAACATGAAGCGGGGAGGTATTTATTTTCTATTGAAGTTGTCGACACAATTAGATTATTATCAGGGATTTATATATAAAAGTATAGTTTATTGTGGGAATTTAAGAATAATTAGCGGTAAATTACAGCGATTATTTTGTAAGCTTTAGTTATGTTTGATACACGGATATTGAAAATAAATCTTCAATCGAGAACCGCTACGAGATAATTAAGATCAGTCAATCCGTTTGTCTGCTACTATCAGTTCACGTGTGGTAAACACTGGTCAACCTGTTGACGATTCGTGTACATGTTTGCAAATGATAAATCATGATAATGTTTAAAATTAGAATAAATAAATAAATAAAATACGTAATAAATATCACGGTTATTGTAATTTACTTATCACGATTGTTTAAAGGAGTTGTAGACGTAGCAGCGTCCCAAGATGCGGAACAACAATTACCAGTCGAACTAGAAGAAATATTAACCAGCAAGAAGAAACGTCCTGACTGTCCGTTATGCGATTCGTCAGTTTTTTCGTATTGCACCGATAAACTTTTGCACGATGCATGTTGTTGTCTAAGCTCTTACGGTTGGTAATAAAAAAAAAATTATATATATATACATATACATATAAATCGTGGCAGGTATAAAAAAATTATTGATACGTACATTAAACATTTTATACCTTCTTCTTCTTGTAAGTCCATCTCCTACCGGGGAGGTTGGTCACCATCTGACAATATATTTCTTTATCTCGTGCCGTATGAACCAGTGCAGCCGTGTCAGGCATATTAAACCAATCTTTAAGATTTTTCGTCCATGACATTCATCTGCGTCCTCGATATCTGCTACCTTCTATTTTGTCTTTTATTATGGTCTGCAATGTGACGTATTTCCTGTTCCGAATTACGTGTGCAAAGTAGGCTGCTTTGGGTTTTTTTTATTGACGCCATGACTTCACATTTTTTCTTCATTTGTTTTAAAATAGTTTCATCGAATATCTTATCTACCCAAGATACTTTCAAACCACATTTCGAAAGCATCTATTTCCTTGACTGATGCAGCCTTGAGCGTCCAACTCTCTGCTCCATACAACAATACCGCCAGCACGTAACACTTTGTAGCACACCATCTTGTTCCCAGTGTAATGTTTCTATTGCGCAGTAATCGTTTCATTTTCTGAAACGTGCTTCGCTACGTTACTTTCTGTATTAGTAAATTATCTAAGAACTTTAACGGTATGTGTAGCATACATCGAAATTAATTAATTCCACGGGCGATTAAGTTAAAGCCTTATCACGCCTACCAGGTACGAACGTCGTAGAATTAAGCGTTGCTCATTTAGAATTCAGCGTCTATATAGATTATTTATTTTTTGTAGTTAATACGGCATGCGTGTGCATATGTATCTACAATGTATTTAGGCGCATTGTACCTCTTTTTTTTTTATCCTTTTTTTTCATTTATTTTTATTTGCTTTTTCTTTTGAGAACTATTTAAATTAACTGTTAAAGTGTATAAGATACTTAACTTTAAGAAAGTTATTACGTATGTCTCATTATGAAATAAAACTTCTTTCTATTCTAATCTATATAGATAAAATCGTTCGATAGATTATAACACGCGACACTAATAAATATTCTATACAAAAATATGATTCCGGATCAAAACGATATCAAGATAATTAAAAATCTTTACTGGGAAATCAATAATAAGTACTCTGAAATAAGTAAAATACGGAGAGGGTTATTGTCGCCACGTTTTTTCGATGCTTATATTGAAGAAATAATGAAGAATGAAAACTGACTGTAAAATAAATGGAAAAGTAGTTAACGGTATAAGCTGCGCAGATGGCAAGGTGTTAATTGCGGAAACAGAGGGGCGAATGCAGAAGATGCTGGGTACAATCAATAATGAAGAAAAAAGTTGAAGTATGAAGATAAATCCGGGACAAAATGATGAAATTTACAGTAGTGATGAAAAAATTAAAATTGACAACGTATGCGTAGAAGATGTAAGCGAATTTAAATACCTCGGAGCAATGATTACATATAATGGAAAAGATGTGAAAGAAATAAGAGCAAAAATTGCAATGGAGAAAAAAAGTTTTAATATGGAAAACATATTGAAGAACAGGAAATCGTCGATGAAGCTAAAAGGAAAAGAATTGTGCAATGTTACGCGTTATTAAAATATGCGACCGAATGGTGGGTTAATAACGCCGAATGCAAAACAATATTTGACGCAGTCGAAATGTAGACTTATCGGCGTATCGTGGGTAGATCCCATCTCCAACAAGACGATGTTAAAACATTGTAACATGTATGACTATAGTAGAAGATATTAAGAGAAAAAAATTGAAATATATAGGTCACAAGCTCCGTGAAGAGGGCCGTGTTTATGTTCACAGTACAAGGAAAAATACTTGAAAAAACTACAAGAGGAAGGGAAAAATTTGAATATGTAACATCGAACACTAACAGAGCCAGGGGTAGCTGAGCCAAACTTAGGAAAACATAAAAAGTCCAACGTCCTCGATGCGCAACTTCCTTCGAAGAAGATGCAACTTGATGATAAGAATGATTCGTATATGTATGACGATTGTGAAGAAATAGTGACTCTAAAGTAATCTATACGCATTTAGATCCAATAATCGTTTCTTTTTTGTTTAACATAAGTATTGTTTCGTTATATCTTCATTACATTCTGTCATTCTGAACTAAATATACCCCAAAACTAAAACTATAACGAGTAGATATTAATCAAGGAATATGGAAAATTCGAACGTCGATTATGGACAAAATATTTAAATAATACGTGTAGAATTATAACGGAAAGTTTTATGTAGTCGGTATTCATTTGAAGGGGAAATATAATTTTATCGGATCGGGATGTAACTGGCAGCAATTATTTCCGGAGTACTCTGCACAAGCGAATGCGTACCGAAAATATAGTTTCTGACGGTCTAAATAAAAACTATATCAGCGACATAAGATATGTATATATATATATATATATATATATATATATATATATATGTGTGTGTGTGTGTACAGGAAAGACAAAAGTCAGCTTGCAACCTCGAAAATCGCGCATGTGTCAGTTCTCCAGAAGTAATGGTTTAGGCCGGTGTGAATTATCGAGGCGTTATTGGCCTCTATTTTTTCGACAGATCGATGAATATGAATTCCTATTTACTGCTTTTACAAGAACTACATGCCACTTTGGATGAAGATAAGAGATTCGAAGTAGAGTTTGCAGCAGGATGGCGCATCTACGAATTTCAACTTAGAAGTTCGTAATTACCTCAATGAGCATTTCTCTGATTGGATTGGTAGAGGTGACCGTATCGCTAGACCCCCAAGGTCCCCAGACCTACCCATGTTAGATTTTTCGAATTGGGCCGTATTGAAAGACCGGGTTTTTACACATATGTTACAAAACGTCGAAAACCTGAAACACTGGATAATAGCTGAATTTGACGTCATTCATGAAAATCGCGTGATGCTCGCGATGAATGGTGATCACCTCGAGCACTTACTGTGAAAAGTTTCGTGATATAAGTAAATAAACGTTGAATTTCATAAACTTGATTATTTTCATTTTTTAACTTTTTCAAATTTGCAAGCTGACTTTTGCCTCTCCCTATATATATATATATATATATATATATATATATATATATATATATATATATATATATATATATATATATATATATATATATATATATATATATATATATATATATATATATATATATATATATATATATATATATATATATATATATATATATATATATATATATATATATATATAATCGAAACATTCTTCCCTAATACAGCAATACAGCATGACGTTGTAATGAAAGTGAGGACGATATGTGTGAGATGGTTAATAATAAGAAATGGCGACGAATTATAAGAAGGAATGATAAGATTTTTTTACGAGTTCATGATTTTATCTTTATTATTATTATTTTTAATAGAAATATTCTTCTAGTGATCGTATCAGTTATATTCCTTTTGTTTTTCCAACAAAATACTTAACAATCTGAATTGCCTCGTCGGAGATTCCATTTATGTTAGTCA
This sequence comes from Coronaproctus castanopsis, assembly GCA_032883995.1. Classification (NCBI taxonomy): domain Eukaryota; kingdom Metazoa; phylum Arthropoda; class Insecta; order Hemiptera; family Monophlebidae; genus Coronaproctus; species Coronaproctus castanopsis. Next base: position 61,988,122 of record CM065053.1, read on the forward strand.
TATCTTCCATTCTACATGGCAATGACAACGATGAGATGAGCACGTGCTCTGAATCTTGTATTATCACGGTGCATTCCGTCATCTTTATAATTTTCCGTAGTTTCATATATTCTTTGTCGTTTTTCCAGCTATATTTCTAATTCTATTTAGGGTTTTCCATACTTACCGCGGTAGTTTAGTGTGTTCGTTCGGTCTTTCCCATAGTTCTGCAATATTCCCTTTTATAAATCGATCCTAATAATAATTTCAAGTGTTATTCTGTCAAGCCGTTCGTTGTTTTAAGAAAAGAATCTTTCGCATACCGATAGACGTCTTACGTTCTGTTCTTGTTTAGGTCTTTGATTATTATTATAGTCATCATTTTATGTTCCTCCGGTGGTGTTACGCCGCGTAATATTTCTATTCTACGACTTTTCACAAATCGTTCGACTGGTTTTTCATGTAATGCTACATCCCTGGTGTTTATTTACATATGAAAGAACGAATCGTTTATAACTATTTATAATCTTTCGATTTTAATACGTTATATTAAGAAATACGCGTAAGTAGGTTTTATTTAGTTCACTAGAATAGCGAACGGCTAATATAGTTCCCGGAAAAAGACGTCGTTAATAAATTCTATCGGCGATTACGATTAAAGACACGAGTATGATAATTATGACGAGTATAGGCCGTTAAAAAATATTTACGCCTTTAACGTAATCTCCTTCATCATTATGTTAACGAGGCAATGCGGTAGGAATATTAAACAACAGCCGGTGATAATAAACAATACATATCGTAGGTCGCATACTTATTTGCATCTTCTTATTCCAGAAGCGTCATCATGATACAGTCTAGTAAACAATGATACTAATACGCGCGCACACATATGTATACATATATATATATATATATATATATATATATATATATATATATATATATATATATATATATATATATATATATAGACACATAACCATTCCCACCGTTTCAAAAAGAAGATAGTACCTACATCACCCTGACCTCATCTTAAGTACTACCTCGCGTCAATAATTATGCAGTAATGCGCAACTCCGGAAAAAAACAATTGCTACTAGGTTTCACAATGAAAATACCTGACAGAATATGATAAGTAATGAAAACAATCAGCTGCTATTAAATTTAAATTAAAAACGACAAATATTCTAGACCCACAAATTCGCGAATAAATTTGTGAAATTAATTCACAAATATACGATGACCCACAGAAGACTAACGGTTTGTTAATTGTTTGAATACCGCAGTTGGTAACACTGCTACAACGCGAACAGCGTACTCCACCTTTAGAATATGTTTTTGTTCAGTTTCAGTTATCCATCCTATAACGAGAAGGAGCGAGCGTTTCGCGTGGAGCGTTATTTTCGCCGTGAATCGATCACGACAAGACAGAGTTTCGAAAACAATTTAAAGTTAGGCGTTTTTTCTTTTTGTGGGATACCTTAAGAGCCGAGTTTACGAAACACACGTCTACGATATCTGGAAGACCTGAAAACTCGGATTTCTGAAGAAATTTCAAAGAACGAAAAAATCTTCGAAAAATTTTGTAAAGATTGAATGATATAAGTGGCGGTCATCTGAACTATATTGTGTTCACAAATGATGGTAAAAGCTAATATCTCGTTTTCCCATTTTTGAACAAAATTTCATTCAACAATTTTGGTCCAATAGTTTTTGAGTTATTTAAAAAATAAGAACAACCAAACCGTCCGTCTTCTCTAGGTCAGCCTATATATAGCAATCTTGCTGAACTATTTATGAACAAAAAAATCACTTCTCAAACATGAAACAAGCCAAAGTGACCTTATTACAAAAACCGGATTAAAACCTAAATAACGTCAAATATCCGTCCTTTAAACGCTTTTGATGGAATCCGCGAAAAAATATTCGTCTAAATTAGAAGCACTATTTGACTTCGAAAACGGTATGTCAACGGAGCATGCGGTAAAATTCAAAATTAGATTAATCTCGAATAAGTTAAACATACGCTAGCCATTCGAATTGATATAAAAGATACCTTCGACAATTGTTCCTACTCCACTTTATCCGCAACATTTAAAAGTATTACCAGACTAAAACGAAATTTTATTACGTTTACCGCTATACTAATGATGGAAAAATCACACTAAAAATAGACTATAGAAAAAACTACGAAAATGAGTCAGGCCGCAAGGTAGTAGTGTATTCGGTTCGCTACTTTGGAACGTATTACTCCATGGGATCCTAAAACTAACGATAAGTTAGATTTATGCGTCTATGCTGACGATTTACCATTTATTATGAAAGGAGATTCTATAGCTGAAATAGAACGTGTTGCAAATGAAACATTATGCAATTTATTTATATATATATATATATATATATATATATATATATATATATATATATATATATATATATATATATATATATATATATATATATATATATATATATATATATATGTGTATATATATATATATATATATATATATATATATATATATATATATATATATATATAAAAATATATATATATATATATATATATATATATATATATATATATAGTCGGAATAGTCTAGTTGCTACAGCATGGACTTCTATACGAAAGGTACCGAGAGTTCGAAAACAATTGACAACGCAAAAATTATCATAAAAAAGTATAAATAATCCAAATATTATCGCGCGGAAGGCACCACGTACAACACGATATGCGCGGTGGTACTAATGTAGTACACTATACAAAAACAACTTACACTGTACAACAAAGTATGTATAGGTAAGTAGTTGCCTACCTCCGACACGGACACGCCACTTAATTTTATATATGTATACATATATATATATATATATAGTGAAATGACGTAAAACTACAGGTTTCTGTCGAAAAATATACTTTTTGCGAGGTCATTAAAACTTAAGAAGAGCAATATAATAGTCGTTTACAAAGGATCGCAAATTAAAGTAGTAGAATTAACTCTTTCAGTCATACATTATAAAATCTTAACATTAAATTGCAAATTTTATAAGGGTATTCATTATAAAATACTGGTTTTTGGATGAACTCCGGGTAATTTTCAATATATTTATATAAATATTTTTAAAATTGACACATTTCATTTATAAAAAATTTTAATAACATTAAAATTTCATGTCCCACATTAAAACTTAAAAATAGCAATATAATAGTCGTTTACAAAGGATCGCAAATTAAAGCAGTAGAATTAACCCTTTCAGTCATACATTATAATAACATTAAATTGTAAATTTTATAGGAGGCTATTCATTATAAAATACTGCTTTTTGGATGAACTCCGGGTAATTTTCAATATATTTATATAAATATTTTTAAAATTGACACATTTCATTTATAAAAATTTGTAATAACATTAAAATTTCATGTCCCACATCAAAACTTATGAAGAGCAATATAATAGTCGTTTACAAAGGATCGCAAATTAAAGTAGTAGAATTAACCCTTTCAAACCTTAACATCAAATTGTAAATTTTATAGGAGGCTATTCATTATAAAATACTGGTTTTTGGATGAACTCCGGGTAATTTTCAATATATTTATATAAATATGTTTAAAATTGACATATTTCATTTATAAAAAAGTTTAATAACATTAAAATTTCATGTCCCACATTAAAACCTACGAAGAGCAATATAATAGTCGTTTACAAAGGATCGCAAATTAAAGTAGTAGAATTAACCCTTTCGGTCATACATTATAAAATCTTAACATTAAATTGTAAATTGTATAGGAGGCTATTCATTATAAAATACTGCTTTTTGAATGAACTCCGGGTAATTTTCAATATATTTATATAAATATTTTAAAAATTGACATATTTCATTTATAAAAAATTACATTAAAATTTCATGTCCCACATTAAAACTTAAAAAGAGCAATATAATAGTCGTTTACAAAGGTTCGCAAATTAAAGTAGTAGAATTAAATATTTAGTAGTCCTAGTAGATAACAATCATTCTTATCACTTAGATAAAAGAATATCGAAAATAAACGATAGATATCACCACCAGCTGTTAAGAGCGTATCGAAACGATCGAAGCTTCGATTTTAATTATTAAATGTTGATGTACAAATCGCTAATTGAAACGACCCGCCTACGTACATCTATTCGGAGCTAGTCATAAAAATCTTCACAACGAAGAAGAAAAAATCATTTATTTATACAGCGGGTAGAAATTAACGTATTTTATATATTACTACCAGCTAATAAACGTCTAAAAAAATAACCGATAAATATTATAATCGTAAATAAAAAGGAAAATTTAAAAATAATAATCGATATGAAAAACTGCGATTGTCGAAAGTAAAATTACTGAAATAAAAACAAGAAAAAAATATAAACACAATAATGTTTTTAATAAACGAAACGAAAGTTAAAAATAAATCGAATTAAATTGAAAACTAAACGGAAGGAAACTTAAATATCGACATATATTTTCCTCGTAAAGTGTTAACTTAGAATAAATAAAAAAATCCGACGAAAATTTACAGTTCAAATAGAAATTTAATCTTCTACGTTTACATTTAGTATATAAATAAATTGCAATAGCCTCGAATCGCAGTTTCCGATAGCGGAAAATTATTTTCACGCGAAGAGCAACTAATTAGAAAAGCGTGAGAACATAATTCTTGACGTAGTTATCGCGCATGCGCTTCATTCTCGTGAACCGGGAGATATATATAAAACGCACCTCGAACGTTTCTTACTGTTCAAAGGTACAAATTCCAAAAATCTGTCCACAATTTCAAGTTTTTCATCATCAACATAACGGATGCACAAAGAAAATTGCTCCACTCTACCGACATCAGTAGTTTCGTCTGTTAATATAGCAAAATATTGCGATTTGCGAACTTGACCAGTAATCTTTTTTTTAAGATCAGCTTACCCCACAAATGATTACAATTTCATTTTGAATGTCAGGACTAATATATGCAGAATTTTTCGTACATTTTTCATTTTTTTTTTACGCAATGTTCCAAATCGTAAAATAGCGGTGAAATTTCCTTCACTTTGATCACCAAGAACTAAAAAACCCGATCTTTCCCTACGACCCCTTAATGGTATTCCTCGCCCACCGCAAAACGTAACACACTTTATCGCGGGGGGGGAAAAATTATTAATTTTCTATTTTCTATTTTCTTCTATTCTAGCGCGTTTGGCTGTTTCTCCTAGAGCTACTACTAAAACTGTTTTATTTTCTTTAATCAGTTGTAAATTTTCAAAATCTTCAACGCAGTTTTTACGATAGATATTCTTTTAATGATTTTTAAAAATTTCAATGTTATCTTTCCAATTTTGAAGTTCTTTAAAGCAATAAAATACTTAATTTGTGATCGCCTACAAGTAAAATAAAAATGGTTCAAAAACCGATAATTAAATAATGCGTATTAATTATAGTTTACCTTTCCCGGCTTCCTTTTTTTTCGAAAAAATCACGTAGAATTTACAGAAAGCGTCGTTTTTCTCTTTGGAATATGCCAGCCACTTAAATGGTCCCAACCAGTTAAATTGAAAATTCCGTCCTTTTACGGATACGACTGGAAATGTAAAATCTTGAGAAGGAATCCGTACGTTTTTTAAAATTTCGACTTTATCTAGACCTTTGATATTTTTATTCAAAAATAAACTTATATCATTGGAAAGTACGTCAGTTTCGCTATTTAGTTGAAATTCTTGAAGAGAAACTAAATCCACCGGAGGCGTTAAAAATAAATTCGGTTGTTCGGGTGACTCTATTTCTAAAGTATTTAGATGTTTTATAAGTTGTGAAATTTTACGAGTTTATATTTTCTTATTATCAGAATAAATGATAAATTTTTAAAATTTTCGGTTGATTCCAAGTGCGTTCAGACAACCACCTCCTGGTTACGTCACTGATATCGCTTAAGTGTGACGATTGTACGAGTGTTGGCACGTTATTAACTAACCGTGTCTAACTGTATAAACACCTAATGATATACATTTTGGATTTAAATTTAATACCGATGAATAGGAGAGTAACTGCAATAATGGTAACCAAATTATGAGATCTTTCCGATTCCTTATTTATTTAATAACCTGTAAGGAGAAGTTCGCCACTGATTAATCCCAATTGTCGGCGGTGCAGTAGTAGACAATTATTTTATTAAATATATTATCGCCTATAACAAAATATTCGCAAATTTCGTACTTATACAGATGGTTCAAAGTCGGCTCAAGGAACAGGAGCAGCAGTTTTCATACCATATTTTAATAGCAGCAAGGTATACATATTATCTGATCTTACCGCTAAGTCTATAGCAGTTATCCTTACTATTCTTAATTGATATGGTTTCCGGGTAGTTATCTCATTATCACCGACTCACAAAGCATTTTGAAGGCTATGGAAAACAAATGGAAGGTGTCAGATATACATTGCATCATGTTAAACTTAATCATTTGGGAAACTTAAGTATACTTGTGTCTTTCTTATGGACACCAGGACATCGAGGTGATCCCCGACGATGAAATTGTATATTCATCAGATAAAGGGGGTCTTCTAGCGGTGTGGTATTTTCTTTCATTTCTACGCTTAATATCATAAATTGTATACAGTCCGAACATAAGAAACTCTGGGAGCAGAGACATGTGGAGTGTACACAGCAGTCGCCTCTCACTAGGTACTATCAATTGTAACCGTCACTTCCTACATTTACATGCTTCTTCTATTCTAAAAACATTCAGCAAATTAAGATTCCGGCATTACTTGTTGCCGCACCGCCTGGTCCTTATGCAGCTTACAGAACGTTGTAATCCTGATCACGTGTTTTTCGAATGCCCTTCTTTAATAATATTATGTTCTGAACTATATCTTACATAATTGCGCATCACATAATGGTCCTTCGTACAATGTATTGTCCCTTCTTCATCTTGAGAATTTACATCTATTTCTCCAAATTCACGAAAAGGTTGCTGATTAAAAAAAATACTTTCGGCTTTTTCGTTAATTATAAACTAATAATCTCGAGCACTTTACTTATTTTATATTAAAAGATACGTCAAAAATGAACGTAAATAATAATTATATGATTTAGTTTTTAATTTTTAGTATTTTGAATAATTAAAAACTGAAATTATCACGGTTTTAATTCATGGTTTTTAAATTAATGATGAGTTAATTTATGTAGGTTTAACGTTTTGGGGTTTGTGGTTTTTGAATTAATGACAATTCGAGCAATGTCGGTTTAACGTCTTGGGGTTTACAGTCATTAGATTTATGATCTTTCCCTTATAGAGGGCCCCTAATAAATAATTAGGCCCGGGTCTCTGATAGCATTAATTAGGACCTGTATATATATATATATATATATATACATATATATAATGCTCATACATAAACGCGAGCACAAATATTTACACGAAACACTCCTATACGAATATTAAGATATATCAACGTGTGATTTTTTTTTTGATACTGTGAGGACTATTTACATTTTAATCGAAAATGCCGACTTCTCCAGAAATGTCGTTATATGGGGGAACAACTGTAGATTATCCAGATGGAGAACGAACGAAACTACGTGAACGTAACAAGACAGGGTAAAGCTCAGAATGCAACGGTGTCACAGCAGAGCATTAAAAAAAAACATGATCGGGATTGCAGACTGCCCGTTCAGGATGAAGGAAATAAAATGGACTTTCTCTAAGCTGCATACGGAAAAGACGGTCAGGTAACAGATAATATCCAAATCGTAATCTACTGATGAGTATAATTCTCTTGCGATTAATCTCCTTAAAGGAATAGAACCGCGGAAGTTTAGGAAGAGACGGTTAAGGTGATAGTAGTAAGTGATAGGTGATTTACTAATGCTCTCAGTGTACATAAGTTTCCAATGATTCTTATGCCCCAGCTGAATAGAGAGAATGTTGTTATCCTTTTGAGAGACTAAGGGGAGTTCTACGACATTAGACGACGCGTCTTTAGCTAATGAGTCAACAAATTCATTGTTTGAAATTCCTTTATGACCCGGCACCCACAAGAAGGACACAAATATCCTCTCACACGTTCCAAAGTATTAAGCTTTAGCAAAACTAATCCAATTAGTGTATCTGACACATTCTACTTATTGTCTAAAGCCATCACCATGCTTTTTGAATCGGTAATAATAAGGTAATTTCCGTAAAGATTTAAATCCACTCAAATTGACAAGTCTTGCAGTACTGCTAAACATTCCGCAGTAAATAATGAACATTGTTGGCATAATTTGTACATATTACTAGTATTGAACGCTGGAATGAACACTGTTGCTCCCATTTCTCGAGTTGACTTTGATCCATATGTATAAATAATGGTGTGTAATAGAAACCTTTCGGAAATAATATTATTGAAAGTGGCAGAGATTAGTGTAGAAGTTTAGTTTAGAAGGATGAATTCTATATATATATATATATATTTATATATATATATATTTTATTATTATTATTATTATAATGGGGGTGCCTTTACAGCCTACCCAACGTGATACTGTGGGGACTATCTACATCTTAATCAAACATGCTGACTTCTCTAAAAACGTCGCTATATGGGGGAACAATTGTAGGTTATCCAGATGTAAAAGGGACGATACATTATACGGAGGTGTAATACTCGAAGAACGCAACAAGATAAGGTAAAGCTCCGAGCGCAACGGTGCTACAGCAGAACATTCAAAAAAGACATGATCGGGGCTGCAGACTACCTGTTCAGAATGGAGGGAACAGAACGGACTTTCTCTAAGCTGCATACGGAAAAGACGGTCAGGCAACAAATGATGTTCAAATCGCAATCTGCTGATGAGTACAATTCCCTTACGACTAATCTTTTTAAAAAGATAGAACCACGGGAGTTTTGGAAGAGACGGCTGGAGGTGATAGTAATAAGTCAGAGGTGATTGACTAATGCTCTTAGTGTACATTAGCTCCCATTGATCCCTATGCTCTAGCTGAATAAAGTGAATGATATCTTTGTGAGTAATTGAAGAGAATCTTAAGTACACATGAGACGAACGCAAAACTCCTCCGACCTTGTTATAACGGAAGAGAGCAGGGGCATTTTGATATTTGAAAAACGCAAGTTAGAATGGATATGACTGAACGTATTAAATAAGGGGAATCGATCATTATTCATCCTACCTACAAGCAGTTTCAAGGTTAAATAACTCCGTCTAAGCTGTAAGGCTTGCATTCTGCCATTAGTGCTGGTATTGGAGTGCTTTTAATACCGCCAATACACAGTCTAATGCATTTATTTTGCATACGATCCAACTTACTTATCAATACTGTTGAAACGGGTGATTTAAAAGTCGTGAGAAATTATATTATTAAAAAAAAAACTACCTGAATCAAACGAAAATTAATACGATTTAAGGAAATCTTGATTTTAAAATTATTCAGTTCGAAACCAAAAACGGCCATTAATCGCGCTTAAATAAACGAAAATGTTAAATAATCGATTGCAACCATTAACGTAATTACCCATAGAAATAGTTAAAAAACAACCATAACGATGTTCAACATTTCATATATATATATATACATATATATATATATATAAGAAATTCCTTAATCATTTATATATAAAACAATAACAATTTGTTTTTTCCTTCGTGCAACGTGACCAACATATACCTTACAATAAAAAAACCACACACATATGCACACACACATATATATATATAAACATTATTTATATAAACACAAACAAATAAGTGGTTCAAACAAGAATTGTTATTGCACACTCCACTGGTTGCAGTTAGCAGCTCGTGGCCAAGAAAGAAATTAATTATATATATATATGTATATATATATTTTTTTCTCTCTATATATATATATAACATATGTGAGGCACGTAATCGGCGTAAGTAGGCTAATAACCCTTTCCACGACCTCAGATGATAGGATACACGTGTGCTACCTTTAGAGGAAATACCTAGTCCGTGTACATAACGTTTCATTGCTCACGCCTACATTATATATATATATATATATATATATATATATATATATATATATATATATATGATATACATCCTGAAATAACATACGTTGTTTCATACGTCTCCAGACTGGACAATGATTTAAACCGCTACTGGAATATATATATATATATATATATATATATATATATATATATATATATATATATATATATATATATATATATATAAGGAACGTATAAGACGACTGTCTGGAGATAATAAGTACAATATATATTATGTATACATATAGATAATATGCCGGTATCGATACAGTAATAACTGGCAGTCAGTATACCTAGGCCTATTCCGGCTTCTACTTCTTGAAGAAACCAAAGGTATACTCCTCCACGAGCATTCGAGCAGGTTCTTCCTCGTCGCATTTTATCAATCGAACTATAGACAACGGTTGCTTTCAATAGACAGACTGGTTCACACGCATCAAACGATCTAGTAATGTATACGTTGGTATTGCCGAGAATGCGTGGTTAACAAGATAATGAGATGATGCCCAGTTGAACTTTAAGAGCCAAGCCTATATCGTATTTATCATCAGATACGATTCCGCCGGCTTAACTATGCAAATCTCTCAAATGACGGTGCTCGTTAGATTACTCAGTAATTATTATATTATATATATATACATATATATATATATATATATATATATATATATATATATATATATATATATATATATACGTATTCGACCACATTAAGCAATTAAATAATTACACGTGTACGAATGTTTAAACGAGCAAATGACTAGGCATCATTATTACGAACCGGTATTATTATTATTAATTATTAATAATATTGCTATATCCTTATTCATAAGTTGAAGTAATGTACATTAATCAAACACATTTTTAGCAAGTATGATGCATACGAATGACAAATGAAATGATATTTCAAGGTGATAATAGATGTTTGCGAACATTTTGCACGCTTTAGTTTTATTGTATTTATATTTTGTAATAATAATTATCATAATTATCATCATTATATTTGCGTATGTATAAAGTCACCTGGGCAAGTGGTTAAGATAAATGATGGTACTCACGACAACTGGAAATATATATACCAAAAAGCTTATACCTCGCCCATAACATATGGCAGCCTCTCGTTTATAAAACATAGTCTCTGAAAAACACGTGTACGCTAATGAAAACAATTAATACTATATATATATATACACAACATGTATATATATGTTGTGTATGTATGTGTATGTATGTGTATATATAGATAAATAGGAACACACAAATTCACAAATTTTCTCTTGGCCCGATATTATGTACGATCTATTGATTAATACTGTACATTTTCCTAACTCATTTCTATATTTTTACAAAGTTCCCCCCCCCCGTTTTTGAACATGCCCATACACGCACGATTTTTCATCTTTTTAAAGTTTTAATTTGTTTATTTCTCTTCAGTTTATTTTTTCATTGCCCAAACTACGCTCTGTTTTAAAAATAATTCGTGTAACTTCATAAACGCTTTTCCCATATCAAACAAACCGTAATTTTTTATATCCTCGTCATTAATTGGTTATTCTTATTCATTTAACTTCTTATTATTATTTCATTATTTTCGTTAGTAATAAATTTTATTTTCGATTCATTCTCATGTTTTAATTATATCCTAATATATTAACTTCTCAGTAATAAGAAACGAAAAATATATAGTCAAAATATGAATATAGAGAAAATTTAAATATATATAAATTGATCGTTTAAACTAGGATCAAGTAATTTATTTAATATATATATATAATGTGTAAGATACATATCGATATCACGATATGGCTATATCAACCTACTACTGGGTGTAAGCAGTCACCAAACTTTTTCAACGACTCCTATCTTGTGCGGCTCCGGATTTAATTCATTGCTGTCCGTTTAACAATATTATCTAGCCACCTAGACATTTCGCTCCACTGCGTCTACCAGTTTCGTCTGTTCCCTAATCGATGTAACCGTCTTGCGATCTTTGAGCTTAATTCCAACGATAATCATCCGGTCAGCCGTTTGGTTTTTCCTAATACTTCTAACTGTCCCTTTAGTGTAAAGCTCCAATGTCAAGACTGGCATCGCACGTTGATTATACAGCTTACTTTTAAGGGGCTATTCGGTATTGCTCTATTTTCAAAAACGTTTCCTAATTTTCCAAAAGATCAGGGATATTCTTCTTTTAGTTTCCAGTCGCATTATATTATTCTTATTCGTAATAATTTCCTGTCCCACGTATACGTATCGACTTACGCGTTCAATTTTTTCACCGTTCACAGGGTGTATCTTTCGCGATATTCATCATTATTTTGATTTTTAGTACATTTATTTTAAGTCCAATTTTTACAGAATTCGCGTCTAGTACGTTTATCATTAATTTTTCATCAGCACTATTACCTATTAGGATTACATCATCTTCAAAAGGTAAGTGATTCAATCTTTCCCCATTTATTCTGATATCCATTGAGCTTCAGTTCAATTTCCTGAAGACACGTTCCACGACAGGAACGAACAGTCTCTTCAATTGTATAACGCCTGTACTTTGCCATAACTTTATCTTCATTATATATTTTTGATGACGTTAATATATCGTTCCTCCAACCTCAAGTCATATAATAACTTTAATATCGCCCATTTTCAAACAGTATCGAAAGCTCATATGTAATATATACACGGCATAACTACATATATATATATATATATATATATATATATATATATATATATATATTTGTATAATAAATGCATAAATATAATGATTAGGGAACGAATGTAATAATTAATTAATCATGCTTTACTTACTTATCCGCAGAAACCGAATTACCGTTACAATGTAAATTTGCGGACTGTAGTTTCCTACATGCGAATTCGTGTCAAGAACATCGATTAATAACAGCGTGTTGCTGTAATCAACTATTCAATCTGAAAAGGAAATAATTAACTGTACTAAAACTGTCATCATTGTCATCATTAATATAAATATCGTTACGATCGTTTTCAAAATTCATCAAAATATTACAGATCACGGATGCGTTTTTTGTTTATGATCGTTTTATTTCATTTCCTTCATTTTGAAATAAAAAATAGTTCTAATCCGAAAACGCGTGCGAAATATTATTTAAAAAAAAATTAAATTTAATATATAATATGTAATACGTTCATCGTTTGATACAATTTTGTGAACTACAAAATATGTAAATATGTAAATAGAATATACTCGTACAATTTATATAATTTATAGTTCCATGTTTACATCGAAGATATAATAATGAGTAAAATTTATACGATTCTTACGCTGGCGGTTTGCGAGTTCTATTTTTTAAAAGATGATCTTTTTCTATTTTACTAGCTATCCGGTATTATAACGTAACCTCGATCGAACGCAGGTATATACAATGCTATCAGTTCTGCCACGTGGCACAACTATCCTGTGTTCGGTTAAATTTTGGAACGAAAAAAAAAAATAGAACGAAAATTTATTAACTACTATTAATGAAATATCTTCGTGTTGTAAATGACGATGGGAAATCGTAATGAACGAGTATAGATCATTTTTAATATTCCTTTTTTTTCTTAAGGGGCACTAAAATGCTTCCTCACATTATAGAGAAAGCACTTGTAAATCCTCGAAGATTAAGCGAAGAAACCTGATTCAAGTCACTGACTAAACAGATCTTCCGGGATCATGCTAATTCCTCGGCAGATTAAAATATCTAGAAGATGACTAACCACTAGTCAATTCTAGATGAGAAGGAAATAAAAAATAAAAACAATTACTCCGATATCGGAAATATAGCGGTGAAATGATTTCCGAAAATAAAGATCATAATAAGAAGGCGAAATGAATTAAAAAACCTAAATGAATTAATTGTACCGGTTACTAGGTAACAGATAAATTAATTTAAAGCAACCGAATTAACGACGTGTAGGAAATAAAATATTACTAGGCATAATATCGCGGTTCGCAATGAACTTTTAAATGCGTAAAGAACGTTATTTCAATAAGTAAATTTTCACAACGTTACAACTAAATTCATTAGGCCAAGTAACTTTAATTTGAAAAGTGCGGAATGTAGTGATTTAAAAAAATAAATAAATAACGAAGTTAAAAATATCGCTATTGCATATGGATACGTTAAAGACGGTCTACTATTATCCTGAGAAGTAATGAATAAGAGAACCTCGCGAATCTGTTCAGAAACCTTCAGAACAACTCCCACGTTCAGCCTGTTAAACGACCTAGGTGAAATAACTTTTAAATTTCGACGATTGTGTAAATCGCGCCAAAATTTTATCCGACAGCAATTCTCGAAATCAGATTATACATATTTTTTTTTTAAAGATTAATACAAATATTAGTATCATTTCTTATATAAACCGAATTTCGGATGGTATCACATACACGATATATCAATGCTGCGCGGCGACCTTAACGGGAATCAGCCTAGAGATAAGCACGATATACCAAGTATCATTAAACAGTTCAGTACTCTTCACAGATAGCTCTAAATCATGTCTCGGTGTAGGATACGCCGTCGCATCTGAAGACGAACCGTTTATTCATTATTTATCGTGCAATCAGATTGGCGGTACAGTACATGCTAGAGGATACAAATAATACCTTAACGCGAACAGTCATTCTTACTAACTCGTATTCAGCGATACGGTGCTTATGTAGTGGCATAAATATTAAGCAGCATCCCATTGCTGAAGAGATCGTGTTACTGCTCTCAAAACTAGGCTGCGACCATAAACTAATTTTAACTTCAAGTCATTCTAGTATAAAATGTAACTAACAAAAGTGGCAGCTAAAGCTAACTTCTACAATGTTTTCAGCTCCACAATTACCTACTACAAATAAGAATTTATCCGTATGGAAACTACGGCGGTATTAATAAACAAATTACGCGTAATTAGAACCGGTAAGACATTCCGGTTCACGCTGTCGTTTGCTGACACGTAAAGAAGAAATCGTTTTACGCCGACTGTGTCTCGAACATACACTTCTAACGTTCGGTCATCTGATAAGGTGAGGGGAAAAAATGCTATGGCGACATAAAAATTATCATCAAAAAATGGAAATGTAAATAATCCTAATATTATTATCACGACGTGGTGGAAGGAAATTGCAAACCACCACGCGTAACGTACATATACGCGCTAGTAACAATACAAAAACACGCGGGATTTGTGACAACAAAGGTTCTCCCATATGTTTTTACCTATGGGTCCGCCGTATCGCCTTGTACGCTACTTACACTGTACAACGACATGTGTATACGTAAATAGATTAAGTCGTAAATAAATTTAAGCGTCTTAGAATACGTGGTTAATAATTTATGTTTTTATCGTTAAATTTTAATAAACATAACCGATTAAAACGAACGACTAATCGACAGCTTTCAATTTTCGATATAACCTTCGACAGTCATTAAATTATCGACCGAAGTACTAATTTCTATTTTGAAATAGAAATTAAATTTGAAATAGAAATTAAATGTTTTCGATAAGCAAGAAGTCACTAAAGTAAATCTAAACGAAATAAATACATTATTCAGCTCAATAATTATAAAAATTGAATAATTATTAAGTTTCCGCTCTTTTAGAAGATGATTTTTTAAAAATTATTAAAAATATTATCTTCATCGGTTGCTCCTCAATAACATCGTGATCAAAACAACAGGCTCACAATTATCCTTACCAATCCTCGACATCGTGGAAACTTCTTAAAAATGACGTTTACTATGCCACATAAATCGCATCCGTCCGTCTGATATAACAGGCTCACACAATTATCCTTACCAATCCTCGACATCGTGGAAACTTCTTAAAAATGACGTTTACTATGCCACATAAATCGCATCCGTCCGTCTGATTTACCGCGTGATTGCGTACAATGCCACCAAAGAATTTAAATTTCGTACCTTTGTTGACAATTTACCTACTACCGTAATTTCTCAACGCGTTAGTTAATTTTCCGGTCCACACAATACTCAATACTCTGACCGGTCAACTTCAACACCAATTTGTAGCTATCAATATATCAATACATTATATTTCGATTCTCTGCTGCCATTCTTACAGGTCCCCCCTAATAATCTTTTTTTTTTTTTTTTTTTTTTTTTTAGTATTACTATCAATTCGATCATCAAGAACAGCATGTATTAATGACCGACCGAAATATTCTTTGAAACTTTTCATAACTAAAAAACTAAACAACCGGTAACTCATGAAAAGCCAATATACCCGCGGCATATCTGATAGTTTAAAAGCTGATTATCAACCTTCTTTCGCACAACCTTTCTTCATACGCTGTACAGTTTTATTAACTAGTAAAGTTGGTTCGTCCATTCGAAAGTAAAATTTCGCCAACCTTAAGATTTTGCATGAGCAAGCCTCGGCATATTTATTATTACCACTGTTCATAGAAAGTCAAATCAAGCATTATACTCGAAAAAAAGCAACAGAAACAACTTATCTTGTAAAATCTTTCATACTTCTGAATAAGTATTATAGTTCTTTTTGAGATTTCAATTCAATATATAGCACAAACGATTTCACGTAAATTACTATAAAATAAGATAAGGCAATCAGTCATGTTGTTGGAGATGCAACTACATGACTTCGTTGGTATTTCAAATTATCTTATTTACAAAAATCGTTACGCAATTTATCACTGTAACACGTTCTAATGCATAAAATAATTGATAAATACTACTGTTATAAATTTAAAAATTATTTTTCAAAATGCTCAACCTCTGAACTTAAAACTTAACATAATGATACATCGGTGGTTCATTTGTTCGTATAAAACTAGAAAAATGAAATATATTTAAGGGAGTCCAGATATGCACTGGAACGCTTTATTCGTGATGTTGTGCACACGGTACCTATTAATTCTGCCACTATTTGAAAAGATTTTGCAATTATACAAATGATCCAAGGTTTGAAGTTCCCCATATTTGCACGCAGATTTTCAAGCTATTTCCAATTTGTTCGTGTTCCTACATTTACCTTGTCCGCACGAAATCTATATAGTGATCGGTCCTTTACTAGGATCTTGTACTAAATCTGTGTTGATGGCTCCCTTTATTTTTCCATTTCTCTTTCAGTTTTTTCAGCGTGTTCTTCAAGCCGTCTAGATTTTAGTTCTCTTGCCGACGGGCATAGCGCGTTGAGTACGGCGGCTTTCCGTCTAATTACTGAAGTTAAGCAACGGTACTTGGATGGGAGAACACCAGCTCAGTGTGTTGTGAATTGTTGGTATCTCCCAATTTGCCTGGCCAGCACGGGAAATTAGGCTATTTTCTCCCCAATTTATTGATTGGGGAGACCTACGTCCAGCAGTGGACCGATATAGGTTTTAAAAAAAAAGTTGTTTGTAATTATTGTCTACATGCATTAAGAAAATTTCTGCGTGTGTGTCGCAGCAATGTGAGCGAAAACAGGTATCCAGTGTTTACTTTTTGAAAAGTGTGGAATGTAGAGATTTTTTAAAAATAAACAACAATAATGAAATACATTTTTAAACTTTCATGATTGATATCCTTGATTGATATCTCCATGATTTTTTACGGTGTGAACCCTGTGAAAGAAATTGATATCACTGAACCTTTTATAAAAAATCACAAACTTCTCAGTTATACCCATTATCAAGCGAACATAAAATAAAATACAAAAATATAAAGGTATACGATATATAAGAAATATAAAACGTAAAAATGCTAATTTGGATATACAATTTATAAAATTTAGTAAAATGAAAAATAATCTAATTGTGAATGTAATGAACAACACAATTTCTTATAAGAAATATTTCTCATTTATTAATTTTTATAAATTGTATATTTAAATTAGTATTATTAGATTTTGTACTTCTCTTATATTGCATACTTTTATATTTATATATTTAATTTTATGTTCACCTAACAATGGCTTAATAGCCGAAAAGCATTGTGATTATTATAAAACGTTTAGTGATTTTAATTCCTTTCTTCTTATTTATCAGTAATTATTTGTCGATCATCATGTCCCGCTAATTATTAGCATCGCAGATTTCAACTAGACATCTATTTTTTCAGTGTGTTCAATGAACAAGTGAACAAAATGATCAATGGATACATTTGCATAAAGCTGCAAAACATAAAATGTACCTGGGTCACAAACATTATGTACAGAGAGCACCTTATCGGAATATCAACGTAATAGCATACAGCATTAAAAAAAAAAAAAAAAAAAAAAAAAAAACTGTAGGAAAAATAAGAAAAATAAAACCTGCGACTACAAAATAAACAAATTTTCTTAATTACTAATGATAAGTGTTAATATTATAAATTGAATTTAAAGTACTAGAATATATGTAGGAATATGAAACATAAATATCGGATATTCTTACTTAGTAAAAGGGATTAGCGCTAATAGACTTTCTAGGGATATGCCGTTCGGCCGATGACAGAATTAGTAAGATGGCTTAAGATTTTGTCAATATCAAAATGACTGCTTAAATCAGTATGCATAATGTTATTATTATTTAATTTATTTACAACTGCTGATAAGGATAGGCGCTTTAAGCATTCTTTGAACTGAGAACAATTTGCATTTAGTCTAATTTGTTTTTTCTATGAAGAGTTTGCCCGTGAAAATGGTAATAAGTATACGATTGCGACTAGAAAAGAGATCATTAACAGATACCGGATCCATCATGCTTAGGTTTTTTACAAGGATTAAGTCTAAGATGCTATTTACGCATTCTCCATCATTAGGAAAATGTGTTAGCTCAATGGAAGCTATTATGAGGGGAAAGTTACTTAATGGCAATTGGTTTACGACAGTTCCGACAGAATTAAAGCAATTCCAACGTCATAAAAATAATATTACTTTATGATTAATCCCCATCAATTGTCTAATATCACTGCCGAAGTTACAAATACATGTAAGCGGTTTATATTTAGCAAGTATGGAAATGCGATTACAACTACGATAATTATTAGTATTACTAATAGTATGATTGTCTATTAAACCGGATTGCTTAAACACAACCAAGTAAGTGGGTAATGAAAATAACTACACTTGGAAGTGCTTTAATAAGAAGAGCAACACCTCTCAGATATATTATAAGCGAGTAACTGAACATTAGCATTTGTTCTTGCATAGTGCTACTATATACATCAATACAGTTAATACGCAAAAAATGATAAGTTCATGACACCTTTCAATTAAAGAATTACAATTTCAAGTAATTAGTTTAATTCCTAGAGTAGAAGGCAACTAATACATATTAATAATAGTATCTACAGTTACCTATAACATACTCCAAACATCATTATTTCTGAGTGATTTAAGGTTATTAAATATTGCTATAATTACACTAAAAATACAACTTAAATAGTAAGCGTAAAATATTTGCAAAAGAAAGTCAGTATTGGTGTTAGGATCTGGAATTACAATACAGGGAGAATGAAGAGTTAAAGCGTAAGAATCTTTGTCCATTGCTTCGAACATTTAGAGCGATGCACTGTCTGGAAGAACTATTCAAAATGAAACCGAATCTGTTTGGTCTGATATGAGCATATTCGCGTTCATGAAGGCTTTTCGATATTTATACAGAACATATAGTGACCGAGCGGTAAAAGAAAGTTTGCAGGACACAAGCTCCAGGAAGCATTAATATTCTTGCTTGCAATTCAACACAAAAATTGAAGGAAAATCTGGAAATGATCGCGACAAGATTATGGAAATGACAACTGTATGAAATAATAGATGGAGCTGGGAAAAGAGAAATATGATTTGATTCAAAGTTGTTGTATGCTATCTTCTCTAAAAATATGCAAACCATATATATATATATATATATATATATATATATATATATATATATATATATATATATATATATATATATCTGAAGAGAGAGAGAGAGAGAGATAAATAAACACCCGATAACCTTCTATCTATCTTCTATCTTCTATATATATAAAAATGTTATGTCGGTTTGTGTACACTTCAAAAACTCAAAAAGTTCTGCACCGATCGAGCTGAAATTTTAGCATGATATATAATCCACATCAAGGATTGTTTTTATCTAATTTTTGCATCAGTCACATATCTGCGACCGCGAAAAAACAGTTTTTTTAACGATCAGCTGTGTACCAAAGATAGGAGAATATAAGAGCTGTGGTAGCCATAAGAAGTTATAATCTCATTCCTTTCTTCTGTTCCAGTGAAAACCGAAATAATGCCTCGTAGAAAGTCAAATTTGGGCCGTCGCACTCGCCACACAGAAGGATCAAGAAGACGGCTTTCGAATATGACTGAGGAAGAGCGAGCATCCGTACGAGAGGGGAACAGACTAAGCACCTTCCAGACACGTAACGTGGACCCAGCAGAAAGACGAGCAGCCAGGCTTGAGGATGCACGATTGCGAGCACGTCAGTCGCGTTCTGCAGCAACAAATTTGGTTCGTTCTGAACGGAATGAACGCGAAAGGGTGAGGATAGCTGAAACACGAACAGAAAGAACAGCTGAACTGCATCTTGAATACAATCGTCTTGCGTTCCGGTACAATCCAGCTGTTGATTATAGTTCAAGTCAGCATGTTGTCATTGGTCAGATGAGTCATGTCTGTAGCTACTGTCAGGCTCTAAAGTTTAATAATGAAATGAAAGGGATGTGTTGCGCCGGCGGAAAAATCAAATTGCCTCAACTTGATGCACCACCAGAGCCATTGAAAACTTTACTTGCTGGATCTACCGCTGAATCGAAGCATTTCCTATCGCATCAGGAAATATAATTCTTGTTTCCAAATTACGTTATTTGGTGCGGAAATTGTGACTGCTCAATTCATGCCAACTTTTAAAATCAAAGGGCAAATATATCACAAAGCTGGCTCCCTGCTTCCGTTCTCAGATAGCGACCATAAATTCCTACAAATGTATTTCATTGATGATGATAGAGATGAAGTAGATGCACGTTGTGGAATACATACCTCGCTAAGAAGATCCATTATTTCGCAGCTGCAGGAGCTTCTTCACGAAAGGAACAATTTGGTGCGTTTGTTCAAAACAGCAATTGATATGATGCCATCAGATACCCACAAAGTTATTATTCACGCAGACAAAACTACCGCTGGAGAATATGTCCGGAGATATAATGCTCCAACTATAGACGAAGTAGCAAATGTCATAGTCAGAGATCAGTTCCAACCTAGAGATATTGTTCTCCATCGGAGAAATAATCAATTGATAAACGTAGCAGAAACTCACCGTTGTTACGATGCTTTACAATATCCAGTGATCTTTTGGGATGGTGCCGATGGATATCATTTCAATGTGAAAATGATAAATCCAGTAAATGGTGCAGAAATCAATAAAAATTGCAGCTCAATGAACTTTTACGCATACCGCTTAATGATTCGGATGAACGAGGACAATTATATTTTAAAATGCCGTCAGTTGTTTTACCAGTATATTGTGGATATGTATGCTAAAATTGAAACGGAACGTTTGCTATTTCTCCGTTTGAATCAGACTAAACTACGCTCTGAAGAATACGTTCATTTGCGAGATGCAGTTGTGAATGACGGTACTACAACCAACGTTGTAAAGCTAACTATTTTGTCATCTTCATACATCGGCAGTCCGCGTCACATGCAAGAATATGCTCAAGATGCAATGTCATATGTTCGTCATTACGGGCGTCCAGATTTATTTATCACTTTCACATGCAATCCAGCTTTGGACGAGATACGGCAACTGTTACTTCCTGGGCAATCACACGTGGATAGGCATGACATTATAGCATGTGTTTTCCGACAAAAGCTTAAATCGCTGATGGATTTCATCGTGAAACATGAAGTATTTGGATCTGTGCGCTGCTGGATGTATTTAGTGGAATGGCAAAAGAGAGGATTGCCACATGCGCATATACTAATCTGGCTCTACATTAAAATAACTTCAGACGAAATCGACGATGTGATATGCGCTGAGATTCCACGGGCTGACGTCGATAAGGATTTGCATGCAGTTATTATCAAAAACATGATACATGGACCATGTGGTACACTAAATCCAAATTCACCATGCATGGTAGATGGGAAATGCTGTAAGCAATATCCTCGAGCATTCACAGCGAACACAGTAACAGGCGACGATGGATATCCTCGGTATAGAAGACGATCAACCGAAGATGGTGGGAATTTGGCAACTATACGCATGCAAAATGGTGATATTGATGTAGACAACTGTTGGGTGGTTCCATATTCTCCTTTGCTGTCAAAAACATATAAAGCCCGCATAAACGTAGAATATTGCAATTCCGTCAAATCAATTAAATACATCTGTAAATATGTTAATAAAGGCAGCGATATGGCAGTTTTTAGTGTGCAATCAGATAATCGTGACAAAAATGCAGTGCGAGATATCGATGAAATTGCTCAATATCAGGCTGGAAGATACATAAGCAGCAATGAGGCTGCATGGCGAATTTTTTCATTTCCCATGCATGAACGCAATCCAGCTGTGGTTCACTTGGCAATACATTTAGAAAATGGACAGCGTGTTTATTTCACAGATGCAAATGTGCAAGAAAGAGCCCTTAATCCACCTGGTACAACTCTGACTGCTTTTTTCACCTTATGCCAGGACGATGCTTTCGCCAGAACACTGATGTATTCAGAAGTTCCCTCTTATTACACGTGGAATGTAACTAAAAAATTATTCGTACGACGCAGACGAGGGGAGCCAGTCGACGGTCAACCTGTCATTTTCAAAGAAAATACAATTGCTAGACTTTATACAGTGCATCCCAATCAAGATGAATGTTTTTTCATTCGCATGCTATTGGTAAATGTGCCTGGTCCTAGATCTTTTCAGCAATTAAAAATAATTGACGGCGTCACACATGCCACTTTCGCTAGTATATATATATATATTCCCCGAAGTCAGCAGCGAATAAGTCAATGACAAATAAACAACCGCGAACCATGACCAGCGATGTACCAGGGTGCAGTGTGAAAGACTTGGGAAAGCTTGCCTTAAAAAAATACTGCTTAAACTCGTTAAAAACATCTTGTTAAACCGATTATGGAAGTTATAAGTCTAAATCCCAATCAAAATCCAAAAGCGTCTGTCTCCGGTGGAGCAGCTAATGGTCAGCGTCTGTTCCTCAATTTAGGAGCGGCTTTTTAAACACGAAAAGGAGGGAACCCTACCGTGAAAAAATCCATGAAAACCGTATGCAAGACAAAAATAATTTTCCAGGTGATCGGATTGGCACAGACGCTACGGTACCGGGACCATAGGTGTGAAATGGGCGACCGGCCATAGGAAATGTAAGGACCGGGTTGCCTATGGAAAATATGTTACTGGTACTGAAAAGGAAAAATATTTGTAAAAATATAAAAACAAAAATAGCAACATGAAACGTAAGTGCCGAACCAGCAAGGCAAACTATTTATATTAGAGAAAATTACTAAAGAAATAACGATAGCTGACGTAGCCGAGACGCATTGGAAACACGACTGACATTTCGTATCATCCAGCGGAAATATGATAGTATGTTCGAGAGCAATCAAAATAAATCAGTATGTGGAGTTGCGATAATAATAAACTCAATAACATCATCTGCATTAATGGGATCCGAAACAACAAATGATCGCATTTATTAGTGAAAAAGGGAAGCTGATAAACGTAAATATTATTCAAATATTCGCCCCAACAACTGGAGAATCAGATGAAGATGTGGAAGAGTTTTATGACAAGCTATCTATTGCGATAAAAAAGATCCCAAACAGAAAATTATTGTTAAGGGATTTCAATGCAAAAATTGGAAACGCTGAAAACGATAACAAGATGAGATTTACCGTAAGGAAATGTGGCGTGGAAGAAAGAAACAAAGAGGAGGGAAAGGCTAATACATTTTTATTCAGTAAACAACCTATCGGTGATGAATTGAAACTTCAAGCATCAGAAGTGTCGACTTTACATATGGATTTCACCAAGTGGACAAACGAGTAACAAATGAGATTACATACTTATGTGCACAAGACAGAGATATTCGATAAAAGATGTGAAAACATACACAGGACTAGATTGTGGCAGCGACCACAAAGCATTAGTAAGCGAAATATGTCTCAAACTTTAAAAAACCGCAGGAAGTAACCAAATATATAAGATGGAATAAAAATTTTAAAATACACTAAAATGCTAAACTAAATGAAGTTCAGCACATGTATGATAAGAAGAATACAACGTCAGAAGAACTATGGAGAAAATTCAGATCAACAATCCACGAAGTAGTGAAGAATATTTTCAGTAATATACAAACTAAAATGAAGCCATGGATATGCGATGGAATATTTGAATTAATTAACAAAAGGAACCAAATAAGGAAAGGGGAAACAATGAAGTAAATTCAGAAACATGTGAGAATCTTAACCAATTAATATTGATAGATAAATATACACATAGAGAAATAGTTAAGTAGAGGAAGGACGCTATCCGTATAAATCTGTTACTTGTTATTATGTATGCAACATTTCATTATCAAGAACATTTTCATTTTATTTTCTACGTTCATTTCTATAATTATTTCCAATTGATAAATATGACTAAATTAAAATCTACGTCCCAAGAATAATATTTAAACTAGTTTATATACTGTTTACGATTTTAATAAATAACTCTTCCTTAATTATTGCTTATATATATATATACATATATATATATATATATATATATATATACAGTTTAATACTCATTCAATATACGATTAGGTAGTGTGCACCAATATTAAATTAATAAATAATGGTACATTTCCCCTTAGTCGCCAATCTTTATTACTTAATATGTTCACATGGCCTAAATACACTCGATTACGTATATTCGTAAACTCATACCTATTCAACAACCTTATCACATGCAACTATGTGTATATATATAATATACATATTATATATATAATTTATATATATTAAATATATACATATATATATTGCATATATTTATATATGTACTTAATAATTTTATCTATGTAATTTGTTACGTCATGTCTTACGTATATGTATTTAATAGCATAAGTTTTTATATAATTAATTACGTTGAGTTGATTTAGGAGCAAAAGTCTGTAACGATTTGATACCGAACTATCGACAATATAATATATATATATATATAGCAAAACAGTCTTACGACTGATGACTACATGATGATATATATATATAATAATTATTATTATTATTCTAACTCACTCGTTGCCGAGTACGAGTGCCTTTTCTAATAATATCTCTTTCTGTTAAATATTTCAATGTCCGAATCTTATATGTCATATTAATCCAATTTTATAATTAGATTTATAACTGCAGTGTCGCACATTCATTTCGTCCTTTTGGGTGATTTCTAGCACTGTGAACACCTGGTAATCTTGCAGTATCATGAGTGAATTTTCCCCATTCAGTTCTATTCAACGCCCATTCCAACCAAATCTTATTATTTTTCTTGGGATTAATACCGTTCTTTTTTATAGAATTTGATGACACATCTCTAAACCTTAATTTTGGTCTTCCAAAATATAGTTCACCAATATGTAATATACCATATAATAATCGCTTCGGTATTTGTTATCCATTCTGATAACATGGCGAACCCATCTTTGCCGAGGTTTGGTCAAATATTGTTCTATTTAATTTTTTTTTTTTTTTTACGTGGGAGAGGGAAAATCTTCAAAAGACACTGATGTAAGAAAAAAAGTTTTTAAATAACGCAGTGCATACACACACATGCACTGCAAGATAGCCAAAATCAGCGTGTGTGATTTTTACCCGCTAAAAACCCCCTCCGCTAAAGGAAAAAAATAATGAGCTTAAAATAATATGATGAAGGTCCCTGCACAATGAAAAGGCCTCCACACTTGTAATTAACTTATTGCGATAGAACAAGGGATGAATAGTCCCTTCTTACATCAAATTAAAAAAGTAACAAGTTTATGCACTAATTAAATATAAATAAAAGAAAAAAAAGAAAAAAGACGAAATAAAATAAAATGTTGTAAAAAAGGATAAAGAAAAAATAAGCTCTCCAATTTAACTTCTATAAGGTGTTCCGCTAAAAACCCCCTCCGCTAAAGGAAAAAAATAATGAGCTTAAAATAATATGATGAAGGTCCCTGCACAATGAAAAGGCCTCCACACTTGTAATTAACTTATTGCGATAGAACAAGGGATGAATAGTCCCTTCTTACATCAAATTAAAAAAGTAACAAGTTTATGCACTAATTAAATATAAATAAAAGAAAAAAAAGAAAAAAGACGAAATAAAATAAAATGTTGTAAAAAAGGATAAAGAAAAAATAAGCTCTCCAATTTAACTTCTATAAGGTGTTACTCATACCAAAGTTAAGTAAACAAAATACTAACAATATGGATATTATGACCAAAATTTCTTGATGCAAAGAAAAAAAGTATTAAAATAGTAATACATTAACTGTATTAAAATAAAATAAACTAAAAATATATATATTATAGACAAAGGACAGTTGGCCACGCTACAAAAATTACAAAAGTTTAAACGATTTTGGGTCACGGTTGACTAATGCGTTAATTGCGAAACAACGAAATTTTGAACTTTAATCGCATAACCTGATCAGCCAGCAAAAGGAAACTTCTAACTTCCTTACTAAGAGGCTATAGATCTGCGCAGTTAATACCAAATTTTTAACCGTACAGATATACCGGGTAAGAAGACATACGTCTTCCTGCAAGTTACAGCATTACAGCATCATCCTTACACTGCCACTTTCCAATCAGCAAACAAGTGATATGTTTTTTAAATTCCAACTTGGACATAAATTGCACAGAAATATTCTCCAGCAGACTAGAATGTATCAACTCCGTAACACGCCCCCCCTGAGCCTGTGCTCGCCCGTGAGAGCCCTACCGACAAGAAATAAATCTAGCGTCAGGACTCCACAGACAACACAAGCGGCAGAGGTTGGCGTAGTCCGATATAATGAAACCATTATAAGTAGAAATTTCCTTTGCTGTTTGTTGGCAAGACCAAGAATTCTTTTATTAACACATATAACCGCACCGTACCAAAAATGGGACTGAATGAGGCCTTTATATAAAATCAAAACGCTCCCTAAAGGATAAACCTCGAGCATTTCTTTGTAAACGCGATAACTTATTATAAAAATATCTATACATTTTGTAGAAATATACTGAAAATGAGGAACGAACGATAGGTTAGAATCAATAATTATTCCTAAATATTTTATGGATGCGGTATATAAAACGCTAATTTTATTACAATTTGTCATTTTCAAATTTTTTTCATCTGTGACCTTATCTTTCCATGTTATTCTTAAGATTTGTCTAATTTTCGCATATGCGTGAACAGCATAACTTCTTTTTTGCCGGCTAGATCTCGATGAAGTAGTCCAGACCAGTAGCGTATCTGAGAGCTCATATCTTTTTCTTTTGCGCTTCATTTAGATATGAACGTTTCATTTCAACTTTAACTTCGACATTAATGACGGAGTGCGTAATTATTTTGCGATTGAGTGAAATTTTGCATTTCATTGTCGACTCTTCTGTTGGACACGGCATGAAACAGCAATATCGTAACGACTTAGCGACTCGTTGTAAACTATGTATAACCGCGGCTGAATGTTAGGCGAACCTTGGAAATGTTTACAAAGCAAGCAGAATCCTGTTGTCCATCATCTTGTTCAAAACTGCAAACTGCCACTCTCGCAGCTCCCGCGGCTAGACAATAACAGAGGGACAGCGCAGCCACACCAATGACAAAATTGTGGCTTAACATTTATAATTTCTGATTTATATGGTATAGGTACTTTTATTTATTAAAAAAAAAATTATAAAAATCTTTAAAATTATAGCGCGTTACACAATCTAAATCTCTGAGCTGGTGATCTAAATCTCTGAGCTGGTGATCTAATTATTTATTTACTAATGAAAAAGACTTGAGCATACTGGGTTTTGTAGGGTTAACTACTTGGGAAAATTAAGAATTTATCAGTTACAAAACTGGGGCATACTAGATTTTATGAAGTTGATTGGAATTATTTAGTATTCTCAATCATTGATTTCGTTATGATATTAAGTGAGGCTGAATTTATCTAAAATTTACTTTCATCCAAGAAACGCATTTGTTTAGGCGTCATTGATGATTTTTTTCTTGTACGGGTAGACTTGATTATCAAAAGCCTGACCACCCAGGTAGGACCACTCAAACTTTAGGACCTTTCCGAACTACGCCACTGGTCCTTACTCCAATTTATTCGTAATATTTCGACCTCATCAACAGGCATGTTATTAATTTTAAGAAGTCCGATGAGTGAATTGGTATGTTTAAATTTGAACGCGTCTTTCTGTGTCCGGGTATCAATGCGAAGGTAATATTGACCGAAGTGTAGCAGATGAGTGGAGTACTTTTTGCGATGTGATTTTGTGATTTCTTGTCGATTTGTGAGATACACGAGAGTGAAGGACCAGAATGTGCACACACGAGTGGGTCTTTATTTAACTTTAATGTAAGATCGACAGCAAGTTTCATAGCGTACAGTTCTGCAGATTGAACTGAAAAGCTATTTACTAATGACTAACGTGTTTTATCAGATTCGTCGAAGAATACTGCACATCCAACCATATTTAACTTGTAGCCGTCTGTGTGAATATAGGCAACTGGCAAGTGTAATTCAACGAGGAAATCTTGGAATGTTTCTACCGTTAGGTCGTTCTAACAAAAGTAAAAGTCGTTGTAATTCTGTCGGATCGTAGCCTCGTGCCTATTTAGCAAGTTAAATTAGTTTAACCTAAAGAAGTCGATAGTTTTAAAGTCTTTCATCGGACTCGATACGCTATGTTTGAAGATTTTTCTACAGTCCTGTCCCTGTTCTAAAGCTAGGATAAGATAATTTTATAATATATCACAATGTAACTTTTTCGCGTCTCTGAGTAACTTGTCCATTCAAAAAAAAAAAAAAACACGTGTACACAAACAATACGAACGCGCTCAGTTTGTTCAACGAGTTCTCGATATTACGTAAAATTGCAACAACGTGTTAAACGTACAAAATAATGATTCGCAGAATAAATAATAATAATAATAATAAAACACCGAAATATTAGCACACGTGCGCCATATTGTTATTTTCCAAATTTTTTTTCCTTAAGAGGAATTTTCCCCGGAACGTATCAAATTTTCTACGAAATTTTTCATCGAAAAAAAATTAGCGCGTGCCATTAATCATGTTGTTTCTGATATATATATACATGTATACATATATATTTAATATGTGTATTAGCTTCAATTATACCATATCGATTGATAAAATTAACACGAAAGGCGTCTAAACAACTACTCGCGAGTCCGCATGCGTTTAAAAACGTCGACGTACGATAACCAATTGTAGAAAACGTCCGATAACCGATAATTTTGACCGCGAACAAGGTGACACACGATGTTTCGGTACCCAGTTTACGTGATAATAATAATAATAATTCTAATAATAATAATGATAATAATGAAATAAATTGTTTCGAAAATTTGAGAACAAAAACGAAGATGAAAATAAAGTGGACCGTATTGCGCGCACGCTCATCCCCGGCGTCCTGTTTCGCGATCGACGCATTCGTCGTGATGGCACGTGGCGAACTAATCATTCAAATTTTGACAACTACAAACGAACGTACTCACACATACACGTATTTTACGGTATAATTTTTTTCGTGTGTATTTTACACTAGCAGTAATTACAGCGTTTCTTTATTATAATGCGAATGGCAGGGTTAAATGGAAAAAAAAAATAATAATAATAATAGTTATATATAGTACATAGTTATAACAACCGCGATGGTTTCCAAATAATTATAATTATAATTATATTTAATATTATTATTATTATTATTGTTATTACTGATTCGTTTTCAAACGTCCTATCTAATCGAAGGCTATTTACAATTTCCTAATGATTACAGTTACATATGCTACTTTTTGAATTAGCTAATTTATCGGAGTAAATTCTAAGATACCAAATTAAAAATGAAGGACGAAGAGGTGGAAACATTTATTACTATTATCATAATTTAGGATGATGGTGATTAATATTAACAAATTATCATTATTATACTTTTATTTTTTTTATTATTATTATTATTATTATTTATAGTGCCAAAAATAGTATTTTTAAAAGTACTGTAGGTTTAATTTTGTCATTTTATATATATATATATATATATTTTTTCGAGGTCGCCCGAAATACTTTGCTTTTTCCAAAAAAAACGTATTCTCTTCAACTTCCTGAATTAATAATCTATTGTTCGAGGTTATCGATAGTAAGTTGTGTTTAACTATCGATAACAGTCTTCCGCATATTTTATTTGGGTCGGGTTTCTTTTGGAACAAACGAATACTAACGAAAGTTTATTTATTTTTTATCCAGCCGGTTCAAGGTGTAAAAATCATCTATCTACACTCG
Organism: Coronaproctus castanopsis; assembly: GCA_032883995.1. Taxonomy (NCBI): domain Eukaryota; kingdom Metazoa; phylum Arthropoda; class Insecta; order Hemiptera; family Monophlebidae; genus Coronaproctus; species Coronaproctus castanopsis. Next base: position 62,018,641 of record CM065053.1, read on the forward strand.
TCCATCGTTCTACTTCTTTTTTCATGTGTTTATCCATCTGTGTATTATATATATGACGATGAGCGTGAGATTATTCTAAAAACGAAAATATTCGACCTACAGAGCTAAGTATAGACGTCGGTGACTTAAATGTACGAGAATTTAATATGCCAATTAAAATTATATAGACGAGATAATTTTTGATTTAATCTATTGTCTTTGACAGAGATATCGCTGTCTCGTTCTTTTACTAGGCGAAAGCAAAAAATCTGGAACAGACTGCTGATGCGATGTTTTTACAGTCTACCGGCTAGACGTTATCCTTTAATCCCTATTTCCGAAACAGATACAATCGCCTCCATCAAACATATAACAAATAAATTGTTTTAATGCAATTCCCTCAACAAATCATCCTAGATCTATTCGCTCCTCTCCTGTTCCTTGGAAGTATTCTGCGCGCATAGCAGAAAAAAGGAACAGGTTGTACCGTCCCGTATCCGTATTGGCTACACCGCGATGACTCGTGGTCATATTTTAAATAAAACAAATCCACCTTCGTGCGATCAATGCGTCCGAACGCCCTTAACACTCCGGCACTTATTTTTTGACTACCCGCAATATTCCGTACACCGTCCACAAAACTTCAAATTCATTCAAAACAGTTTTATATAATGATCCAACTGCTGTAGAAGCAACACTTCAGTTTTTTCAAACTATAAATATGATCAATCTCATCTAACATCTCATATTTACTTTCGGGTGCTTCTGGCCATGGTAGCAGTACAAAAAAAAAAGTAGATGTACTATTTCCCGATTTATTGGTCGTTAAATTTTAAACGATTCGACAGATATATCCTGTTTCTTATTTTTTTGAATTTTAAATTATTGTAATTTCCATCCTATTTATGGATATCAATGTGAAGCAAAACTTAGAACGAATCCGATAATATATAAGCTGTGAAATTTTTTTTATTTTTTTTCCCAGCTTGCGCCATTTGGAGAATTTAAACTTTTATCTAGTTAGTGTAATTTAAATTTCAATGCAACTGCGTTTGATAAATTTATATAAACTAATTGTAACAGAAGACAATTGGTCGGAAACAATTCAATACTCACAGTGTATGTCGTTTTTGTAAAATACTAGATAACATCTCATCTCTATGCTGTAGAAATTTCGGACAAACCAAAATTTAATGCTCAATACAGTCGTGAACATGGCACGGCGTCACATGACCATCAGAAATTATGCATAACTCAAGATGTGAGGGGGAGAGATTATGCCCAGCACGTAGTCTAAATAAAGTTAATATAATATAATCCCTCGAAAAGTTCTGGTATAATTGAAAACTGGAAACCGTATGTACCAAAAAAGCGAAGTATTTTTCCCTTTATTTTGAATTTCGGCGAAGTAATACTGTTGAAAATCCATTAGTAAAAATTGCTTAATCTTTGGTAACATATCAGTCCAATTCCACTTAATGTTGTCGCAATGTTAATTCGTCAACCACCTCGTTTCCAGTAATACCACAATGAGAAGGCCACTTAAACTTCACTCTAGATCCACGATTATAAAGCTGAATAACACCATCAAATTCTAACTTGGACATTTTGAGTTCTGGGAACTTAGATAATTGTAATGGACACTTAAGGAATCACAGATGATTAGAATATTATTTTTCCTCAAATCTTTAACCAGGTGCAAAGCTTTGTAAATGGCAAACAATTCTCCTGCAAATGAGGAACCTGCAAAGGATACTCTGTATACTTTCGGTATGCCTTTTTCCGGGTAATATCGAAGTATAATTTCTACGTATTTTATCGACCTACCCATCTGTAAATATAATTTCAACAACGTCAGAAGGGAGAGCTTTCGCAATATTATTATCAAAAGAAATTAAGTCAACGTCTAAAAAGAAAAATAAATCCCGAAAATAAAATCGGTAGAAGGGATGAGAAACATTTTCGATAATTTCAATCGTTTCCAATTTATTATGGCTGGAAAGAAGACGTGGGAGACTTTTATTTGACCAGTATCTATTATGCCGTAGTCTCGATAAACATCGAATTTGTTTATTAATCACATGGGTTTTTCTCTCTTTCACTTTGAGATAAAACTTGTTCGTTATATATTCCTGCCTAAGTTTTAACGAAGGTTCATCTCCGCGTTTAAAGTCTGTAGGGGCGTGAAGGTTATCGCTCATAAGCATATTCGAAGAGCTTTATTTTGCGCAACTTATAGTTTTTTCATATGTGTTCTGTTGAGGTTTACGAATGGTGTTATATAGTCAACATGTGATCTGATGAGAGATTTAAACCTATTAATGGATGTGCTACCCATTTAATACTTGTGACTGCTCGAAGCAGATTTAAACCCCTATCACATTTCTGCAATATAAACTCAAACTCTGAATTTCATAACAATTTGTTGTCAAATACCACCCCCAAGTATTTAATTGTCGTATCAAATTTTAAAGTTTTTTCCTCAAACGAAGTAAAAGGGAGACACGATTTAATTTTCTGGTAAACATTATTCAATTAGATTTGTCTATATTTATAGACAGATCAAGATCTTGTAGAATCTCCTCCAGGTCAATTTTTAACCACAGTTTCCACTGAAGTCGCGGTAACACAAATAGCTAAATCATCGGCAAACTGAAATACTCTGACAGACTTATTTTGATTTTTTTTTTCTATTTCGTCTGTGTATAGGAGGTATAAAAATGGACTTAAAATACTTCCCTGTGCTTTACCCGAATAAACAGAATTGTACTTTTTACCTTTATATCTGACTGTTAATTTTCTCCCATTGAAGTACTCAAATATCCAGGAACATATATTTTTATCAATACCAAATCCTACTAGTTTATTATATAATGTTGAAAGATTAACCAATACAAATAGCAAGAATATATAGATTTCTGGTTAGGTTGATCTGTACATGTAAACAGAATGAACGGAGATATCAGAAAGACGTGGCATAACATAAATAAAATTATAGGTAAGCGAAAATCTTTAGGAGTAGACGACACAGTAAAGAAATACTTGTGTAAGAGCAAAAATATATTGAAAGTGGCAAATGAGTTTGGATATGAGTTTGAAAATTCAGTAGAAAGCATTACACATAAATGCAGTACATTATTAGTAAAACTAAACCAACTAAAAAAATAATAACAAAAATAATAGATGAACACTCTGAAAAAGCGCATGGGCATGACGAAATTAGAATAAAAGATGTTAAAAATATTATAAAATACATAATCGTAGAAGCAATCACAAATTTAATAAAGCAAATATTAAAAGAAGACACAATACCACCTGATTTAAAAGTATCATTTATAAGACCAATTTATACAAAGGGAAATCGTAGTGATTATTATACTACAGACCAATCGCTATAAATATAGCGAAAATAATGAAGAAATATGTGGCAACGAAACTAACTAAATACATCGAAGAAGCCAAAATAATTGATAAAGAACAGTATGGTTTTCAGAAAGCCAAGTAAACATCAATGGCATTGGGTGATTTTGCAGAGGAAGTAAGAACAAATTTTGAAATAGGAAACAAGGTATCAGTAACCTACATAGACTTCAAAAAAGCATTCGATACTGTGGATCATGATAAATTAATATATAAACTGGAATAGGAATTAAATGAAGTGTAAAAAAAATGATTCGAAAGTTATGTAAAGGAAGGGAAGACGGTAGTGAGTATAGACAATGTACGAGGTGAATATAGAGGCACTAAAGTAGACGTACCGCTAGGTTTGTTCATTATATATACAAATGGTTTACAAAAAATACTAAACTACATTAGATTTTTTTTTTTACAATTTGACCCTCTAGGTCATTTAGAAAAATTTTTGACCATGTAATAACGTGAAGGAGAAGCACCCAGTGGTGCTCACCCAGCAGCTACTACCTTAAAGAAGGTCCAGTATTACTCTTCAACCTCCTGGTGTCACTGGAGGTGTTCAGTAATCTTTGAGCCAAGGTATTAGGATGACCTTCCAGTCTAAGTACATGTCTTTGAGCGTACTGCTTTATAACATCGGACACATACGGAATATTCTAGTCTCTATGTAGAGTTGTGTTGGTTATGTACCAGGGTGCACCTGTCATTGTTCTTAATATTTTATTTTGAAACGTTTGTAGCACCTTTATATTTGTTTTTTTTTTTGCACAACCCCATAGCTCTATTCCGTAGGTCCAGACTGGCTTTATAACTGCTGTATATACCAAACGCTTATTGGTCAATGAGAGAACACTATTCCTGCCTAAGAGGCAATTAATTTTTCTAACCCATGTGTTAAGTTACTTCTTTTTTTTTTGTCTATATGATGCCGCCATGTCAATCGACTGTCCAGGTGCATACCTACATATCTAACACTCGGCCGAATAGGCATTGTGAGGTTATTGATTCTAACAGGTGGAACTATTGAACGTTAACGGATTTGCTCTCATTAACACCTATCTTCCATTTTTTAAACCATTGTTCCGCTCCGTTTAATGCTTCCTGTAGGTTATTACCGACAACGTTCGGATCTGTGTTACATGAGAGTAAGGCAGTGTTGCAAAAGTAGCCGCGTGTACATCCCTAGTAACGGGGAAGTCGGCGGTGTAAAGCAAATACAGTGTAGGCCCCAGGACCGAACCCTGCGGTACACCTGCTAGAACAGGATGAATCCCAGAGAGCGCGTGTTCATAACGTACCTGGAAGTACCGATCTTGCATATAAGAAGTAATCAGAAGATGTAAATTTGGTGGAAGTAATGATTTCAGCTTTAACAATAGGCCTTCATGCCACACCTTGTCAAAAGCCTGAACAACATCGATTATTTACATTTACCGACGATTTGGCTATAATGACGGTTCATAGATATATGCGAACAGTGGAGAAAAATTTATGCAAAATGATTTGATAGTAGTGAGTAACATGATCATAATTTAACAATAAGTACAATTAAAACAAAGAGTTATGTTGCTTAAACCGTTTGGAAACTGCGAATTATGTAAACCTAAAATCGTAATGAAAATTATTACAGAAATATAGAATTTGTAAATGAACACAAATATCTTGGGGTAAAAACAGATAGTCATCTAAGGTGGAACATACATACGGAATATATTGCAAATAAAATACAAATAATGATACCGTCGCTATATGTAAGTGAAGAAACTTTAATGATAGTATATTATGCTTTAAATGAACCGAGACTAAGATATAGAGTGTAAGTGTGGGGAATAGCAAAAAAATCGTATGTGAAGAAAATAGACAGGCTTCAAAGAAAATGCCTCAAACTAATATCTAAAACGAGTGAGGAATCATTAAATGAACTTATGATGGCCCAAAATGTACTAAATATAACATATATATATATATATATATATATATATATATATATATATATATATATATATATATATATATATATAATAATAAACCGAACAAAATATAACACAATCACTAAAAGTTTTTTTAATTGCGAAGATATAAAAAAAATATGTAATAATTTTGGTGCGTGCTTGAAAATGACGTAACTGTCGAAAAGCTTCGCGATTAAAAAAACTTTTAGTGATTGTGTTATATTTTGTTCGGTTTATTATTAATTAATAAAATCACTACTCTCCAGTATATTCAACATATATATATTTATTTGTGAAATTGTGGGAATATTTGACCAAAACAAAAGTGCGTGAGAGTTGAAAAAAATGTTTTTTATCAAATTATAGCATAAGGAAAACCTTAAAATATAAAATGCCACTAATGAAAACAAAATATGGAGAACAAACCGATAGGTATATAATGGAAAAACTGTTAAATATCGGATGAAATATTAAATGAAAAAAAGACTAGATTGCTTAAAACAAAAGATAAAAAGGTGGCTACAACAAGACGAAAATATTAATAAAGTAGCGCATTAGTACATTGATTTAATTCAATGAAGAAAGGAAAAGAACAAAATTTAACGCGAAAGAGATGAATATAAAAACAAAGGATGGCCTGCTAAACTGAGATAAACTAAAATGAGAAAAACAAATGTGAGAGAGTAATTGTGAGTGTACATGTGAGTGACTGAGGAATAAAAAGTGTGCGTGTGCGTATATGAATGAAGGAACAACATAAGATTAATTAGCTCATAAGACAAATTGTACATTACTAAAATAAGATATTATAAAATAAATAATTCGATTATATGACAAATTGTACATTTTGCACAGATTGAATGCGAGAGAAAGTGAATACATATAAACCCGTCGACAAGCAACTGCTTGATGGAATGTAATAAATTTTAACAACAAGGGATGTGTGAGAGTGCGAATGTGCATGCCCTGATTTTTGTTTATTTTACAAAATATACGTTTTTAAAAAGTGTTAAAAAAAATTAGTCTGCTGTAACTCTTTCTAAAACCATACTGAGAAAGTGAAAATTTCTTGGATTTATTAGCCCACTATTCTGACATAAATTTTAATATATTCTCTAAAGTTTTACCTACACATGACAACAGGGAAATAGGTCTATATGATCTATAATTATCAGGAGACCGACCTGGTTTCAGCACAGGACAAACAATATGTTCTTTCAAAATAGGAAGAACGAATTTCAAATTTAGTGAATTATTAAAAAAGGCTAGTAGAAAAATTTTACCTTCCTCCGGTAACTGTTGTAGCATTGTGTAGGAAATTTTATCCGCTCCGACGGTAGAGTCTTTTTTCAGATTCAAACAACATAATAATTCCCCTTTTGAGATGACATGTTGTAGCTCTGGTATGAGTTAATATCAGTAACAAAAAGGTCTTCCAAATATGAGGATCAACTGGACTTTCAAACTGTTCTATAAAATTATTAATCCATTCAGGGTTCGTAGGATTTATACAAGAACAAAATGAATATTGAAACCGTTTAACTCTTTGCCATATCTCCCTCGCGTTTAGACTCGTATTATTACAAAAATTACGAAACCCATTTCTTTTTTTCGTTTCGGGCTGTTGTTCTTTATATTTCATAAAATTCTCCATTGAAAGAGAAGCATTGTAAGTCGCTAAAGCTTTTCTCCTTAGCGCAACATATCGATTACATTCGGCACCCCACCACCGATATCGGTGATCTAAAGGTATAGTGTCGGATAATCTTTTAACTGTAGGCGCTGACTTATTTAGGGCTGATTGAATAATCTTCTCTATAAATAAGTAATATTCTGATGGAGATATGGCACAGAGATTGGCTATATAAAATTTTTGAATCACTTCCTCTATTAGATATTGTATTTAGTCCAGTCAATCCGATTGTAATCTTTAACAAAAAAAAAAACCTTCCGACTGAGACAAAAAAAAGTACTTGCCGAAATTATATCGGGTAATTTAATTTGTATGAAAACTGGGAGATGACCGCTGCTCGTGGGATCTTTTCCTATTAGCCAATCAATCCTTTCACACCTACCAGAAGAAGCCAAAATTAGATCTAAATTATTAGGAGACTGATTAAATCTAGCGATTCGTGTAGGCTGTTCTGTGTTTACAATATAAAGGTGATGTTCACATATAAAATTCAAAAGTTCATGGCCTTCATAATTGTGTACAGATGATGAACCGCAAGCCGAATGGAGACAATTTAAATCGCTTAGAATCAAAAAAAGGATGTTTTGTTCTTTTTCGGATTACGTATTAAATGTTCCCGGTCAACAGAAGTAATTTTATGTTTTGAAGCAGCATACACCGCTGTTAAGTCAAATTGAAATTTATGTGTTTTAAAAGTGATGAACTACTTTTCCAAAATTATATTAATAGCAAAATGTTCCGTTGTTAGTGAGTTATGAATAACGATAGCCACCCCTCCGCCCATTCTATGTGTACGATCGCAACGTAGGATTTTATAATTAAACCAGACCGGATTTGTAGTAGACAAACTATAGTTATACAATAAATAAAATTAATTTTAGTTAGTCAATGGGGAAAACCAGTAAATTAGTTTGACCAAATAATTTTAGTTAATACAGCCAGTAAAAATAAATTACAGCCAGTAAATAATGAAGAAAATCGAGTAATTTTTGTTTAACAAGGCTTAAGAAAAAGGTATAAAAAGGGATGGTTGTTCATTTTTAGTGGAGTTTAGTTTTTTCAGTCTAAAAGTTCAGTTGTTAGTTTCTTGATCAAGACAGTTAGGATTAAATGAAGAAGGATGGTTGAAGTAATTACAAATCCGGTCAAGTAAATTTTTTTATTAAATTTTTATTTTTTATAATTAATTCATTAATAAATATATATTAGTTTATTTTAATATAAAATAAAATATTTCTTTATGAATAATCTATTTTATGAAAATAATAATAATAATAGTAATATATATTTATACGAGCATTCACGCTTATATATATATATACTAATCTCACATTTTTTTATTTATTATTATTTCATATTTTTAGATTTATTGGTTTTCTGAATTGTTTCTTTCTTGACATTCGTGATATTTTGATTCAAGGGCCCAGAACCTTTTTTTGTAAAAATTGATTTATCTACAACCTTCACAGCAGTAACACTGTCCTGACTGTGATCGAGTTCATTTTTATCATTAAAATAATTATATTTTTTTGCGGTAATCCTTCCTTACTTTAGGAAGAATTTCTGCGGTACTCGGAGGACTTAAAGAGACCTCCGTGAATGATCTTTTATTGGAATTAGATCCTGTCAAAACCTAGAGAGCGTATGAATTTGCCTGCCAATTATTTTAAGTCTTTTCGAAATAGGCGGGTCGTTATACGTAGGAATACGAAGTTTAGAAGTTTTAGGAGACTCTATCACCCGAGGAAATCGATATTATTATTTAAGACCTGAAATCTATTCGAAAATTTAAGGCTATTAAAATTTGTATAGGGCTTGTCTTGCCTACTATCTTGTTCGGAGAATAAAGCTCTATGAGCATATGAAAGGTCTGATTAATTATAGGAATTTCTGGAGCTGCTTCCGCATAACCTAAATTTTTGTAGGCCATAAGTTTTTTTTTATGTCTTCTTGTCTACGCTTTTCTGAACATGATTTAAATAATTGAGAGTGATCACCTTTACAATTAATCCAAGAAGGTTCAACCGAACAATTATTTTTAAAATTTAAATCAGAACACCGACTACAACGTTTTTTAATAGATTTGCATAATATGTTTTCGAACCGTGAAAAAAACGAAAACACGAAAAACATTGCCGCACATTTTGGAGTTCGCATTCAAATCTTATCTTATTAATATAAATGTATTTCGGTATATTTTGACCGGTGAAAAAAAAGCTGTACAAATTTCCAACGGAGAGGAAGTTAAATCAAGGAATAGAAACGAAACAACATGATTAAGTTAGTAAGAGAGAAGTATTCATCTTTGAAGAGAAGACGAAATGAGGAGGGAAGGTTGAGAGAAAATCTGATTGAGGAGTACAAAGGACAGCCAATGAGAATATGGGCTGAATAGCCGCAGTTCTGTTGATCAGGTGCAAATGGGTGAGTCTTATATGACCCAGCCGCTAACTGCTGAGGATAACATCTCTTCCAAGGTAAAACGAAATTATTGATTTGGTGAAGCTTATTTAATGAGTAGGTCGATAGCCACTTTTTTTTGGCACAAAGTAAAAAGTCCTAATTTGACGTAATTACGTACATCAATAGCTGGAACTGCGACGTATGGGACCGGCAACAATGTAGTATAAATACCAGTAGGACGGTAAAGCGTAGGTAGCGGACAACCTAAAGAGCGAAGGAATTTAACAAATATTTAACCAAAGTTCATTGAAGCCATCTATAAAATAACTTGTCCTACATCGGTAAATGTATAAGATAGAAAACAGAAAGATTTGAAACATATATATATACAATTCAGTGAGCGGAGGAAGGAAAAATAAACGCGATTCGATTAACTAAAAACACTTATAATAGGAAGCTAGAAAAACGAGGTTATCAAAGCAAACCGCATTGATGCGTAGTAGAGCTTTTCACAATAGTTTATATATATATATATATATATATATATATATATATATATAAATCTGCATGAAAGGTTAATATCCGCTCAAGATAGGCCAACATGGAGGAATATTACATACACGGCTGTTCCTTAACATCATCAAACAAGGGATAATGGAAGGAAGAAATAAATTCAAAGATTTATATATATATATATACACAGTGGCGCACCTATGAGGGGCTACCGGGCTTAAGCCCCCAAAGGGTTAGGAAAAGTATAAAATACATATCAAGAAGGTAATTTCGCAGCTAAAATGATAGTTGAGAAAGAAAAGAATATTTGAAAGAGTTAGAAAATATGCATTACATTCTGTCTGCTACAACACAAAGAGAAAAAAATGGCCGTTAGTCGGGCCATTTGACATTCGAATGTGGGCCAGGTGACAAGTGCGGTTTTTTTTAATTGTTGTTATTACTTGTTTTGTTGTTGTTCGTGATCGTTTATAGTTTGTTTTGCTTGTCGAATTTTGTTACACGTTCGGCTATGTATACTTTGTTAAATTGCGAAATTTTTGGGGGGTTGAGAATGTTTGAACACACCCCAGATTCAAATCCTGGGTGCGCCACCTTTATATATATATATATAGATAGATAGATAGATAGATATAGATATACATACACGTTAACATTATCCATAAAAATTATAATTAACTAGTACCTGTTAGTAAATTTAAACTTTTACTAACTTCGTGCACCTTCAATGTACCAGATAGATCGATTATTGCTGAATATATCTGGAGAGTTAGCATCATAATGTATTCGAACAACTTTTATAAAATTTCTAAAATTATTAAGAAATCGAATAGTTGTTATAATTTTTTATTACGGTAAGTACAAGATCGATCTCTTATTCGCTAAAAGGAAACGTATTGTTTCTGCAAACATTGTGTCCTGTTAGTGATCAGTGTCCGTAGTTCACGATATTCACACTATTTATCAGTGACGTTCCTGTTCATCCACTTTTCTATATAATTTATTAAACTTATTTTTCCGGTATTTTTTTAAAAAATTTTTTATTTCCTTTCATTTCATTTTAAGTCGTTTTCGTTATTCCGCGCCAGATCCACATCTTCATTGAATTCAGGTTATTTAGTGCTTTAAACTAATGAGTAAGGAAAATATCGAGCTTTGATAATGCTTAGTTCTTATAGCCTTGTTGCTTGTTTAAAAATTAAAAACTTTCATCTCGACCGGAAAGAGCATGTAAATCATCGGTTAAAGTAATGAACAATAGCATCCTAAGTACATAAATTTTCCCCCGCTAATTCGTATCGCGACAAGATATTTTCGTTAAAGGATATTCTGTTAACACTGTCCACCAACGTGTTACTTTTATCGTCACACTATTTACGCGAACGCCGTAAGGGTGAATAATAATTTTCAATTTTTCCAACAGATTCACCAATATTTACGGTGATTAAGTATCATCCGCATACCGCAGGTTCGATATGCCGTGTTAAAAACTCGAATTAGACTACAACCGGTATTAGAATAGACGGTGAATATTTGAATCATCTCACAGATTCGAGGACGATATAGAGTTCTGGTGAGCGGGAGTGCAGAATGGCTACAGATGATGATGACTGATTTAAATGTACACTCGAACAAAATAGGAGAGCATAAAACGAAAATAACGATGAACACGGGAAAAAGTATACAAATAACGATAAAATTGGAAAAAAAAAGTAGCTAGTACACAGTTATATATATGTAGGTCCGAAAATCAGAAAAAATAAAAACACGATAACGAAATCAGAAGTGGCAAGAAGAATTATCGTGGGTTGGAAAATTCGGCATAGTATTCCGCAATAAGCAAATACCGATTAATCTGAAACGTTAACTGTATAACCAATGTGTACTTCCGATTCTTATATATGGTTCAGAAACATTACCATATACAAAAACAAATTTTGAAAAAGATAAGAACAGTTCAGACTGCACACGAGAAAATGGTGTTGGATATAAAATTATCAGATCATAAAAAGAACGATGCAGTGGAGCGGATGGCTATAACAAAATGGAGTTGGGCCGGCCATATGGCTCGAAGAGAAGATAGTAGATGGTCAAAGCGGATAAGTGGTGGTCGAGAGACAGAAAAACGAAACACGGAAGACCAATGACACCACGATAGCACAATGATATAAAGCAACTGGGGACAAATTGGTTGGGGAAAGCGCAGGACATAAGTGTGGAAAGATCCTTCATCCAGGAGTGGATAGACGAAGGCTTATCGAGATATATATGTTATGCAACCGCGTCTACGATTCAGCTGAATATAGAAAATCTCAATGTTCTTATAAGTTTCGTGCGTTTTTCATGTTTTAGTCAGTCTCATCCTTGCACAATGGCCGATTTGAATTTGGCGCTTTATTTCCCGCTTTGAAGCTCCTTTATTAGAAATTAGCGATTCTAAGTATACAAAAATTATCTACAGCGTCGTATCCTTCCAATACCTTATCACCCAACGCTAACAGCTTTCCTCTATCTATAATCACGATTTCTGTTTTAGCCTTGTTTATTTCGAGTACAAATTGGCGACTGATAGTTTCAACCTTTTCTAGCAATATTTCGCACAAATTGTTCGCTACGAGTGTTGTATCATCAATTTAACTTGAGTTGGAGATCTTACGTCTGGCCAAAGAGACTCCGCCGTTCCTTTCATCTAATATTACTCTCATAATATATTCACCGTAGAGTTGAACAGTGCCGGCAACAGGTTGCATCCTTGTCTCACACCCTTGTAAAATTCATCAGATTGCAATATTTGTTCCAATCGCACGATGTTTGTACAGACTCTTAATCAGTGGTACAACGTGTTTCGGTATACCCATATTAGTTAACGCTCGCCACAACCGACTCCGTATTATATTGATGGTAGTATGTAAAACACATAACTAACGACAAATTGTATTCAAAAATGTTTTCTATTAACAGTCTTATATTCAAGTTCCGCGTTTCGCATCCTTTTCTAAATCCTGTTTATTGCTCAGAAACATGTGATTTTACCATTTTTTTCAGGCGTTTATGGATTACGTGGAGCATTATTTTACTCGTATGAGACAAAAGTGAAGCAGTTCTATAATTCTCACATTTTGTATTTTTCCCTTTTTTAACAAGTGGTATTGTACACCGCTCTCTTACAGGTATCTCATCAGCTCTCACTGCTTTATTGCTTTTCGGAGAAGCTATCGCTTCTCATATTTTAAAATCTCCGGATATATAGGATTTAATTACTTTCGCTGGTCTCTGCGTAATCATAGAGATTTTGACAGCACTCCCTCCAAGTTTCCGGTACTTCGTGGAAATTTGTTGAAGAAACCGTATTTATCCTGTATTCCCCAGTATTTAATTCTATAAACTCTTATTAAACTTTGAATGTTTCGTAAAAGATCTTTCGTCTCATTACGATCTGCTGTATTTTATCGCATACAGTACTGGTGAAATTGTTTTTATCCAGCTTGCAGCTACTCTTAATTTTATTATTGATGATCTTCAGTTTTTTCTCCGTGTTTTGCGTTCAGTTTCTTTCGTTCATTGATGTGTTTTACAGTTTCAGTCGAGAACCACGGTTTCCGACGGATTGTTTGTATAGCGTCCGTAATTTTTTTCCTGCGCTCTTTATAATGGGTTTTTTTCCATTGCGCTCTTTATAATTGGTTTTAATCTACCCTACTGCTCGTCTACAGACTGCAGGTTCCCGTTATTGACAATGCCGCAAAATTCTGAATGCTTCTTTTGTCGGAAAACACTCTTCTGTGCAGCTGCGTCGCGCTTGTAATATTATCCTCGGATTTTTTAAAACGGGTTTTAATCTTTCCGCAGAACTAGACTATATTCGCACACGAAGACTTCCATCGCCTACTTATTAATCAATCTGGTTTTTATATAGATTTCCCCGGATACTTCGATGTACTTAGTCTTCTTGAGTTGGTGTTGGAGCATAGTATTCGTTATTGAGAGCTAGTTGACAGCTAAAAATTCAATAACTGCTAACCACCTCTGGAGTTACAATAGGCCAGACAAAACTTTCTAATTATTTCCCTAAGATAGTCATCATTATCCGCGATCTTCCTATTTTGGCGTTAAAGTCATACATTATGATTAACAACTCGCGTTTTGCATTACTTCTTGTAGCTGCATGTAGAAAGCCTCCGTTATTTCATCTGACTCGGCACATGTAGGCGCATATACAGGAATTATATTTATTGCTATTCAAATTAGTTCTAACTATCACTTTTTGCGATATAACCACTAATTCAATTTTTCAGCTTTTTATCCATAATTGTAGCCACACCTTTAAAACTTTATTGTTTGAACAGTATACTACATTATTGTCCGTACTGAAGTGATTTCTGTAATGGATTTCTGACAACCCGCAGACTTCAACATTACATCGTTTCATTTCCATTTCTACGATTTTCAGTTTTCGAGTTTCAAACAAACAGCGGACATTTCACGTTCCAAAATTGCATTTTAGGTTCAGAAATCTCCCAATATTTTTTATGATAACACTATGACCGGTCGAATATTTTACATTCTGCCGCCAGTCACCAGTCTGGTTGCATAGCAAAGTTACATTTCTAACATTGATATTTTACTCCGCGCGTCTCGTAATGGCTCTCCTTATAACGTATTGTCCCTTCTTCACCTTGAGAATGTACATCTATTTCCAGACATAGCGATATTTCTAGAGAAGCTGTCCTAGTTTATAGAAATATGAGTTAGGAATTACAGTATCATATTGGGTAAACTGTAAGGGTATCCCTATTTAAAAAAAAAAAAAAAACACATTGATAATCATGATTTTCAAGAGGGAATACTCCAGTGGGGTTTTTGCCTGCTGAAGGATTTTCTGTTAGTCTCTATTCCCTTAACCGAGAACCGATTTTTCGTCTACTCGCTCTAGACTAGTATTCACCAGCCAGACTGGGGCACATACATCACGAGCTAGTTGGTGACAGTTTGTAGTTGTAAATGCAGTAAAAAGCTTAACGGTATTTATTGAACGGCTCACCTTCGGAAAGTGAGGTAGACGTACGGAACTCACTTGTTTGTTGTTTCGTTTCTGCGCTGATGGAGCCCATTCGAATGACTACAGACTAGAGAATATGACTCTAGCTACAAACAATCTGTGCCATGCGTAATATTAATTACTGAAGGTACAAAAATATGTAATACTGACTACTATCGGATTATTTTTAATTTTGTTAATTTTTATAAATTGTATATTTAAACTAGAATTTTAACATGCGATATTTTTTATGTATTGTATATTTCGTATATTTTATTTTATGTTCATTTTACAATAATAGCCGAAAAGCTGTATGATTGGTATAAAACGTTTAGTGATTTTAACTCCCTTCTTGTTGTATCTTTAAAAAAAAAACACTACATTCCATACTTTTCGAATTATGAAACATTCTATGTTAAATAAATCCCTTATTATAAAAATAGATAATTTTCTTATCATTCAAAGTATATATACCGTATATTTGACACTGTGACAGAAAGGCTTGGTTCTTAAATACTATAATCACCTGACAGAGCGCAGCATATTTTTCTATACGATGTGCGTATATGTGTGCTTAAGAGAAAGAAAGGAAATAACACATACAAATGATGTTTTAATTTTTTTTTTTTATTTGAATTTCACGATATTTATCGATCAGCACTTATCGTACCTAATTGTATAAAAACTTTGAAACTCGTTAATGACTTCAATTATCGCTGATTATATATAAAACACGCGGAGCCTAGTTTAAACGGCACGTGTAGAAGTGTTTAACGAGTACCTCTTATTAAACAGGTGAAATTATTAAATCGACAAAGTAAAGACGGCAAACATGTTATCACCGAATTTACAATATATTCAACTATATATATATATATATATATATATATATATATATATATATATATATATATATATATATATATATATATAGGTTAATTATAGCACAATTATTCATCATAACTTGTAAGTATAGCAATTTATTCTAATACTGATGTATTATCTAATTACATACACACACACCCATGATTTCAATTTCAGTTCGTTTCATTTCTGATATGATGTTATGTGTTTTTCCTATCTCGAACATGCTATTAACATTCCATGTTCCGATTTTTACCGTCCTTGACAGCTTTATTTCCGGTATGGATGGCGTGCCTTTCAACTCTGTAACTCCGGGACTTTGCATGTTGACAACCTCCTGCCGGGCCTGGCGTATATGATCCCACCTGAATCGGTAATATTTTTCTTGATACTTCTACTACTCATGCTTCTTGGAGAAAGTAATGCGGTGGTTTTCCGTTGCCTTCCGCATGAATTTCTGTCAGGGTTTACTCCCTTAGCCTTTTGGTAAAGACCCGAACCGCAAGGCAGCAGTTTGTTACTGAGGAGATAACAGTGTTGTAAGGTTTTTACGGCGACCTTAACCGGCCGAGGGAGAGAGAGTGTCATAAGATTTATGCAGACTTTTATGGCCAGTTCCTCAAGCTGACTGTCTTGAAACAAGCTGACCTGGAAATGATACCTGTCAAATAGACGGAATGACGATGTATACTATGCAGGAAATAACTCAAAGGAACACAGAAATGGAGTTGAAATAATGATGAATGCAAACATCAAGAGAAGTATACTAGGATATGTATAGTGACCGAATGTTCTTACTGATATTGAAAGGGAATCCATTCAACATTAACATCATAACAAAAGATAAATCGCAAGCGGAAATAGAGAATTTTTATAAAAACCTCGAAGATATCGTTAAGCCAATAAAGCCGCATGAAGTTACAATTATAACGGGCGACTTTAAAGCTAAGATTGGAACAGAGAAGACAGATGATATCGTAGGTAATTTTGGATTGGGAAAAAGCAATGAAAGAGGTGACAGATTGGTGTAGTTTTGTCAAGAACATAATCTTATGGTGACAAATACATGGTTCAAGCTACCACCGAGACGTTTGTATACCTGGAAAGCACCTCAGGATAAACCTGATAATGTGGTTAGAAATCAGATAGATTATATTCTGCTAAACAAACGGTATAGAAACGGATGCATATACACAAAAACATTACAGGGAGCGAATGTGTAGAGCGATCATGTTTTGCTGGCGACTAAAATACGAGTCAAGCTATTGTAAGTATTCGGAATCCAACAAGGCTGGACATGACGCTATTACAAGAACCACAGATAAAATATAAGATCGCAAGGGACCTTAATGAAAATATTAAATACGTTAAAGAGGAAGAAAGAAAATAAGTAAAAAATGTACAGGATATAACAGGCGGTCAAAGAATAAAGAAAACATGGGAAAAACCGATATTCACAGCAGTAGCGAGCAAACATTTAAAAGCAGTTAACAAGATTAGGAGGAAAAAATGGATGAAGGATGAAATATTAGATTTAATGGAAGAAAGGAGAGAAGCTAAAATTCAAATCAAAAAGAATATCAGCGCCTAAAAACCCTAATAAGGAAAAAATGTAGAGAAGCCAAAGAACAATGGCTGAAAGACAAATGCGACTAAATTGAAAAGCTGCGGCATAAATTTGATGACTTTAACATACATAAAAAAATTAAAGAAGTAGCAGGAATATACAAAAATATTAATAGACACGCGCTAAAGAACAAAAAAGGCGAAATGGTAGTAGAAGAGGAAGATGTTAAAAAAAAATGGGAAAAACTATATAAAAAAAAACTCTTCAAAGACAAAAAAGAGACATATTATAAATTTTGGAAATGATGCAAGTCCGACATTAATTAACATCAGAAGTAGTACAAGCTATAAAATCAGTACATTGTAGGAAAGCGTCAGGACCCGACAGTATATGCGTGGAAATTATAAAATTGACTGAGGAAGAAAATATAGATATAATAGTCGGATTATTTAATATCATTTATGAAAGAAGAGAAATACCGCAGGAGTGGTTGCAGTCCATCCTTGTATACCCAAGAAAGGAAACGCCACTAAATGGCGAGAATTACAGACTAATTAGTCTAACTAATTACATACTAAAAATATTCATAAAGATAATACATAACCGAATAAGTAAGAAGTGCGAAGAATCAATGCCCAACACACAGTTCGGATTCCGGAAAGCAATGGTAACGAGAGACGTTTTAGTTAGCATCATACCCTCGATACAAAGATCATTGGAGCAGAACAGAGATGTAATAGTATGTTTCCTATACAAAAAGTATTTGATAGAGTAAAGCGTGATAAATTAATAAAATGTCTACAAAAAACTGGAACAGACCAACAAGACATAAATATAATCAAACAGATATATTGGAAACAGACAGCGGCTTTAAAAACGGAATACGGTCTTACAGATTACATTCCAATTAATAAAGGTGTAAAACAAGGATTATGTCACCATTACTTTTTAATTTATACGCAGAAAACTACATCGGGAAAATATTACAAGATCCAAGGAAGGCGTCAAAGTAAATGGAAAAGTAGTAAATAATATCCGATATGCAGACGATGTGGCGCGATAATAGCAACACAAGATATACAAATATTATTGAATAAAATTGTATCCGCAATGAAAAATTCAGGACTACGCATAAATGCGCAGAAAACGAAAGCGATGATATTCAGCAATACCAAGAAGACATGCCCAATAATGACAGTGGACGAGGAACCGATAGAAGTTACGAAATAGTTTAAACATCTCGGTTGCTGATTGAATGATGAAATTAATCCCGATAAAGAAATCAGAATAAGAATCGAACAGGCAAGATCAGTATTTATCCAAATGAGATCTCTGTTCAGTAATAAACATTTAAGACTGAAATCAAGATACAGGATGGTTAAGTGTTATGTATATTCGGTTTTATTATACGGAGCGGAGGCGTGGACGTTAAAAAGCACAACGATGAAAAATCTAGAAGCATTCGAAATGTGGGTTTTCAGGAGAATACCGAAGATATCATGGACTAACCGTATATCGAATAGCAAACTTATAGAAAGAATAGGGCAAAATAAAGAGTTATTAACAATTATCAAGAAAAATAAATTAGCTTATTTGGGCCACATGATGCCGCACGATAGGTATCAGTAGTTAATTATACAAGACAAACTAGAAGGATGTAGACGAAAAGGACGCAGAAGAATGTCGTGGATGAAAAATTTGGAAAATCGGACGGCATGCTCAACCAACGAACTAATACATTCAGCCAGAAACAGGACCAGTTTCTCACTCGTTGTGGCCAACCTTCGTTAACGGAGATGGCACTATGAAGAAGATATACACACACATATATATATATATATTTACATAAGTATGAAATCTATTAAATATGGAGTACTGAGAAAGAAGGGGAAATATGTTAGCGAAAAATTAATTTGTATTCGTAGATCGTATCAGTGGCGAATATAGATTATATCTTTTGGGGGGCAAAATGCCGCTCGTATTATATCTGAGACCCGTTCGCAAACACTTATCCGAACCAAAAAAGTCAAATATGCATAATTTTGAATGTTCGACAATGTAAAAATAAGTTAAATATATAGGGTGACTCAGAGAAAACGGAGGGTTTTGTTGTTTTTTGAATAACTCAAAAACTACTCGACTAAAATTTTTTAAATGAAATTTTATTTAAAAATAGGAAAAAACCACAGAGGTTAACTTAAATCATTTGTGAAACACAATATCGTTCAAATGACCGCCATTTGCAACAATGCATTCATTCAGTCTTTACAAAATTTTCCATGACTTTTTCGAGCATAGGTCGCTAAATATGGGAATCTATTGTAATTCAAATTACTTTCATTATTTCTTTAGTTCCTCATTTCAGAGGGTGCCCGAGGCCCCTGGGGCCCCACCCTTATATTCGCCTCTGGTTCGTATATATCCGATTTATTTATTTTTTTCTACATTACGTGCCTTTAATCATAACTAGCGATAGTAAAAATAAATAATTTTATAAAATAATATAAAAATACTTTTGTACACTATCGCGATATATTTAATAAAAACCGTATACTCTAGTTTCACTAGCTAGAATTGCTGTGACCAGGGTTTTTTTTTATTGAATGTATTGCGATACGGTATGAAAGTACGTTTATTTTATTTTGTTCGATTAAATAAGTATCACCGAGGAAGCACTACAGACATACTTATTGTTCATAAAAGTAGCAATAATATAATAAGTCTGAAGCGTCTTAAGTAGTTGCTTCATTTCACTCAAAGGACAAAACTGCAAGTTTTACTCTGCACGGATATTTCGAGTATTCTTCGGTAGCTCATTAATTTCTGAAACTGATTACACTGAATATATATTTATGGATCTATCTTTCTTATACAATATGTGCATTACCATCATGGTCATCGTCATATTGTTCGTCACCGAACATCGTGATTAACCAATTGTACGGATATAGTCTCGCATCAAAGCATACCAATGGACATCTGCAAGTGTTTTCAGAATCTTATTCTGAAATGTCTGTATTATTTTTAAATTACTTTTCGCACTGCATTCCCACAACTGAAATCCATATGACCATACTGGTACCTGTTTATAGCACAACACCTCGTTATTTAAGCCCTGCCAATACATTCGCTTTACTTTTATAATATTAAGTTTTGTTCTTTTAGTTGTAATATGCTTACGCCACATCATCCTACTCTCCAGATATAATCAAAAGTATATTTCACTTCGTTTTTAATCGATACGATGTTGTTGTTCCTAATAATATCTTTTATGATAATTTTCCTGTTTTGTAAAACGCGTTGATTTTGTTTAATTAGATTTTCTATTTCTCAGACAAAGAAGTGGTGAGATTTACGTTTGTCTGCAATATTTTATTCGCTTCATCGAGACAGCTGCTTGAACATAAAACGGCTATAGCAAATGTAACGATTATTAGTGTATTTTTAGGTTCCAGTAAATCGGCAGAGTAAAGCAGGTACAGCATAGAGCCCAAAACACTCCCCTGAGGCACTCCGGCGTTAACAGGATTATTTCAGATACTTCTTCGTCATACTGCACAGGGAATATTTTCCCGATTTCAAGTTAACAATCCCGTGTACCAAACTTTATCGAATGCTTATGTCCAGGAATATCCAGTTCCATATTAATCTTTCCTCGAGATCCTATTTTGTGTGTTATTCTATGCACCTGCTGTATGGTGGAGCATCCGTATCGGTGATCCGAAATAACTTTATTGTCCTCTATTATTGGTATTATACGTCTATGAATTAATTACTCATATAGCTCGGACAATACAGGCAATAAGGAGATAGATTCTGTATGACGTTACTTCTGTAAGTGGTTTACCAGTTTTATTAATCATTATTATCTGCGAGAATTTTATATCGAGCCGAGTAGTAACTCGATCTAATTATCACATTAAATATATACGTTATCATTACTATTCCTTTGCTCGGAAGAAGAGTTAGAAAAATTCAAAAATCAATGAGTAGGATCGCGCCCAAAATCATATAGTTAACAGCCAGTTACCCCATGGCATATGTGTAGCTTATAAACTGCTTCAAAAGAACCTCCGAATAATGGACAACGAGGAAATCTGACGAAATTTAGAAAACGCTAACTAATCCCACCAGTAATGGAATGCATCATTGTGTAATCATAGAGAAAGAAAACACTCCCCTAAAAAGGTATTGCTCAAAGCTTGCTTTGATTATAATTTCGAACCATGTAGAGGGCTTAACGCATGTAAGAATAAGCATTTTATCGAACTATACACAAGAATCAAAATTGTAATATTCGTGGCCTACTAGAAATCCACAGAACAAGTAATTCCTGTAACGAATCTAATTGCAATTGTATCACATTAAAAAGAAGGGTGCGCAGTTTATCCGGGAAAAAATATTTTCTTTTGTAAATCCACTCAAAACACGTTGTAGTAAAGAATATACAACGACCTATGCAACTCTTCCGCAAATAAATTTTAAGTCTTATGAACTGATAACATACAGAGATATATTAAAGTAATATAATTCGTTACGGCTCATATTTAAACGAAATAAACCAGTAACCAAAATAAAAGTCTTTTTAGAATCCAAAAGAAAATTTGTTAAGATATTAACAAACTTTAATAACTCGGTTAATATGAAAATAGTAATTAGCGATTTTAACAATCACGGAACAGAAGATGAAAACGATGCAAATGATGAAAGACCAATCGCGTGTTCTATAAAGAAATAGAATTAGCGTATGACGCAAAATTACCACATTTCTTAAAACAACTGAAAGTTACAATTCAGATATTGGCTTCGATGAAAATAAGTGTAACATACTCCAAACATGTTATTAATCCACATATTATAACACAGACCTGTCCAGCAGCCGACAATTAAATACGCGACACGTCAATAAACTCTATGCTAGAAACGCTATTGAATTTCGAAAAAACCATCACGCAACTTGCGCGGTGAAACACTTTTAACTATAAAAGTTTGATAGTAAAAAATTTCAATACATTCATAATTAAAGCCATTTCTAGCGGACAAAGAGAACGTATACTCCAAGATTAAGCTATGAAGCTAAAAAATGTATAAGACTACATCCAAAGCTAAGATATATCTCGATTTAGTAAGAACACAATATAACTATAGAACACTCGCGTAAAAAAAGTCAATGAGCTGATAGCTGGCAAAAAACCAGCAACTCGCGTATGAAACAAAGCAGTGCTAAAGCCTAGAAATTCTAAGAATGTAAACGCACAAATAAATCTGTTCTTGCAAATGTCGCTGCTGATAACATAGCCAGTTAGCCAATTACAAATATAGCTTCTAACCTGAAAATTCCAAAAAAAAAAAATGGAAATATTTTTGGGATGAAAAAATCCTCTAAAGAACTAATTACATCCGAACAGATAGAGCAAATTTTCACTTACGGCGTGCCCTCAAATGCGACAGTGTCACTTTTTTAAAAATTTATTTATATGGTTATATCGCCGACCCATTTCTTCCAACAGACAACTTTACAGGTGCATTTAAGGATTTACCGGTCAACTCTCCAAACTATCACTTATCAATACTTTGGATCTGAAACCAAGCTGATAACTAATAACAATTGCTATCAGTGAAACTCTTGCTCAATGTCATTGCCTCCTAACAAGAACCACAAATTTAAACACTCAGCTACTGGATGGCATCGTTTTAAGCGATGAGTTTACAACCTAATTGTATACGATGCAAACTTCGTCTCTCTTTCAAATATAATCCAATAAACGAATCGCGGAATATGTCTGCCGGTTAATCAGAAAGATTTCAGACGGAATCTGTCCGGTTCTCAGCTGGCACATCTATAATTTCATGATGCCGACCAAAGGCAATTTCCTTAGTTGTTTTTCTCGATGATAAATAATCTCAGTCATATTCATTCAAGAAATATCCACATAATTTCCTATCGATTTTATCACTTTTATCTATTATCATAATTTTAGTCTTATACCGATCGATTATGTACATTGATGTTCAAGTCTCCTGTATGAAGTTTATCATATTTTCTTCAGAGCTGCTTATGATGACAATATCCTCAGCGTATCGTAAACTGTTGATACTTTTGCCACCAACTAGGATACCTTCATTCCAATCATTCATCAATTGCTTCGTAATATTAAACAGTAATGGCCATAACATACATCTGTGCCCTTACGCCTTTCCCTAGTTTAAAATTAGATGATTTTACACTGTTTACATATATGATCAACTGTCATATAATTGTTTCATGCGATATATAACATATTCAGATATATCCATCTTCTTTAATATATACCATAATGTCTCCCATTTAATGTAGTCAAAAACGTATACATTGTGTAGTTACATTAAATTCACGAGCCTTATTGACGTGCAATGATAATCTGTTCTCCAGTACCTTTGCTCGACATAAATCTTGTCTATTCGGTTGCAACTTCTTTTAGCAATAACAATTTCAGTCTGCTGTTTATAACGGAAAGCATAATTCTGCTAGAATAGGACATATTTAATCTTTGTAATTATTACATTATAATACAGATACCTTTTCTTTTTTTTAAATATTGGGATCAGTGAATTATTACACCAGCCGTCCGTTCATTTCCACCTCTTCCTATTGTATCGATTCCGATTACACGTGCAAAGATTTTATTATTTCGATCGCGATCCTATCGGGTCCTGAAGCTTTGCCTATTACTATTTTCTCTTGTTGCTCTTTCTACTTTTATTCGTAATATCGGTCTATATTATCAAAAAAATGTTCCCTTGTGTTGTTCAGGTTTTTATTTGCAAATATGTGTAACCATAGTATGATAATTAATTATGTCCCGCCGTCATCATTTTCTATTGATTAAACTATATATATATATATATATATATATATATATATATATATATATATATATATATATATATATATATATATATATATACATGCGTCAACGATAAATGACGTAGAGAACGAATATATATATATATATATATACACTTAAGTAACGCATTATCATATTTTGTCAGAAAATTGTAAATTTTATACGGAATTTTAATTATATAACAGAAATTTTTAGACGAGTCGAGTTAATTTCCAAAGCATACAGTTTTGTAATCGTCAAAATTTTATGCGCTATATAGGGACACAGTGACTGAAAAGATTAAATAACTCGTGTCCATTTCCAGTTAGATGCGCAATTAAAAAATAAATTATCTTCTATAACCGTTTGTTTTGGTTTGTAGGTTTTCAGCTGTAATGGCATCTTCGGTTTACCCAACAAATTATTATCGCACATTCGATTAGAATTATAGCGAGAAACCTATACAACGGGTCTAAGAACGATATAAACTCCATTTTCCGGTGATTAATTCTTTTTTTTGTCTGAGTTCGATTATATATATAATTATATATATATGTGTGTGTGTGTGTGTATATATATATGTATATATATGTGTATGTATATATATATATATATATATATATATATATATATATATATATATATAAGAAACCAGCCATACACGTGTACTTAGAACGACTGTAATTATCTAATAGGAATTACGGTTCTCAGCAGGCCTTCGGAGAGGAGACCGCGCTTCGTACTTTCCCTTGACACTGTACCACGGTGCTTGATCATTAATACGATAGAGATGACGTAATGGACTAGTTTCTTCTCGACAATCTTTCAACCGTGTGCAATCTACAACAGAGACGTTCATTTATTAAATAACGCGTAGTCGATAACGTATTCTCTAATGGACGTTCCTTTAAACATCCGTCAATTCAAATAATATTGTAGACGTAAAATATATTGTGTCTACGATTTGATATGTTACGTGTACAATATTATTCGAATTGAACGATCTTTACACGTAGAAGGAACGTGTCCATTAGAGAATACGTTTATAGGCGTTCTAAAAAAAAAATTCTTTCCTTTACGAAGGATCACAAAGCTTTTCGACTGTTAAACCGTTATCGAGTGAATATAGAAAATATATATATAAATTATAAAAATATATACAAATTGATAAAAATATAAAATGTAAAAAATATTACTTGGATACAGAATTTACCAAAAAATTATCACAGTGATAAAACGGTATTTGTAAAATAATCTGATAGTTAATTATGATAAATAACAAAATCAACAATCGGCAATATAAAATTTATAATATATATTTTTATAATGTATATTTTTTTACAGTCCGTTGATAATGGCTTAACAGCCGAAAAGCTTTGCGATCTTTCATAAAGGGAAGAAAAAATTAAGAGATTTTAACTCCTTTTTGTTGTTTATTATTTTATTATTATTTTTTTTTAAATCACTACATTCCAAACTTTTCAATTAAAAAGATACAAATAAAAAATACTAGAACAACAACAATAATATATTTGCATATTTAAATATTTTCTGTTTACAATATATCAACGATTCTTTCCAGAAAAAATTAATACGAAATATAATCTTATAAAATATTATTTAAATTGACGTCTTAGTATACGATTGTAGGAAAAATTTTAATACAAAAAACCTGTTCATTTGAAATAACAGAGTGCGTACACTCTTCATCAACAATATACTTAAAAATATCTTAGCTTATTTATTAATACTAGAACTAGGATTTGTATTACTGTAGAACGATGTGGTTTTTTTTTTTAATAATAATTTAGTCAATTTTGTTAAAAATATGCAAGTTATTCTTGTGTGATTATATAAATGTGTGTATTTTTGTTTGAGTACTTTTTAAAAGAAATAATTTGTCGGACGTAATGAGGAATGGTATTTCGCGCGTAGGTGTTACCTTTGGAATGTTATAATTTACAGTTCGGATAATTAGGTCAGGAAATTTGTTGACTTCCTTGTCCAATAGTGTAGCAGACGAAAAAGTGTCGCGTACATTTAAGTGCTGATCCATGTGCTGCCGAAACCAGCGCTAGTTTACGAGTTTATATATAAAAATGTTTTGGTTAGATGGAGTAACAAATGTTAAATTACACGTTGTTATGTAAGAAATAATTTGATTATGATCAGACGATAGCGAAGACAATTGGAGGAATAATTTTGTCAAATCCCTTAGTTAATATATAATCTAACACGCTTGGTTTTCTGTTGCGGTGTATAAGTTGGTTCGGATGGCGATAGTATAAATATTAGTATTTGCGAGGCTTGTAATAAAAGATAAATGGCATTAAACACATCGGTAATAGAAGTAAATGATTGAAACAAAGTAATAAGAAAAAAAAAAATGCAACCAAAACAACTATACAAAGAAGGAAACAAAAAAATTAATTTATTTTTTTAAAAAATAAAATAAAATAAAAACGGGACAAGTAATGAAAAAGACACGGCATAATGTAAACAAAACAAAAATATAAAACAGAAAAAGATTATATAGTACGTACGATTACTTTAATAAATGGCTACGAAAGATTAACCAAAACAAATGAAATTATCGTTGATACAACCAATTTAGGGTAATGATGAGCAAAATTATAGATCAATAGCGGTAAACTTTGATATATAGTAAATCACAAGAAATGTCCTTGAGTAAATTTGATCATATAGACGTCAAAGGAAAGACTAAAAAAATGGTTTGATGTTATTCAAAAAGGAGAAAAATAAAAGTCAGACGAATTATGAGAATAACAAAATGTGGTGTCGAGAATACCAACGAGCAGTTTGGATCCAATATCGTACGTTATTTGTACAAATGAATTTAAAAATATATATATACTGAAATATAGTAAAATATTGGCGATTGCCGACGATCGTTTAATGACAGCACATATAACAAAATGCTGAAATAAATTAATGATAATGAAAAACAAAATTGATAGCAAACACAACGAAAACAAAAAGTATGATTTTAGAACCAATGGCTGGCAGAATTTATATATATTAAAAAAAAAAAAAAAAACCAATACATGTGTGCATTGTATTTAAGAATGGTAAATGCACAAATCGGAAAAGAAAAAACTATATAACATTATAAATATTCGGAGACATCTATGGTTAAGTGTGTATACGGACTACATATATATATATATATATATATATATATATATATATATATATATATATATATATATATATATATATATATATATATATATATATAGTGATGTCGGTAATGTTAAAAATATATGTAAACATAAATACCGAGAAAATAGTGTTTACACATTATTTGATTCAACACTGAAATGTGTAGTATATAGGCATAATGTTTGGCCAGTAAGACATGAAACAGATTTAAAAAAAAAAAAAAAAACAAGAGAATTAAACACAAGAAGTTTACTATTTACATGCTGAGAAAAGATAAGGTACCAGAAATATAAACAATAAACAGAGAAGTATATGAATTCAATTACAAAATGAAATACTACCAAAAAAAAAATCGGAAAATTTAAACAAAAAATTAAAATCCGGTTGGGAAATGAAAGTATAATAAGAAAATGTTAAACAAATTGTTATTAAGAAATGTGCACAGAAAAGATAAAACAAGTATACAACTGTACAACTGAATAATCAAGCCGAGGTACTTTATACCGTCCGAATCGGAAAGTTAAAATACTACATAGACACTCAGAAAAATATCACCTGTTCCATCTTGTACAATATGGTAAAATTATTGGCCATAGGAAACCAGGTAGGCGAAACCTTTCTTAAGAAGCAGATACGAGAAGGTGGTATAAGCATTCCAAATCCAAGAGGTGTCCGGTGATAAGGGGTAATAGTAGCTATGGTGATCTTCGACCTTGGATTGAAGATGACGTAATAATAATAATAAGAAGAAGACGACAAGTAAGATAGAATATGATAAAAATAAACGATAAAAATGAAGTCGAGAGAAACACGTAACAAAAGTAAAAACAAAAAACAATATATGATTAATTAAATCTCGGTCGATAAGCTAATATATATATATTATATATATATATTATATATAGATATATATATATATATATATAAAATAGATATATTATATATATATATATATCGGTACAATTACAGTGAAAAATGTTTAATGTGAAAACGTTTAAGACTAAATATCGGCTGGTTATTTCTTGAAACCGTCCCGGTTTAGAACAATGCAGTTGCTGTAGCGTACGTAATGCGCAACACCGTGAAAAGTGTGCGCAGTTGTAATAGATGCACATTTCAACGGTGAAGCGAATAACAAAATAGACGATATGGTGCAAATTTTTTGAAAATGTTAAAAAATAGGATGCAGAAAAAAATATCGAATTATTTTTCAACAAATTGGATAAATGTTTTATATTCGTTTTTTAAACAATTGAAAATTACGTAAATTTCACTAACCCTTTCAGTCACAATTATATGGGACATGAAATTTTAATGTTAACAAAAATTTCTATACATGAAGTGTGTCAATTTTAAAAATATTTATATACAAATACATTGAAAATTATCTAAGCTTTACCCAAGAAGTAGTATTGAAACAACCCTATAAAAGTTGTAATTTAACGTTGAGATTTTATAATATACGATTAAAACGGTTTAATATCGTTGTCTAATTGGTTTTTATTAAACGCACGCATACGCGCCATATCTATTGTACATAAAATGTACTCTCTAATAAACGTAATTTTGTTGAGTATTTGCGGTTTTTTTTTAATTATCGTTTAACGCGGAAAAAATCTTTCATTTTCACTGTAAGTCTAAGATGCGTGTATCGCTATATAAATGTAGACAATTTATAAGGAAAAAAAAAAAAAAAAACAAATAATTGCAAAAATAATAATAATAATAATAATAGTGACAATAATAGCACAAACCGTGAAACAAAAACAAAATATTTGTCGATAACGATTAGAGTTAAGATAGAAAGACAGATAGACAGACCTTTACCAAATGTTGTAAACAACACGAATCTTTTAACCGGCTTCGGATAACTCGATAGAAATAAATAACGATGAACTAAAATTAATTTGCATACATTGTTACACACGTGTAGCGTACGGAACACGTGTAACGGGAACAAAATATGAATGGAAGTTATCTCCTGTACAAATAACAAATTCGATAAACACGATAAATGTGTGACGTATACGTATATATATATATATATATATATATATATATATATATATATATATATATATATATATATATATATATATATATGTGAATGCGTTTACGTTACAGATAATATAACTGTTGAATATACCTGTATATGATACCTACTTGACTAACACACTATACACATGATCCAATATTCAGTTCGGACGAGCACACACATATATATATATATGTATATGCGTAGTTTTACAGACGGAAAATCTGTCTAAGGAATTTCAGGGATTTAAACTAAATGATGTCAAAACTAAAGAGTGGATTACTACGAATTAAAGGAATCCATTTAATGGTTAACAGGTATCTAAGCGACTTATATATATATATATATATATATATATATATATATATATATATATATATATATATATATAGTGTAGAGACTCATTAAACACACGCAATACGTTTAGAAAAATGAAAATAAAGAAAAAAGATATAAGTACTAACTAGCAAGTCGCGTTAGTATTAATTATGTATACGTATATATGTATATATAACGTAAAAGGAATTAACGTACTTATACGTACGTGAAATGGCCGTATAATATATATATATATATATATATATATATATCACGTACATATACGAGAGTATAATTATTATTATCATTATTATTATTATTATTATAAGTTCCTAGTTTATATTGTGACAGTACGAATACACAACCACCTTCGACACCCGCGCTGTTCCTGCATCGTTAGTACACCATGTGAAGAGGCTGATACTTATGAGGCTGAAGTTTCCGTATAAAACTAGCCAGCAGAAACGAAGGTAACGCATCTTATCATTGTGTTACTTCGATACTCCACCTCTCGTAACGGTGGTGCTTAACACTGTCCGTCAGAGTATATATATGTACACCGGTAATACATCGATCGCTGGAACGTCGCATTATACGGGCGTCGAATTTTATTTTTCGTACGAATTTAAAGTCGAAATTTTCCGTCCGATCGGAAAAAGGACTTGTCGCGGATAGATTAAACTATAATGATTTTGGAATTATTCGGATATCGACGAAATTCGTCGATTTCCGACTACGTCGCCGCTACGATAATTATCGTCGTCTCGATTTGGTTGCTAATTCGACTGGTAATCAAAAGGTATGTATTCGTTAAACCGTTCGCCGACATACCGGGACCCAGCTCTATCCCGATTATTGGAAATGCTTTTCAATTAACCGGATCACAAGCAGGTCAGTAGTAAACTTTTCTTACCACCGTTATCGAATTTTTTAATTTTATTTGTATTTAAGTAAAATAATTATAACTGTGTCGAAAAAAAAAAGAAAAAACCATCTCGTTACCTTAGTTGACTACTACACACAGGCATCTCTGTAGGAAGTTAGCCGAAGAAAATGACGAGCGTGTATTATCTATGTCGCTTAATTAAAATTTGATAAAACTACATCCGTAAGGTAATTTTTACCGTGTTCTCCGTCCGGAGTTAATTGAAGGTTTGTTAATCTTTTCGTGTCCACCATAGGCCCGATAAAAATTTTTGACGAACTCCGAAATGTTCCCATTAAAATATGTTTAAAAGTTTAAATCGACTTAAAACGTGAACAAAGGTAATTACGGTATATCGTAAAGTATACAACGGACGTACGTGATTAGTAAATTATGTAAGAAATGATTTAATCGACTAAAACATTAGATGTATAATTTGCGCCGGATCGAGCTAGAAAATAGTGCATCCAAAAAGAACACGTACACCATGAAAGTCTTTAATATGCGAATGGTAAATTCGGAATAAAATATAAATAAATAGATATTTTTTTAACGAGTAGTTATTGCCTATAAGGCTATTACACGAAATATGAATTAATTAGGGATGATTACGCAATTTAGAATTTATTATGAAATTGGTGAGGAGGAGAAGGTTGTTTACATTCGGTACACTGTTCTTCAGCTGATATTGAGCAAATTTCTGACAGATAATCACGATATGGTAGACTGTTAACGGAGAACAGCACAATTCGCGTATTGGCGGTGGTTGGGCACTCAGTAGATAATACTCAGCGTATGACCGATATACACTCTGTTGACAGCTGTTTCCAACCTCGGTGAACAAATTTTACCAATTTTTCAATGACCCGGTTGTTAAATCCTTCTTTATATTTCAAAGTATACGCGGCCGAAATTTCACGCCGTCTAGAATTTTCCTCTGGCAATAATATGTCAGCAGGTAAACTTGGGTAACCCGTTGTGCAGCACGGTGTACCTCCACGTGGCCTGTTATCCCTTGATGACTTGGAATCCAGACGAAAGTGATGCCGGTATTACGTTCATTTAATTTGTGAGCACTGTACAATATTTGGTCTACCATAGACACAGTAGAATTTCTCGCTTCAATGCGTTAATTTTAGCGTAAAACGTAAATTTATAAAATTTGCAATTCGCAATTTTAAATGACAAACGTTGTTTACAAATGATTTTTCATCAAATTGATCAAAGTTAAGCGTAATATTAATTTAAATAAGCCTATTAAAACACGCTATAATGATGCCTACACATATACACACACACACACGAACACGTCCGGTTCTATTCGAGTGTAACT
The DNA here is from genome assembly GCA_032883995.1 of Coronaproctus castanopsis. Lineage (NCBI taxonomy): Eukaryota > Metazoa > Arthropoda > Insecta > Hemiptera > Monophlebidae > Coronaproctus > Coronaproctus castanopsis. The sequence continues at coordinate 62,050,724 of CM065053.1, forward strand.
CGTATAATTTAAAAAAAAAAAAAAATAATAATATAATAAAATTTAATTTTCGCGAACACGCAGTTTTTCACGACGTTCATCATTTGATCGAGCAATATAGACGATATTTATTTATTTCACGAACGAGATGCCAATTCGGCTTAATCATTCGTGAAATACAATCATAAATTCAGATTAAATTATATTATTTCCAATACACTTTCTCAGAGCGCAATTAACATTGTTAACGAGGCGTACAATTAAATAAGTTTAGAACGCTTTCATCGTTAATAATTAATTCATCATCGAAGCTATAACCATTAAAATATATTTTAAATATAAAATGACAAAAGTATATCGGGAAAGTCTAATGCGCGAAATTTACAAATACTTGAAGATGTAATTTTAAAACGCTTCAGATATATACCGAAGCTATCGCGACGATTTAAGATGTGACTCATATAAAAATTTAACTCTAATAATTTCTCAAAAAGTGAGATGATAAAAAGAAGAAATATAAAATAAAAATTATGACAAATCCAAAAACGAATAAATACAAAAACAAAAAACATTGATAAATAATCGTTGAGAAAATAATTAAAATAATAATAATAATAATAATAATAATGACATAACAGTCAAAAACAAATTTCTCCTTTAATTATCCATATAAAACGCGAACTGTGGCTGTATTATTATTATTATTATTATTATTGTTTCAACTTATAACATTATAAATATTCGCTTAGACTTATTATAATCCATAACCGTTATATAAATAAACAGGTACAATTAATCACAGCACCCGCTTAGGACTGAGCAGTAGAAAATTTATCCCAGCTGAAAAATGTATTGAAGAATGTAAAATTTCATTTTAATTTTTCTTGCGTGTTTGACGATTAATTAGTTTATCATTTTCACTCGTCTTTTTTTTAACACCTATTTAGTTAATAGTTTTCTTCGTCTTCTTCTGTAATCAATTGGATCAGTTTTTAGTTCTTATGCTCCGGCGTAAATTTTCTCCAAACCCCATTCTAGTCTTATTACAATGAGGGATTATCGCCTTGGTTGCAACCGCTAACCGAGTCATTCCATTATTCATTAATACGCTAAACTAGTTATCATTTTAAAAACAAACTGTAATTAAATTAACTTATATAAATCTGATACGGATAAACTTTGTTTTCTACATTTAAATTCTAATTCATAATTATTCATGAGATTAAATAAAAATAATGTCCTATTTCCGTGCACGCACGCTGGATTAAAAGCCTGGGTTAACGCATTATTGTATATATATATATATATATATATATATATATATATATATATATATGTATATATATATATATATATATATATATAGGCCTTTTTGATTTTTGGTAGAAATAAGGATACTCATTTATATTACGACATGTATGGTAGAAAAATACTTAACCAATCTGTTGTGCGTTATTCGGGTGTATACACGGACAGGCATGTAAAATTTCTAGTTCATATAAATACTAGTATTAATCAAGTTTATCAGATGTTCGGCGCATTTTAATAAGAAATTTGGGGAAGATACATGGACGCTGTTATTCAAATTCAAATCAAATTTATTGCGCAGTTACGTTTAATCTTGTTAACAATTAGGTAAATGCCTGCAAAATGCGCAAAAAAAGTGAAAACGGGCTTACAGTGTATATAAAAAACACAAATTGGAAAATGACCAAACAGGCTCTTACACTAATTAAAAATGTACTCACGAAGTACATAACAAAAATACAAGGCACATACTCTATGTACTTAGATATATAAAACAAGGAAAAGAAAAAACATAAAAATAAAAAAGAGGAAAAAAATAAATATATAATAACGTTTGCCACACATATAAAATCCATACCCACGAAATATATACATACAAGTTCGTATATACCACATACATATACACACAACATCGATACTTAGTATAACATTTTCATGCCGACATACTGTGACCACTAATTTTTATTTGGGAAAATTTGGTAAGGTATGAAAAATGAATGATTAAAAATATTCTAACGTTTGCCTGAAATTCAATTAACAGAAATTCAATCAACAGTTTTTTTCTTCGCCGTTTATAATTTATAAGATCAATTCTAAGTTGCCTAGGCAGCACATTAAAAGTCACAACTCCGGTGTAAGCAGGTTGTTAATGAATCTGTGTTTTCTGACGCCCCCTCCCACAAGATCTAGTAACACCTTCATTAAGTTATATATATAAAATTTAGTCCCATTTTTTTAAAAACAAAATTAAGCAAATGCAATTTATACTTTTGACTATCGGTTACGTGGATATAATTTAAGTTTTATATATATATATATATTTTTTTTTTTTATTTGTATTACAATCTTAAGAAAAAAGTAAAAATCTTAAATAAGTAATAATTATAGATACATTATTTATACACGAAAATATAATAATGTAGAAGCATAGCCCAATGGTATGCTCTACTAAATAGGATATACAACTTTTATAAATTCAATAAATTATACTGTTTAAGCCGCTGCAGTATACGTTTTCTCGTATTCGGCAATTTCTGTGCTTTTATGTTTACATGAGCCACTAGTCGCCGTTCATGCGCAAATGCAAAATCGCGAATTGTTTCATCCACTTTCTTCAACTGCAGATCCCGATGTAAATCATTGTTACGCTGAAACCACCTCGCTCTTGTGATCATGCGTATAACTTTGTTCTGTGCTCTCTGGATGATTGCACGATTGGATGTTGTGGCACGTTCCCAAAGGCTCCAAATCATAGGTCCATATCGGTTTGATCAGAGATAGATAAATCAGACTTTATGATACAAACTTAAATTCGAATTATGTCCCAGTAGTCAATAACGTTGGCGGATTCTGGCGTTAATTTGGTCGTAGCCTTAATGTGGGGCTTCCAGGTTAACCTTTAGTCTAGATGCATACCTAGATATATAGCTGAAGCAGATATCTGTTTTCCATTAATGTAGACACCCTGATATATGTCTGTCGGACGCATTCCATAGGTAACATGAACTGATTTTGCCTCGTTTAACTTAATTTTCCAATTCTGCATCCACAAGACCGTCTTGTCGAGCGCATCTTGTAATATATAATTGGCTTCTACTTGTGTGTTAGCAACAGTAAGGATTGCGGTATCATTAGCGAACATGGCAAGCGTAGTACCTTCAATTTTTCGAACATCAGCAGTAAACATGAGGTAAAGCAAGGGACCGAGAACATTACCCTGAGGCATCCCGGTTTGTATCTCATAGAAGCTGGATTTTTCCTCCTCGTGGGCAACGCGGAACTTCCTACGTGATAGATACGATCGTAGCAGTCGGATATAATTAGCTGGGACAACAGTCCATGCCATACCCGATCGAATTCCTGAGCTACATCTAAAAATACTACTGAACAGTATTTTGTTCCCTCTGAGGCGTTACTAATTACTGACCACACACGATGTACCTGTTGTGTAGTAGAATGTTCGTGTCGGAAGTCAATCATTTGTAACTTGACTTCTATGAACTGCTGAAGTCTCTTCAGTAATAATTTTTCAAATCATTTTGAAATTGAAGCCAGTAAAGAAATAGGCCTGTTTGACTCCACTTCATCGTCCGGTTTGTTAGGTTTCTTTAACGTAATTATTTGCGCGCTCTTGAAGTCTTCTGGTATATGCTCAAGACGAAGGCAAGCGTTAAAAAATAGGCTAAAAGAACTATTCCTTTCCTTTACGGGACAGTTCGCATAGCACTCTAGGAGAAATTCCATCAATATCAGAGGAATTTTTGGGATTTATGTTTGTATCAATTTGCACTACTACTTCATAAAGCGAACGTAACTGAATCTGTTTCTCAGGTAGCAATGATATTTGAGGTGCAATATTACTCTGAATATTATGTAACATAAATGTTTCTGATAGGTACCCAGCAAATAGCTCAGCTTTCTCATCTTTTCTTATCCAGTTCCCAGACGTATACTTAAGAGGAGAAATACGTTTAACTGGTCTCTGGAGTCGATAAGTTGCTTTCCACAAAGAATAATCTTTGTCGGCTTCTACACTGAGATTTTCCAAGTAATCTTCCATCGATTTTTGCACGATGTTTTTGATGATTCTATTTAGCTTATTGCTAAGCCGACTGAATACATTTTTATCAGCAGGATTATGAGAGTCGTGCCAAATTCGCCTCGCAATACGTCTTTCTTTTAAAAGTTGCCTTGCAGCAGGATAACATATTCTTTGGCGTGTACAATTTTTAAGCATTCACAGCTGCTCCTCGTACAGCTTCAAGGAACTGTTGGCATTGAGTTTCCAAATCCAAGGATATTTTAAGTTTTACTTTAAATTTAATCTTTCTATCATGATTTTTACGGAATCAGTCCTAATTTGTACGCTTATTTGTTAATGCAGATTTTGGCTGCTTTTTAATCACAGTATCGCTCAAGGTGAGCCACACTGGAATATGATCTGAAGATAAATCAGTATGATCAGTTACTTCTAAAAATAGTTTGATGCGATGCCTTTACAAATATAAAAATCAAGCAAATCAGGAATACACTCAGGATTAGACGGCCACTAAGCCTGACTTACACCGGACAGACTAAAACAGTCTGTAGCATTAATTGCCATCAACAGGTTTCGGCCACGTGTGAAATTTTCTCTTGATCTCCAGAATATATGTTTCGCGTTATAATATCCGCCTAAGATAAATCGATCTCAAAACTACTGAAATAACTTAATACAATCTTCTGTCGCAAATTTTTAGACCGGGTTTACTTGGCAGAAAGTAGGCGGCAGCCAAACTAATTTCACAGCTATTACGAAACACAGTGACAATAGTCACCTGCGTATCATTCTGTTGAATTGAGGCACCTTGATAGTGTTTGAGATATTATTTCGAATAATAGTTCCTGAACCGCGCCAACCACCGCCATCGTGATCAACGTATAATTATGTAACTTAACTTTGTCACCATATTTAAGATGTGTTTCCGATATCAGTGCAATATTGATATTATTTTAATTGAGATAAACTTCAAGTTCATTATTACGCCTGAGCAGCCCATTCCAGGTAATTATCCTAAGTGACGAAAAATTGAATTCTGCAAAATTCGAATAGGTTTTATATAACAGTCCGCCATTCCATCCCAATGTATTATTCCATATGATAGGACTGGTTGATATAATGCTAAAATATAAATGAAATAAATGTTCGGAAGAAAAATAATGCTTTAAATAATAAAATACATAGTTTAATTTCCTTAACTTTTTTGCAATGTACAATGAATGTGGTGTCCTCTCTAAGCCAACCTAGAATCCAATTTAATCACAAGATATTTCCTTTACCATTTCTATATGTTCATCACTTTTTAATTTTACCTCTAACCTTTCCCCAATATTTAAACCTTGATTTGTATAAATCATGTACTTAGTTTTACCCTCATTTAGAATTAACCTGTTATCTATATACTATCTCTACTAACCTATACTAATATATAAAATTCTACTGTCTGTGCGTGATTTACGAATATTTTCATTATAATCAATGCATTGGGCTATATTTATCACGCATAAACAGAAAATCTACTTTTTTAAATTTTTGCCTGTCTGTCCCGATTTAACTCAAAAACTATTAAGACAATAATGATGAAATTCGCACCGCTTGTAGTATGTTATTGAATTCTTTCTAAACTTTGTTTCACATTGATATAATAAACAGGACAGAAATTCGATAATTTATTTTTAATAATATCGCTTTCTCTTTCTTTTAACAGCTTTATATATTAACAAGTATAGTATACGTACGTACATATATAATATATATATATATGTCCCTCCGTTTTAATAATATATAAACTGTAGTTCCTGCCTGTGATTTGTGAATATTTTCATTGTAATCACTGCATTGGGACTTTAAATTATTGTAATTCCTGTCCTATTTATGATAGCAATGCGAAACAAAGATTAAAAAAATAATTACACAGACGATGCCGTGGGTAGCTTCTAGTTAGTTTATAATAACCTAATTTTTTGTCCTCTATTAGAATATAGTTGTGTAATGTGAGATCCACGTTACATTAAGCATATCAAAACAATTGAAGGAATTTAGTGTAAATTTTCGTTAACGGATTTACCCTAAATATATGAATTACGATATATTGCCAGAATTAATGTGTGCTATTATAAAATATAACGAGATTAAGTCTATAGTTGTCTAGCCATCGAGCAATACATCGTGAATAATGCTAAATTATCTTTGTGGACGTATCAAATGTCATATTTCCATTGGAAAATCGATCAAAATAATCGAGTACGTATACACTTAAGTGTAAACTATCCACTTTCGTTAACTTTTCGATTGTTTAATTCACTTTTTAAAGTACAGTCCGAACATTGATATTCACTTTGACAATGAGCATGCATTTAATAAATTCCTTCCTAAACACCATACTGTCCCTTCAAGTGGTTTTTCGTTTTTTATTCTTTGAATTTAATTATTAATTTTACTTATATTTACTGTTAATGCTCACTTGCAGTGTATTGGTTCATTTATATGTGTTATATAAGTCTGTCTCTAATGAAGCCACGTGTACGGCTGAATATAATTTTGAATATTAAACCGTGCTGATTCATTTTTACCCTTAATATATTATTTTGTTTATTTTATTTTATATTTTTGTAGGTATAATTGCTTTTAATAATCATTAGTTGTCTTTAAGTATAGGCGTGTAATGAAACCTGTACTTTTTCAGAAATACGTATATAATGTAATGTTTGCGTCTCTATGTAATGTAAATGTGTGTGTGTGCGGTGTGTTATATGTTGTGTTTCGTTTTAATTTTTTTGTTTACTTTTATTTTGTTTATACCGTTATTTATCGTTGTTACATCATGTAATAAGAGCCTACTCTGTAATTAGCTATTATTTGATCTCCTTTAACTGACTAACTAATTATATATATATATATATATATATATATATATATATATATATATATATATATATATATATGTATGTATAAACGAAACTCTGATAGGGAGTAGATAACAATATATATGTACTATATATATATATATATATATATATATATATATATATATATATATATATATATATATATATATATATGTGGTGTGTAGGAGAAAAAACAAATTTAAATAGTAATCAAATTCTTAAATACTTGTTTACTTTAGTAAGCTATAAAATGCTTACAATTTGCTTACACATTTCATAAAAATAATAATAATTATTTTATTACAATTATTTTTATTATCATAACATTAACTGCGTGTTACATATTTATTATGTTGAATTATTGAAGTTATATTAAGTAATTAATCTTGATTTTAAATTACATACTTCCCAGACGGGATAGACAACAAATAACTATCATTTTGATTATATATAGACAGTATTCCTAAAAACGGAGAAACGAATTTAAGAAAATATTCAAAGACTTTATTCAATTTTTGAACAATTTCCAGTTAGATTTATTCAATGAATGAGCTATGCAACTTTTATTTATAAATTTCTATTTAAATTTACTTTATTAATGAACCAGTTCGTCTTTGTTTAGAGATTTCTACTTTTTTTTTTGCCTAGCTTGCGCCGTTTGGCCAGTTTAATATCCAGTTAATGTATTTTAAATATCAATGCCGCTACGTTTGATAAAATTATATAAACTGACCGTAACAGAAGACCATTGGGTCGGAAACAATTCAGTACTCACAGGTAATGTACGGTATTTTTGTAAAATATTAGATAACATCTCATCTCTATGCTTTAGAAATTTCGGACAAACCCAAATTTGATGCCCAACACAGTCGTTAACAACGTGTCACATGTACTATCAGAAATTATGCATAATTTAGCAAGATGTGAGGGGTTAGAGATTATGCCCAGCACGTAGTCTAAATAAAGTTGATATATAATCCCTCGAAACATTCTGGTATAATTGAAACCGTGGTTTACTGGAAACCGTATGTACCAAAGCGACGTATTTTTCCGTTTATTGTGACTTTCGGCGGTGTAGTACTGTTGAAAATCTATTAATGCAGATTGTCTAAAGTCCAACTCCATTTAATATTCTCGTAACGGACACTTAATAAATTTACTCCACTAACGAACCACCGATAATTGATTCGTTTATTTCTTAAAAAGGAAAAATAAATAATTACATGGAATTTTATTTTAAATTACTTCAAAGCGATATATTCTTATTTATTTATTCATTTATTGTAACGATACCCACACAACGACTAAAAAGCCGATTATAGTGTAGGCTTATAATTAAAATGGTGCGATGAATAGTTTTAAAAATTACAAAAAAACGAACAAAAAAATGCAGAAAATGTGCTACATATGATTCACAAGTCTCGCACTCATTAAAACACGCATTATTTACACCACATTCACATAATCCTACTCCAAATTACGCATATTCCTCAACAGATTAATAAATACTACATAAACGTTTACTTATATACCGGATGTACATCGATCTTAAGGATAGAAGAATAATAAAAGTGTTATATAAAAACGCAAAAATTAATAACGAGCAAAAACTCGGAAATTGAAGCAAAAGTTCGAAAAGGATTAAGACAAGGTTGTAGCTTATCACCGCTGCTCGTTAATAAATATATATATATATATATATATATATATGTATATATATACATATATATATATATGTATATATATATATATGTATATATATATATGAAATGGAGGAATTGGAGTAATGAAGATTAAATCGTTTCGCAGATGATATAACGGTAATCGCAGAAAGTGAAAAAAACTTATCGGATGCACTGATGAAGCTAAACTTGATGTTAAAACATTATAACATGGCAATAAATAAGAAGAAAATAGTGGTTAAAACAATAAATATAAAATTAGCAAATGAAAAAATACACGTAAAAAAAGTACGAATACCTCGGTTCAATAATAACTGAAGATGGGAGAAGTGATCAAGAAATAAGATCAAGAATATCGCAGGCGAAAACAGAATTTATGAAAAAGGAATCATTGTCAACATCTAAAAATGTAAATACAGAAATACCGAAAAAGGTTAATAACGGTTTGATGTTTAGAGCGTGCTGTTATACGGTTCGGAAACTTGTGTTATAAACGAGTAACAATTAGAAGCGTCCGAAATGTGATGTTGGCGAAAAATGGCAAAAAGCTAAATGAACAGACAAAACAAAAAATATAGCTATTCTTAAGATCATCGACGAGAAACGCTGCTTAATGAAATATATAAGCGAAAGAAGATGCAGTTGGATAGGACATATTATAAGGAATAACAGATATTTAACAACAGTAATCGAAGGACAAGTAAATGGAAAAATATCGCGAGTAAGACCGAGGTGAAAATACATCACCTGAATAAATAATGGAAAATGCGAAACTAAATACGTCCTAGGAATTGAAAGAAAAGGCGAAAACGAGAAACTTGAAAGTAAAGTGCTCTTCATATTGAGCACCGATCGAAAGATTGAGAAATGAAGAAGGACTCGTGATTTCTAATCATAGTCTGATATTAAATTAACGGTGAATAACGATTTGCTTAGTGACTGAAGAAAAAATTTTGTTCCAAAAATGTATATTCTCTTCGCATTTTTTTTTTATTTTTATTTTTATTTTTATTATACTGACACAGTTCCTGTCACAAAAAATTGCAACCATGAGAAAGGATAGAATGAAGGAAAGGGAAGAGATAAGGAGATTAGAATGAATAAAAATGCGTATTAATCGGACAATTCCAACGAATCGCCTAATTTGCGCCTTCAAGAAGAAAACTATTCATTTAGCTGTTTTCCTGATAGCACTAACAATTCCCTGAGAAGAGCGCAGCCCACTCAGATAAATCGCGAAACCACTTCTTCCTTTATATCTATACTGTTCCATCGTTTACGTATGGGGAACGTTCGAGTACGCGTGAAATGTATCGTTCGATACAAAATAAGGCGCAAATGACGTTGAACGTAGAATCCAGTACTGCTGCTGCTGCTGTAATCGAGAAATATGATACCAGTTATGTCGATTGGTGTAAATTTTTAATCACTACCCTGAACGGTTTCTATAAAAGAAATCCTCTTAAGGTTTTAACGACACAACGATAACTGTTCCGATGATTAGGCCTAATACCAGATAAGGTATTTTTTAATTCCAATAACTGTAGGAAAAGTTTTCGAAGGTGTTATTTTTAATCATACACTAATCAGATTTCATCGATATCTTCTTTTCTCCGCTTACTGGTGACGTGAGTACGGTCACTGAAATTTGTCCCATTGCTTATACCGGTTTGTCCGGATGGTATTTCAACATTGTTGTTGTTGTTGTTGTTATCCTCATCATTATCATCGTTTGAATTCAAAAATATTTCTTCTTTAGTCTTTAATATGACGTTATTAGGAGTAAGTCTATTATCCATAACCTGCTTTACCGTTGCTATACGTTTAGGTGTATACCAATCATCGCTGTCACTGGTCATTGTAGTGGAATGTTGACGCTTAACTACGTATCGGTGGGGTTTTTTTTATTTATGCAGTCGGATTGGATTTTTATTCGCATTAGTGGTTAGTTATTCACCTTCATAACTTTATTCGTAATTTCAAATTAAACGAGCAAAATTAATTTATATAAATAGCAGAACCCGCCACTAATGGAAAGATTTCACCCGAGTTATCAGCGGTAAATTTTATATTGTTTTCCAATCGAGCGATAAGACCACGCGCGAGTGTTATCAGTCGACCAGAAAATATTCATATAGTCTAATTTTAACATTTCGCGCGTTAATTTCGTCTTCGGTATATTTAGCGCGATTCCAGAATAATCGTTCTGAATTAAGAGTGTATTTTTTGTACGTAGTTTGAGGTATATAATTCCACACGGGGGACATCCGTAGATTAATAGCGGTTCTATAAAAGATTTTTATATAATCAGTTTCTAATATTAAATTTAAATCTTTTATCGAATATAGCAGACAAACGTTCTCGATCTGTTTTATTTTTTATTAATACTATAATTAACGTGTCTTTCGAAACTTACACGTTTATCAAGTACGGCACTTGGCCTTTTTAACAATTTAAAAGAAAGGAATAACAAAAGCTGCACCAGTGTGTGTGCTTGATTTAGTAGAGCTGTCTGTGTAGATAGGTGTGAATAAAGCAGTTATTTATATGGGAAATAAAAATCGCGTTAGGCGAAGGAGTGAGACACGAAAGTTTTAAACGTTTTAAAATAACGTTTTATTGGTAAAAAGAAAAAGAAAATAACTCTACTATAACTGGAAAGATGATGCGGAGAGAAGCAAAGGATTGGACGGCGATTAAGAGTGAATCATCAGGTTTGGAAAATATTGAGAAAACAGGCCCGAATAATTAAGGATTGGAAGTTGAGCAAGAGTTTAATTTGACAGCCACATATGTAGGATGCAAAGGCCGGAACCACTTTTTCCGCTTCCATGGCTGATATCAAGTGCTCCTAAGGACAGGCGTATGTTAAAATCGGGAAGTTTTTATTTAAACTTTTTTAAATAATCACTTCAAAAGAAATTTCGTATAAACAGACTAGAATCTGATACGGACCATTTTCAGTAACCTAAAGTTGATCGAAGCAATTTTCCTTCACGTATGATTATTTTTACATTAAAGAACGACAGTAACAATAATTGTTATTATCATCGCAATTTTATTTTTTATCGACACGATGAATGGACGATATAATATAATAACAATTAGATCAGGTCATTTGTATTTTCACTATGAAAAACTTCGTCGTCAGTTAGATATGTTTAGTTTACAAGAGCGGAGAAATGTGGCTTCGTTTCTTGCACCGTTTGATCCAATGGTCCCACTCTATTAGAAAACATTCATATCGAAGTTCCTGTTTTTGGGCGTTCGTCCAACTTGTAAGCTGGCAGTACAGTTTGCAAAAAACTATACAGTATCCATGATACTCATTATTTATTACAACAACCTAGAGAAAAAATATCCCGAACTAGATTTCACAATCATTCTGGAGAATTCTTACAAATCGTTAAAATAACGTGAAGTTGGGCCACCCAGTCTCATCTAACTGATAATATTATGCGTTTACGTATGTCACAGTGTATCTGATCTCGCATATATATTTATTACGTTTTCCTATGTGAAAATAGGGAATTTTTTGCGCCTGTATTCCAATGTGAGCATATGTATGTAGATTTGTATGTGTAGGTATATATATATGTGTATGTGTGTGTGTTATTTTAAGTAAATAAGTATTAATAACTTCGTTGCGCACGTATGTGTACGGTATATTTACTGGGTTTTTTTTTTTTTTTATACTGCGCGGTAATTGGCGAAAGCTGTTGTTACTAGCATTTGTAAAATTTAAATTAATTAATTAATTAATTAATTTAAAAAATGTCGGATAATAATAATAACGAATGAACGATCGAACTAATGTTATTAATATTGCAACAGTCACATTTATAACGTTAATATCATGATTATGATATTATGATTATCGTTGATATATATATATATATATATATATATATATATATATATATATATATATATATATAAATCAGCATTATTAACCGAACAATGAACAATAATATATTTGCATATTTAAATATTTTCTGTTTACAAAAAGGTAAAGTTACCATTCAATAGAATTTTCTGTACCGAATATATCAACGATTCTTTCCAGACAAAATTAATATGAAATATAATCTTATAAAATATTATTTAAATTACGCCTTATTATAAGATTGCAGGAAAAATTTTTAATACAAAAAACCTGCTCATTAAAAATAACAGAGTGCGTACACTCTTACCGTATCAACAATATACTTAAAAATATCTTAGCTTATTTATTAATACTAGAACTAGAATTTATAGCTGGCTTACTATAGAAGGATGTGTTTTATACGCCTATGCTTATATCTTTTATACCTGTGTCGTAAAGCTTGGTAATCGTAATTCCCTATAGAATTTACCATTGGAATGTCGGAATATCTACAATCGGCAAAAAATTTTTTCGTTTTATCCGTAATCATTTCCTGTACGTAAGGGAATTTTAACGCATCATGGAGAGATTTTATTGAAGTAAATCGAGGTTTATTCAAAATTATTCGAAGGCAATGGTTTTGCACTCTTTGCACGTGGTTTATATTACTACTACTAGTATAAGACCACACTGGGCAGGCATAGAGTAGCTTTGGTAAAATTACCTTTTTGTATAATAAAAATTTGTTTTGCGTTGAAAGCGCAGATCTTTTATTAAATATAGGAAATAGACAACCCATTTTCCGTATTGTTCTACTTACACAATCATTAATATGTTTTGTAAATGTGAGTTTTCTGTCTATGATGACGCCTAAATGCTTCACATGTTCCTTCCAGTCAAGTTCAACGTTTTTTATTTTAACGAAATGATTTAATGAAGGCCTACGTCTGGTAAAAATTATTGACTCTGTTTTTTCATCGTTAACTTTTATTTTCCATTTATGGTAGAATTTAGACATGACATCAATTGCTTTAGTTAATCTATTACTTATAGTGTCTATTCTATAAGAAGATACCATTAGAGAGGTGTCATCAGCATAGAGATTTATATCTACTCCTGGGATTGTCGGTAAATCATTAATATATACAATAAAAAGGAATGGGCCTAAGATACTGCCTTGAGGCACCCCAGCTTTAACGTACCTTATGTCAGAGTTATGGTTTTTCAGTTTCACATAGAATTTTCTATTCATCAAATAAGATTTAATAGTAAAAACAAGATATGGAGGGAAATTATATTTAATTAATTTATATATGACATAAAAATTCATTCCATCCAGAAGTGCATAAATAATCCAGTTTAAGAAGTCTTATAAACAGAAAAAACAATTTTAATAATTAGCCATAAGTTAAACAAAAAGAAAAAACATAATAAAATAAATAGCAATCAATAATAAATAAAACCCTGCTATAGTTGAAAAATTGGGAAAAAGTTTAAAAAAAAAAATTCATGCCTATAAAATGATAAAAATATTTAATAAATGTAACATAAATTTTACAATAAGGAATATTAACACATAATTGAAATCGATTAGTAAAAGCAAATAGAAGATTGGGATATACTACAAAATTCGGAGTATGTAAATTAAATTGTAATCTAAGAAAAAACAGGCAGACAATTCTTTGATAATAAAGAACATGCGAATTCGTACATGAAAAATGATGAAAAATCATTATTTGGAAACATTGTAAAGAATTAAAACACGAAAGCAATAATATTAACCGAAATTATAAAATTTCACATACAAAAAAAAAAAATTAAAAAATGAAACCACTGGGAAAATTGGAAATAATAAACGAAAGAGATATAATTTATTAAACTTAATGACAAACTTTGATGAAGAATTCGTTTTAAGAAATATATTATAAATTTTATCACTTTTTATTTTTTGCCTCGGTGCTGTGAGCTCCATCATTAAAATAATCCCACATTTGGTTTTGTAGAGGGAGGTTTTTTTTAAAAATCCCGCACACTGATTTTGGTTCCTTAATAGATGAGAACATGGCAGATTTTTCTGTAGTCCATTTATTATAGTCGCAAAATTAAAATATTTGCTTTGATTTGGACTACGAGATCGTCGTCCGATATCATCATTGATATTCTACAGCTTAACAGCTTCGGAATTTACGCGCACTGTTGCAGACGCAATATCCTTAATAACTTGAAATGACACGGCGAGAACTCTGCGTATATCATCGTTGCGGGAATAGCGATACGCATAAAATATGTCCGCGAGGCTTTGTCTGTATCATGTTAATGTCCGGATTTGCTTGAGGCGTGTTGCAGGTCATATTGGCTTAATCATTTCGCAATCGTTTGTGGATGGCGCCGAACGATAATCCACGATCGACGACTAAATAAAGTTCTTTTTCGTCTTTATCTGCTCGATGTTTCTCGTACACGTTCCACGTCAATCGTTTGCCCAAGCGCGTACTAAAATATTTAACAGATCCGAGCTGCGTAATAATTATACACACGGTATAGTGCCACGTGAATCTTTATGTCGATCAACATAAACACAAACGTATCTCTAAAGTACATACTTCAGTTATAAAAACGTGTTGTTGTCGAATATATAAAAATGCATAATGAAACGAAGATATTAGTGAAGATTATTTCCTATTTTTTCTATCATTATTATCGAAATTGTAACAATTCGATCTTACGTGATAAAAAAATATTACGAATTAAATAATTTTTAATTTATAAACGACGTAAATGTATAAGTAGGAAAAACTTAATATCGATAAAAGAAATGTCGATGTATATTTACTTAGACCGAACAATAAAGTAAAGAAGGTGCAGCAAAGAGTTTATCTAGGTAATCTAGCTGTTCGGCGGGTTGAGTCGGCTGGATACCTTGGAATGCACTTGATAAGCTACTAAATCTGCACTAGAATGAAAGTTATAAATAGATTAAGACAAAAACTCGTCAATTCTGCATTTATCGCGTATACTGAATAGCTGACGTTAACTGTGGAGATGGCAAATAAAACAAATCGAAACGAGATTCAGATCGGACAAACCGTCGTCCTACGTGGAATATTAGGCGCATATTGACGTTCGTTGAAATCTTCGGATAAAGTTCTTCGTTAGTAGCGTCATCAAAGAGTTCATCAAGTAGTTCCAGAAAATAAGTTTTTCATCGTATCAATGCGGAAATAAACTTCGTAAGAAACGTTCAAAGCATAATAAACCACGTGATTCCTAATTCTTTAAATAATAACTACACGTAAAGAAACTTCAGTCGCTAGATTAATTATTCCACAACATTCGTTCTAATAAATTTCATACCGTCAGTCCGATAAAAGACGTACAAACTTAAAAAATTATCACGCAATGAATAAGAAGCATGAAATCAGTCGTTGTAAATAATACTAATAAAGAATTACCGATATGTTATAACGAAGAATTAAAGAAGAATTAAAATATTCGCCTAAAAATTATCAACCTACGATTCGGAAAACTTATGAATAAAGAAAAAATGCACCATTAATTATTGAAGGCGTTTAAATTTTTTTTTTTACTAAAGGAAATTGTCGCTGCAACCATTGTATCCTGTTGATGTGTTTGAAGTTCATGATATTTACCTATGTTCGAACGATCGTTGCGAACGTATGTTTTTGCAAATTTTCAAGGTTACCCAATATCAGCACTTACGAGTTGGGACATATTAAATAATTTGTTGTTATAAAGGTGCAGGCAACTAGTATACTTAATAAATAACAAGTGTGCGTAAGAGTTATGTAACTAGAAAAATAACCAGCATAGTAAAAAAACAAATACTTGTGATAGTTTCCTGCAATATGTAACTTTAAAAAAAAAAAACATATGATGGAATAAAGGATGGCAAACAAAGTTAGACCATCAATATAAAATAAGTTTGTGTAAATGAACACATAAATATAAAAATGCATATTATACAAAAAAAAATACACATACAATTTAAAGCAATTAAAATCTAAGATAATGAAAAAAATAAAGAGATTATACACATACGTCATAGTATAGGGGGATAATTACATTATCAAAAAGACTAAAACAAAATAACCCAGGGAGTGCAACTGCATAACAAAATAAACATAAACAGAAATATTCTTAGATACTAATTCAAAAAACAAAATTAAATATATATTAAGCACACACAAATGGGAAAGTATATCTATGTCATGAAAAAAAATATAAATAATTATAAAAACAGCTTTAAACAATATTATTAAGTATTCATATTGGTAATAAAGTGAATGGAGGACTATATGCAAAAGCTGTCGATTCACGGTTGAATTAATATTATAAAGCAAAAAAGGACAAAAAATTATTAAAAACTTTTACCCACCACTTTTAAACTTTTTTGGCATTGACAACTCCATGTACGACAGGAGACATGGTTCTGTTTGATGAATACAAGAGGCTGTCGTATTTTAAATTTATTTCTAAAATCATCAAATTAGGGAGACAATCGAACATTAAATGTCCGACATCATCAACAGTGCCAGAGGAGTCATCAATGGAAGTGGAAAAGGCACACGCTGGACCAGAAGCAAGGATCTGTTCGTTGTCTTCATTTCTTTCCGAGACCTTTTCGTTATTCTGCGTCAGGACTACACGTCTCCACTGAATTCGGTTTATTTATTTCCCACGCTGTTACGCTTCAGTTTTCACAACTGTAATTGAGCACACCGCGAGGACGTTTATACTAATTTTTTTATTTGTTAATATTGATTTCTTGTTATTAAATGATTCTGTTCGTTTTTTAATATTCGTTATACTTCTTAATTTTTTTATTTGTTAATATTGATTTCTTGTTATTAAATGATTCTGTTCGTTTTTTAATATTCGTTATACTTCTCTAATATCCTCTGTTATCACACTGCCGCTAGGTAACGTTGTTTCAATTGAATATTGCCTATCTTTATGTTTATAATGTTTTTATTTAATGTGTTTTTATTGATTTTCCATAATTTTTTTTTTTATTAAATTTATTTTCCATTTATTTAATTCTACCGATAAGTAAGCAATTAATACTCTTCCCTGATTCCGCCTAAATGAGCGTTTACGTGTATCTGTGTGTGTTCTCGTATTCCTATATGAGACGTTCGCGAATTAAATTAAAACTTCGTTCATTCGGAAATCAAAAATTCATTGCTTAAATAAAATTTTTCAACTAGTGAACCGAAACTTTTCACAATTTCGACGTAATTTTATTACTAAACAACGAGAAAACCAGTTTAATATAAAAAGACCACCGAAGCTTTTCGGCTATTAAGCTATTATCAGGCGGACGTGAAAACAAAAATAAAATATAAAAATGTATAATTTATAAAAATATAAAGGAAAAATAAAATCAAACGTGAGAAAATATTTCATTTAGATGTGCAATATTACAAAAACAAAAAAATAATAAAAAAAAAACGAAAAAGCGCTTTTTTATCGAATAATCCGATAGTGAGCTTTATGGTCTTTTTATAAAACATGTACAATTTTAAGTACTTTCCTGTTGTTTATATTTTTGAATATTATTTTTTTTATACATTTTTTTAAATAAATCGTCCCTTTTTAAATTAACGTGTTCTTGAGCGATGAATAAATAAAATTTAATACGTATAATTTTATTTACACTTTTATTTAGGAGAAAGTAAATGGTTCATTAATTGAAAACCGTAAAAAAATACAAGTATGAAATCAACCTTGAATTTTTTTGGCAATATTTCTGGTTTAATCGTCGAAAAAATAAATTTTCGCAGGTGACAAAATTCATGGTCGGCGTTCACTTTTTATTACTATTACAAATACGCGGTAATCATTTATGACCCTTCCAGATTTCTTGAAAATATTTTAAATTTTAAAATATTTCAAATTTCAAAATATTTCAATTACTTTAACTAACGTGTCATTAGGTACGTCTTATATTCTGAGAAAAACCAGCCATAATCATAGACTACGATGTCGTCAAATATATACAATTATACTATAATTATTTCGTATTAGCAGAATATTTAATACACGAAAAAACAAATATCTTACAGAAGATTCGCAATATGTTAAGTGGTTAGGATTGAAGAAAATTACGGAATGCAAATTAATGGAAAAGCAACCGCCATCGGCTACGAATAACATTCGTTGATATCGTGTTAAAAGAGCGAACTGAAGAAAAAGAAAAACCATACGACAGGATATCAGAGAAAGGCGATTGGTTGAATCAGCCTGCGGACTACTGAAATATTGATGATGATCAAACTATGATGTTATATCTTTTTTCTCTAATCATTTCCTCCCCATCACTCGTTGTCTTTCTCTTTTCCTATCCAACTTATCTAATAATCAGTGGCTCCATCGTGGGAAGTTAGAGAAATCGAATTTCCTTTCAAACCAACATATTTTTCTATATCAAAATTTTTTAGGTAAAATTCAAATCAACGTGATTAAAATAATTTTTTACATTATTATTATTATTATTATTATTATATAACATATACATGATAAGATTGTCCATTATAAAGTCTGACGAAGAACTTCAAGAAGCAGCGGAACAAACGTAACTACACTTGGAAGAATACAACGTCAAAATAAATGAAAAAAAAAAACGAAATTAATATGCGAAAAAACTCCAACGCCACAAAAAGGAAAACATATTATTAAATAAGAAAAAAAATCGGAAGAGTCGAAGAAGCGTCATATTTGGGCTGTACGGTACAAGAAGATGGGAAAACCGACAGAGAAATTAACCTATGCATTCTTACACGCATTATTCACCAGTAAAAACGTGAGCATAGAACTCAGGAAACGACTCGTAAAAGTCTATATATGGAGTACATTGTTATACGGGTGTGAATCCTGGATAGTAAATGAAGCTGATAAAAAAATATTGATGACGGCAGAGATGTGGCTGTGGAGAAAGATGCAAAGATGAATAAAGAGAAGAAGAAAAACGAAGAAGTGCTGAACATGATCGGGCGAAAGACGGGAATTAATATAAAAAGACGTAGATCGAAAATGATGGGAACACGATGATAAACTGAAATTGATTATTGAAGGAAAACCCAGCAAGAAGAGAAGAAAGACCAAGGAATAATTATATTAATCGGATAATTAAAGATATGGGATGTCGAACATACTCGGTATCTAAAAAGTATGTGGCTGAAAATAGAACGGAATGGAGAAAACGAACCGTTAGCTTCAATGATAAATGATGATATATATATATATATATATATATATATATATATATATATAAAATTTTCAATTTATTACCTTACATTAGAATTATATCGGTCCCATCATTTATCGATAGTTCTAACCTTATATTTAAACTTAACCCCCGTATCGTTACCTAGTATTTATCATAATAAATGGAAACGGTAACCATTAAGTTTCTTCCGGTCAAATCGCTTTCGTTAATAATTAAATACATTAAGGAAACCAAAAAGCGTATAAACACCGTCAATGCGTATGAGAGAATGAAAACCATAATTTCACTTAACTTATAGACTAATCTGTGATACGTATACGAGAACGAAGCACTTAATGTAAAACAGTTTAAAGTAAAACTAAAAGAACACTATAATGAATAAATATCTCGAAATATATGGGACAGTTACAACGGGATAGCGAAGCGATACGTTCCTAACATCGTAGAAAGAATAAATGAAGAATCTGCGACAAATTTTTCTTCAATATGCAATTCATATCCGGACACCAGATTTTTTTCGGAGTATACAGATTCGACCATTATTAAACGCATAGAACTGCGGACGTTTTAATTCTTCGGATGATATTTCGCTCATTATAAATTACTTCAAATGTTGCAGAATTAATGTCAAACCGGTGGTTTTTATAATGAGTTTTGGGGCATTATATTTCGTAAGAACAATTCGATTATTTAGCGTTTTTGATATTTACTATAGTATAGAAGCGTACCGACGGCCATAGCGCGTTGAGTACGGCGGATTTTCGTCTAATTGCCGAAGTTAAGCAACAGTGCTTGGATAGGTGACCGCGTGTTGTATGTTGTTGGTTATCTCCCAATTTGCCTGGCCCGCACGGGAGATTAGACTATTTTCTCCCTAATTTATTGATTAGGGGAGATCTACGTCCAGCAGTGGACCGATATAGGTTTAAAATATATATATATATATATATATAAGCGCATTTATTTTAGTTGATAATGTTGTAAAATGGGAATAGAGGAAACAGAAGAAAATTTAATTTAGACGGTGCGTATACGAATAGCAAAAATTATTTATATAAATAAATAATCCTTACCCCCCGAGGTAATTGGAGTAAGAAATCAATGGTCCACCGAAAGTAGCCCCACGAGTAAAACGTGAAAATATGAAGTATATCTATATGTAAATTTTCCTATATATATATATATATATATAAGCGCATTTATTTTAGTTGATAATGTTGTAAAATGGGAATAGAGGAAACAGAAGAAAATTTAATTTAGACGGTGCGTATACGAATAGCAAAAATTATTTATATAAATAAATAATCCTTACCCCCCGAGGTAATTGGAGTAAGAAATCAATGGTCCACCGAAAGTAGCCCCACGAGTAAAACGTGAAAATATGAAGTATATCTATATGTAAATTTTCCGTTGTTCTCCGCATTAATCGAAACTACGTAATCCTATGTTTCGTAAGAAAAATAAAATTATACTAATTTAAAACTAAAAATTAGAAAAAAAATAAAAAACCTATCTAGGTCTACATATGTAACTCATTCATCGTGTCTATACATATATCGATAACTACATTAAACAATCCATCTAGATCGATTTAAAGGACTATCATGTCCTTTTAATTAGTAGGGACTGTTTTGTTTTTTTCGACAGAATTAGTTAATCCGTTTTTTTCTTTTCAATTAAATTTCTCGCCGTCTGGTTGCCGAAAGTGAACGGTAAACGTCATACGTGAAAAAGGTTACACAAGAATGTTTATACCCGGATTCACGATTTTTCGTTGTGTTTTTACTATGTGGGTCTGTCTGCGTGTGTGTGCTGGTATCTTATCCAAATTATACGAACTTGCAGAGTACTTTTAACCTTGAAAATGTACTGGATGTTTAACTTTTAACGTGGACGCACGCGTAATTTTTTTTTGAATTCTCGTTTATGATGGAAAAAATACGCGCGTATATTTTAATTTATTTAAACTAAACCGTCTTAGGCGACGTTTAGTAAAGCTCACCACACACACACACACACACACACACACAAACGTAATCATCACAAATATTAATTTTATCGACCTTAATTGTTTACATTTAAAAAATTCCTCGAATGTTTTGCGCGTGGTCGACGTCTTTAATTGCGGTTTCTTTTTAAATTATGTAATATTTTTTTCCCATAACAGTCGTATGTAATGCTGGATCATTACCATATAACACATCATTTTCTAAGAATATTGGATTGTCCCATCATCATCATCGTTTCGTGTATATGTACATCATATATATATATATATATATATGAATTCTTATTCTCCCATGTGAACTCGATTAACGAGTATTTATTATAGCGGCTCCAAGGAAGAACACAGACGCTTTGCTCAAACGCTCCCATGACGACAATACAATCAAGGCATGCGCTCCAGTACTAAAGCAAGTCAAGACGACTAGCATACAGAGATTTTGGCTGGAAAAGTAGAATATTTAAAAGGTGCAGAATGTTAGGAAAAGGATAAAAAGAAACAGACACACACACACATATATATGACTTTTTATCCTTCTATTTCGATTAACGAGTATTCATTATTTATAGCGGCGCCTAAAAACTTTGCTCAAATGCGCCCACGACGACAATACAATCAAAGCATGTGCTCCAGTAGCAAAGCAAGCTAAGACGAGCTACCGATAGAGATTTTGGGTGGAAAAGTAGAATATTTTAAAAGGTGCAGGATGCTGGGAAGCTGATAAAAGGAAATAGACACACATACATGCACGTATGTATGTATAAAAATAGGTTTATACATAGGAAAGGAAAAATTCTATCATATGCATATATAAGTTAAAACTTGTAAATTGTAATAGGTATCAAAACGAATTGAAAAATATGTATATAATTACTTAAATCTCGCGAGGTCGGACTTATGTTGCGGTTCATTTCTCGAAAGTGCACTTTGATTCGATTATATCGTCAATTGATTGATTGCTGATTAATTTCTAATTTAATCGTTGACTACTGATTATTGATTTATTGATTAATTACTCGTTCGACTGATTACGTTAATCGTTATTATATAATTTTTAATTTGATTCATTACTAATAGTACTTGGGTGACTGAGCTTTGCTCGGTTTTTTTTATACCAATTACACGCTATTAGAAATCGTCGTCACAATTTCTAGAGTTATAACTAAAAATTTTTTTTACCCGAATAATTATAATTCCAGTATGCGTGATTATCAACTATTTTTTTATCTGAACGAGCTGAAATTAAGAGATTAAAAAAACTGAAATTTTCAAAACTTTACATGACTTGTATTGCTGGTCGGCCGGTCGACACCCAAAATTTCAAAATTCGTGATTTCCATATTTCTGATCGCATGATAAATTACACACAAGTACATGTACAAGATTTCATCGAAACCGTCAGACCGTTTCCGAGATGGCCGAATAATACGAATTATAGAGTATTGTGAAGGGGAGCAGTACACTGATTAAGCCTAAACTGGCAGTGCAGTGTATTACACCCCTATAAATGGTAACAAGCTATAAAACATTAATTTCAATAATAAGGTATTAATCAAAACAAGAAAAACACATATATATATATATATATATATATATATATTATATATATATATCGTATTACTTCGAATTTAAGACGCACTTTTTTTTCACAATTCAAGGTCTAAAATCAAGGGTGCGTCTTAAATTCGAGGTACTTTCTAAATTGACCACATGTATAAGAGTAAAACTACCTAATACGTACTAAAATCTCCTATTATACGTGGAATAGTGGTAGTAGTCCTATTGTATTTTCTACATTAATACTATCGATATATTACACTAGCTGTAGGAGTTGATTAATGATGTTTATAAAAGTGACTTGTAAACCTATTCCCATTTCCGGTCACAGTCGTTGCTCGTCAGTGTCGCTCTCCCAAACATTGTAGTTACTAACACATCGTTGTTTTGTTAATACGGTACTTTTTCTTTTTATTGTGGAAAAGCGTTTTACATACGAAGCGGAATTTAAGGGTAAAGTTATTTTATGCGCAGAAAATATCGGAAATCGTGCCGACGGTAAACAGTTCTCGATTAACGAAGTGAATGTTCGCCGTTGGCGTGAAATGAAAAATAAGTTATTCGCGTGTAAACGAACAAAAAAATCATTTTCGGGACCAAAACATGGAAGATATCCGGAAATCGATGCTCTGCCGTTTTAACTTATTTTAAAGAACTTCGCACGAAAGGTCTTCCAGTAACGCGAGAAACATTTAAAAGCCAGAGAAATTGCCAGCGATAAAACTCTTCAATTTAAAGCTAGTCGTGGATGGTGTGAAAAATTCATGAAAAGACAATGTCTATCATTACGTCGTAGAACCACAATTTGCCAGAAACTACCATCTGATTATGAGGATAAATTGGTGCAATATCAACGTCATGTAATACAACTAAGGTTAAAGAAACAATACCATCTTAGTCAAAGGTAATGCTGATGAAACTGCTGTTTTCTTTGACATGCCAAGAAATTACACGGGTAACAGTGAAAACAACCGGCTACGAAAAATTAAGAGTAACTGTTATGCTCAGTGCTACTGCGGATGGCAATAAGTTACCGCCGTATGTAATGCTGAACAGAAAAACTGTGCCAAAGGAAATCTTCTCGGATGGGGTTATTGTTCGAGCCCAACAAAATGCCTGGATGACAAGTAAACTTATGCAAGATTGGTTGGAGTGCGTATGGGAGCGAAGACCGACTTCTCAAACGAAACAGCATGTTAGTGATGGATGCGTTTCGCGGTCATTTATCTGACGACATTAAAACCAGATTGGCAAATGGAAAATGCGATTTAGTAGTCATTCCTGGAGGTATGACAAGTCAGTTACGACCTCTTGATGTCGGTGTTAATAAAGCCTTTAAAGATCGTATTCGTGCGCAATACAATCAATGGTTGACTGAAAATAATCATCCTCTCACACCAACTGGAAAAATCAAACGAGCCTCAGCAGGTACGATTGTAGGATGGATTTCAAAAGCTTGGAAAGATTTACCGCCCTGTATAATCATCAAATACTTTTTGAAGTGCTGTATATCGAATGCATTGGATGGCTCTGAAGATGATTGTGCATGGAATCATAGTGACGAAGATGACGCAAACGATTCTACTTCAACGTCCGGCAATGACGACGATTCAACAAACGACGATAGCAATTAAAAACATAATTAGAAAAAGCAATAAATAGGTAATTTAGTCATAAAAATTACTGTTTTTTCCTGTTTGTTTTTTTTATTATTGCAAATGAAATTGCGCTAAGTAAGCCTATGTACCTATAAGTTTATAATATTTCGTATTATGTTGAAGAAGTATACGGGTATTGACTATTAGTATCTTAATTATTTCTATTTCTTCCAAAACTTCCTTTCCTAAAACCTTGTAATTTTAACGAATATATAATAGAAAAGAAGTAAAATCAGCAACCTCCGATATGCAGAAATACGAAAAAAGAACTAAAACACATTATATCAGAACTCAAAAGTGTTTGGCGAAAAGCGTGGGTCATGTAATAAATGCGGAAAAAACAAAAGTTACAGCTATAAATAAATTCCAATCCAAAGATGATATCATCGACGGCTATAAAGTAGTAGACAAATATAATTATTAGGATTCCCTCGTCGTAAATAACAGGGGGGTGGTGCAGGAACGTCTGGCAATGACAAGATACGCGACAAAGAAATTAACCGAGATTTAGAAAAGCCCCGAACTTACTAAAGAATTAAGGTAAAGTTGATCCGACAACTTAATGTTTCCAATATCGATATACGGTCCGTAAACCTCGAGTATAAAACGCACACGAGTTGACACTTGTGAAATGTAGGTTCATAGGAAGGCGCTTATTAGCATACTTCAGACAGCGTACCGAACAAATGCGTCGATATTGGATGATCTGAAAGTAGAAATCCGAACTTTTTGGATACATAACAAGGAAACTAGATTTAATCGTACATGCTGTCCTAAAGGAAATGCCAGGAAGAGATAGAAACCGAGAAAGGTGTTCGTCTATATGGACACATATGTAATAAAATGGAAAAATGAACTCACTGATCGCAGCTACGAAAAAGGCAGCACTTCGAGAAGACTGAAGGAAAGTTGTGGTCTATATGATTTCATGTTGATTGTTACCAAATACCCTGTATAACGGAAATATAATAGCATCTATATATTATATAGCTTAATAACAAGATTACATTAATACACTTACTAAGGTAAGTATAAGTGAATATTTGTGTGGTTGCAGGTTTAAGTTATAATAATAATAATCCAGCCACTGCTCTCACACCGTTCGCATAAGCGATATCATTCATTTTATCTTAACTTAAAGAATAAATATGCTCGATTTGGGTTTGTTCAATTATTTCCTCAACGATTCTTCAATTTTACGTTATGTATTTATTGTTTCTAATAATTAACGATTTGTATTTCTTATTTTCGTCGTTAATATCGAAATTAAAATTAAAATAAATTTGATTTTGTTTAGATTTGATTATTTATTATCGATTATGTCGGTAATCGTTATTAAATTTTCATAATAATTATTATCATCAAGATAATTATACGTATGACGATAACGATGTTACTTCGAACACCAAACCAATTATAAAACACGATAATGGTAACAATAATGATAATAATAATAGTTTAAATTCAAATTTATTTTAACTTTCTGTTTGATTCGAAGTAATTTACGTACATCAAATAAAACACCTATGCGCAATAATGCGCGAATGTCAAAATACAATCTTTTGTTCACTCGCGTTGCAAACACATAATATAAATTCATATACGTAGAAACACACAATGAAATGAACACATGCGATAAAACTGCTACATTATTATACCATAGCAATTTTAGAAGAAATATATAATTTCAGTTTAAGAAATATTACAATCGACTTTTGTTGGATTCCGGGTCATGTTGACATTCTTGGTAATGCTGTTTGTGATGAAGCCGCAAAATCAGCAGCCTCCATCGGCATTTTGTGTCCATGTATTCCATATACAGATCTCCGCGTTTCGGTGAAAGCCCAGTTGGAATCAGATTGGACTGTTTTCCATATCAATAAAGTCAGCAGTTTTTATTAAAGCGTTAAACCAGTTCCTTCCAAAGAAGCGTGGTATTTTCCCAAAAAGTTTAGTGGACCAATTTCTCGTCACATGATTACAACATTAACGCGGCTTCGTATAAATCATTGTTGCCTACCTGTTCATTTGCACAGAATTGGAATGGCCGAAACCAGCACCTGCTCTCACCCGGACGATACCGATATGATTCTGGATTCGAATCATTTGTTTTTCAAGTGTTCCTCCTACTCGGCAGAACAATCGCGTTTATTTTCTAAGCTTATATCTTTAGGCCATCGGCCTCCGTATATCTTAAGTTCATTACTTTCCTCAGATGATGCTTGTATATATTATTCTTTATTTCAATTTATTTTAGAATGTAAAGTTACTTTATAATGTTAATTTTTTTTTCTTGCTATGTTTTATGTTTTCCATGGACAGATTGGTTAATTCCAGAGTCCAATTTATAATAAATAATAATAATAATAATAATAATAATATACCAAAACGTCTCACAAGTTGATTCATAATATGATACATAGCGGACAATACATACGTATATTCTAGTATAATAAATAAATTATAATAGAGATTAATGCTCTCGTGAAATACGATAACCATGTATAAAATAAAAATAGAAAATGTTTGCGATATATGTTAAATAATGTAATACAGAAGCAAAACGCAATCGTAAAAGTTGAAGATAACAATAACAATAATAATAATAATAATATTAATAATAATAATAATAATAATAATATAAACTAATAATCAAGTTAGTTTTCTTTTGTACCCGATATTTCTTTTTTGCATAGGCTGAATATTATCGTCTAATATCTCGCCCAGTTGCAGGTTAAGGTCGTAATACAACTGTCATGCATGAATAAATTAGTCCAGCCGACCGTCATCAACGCCTATACATACCTCTATTTTTGCACTATTACCCGGTCAGACAGGAATCGCTAAAATCTGGTTTAGAGTCCCCTTTTTAGTCGTTTTGTTTTAATTTTTTCGCCAATAGCAACCCAGATCGATGCACTAACCTAATTTCTGCGACTGTTACATCTACCGCTCAGTACGAAAGTCCATTGTCACGACAGATTATAGAAATAGGCGTTATGGCCAACACGAATAAATCCGAGGGCAAGAAAAATAAAAGACCAAAACTCGTTTGTAGATACCCGTTCGAGTCGTATGTAAAATAAAAAAATATCCCTTTCACTAAAATAATTCGTTATCTCGAACATTAGACAGGCGTTTATTCCATGTCATTATTATGATTATTATAAAATAAACAACAAAAATGAGTTAAAGTAAATACATTTTTTTTTTTATAAAAAACAAATCACGTAGCTTTTCGGTTGTTAAGCCATTATCGGGTGAACATGAAAATAAACTATAAAAATGTATATACATAATTTATAAACATATAAAATGTAAAAATGCTAATTTAAATATACAGTTTACAAAAATTAGCAAAATTTTTAAAATAGTCCGATAGAAATAAAAAAAAAAAAAAAAATTGTTTATAAAATAATCTGACGTGTTATTTGTAACATTCACTATCCAGGTTTATTTTATAAATGCTTTTTTGCTTTTAATTTCGCTAATTTTTGTACATTGTATATTTAAATTAGTATTTTTTACATTTTATATTTTTATAAATTTTATATATTTATAAATTTTATATATTTATATATTTTTAAGTTCACCTGACAGTCGAAAAGGTTTGTAATTTTTTATTTTAAAAAGTTTATGGATTTAAACTAATTTTTTTGTTATTAATTTATATATATATATATATATATATATATATATATATATATATATATATATATATATCAATACGTTCCACACCTTTCAAATTATTTTCGTTATAGTTAAAATATCTCGGTTTTTACACATTTTTATTCGAATAAAGTCTACTGTCTAGAATTACAATCTGTACGCCACGTTCTCAGGTGTTTAACGTTATATATATATATATATATATATATATATATATATATATATATATATATATTCTTTATTGTCACACAAATTGAGTTTAGGTTATAAAGCCGTTCTAACTCATTGTACAAATTAAAATAAACTAAACGCTAACAAATGAGTTATAAAATAGACAAGTAAATAACTAAACTAAGACATATAAGGATAATACGCTGTACACGAATGTAAAAGTTACAAAATAATATTAGATTTATATATATATATATATATATATATATATAAGAGGCCAGTGCTATTGACACAGAATATGATTATTTAAGCATAGGATGTATGCAATAGAGTACAGAGGGAAGATACCTAACTGTAGTAATATCATGATTAAGGTTTCTCTGTGTGCACTATAAAGAACTTGCAAATAAAAAAGAAACAAATTATACATATATATATATATGGATTTTTCACCATAGATAACGCATCAGACTCCACTCAATAGGACAGTAGTTCCACGCCACTCAAGTAGATACGTAGAAGAATAAGATATACATAAGTCAAAAGTGGCATTTCTATAGACAATTTTTAACTAATTGTACGTTGTTTGTTGTTTGTCGTTTGAAAAATTGACGGATTCGTAGTTATATTTCACATGGTCGATGATAAAAATTTTCAAATATCTATTTCGTGATTTAACCGTTAACCACAGACGTATTAGCTTTAACACGTTGTCACAGACAATCGGTCATTTTAACCGGCGTGTTAAAGTGTTAATATATCTACCTAAATTTTTTTTAAAAAAGTCCTATTATACTAAAATAATTTCGTGACATTTGTGTACATTTAAAAAAAAAAAAAAAAAAAAAAAAACAATAAATTTGAAGTAAAATTAAATGAGTTGTGCTGAAAAAAAAAAAAAAAAAAAAGTATATTAAGAAAAACATTTTATGAAGTTTTAAACATAAGTTACGGAATATTAACCTCTATAAAGGGCGATTAAATATTATTTTTAATTTTTAATTATAACATGTTAATTTATGTTGATCGAACATAAAAAAATTTAAAAAATTAAAAAAATAATATTTGTGTAAAAACGTGCAATGTATTTCGAATGCATCTAGACCAAACAGACCTTAGGAAAAAAGTCTTATACATTCCATACATATAGGCGTCTTGCATATTAGACATAACGTTTTCCATTCATTTTTCGACGGTCATTTTCTGCAAGTCGTTCTGATTGGCATACTTGCTCCATTCTCAGTGCCATAACATTCGTCTATCTTTTTAGTGTGCGACTTATACATAATCGAACTTGTCGGACTAATACCCCTGCTATCTCGAATCTCCGTTTTATTTCGAGTGAGCCATTCCCAACAGTTTTATAAAAAATTATATCGAATTAGTTCGGTAGTATAGTATAATTTCGATACAAAATTTTATAAATTATGAAGAATTTATATGTACATACGCATATCCTTAAAGTTACCTTAGCAGTTAAATACAACCGAATGACTTTATATATAAAGAAATAATAAAGAAAATAACCAGTAAACTTAAAAATAGGAAAAATTAAAAAAAAATAAAACCTATTAGCTTATTAAATTTTTGTTTAACTCGTATATAAATAAAAAAAAATAAAATAAAAAAAATCGTAACGCAGGATCGTATAAATTAGAAATCGGTGACGGCCATGCTTATATTTTATATTTAGTGTAATGCCGAGATCGAGGCTATAATTCCCGATTACCTGAGTTAAGTTATCGACGTGATACGTTTATCATAAAATTTCTTTGATAATTTATAAATATGATCGTATTAGTTCGGTATTATCGCTGTATGATTGATGCATTACAAACGAACAGCGAAATAATATTATTATTACATCGACGCAGATAATCGTCATTTTTAACAACTCATAGACATGATACCAAACTCTGAACTGGTACATTGAAAAACCAAAAAAAAAAAACAAAAAAAATGAAATCATGTATTAACCCGTTTTCCGTAGTTTAAGGGTTAAGAAAATGAGGGATTATCAGTCACACGTGAAATTTCGACACAATATTATAAACATTTTATACGGTTTACTTATTATTATACAACGCTGGTTTTTAGACGACCGCATAATTTTAAAATTACTATATAGAGGGGGCATCGTGATTGAAAGGGTTAATATAAAATAGGAATACATTTTAAATTAAATAATTAACGATCGATAATATATCGAGAATTCGTTCGCTTTGTCTATTTTTCTCCAAACTTGTCTTATATATCTTCTTATTCTTTTGGTGTCCTATATCGTCGACGCGTTTAGCTGAGTGTTCTACTTCATATCGCTTACAACATTTATTCCCGTCCATTTATTTATGTTCACTACCCATCCGAACTTTTTCCTTTCTTTTATCTTGTAATACTGTTTGGTTATTCTTTTCCACAAATTATGCGGCCGGAACATAGAGTAATAGTTCTCTGTTAACTGTCGTATTTGTTACTTTTAACGTCTTGAAACCACATTTTCACTGCAATTCGTTTTTTTTTTTTCATTAGATACGTTCTTCATTATCGACCACGTCTCTGTACACTACTACCAGCCATATACGTAGCGATTAATAATAGTATAAGTAGAGGAAATACCGGTTGTAGATATATATTACCGAGTCTTTTAAATACGTCTTTGGCTATTCTAAGTCGGATTCTGATTAATCTGCCATTTATTACCAAACAGCAGTGGCGCATTCAAAACTTGTATCTGGGGTGATCCGCCCCCATAAAAAAAAAAACGTAATAAAAATGAGTAAAATATGCACAGCCGAATGGATAACAAAATTCAACAGGCAAAACACACTATAAACGATCACGAACAACGAACGAGCAACAGTAACAAAAAATTCGCTGGTGACGACCCGGGTCAGTACCGACATTTCTTTTCTTCGTGTTGCATAGTCAGCTGGATTTTCAATGTCATTAGCAGATAGAATGTAAGTAACATTTTCTAACAGTACTTTCTGCAATCTAGGCTGTTTTGCAGTTCAAGATGAGATTTTATTAATGATAACGTGAGCTCTTTCAAATATTCCCATCTATTATCATTTTAGCTGCGAAATTGTTTTTTAAAAGTTACGCGCCTTCTTGATATTTATATTTTTCTAAGCCCTCTGAGCGGCTTAAGCCCGGTAGCGCCCGTGGGTGCGCCACTGCCGAGCGGTAAGAATTTAAATTTCTCCAACTTTTCAACTATTTCTCCATTCATACATAGAACCATTCCCAGAGAATTTACGAGCGGGTAATTCTACCTCCACAAGCTTTGTCTCGGGTGTATTCATTTTAATTCCTAATTATCGCCCTATCTCGTTCAGTTCATTTATCATTCGCTGTAGGTCTTCCAAATTTCTCGTCAAAATGGCCGAATCATCTGCACACGTTACGTTCGAAATTTTTTCTCCCTTAATTTTAATTCCAAAAATTGTCACGCCTTTATCTGAAATATCTTTTCCAGAAGGAGCCAGAACAAAAATAATCATCGCAAATGTTGAATGCGTTTAACCTTGCCTACCGAAACTAATACATTTTAGCTATATAGTCCTGTCTAAAATTTGGCGGAATTTTTTCTGACCTTCGTTTATCTACATTTATTACTGTATTCGGAACACCTTCTTGTTCCTGCAAGATTGTGTTGGGAAGACAAGACGTTGCGATAAATTTAGAGATAAAAGAACATCGCCGTAACAAAAGCCAATAGATGACACATGCGGGCTAAAACGTATTAGTTAAAAAGAAACTAAAAGAAACTCGTGTGTGTATATATATATATATATATATATATATATATATATATATATATATATATATATATATATACACGACCGTATAATCAATGTCATTAGACGGTAATTGAAAATTGCATATTTACCACCATAGGACGATTGCATAATTCTGAAAATGACCTTCAGTCTCAACACGTGCAGTGCAAACTGAAATTATCGAGAAATTTAGAACCTTGCTCTAAGTTATTCCGACAAGAGGAAATTATTATTCTTATTCGATTGTCTACTATGCTCGATATTCCTACTCGTCTGTAAAATATCTACAATCATCTTCTGAACGCGTTAATGTATTTTCGAGTGCAGTAACTGTGGTAAATTTTCAATGAGGTAATTAATACATCCTCTACTGTAAAATATCTATTGCTCAATCCGAAAAAAAACTTCCTCTTTTTACAAAATTTACGACTTTTGTTCCTAACATCTCACCTTGATAATCCCCACCACCTTAAATTAAATTTTCGCACGTGTACGTAAAATTCGGTTCCGACGTTCATGTAACCAAGCGCCAGCCATCGGGTAAATCATAGAATTCATCAAATCATACATACATATATATATATATATACATAAATTTTACGTGTATACATATATATATATATATATATATATATATATATATATATATATATAATATAGTAGATTATTCAGAAATTCCCCATTCACATTAATGTTCCTTTGTTGCCGACCAAATACTTCTTCCAAAGCACAGATAATGGTGATAGCTGGTTCATTTTTCTTTACCCTTTTTCTGATATAAAAGTACTTCGTTGTTCTTTATGTGGGTATTCGCGCTTCTACGTTTGTGTATATGTCTGCTATTATCTTTCGATAAATGCCCGGAACCACCTGATTTAGTGATCTTAAGATAAATTTTGTATTTTACGGAATCAAACGGTTTAGAGTCTTCTACAAACGATTTTATTTGTACCAAATAAGTGATCCGCAGTAAAGAAACCTTTCCTAAAACCAACCTGCTCAATTGATAAGTATTCATTTATAATATTTTGCATTCTTTTCGCTATTATTTTTGCAACAAATTTTTGAAATTATATCGTTTAAACTTACTGGTATATAATTATCATATTTTTATTACATTTTTTTTTTTTTATAAAGTAGGACTATGTTGGTTTTTTCCATTCACGCGTGATTACTTTCAAAGTTATATTAAATAATATAGTCAAACTTTTCATTCGATTTAAACCGCCAAATTTTATTCGTTTATTTCGTATTTTTTCTCAAAACCGGGAGTTATATTTAACTTCGAGAACACATCCCTTACTTCAGATTCCAATATACAGGGTTCCTGTTATATTTCCAAATCCTCTAACTTAAGCAAGTCGAAATTCTCTTCATTATATAATTTAGCATAATAATATTTTATCACCTCGTTCATCAACAAGGAAATTCGCCCATTTATTTGTTAAACTTCAATTTTTCTTTATTGATTCTAGTATCGATTGAAGATGATTTTTTTCCTTCGCTTCGTTCAATATTCTTAGATTACTTCTCGGCAACTTAAAACACTTACCTCTACTTTTCATTAATTGTTCTAATTTTCTGTTTTATTAAAGCTTCTCCCTTTTATTTATTAATTGTTTTATCTCTTCAGGTATCCTCGAGGACATCTCCTCCTTTATTTATATTTCGTGACCTTCCTGTTATGCCCCCCCCCCGGTCCCACTATATAATACTTTCGCGCTAACTATATTTCGAATAATTCCTTAGTAATTTACTTGATTCTAACTCGTAACTTTCCGAATTATCCTTATTTATATTTTTAACCTTCTCCTTTCTCGTCATCGGAAAACGCCAGTTCGTCAGAATAATTTTACACCACTATTGGTTTATGATCCGAATAAAATCCAGAATTTTGCATTACATTAAAATCTATTATTTTGTTCTTTAGTTGTTAATAATCAATTTGGTTTTTATCATCTTGGTTAGATGAAATCCACGTCAATCTTCTTCCGATTCTCTTGTTGAACAAAGTATTTACTATTTTTAATTTGTGTTCTGAAAAGAAATTAACCAGTTTCCATCATCTTTCATTTCTTATATACCATAATGATCCTAATATCTCGAGCTTCTTTGACCAACCTAACTATTTAAATCTCCCATAATTATCGTACGATGTTTCGGATTAATTCTAGAGATATGTAATAAAACTAATCGAATTCTTTTTCTTCTGATGTGTTAGGAGCACAAAGATTTGTATTACGAGATTGACTTTTATTTCCCTTAAACTCTATTAAATTAGAATCTGTCGGATTAGTACTATTTACTAGTGATAAGTTCGTTCCGAGCAGTTTTAAACTGACACGGAATTTGTAGAATGCGAAATGTAGTGATTTTCATTAAAATAAAGAAAAAGTTTTTTCTTTAAATCACAAAGCTTTTCGACTGTTAGGCCATTATCGAGTGAATATTTAAAAAGATAAAAAAGATAAAATGAAAAAATATTAATTCAAGATTACAATTTACAAAAGAATCGGCAAACTGAAGATTAATAAATCTCTGTCAGATTGTTTTATTAATATTGTTCTTCAGTTTGCCGCCTTTTTGTGAATTTCGATATTAAATTATTTTATCATTTTAATCTTTTAAAATATTCACTTGGCCTTTTGTGATTTTTCATAAAGAAAAAACTTTTAGCGATTTTAACTTCTTTTTTGTTGTTTATTTCGACACAGAATTGCCAGTATGTTACCCAACGTTCAATAACAGACACGACATTATAATGAACGAAAAAATACTGCTAAAAGGGAAGATAATTCGATTAGAGGAAAGTTCGATTCTTGGTAAACTAGGTATTAGATGCAGACGCGCAAGGAAGTTTAGTTAGAGGTAATGCTGGTGGTGACCAATGGGTGATTCGAATGCATCTTAAAATAGGTTGGACAATAGGGAGTAGATCGCACATAGTGTCAATCGCAGCGCCGAATGGTAAACAGCGTTGAGCGAACGTTGAACTAATTTCCTTACCGGCGAATACGCGGGGAAATCTTCGATTTAATAATAGCGTGATAGATTCTCGACGGAGACGTTCAGCTCCGTACACATCGAATGATATTTATTCTTTTCATGCTATCTTCAACTAATTTACATGGTGTCGCCAATTTAGTTTTTCGTCGAAGATAAGACCAAGATATTTCATCTAGTTGACCGTTTGAAGATGCACATTGGCGATAGCAACGCTTAGATGACGTTGACATTTTCGGACTCGACAGAAGTTTCGTTTTTTATGATGAGAAAGGACATTCTTATTCGTCCGATATACGAGTTTATCTATTGTTTTCCTGGGCAGCCTTTCTCCGAGTGATATTTCACGGAACCATTATAGACAGATACATAGAACGCGTATTTGACTAATGGTGGTATTTCATTCAATGGCGTTCGTTATAAATTTAAAATCAATCAATTTTAAATAGATAAATTTACTTCTTACTAATTGTCATAATTGCGTTGTTTCAGATTTTTTTCAAACGATGATAAAATATTCTACACCAAATGACAGTATGTTCCGATTATGGATAGGTCAGAAGCCGTTTGTATTTATATATAAAGCGGAAGCTGTTCAGGTACGGTTTTTCGAAATTAAAAATTCCCCGTTTTAAAAAAAAAAAAAATGTTTACTATTATCATTACAATACGTACAGAATTTTTTTTACATGCGCATATTACTTGCGCTTGTTAAATATTTGTATCCTTAAATATTATATGTTTGAATATGATAAATTTAAATATTATAAACTTAAATATTATAACTTAAATGTTATCAAATATTACATACTTGCGCTTGTTAAATATTATACACTTACATTCAAACTTTAGAGATTAAAGCAAAAATTAATTAGAATATTTGTATTAAAATTTTCAAACAAAATGACGTACATGGAATCTACGAATCTTCATATGTTTACTTACATCCACACACTAATCGAATGAACAACATTCTAAAAAATGTAAATTATTGCTTACTGATTTTTCCTATTTATCTTTTTTTTTTTTTTTTGTCGGTGTGCTACTAACAATATTCTATCGATCTGAATTTAGCCCCCCTTTTAATCTACGTTATAAAATCTTGGCACAAAATTATACACTTTTATACAGGCGTTTATTATATAATATCGTTTCTTAGACGAGCTGTAGATAATTTTCAACGTTTTTATATAAATATATTTATAATTGAGATATTTCACATTAACTAGAAAATAAATAATTTTGTTAGCATTAAAATTTCGTACATGCACATCTTGACTGAAATTGTGTTAAGATAAAAACGAAAGAATATTTAAGATTAAACAATTAATTAATAAAGACGCTTTCTGTCGGCGAATTTTCTTTCCAAACAAACTTATTGCAACAGCGACTTCCGAATAAGCCGAAGAAATGTGAAAATTATTAAATAAGTTCGAAAATGATTCGTGCGAAACAGTGGACGACAATCGCCCGAAGGAAAAATCCATTGGATATGGGAATGAATTGGAGACGATTTATTTAAAACTGACGATTACTTCTAACAAAATTGGTGATAGAACAGCGTTCCACGATAAAAGAAATAAATTTTAAAAAAATAAAAAAGGTATATTTAAAAATAATAAAACGAAAATTCGAACTAGTCATCGGGGTAGCCTAATGGCTAGAACGCGGACTTCTACAAGATGTCATCGACGATGCGAGAATTGTCATCGGAAAATAAAAATATAAATAATTCTAATATTATTATGGCGTGGAAAACAAAATGGCGAACCGTCACGCGCAACACCATATGCGCGCTAATAGCAATATAGTACACTACAAAAAAAAAACACTGTTTCGACAACAAAGCGATTAGTGATTTAATTATTCTAATACTTATTAACTATTTCGATTAGTTTTACCTACTACTAATTGTTGGCTTAAACTACTTCAGAACGTTAATTATATCAATAAAAAACAAAAATTCTATCTTTAATATTATCTAAAAATCCACGTAAATAAAAATAATAATAATAAATCGAGAATCTATACGCGGCAGAATGTTTAACAACGGAGTCGTGTAAACGTTCAAAAGGAAAACAAGATTACTGCGATAGATATTAGACCCGATAAAAGACGAAGATAAATAGAAATTTTGGAGTAATAATATAGATAGAAGAATTGAAAAAACCAGAGATATCGTGTAAAGGTTCAAAAGGAAACAAGATTACTGCGATAGATATTAGACCCGAGAAAATATGAAGATAAATAGAAATTTTGGAGTAATAATATAGATAGAAGAATTGAAAAAATCAGAGATACTACGAGAAAAAGATGAATAACATTTTACGGTCACCTCGAACGAATGGATGATGTACGTTTACGGATAGCTTAAATGTCCAAATCCAAATTCTGGAACCACGCTATGGCCATGCTACTGCTCGAATATCCTCCCATCGTTCAGGATACGATCCTTTGTCTTCCTCGTTGGCAGTCGCAATAAGAATAAGATTTGTTTCAAAGAGTCGCATTACGAAAAGAATTTCCGATTACTAAAATTACTCAAGTTCCGTGGATTATATAAGCGAAGAAAGATAATGAACATCTCTGAGTAGGAAATAAAGGACAGAAATAAATTTAAGCAAAGTTCGTTCGGAAGAAAATGCAGACTGATGAAAGAAGACAA
The DNA here is from genome assembly GCA_032883995.1 of Coronaproctus castanopsis. Taxonomy (NCBI): domain Eukaryota; kingdom Metazoa; phylum Arthropoda; class Insecta; order Hemiptera; family Monophlebidae; genus Coronaproctus; species Coronaproctus castanopsis. The sequence continues at coordinate 62,088,963 of CM065053.1, forward strand.
AAAACGTTCCGAAGGAATCGAAAAGTATCGGGCAATGAAGAAAATTTGTGGGAATATATAATTTTAACGCGGTCCCGTAATTGGCTAAATTCCATAGAGAATAATTACGATAAATTAACGTTAAATTTTTAACAAAAGTTTGATTAATAATTTAAATAATACCGGGGTGTATTCTTGTCGTTTTTTTTCCAGCCGCTGCTAAGTTCCAGTTCGCACATTGATAAAAGTTTAGAATATAAATTACTGCACGAGTTATTGGGAAACGGATTAATTACCGCAACAGGTACTTGAATTTTTCTCTGCTAATAGAAATAAAGTATATTAAAATGCTATATTTAGAAAACGTGACAAAACCATCGAATACGTTTCCCGAACGAACCACAACTTTTTTCAAGTTTTTTCCAGTGTGTGTTATTATTTTTTTTTAAATATAATTTATAAAACATACCAGGTGCTTATTTTACTAATAACAGAAGAAATGGAAGATACGATCGAGAAATAGAGTCTAGAATAACACGGGCGAAAGCCTAGGAATCACCGTGTAAACTCTTCTAAAAACGCTAATATAATTAAGAGAAAAAAATGTAGTACGTCTTTCCAGCGTGTTACTGTACGAGACAGAACCTTGAACCCTCAATAAAGAAAAACAAAAACAAACGGGCACGTTCGAAATGTCGTTTGAAGAAAAAGAATATTATTACGTAATCGAATAGGACATGTAATAAGCAATAACGAATGTTTAACAGCGATAATTTTGCGTACAGTATTTTGTTCGTGCATTTTTAGCGACATAGATAACTTCGCTGGAGGAGTGATTTATACCAATTCTAGTCTTCTTCTACTTTCGAATTAGCCGACTATGGGGACCATGTAGTAAAATATCTTCATGATGGTTGTTTCTTCCTCTTCCTTTTACTGAAACATTTCTTCATTGTTTCGCACTTCCATCCGTTGGCGGTAGTTTCTTCTTCAATTTTTCTTCCAAACTGCAGAATGTGTATTAATTTCACTTCTAAACTGGCTCCTATTCGTAATATCATTCTCCGTAATATTAATTTTCTCGAGATCTTCCTTAACTTCCCTGAACAATGTGAAAAATTCGTTTTGTTAAGCGTTTTATCTCCATTCTTTTCAAGCGGCCGTAATAGCTTAATCTTATTTTTTACACGGTATCGATAATATCTTCAGTATGCTCGTATATTTGCTTATTACTCCTTTTATTTCTTAAGTGAAACTTCTGTTGGCGCGTTATATATGGACAATTAACCCACAAAACGGGCGAACGAAAATAACGGACAGATATATATATATATATATATATATATATATATATATATATATATATATATATATATATATATATATATATATATATATGATTAGTAGAGAAACCTTCAATGAACTCAAGAAAGGGATTAAAATAGGTGGTAAGCGTATACAGGAAATCAAGTTTTCCGATGATCAAGTGGTATTAGCAGGCAACGCCAAAATGCTACACAAAATGATTAATAAACTAAATTAGGTCATGTTAAAATATGGCATGAAAATCAATAAAAAAAAGACTATGGTAATTGGTAGGGACATCCGAAATATTCACGTAAAAATAGAAGATGAAGTAATCGAACAAGTGAGAACGTTCAAATACTTAGACTAAATAGTATCATCTAACATGGACTGCATGCAAGAGATAAACAGCCGTATCGCATTGGACAAACAAGCATTTATGGATAACTATTCGTTGTTAACACAGAAAACAATGTCATTGCTAATGCGGAAAAGGCTAGTGAAAACGCTGGCGTGGCCATTAGTTCTATACGGAGCAGAAACTTGGTCATGGAAGCAGAAAGACATAAATAAAGTACAGGCGTTCGAATTGTGGTGCTGGAGAAAGTTGCAGAAAATTAAATGGACTGACAAAGTCAGCAACAAATCGATATGGGAAAAGATTAAACAAAAGAACATACTGAAGAAGATTAAACAGATGAGGCTCAAATGGGCCGGTCATATATTACGGCAGAATCAAAATATCCCAAAAGAAGTAATGGAAGGGAAGATAATCGGGAAGAAGCCACGTGGGCGACAAAGAATAACCCCGGTGGATACCATTCTGGAAGATGCCATGAAACATATGCTGAGATGAAAAGAAAAGCAGCTGACCGGCTCAAATGGAGGTGATGCATGGAACGAACCAGCCTACGAGCTGATACACCAATAATTATGATTATTTATATATACATATATATATATATATATATATATATATATATATATATATATATATATATATATATATAATACAAAATGTCTATCAAACCACATTTTGTTGCGTTAGATGTGATAACGAAATAACGGACGGAATGTATATATGTTCTTCTTCTTCTACTATTCTCACTCGAGTCCGAGTATGAGTCTTTCTCTGTTATCCATACTAATGCTTATGTCACATGTGTGAAAGCAACCCGACGCGATGCATTGTTATGAAGGTACAAAGTTGACGTTTTACGGTCTGTTGTATTATATTGCTTCTAACAGTAGGGTTTCTACTTTTTTTTTACACTGTAGTAATATCTGTTAATTTTCGAACTATATTAGCCCACGATCTATGATTTTAGTTATTATTATCCCAATTGTCCTTTGTTGGCTTACTACCTAATCTTTTAAGGTCTCCTAAGAGTACATCTTTAATAGTCTGTTGATATACGATCAGTCCAAAGAATCTCTGATGGTATATGTCTAATTTTTTGGCTTACCTCTTCATTATTGGTCACGTTTCGCTCGCGTATAGATTTACCGGAATAATAATAGCTTTGTAGACCACTAATTTAGTACCAGCGGATATATTCTTGTTATTGATTACTCTTTGTCGCATCTTGTTATAAGATGCATTTGCCTGTTTTAGTCGCGAAGAAATTTCATTATCTAGTGATGCAGCTTTATTAACAGCATTATCTAGATACTAAAAAGCATCAACCGAACGAATTCTATTCCCATTTATTTCGATATCTGATACAACGTCGTCGCTGATTTGAATAATTTCAGTTTTATTAAAGTTAATGCTGAGTCCAAAATCTTTGCGTGTACGTTTCAGACACTTCATAGATTCTTGCAGTTCATTTACTTTGTCAGTTACCAAAATATAGTCATCTACCACACTGCAGACATGTTAACCTGAAGATTTTGGATCGTTTCTGTGAATTACTGTGAATTAAATTTCACGAATTTGTATAATCCACCATCAATTCGGTATTTTATTTCAACACTTATCTCAGCTGCATGTTGTATGAAGGCTATATGCACCATACTCATATAAAAGTTGAATGTGGTACCTTGTCAAAAGCCTTCTCTAGATCCAAAAAAGGTTATGTGGATGGGGTCTTTCTTTCCCGATGTTTCTCTCTAAGCAATCGCGCCATATGGATCGCATCCATTGTCCCTCGTCCATTCACAAATCCACATTGGTTTGTGGTGACTTGTGTCAAATTCCGTATTTGACAATCCAGTATGCGCTCAAATATTTTAAGGTTGTGGCAGAGTAGATGAATTGGGCGGTAATTGCTGCAGTTCATAATGTCTCCTTTTTGTTTCCATATAGGGATGGTTGTCCTCGTGGTCCAAATTTGAGGGATACGTCCTTCATCTATTATTCGGTTAAAAAGTGTCAACAGCATATCACAGCTCCCTTTTACCCAAGTAATTTCTAAATTTCGGCTGGAATATCGTCTGGACCCGTTGCTTTTCCATTCTTCATTTCCTTTAAAGCATGCAGCATCTCGTCTATCGTTATCTGCTTGATAGGTCCCTGAATAGGTAAACAATCTGATGTTTTAGGGTGTGGAAATTCCTCCCCACAAATCTGTTTTTAATGATCTGACCACCTTTTTAAAATTTCTTTTGGCGCTTTTATTATTTGATTGTCTATAGATTTTATCTGAAAGGTGAGACCAATATCTTTAGTCGCTCTATGTCTTGCTTTGGCAATTTTGTATATCAAGTTTACATTTTCCTTTGCTTCCAGCTGATCATATATATATTGGTAATGTGCTTCCTTCCCTTTTGCTACTGCTATTTTCGCTAGTGATTTAATGCGTTTATATTTTTCCATATTCTCAGTATTTTTCGTTTGCCACCACCTTTTGAAAGCCTGTTTTTTGTCCTTTATCACTTGCTGAACTTCATCTGTCCACCACCAAATTTGCTTATCAATAAACTTTTTCCCTGGCTTTGTCGTGTCCAGTGTTCTGGCTGCTGCGTCCAGTATTTCTTTTGCAATGATGTTCCAGATCTTTTCAACTGATATATCTGCTTTGTCATTTCCATTGTTTATATTTATGCCATTTAAAGCTGTTAGCAAGTGTCCTTTCTTCTGTGTTAATTTCCACCACTTAATCCTGGCTGGGGGTGCTAAAACCTAATACAGCTGAGCTTATCTGATTCTAGCATGATATCCATAATCAGCACTCTATGTTGCGTTGCGATATTTTCGGACGGTATTACTTTTGCATGTAATACTAGTTTAGAATCAGTTTTTCGTGCGAGCCAGTAATCTATCTGGCTCGAATGCTTCCCGCTCACATAGGTAAGGGTGTGAGTTTTTCTTTTTTTAAAAAAGGTATTTGTAATTATTAAATCGTGTTCTTCCGCACAAGTGAGGATTCTACGCCCATCCTCATTTCTGGTACCATATCCTTGGCCTCCGTGATACGGCTCGTATCCTTCTCTTGTTGCACCTACGTGCCCATTTAGATCTCCTCCAATTAATATGTGTTCCTTTGTGGGGCTATGTATAAACGTGCTCAGTTTTTAGTCTTTTCATCTTCCGAACTACCTGCGTGTGGTGCATAGCATGAAATGATTCTTATTGATGACTGTCCTGTATTAAATTTGATGGCTATAATTCTGTCTGTAAGTCTATTTACTTCCATAACGCTATCCCGCCATTTTTCACCGACTACGACTCCGACTTCATTTCGAACTGAAGTTGTGCCGTTGTAAAAAAGTTTATATCCATCTCCAATTGCTTACTCTTTGCGCCTTTCCATCTCGTTTCTTGGACACAAGCAATGTCGATTTTCCTTCTGGAAAGCATTTCCGCTAATTCGCGACTTCTGCCTGTCATCGTTCCAATGTTAACAGTGGCTAATCTCGTTTTTTGTTTTTGCTTTTGCTGCTGCTGTTGTTGATATTGATAATGTTGATGTTGATGATGATGATGGACTAGCTTCTTTGGCCCGTGTCATCCTTGCACAGGTAGCACTCGCATATTTTTCACGCCGTGAGCCGAGGACGGCGCGCGTCGCCTTAGGGGAACGGCCTAGCCATATTTGTATTTTCTGAAAAGTAACGTGTCATTTTAAAAAGATGCGACTATGTTTACCAGCCGATGTGTCGCATCACCTGCCGCTGGGATTTTCTGTCACGGTTTACTCCCTTAGCCTTTGGATCAATATACTATCCGCCAGGCAGCGGGTCGTTACTGAGGAGGTAACAGAGTAAGATTTTTACGGCGACCTTAACCCGCCGAGGGAGAGGCAGTTGTAGGATCCATGCAGACTTTTAGTAGACAGTTCCTCAAGCTGTCCATCTGCATCCTCGTGCCTCCTTGCCCTGTCACTACTGGAATCGTCTGCTAGAGACTTTCCACCAGTAGCCGCTCTTGGTTCGCGACTGCTTATTGGTTATTCGCAGCTGGCCAGTATATCTACTGGTCATTATTCCACTATCCACCACCGGTGTACGCGCTCCGTTCCGGTTAGAGCTCCAGATCCCAGAAGGTGCGTAGTACCCCCTGGGGGGAAACTCTTCCATATTTTCATTAACTGTAATAGCGCCATTTTTTCTATCTTTATTCTCCGTTTGATTTCCTCCCCAGTCTTAGTATCTTTGACAGTTATTCTCCTTCTTTTATTAATTAGGATGTAATCTATTTGATTTCGGTATCTATTATCAGGTGAAATCCATGTGTAGTACCTCAAGCTGCCCGTCTGCATCGTCGTGTGTCCTTGCCCTGTCATTACTGAAATCGTCTGCTAGAGACTTTCCATCAGTAGCCACTATTGGTTCGCGATTGCTTATTGGTTATTCGCAGCTAGCCAGTATATGTACTGGTCATTCCACTATCCAATACCTGTGGACGCGCTCCGTTTCAGTTAGAGCTCCGGATCCCAGAAGGTACGTAGGGGGAGATATTTTACCGATGTAATATTGTTAAGAATTCGTAAATGTGTCTTCTCCTGGAGAGTGTCGTGCCTAATAGGCGCGTGAGGACTCGGGTCATTTTACGTTATCCCAAAACCGTCAACTGCCTTGCTTCCGGTTAAAGCTTGCCGCGTGGATCCAGCCAAAATCGTCAACTGCCTTGCTTCCGGTTAAAGCTTGCCGCGTGGATCCAGCATTCATTTTCATTTGCTGTACTTTCATATTTATAAGCTTAAAACCTTGTAATGGATACATTTTGAAGGGATAGCAGCGCACTTAGGAACACAGTAGTTGGAGAGCAAACAACTTCTATACCGCCATATCCATTCTGAACATAAAAGTTTCCAGTAGCAAGGCAAGCCGGGACGACCGGTATGATCAGAACAGCGCGATTTATCGCAAGCTGTTTGAGGATAGAAGAAAGAGGAATTAAAAAAAAAAGTAGGAAGAATGAAAAATTAAGAAGAGGGTGAGGAAAGAACATAAAAGAAAGGAAACATAAACCGCTATTGCAGGATTTGTTTTCTGTCAGAGTTGTCTCCTTCAGTCTTTAGATAAACATTCTAACCGCAAGACAGCGGGGTTTTTACAGCGATCTTTACTCGCCGAGGGCGGGAAATTCATATGATTTTTGCAGACTTTTAGTGGACAGGTCCTCAAGCTGCCCATTTGCATCCCCATGCCTCCTTGCCCTGTCACTACTAGAATCGTCTGCCAGAGACTTTCTCCCAGTAGCCGCTCTTAATTCGCGACTGCTTATTGAATATTCGCAGGTGGCCAATGTATCTACTGGTCGTTCCGGTAGTAACTAGTACCCTCTGGGGGATATATATATTACACACACATATATATATATATACACCGTTCGCATTCGAATGTACCTCCACTACCAACACCCGTCTTTCAAAGCACGTTTTGTAGCATTAAGAGCGTTGGTTTGTACACATTGGTAGGCTTATTCTTTTATATATATATATACATCTTCTTTCGGGTTTTTTGAGTCCTAAGACTGGTCCGCTTTCACTATGTCTTTCTTCCACAGTTTACGATCTGCCGCCCTCCTCTTGAATTGTACATACGACTCTACTCCTGCCTCCTGTTTTATGGAGTCCATTAGCGTTAACCTTGGTCTTCATTTCGGTCTTTCCCCAGCTATTTTTCCTTCCATTGCATCTGTTAGCATTCCTCCATGTCTCAATATGTGTCCGATCCATTCCAACCATTCCAACCTCCTTTTTCTTATGCTTCGTAGGATATAATGTCGTTCTTGTACACGGTCAAAAATACTATGGCTTGATACTTTGTCGGTCCATGATACTTTCAGCAGCGACGCCACACCAAGTTTCAAATGCTTCTAAATATATATATATGTATGTGCGTGTGTGTTTATATATATATATATATATATATATAAACATGTGTAAAAAATTTTAAAAAACTCTGTAGCGAATTTAGTTAAAACATCTTCACGTTTCACTTCTTCCCTACGCCCCGAGGCACTAACGCACAATTTAAAAATATCAATACAAGTAAAGAGAGCTGTATACACAGAAGCAGAGGTTCAATAATGAAACCAACGCAAGGATTAAAATCATTATCTATATATTTACTTAAATATATTATGTCAAGAGGTGTCTGTTCTAAATGCATTTATCATATGGCCCGTTAATTATAAATAATTTTTGAAGGTATTCGATCAATTAAAGGTTGCATACACGCACAGAAAATCAATAAATTTTTAAGTTAAGCAGTACATTGAATTTACTTTATGAGCGCTATTTAGCTAGCCATATTAAAAAGCGGGATCTGTTAAATAGACCGAATCTAATGCTCTTTATTTTTTGCCGTGGAACAATATGTTGCACCGATAACTAGAATAACAAGATATCTTCATAAATTTAATCTATTTTCGCTCAGTTGGATATAAATTTCTAAGACTTTAAAATTGTTTCTCAGCGTCCGGTTCTGCACATACATATATATATATATATTTAGAAGCATTTGAAACTTGGTGTGGCGTCGCTGCTGAAAGTGTAGGAAAAATTTTAGATTGAGTTATTAGGCTTATATTATCGGCGTATCGAAAAAGTTTGCTAGTTATCGCTACAACATCAATAATAACATGTACGTTGAAAAATAGAGATGCAAAGATAAAGTTCTGTCATACGTTATACCGTCCGTCTGGTGTAATTTTCCAGAAACGTCAAACATTTTCTATCCAGTAGCATATTATTTACGTTATTTTTAGACGTGTGTAATAGTTTTAATAAGAGCCCTATGAAACAGTATAAAAAGGCATGAAATGTACGGGAAATTTTCGAAATAATCGATGCACGATATTTCCCATCTGATGCCAACCTACCTTCTTGGAAAAGCGTCAGCAACTGATACGTTTAAATATTTTACAGTTTCCGCTGTATTTTGAACATTTTAATCGAAATAATTTTCCCTTATACAATCGACATATCCGGAATTAATAAACCAGATGTTTCGTTAACCCCCGGTAAAAGTACCATCAATCAGTTTCTCCATTTTAACCTGATCCAGAGCTTTGCTTTACACGTCGCATATCTCGTGGGAATCTGTTCGTTTATAACTTTGTATATTTTTTAAAATATTTCCCTTCAGTAGTCTTGTAGCGAACCTGTTTGACGAGATCATTGAAGTAGTTTTTTTTATAGTCGCTCAGTCCATATCAACTTTTTAAAATTAATCTCTTATCGCTCTGCATATAAACTTTTTAACATTATTCTCTTATCCCTCCGCGTGTGACAGCTTTTTAAAATTAAACTCTTATCGCTGCTGTTTTGTTTAAATTCAATTCGTCTACCATCTCAATACATCTCTTCCTTTCCGTATTGAGCTTATTCAATATCTCATCTTGCATTTCCAATTACGACTTGATATACTTTGCAGTATATTTTAAAAGGTTATATCTTCCGTGTAAGCGGAAAATTCGCGGTTATGTTATTAGTTTACACCTTTTTTATTCTCTAAATATCTCTCATTAAGTTTCAATCAATCCTATGAACTAATACAATATACGATTTTGAAAGATAAGCTGTGCGAAGAACACCAACTAGGCCTACAGTCTTTCGTGATAAGTCCACGAGTACTTCTTTTACCACCATGGAATGTTTTTCAACATTTAACTAAAGGACGTGTAAGAATTTTAAATTATTAAATGAATGCCAGACGTCGCGAAAAAGCTGTTTTGACTTCCATTATTTAATTCGTTATCTTATAGTTTTTTCCTAGTCCTAGAATTCGTCGTTACCCATACATTATGGTTACGCACATGCGTCTTCCGGTGTTTTCCACTCGTCAAGTTACGACTGTTCAATTTTCGTAAGTTATCCGTTAAAATGAACGAAATTTAACTTAAATGACGTATTATATTTTCACATGATATCAATAAAAATATCAACAAAAATTTCGTAATAACTGCAAATTTTCATATTCTTCTTTCTCTCCTCAACCTTGCGGGGTTGGTAGGTTTGAATAATTTATAGCCATGTTAAATCCGTCTTCGCGAACACATTCGTGCTTTTATGTCGACATAACTTTCGCCATTTTTTATTTATTCCATATATCCAATTCTAGGTATTCCCTTTAATTAACGTTGTCATCCATTCTGAGTATCAAGTGCCCAACCATTTCATTTCTTCTTTTCCTTATTGTATTTCCGATTTCTCGTCGTTCATTTATCTCTTGTAGAACTTCATCATTGGTAGTCTTACTCGTCCAAGGTATTTTCAGCATTCTGCGCCAGCACCACATTTCGAACGCTTGGAGCTTATCGTTTTCTCTTTTCAAAATCGTACATGTTTCCGCTCCATATAGAACCACACTCTAAATAAAGATTTTCACGAAAAGTTTTCTAATATTTAATGATATATTCTTTGATACCAGGAACGGTTTTTTTATGAATGCGTTTTTCGCGATAGCTATTCTTCTTCTTACGTCTTTTACACTTCGACCGTCTGATGATATTATACTTCCTAAATAGGGGCACTCTGTTACTTGGCTAATATTCTGGTTGTTCAAGGTAATATTTAGCGTCTGATTTCCATTTTTACTACAAGCCATGACTTCAGTTTTTTTTGTGTTTATGTTCATTTTGCATTTGTCCTGTATAGCTTGACTTAATACGTTCAAAGATTCCTGCAGCCCTTCCTCGGTTTCCGCTATTACTGCTATGTCGTCAGCAAATCTTATTGTACTGTATATTTTACCGTTAATTTTTATTCCAGTATTACTTTTATTTTCTAAATAAATATCCGTTGCCCCTCAATGTAACTATTAAAAAGTAACGGTGAGAGATTGCAACCCTGGCGTACTCCTTTGCCTATCTTTGCTTTTTGGTCACCTATGACTATAGATTGATTTTTGTACATTTGTACATTTGAAAAAGCAACCGTCGATCCCTGAAGTCTATACCTTGCTCCTTCAATGAATTAAATAATATATTCCAATCCACATAGTCGAAAGCTTTCTCCAGCAAATTTTTATATTTCAACAGTTTAAAAAATTGTCTTTTCACCGTATAAAATCCGATTTCCATATATATATATATATAACGGTTTTGTTGTTTTTTGGATAACTCAAAAACTACTCGACCAAAAATTTGTGAATGCAATTTTATTTAAAAAAAGGAAAAAACGAGAGATTAGTTTTCAATAATTCGTGGAACACAATATTGTCTAGATGACCGCCATTTCCAGCAATACATTCATTCAGGTTTTACAAAATTCGCGAAGACTTTTCCGAGCATGGTTGCTGAATTTTTGAATTCCTTCAGAATCCGAGTTTACAGCTCCTTTAGATCTCGTTGACATATTTCGTAAATGCGACTCTTAAGGTATCGTCACAAAAAAAATCGCCTAACTTTAAATTCTTTTCTAAACTCACTTGGCACTGTCTTGATCGATTCACTTCGAAAGTATTGTTTCAACGGCGCTCCTTCTCGTTATAGGATGCCGTGATAACTGACAAAAACGAATCTTTCGTGTGCACACTAAACATGGAGCACGCGGTTTGCGTTGTAGTAATGTTACCAACTGTCGCTATTCAAAAAACAAATTCATCAGTCTTCTCTAGGTCACCTATATATATATATATATATATATATATATACAAATTTGATATAAACTAAAATATTTAATCATTATTCTATTTTAAAGCAAAATATACATCGTATATGGCTTGCGTATAAATCAGGAACGAGGTTTTCATGGACATTTTGATCGCCGGAAATTAATACATAAATAAATCTTGAATTTTTACAGATATACTCGTGTATATATATATATATATATATATATATATATATATATATATATATATATATATACATAAATGTTGAATAAATTGGGGAGTAGTGATTTTAAATATTACCTTATTTGTGCATGCTTGAAAATGACGTAATTGTCGAAAAGCTTCGCAATAAAAAACTTTTAGTGATTAAACGGTGTTATATTTTGTTTGGTTTATATATATATATATATATATATATATATATATATATATATACACATATATATACATACATATATATACATATATATACATACATATATATACATATATATATATATATACATATATATATATGTACATATTTCAGCTTCAGTTTATTGCACTTTAAACGAGATTCATTTCTTTCTCTTATCTGTTCATTTTACAATTTTTTATATATTCATATGTAAAGTGTCTTTGAACTTTTCATTTCATTTTAAAATATTAGAACTTAAAGGTCAACCGGTAATTCGATTATGGCAATGCTTTTCACGTCGGAAACATTTGCATAAGACGTTGCATTTGAATAGAACGTGAGCAAAATTTCAACAAAAAAACACGTATTTACAATGTAATCAGCTGTCGGACTGACATTGAAAACAGACATTGGCCCCTCGGATGCAGTCGTTAAAATTATACCAAGGTTAACGAAAACCTTGAACCGAAGTTATTCTTTAGCGCGATAGCTCGTATCTCGAATGAGAAATAACGATACGAATGCATCGCATATTTAAACGATACACAACTGCATAGACAACCGACTTATAAATAAAGATAGTAAAACAGCAAGAGTGCATTGTATGCCACAAGGTGAACACTATTTGCATAACCCTTCCCAATGTAAACGACCTTATATAGTCACAAGGATGCAGTTACCTGTCTTTATCATTTATTTTCATCATAATGTTATTATAATTTTTTCAGTAGCAATTCGTAGTTGGCGCAGCGAGTTGTACGCTGTAAAATATATTATAACCGCGTTCGATTCACGCGTGTTCAACTTTATTAATGACAATGAAAAAATCATCACGCATAAACGTAATAGTGATATTTATATTGAAATTTAATAAAAAAAAAAAAGAAAAAAAAAATACCAACTATTTATAACGTTTAAATAAACATCTTCGAAGGTTATTCAAGTTCAATCAAATAAAAATAATAATACTAATAATGAATCAATATAAATGGTATAAGGATTTTACTAACGATGGTAATGATAACAAAAATGATGATGAAGAATTAACCAAGTCGAATTCGACATTTTTCGTTTGCACATTACAATTATAATGTCCAAAGGAGATGCTGAATTTTACCGTAGATCAAATTACTGTATTGCGTACGACTTTCTTTTCTTATTTTTTAATAATTACCCCATTAATTAGTATTTATACCTTCATAATTGAAGACGTTAAATATTTTTTGCTTAATTCATTAATAAGATGATTTTTTTACTCTGAACAGATGCGAAAAAAGGATAAAAAATTGTAGACGTTTCATGTCATTATCCCGATTTCAAGTACTTATTCGATTTGCCATAAATAGAAAAACATCCTTACTAACATTATCAATATATATATATATTATATATATATATATATATATATATATATATATATATATATATATATATATATATATATATGTATGTATGTATGTATATATTTAATCATGGGCATAATCGACTAATTTTTTAAAAGTCGACTAATTAATCGGTTTTTTAAAGTCACATTTGTTTCACAGAATAACAGATATATTAAATGTTTTCCTCATACTAATTATAAATCATTAATTGTTTTCAATTAATTATAATAAAAGTTTAGTCTAAATAGCTGTTCATACTTTAAATATCATTTGTTTTCAATTTAATTATCCTAACTTGCAACGGGTTTTTTAAAACATAAAAATATATAAAATAATAGACGATGCACAAGATCTTTGGAATGTAGTAAGAAGTGTAAAACATTTGAAAAGTAATAATGAACAATGTAAACTTAATGAAAAATTATAAAAAATACAAAATAATAATTACGCGTGGTTGTGTGTGTTTCGATTGCTTCACGTGATTATCTTATCAATTAATCCGTCGCGTGGCGTTTTTAGATTATTCTTGCTTTCGTTATCTTTATAACTTTATCGTTTAATTAAACGCTTTCATTCCCCTATCAGTTCTAACTCGGCAACCTCAACAACTACCACATCTCGTCGGAAGGTAATATAAATAGCGTAACATCAGGAAATAAATCTACATCGTTATTATCAGATACGCAACAAATTAATCATTCCGTTTCTATCTCTGCTTCAGATAACGACAATTCTTCTGCCGCCAACCACCATTAAATCATACGCAGACAAAATTAAACAATATAAAATTATTCCACTCACAGATTTTCTGTACCATCCGGAAGATAAAGGTTTAATTTTTCCTTACGTAGAAGGAACCCTACTAAATTGCTACTTTCGAGCTCTATTACCGATGGTTGGTGATTCAAAAAATATCATTGCCGGCTCTCGCATCAGCTCAGAGTATTAATAACATTTCTCAAAACTTCCGATATTACAACTAGCTTCCTTAAAAATGGTGGAGCTATCCAGCTAAACAACCAAAAGATAAAAGTTCATAGATTATCTTCTCCGACAAAAAAATTACTCTGCCAAACTCGATCATACAGCATCATCTTGCGGAGATTATTGGTTTAAAATTAGCTTCACCAATTTCAATTCTACGTATTGACCTTTTTGAATTGAATTTGGTCACATCGTTAATTGGAGAAGACAGTTCTGTATTACTGATTTTGAACAAGAGAAAATACCCCCATACTTTAACATCTCTTTCAGAAACCATAACTATGGAATTTTCATCTCCACTGATGATTCTTTTTGCTTCATCTGCAAAGAAAAAACTACAAGGCGATAGATTGCCCCAACTTTAATACTCATCAAACCCCTATGCTTAATTCGGACATCTTCCTCTTTCATCTTATACACATATTTGTGCTCTGATGCAACGCCCCCTTCGAACAACCAATTAATAAACAGGAACGGTGACATGCAATTTCTTCTTAATCTCACAATGAAGGCTACTACTAACGTGGCAATTTGTACAGAACCACCTCCTATATCCAAGAAAACATCTTTCCCATGATTGCTACTGACTATTCCAGTGCGGATAATTCTTTCAAAGAACATTATATGCAATCAATGCACGAAGCAGCCCACTATCGGTAACATCTTCTGTTTCCAACGTTGAAAGCGCCAAAAAAAAAAAAAAAAAAAAAAAAGCAAAAGTTTCTACGGTCTCAATGAATTAGTCCCAATTATATTTCTGATAATAAGTGCCCTAACGCTTCTAAACCATCTGTCAAACAAATTCTTCAACCAATTGAACAAATTTTCACTTCAAATTTTCTTACTAAAGAGTATCCTTTGAATTTCTCCTATTTCAGCTTACTTTTAGACATGGTTAGTGGCCTAAATAACCCACTGGCTACAGTTTCTCACATCGAAGAACTACACTGCTTACCTCTATATACAAACGTATCAAGAAACTCATATAAAAAGTTCATAAAATCTGCATCTACAGTCCGACAACATTTTTCCAATGTGAACCAATACCAACCCATCTACATACAAATGAAGGTGTTCTGTTTTCAATCCGTTCCGATATTTACTTTGAAAAATTAAACATTACCTCACCAATCCTATATATGTCGCAGTAAGTGTTTTTTTACCTTACAGAATTACCTTGTGTAATATATACTCCGCTCCAGATTCTTACTTTCAATGATCTATCTGAATTAGTTGTAAAGCTTGGAACTCCATTCATATTAATTGGTGACTTTAATGCTCACTCACCTTCTTGGAATTGCAAACAATAGAATGCAAAAGGCCATGTTCTTGAAGAATTAATTAACTATTTCAATCTATTAATACACAACATTGAGCCAACTCGCTGTAGTTTCGCCCACAACATTTGTTCAACCTTGGACGCTTAAATATTATCGACTCACTTCTTGACGCACTATTACACGCCTTTATTAATTCAGATCCACCTGGGAGTGATCATGTTCCTCTGATTATACATATACCATTTACTCAACATCACCGGATAATCACCAGTAATCACTGGAACTACCGGAAAACTGATTAGAATAAATACCACAGCTTGTGTACATTAAATTGCTCGGTACTATACGATAAGAAAACTACCTGATGACAAGATTTTACTTTTTACAAAAATGTTTTGTTACAACCAGCCCTCAACTGCTCCTAGTCATGTTTTAGCGATACTTTTGGATATTTTTAATGAATTATGGTTTTCAAATCCGGTTTCGTGAAAAAAAGATCTAGTTATTCCAATTCTCAATCCAGAGAAAAATCAAACCAATATCGTCTGTTCTTGATGAAATATTTGAGAAAATCATCACAACCCACATAATTTGGCAGCTGGAACGAGACAATTTGATTTTTAATATACAATGTGGTTTCCTTCCTTGTTGATCTACAATTGATCAAGCGCTTTTCCTTCGAAATGAAATATCCTCAATTATTTCTCGCAGGATTTTAGCTGTTTTCCTGGATATATCTAAGTCCCTTTCCGCCTGGAAATTTGAAATTTTACAAACTTGGCATAGATGTAATTTCCGTGGACGACTTCTTATCATTATCCAAAGTTTCCATGAAAATCGATCATTCCAAGTTCGAACTGGTGTCTCCCTCTCATTGTCTTGAAAATGGTGTTCTACAAGGTTCTGTGCTCAGCCCAACTCTCTTCATTATTATTGCAATTAATGATATTCTCAACCACCGGTCAAGGGCATATTATTTGCAGATTAACGTTGATTCTTCTATGTACGGATATTTCAACAGGAACTGAGATTCTACAACAAATCCTCAACAACAACTTACATCAATGGGCACTTGTATCTGGCTTCCAGTTCTCAGCTTCGAAGTCTACTGCTATTCATTTCTGGTGTAAAAGATCTTGTCAACACCACCACATCTCAGTTCATCTTAACAACAATCCTATTCTTTCGCCCGAAACTGTTGATTACTATAAGTATTAATACGATTAGAAAGTTACAAATTAACGATAAAAATTACATAATGGAAAATAGTTTAAAATAATACAGTTTTAAACAAGTACTCGAATACACGACATTTTCAAATAAATTTAATTTTGAAAATTGAATTCTTCGCGTTGGAAAAGAACTGCGATTTAAAAAAAAAAGTTAAATTGCATTTCTTAACGTTCACGAATAAAAAGCAGATAAACTGATGCATTCTCTGATTCTATATTATTGGAAAGGTTTTTTATGAGAACAATCGATTAGCACTCACGCGTAATATATTGATAAATGGAACAAAAAATAATAATAGGATAGCATAGGAGAACAGTTTAGTCGCAGAAAGCTGGAAGTGGATTAAATATAAAATTATTTACAATATTAACGAAATAAAATACTAATTATAAACTTATTTTAAATTATTTAAAAATAATATTTTATGTACATCTTTCAGATGTAACCTTTCAAGTGTTCTTTTAAATTATCGTATTGTTTATTGGCTTATTATTCGTTTTAGTCTTTAGAACAGTCAGAATTAATAGTTTAATCATCGATTTATTCGTATTGTTCACGTTAGCCGTTCTATGTCGAATATGTTTCCATAGAAAGCCTATAAAGAAAAAATGGAACTGAATAATTTAGTCGGATTTAGATTTAAAAAATCGAATTAGTCGTTTGTTATTATTCGATTGTGTCCATCTCTAATATACATCTAGGACACGCAAACAGAGATAAAATTTGATATTGGAAAAACCGAAAGCGCATTATTAAAACTAAAATATTATATAGTAGAAGTATAAAATTAGACTTGAAAATATGATTAATAAAATGCTACATATTCTCCGTATTGTTATACGGTTCTGAAAGCTGGTGGATGGCTTTTAAATGCGGTTGTACCGTAGAAAACTTTGCATAAAGCGGACAGATAAAATACGGAACACGGAAGTCGTGCAACCTGTAAATAAATGCACGGAAATTGTAAGTCAAGAATCGTAAAATGAAGTATTCTGGTCATATACTTTAAACTTTCACGGTTGATATCCGTACGTCTATGATTTTTTTTCTCTTTTTTTTTTACGGTGCAAACTATACGTTTCCCCTGAAAAAAAAAATCATATTATGGTCATAATGCCGATATCCTGAACTATACATCCTGATCCACGTGTTAATACAGGGAACAATTCAAGAGAAAACATCGCGAGTAAGAAAAAAGATAACCTACAGTTACGTAATCTGTCGGACTGATATAATTTAGCGGTAATAAATTTGTTTCGAGCAGTTTTAGACTGACGTAGAACTGCAAGCGTGTTAGCCAACGTTCGATAACGGACATGGCACCATAATGAATGAATGGCAACTACTTACGTTACATATAATTTTAGGGTCTGTCTTAAATAGCCCATTTAGTATTGGACTCGTTAAAAGAACAATATGTTAATGTATATATACGTACTTGTTATTTGTCGTCATTTTGATATCCGAGTTGGATATGATAATACTACTTGGAGCAAATTACAATGCATCCCCATTTATATCGCGCTAAATGTACGAGTTATTTCGAGTTTAATTCTCCGCATAATTTCTTAATTTGATCAATGTATCGACTACTCTCATAGATCTAACTTCTTTTCTCATTTATCCTTGCTCGCGAAATTATTTTCATTAGCCCATTCACTCTTGAAAAAGATTAATATTTTTCTCTTGATGATTTGTTACATCGATTTCGAGATGTTTTAAAATGAATTCGTTTTGTTCTGCGAGTAGTAAGATTTTACGTTTAATTTGAAAAGTTTCGATCTTGACCAACTGATATTCAACATTTTTTATCTATATGTCGCTATTGTGGAAACTTTTGCAAAGGTCGTAATTTTGTTATTTTGCAGATCTTATGATCTTTTCATCTATAGTTCAATTTTCCAATCGCGCGATGTTTGCTAAAATCGCTTTCTTTATTTCGTCCAAATTCCTGATATGCAAGTACTCGAAAATAAATAAATTTATCTTTCGACGATATATCTTGTAACAATTTTAATAGTTGCCGAATTTGATTTTACCGGTTGAGCATTTTTACTTGTTGAGTAACAAACCGATCACTTGGCTAATAGATTCAATTCTTAATAATAATAATACGTTTCTAAATACTACCGTTTTGCAATATATTTGTGACTTTTTTTTCATCTCCAATAGATATCACTCCTTACCAGCTATTCGTTGTTTAATAATCCATTCTCCATAGGTGTTGAAGGAAATGTACATCAGCCTTAACATATAGATTTCCTTGTTTTCGACCTCATTTGATATTTCGGATATAGCCTTTATTGTTCACGTATTCTGCGCGGGGGTATAGATGTTTTGTTGTACCAATTTCTAATAGAAGTCGCTACAATTTTCACAATTTAACGTTATCAATTTTCCCTACCGTTTAAAATCTGTCCATGAAAAAACCTTATGCAAAACATGACAATAATCATCATGCTCATCAACATCGTAGTCGCTTCTCGTGAGTTGCTTACATCTATATTTTCCGATCTCCGGCTTGCCTTATCACCTCTTTTCGGTTTCTGACACGTTAAGTTATATTAGTCGTTATTAATTCCAATCTTTTTCTTCCTCTGATCGGTTTTTGATTAATTTTTACCCTGTACCGGCCGCATGAATATTCCGTTTTCTTGTATTTTGTGCGCCACGTACTCTTTTCTCAATATCTTTGACTAAAACTATTTCTTTTTTCCTATTTTCGCGAATTTCGTAAATAACCACCCAGTGATATTTTTAACAGTTTTTGATAGCACTACGTTTCATATTCAGCGATCATCGTCCATGTTTCGCACGAGTATTTGAACACTATTCCATACGTTCGCATTATCGTTAACTCATTTTTCGATTTACGTGTATTTGATCTATGTATTCAATCTTTCTTATGTTGTCTGAATCAAGTGTTACATATTTTCATATCATGTCTCTCAGCGAATTCGACAAGCATTTCGCCTCTCATATTTTGTTCTCCGAGAGCGTATACTTTCCATCTGTTTAACTGTCACGGTTACATCTAATTTTTGAATTAAAATCCCCCATCACAAAAATCGTATTAATTTTTGCTTGCATTTCTTCGAATAAAAAATACCTATTTTTTCTAAATCACTTTTCACAGTTTATACTTGTATAATTATTACTATAGATTTGGGTTTGATCTCTATTCTGACGAATAACACTCTACTCGATTTTGGAACTACTGCGCTGATCTTATTGCTTATTTCGGTGTGTGTATTAATAATCCTACTCGGTGTTCATATCCGTCATCTTCCGCCTATATTGGTAGTCTTCATCCACTTCTTTCCATTTCTAGTCCATCTTATTCCTAGTATGTCTATGTTTCTTCATTTCCGTTATTACGTTCGCGAGTTAATACAGAAATCTTACATTACAAATTGCGATGTTAACATAGTATTCCTCCATCTTGTTTTTGACTCCGTCGATTCTTCCTACCCGACTGCTGTGGCGGATAAGAAGCAGTCTAACGAAGACTTAGAATTATCTGTATTCATAGATGTGATTCTAATTCGTTTATAACGCACAATTTCTTATGTTAGATTT
Organism: Coronaproctus castanopsis; assembly: GCA_032883995.1. Lineage (NCBI taxonomy): Eukaryota > Metazoa > Arthropoda > Insecta > Hemiptera > Monophlebidae > Coronaproctus > Coronaproctus castanopsis. The sequence goes on from CM065053.1 coordinate 62,109,113, forward strand.
TCCAAGACGTTTTTAATTTTAACCTCTGTATTTTGCTCCTAATTTTATACTACCCACTTTCTAATCTCAGCGGATAGTTTTTAGAATCAATATGTATTTCACGTACAATCTTAATTAAACTAACTAAATGTAGAATTTCTAGGACATACATATGACAGTGTCACTAACTCGCAACATACAAAAATATAGAAATATAAAAATGAAAACCACTTTCTAAAAATCGATGTGGTTTTTTTTCATTCAGACTTTTAGGAGAAACGCCGATTTAATATTAAAAATTTCAATAATTTTAACGTAATTTTAAAGTAGAATATACGTGTAAAACCAGTACACATATTTTTATAAAATTATCTTAGGAAATCGCAAGAAATAAATGGTAACACCTATAAATATTCATATTTATTAGTTTCGTTAGCATCATCAGTACTCGGCGTAATTAGTCGATTGTGATTTCAAATACAACATAATTTTTAATAAAATTTTTTTATTTTCATCTAAGATTATAATAATAATAATAATAATAATATATCGGGTGTTATGGACGTCATTTCTTTTTAAACATTTATCATAACTTATTTCAAGGTTCTCGATGGCACCGTCACAGAAAACTGTTAACGCCAGTTTTTCATTACAGCGCCTTGGAAACGTATTTACAATCAACGAAGAACGTCAGCGAAATATTGGCAAATCGGTTAACACATCAAATTGGTCAACTTCCGTTCAATATCATTCCGTTAGCAAAGGCGATGGCGTTAGACTTAATATGTGGTAAGTCAATTAACACTTTCTCAGTTAATTCGTTTATTACGTTTAATTTCTAAGCACGATGCACCTGGAAATAATTATGACAGATAAAAAAGATCCTTTCGGCTATTAGTCAGATATTTTTAGTGTTTTAGGCGAATAAAAAATAATAACTACGAATCAGTTTTTCAACTCGCTGTCCAGAATTATATATGAAAAGACAAATAAAAAGAAAAATATAATTAAAAAAATAATCAGGTAACAATGAATTAACGTTAAAACTATGAACCGAATCCATAGACTAATAAAAACATCGGAACCTAAGTTGCATCGTATATATACTCTAAAATTTAAAAAATTGTACGTTCGAAGTTTGTTACACAGTATCTCTAATCTCTTAGGAATATGTAAGTGTGTATACCTTGTGAAAATCAAACGTTCAAAAGTCATATAAAAAGTTTGGTCAATAGGCTATAACAAGGATAAAGCTAACGCGCTTAAGAAATATTTTACCGCAGTTTTTAGTCCGCATCCTGGTAATCAGAAATATATATATATATCCAGAACACGTAATCAAATTAGCTCGATTCAAGAAATTAAAGTAATCTTATTCCTCAGTGCATATCTGTTAACGGTCGTTCGCGATTAAATATTAGCTGTTCCGAAGAGTTCTGTGAATGTTGTTTCAAACCATGCTCTTAAATTCTTAAGTTAAAGTATTCTTCTTCGTCCCATTATCTTGCCTTGAAGAATTATCTGCAGTAATTTCGTTTCTTATTATGTGGCCCAAGTATTCTAATGTCCTGGATTTTTTCATGATTTCCAGTTCTTTGTTCATCTTCGATAAGTACGTTTCTACGTCCAGGGAATTTTCATAATACGACGATATAACCACATCTCAAAAGCACTCAGCTTTTTAGACATGCTTTCCGTCAAAGTCCACGATTCGACTTCATATAAGAGTATCGAAAAAACAACATTGTAGTCTATTTTTTTTTTTTTTTTTTTTTTTGTAAATTTAAAACTTTACACGGGAATAATACTTTCATTTTATTAAATGCATCCCTTGCTTTCTCTAATTTGTATTTTAATTCTTGAGATTGATCCCAGTTCTCAATTATTATTATAATTGCCAAATATATACGAACTCCTATCTTTTTGTTTTTTGTGTACAGAGTTGACTGTCGGATATATTGTGCTCGCTGATTACCGTATATTTAGTTTTGTTTAAATTCAATTCCATACCAAATTTACTGCTACTTTCTACTACTTTGTTCATCAACGTTTGAAGACTTCTAAAGTTATTTCGCATCGGAGACTGTTCAGACACTCTCCGTTAACTAGCAATCCTTCTTACGAATCCTGGAGGGCTTCTTTAAATGTTTCTTTCTGAGCATATATTGAATAAAGTTGGTGATAACCTCTATAGATTGTCTTAGCCCTATACTTCTCTCCCTCAACCTTTACGTAGGCTTCTTGGTTCCAGTAGAGATTTGTAGTGATTCTTATATCCTTATCGTCCACATCCAATTTCCCGTAGAATCTGAATCATCTTACTATGTTGTACCCGATCGAATGCCCATCTCGGAATCAAAATTGTGTCTTGAACATTTGCTTCTCATTTTTTTTTATAAATTCTGCGACGAATAATCTTTAAGAACACTTTTAGGGGGGGGGGGTGACTCATCAGACTTGTAGTTCTATACTCGTTGTATGCTCTTGCTCCAGATTTTTTGTTTTTTGGTAAAGTAATGAATTCTGATTTTAACCATTCACTCGTCAATTCTCCTTCGTCGTATATATTCAGACAACCATCTTATTCGCCCATTATTTTTAGAAATTCATTAAGAATTTTTTATCTGGACCTGGGACTTTTCTATCATTCATAAGATCAACTACATTTTGTACCTTGTATATATATTCAATTCCGTATGAAGAATAACCTATTACCCAGTTTAATTTTAAATATATATATATCATATAGTTATGACAAAAAAAAAAAAACAAAAAAAAAACAGCAAAACCTCCAACTGAAATGAGTTCGCACACTTACTTATTACCTCAAAATTATGTGAATTGAATAGGTTTAATACTATTATAAAAGAAAATCATGTTATACCGGATCACAAATATGGATTTATCGAACATCATACAGCCTGTAATACAGAAAATATAAAAATGTCTCGAAGAAAAAAAAAAAGTCAATGATCTTTAATTATTACGACGGCGTGCGAACTTTTACATACCACGATTACAAAATTATTGCTTCTTTTTTAAACGAAAAGCATTAGTAAAAATGATTATACGGTACCTGAAATATATAACAGCGGTGGGGTACCGCAGGTGAGTGTAGTCTATTTATGTCATATACACAGAAAACTTGCCTGTATTAGAAGAAACATTGCTGATTACGGTTTGATAATGACACGGCAATTGTGAAAGTCACTTCTTGAGTGAGAAGAATAACTTCAACATTGACTAACAAAATCGTTCCGACAAAATAAATTGTAATTAATAATTAAGTGATAGAAATGACACAAGGTATTTGAGTTTTGCACTTAGATAAAATACTGAAGTAGCATCTCGGCATATCCACCCCAAAAAGAAATAAGCTTAATATTAAATTGAAACAGATGTACCGATTCATAGGCTTGAAATCGAAGTTCTATTCAACAAACTATCGCTCTACAGACAGATATTAGCTTCCGTACGACATGTGTACGGATTTCAAGTTCAAAAATGAATCTAAACTTGACACAACATTTCCAGAACAAGACATAGAAAACATTGGTCGATGCACAGCCGGTATGTAATAGAACATTACACCGAAAGTTGAAAATACAGCGGGTGTGTAACGGAGGTAATTAAACAAGAAGCCAATGGCGCTTAGAGAATAATAATAATATTAGTCTTCATAATGCTGTAGCCAGTGAAACTAAGTTTATTAATTACTATTTTGCGGTGTGAATTTTAATTTTACTTCGTTTAATAATACTATTGTTACGTATTTAACAAAAATTATTCATAAAATACTATTAAGTTACTCTCACACATAGATATGTGTACAATTATAGCGTAGATAAAAAATATAAATTTCATTATTTTAATACAGAAATAACGATGGGTTATCGATTAAATTCTCAGCTGAATTCAAACTTAGATTACGTACACGCGATCGATGAGTAAGTACTTTAAATATATTATGATAATATATACATATATATATATATATATATATGTGTGTGTTTTTTTGTATATAAAACTAAGATTACTCGCGATATTTAATTAAATGCGTTTAAACGTGTTTTTTTAGATTAATGGCTATTGCTCAAAGACGATTCATTACTCCTTGGTTGAAGCCGAATTGTTTGTTTAAACTTAGTTCGTATTCTAGAAAACATTATAAAAGTTTGGATGTGGTCATGTCATTCTCGTCTAAGGTAAAACAATATTTTCGCTCTATTAATTCGTATTCGAAAACTTATTAACGTAAAATTTACATCGCATCTTGCACGGAAAACTGTTACATATAATTTTTACGAAGAAAAAAAACCAACAAATTTATATAATTCGACAGCTTTATATATAGGAACGCGTTCGAAAAAATTTTCCTACACTAAACGTCGCAGTTCCTCAATCAGATTTTGCGCGATACATTAAAAAGGAACTATCGCATCTATGGGAAGAAAAGTGGCGTTCTGTTCCTTCGACAGATAAATTATAAAGTCAACACAATACAATCGTGGAATGTAAACATACAATACCGCGCAAAGACGATGTAGACATTACTCGACTTCGAATGAGTCATATAAAGATGAACCATATTCATCTCCAGCAGCGGAATGAACCATCACCGTGATTGTTCCTTGTACGGTGTCACTCTTACTGTTTATCGTGCCCTCGTCATTTGTCCTCAATATTGCTCTTACAGATCCTTATTGAACCATTCAGCTTACATTTCTGCTCGCTGATGACATCAACACCCTGTCCAACTTGATTATTTTCGCACATAAAACAACTCTCTACCACCCGATCTAAGCTATTTTTCCTCCTAGCCAAGAATTAGTCGCACGCGGCACGTTAATGTAATTTAATAATAATAATAACATTTTAAAAAATGCGATATATTTCAAACTTTTTCGAATAAAAAAAAAACAAATACATTATAAAATTCTAAAAACATTTCTAATGGTCCATGTCCGCGTGTTGCAGATAATTCAAGAAAGAAAAAAGAAATATTTCAACGACAATCCTTCAACGTTGCCGAATGAAGACAACAATTTCACAAGTAAATTTTTGAAACATTAATTAAAATGAATTTAAATTGTTTGTATCATTTCTTTTATACAACTAAAACAGACGATAAATTAATATTTTCTTTTAAGCAGAGCGATAATATTTGTTTTAAAAAATCAGACAAACTACTAAAATGACAAAAACTATTCTAAAATCTCAAATACACCAATCGTCGAAGACCCCCTTGTATGGGCTGGGGGGGGGCTTAAAAGAATTAAAATATCGTTGAAAGCTATCGTTACATTATTTGGCAACTAAAATAGGAACAGGAATCTGTTAATAAGTATGTATACAACATCGTACGTACATATTACATCGTGTCTAGGCAGAAAACTGAAAAACCAACCTCGTACAATCGCTCACAGGGCACGAAAGTTTTACAGACTATCCTATATAGACTGAGAATAAAAGAAGTAGTCAATAAACTTTCAGGCGCAGCTAGAAAATCTGCGCAGCATATACTACTTCACTCTGTTCACTACACTTCCGCCTAAAAAAAAATTCACCAAACGTGGCGTGCACAAATCGAATATTAATTTATTTAAAGCTATTTAAGAAAAAATCTCTTACGTATCACTGAGCCCTGAATTTCATATTTTAACGCGAAACGTAGATACATCCTGACACGACGCGTATTACATTATATATTGTTGCTGTTGTCGAATCCGAAATGCTAATCTATATATGATCTTTCCATGGGTTGATCAGTTTGATGATATCGTTACAGGTCCATAAGTCCGTCATATCTGCAGTAGTCTTTATGTGTGCACCATATGTGCTCGTATCATCGGTGCTTAACTTCCACCTAACACGGTTTACATTTCTTTTCCCACAGCAAATACAGAGTTCCACACTGGAACCAATTTAATTAATCTTTTGGACGTACTTTTTCCTTCGTTGACACAGAACCTGAAGCAGAATTTTTCCATTGTCTTTTCGTGTGATGTTGCGCCTGTCAGATAGCGCGATACTATTACGCATAAATGATTTTCGTGATTTCAATCCTTCATTTACTATAGTTTGTACAAACATTGGGTGGCGGGGATCTGTTTCGAAGTGCTTTCAATACCAGAGATAATGTTCCTTCTTAAGGAGGAGTAATTCGGTCTTTGTTGGTCTAAGGCAATTATCATCCGGCATGTATCGTTTAGTACTATATTCACTTCCTTTACATGAGTTGATCTACCCCCATGATGAACTTCCATATTCTGCTGTTAAGAAACACAATGCCAAGCCTGTTGCTTTCAGGACTTCTGATCTAGCTCCCCATTTTGATGAGATCAGCTTGCGAATAATATTGTCCCGATCATATACTTTCGATTTTTAAAATCTTCCCATATCCCACTCCGTGCTAGTTGAATTCTTCTCTTGATCTCACCTTCAGAGCTTCCTTTGCTTTCCAACAAATACATTTATACTAATAAGCAGTCGATGCGCACAACGCTACAAAACGTGGTTTGAAGACTGGTGTTGGTAGCGCGGTACATGCAAATATATACATATATCCGTCCGTTTCTTGGTTGACACACCTAACGCAACAAAACGTGTTTTGATAGCCGGGTGTTTGTATATATATGTATACGTATATATCTCCGTCCGTTACTTCCGCTCGCTCACTTGCTCGTTTTGAGAGTTAACTTCCCACATATAGCGCGGCAATGGAAGTTTCACTTCAATATTATTTTGACTTTGTTTTAAATTTAAGGCATAATGTCGTAGGAAGGATGGTTCTTCTTTGACTAAACCTAAACACTCATGGTGTAAAGAAGGAAAATTAACATACACTCAAAATAAAAATTAATATATACTCAAAATAAAAATTAATATATACTCAAAATAAAAATTAATATATACTCAAAATAAAATTAATATATACTCAAAATGAAAACTAACATATATTCAAGATAAAAATTCGTATATCGAGTAACTTTTAATCGACCGAACGCTTTCTCATTACAAATTTTACAGATATTAAAGACAACACATTTTTAGATTTACTACTAAAAACGTCTGAAAATGGTTCGTTATTAAATGATAATGATATTCAAGAAGAAGTCAATACATTCGTATTCGCGGTACGTATATATAAATTTATTTCTCTTATTCCCGATATGGATTAATACGTTCAGTCGCGACGTCCACTATATGGTACTATGTGCAATTTTAATGCTAAGAAATTTTTTTTTCCAGTTGACCCAAATGTTTCAATTTTAAAAATATTTATATAAATATATTAATAATTTTTTTTTTTTTAATAATTAAGTGTCAAAATTTTATAACGTACGACTGAAAAGGTTAAAAGCTTATTATTAAGGATCGTAATGAATTGTAATTTCCGAATATACTTTGGTACACTCCGCTCGGCCTGGTTTTCAATTGCGAAAAATTATTTCTAAAAAAATATAGTTATAAAATGCAAAATTTACTACAGGGAACTATTAAAATGTAACATAAATTATCCGAATAGTAAATCGCGCCAACTCGGAGTATTTTCTTGATTGGGGCTTACTTGACTAAGTAACAACCGATTTCAGTGGTCCCTATATTAAAAAAAAAAAATTAAGGAAAAAACTCTGTAACTCGAGACGCAAGGAAGAAGTGAAACTGAAAGACGTTTTCCCAAAAAGTCACTTAAACTCACGATTTCATTAAAATTTCACAAAGAAAAAGAAACTCTGTTTAACTTGATGTGGCGATGATTCAAATTTTTTCGTTCTCAAATCTACACCGCACATACATCCTTTGTGCAGTGAATATTTGAACGAAATAACGGCTAGTGATGAGCACATGCACCACAGAAAGAATACGAATACGCAAAAAATTTCTTAAGCGTATATATATACATACATTATATATATACAAATACATATATATATATATATATATATATATATATATATATATATATATATATATATATCGTTAATTATATGTCTAAAAATTTTATTTTGACAGTGTATGTATACTTAAAAATTTGTTGCGTGTTCATATTTTTTCTCATGCGCATGTGGTTATCCATTATTTCATTCAAATCTTCGCTGCCTATGTACCTATGTATATAAGCTTTTGACTCGCCGGTCGTTTTATGTGTTAACTCCCCCCTATACAACGCGCCAATAGAAATTTCACTTCAAAAACATAAAGAATTTTATCGAAACAATTAATGACATTATTTTAGAAAAATTGTAAAAATTGAATTTAATTAAGCCCGTAATAAGTACAAATTAGGTCAGTGTACGAATTTTTGATTTTTAAATAAATATGTTGTAACAAATGTACTTTTAAAAAAAATGGAAACACTATAAAACGAAATTTAAATTTTCGAGGATTTTTCATAAAAATATCTCATACGTCGTCGCTTATCAGGATATATGTATAAATATTTCTTTTTAAAATCCTGTAAAAGCAAGTAAAACAAATTCATTGAATAATTTGTTCATAAAAGTTGCAATAGCCTAAGTTACTACATACACATGCATGTATATATTCGCCGTCATACGTATAATATTAGAAGAAGGAACTGTTTGAATCGTGTACCTACAATTTAAGTTATTTGTAGAAAATAACAACATACCATATGTTTGCTTAATAGTTCCAACACAAACACACACACACATATATATATTATTATTATTATTATTTTGAATTAGCCACTGATGGACTACGTTATCAACTGGTCTTTCCATACTACTTTCATGCTTTCATTGTGATTTTTTTTCGTTCTTCGGTCCACAAAATACCAGTTCTTCCTCCTTGCTTTTCCGCGAATTTTTTACAATTAAATAGTTTCTTCTTTAATATTAATCATCTTCGAGCATAATATTCAGTTCCGCCATGTCATTTTTAGTCTCTGTGTACCATGTACCATTCATTTTTAGTTTTCGCATGTACTATGTCCATAAAATCGAATTCTTCCTTTCCGGATGGCGGTAATAACTTTTTCCACATGTTGGTATATTTCTAGATTACTTCGTTTGATATATTTTTCACCGTGTTTCACTGATTATTCTTCTTACGATCTTTCTTTCTGCAATTTCAAGCTGCTCATTTAATCCTTTTTGGTTCATTTTTAGGCCCTCCGCTGCATATAACGCCTCTAGTCTGATCACAGTTGTATAATGTCGCAGTTTAGCATTTCTTGATAAAAATTTCTTATTATATACTTTTTTTGTTAGATAAAATGCTGCTTTCATTCGATCGATTCTGTATTTGATTGCTTCTTTTTCTGATGCATTCTGCTCGATTAATTCTCCCAGATATTTGAATTTATTAACTCTTAGCACTTGACCAAATTTAGTTTTTTATTTTATCAGGAGCGGCTGTAATATTTGTTATAAATTTGGTTTTTTCGAAGGAAATTTTTAACCCGCTAATTGAATTCTTTTAATAATTCTATCTGCCACTTTACTGTCTCCGTAAATTCTGCTATTATTGCCAGATCATCTGCAGAAGCTAAACAGTCTAAATTGTCCTTCTTGTATCCTAGTCTAATATTCCCAGTGATATCTCATAGCTTTCCTCCATTCTCTTATAACTTTTGCACGTGTGCAGTTAAAGAGTAAAGGTAACAGCCCATTCACCTGTCTAACTCCTGTTTTTATTTCAAAACTGCCTGGATATTTCACCTCTAAATTTCACTTTAGCATATGTGTTTGTTAACGTTTTTCTTATTAAGCTTGTGGTTTTTTCATGCAGATCAAATTCTTTGAGGACATTAAACAATAATGTTCTATCTACAGAATCTTATGCTTTTTTTAACATCGATAAACATTATTACATACTTTTTCGATCTTTTCTTCAGATACAACACTAATGACTCGAGGTTGAAAATCTATTCAACACATGATCGATGTTCCTGAATCCACACTGATATTCACCAATTTATGTATCTAGCTGTTCTTCTGCTCTAGTTTGTATTGCCTTAAAGAGTATTTTATAGGTAACTGGTAACAGCGATATATCTTCGTAATTGTTCACATCAGTCTGTATTCCTTTTTTTATGTAATGCATGTATCAATGCTGTTGTCCAGTGCTGGGGAATTATTTCTGTCTCCCAAATATTAGATTATTTCAACCAATTTTTCTTCGCATTTATTATTCGATTTTTTTCATAACTCTGCTATTATTGTATCCAGCCCTGGAGCCTTATTATTCTTCAAAGATTTAATTATATTAATAATTTCTCCTTTATCTGAAGGCACAGACCAGACAGAAGGTTAAATATACGTAATCATAAATAATGGAAACGATTAAATTTGAATTATTTAATTAATTATTAAGTACCACATGCTTTTGCTGGTTCACTATGTACAATTTAATTATTTACATATTTCAACAAGAATAAGCAATTTATGTCGATTTCTGAAATGATCGACTCGTTTATTTCCTCACAACATTTCAACGCAGTAAATTTATTTATTACTCGGTGTGAAAGTATTTAAATATTTTTTAAGAGTTTTAACCTCGCCAGATTTTAATTATTTTTAATCGACTAGTATATAATCGAGCTTTTTTCATTTACAATATAAAAGTACAATGTATATTTAAGTACAACACAGCTATAAAACTTTTCAGCGATTAGTCTCCATCATCACATAATGTACAAATAAAAAACAAACTAAGTTGATTGTGTGGTGACGTGATTTTAGTTTAGTTTATTTTTACATACTTAATGATGATGATCTAAAAGTTTATATCTGTGTTTTATTTATTTTTAACACTGTCCTTTTTTATATTCTACGAAGAATTATCTTTATGCTTTATTTATTAACAGGGTCACGACACGACTGCCATGGCAATTTCCTGGGCACTATATACATTGGGGCTATATCCAGAAGTGCAAGTAAGTTGCTAAAATAATTGTACTGAATAATAATGGATCTTGTAATTTTACCCCCTAGAGGAAACAAGATAACGGTCATGCTTAACATATTGAAAAAGCAGGAGCAAATAAAAAAGTTACATAAGCCGTGATTATATTTAATTGCGCCAGAATAATAATTATAATTCGAAGGAATAAAATCTACACGCAATTAGTCGACAGCCGGCTAGTAATAGAGAGAAGACGAACGGCTAACTCGGAGAAAAAACAGCGGATATTATTTTCTTATTCGTTAGTTCATTTCCGAACGCTAGTATACGCTTCATCCGGGAAACGGTATACGCTGATTTTATAGTTGAACGTACTAACGAAATGATATATTAATCAACGAATTACATCGTTGATTACATCGTTGATTACATCGTTGATAACGTTTAATTTAATACAAACAAAATTAAGTATAACAGAAAATCAAACACACTTTTAATTTTGCATTTTAAGGATAAAATTGTAGAAGAATTGAACAAAGAACTTCCGGAATTTGGCGTCAACAGGCTGACAACAGGCGACCTTTCAAAGTTGAATTACTTAGAATGTTGTATTAAAGAAACATTAAGATTATATCCTATTGTTCCGCTTATTGCTCGATATTTAACGTCGCCAATTAAGATATGTAAGTACGTATCATAATAATAGTCGCAATTACAAACGCATCGATACATACAAACACACAATATATAATGTAGTAAAAATAAATATATCGGCATATATGTCCACATACAGTATTTTCATTCAAAAATTAAAGAATAAATTAACTACTAGGCTTTAACATGCCACGTAACGGTGTTGTTCTATTAACAAAGCATCAAAGTAAGATGGAAATCATTAACAATAATTCCTATACCTAAACTAGATATTAGTCACCCTAAAAATATTAGGCCAATAAGCTTACTCTCCAATATAAGCAAGTCCCACAATGCAACATGCTTTGTTTCTAACCTACCCAAGCTAAAAAAAAAAAAAGTTAGTTTTTATGCGGATGATACAGTTTTATATATAAAGAATAAATACTATCTGTAATTGAATTATGTTACTTCGGCAAATCTGCGGTTTATGAGAATTAGTCAATGTTAAAGTATAAGAATGTGCCTAATGAATTTAAATATAATGCAAGTTTATACGCTAATTAGAAGTTGACGCGCGGATATCGAACTACAACGTGCGATATTTTTTTATCAACTTATAAAAACCGATTATGGTAATCGTAAACGTACAAGATAAAATTAAAACGAGCATCGGACAACAGATTATTTACGTCCGATGATAATTGACAATTCCAAGCAGGACCGAATTAATGATTTCATAGACCCGGGGCTAATTACTTATTAAGGACTATAAACCTACAGACCATAAAACCCAAAGACGTTAAACCCAACTCGTCATTAATAAAAAAAAAGAACGAATATGAATTAAAATCGTAAAATCTTTTCAATTATTCAAAACACTAAAAATTAAAAGTAAATATTCATTCCCTTTTAATATAAAATGGGTAAAGTGCTCTAGATAATTGGTTTACATTTCCACACTTAGCAAAAAAGTTGATTTTTTTTTTAATCAGGCAACCGTTTCGTGAGTTGGGCTGTACAGCTTTCGGTTCAACAGGGGCTACGTGGGTTTAACAACTTTAGGTTTATGGTTTTCGGATTAATGACGAGTTGGGTTATGTAGGTACAACAATTTTGGGATTATTACGAGTTGGGCTATGTGGGTTTAACGTTTTTGATGTATACACCTTTTGGGCTTTTTCGATTTTTTTAAATGTCGCGGCTATGCAAAAAAAATGTTTCTCAACGGGATGTGGGCCCCCGTTTTCAGAGGGCTCAGGGATGCAGCTCCCTATATACCCTTGTTAAACCGAGCATTACTCTGAACGAGCACACCGACTTATCAAATGGTTAGATTTATAAATATCAAAAAAATTCAACATCACATACACATTGCGTCCCATAAGTTCTGGCACTAGTGCTGCCAAATCGAAACTAGTGGCGCGATCTTCACGAAAATTTAGGAACTTGTTTCTACATATTTTTTCCACGGGTGGTTAAATTTTTAAAGCGTTCGGATGATTAGTTTCAGTTTGGTGTTACTTTATGCGACATATAGTTGGTTACGTGTGTCATGGCTGAAAATCGCGAACAACGTAGATTAAATTTTGTTTTAAAGCTGTAGAAAATACGACGGAAACGTATGATATGTTAAAATTAGCTTATTGCGAGGCTGTAATAGGTCGTACTACAGCATTTCGATGGTTTAGTGTTTTTGAGTCGGGTAGGGAGTCGATTGATGACGAGGAGAGGAGTGGGTGGCCTCGACACCACGAAAACGTCTGCCATCGCTCGTGTCGTCGCTGTGTTGAACGAACATCGAACAGCTGGCTGTAGGTTTGGCAGACCTCATTGGTATTCCGAAAACGATTGTTCAACGAATTATAACGAACGATTTAAAGAAGAGGAAGCTGTGCGCGCGCTTTGTTCCACATTCGCTGACGGACGACCGAAAACAGCAGCGAGTTTCTCATGCGGAGAACGTCCTTAAAATGATTGAAAAAGATCCAAATTTTCTTCAGAAAATAATCACGGGAGACGAGAGTTGATGTTTTGCATATGACCCCGAAACAAAACGTCAACGTGCGGAATGGTGCGGCAAAGTTCGCCGCAACCCAAGAAACTTAGTCAAGGTGATGTTGATCGTTTTTTTTTTTTTATTCAAAAGGTACTATCCACAAAGAATTTGTTCCTGAGGGCACCACTGTAAATGCCGCACTCTATAATGATGTTTTGGATTGCCTGTGTAAAAGAGGCCGGAGGAATTGCGGAATGATCGTTGGTTTTTCTTGCTGCACGATAATGCGCCGGCCACACCGCCGCCCCCAACGTCCAGTTTTTGGGCAAAAAAAGGGTTCCAGTGCTTCGCCAACCCCCATACTCTCCAGACATGTCCAGACTATTTTCTGTTCCCGAAGCTGAAAATAAGGCGATCGAAGCCGAGGCGTTTTCTAAGGGCTTAAACAAGTTGAAAGATCGCGCTATTAGTTGTATTAAATCTAAGGAAGACTACTTCGAATAAAAATCGAGTTGAAAAAATGTTTGAATTTTTTTGTGGGTTTGCGAGCACTAGTCCCAGAACTTATGAGACGCACCGTGTATTAGCAGCTTTCGCGGTCGTCACAAAGTGGTATTCTTTTCCGATGAATGTTGGGGGTGAATTCTTCCTCTAAAGTATGAAAAGTTTTCTTGCAAATACATTTGATTTATTACGATTCATTAAAATTCATTAAATTAGGCCAACCGCCTCCGAAAAATTATCTAGATATGACAGTAATATCATTAATTAAAACCGAAGAATTATTCTCGTAAACCGAAAATATTGTAATGAATAAACGTATACAACACCGTATAGGATGAATATTTTTTTATCGATAGACGCTAAATAATAAATTTCGGTTATATGACGAATAAATGCGGCAACGGTTAAATTTAACGCGGTACATAATACGAAATAATTGTCGGTTTTTTGCTACAGCCAATCGTGATTTACCAGCGGGCACGACGATATTAGTGAATACGTATACACTACATCGAGACCACAGGTATTTCCCGGATCCGAATACATTTATTCCGGAACGATTCAGCTCCGATTCCAAAGGAAATCGAAATCCATTTTCTTACATACCATTCAGTGCTGGCTTACGTAACTGCATAGGTACGAGTTCTATTCGATATTTAGCATACTATCGGTAGTTTTAAAACGTTTAATTTTAATGTTTTATTCTATTCACACTCTAGCAAGCGTGGCCATTTAAAGATATTTTTGTTATTTGTTATCTGCCATGAGAGGAAGAAGAACCGCCCTCCCAGTGGTGCTCACCCGATAGCTGTTACCTTAAACTAGGTCCCGTGATTTACTATACGATTCTAAAAGTGACCAACATGCGTTTATCCAAGCTATTAGGATGGCCTTCCAGTCTAACCCTGCATATCTTTGAGCATAAGATGTGTATGAATGTTTAGATCTTCGTGTAAAAGTTACGTTGTTTATTAACCAGGGTGCGCTCGTAATTTTTCCAAGATTTTATTTTGAACCGTTTGTATTGTTCTAATATTTGTATCGTTACCCCCACAGTTCAGTTCCATAGGTCCAGATTGATCGAATGGCAACTGATATACAGCGGGTTATTGTTAAATGTCAAACAGTGTTTCTGTCTACAAACCAGTTCATTTTCTGAAATATTAAGCTCATTTCTTCTTCTTTTTTAACTATACCATAACACCATGTCAATCGACTGTCCAAGTGCACACTCAGACATCTAATATCAGACGAAATTAGTATTACTACATCGTTGATTTTGACTTCCTATTAGTAAACTGCGAATTGATGGATTTGTTAACACTCATTATCCATATAACGTGGTAGAAAGGAAATGTTTACATAATTTTGTATGTTTCCTCTTCCTCGACTTTTTCCTCTGATATAAACTAATTCCGTATGTAAAATTTAAATGCATAATAAAATCATATCAGTTCATATGTTCATATTGCATTCAATTACTCTTGAAAGTGAGAAAAAAGGACTAAAAAAATATTTATAGTGGACCTAAGGCAATTAATTACGGATTAAAAAAAAAAAATATCCATAACGACGGAAAAATCGAACAAGTAGGAAAATATAATCGCGTAAATTGCTGGACGTCGGAAGATAATAAGAACGCGCGCCAAGATTGTCTGGAATGTATTTACCGAAGAATGTATACACCAGATTACATCTGGAAATCAAGAAGAAAATATTCGTTACATATGGACCGTACGCTTGTATGAGAATACGAGACATGGGAAATAAAAGAGGATGAATGGAAAAGCGTATCCAATCGTTCGAAAAGTAGTATTATCGTCTAATCGGACATAACCGAAAAAATGAAAGATGAGAAGATACTACCAGTTGATGAAAACGGCACCCGTACTAACGGTCATAGACAGCGAAAAACATTACAAAAAGGCCAGGCTTGTCATTCGCTACGAGAAGAAAAAATAATGATCAGAGACTAGAAGGAAAAAGTGATTACTTCGCTTTCAAATTTTGAAACATCGCGCGCTTGAGTGGCTTAATAATAGAATTATTATTCCACGTATTTCGTCAAATAATGGTGTCTAATGAATGATTATAGTAAATATATAGTTTTCATCTGAAAAATTAATAAAAATCGCAAATAAAAGAAAACATAATATATATGAGCTGGAACAACAACGTTATCCTTCGCGTTCGTCAGGAATTTTCTCGTTGCGGATTATAAATCGCTCGAGAACAACGGTTCGACGTTTGTATAGTTTTGTTCATTATGACGACACTTAAATATATGCAAAGTTAAATTTACATTATACATACGACATCCCAAAACCCCTTACGATTCGAATTTCTATTAAATCGAATTAAAGTCATTCCGAATTACTTATACGTATGTTAAATTATTTATTAATTAAAATAGAAGTTCAACACTAAATGCAAAACAAAAGTAAACAGTAATAGGCGCAAAAATTAACGGGGTTTCAAAAAGAATAAATAAAAATCAAGATTTAGTCGTTTACACTTTGATCGACCGTAATAAATCAAAATAAACGTATATTTCTCGATTACTTTAATATAACAAAAGAAACATTTTTCGATTTTTTAACGCAGGACAAAAGTTGGCCATGATGAGTATGAAAATAATAATCGCGACGATTCTTAAACGACTTCGTATAAAAACAATTACAACCGAACGAGAATTGAAATTAGTAGCCGAAGTAACGTTGACCAATGAAGATGGAATTCACATTTCGGTGGAACCTCGTAATTAACTATAATAATCGTATCGAAATTCACGTTCCGATTAGTATAATTCGACGAATTTTTTTCTTTTAATTAAGAAAAAACGTTAATTTCGTTCAAAATCCTTTCGTGAAGAGATATACCGATCAAATATTGACGAATTTAAAGGAACTACATTTATATTTAACCCTTTTCAGTCATACATTATCAAATTTTTTTTATACGGATCGTTAATTATATAATAATGAATAACTTTTTAGATGACTCTATAAATATTCAATTCCAAAAAATATTTATCGATACATTTCGTATCTAAAACAGAAAATATATAAATTCGTTAGTATTAAAATTTTATACGCCGTATAAATAACGTTGTGACTGAAAAGGTTAAGGACTAAAAAATAAATATGTTTTTTTTTTTAACATTTTAAAGCGATTCAACTATATTGATATGATAAAAACTACGAAGTAACCGTAAAATTGTATATATATATATATATATATATATATATATATATATATATATATATATATATATATATATATATATATGTTGTGAAAATTGCTTGACACGAAATGAAAAGGACTGAAATATATTTTCGTTTTAAACGATATTACAAAAAAAAACACATACTTAACAATTTTAAATACATTTTATACACAATAGATACGCGTGTGCATACATTTAATGAAAATCAATAAAACAACAATATTATTATTATTTAATGAAATTGAATACGTAAATAATTTTCGATTTTTTTAAAAATGTAAAAAACATTTATTGATTTTTTGTAAAATAATGTGATATTTTTTCATTGTATTTTTTTAATATAAAATTTTCAAAAAATTGTTCGACAAGTTTACATAAACGAAAACAACAAACCCCTGAGTATAGTAAACTTGGACGGTGTTAATAACGCTGAAATAGGTCGGTTCTGGGAAGCGAAATCTTTTCGTGTTAAGCGATTTTTGTTTCGCGTTAAGAGAAAAAATGTAGCAAGACACACGACAATTTGTCGGGACCATTTCATTATTTCGTGTTAATCCATACTACATCTTAAGCGTTTTTTATTTATTTATTAACGCCGTCAGATGTCGTAACACGCGTTGTTCTAGAGATTTAAATAAAGTAGAACAACCAAATCAATTTAAAATTACTTTAAATACAGTTATAGACAACGCGTCCACGTTTATTATTATATTTTCTAATAATAAAAACATATATACCGAAATTCGGATTCAAACGAATTCACGACGACAATTTGCATTTCTTAACGCGCATTTTATTAAAGCATTTTTAAAATTATACGTAATAGTACGAGTGGCGACCCTCGATCGTTACGAGCACTCTCGATTGTTACGAGCACTCTCGATCGTTACCGAGCACCCGAAAATTGTACCTAGCTAATCCTTTCAGTAGATAATTTTCTCAACGTACTTGTGATAAATATTTTTAAAATTGAGACATTTCACGTCAGCAAGAAAATAAACAAATTTATCGTTAAAATTTCACGTACCGTATAGCAGACATCGCGACTGAAAGGGTTGAAATCGATACACAAACTTTCAAGAATTAAGCTCGAAGTAGTATAGGGTGACTCAGAGAAGACGGACTTTATTGTTTTTTGAATAGCGCTGTGACACTGCTACAACGCAAACCGCGTTCTCTACGTCGCGAGAGATTAGTTTTTGTCCATTGCGTGGAACGTTAATTTCGGCGTGAATCGGTCACGAGAGTGCAGAGTTTCGAAAAGAATTCAGAGTTACTCGATTTTTTTTTTGTGAACGTACCTTAAGAGCCGCGTTTACGAAAAGTAGAATACTTGGATTTCTGAAGAAATTTTTTTTTTTTAAAACTGTAAAATCATCTTATAATAAATATTTATTCATACTCACAGAAACATCGTAACAAGATCGATCACAACAGGTAAACGTAACGGCGGCACAATTATTAATACTAAAATATGACGATCGAAACTGAACGATTTAATTGACTTACAACTAGACTGACTTAAAACTAGACTAAACTGAACTAAATTAAAACTCTGACTAAATTTTTTTTTTTAAGCGGGAGGTGGAAAATCTTCAAAAGACACTGATATAACAAAAAATTTAGTTTAGTGAATGTATTGTTGCAAATGACGGTCGTCTGAACGATATTGTGTCTCATAAATGATTGAAAGCCAATATCGAGTTATTCAAAAAACAACAAAACCGTCTATCTTCTCTGGGTCACCCTATAAATTAGTAATGCTACTTTATATCGATCCTTAGTGTCTGTAATGGAAATTGGACGATGTACATATTCAGTTTGTTTTTTTTTTCTTTAAATTTTAGTTTTATATTTACCAATTAAATTTTATTTTAGAAAAACCTGCGATATAAAAATTGTATATTTTATAAATGTTGACCATATAATCGCGTTATTAACGATGAATTCTTTTATTATAATAAGCGAGTATTACGATTTTTATCATTATTATTATTACTATTATTAAGAATTTTCAACATTTTATATGTATTCATTTTTATACTTGTTCACGACGTTAATAAAATAAGTTTATTCAAATAATATTATAAATTATATGCACATCGAGTAATAATCGCCATCTTCGTTTATAAAGTACAGGGTAATCTGGCTTCGCGTAGATACGATACACACCGGATTTAGTTCAAATTTCTCTATAGCCGTAAATTCTTCTTCAAGGCAGCGCGCTTGCTCCTACACTGTTTAATATTTATACAAATGATCAACCGGTAGTCCAACTCACAAAATATTTCCTGTATACAGACGATCTTGCTTTAAAACGGCACACAGGGAAAAACCGTTGAAGAAGTCGAAATAACTTTGAACAATGAAATAAAAAATATTAATGAATATTACAAATCAACTGAACCCAAATCCAGTAGAAACGCAGACCTGCGTATTTCATCTTCGTAATCGAGAAGCGGATCGTCTGTTGAAAATCAAATGAAACGGAATGAAATTAAAACATACAGACAATCCTAAATATTTGGGAGTAATTCTTGATCGATCGTTAACGTTTAAAAGACACTGC
The DNA here is from genome assembly GCA_032883995.1 of Coronaproctus castanopsis. Classification (NCBI taxonomy): domain Eukaryota; kingdom Metazoa; phylum Arthropoda; class Insecta; order Hemiptera; family Monophlebidae; genus Coronaproctus; species Coronaproctus castanopsis. The sequence goes on from CM065053.1 coordinate 62,128,895, forward strand.
GAAGCCACAAAAATGAAGGTTATGGCCGGAACAAATCTCATTCGCAAGTTAACTTCTTGCAGCTGGGGAGCAAAGTCAGTTACCTCGAATTTCGGTTAGCTGTCCGGTATGGAATCGTTTAGCACACGCCAAAAAAAAGTCGATATTGCTCTTAATGAAGCGTGTAGAATCGTAACGGGTTGTCTTATAACAACACAATTAGGACATCTATATCAACTAAGTGACATCGATCCGCCAGATATCAGGAGAAATGTGGCAGCAAAGAGAAGTGAAAAACATCTCGTGACAATCGCCACCCACTTTATGGATACACGGAACTTGTTGATAGACGACTAAAATCTAGATGTAGCTTTATGAGGATAACCGAAGAACCAAGGAATACTGGATCAAAAATCTTAATATACCTCCAGCTGGTAGCGATTTGAATTACAACTTGCGGAAAACTTTAAATCGCATTCGAAGTGGAACGACGCGTACAAAATTCAACCTACATAGGTGAGGCATGACCCAAGATGGTCAATGTTAATGTGGCGAAATTCAGAATAATGAACGCCTGTTTAATTGTAGCATAATTGGGAAGTTTGATTGTGACAAACTATATGAACACACTGATGAAGAAACATTAATTTTTCTGAAATACTGGACGAAGAAAGGACACTGATAGATCTGATTTGAAATGAACTAAAACGTATGCGTACTGAACACAAATGGTGTAATAAAACGTCGATGATGCGCTAATGGTTTAGGTACTTATTTTCGCGATTATCCACGTCAAACCGCCGTAGGTAATAATGCTTTAAATTTTGTAACATCTCTATCCTTTAGAGCTAAAATATCGATTCAATTTGTAAAATAACGATTAAACGAGATTACAGATTTCGATTTATCATACACATCTACGGTACTCATAATTAGGTCGTCAGATAACGAGGAACGGAACCACAAATACTTGATCAATTTCGATAAAAATCGGAATGGGTGCATAAAAGGAGTAAACTAATAAAGTACGATCATATCACGTATATCCCACTAAAGAAGAATACATTATATAAAATATTACACCGTTCACATTCGACAAAAATTTCGATAAATACATTTAAAACATTTAATATCTAAGAAAGTTCGAGCTCTCGTACAAATTAATTCTACAGATAATGTCGAAGATTATTTATTACACTACCGGAGGATAAATGTTTAAAAATTCCCCATTTAAAGCAAAAACAATTTTCAAACGTAGAATAAATACGATAAATTTTCCATATTATAACAACATATACAACACCAAATTCAAATTACAGACACCTACACTATCAATGTAAAACCTTTCAGGAATTTTTCAAACATAAATTCTACGATATTCTCAAGGAAAAGTATCCTATATAAAAACATAGATCGATGCATCAAAATTTACAAAAATAAACCCATTCCTGTTTACTTGATAAGTAACGAACATTTTATTTTTCATCTTCCTGCAGAAACTTCCGTTTAAACAGCCGCAATTATAGCGACATGCAAAGCCTTAAAATACATTAGAAAACATTCACATCCAAAGAAATATCTAATATGCACGGACTCATTTAGTGCATTACAACATATACACTAAATTCAAATTACAAACACGGACACTATGAATCTAAAATATATTATCCATAAACTAACTTCAGCAAACAACCAGCTGGCGTTTATATGGACTTCGAATCACTCGGGAATTGCAGTTAACGAAACCATAGATATGGCAGCTAAAACGTATAGAAAAATCTAAAAACAATTAAAGCTATACATACGACAGGCTTACTACACCCATTCATACCAAAAAAAAAAAAAAAATTACAAAACTATACCAGGAACATTGGGGGAAACTTATTGCACTCACATGCACATTTATCACATGAAACCAAAATTCGGACACTATATAACGTCGGAACAAAAAATTAGATGACAAGTAGCATTAGCCAGATTGCGTATAATAAATAAAAGGCCCACATCACAACTGCTGAATGGAGATCCTCCATCAAACATGCAATACTCAATTAACAATAAAACATGTGCTACTAGAGTGTAAACAATATAATAATCCACAAAATATTTACAAACTCACAAATAATGCAATACAAACAATATTATAGGATAATCCCCCAAAATAATTGAAAAACTCCTCAAGTTCCTCACGGTTACAGGCATGCACAGACGCAAATAATCTCAGTAATCGAGTGTGTTTAAATAAAATAAATAAAAAAAACCTTCAAAAACACTATGGATATGCTAGTTCTCGAATATAAAATAAGTCATTGATCTATCAATTAAATAAACTAAATAAACACATTCTTCACCAAATCACTGTTCTCTTTAAAAGAATTCCTTAAAAACGAAGCGTTCGCATTCTCATATACAATCTGTTTTGTTAATCGTGGATTTGTACTATCATTTTGCGGATTAAATTAGCATTACAGAATAGTAACAAAGATCACATAATCGCTTAAAATATAAATGAATTCAGTAGTCGATATACAACGGTGAGAAATATACGGGAATAATATTAATATTCTTAAATTTGATCACTACGATAAACGAAGTAATCATGATAGATATCGTATGATGTACACAAAAAACAAAAAAAAAAATACGTTTACAAAAATATATTTCCCTAGGAAGAAAAAAAGTTTCATTCCAGTAATTTCAGCGACTAAATTAAATATCGTGAAATAATCAGAGATCAGTTTTTAGGTTAAACGTATTCTCGTTATGTGCAGTTACTTGCAATTTTACAAATGGAATAAACATAAGTAGGCGACTAAAAATTAAACATAAGCAAAAAAAATAATAATATTGACATAAATAAAATCCGAATTTTCTAAATGTAGTATCTAGGGCAATCTATTTAAAAATTAAAGAAGGATTTATTTGTAAACCGTGTTTTTAAGCAACTTTAATCATACATACCGTACACACACACATGTATATATATATATATATATATATATATATATATATATATATATATATATATATATATATACTGCGATTATACAAACGTATATTTAAATATCATCTTAATTAATAAACAAAATAACGAAGGTGTTTGCGTGTCAAAAAATGAATACATTCACAATCCATGATTAAAAGCAAAGAGAACTCTCAGACAACTTAATAGTGTGTTCATTATTCGTGTAAATTGTAATATAAAGAAGGTTAATGTCTATAGTTCCGATTTGTATATTTATACTTTAATTATAATATTCAAAGAAGAATAATTAGTAATTTAAATAATAATTCTGAGGAAAATGATTTTCTTTACTATTACCGAACATTTTAAAATCTCACAACCAAAATCACACAACAATATATTCCGATGATATGTATTAATTAAACGTTATTTTAATATTTAATGATTTTTTTTGCTTTAAATACGATCAAAAAACTTTATGTCGCTAAATAAATAAAATATTTCATCACAATCTTTCAACCTGAAAACAATGTATTTATGATTATTAACAATAAATTGAATACGACGATCATATAATATACATATGTAAAATTAAAATATAAAAATCGGTGATAAAATATCTATGTAGAAAAATTATGTTTTACACGACGATGAACTATAGATGGAAACGTGAATACAAATCACCCCCACAGTTCCACGAATTAGAATTATCTTTGAAACGTTATCAGCAAAGACGTATTTTGCAAAAATTATGAAATTTTCCTTCAAAATTGATTTTAAACACCACATTCTTTCGCACGCCAACCTAAATTGTCAGAACCATAACCAAATATTTTACTAAGAAATTTTTCAGACGCAATTTCTTTATCACTCTTACACTCATCTAAATAAACACGGCAGCCTCACCATTCCCCTCAGAATATATTGTTAATGGTGCTTCAGGAACTCGAAGTAATTTCGTACAACACAAATCATTTCAACTATATGGTTGTGAAAATTAGACGCTAGTGGCTATCCTTGAAAAGCATATTGGAGCTTTCGAGATGCACCTACATACATTAAACTACATTAAAGAAAGGAAAACTACGATATTTAGAACAAATTCTGAGAAGACCTAAATACGAAATATTGCAAATATTATTACTGCAAAATATCAGTGGGCCGTCCTCAAAATTCATAGATGTTGGACTTACGACGATAGTTTGACCGCTCGTTCATTCAGTTACTCCGAGATGCTGCGTCAAAGGAGACTGTACCTTCGTAATGGAGATTGCGAATAATAGAAGAAAAATATTACACAAGAAAATTATCCGAAAAAGGTTCTCGTATCACTTTTGTATTAACGCGATCAGTTTATCGGGTGTAATTACCATTTTAAATGTTTTGAACAGTTGGTTCCATTTCACTCTATCGAATGCTTTAACATAATGAATATAGCATATATGTATTTTACCATTTAAGTATGTTATTTTTTTCTACAAAAAATTCGTAATGTTTTATATATATATATGTATGTATGTATGTGTGTGTGTGTAGATGAAGTAATATTATATTTTTCGAGCGCTACCGATTTTTATTGTTAAGATTTCAGTAAAACAAAAATGTATGGCATCGTACAAAAGTCAATTCGCTTGGATCTATCATCAGACAATTTACCGAGTCACAAATATTTCACTAATATAAAAGCAATTTAAAAATAAAAATCCGGAAACAAATAATGCAAAACAAGTTATGGAAGCGTATAAAAAATACGTAGAATAATATTAACGATATGTCGAACACGCTAAAAAATATATATTTACGTCCAGGTAAATAATTACCCCGACGAAACCCCCCGGTGCATTTGAATTTATATTGTTCATGCGATAAAGTGAAAAAGCAATCGTCAAAAAACTTATTGTTTATAAACAAAACCGCGCCAAATTGAAGCCAGACCGGCAGCAGCGCTTGTTACAATACCAGGAGTCGCGCTAGTCGTTTGAACAGCGTTACTGGTGTTACTTATACGGGATACATTAGAACCCGGCAACGCTTCTGGACAAGACACTAACGGTAACTGTAACAAATTGCATACGACCGCAAATAAACATCAAATAACTAATATCGAATTAAACGAAATTAATAATACAAAAAAAAACATGCAAAAAATTCCGAAACTGATTTTATCGAGTTTTAATGAATAGCGAATAACAGAAGATTAATCACAAAGTTTATAAAAAAACATCCTAGTTCGTATAGACTTAAAAATTGATAATTTTTCCCCCTACATTGCACCTAAAATTATAAACAATGTTGATCACATGTAAACATGTTTTAAGAGGAGTGAAAGGAGAGAGAAGAAACAGGGGAGATAGTAAGTACGAACAAGAGAAGAATACAAACGATAATATAATTAGACTGGTGACTCCAATGAGGCAATAGACTATCATCAAAGCAGAACCCATACTTTTTTGCATATATAAATTTAAATTACGTTAAACTATGAATTAATGGACTGAACAATACAATTCTATAAACTTAGGAACACTGTTGAGAATAACCTTGACGAATGAAATTGAAATTTGAAACATATTTATCGTGTTACGATTGTTATAATAATAATTTGAAAATCGCAATAGAATATATAGGTTAAAATGTTTAAAAAAAAATTAAAAATTTGACTATAGCCACAGACTGTAATATCAACTTAAAAATGTATGTATTAAATTAAATGATGTAAATCGCTGCATAATTATTTGCAATTAAATATATATTTACTATACCTTCTACGAGATAATAATTCATTATTCCATTAAATTTCTTATAAATAAGATCATAAACACTATCATTACCAACATTAGACAAAAAACGCGGTAATTAATTTTAATCGCAACATATTACACGCAGAAAAAAAAGACTAAAGAAAGATTAGAATTTCATGCACTAAAGGCAACGCCTTCACACTGCAGTCATTATGTCCTGTTGGTAACTAGTGTCCGAACTTCTTATATTTATTTGTATTCAAACGATCCTATATACTACTATTTATTATAGATTAGGTCTTCTGTCTGTAATTTTACCCTCTATTATATTTTTTACCTAGTTGTTGCGTCTACGTTCTAACAATTTTATTTTCCACTTTTCTATAGGATGACCCACAGAAGACTGACAGTTTTGCTGTTTTTTGAATAACTCAAAAACTATACCCGACCAAAAATTTTTTAATGAAATTTTATTTAAAAAAAAAAAAAAATGAAAACGAGAGATTAGCTTACAATCATTTGTGGAATACAATATCGTTCAGATGATCGCCATTTGCAACATTACATTCATTCAGTCCTTACAAAATTTTCGAAGACTTTTTCGAGCATGAATTCGTTGAAATTTCTTCATAAATTCGAGTTTTCAGGTCTTCCACATGTCGTGGACGTGTTTCATAAACGCGGCTCTTAAAGTATACCCACAAAAAAAAATTTGAATTATTTTCGAAACTCTCTTTTTACTGTCATAATCGGTTCACGTCGAAAATAACATTCCATGCAAATCTCCTTATATGATGACTCTCTCGTGTATACACTAAACGTGGAGCACGCGGCTTGCGTTGTAGCAGTGTTACCAACTAATCTATTAAAAAAAAATCCGTCTTCTGTGGGTTACCCTATATATGATTTATTAAACTTATTTTCTCATGTATTCTTCTAAAATTTCTTCGTTTGTTTTCATTTCTTTCCAACTTAAAGTTACTCTAGCAGCTAAATATAAACAAACGATTGTACAAAAATAAAGAAATAATAAAGAAAATAAAAGTCAAATAAAAATGGAAAAAATTAAAAAAAAAAAAAAAAAAACTAAACCCGTCCTATCAAATTTAATTTAACACGTATAAAAATCGTATAGTATACATTAACTAGTTTAACACAGATCTCCGATCGTATAATACTACATCAAAATCTGCGCTTAATACGACGACACTTATTATATTTAGTGTAACGCATGCTGAGTTCGAGCATATTGTTGTCGCCGATTAACGGAATTAAAATATCGTCACGATACTTAGATTTATCATAAAATTTCTTCGATAACGTATAAATACGATCATAAATATGAGGCATATTTAACGTGGAATGCGTGTACTGTATTTTAGTCCACCGAACTTATCTGCAACATCGGTTTTGTATTGACTGGAATTTTTGGTAAGTACTGGCAGACAATGACTACCAGACTGGACAATGGTAAATTAGGATATTCGTGTTAACTAAGTTGCGAACGGTAATTGAAAATTGGTACAAGTATTCGAGTGTTTTTTTTTCGTTTTTGTTAATAGATTTATTAATGCGCGCGTTAAATGAGAAGAGGGCCTAGAGTAACTCTAAGATAGCTCATTTGTTTACGCCAACAAACGGATTTACCATCGATAGGTAAAGAAGGAGAATATTTTTAAGTAAACAGTATAGCGAGCGATTTCTCGGTATTTTTAGTAGCATTAAATAGTACTTGTAAATAATATTTGCCGCTTTTTGTAACCTATTATAGATAATATCAGTTCTGTATGATGTACAAAACAGCGGCAAATCGTCAGTGTAAAAACCAGTATTAAATTTATACTAAGTTAACATATAAAATTACGACCGCCTCATCAGAATTAATATACTAATTAAAATTACCGATTACTACGTATTTGCCACATATCACTCTCTCGCGATACTTCAACGTACGTACCCACCCTACTATTTCCCCATTTCCTCAACTCAATTAGTCAAAACATCATCCCTATCGACCCTATATTCACTTCGCATACCTTATCTGGTTTCCTGTTCAACACTCCTTCAACTATACCCTCAATTATACAATTTTTTTTCTCCTCCAATCTCATACGTCTGTTAAATCTTCAGTGCCGTAATAGCCTCAATTGTTACGCACGACACTATAAAAATTAAAATAAATAAATAAAAAATAAAAACACCCATCTTGTTCGACGATAATCGTGTTAAAATTTTTCTCGCATAACATTTCGGAGATACTTTCCATTCGTCAACCGTTAAAACAATAAATTAAACGAAAATTAATAAAAATTACGTTAACTAAACTCGAAAATGGGGGTATTTTCTATATATTTCTTTAACATCACTAAGTTATTGTAGAAAATTTATTTTATTTACACGATAACCATGTATTTGCATCTTTCGTTTGAGTTCCAGCTCACGAGGGTATCCAGGGAAATGTACTCTGCGATCGGGCTACTAAACGTATGGCATTCTCATTCCAAGGATTCCTTCGTTCTGTTTAGTTGCATCCGCTCGTGCAGATCTTCTTCATCGATGGAAGTCTATGTTCTGTAAAATTATTAACTTTTATAAATCTATCCGACCTAATCTCCCTACCATATCCATTCTTGCACTTACTCCTCCTAAGAACCTCTCAGCTCGGCTTTTCTTTTCGATCCTGATCAGACTTCATTCCAACCATAATTACCTTCCTAGCCATTTGTACACCATCAATCTTACTCCCTCTTTGTATTGTCCTGTGCATGCGGGAACTTTAGCTGACGCTAATCATGTGATTTTTGCTTGTGACTTGTATAGCAGAAATAAGAAATTTTACAATCGGTTGTCTACTTATCGATCTTGAATAACAATATCCCCGCAACTCAGGCCACCTGTGTACGATTAATTCCAGGGGTTTTTTTTTATGCATGATATATTTATATGAAAATGGTGTTGACAATGGGTAATTTTGGTATTCATACCTAAGCCTGATTATTATAATATAACAATAATAAATAAGTTAGGACGAATAAAATTCTAAATGAATCTAAATCAAAAATTCACTTACCGATTCCCACTCGTAATTATCGCTATCGCAATTTTCGTCCTGTTCGTCGTTCGCTTCCGATTTAATATCTTTATTACTATCCATTTCAAAGGTAGGATTCAATTCTTGCGCTTCCTTAAAAGCCGTGTTCAACTGCTCTTCGAAATAACTAACACACTGATCGGACACATCTACGCTTTGCCTGTGTATAATATACATTATTATACGTATTTATAAGTAATATGCCGGAATGTCCCTAATTTACTAGTATTTCTTCGATGAATTTAGTACAAAATAAAACGTTATATGCCCGATGTGACGATTATAAATTTATTTAAAAAAACATCTGTACCTCGTGGTGGAGGGAAGAAGAAGTGAAACTTGAAGACGTTTTAACTAAATTCGCTCGTTTTTTTTTTTAAATTTTTACATATATAAAGAAATAAGCCTACCTATGTGTATAAGTCGACGCGCCTAACGCTACAAAACGTGGTTTGAAAGATGGGTGTTGGTAGCTCAGGTACATTTTATATATATATATATATATATATGTGTGTGTGTGTTATATACATCATTTCCAATCGCTTACTTTGCGGTTAACTACCCATATACAACGCTCCAATAGAAGTTTCACTTCAAAAATATATATGTGTAATAATAAAAAGTATAATCACAGTGGTGGTACTACACGCCGGAATAATTATTAATAATAATGGAAATAATATCAATAATAATAATAAGATTAATTGTAATAATAGCAGCGATAATAGTATTCATGATAAAGGTGTTAGTAGTTGTAATAAGGATAATAATCGTAGTAATATTAGCGAAAAGCAATCTAATCTTAATACTTCTCAAGATACTATCGTCACGGACTATGAGTAAAGTTTTAAATGAGGGTCCAGTTCCAGTTGTTATAGGAAGCTATCAGCGAAGCCCTATCAAAGTCGACACCAACAATAAATGAGCGTAAATTTAATAAAACGCGGAAAAGTAACTCAGGTCTTTGGTAGATAGTCTACAATATGAGAAAAATAGATCTGTTAAAAATTATCTACCCTAGAGGGAAACTAACGCATTAGCTAAAAATTTAAATTAGTAAAAAGGAAAAAATGGCAACAGTTTTATATCAACTCAATCGACAAACATCAGTCTATAAGATGTGAGATTTATCTAAAGCATTCAGATGTTCATCATATAACCAAGTTAGGCAGTTGACAGAAGATAATTTTTATTCCTTTGTTGAATCCTAACTCCACCTCATGTACCTGAACTAGAGGAGATTATACAAACTGAACGTAGCAGCCCCTCTGATTACTTTTTAGATGCTCCTTTTACGAAAAATGAGGTAGCCTATATTTTAACAAGGGAAAACTCAACAAGTCCAGAGCATGATGGTATTTCTTTTGAATCACTAAAAAAAGTCACAGGATAATTTTTAACTGTCTTCGTTTACGTTTTAAATGGAGTTTGGCAAAAACTAAATCGATTCCTAATTCTTCGACACTTTATATTATCGTTGCTGTGCCTAAGAAAAATATATCACTTAGACCAATTTTGTTAGCCTCTTGTTTTAGGAAAATTTGTGAATTCGTTATAGCTTTGCGGCTCAACTGGTGGTTAAAACATAAATAATCCTCCCAACTAATATATATAGGGCTTCCGAAACAACACGAGCACACTGACCGCATGGGCGATTTAGTTGGTAACATATATAATAGTCTCATTAAAAAAGAATATAATATTAGTGTTTTCCTCGATATAATGAACGTCTATAAAAATGTACATTTGCCCACTTTACAATATAAATTATTGTTCCTAGGCATTCCAGGACATTGTTGCCACTTTATTGGCAGACTGTTTTTGCAACGCTATATTTTAGTAAGCACACTGTCGACCAGTTATCAACGAGTGATATTACGTAGTATTACCTCACGGTTCTTCTCTTAGCCCGATTCTTTTTAATTTATATATTTCAGAACTAGCACATGTGTCTTTGTATTCTAAAATTCTCCTCTATGCTGATGATATTACGGTTCTAACTTCCAATACAATATTTTCCGACGCCGTATGTAACATTAATATTGATATAGCATTAATTGAACTAGTACTTTTTAAGTTAGGGTTAACTCTTAAGTGTCCAAAAATGTATGGCAGTAGTTTTTACATACAGGCATTACACAGTCTTATTACAACAGAAAATGACGTTATTCTATTTTGCAAATCAGTTCGATATTTAGGTATTACTTTGGATACGCGTTTAACATGGCGGCCACATATTGATAATCCACTAACAACTATTAATCGCGCAGTTAACATTCTACGTAATTTATACAATACTCGTTGGAGAGATGATCTTTTCATTATAAATTGTTAATTCGATCTAAAATGGAGTACGGCTATATTAAATGTAAGCATACTAAAAATTCTTTAGTTTTTGTCACGCTTTAACGTTCATTCTTCTAACCAATGATAAATTTTATCCGATTCCTTAAGCGCTTCCTTCTGGCTTCTGAAAAAATTTGTCCTTAATTACAATTTACCACCTTTAGCAGTTCAGCCGTGAAACCATCTGTTACATTGTTGTAGTATACAAACTCATACGTTTTAATCACCGAACGCTTTTTAATATAACGTAGTAATGATAATGTCGGTGCCCTGGCTAGTTACTCCGTGACTTTCTGGTGCCAACAACTTACCTATACAGATTTCGGTACCTTTATCATTCATTTATATTTCAGTTCGTTATTTAATTTCTTATTATTCTCCTCCTTGGTATTTCAGATTATAATTTACTGATGTTTACTATCATAAACTACCTTTACCATCAGTAGTCATCTACCATCAAATTGAAATACAAAATGAAACTGAACAAGACAAAAACCATGGTGTGCAGCAAAAAACCTGAAATAGTAAAACCGGTATGTATCAAAATCAATTCTGTAAAAATAGGTGAAATGAAAAAAATTCTCACACCTAGAAATATTGTCACCCAGGATGAAAGTTGTAAAATAGGAATGTAAGAGCGAGATTAATGCAGGCGAAGACAGCATTTACAAAAATAAATAAATATTAACAACACAACACAAAAGGAAAAGATTCATGGTATGTTTTGGCTGAAGCGTTGCACTGAAATTCAGTCGAAAAGAGACGATTACTATACGCAGTTTCTGCAAGAAGCGATCGATTGATTGGGAATGTATTAAGGCACGAATTTCACAAAAGAAGAAATGTACGTAAGGAACCCAATAGGAAGACCACGGCGAGAGATATATGTCGCAAATTGTAGAAGACATAGAGTGCAGCAGCTATTAGGAAAAGAAAAGACTGGCAGAAAGGAAAAAAAATAATGGCGTAATGCTGCAAATCAATCTTCGGATTGATGACAAAGGATGATGAATTGCTTCTCGCAATGCGTCACTCCAAATAAAAATCGACAGTAATAAAAATAAAAAATAAACGAATGCGTAAATACAATTTTAATAGGTGATTTTGGATATGAAAAAAAAATTAATTCGGACATAATTCTTCAAGCTAAATAATCAAACATATAATATTTAAAGAACAGCATTTTCTTCCTTTAAACGTAAAAAAAAAATACAGTTCAAAAATCGTCTAAAACAATTTTGTAACATTTCATCGATCGTTAATTAAAATAACTCGTTTAGTGGTTCAAAAGAGCGCGATAAATCTGAATAATCAGACGATTTTGTTATATTCATTACTTCCCGATTTTTATTATTACAGCAAAATGAACTTTCACATTCGTTACCTATTATTAGAATTCTAATCAACGTTCACCCGAAATCACACTTGCATCGATTTTTTAAAAAATAGTTAAAAATTTCTAGAGCTGCCTCCGACGTCTTTTACTTTACAGTTTGTTCACTTAAGATCAGCTACTGATTTTAAACGGGCAACAAAGCTTTAAATTTTTGGTAATTACATATAGTTTCCCCTTCGAACTATATTCAAATTAAACCATTACAATAAATATTGCCCACAAATATAATAATTAATATAATTTTAATAACAAAAAATAATACCTTCCCAAATCACTTATGTTGGTATCCAATAATAACAGAATGTTGCATAGAGTTTGCAACGGATTCAGCAAGCCTGGATCTACATTTTGAATAAGACATAGAAACAGCACGTTTGCATTTAAATCTGATACACATCTAATCAAATTTCGTTCATTTAACTGCTTCTCGCAAAACTCGCTACAAATAATGACAAAAACATTTAGAAAATATATATATATATAAAAATTCAAAAATTATGGCACGTATATTGAACAAAAATTTAATTATACAAATTTTTCCGGGTATTAATATATTACAATTTAAAATTATACAAATAATATATAAAATAAAAAATTGATATAAAAATTATTACAGATTTAAGACAGTAATAACTTACTAGTATTAAACTCGTTGTATCTTGGTTATAGACTTCAGAAGAAGAAACTTATATATAATCTTGAAACAATCGGTTATCTTGCTACTTATGGAGAGATATCACAACCGATTGAGTGGAGTGATGACGAGGAGAGAGGGGACAGAAGATGTTGGAGAAGTACATAATTAAAGGTTTAAAAAAAAAAAGTCAAGAAAAGTCAGTGAAAGAAGAATTAGAGAAGTTACTTAGTCGAGAAGAGTCAGTTGGTCAAGACTGAAGAAAAAGTCAGTGATGAGTTAACCTTTAGTTATGTCGGTATTGGGAGCCAACCGAAAGGAAAGATGGTCGGCGAGTTACATCATGAATCGGGTTAGTTTTATTTATATATATATTATTCAAATAAAATATTATTTTATTTTATTTAACCAATTCGCCGATAAAGAATAGAAATATATTAATTTGATTGCATGATAAAACCGTTAACGTAAAAATGTTATTCGCTCATCTAACGCGCATGTAATTTATAATATTTTGAATTATCTTTCATACAATAAACTATTTCTTCATAAACACCGCGTCAGAGTTCATTTTTGCAATAGAAAAGAGAAAAGTATTAAAAGACGAGGAGAGAAAGAATAGTGTAGTATAGTAATAATATATATATATTAATTAACGAGGATCCTAAGCGTGGAGTGATGAAGTCCGTAAGACGAGTATTATGGTCCTCGCAATATACAAAACACATCAATTGAAACAACAGAAAAAGTTTAAAAAAATCGAAAATATAAATTTTTAATATAAAAAAATTAATACAATAAAAAAATTATACATTTATAGACCATACGTATATTTGAAAAATTGATTAAATATATCAATCGATATTATTTATAGAAGTGTGTGTTCTACACTACATTCATGGAAGAATTTAATTAAACATTCTTAGATTAGACAAAAAAAAACCATAAAATATTCAAGCATTAACTTTTCTACGAGTAAAATTTCAACGATCATAATTTATACTACCTACGTTTCTTTGAATAAAACCTTACAATGAAGAACACAAATAGATTATTCAATAATATTTTTTATATTTTCAGTTTCTTTTCATAAGTTACCAATGTGATTTCTTCACTTCAACAAAGCAAAAATAGGACAACACTTAACAAACAATTCACACTGTCATGTTACAGATAAAACTCAATATTACACACACGTATGCGCATGGGAAAAACAACGGAAAATATCACACAATTTTTTTATACACTATTATATACAATATAGCCAGTTTTATAGATTTTTGCGAGGGAAGAAAATTATGTCAAGGAGGAAATATCCAACGTTTTATAATATAAAAATTAATTTTTGAATCAAGTAATGACTCTATGTTATGTATTAGTGTATGAACAACTTAAGAAGTCGAATTTGTTTCAGGTTGTGATGAGTAACGATAAGAAAACATTATTTATATAGATTTTAATATTGTTCGAATAAATATAATATACGGAACGTTTTTACTCGTATTTCGATCATTTGCTATTAATACAAAAAATATCGAATTTGACACTCTATATCTCAAATGTTTATTTTGATCGGTGTAATTGCAAAGCGCCGACTTTATAATTTATTGGATGAACTGTATTAAAATATTTGAAAATGAGCGTCTCTCTTTCTCTCTCTCTCTCTATATATATATATATATATATATATATATATATATATATATATATATATAAATTGTTACAGGAATATAAACACATAAAGCAAGCACACACAACATACAAATGTACACTTACCTATATGTAAGCTTATTGGGTAACCGGACATCCAAATAAAAAGCTAAAATATTTACTAGTTGCGTCGCGTAAGTAAAAGCCGCAGTTATGTTGTAAGCTGAATTATAACTAGCTTCTACAATAGTTGATGGCGTTCCTAAATTGTTATTTTCTGAAACTGCCAAGCCGGCCAAGATATAAATAACAATTAATATAAAAATACACTTCAATTTTTTTTATATATGAATTAGATATTTTACATAAATAAATTTTATAAAAATTCTGCTCAGTTTCTATTTGTGTGCGATTATCATTTTAGTAGTAAGTTACACCGTTTTCATTATGTAAATATATATACACAATTATAAACGTTAAACAGAAGGTAACCTGAAAAGATTTAAAAACATTCTGTTGTTTTTTTATAGCTTTACAATTTGACTGTTGTGTGTATATTGTTATACGCCGAACTAAAGAGAATACCGTACGTGTGAAATGTATTCACGATTTATTAATCTTCACAAAATTTATTATACATATATAACAAAGCACAAATGTATGTTCCTGTTTATTTATTATATAACTTGCCGGAATTCAACCAGCACAATACTAAGACGATACACTAAATAACCTTTAATCCAGATTAAACGTTTGCCTGAGCGATAAGGATAAATAATATTTATCATTTACTACCAATACATCCCCAATTTTTCGCAATTCCTCATTCTTTTTATTCATTCGCTAACTTGGTTCTCAACTAAATTATTATTTTATTTATACATTTTTCGGTGTAAACCGTGTCAATTTTTTTATTACGTAACGTTTCGAAAACAATTACAGTTTTCACTTATAAACTAAAAACGGTTGCGAATGCGTACGAATATTTATACAATTACGCTTAGAAGAACGCAATCTAGACTTAATGTTGTCCAGATTTTGTGATAAAACAAAGTTAGATTCGTGTTAAATACAATTTAATGACTTTGAAATCTTGTCCAAAATAGATAAATGTAACCCTCGAATTGTTCGAGAAGCAATTGAAATTTTTAAGCATCCGAATTTCAACAAAGATGTACCAGCAAAATTTAACCTGGTTACCGGTTTTTCCCCGAGAAGAAAAACATAACAAGCTAAAAACAACTGCTGGTTTAGTGAACAACTCCAGTCTCCCCCAGAATAATGATAACAAAAACATGGATAAACCGATGTGCAAACAGCAGGGCACTTGTTTACCGCAAAATCTGGACAACATTAAGTCTAGATTTCTCAGTTTAATCATGAAAACTGTAATCGTTTGCAAAACGTTACGTAATAAAAAAGTTATCATAGTTCACATCGAAAAAAAAATCGTGAATGCGTGGGTATCACCCACGACAGTTTAAAAGTATATTTACAAATTATTTTATAACGGTAATATAAATTTAAATGATTACAAGCTTAAGGAATTATTCCAAACTACTTATACGTCATATAAGCTACCAATGTCAACTTTAGGTTGCCAAAATTCAGATTTACGAAGTTTTACATTACATTAGTCTATAAAGTGTAACGTGTATAATAAACTACAAGTTGGTTTGATTAGTATTTCCAATTGAATTCTATACCTATTTTTATTAAATGTTATGTGCGTTGCTCCAGCCTCTGCCTAATAATAATCACCAATCTAAAAGAACGTACTTTTCAAAAACATTAATTTCAAAAATAAAATTAAAACGACAATAGCCGTTACTCAAATAATTATAAAAGTCACAAGGTATAGTCACGAAAACACTTACACCAATGTAAATAAGTAAAATAATCGCCGGAATCTGGTAACGTCGGAGCTACGATAGAATGATGTGATTCTCTCCAGCTATCAATAAACACCCATTTGCCATTAATGCGAGTGTTACGAGGCGTTTCGACTATTTCATTCTGCAATTCCTCCAACGAATCCGTACTGAAACAATCGCCATTTTTTGTCGTTAATTATTAAAAAGTAACTTACCCATTAATATGACAGAACGAAATCACGCAAAAACTTACCGTTTAGAATGAGGAATTTCTCCGATGGGAAAAATAAATTCCACCAGCTGATGTATTCGTTTCCGTGCGATTGTTTTCAAATGAGGTTTTAGAGTGTTCAGTTGTTGAACTAGAGCGATCTGTTTCTTACTTATAATCTCAATATTGACTTTTTGCTGATCGTGACATTCTTTATTTCTCTCAATATTCCGTTTCTTCTGATTGTTATATTCAGCTAAATCGATCAATATTCTTTTCTCTAAAAAAAAAAAAGAAAGAAAAAAACTAATGACAAGATTATTTGTAAATTTTATCTATATAAAAAGGTAATCTTTCAAATTTGTGAATGTAGTTTTAATAAACAAAACATTCATTACTGTAGCCAAAATTACGATAGTATTAAATTTTATAAATGAGAAACTTTACCATAATAATATGATTAGGCAGCATGACCTTAAACAACACATTAAGAATACAACGACTTTGATTTATTCTAACAAAAATCATTTATTTAAAATAATGAAAAATTAATTCGTCCCAATTACAAGTTTCACGTGTGAATTAATCTACTGTCCATAAATAAATTTCATTTGAGTAGCCCCCAATTTTTTCCTAGAAAGTCTTATATGTTATCTTCAAGCGAATTCGTACAGCGAAAATTATTGATTCATCGTATTCATGAATATATCGGAATATAACTAGTAATAAACAAAAATACACTTTCATCTAAAAAACTCATTTTCAAATAGGTTTTTACTCCAACTACACTAATTAATATTACAGAACCAAAATGTTCATCGTATTTTAACATATTTTTATATGCACGGTATTTACTTACAGCTACAGATTTATAGTTTATTAAAATATACAAAATTTTTAAGTTAATTTATACAAGTAACCGGGGAAAATTTCTATTTCACACATTAATTCATCAATACATATCAATGTAACAGCTTAAACTGTTCCGCATTCAGTAAAAGGTTCAAATAAGCTCAAATAAATTCAAATATATTCTAGAAGAAGAATTTTTAAAAGACAAATCTCCATTTATAAAATTATAATTCAATTAAACACCTACGACACATTCAAATTTACTGATGAAAAAAGAAAACTACAAACGAAAATAAGTTGTATTAGAAAAATTCCTAATTTAATACAAAGGTAGGATTGGATGAAAGCCTTTAAATATAATGTTATACGAGCTTATCTTAATATTTGAGATATATGAAATAATTAAATTTATTAATTTATTAATAATGTATTATATTTATGTGAGACAAATTTTTTTGACGATTAAAATTCGCTTCAAGAAACATTTCCTAAATGAAATATTTTAATAAATTCAAAACAACAAACATACATTAAAATTTAACGAAATATAAGATTCAGAAATGAAAGAAATATTTAAAGAATACGATGTAAGAATTCTTGCTTTGAAAAGTAGACGTAATTACATCGAAAGCAGGTTGCATAATAAAGAAAGATGCACATGTATTCCTTCATTTATAAATGTATATATATATATAAGGACAGCTGAATCATTAATGAAAAATGTTAAAAAGATAAAATGGTTTTAATGCTTATCCCTAAGAAAAAAGCTAATACAAGGTGTTTTGTGTGCTAAATCATAATAATTCTGAGTGTGGGAAATAAGGAGAAATAATTTGTAGATAAATGAAAATAAAATGCAAAAACCCGTCGACATTAAAAAAATAAAATTTGAGTAATTCGTAAATGTGGCAAAAATAACTTACTCGTTTCAATCTTATTCAATGTTTGTTGACTGAGTAATTGTAATATTTTGATTCTTTCTTTACAAAGCTGTATATCTTCCATCTGTAAAATAATTCAACGTAATAACAAAATACACGGTTGCAATATTAAAAGATTAACACTTAATAAAAAAAAACCTTTAACGTCTCAAAAATATTGAATGTGAAATAAAAACAATTGTCAAAGTACTCAATCTAATCTCTGATTAAGAAACATGGAATTTGAGTAAACGGCTAAACTATCAATTGGGGAAAATGTAAAAATTATCGCGAATGGCATAGTAGAAATAAAAAAGTACTGAATAGAGTAAAATAAAAAATAAGTTTAATAAAAATACTGAAAGAAAAAAGAAAAATTATTCAGCCACATATAAAGAAATAACGAGTATTTATTTCAGATAATAATAGAAGGAATCATGAAAGATAAAATACTGAGAAAAAAACAGGTAGAAGCATATAAAGAAATAAAACCAGAAAACACGGAATTATGAAGGAAATTGTATATGCTGAATGAGAGACAAGATAACGGACTAATATTGACGAAGTGCGATAAACAACCACCCAATAAATGCATAAAATTTAAAAAGATACTAAATTCATAAAAGTAAAATAATTACCCGGTTTTTGTCAAAATTCCATTACAATTTATGATTGTTAGAAAGAAAAATAAGCACTTATTAATTTTCGTTATATTACAAAGTTGTAGAATGTTTATTCAGACTGCACACAACAGAAGAAATAGAAACCCAACACGAAATAGGTCATGTGATTAAGATGAGCAAAGTAAATAAATTTCTTTAAAAATACGTTATTCATGATGTTAAAAACAATAAAACCATCAAAGCAATCATTGAAGATAATAAAAAAATGGTAACACAAAAAACACACTAATTAAGAAATAAAGAAAAAAATAAGTTCGAAGAAATAACGCACATTTATTTTTCAATTATAAGAAAAATCATATACACGCATATGAGATGTCCGTGAACGAAGTGCACAAATCACCGACTTGTCGTTTTACATCTATCACTTCCTAACACCTTATTTTATAAAATTATAATCAAACTACATCAGTAAATAATTTCGTTATTTTTAAACGAATGGTTAATTTAGTTTTTTAAAATTAGAATATAGACTCATTATTTTTGTCAAAGTAAAAATGTCCACATATATTACCTTATTTTCAATTAAACGAGCATTGGATAACTTCTTATCAAAAGTATTAGAAATAACTTCTTTTTCATACTGTTTCTGAATTAATCGTAATCTCTTTTCGGCAAATCTATAAAATTATAAATAATGTAAAACACTGCAAACAAATCTATAATTCTGTCTAAACGAGAAATATTACTAATATTTTATGAAAATCATCGCAGTATATATTAATATAAATATGTAATTAATAAGTAGATTTCAGTTGATATGTCAACGAAATGTATTATTTCCAGTTGGTCACCCACGACATAGCGTACCTTAAACAATTTAAAATATCATGAGAGCCATTATTTATTTCATGATACAAAACATACCACGTTTAAGTAATGTTATTCAGTGATATTTCGATTCAAAAACTAAGTCAGTCTAATGGGTTTAAATTTTCGCGCTACTGGAGAATTTAGATATTAGCACTCAATTGTATTTGAAAACTTATGTTTAAGCCAGAATAATTGGTTATCAACATAATGAATATGCGAATGATCAAAATTGTATGTTATTCTGTATTAATACACGTTTTACAATTAACATCGTGATAACGCTTTTCAATTAATTATTAAAAAACGCATTTATCTAAGGTAAAAACACATTTATTTATAGCATCCTGACTGTTACGAATACTGGAATGTTTCTTGTATAAAAAACTTCCCAGCTGATTTAAAAGTCTGTCAAATACTACTTTTAAAAATTACGATAAATCAACAAAATCAATGTATTAACGAATACAACTATTAGTATTAAAATTTATTATGGAATTAGATCATAAGGCTCATACATTTTATATTAATGTAAAGACAGAGACCCAAGCCAACTCACATCTTTAATAGACAGTACTGAAGTACTGTATTTACTTATACAATAAGACAATGTGTCAATAATTTAGTGAAAGTTTTTAGTACACAAAAACACATCGATACATATCATTGTATTTATTAGAGTATTAAGCAAATAATCTTAATTTTTATCGGCAGCGTTTAGCACATGTCACCCGTTATTTATTCCAAGCATTCATTTAAATTAATATCTCGCATTTAATAAAAATGCTCTGATTATACTATTTAAGTATTCGTTTGAATTGTACATTCAATTATAAAATAGTGCAAAATTTATTTATTTCTCTCACATTCCACATTTATCACCATAAATTTGTCGAAAAACAGATGTAGATATCCGAAACGAACATCACAATTTTATATTTTGAAAAACTTTGAAATCATCCGATCCGTACTATATATATAATATTACCAGGGACACTAGTTTCAGTTTAAAAAATATTTTTGCAAACTACTTAATAAACATAAATAACTATAATGCCAAGAAATATTTACCTTTCTGAAAACCTTGATGTGGAATGAATAAAATCGCCATTTTTGATACATTTTTTACAATAGAACGTCTTCTTCAGCTTATTACAAAGAAAGCAATAATTTGCAGATTTATTTAATTTGTCCCTCTTGGTTAGAAAATGTGAATTACTAAAATTCAAATCCAACAAACTAAAGTCAAAATTATAATCTTCCATTTAGTTGTAGTAATACAAAATGATGTACCAAAAATATTTATAAAAATAAAAAAATTATTTATACAAAAATTATATTTAAAATTTATTACTAATATTTATAACAGCACTGCAAAATAACACATACAATTTGGTAAAAACATTAAAACACAAGACACTCAAGAAAGTAGAATCCAATAGCGTAGTTTTTTTTTTTGTTTATCGAAAACAACTTTTCGGCATAGTTCTTATTACCCAATAATCTTTGAAGAATAATCAATAGTCAGTGTACTTGAAAGTAATCCAATATTCAATTTTTACACTAATTAATTAATTATGGTGCAAATCACTTTAGATAATTTTGTAATATATTATAAAATGCGCTTATTTTCTAAATTATCAATACATATTCAATATTTTCATTATATAAAATTACAAAAGAAATGCAAAGGAAGAAACATATTTATATATAACCTACATTTCGGTAATTAATCGATTTTCAATAATTTTGTGGACCAGTTTGTACTAAAAATAATATAACAGTTCGCCCCGAAATTAACTATCGCCAAATTGCGGATTTGTTTAAAAACTATACTTTTCTATCAACTACGTTAGTAATTTCATAGATATCTCTATATTGATTTTAAAAACCGAAGTTTACTGTAAAATTCAGACGTTTACTAGCTACAATATTAACTCCCAGAAATTTCAAGAAATAACAGACAAATATCGAGACTATCGAAAAAGCATATAATCAGCAAGCTGCATTTCTAAATTATTTGAAACAGCATAAAATCATGTAACTAATATTTCTTCATCAATATGAACTACTGAACCACTAACCTGTTTATATTACCAAAGCCTTAATTTGTTTACAATATGAACATTTCGCCTACATATATTTTCATTAATAAACTGACACTAAATATTTATACACGGCAATAATTAAGTGGATGAACAACAAAAATCCACATGAATAACTCTAATTTCAAATATTATATATCTTTACCCAAAGATTAAATCGCCTGTATGTAAAATGAATTACACAATTTTATAAAACTAACACATCCAACCATTTAATTCCAAAACTTAAGGGACGTAACAGCTTGCAACTGCTTGTTGATATAGCACTGTAGTATTCACTACGCAAACTATAATTCTTACGTTTCATTGGTATGCTGGTACATCGTAGATTTTTAACCAGGCTAAAACTTTTTCAGGCAATTTCTTGTTTGTTCGTGTATTTGACTGGTCATAAAACCGCCAACAATTCAGACCTTGTTTAGCTAATAAATCTGCTTTTGTTACATAAAGAAAGACCTTGTTTAGCTAATAAATCTGCTTTTGTTACATAAAGAATATACCCAACTTTATATATATATATACTTGTTCATACACAGAAAGTACGTTATTCCCTACTTTTTAAATAATTTTTACACGGATTCATCATTTAATATATATATATATATAATGAACTGCACTCTGTATCGATCTGAACATTCGCGAACTGAAACACTAAAATCAACAATGGGGATATTCAGGGCCGGATTAAACATTCGGGGGAACTGAGCTCGTGATTGTTGGGACCCCCTTGTAAGGGTACTTTTTAACGTTTTTAAACAAGAATATTTTTTCATTCAATGTAAAATTATATGTAAATATAAATATTGCTTTGCATAAGTAGAATTGATTTTACATTTTTAGATTTTAATATTTTCTGCATTTAAAGAAATAATAAAATAATAATAGTTATTAAACATTTATAATTTATTGAAATTAAAACTATATGGACACGATTATTTATATATCTTTTTTTCACTTAATTAATTGGGCCCCTTTTACCTGCGGGGGGCCCTGGTTCAGGACTCAGTCAGGTCCATGCGTTATTCCGGCCCAAAGGGATGACCAGTAAACTTTGTCCTGTTCTATATGAAGAAAATGTGTTTTATTCCAATTTCCACATAGTTAATTTCATACAATAGATACGTATGTTCAAAATAATTACTTTTTAAAAAATCAATTCGAGACTATTTATCAAAACCACCCCAAGTGGTAAAATACATGCGACAAAATCAAATAATCAGTTAATATTTCGACAAGAACTAAAGTGATCACTATGTATGCATCCTAGATTCGTGATAAATATATAATATTGGTAAACAGTTGTGAATGATACATTTTTTTAAAGCATATGATATCCAAAGGATACAGAAATGAATAAAAAGTATATGTAGTATTCATAACAGCAACAGACAAAATATTTATTTATTAAAAAAAAAAAAAAAAAAAAGTACTAAATTAATTTCTATACATAAGTAATTTTCATCAAGTAATTTACTTTCTCAGCTTCTACGATGACATATTATACAAATAAATAAGTAACAAAATTTTTAAAGTTAATTCTGTTTCACATTTAAAGAAATATCAAAATGAACCGTCGAACAATTTATTTCTATATGCAGTTAAGAAACGTAATAAACTGGATTAAAGATATGAACATAATTTATTACAAACACGCATACAAAGACAAATAATCGAACATAAATAAATGCTAATAACGAATAACAATTACTTTTTTTTCTTCTTAAACTATTTAATTAGCTTCTTAACATTAATGCACTTGTTTGAAACAAACGTTCATTTACTAAACATAAAAAATGTTATCATAATCCAATGGAAGATCAAAAAATAAATTTAAATCTTCAACGTTCAGCAATTTAGACAATAAGTTTGAGATTTCTGTCCAATACAACTAATTTATTATTGTTTAAAAAATAAGCTGCGAAACGGTACATGAAAAAGTTTAATTTAAATAAATAAAAGTGTAAGTAGTTCCCAAAACTGTAAATTCTATACATTATTATATCCATTAATACCGAATAAGTTTAATCCGAACAACATACCGATCTACTACCATTACATATAAAAAAAAAAAAACACGTACTAATAGAGTAATATATAAAATAGTTCAACACAATTTTCTTAGATATTTCTTAATTGTGGTCAAGAATACAGGAACCCATCAGCCCATCAGCAAACTGTGAACTTTGATTTACCTCCCGCTACTATGGTCAGTGAAAGAATTTATTGAGATCGAAACAGTCCTAATAAGTGCAACAACAATAAAACGAACAATGCACATACTGCATATTACGTCATGTAAAATTCCAGATACTTGAACGAATGTTGCGAGGGGAACGCGTGGACATAATTGTAATGAAAAAAAAAGATAAAAGTTAACAACAGGTAATAAACAATATGGAATTTGACATATATTAAAACAAAGGTGGCCTGAAAACTTACTGGATATAACAAGAAAAAATGGAAATATAATTATAATTGAAGTAAAAATCGCAGTATTATCAATAATCAACGTATACAAATCTTCACGATCAATATTGACGAACTCAGTGATCCCGATAAATCAACATGATGTAGGAATAATAAAACACAAGCCAATACCACGAGTTTGCTCAATTTCAAAACTCAGATTGAATTTCAGTAAAGCAAACTGAGGAAATTTTTGCAGAGTTCTAAAACATTGCCTTGGTTGGAGTACTTCATACGATCTTTTCTATGCACCCTATTTATTGATGGTTTATTACATTTGAAGATCCATCTGTTTACGCGGATGATATTGCTTCTATTTATATCTTCATATACAATCGATACAATAACAAAGCGGATATCACAAAATATATAAATGTTACACAAAATGGAAAACTAAAATCAACACTGAAAAAAATGAAACCGTCCTACTTACTAGGAATAAATCAAAATTTACCAGCATGCCGAAATTAACGAAACTCAGCTATAGTGGGAACACCGCGTAGATAGCTGATTGTTATTTATAATTACATCAAATCAAACATGACACGGATAGAGCAGGTTATCGATTATACAAGATTTCCATCATATTTAACATACGTTCAAAAATTAACACTAACAACAAAACTAATAATATATATAGATTGCGCATATTGCTAATCTTATTATATAATAGTCCCATTTTTTGTGGTGTCAATAAGGCTACCAGCAATACATTACAAGCTGTCTAAAATAAATATGTGTATTGTACTAAATGCATCCTACTAAACAAACCGATAAGTTCTCTAACAATTAGTAATCACCATTTTATTGTACGATAAATCGAGCAAAATTCACTTGACACATAAAATATATAAACAAAAAATAATTAAATATTTATTTCTCTTTCCATAAATTAATATTATTGTTAAATTTGTTTGTTATTTTAAATGCTCGATTAAATATTATAAATTATAATTAACAGTTAATATTTTTTTTTTCTCTCATGCAAGGGGTTTAGTTCTATTTTTTCCATGTATACTTTTCATATATAAATCACAAGTCAAGTTTAAAACCCGATTACCAAAACGCATCATTACCCGACATGCGCATTATTTTTTTTATATACAATGTTCTGTGCTTGTACGAAATTTGAAATATACTTACCACTTATTTATTTATTCTTTCAAGTAAAATATCAATTAAGGAAATAAATAAAAATTACTCAACCATATCCATAAAAATGTTTTTTATTCTTTCTTTCAAAATTAAATGAACAAAAAATGCATAAATTGAAGTATTTATCTTCAACATACCTCACTTTTGTTATATCAAATCATTCCTGTTCTAGTTTTCTACCATTGTTTATCTATCTGCTTTGAAAAATATTTGTAACTCACTGTTAGGTATATTTTATGTTTATAGATGAGTTAAAAAAGTGTATAATTCAGATTAAAAAAAAAAAAAAATAATAAAGTTCGTTAAAGTAAATATGGTAAAATTAACATAAATCTTCTTTTGTTATTTTAAAAATTATCAATTTATTTTGTCAAACAGATATCTTTTTCTAACGAGTGGTGTATGTTTATTGGAAATATTAAACATGAGTGTAAAGATGACTTCATTTGTACCAAAAGTAAGTATGTTACGTGTAATAAACCACGAATGTTCTCGAATATATATGATAATAATAATTTAAATTCAAAAATATTAATGTCGTGGAAATATCAGTCCATACAACATACGCGCACACATACACACACAATATATTATAATACAATTGTGAAAATAAAATTAGTTATAAATGTAGTCTGAACGTATGGTTTCGTATATGAAGCGCATTTCTTAATATATTTTTTGATTATTTATTATTACGAACTCACGATAAAATACACATATAGATAATAATGGTAGTTGCTTAAATAAATAAGGCAGAAACTGTTAGCGAAAGTACTATCCATGCAAGGTGTGAGTCAGTTCCTCATTTCAATACTACAAACAAACCTTATATTTACATTTAAATGATTACGAATGCCTTTTCCCGCCATTTAAAGCTTCATGTTTACAATTGCCGTTACCACTGCTTTTCTCGGGAACTTGAGAACAACACTGTTTATACGTTTCTTCAATAAAATGATACCTGACGGAATAATAGACGGTTGAATAAAATTATTGATCATTATTATAAATGCGTATTGATTATTTTTAAATCGAAACCAGTACATAGAAATAAATTATACCGCCATAAATGTTTACAACTGTTTAACAACAATTGACTATGACAAGCTGAATAAAATGCGACATGAAAGTGTTGCATCTATTAATCATCGATAAATAAATGTTTATATAAACCCAACTACTAAAAGTTAACACTGGTATTTATAAGTTTTTAATATCAAGAAGTACCAAAATTATTTATTCTACATAACGTTTATATACACACTTAAGAGATCGGTGATTATATATATATATATATATATATATATATATATATATATATATATATATATATATATATATATATATATATATAGTATTTGTAAACTGTAACTCGTACAACGCGGAGATAATGACACACCATCTAATATGTATAAACTCAAAGTGGAATACGATAAACATCTATAAGAGCTCTGTTGACTTTGAACATGATATGTTATAAATCCATATGATAATATAAAAATAAACACAACACACGACACATGCATATACACACATTAATGCGTGTTTATATACACACAATATAGAACCAAAGGATTATTAAACTAACTTTAATATACGCATTTTTCTGTATCTAAATGGAAATATCTTAATATTGTACAGTGCAAGTTTATATTAATATTAATGTTTCTCGACTGATCTAAAATAAAGTCCTAAAATCTATGAGAATTATTTTTTTTTATTCCAATATTTTTACGTACAATGCACTTATTCTAAAACTATTTTCAAATAGGATAAAACTGAAATCATTACCCAATTTTTGAAATTTATTTCTTGCGTAGTCATTTAAATTAACGTTTTATTTCAATTGGTTTATCCAAAATGTTGCTTGTTATTATTATAAATTAAATAACTAACATTATTAACACTAATACCAGGAAAAATACGTACTTCGCGAATATTCCACCACCCGGTGGTAGATCTTTGATATCTTCATTAGTTAATTTTTGGAATAAGTTCGAAAATGACATTTCTTTCTTATCCTTTGTTAAGTCTACAAATAATTATAAGTTATACAATAATAATTACAATTAAAATGACAAATTATTGTATTTAATAAAACAAAATGTTTGCAAAATATTCATACTCGTAAATATAGTAGATAATATTTGTTCTCGTATGTAGCCATTTTTTTTTTTAATTCACTAATATTAAATTATGCAATCGTTTGACGTTATTACGTATTCCGTTTCCCTTTGTATGAAAATACTCCTACATAAACCGATAAAAACTAATTTCACAATTTAAAATCTGTAAATACTATCATAAAGTTTCGTATAAGTAAATATGATACGCTGAGATTGAGTATAATTAGATACATATAAATAAACTCTAGTGGTTGTAACGAATTGGATTCTAATGAAATGCTGTACCAACGTTCTATGTTTGTAATAAGAGTTAAGATGCTGTGTAATCAAGTTAGTGGCAATTGTTATAAATGAAATTCGGTGATGAAGAATTTCATGTTGTGCAATATGTCAATAAATCAAAGAACCACATCATTATTAAAACACAAGCTGTTAAAATTCATTAACGTTTTGGAGCTGCTATCATCGCAATCAAACTAATACTCTAATTTCTATCAAAATAAAAGTGGTTCACGGGTAGGAAAATAGAAATATTTTCCACAAAACTACCGCATTTTTTTTTGTGGTTAGATCTACTCAACAAAAATCTGGTATACCCAAACTCATGCTAATCAAGATGTTTCGTGTGAAATGAATTACAATATTGTACATTAAGTGATTAACATGTTGTACAGTGCGAACTAGTTATATTTCTCTAATTTGTAACTTTAAAGTGAATAAAATAATAAACCGCAAGTCTGTAAATATGATAGAGAAATTACAGATATAGAGTATACCAAAACTAACTGTTAGCGATTGCGCCTGCAATCTTCTCATTTATCATCTCTGTTCTGTTTTTCATAACATCAGATTACTTACATAGTTCCAAAAAAAAAAGTAACTGTTCGCTTTAATATATATTTAATGACATACAATACTTGGGTAGAACATTTTTATTAAAACTTTAGTAAACGTGATATTACTCAACCCGATATTAAACATACCTTAAATGTAAAAAAAATCGTTATACAATTTATATATATCATTAAAAATCATTACTTAAATCTGACAAACTGATTTGAATTTTATAGTATCTTATCGCTTCATATCATACTTCACTATTAATTAATCTATACTTATTTTTGATGCTAAAAGACAATTTGAAATTATTTCCGAAACTAATTCGAACCTTACCTTTAATACGTTCTTCTATGTATTTTTCTAACTGCTTCTCTTGACTGATCACGTCTTCGCACGGCTGAGGCGCTTTTGGAAAGATGACTAGCACTATACTCATGTTATCGCAACTATCCTTTCAAGGAAAACAAAAATTAAGTTATAATAGATTAGCATAAATGATGGAGTAACATAACATGATAAGTCTCCCGATTGATGATGGTATAATGAAAAAACAACCTAAAAATAAACTATACTCTTCCAATACTAAATATTCACTTATTATTCATACATTTACAAAAATTTCATAAAAAATAGTTTAATTTGTAAAATAAAAACCTAATTATCGTAATAAACTATTATAACACAAAAACGTCCCGTTTAAAATCTTTGATTGGATATTTTATTAATTTATCTTATTTTCATACGATCCAAATAGTTCTCCATCCAAAATAGTCGGTCAACATTTAATGATCGCACAAGTTAATCCGTTCATTAAACTAATAAAAATTGTCCTTAACCGATCCAGATTAAACAGAACATTGGTAGAAATTTAACATACGACAACTATATTTTAACAATGTTAGTCCTCAGCTGAAGACAATTGTACGGTATAACTGTGAAATTTCATTTGATTTTATAAAAAAGAGCGACTAAAAATTTTCCATTTTATTTCTTCGTCGGAAAATGTGTCAAAATTTACTGTTCCGCACTAATTCCAAAATACCTTATTAAAAAACCTTTTCATATTCTCCAATAAATATAACGAACGTTATACTTAGCGTTTTGATATAATTAAAATTTTGAACCATTCAATGAAAAGTTTTTTAATGTAACAGTCAATCCCATTAATGAGCAACAAACAAATTTACTAATAAGCATAGCCCATTAAAAATAAACAAGTTTATGCGGCCATATATATACAAATAGAAAAGAAAAATTTGAGATAATGTTAAATACACATTAAAATTCAAAAATATCAACATCAAGTTTTCGCTTTACGTATTAATATATATACAGGCTTGTCAATTGTGAAAGTCAAATATTTTTTTACATAGTTAAATTTCCTGACCACTCACAAATTTTATAATCTATAATCTAGGTATATAAATATAAAAATTACTTACTTTATAAAAACAGGTATCGATAACTTGATTGGTAATTGATTCGAGATCATCAGTTAGTAAAAGACGAGATCTGATATAACTGCATATATCTTCGTTCGACATTACATCCCATACTCCATCACAAGCTAATACTAAAAATTCGTCATCTTCGTGTCTGTCTATAACGAATACTTCCGGTTCAGGCGATACTAGCTGTTCGCAGGGTCCTTTGCCTTCAACATTTTTGAATTCGTAATCTCCCAATGCTCGCGATACAGCTAATGAACCGTTAATCCGTTGAATCATCACACTGCCACCAGCTCGTTGTATTCTTTCTTTTTCACTAGGAAGCACCGGTTTGTGATCTTGAGTAGAAAAAGTTGGTCGTTTATTATTGCACAGAACAGCTCTGGAATCTCCACAATTAGCAACAAATATCTTATTTGGAGAAATTAAAGCACAAACCGCTGTTGAGCCCGACTTTTCTTCCCCTAATTCAGGTAATGTACGCATTCTATCGTCTAAATTTAAAAATCCCGTCCTAAAAAAAAAAAAAAACAATATCACCGAGTTAGCTTTCAGTTATTCGAAACTTCAACCAAGGAACTGAAGTTTAAAACATTTTAAAAAATTAAACTATTTCATTTTCCCATTTTCATTTTTATTTTCATAAGAAAAAACGTTATGTGAAAGATAGTTTCGCGTGAATCAAGGTAAAGGAATATCGCTTAAAATTCGATAGAAATAAGAATAATTTGTTTATTAAAACTTACTTACTAGAATAGTCAAAGTAAAAATTCATGCATAAATTATAAAATGAAAAAGCATAAACATACAAATTGCAAAATTTTTAACTATAACCAAATCTATACATATACAATACATCAATAAAGGAAATTTATAATTACAAATTTAAGTAACGATAATTATATGTATCACGGTGTGAAAGTATTTTTGTGTTCTACTTGTTGCAAAATATCCTTAATTAATTGTTTTTTATTATTCATAGAAGCCCAATGTAGTACTTTCCAATACATAAATAAAAATAGTAGCTCATTGCAGCAATAATAGTAATTCGTTTATAATCAACTAATTCTTTTACCGTATTCCTTCTGTAAAATCTGCTCTACGAAAGTCTTCTGAATTTACGATACAATCAAGTAAATGATCGGCGCAATGAGCTGAAACTTTTGCACCAGCATGCCCATCAAAAACAGCAAAAAATGACCAATCTTTCAATTCTTCGCTCAGTCCTGTGATAGCGCAATGAGCATCTTCCATTTCGATCCGCCACCCTTGCATACTGGCAACACCATATCTCAAACCATTGCCAGACCCATGTTCATTATGCTTATCCGTACTTGGCTTGTCTAACGATGCCCCCATGATCAAATGTATCAGTTCATGAAGAATTTTTACTACTTTTTCTGTATAAAACCAAAAATAAAAATTTTTCATTGTAAAAATATTATACATTCATAATAAGTGATCAAATACGAGAATAAAAACATTGCGATGTCTCAATGTTTTTGATGTTAACTCTTTCAGTTTCAATGTTTTCTATATGGTACATGAACTCTTTATTTTTCGTGCAAATTAAATTGTTTATTTTCATAGTACGGGAAAATGCTTTAGAATCATCTATTACTTCACGTACCCACTGAACTACTAGGGTCGTTTTCTTTAATTACATTTAATACATAAAGCGTTAAAACGGAATAATGTCTGACTAAACGGGTTAATCTTACGTCGCTATATATGTACGATTTTATATTATATATATAAGTGGTCATTCCAATATAAATTGACCAGGCATTTCACGACGAATAAGCGTAATAGCACATATGAACTTAAATAAGTTTCATATAAAAAATATTAAAACATTTATAAAAAAATTACGCATTAACTACACATAAGTTTGAAATATGTTACAAATATACGAAATGTGCTTAATTCCAGTCTTATGAACTTAGATTGTAATCATAGAGATGTATCTTTAACTTTAATATATTGCACAAGAATCCGATGGACATTGTACATTTTAACTATGCATTATACGTTTCATACAAGACTTCATTTTAAGTATACGTATTGTAGAAAATAAGACTTATTTTTTTTTTTTAACGACCATGATATAAATAAATTAATAAAAATTCGATCACGATTTCTTTACATATTATATATACATTTCTTCACCAATCTTCGAGCTGAGAATGTGTGCGCGCCGACAAGAATATAGTTAAATAATTATAATGAAAAAAAAATGAAAATAACAAGAAATATGTACAAGCATAGTCCAAAATTAAAATAAAAGAGCATACTTCATAAATACCAAGAAATAAATTTACAAATATTTTAGATTGGAATAGCATTTAAAGTTTTACAACGGGAACTATGATTACATCAAATGTAATACTTCTTTATTCATAAAAATATATATATAAACAATATTCATGGGAATTAATTGCACCATTTCTAAGGACATTGATAAGATATTGGCATTACGATAAGTCCTTACAGTTTAGGAAACACTAAAATTAACAAATTTAATAATCATAAAAATCATTAAATTACAAAATGTAATTCATTTAATAAGAACACCGACAATTTTACGCTTAAGTATTCATCAGTTTTACACAATTATAAAAAATGTGTCATTAAATTTAATCTTACCAAATTAGGCAAATTCCTTTTTGTAAAATCATCTATTTCCGTATATAAACATACAACAATATAATAATTTAAACTGTGTTTATTTTGTTGTCAAACCTTTTAGAGTATTCAGTTTTTTGAAACAATTCACACCATATTGTTTATTTAAAATGTCAACGTTTGTTATTTCGAAAAAACGACGCACAATGGTTCTCTAAATATAGAAACAATGATGTCATTCCTAGTTAAAAACAGATGTTATTCACATGACGGACGATGAAGTTTGTTATTCACATTCACGTTAAACATGATAAATTAAACATGAAAATTAAAAAAATCAACATTCAATTAAAATCCAAATTACAAGATATGTATAATGTAATAAATTTTCCTTATGGCGTCCATTGACTACTATATTTACGTTAACTATTTTTTTTAATTCAAGGGCATATAAAGTTAATTTTAATATTTAAACTGAAAACCAGTTTGTTGTATCATATATATAAATAAACTCAACATTTAAAAAATTTCAATTATACATTAAAAATTAAAATTGCACTTTACGAAATATGAAATATAGGTTTCAAATACAAAATTATTTATTTCAAATTAAATTTCTTAAATCGAATAGTCAGTTAAATTAAATTAGATATTTTCTATATAAACAACTTCAAGTCACTCAGAATGATACATTTCATGTTTGATGTTTATATCGTACAATTAATATTTATTATAATGATCTTGAAGTATAACCACAAAAATTTTTGATTGCATAGTTCCGCCGTTAAAAATTTGTAATGTGTTTTATAATATTGACAAATAGGGCATTACCACACCGGTTTTTATATCAAACAGTACATAAACATATATTTCTTGGGTTTACAATTACATGTCCTCGATCGGTTCGAAATTTGATTTCAGTTAACAAAAGTATTAAACAATTGGTCGGAAGTAAATTCTTGAAGCCGATAACTTTTCACTATGATTCTCATCCTTCTGAAAGCACAAAATCAAACCATAATGTAAGCTAAGCATAAATTTCTAATAAAAAATAAATTATTTTGAATGATAAAATTACACTCTATTTTTTATGTTAATGTAGAAATAACGTCTTAAAGTACATAAGATTTCAAATATTTCAGGTCTAATTTTCACTATTATATATTTTTTCTATCACTGATTTTTGAAATGTGATACTATTTGCGTATAGGTACATTTAAAACTATATTGTCCGAAGTTTCATTATTTTTCAAACACTACATATTTTTATCTTTAAATAGATAAAAAAAAATTACGAAAAGAAATTGATGGTGTTAATTATTGTTTTTCTTCAGTTTTCACATTAATTTTATTTATTTCTCTTTTCAGCAAGAAAGTATTTGGACAATACCCAATTGCCTTTGTATTTTGAGAATTAGTTTGTCTCCTGTTTTTGGATATCTTACTATACACTCGTATTTCGTATCAGCTGTATCAATTTTAATAGTTGCTGCAATTACTGATTTTGTAAGTAAAATTTATGTTTATATTTCTTGAACTGAGTTTAACATATAAGTGTAAATGAATATATGAATGTTTTATGAAATTTATAGCAAAGTATCACAAATATTTTGTTCATGCTTATGTCTAAAATTTTTTGTAATATATTTATTCCTTTATAAATATTGTGTACCTTGGCGAAAATGTTTCATGAAAATTCTCATTCATTTCTTTAAATTATTTTCTTCACTATTAGTAAATATAATTTTGTTTTTCTGATTTCTTAAATCAAACATTACTTTATACGTTCACAGATTATCCCATATTTCATTTACATTATTTTATTTAAATCATTTAAACATCAATTTCGGAACTTAAATTGCGTGTTTGTAAGTGGCAATTTTTAACTAGTTTCTTCATTAAATATTCCCGTATTCATTGAAGAAAATTTCTAAAATGCACGTGCAGTTTTGCTTCCCTATATGGTACGTGATTATTTATACCGAATTAATTTTTGTTGTGTTTAGAAAAAAACAAGCACATCACAAATTCTATTGCACAATAAACGTGATGTTCAAAACAAATGATATTTTTTGTATATTTTGAATATACTACACATATTAACAACAGATTTAATAAAATATCGTATACTATGTCTCAGAATTAGCGTATTCCCGATATATATATATATATATATATATATATATATATATATATATATATATATATATATATATATGGCATGATATTCATTTAAATAAAAAATGTAGAATAAGGAAGAATGCTACAAATTAATACAAAACGTAGTGTTTTATTTAATTATAATGGTTATTCCAAATTTTTGGAATTTATTCTCAGATTTCCTCATTTAAAAAATCAAAAATAACGTAAGTTATCCTACATTTTACTGTTCTGTTAATAGTAATTTGTTTTAATATTCATTCAGTAATTTATCATGTATAAAGTTTATTTCATTGTTGCAATTTATCAGCTCCAACTATTTTTACTTTTTGTTTTTATTTTTTGCGTTATACCGACAATTGTATGTCGCTACCAATGGTGATGAATAAAAGAAAAACAAAAGGTAAGGAAAAGAAAAGGGAGAAACGTGAACGACTAACATCTCCAGTGAGAAAGATTAGTTCGAAGATGAGGTTAAAAAAATGTACAACAAATCTATTGCATTTAAATTAGGTTGATATATATATATATATATATATAGTGCTATTTGGCAAAATTAACAATAAGATATCACGACACCACTTCCGTTTAATGAATCGCTTGGGAGGGTTGTTCGATGTATTAAGCGTACACATTCGTTTGATTTTTAATTTGAGCTGAAGTATAGTTTATCAAAAAATTTTGCTACTGCTGTACGTAAACATCGTTAACATACGGTATTTGTAAATGGGGATGAAGCGTAAGGTTTGAAACGTATTCCGGAGCAGATGCGATAGTACGTAACATCTTTGACTGTTGCTGTTAAATCCGTAGATTACTCTACTTAAGTTTAATGGTTATTTATGGATACAGTGGTCACACGCTTTTATATTTTTCCTAGTTTGATCTACATGAAAACGCCACGCCAGACATTTATCCATGTACATACTAAGGTGCTTGACCGGGTCCGCTTGCAGTGTTACAGTGTTGTGCAATTTTAATCTAAGACATGTAACTTGTTTTATAGTACACGTAATGTGTTGGTTTTTTATCCGGTTGAATGTTACGAATTTTGTGGCCATTTCATATCCTATTTCCATTCTGTACCGCTAAGTTATCATAGTACGAATTATGGCTATATATCACCCTTTTTAAAATATGGTTTCAATATTTTCTAGAATGTACATTATTGTTCTTATCGAAATAAGCGTTTTTGTCTCACACGCTCCAGGTTTAGATTTTCCATTATTTTAATATTTTTTTACTTTCTGAGCAGTTTTCAGGTAGAAATTTTGCATTCTAATCTTACACTTCATATTTCCGATATCATTATTAAAATAATTTTCATTATCTAAGTAAACCGAGTTTTTTATTATGATATTAAGTTTAGCAAAATGTATATGATTTAATATAATTATTAATGTGAACTTATTTAAATCCCCTAACAGCTTGATGGAATAATAGCTAGATCATATAAAAGTCAGTCATCAAGACTTGGAAGTTTCCTTGATCCATTAGCTGATAAGATTCTTGTAACCACATTATTTTGTAGTCTTACTTATATCGGGTTATTTCCAGGTAAAGTAACGTGTTATTTTTACATTCTATTGTTGAATTCAGATGAAATAAAAATGTATAATTATGTTTATTTTTTTTATTTACAATCTGCACATAGTGCACTAAGTAAATGTGATGAAGGAACGGGAATCAGATACTGTTGATGGTCCATTGACAACAATTAGGACATATGCCAGATGCGATTGGAGACCTGTGAAACATCAAGAAAAACAGCTGAACAATGTGATATTGTCGACAACACGGTGGCATTGTTGTATAGTTGAATGATTATGCCGGAATCCAAATCGATTTGAATTAATTATTCCCGTTTCTAAGAATGGATATATTCTTAGTAAAATTTAAAAAAAAAACAAATTCTAACAATGGGAAATAAGCTGATCAGCCTATATGAAATACATAGATGAGATTAGGTTTTAATGCCATTTGAATTATTGCAAATTTCCATAATAAATGATAATAGTTTAAACTAAGCATTGCGTTAAATATATAAATGAGCAATAAAAATAACTTTGTTTTTGCAGGATCTCTGATGTAATAAGGTCAAATGCCTTTTTTTAGGCAATTCCATTATTATTCTCTTTATTTCAGCTGGTGAGATATGTTTAGGTGCTCAGATGCAGGTAGTGGAGAATTCAAATATTGAAGGACCCGACTTACGTGGCTGTAGTCGACAATATCGTTGTGTACCTAGAAGGTAGCTGCAAGGTGTTTTGTAAACGCTTCTGATTTTTTTTAGTCTGTAATTATCCAGTTACCATCGTCTTGAAGGATTGTAGCTTTAACATTTGGACAAGACCCAATATAAGCCGATTCGTGTTATATATATATATATATGTGTGTGTGTGTCTCGGAGTTTATAGAGCGCTCTACTTTCAACTTAACGGTCAAGGGTTCAATGGAAAGTTTTTCATAATCACGTAATTTTTAATTATCACGGAGAAGCCAATGGCACCCTACTCCGTATAACATCATATGCGCGCACATCTGCGTTGCATATAAATAGTGCCTTAAATGCTAGCCCATTTTTTACGTAAAAATAAACGTACAATGGCTAGTCACGACGTTCGGCAATGAAGAATACGACAATGATATTATATATATATATAACATGGTGTGAGCGCGTGTGTGTACACACTTGGCATTTACATTAGTTATGTTGAAAAAAAAATGAATTCGCACAAAAAAGTTATTTCAATTACATGAAAAAACACATGAAATTTATGTTTGTTATATTTTTTTGGATAGGTTTATTGACGGCGATAATAGTATTTAGAGATGTAATCCTACTATGTGGTGGCTTTTATATATGGTTGAGAGAGCCAGCAGTTATCGTAAGTTAATTGAAATATGTATTCATAATACAATTACTGAATAAATCATATGGATATACAAAAATTTTGAAGTAATTTTATAGTTAGTATTTTATTCATACTCTTAGTTATTAATCTATAATATTAGCAATAATTGGATGTTTACATTGTAATAACTCTTCAAAATTACTTAGGAAAATTTTTATTTTTATATTTTTACTTGAGTATTCTTAATTTATTCATCCTTTATCTCTCTCTCTCTCTCTCTCTCCTGAAATGTTTAGATTTCGGAATAAACTTGGTGTTGTACATTGTATGCCGACATTAATATCATACATATACAAATCACTTTTACCAACATTTTTAATCTCTTATTCATAAATATTTTGATTTTGTAATACATTACCATTTCCATAAAATCTCGTCTATAGGCATTCTAATGCCTTTTATTAATGTTTTTGTTACCGTTTAATCACTTTTTTTTTTTTATTCTGTCATTGTATTAGTAAATTATCTAATCATTTACGGATGACTGTGATTTATTGTAATCATGATAAACGTATTTAAATTTATTTTGTTCAAATTTAAATATTATTGCGTTATCTCTCTACATAATCAAATGCTCGTCTGTTGATATAAATCTTGCGCTCAAAGGTTTCATTAGTAGAGTTGAGTTTTTGCCTACACACCTTTATCTTGATTTTATATTACATATAAAATTAAATTAAAATTTCTGAATATATTGCAAAGCAACTATATATCTCGGTCTACTTAAATCTCTCAGCTGCGCTATCTTGAGAGTGGTTATCCTATAATGTTATACCTTTTCTATATAGCTTTCATTTTTTACGACGTTAGTTTATTCTCATTTTTTTTTTTATTAAAAAATCAGCTCTTATGCATTAATTTGTTGTTTTTAATAACTAAAGATTTTCAAATAATATATATCCTCTTCTATTAAATAAGCCTCAACATTTGTCAGATTTATATTCCGATATTTTTCTTTACTTTACCTCTTATGTTTCTTCAATAATCACAGTCTTATTTATTCGCTAACGAAATATTTTAGCATTAATCTGAATATTTTCGCTTACCTATGTATCATGTTCTTCATTATGTCCCTACTAATTTCTTCTTGAGCCCAACTTTCGCTATTTGATCAGTTTAACTAAAATATTGCATTATTCCTTAATTCATTTTTATATTGTTTTTTAAAATACGTATAAATGAAATGCACCAAATAATGTTGGGTTGAAATCAAAATTTATAAGAGACTAGGTATTAAGAATAAATTAAACAAATCAAATAAACATAAATATGCATAAAGTTTACATACGAATAAATCATAATGATAATAATAGCGGGGAAAACTTTACAAAAACCTGCTGATAAGCATTGAAGACCGATAAATAAAATTAAAGTCTTGACAGAAATAAAAATTGAAAGTGCGCATAATGATAAATTTACTTCTGTTACATAGAGCGTAGATTATGTAAATGTGGCACGTTGAAGTATCTTGTGTTTGTATTCTGTATAACGTAAGGATAACGATTCAAATCACAATTTGTTTATAGATTCTAATAGTGAGAGCAGAACTATTCGCGCGCGTATGAAAAAATTTAATTGTACGGTGCATAATCATATTTTGTATACTAGATAGTGCTAATTTCTTATGTATTTTGATGATTTTTTACATATTTGGGAGCATTTAGAATAACTCTACAACATTAATTTTCTTACAACTTGAAAGGCCTTACTAGTTGAATTAAGGAGACACACATATAAAACATGCGGCTACCGATTTGTATATGATTAATACTGCGTTTAGTTTTGATTTGTCATTAAATAATCGAAAGGTGAGAACATCTTAATACGAGTTTTATTTATGCAATAAGTAACACCACGCGCGTTGAATATTTACGAAAAAAAATTTATATTATTCGATTCGTAAATATTCATTAATTCTTTTAGCTTGCGAATGACGGATAAAGTGGTTTTTCGCGTATTTGTTTTCTATTATCTGATGTTATTTATAATTTTACATGTGCAAATTTATTTTTATCTAATCGCATAATATATATGTATGACGACAATTAATAAGTTTGTGTACGTCTTAAATATTAACTAATACATAATTAATTTATTGACAGAAAAATAATGCACTTTCAGCAGATGTACTACAAACGTCGGCCCAGTTGAAACCATCATATTTAAGTAAAATTAATACTGCTGTTCAGTTAGTAACAGGAATTATTACACTTATTTCGCCAATTCTGCCAAACATAATTACTGAAAACATTCTGAATTGTTTTTGGTAAATATATGATATATGATATATATATATATGTGTGTGTGTCTTTATAAATATTTAAATTAATACAGATCTTAGTTATAACCAATACACAGATTAAAAACAAAAAACTTTTTTCTAGTTAACAATAATTGATCATGTGGGCATTATTTTATTTTCTCCTTAAATATACCTGTTTGATTTTATTTACGCATGAAGAAAAAATGATCGTAGTTTTCTAAAAAATATTAGTTTAATCTACTTTGTACAAAATACAACTAACAAGCTTATTTTATTTAAAATTAAATTTTAATTAAAACAACTTATGATAAAAGAAATTTAGATTAACAAAAATCACTAAAATGCGATGTAGTTTGTGTTATAAACACTATGTCACTAATTTTTCCATATTATTAACATGTCATGAGTTGAATGCTTTTCCAAATCACAACATTTATTAAGAATTATTCGAATAATTAAAAATAAGATTAACATTCAACACGGATAAACAATATTAACTAATCTTTTTTTTTTTTTTTTTTTACTTTTTCAGGTATGCAACCGGAGTTTCAACAGTAACATCGGCAATATCATATTTACGAAAAATAAACGCGTATAAATTAACAAAATAAAATATATTTCTTATCTCTAGTTTATTTTCATACGTTTTATATTTCCAAGTACCTTCCGAAAATGAGGTAATATATAATAAGTTAGAGCTAATTTCTTTCGTGGGCTATACCATAACTGCAATAACCATGAATAACGCAATTATTACTATATACGTGTGTGCGTGACAATTGTACGGTAGGAAAGATATAATGACACTGTTCAAGAAGCAGAAATAAACAATAAAAAAGTGAATGTTAGAAGTAAATACATGAAACATTTTGCTTTATATTCATAATGATTACTTTAAAATATTCATACGTAACTTCTGTCATTAAACTTCGTAACTATTTTTAATCAAATTAAAACGTCATTTAATTTCTTACATTAGAATCTTTTTAAGATGAGATTAACAAGGATTTAAATGTCTATTAAGTTGTTCATATCGCATTCATTACTAAATTATATTAACATAAATCAAATTAAATTGATAATTTTTACAATCATAAATATAAAAATAACGCACTGACGGCATTATTCGAAAAATATTTAAAGGACTAGAGGTAGACCAGTCCATTTTGCGCTTACTGCCCATAACCATTTAGACATTTTAGTATCTTCATCTTCAAACAAACTGAAGTGTTCAAATCCCCTAGAAATGTATGATTATTATTTCATTTAGCAACACATATTTTTTAGAGATACAACACAATTATGTGCATAAAATATATTACATATAAATGTAAAACCTAATATTTGTTTCAACAAGGTTACTAATGTTATTGTATAACTATATTACTGTAATATTTGTTTAAACAAAAAAATGTAGTTACAGAAATCAATTTCGTATTTGAATCAACAAAACTTTCAGCTGTAAACGATTATAATTGAAAATAATATCGAACTAATGAACCACAAAAACACATTTAAGTTTCTTAACAACACCCCATGACACCTAATGGCAAAATGACAGTTTATTAATTTATAATACAATTAAATTAATCGATGATAACGGACATCAAAAATATAAAACTGCCATATTTATAACGTGTTGAAAAAAAATATATCGTGGGCAAACGAAGTATAAAATGTTTAAAAACGTAGTACCCTGTACGGAATAGAATAAAAAAATTATTCGATGCGAATTAATACATAAATGCGGTTCAATTTTATGCGTATGTATATCTTCTTCATTTTAAGTTGTAACAGCTATTTGATTATTATGTAAACCATATTATTTAAATTAAATAAATAAATATTGGTTTGTAATTGATATTATTACTTAATATTCATAATTGTTGTTTTTATTATGAAATTAAAACTTTTTGTCAAACAATTGGAAAAATTACTTGACCGGTATAAAAATAAAATCAAAGTTAATATTACATTAATAAAAAAAAAAAAAACCGGAATTTACAAACAAAAAATAAATAAAAAAATAAAGTAGCATTGTATCATTTAAATTTCTCAAATAATACAAATCAGAACCGGATGACAATAATAAAAATTATAGTATCCGAAATAATTCTGACAAGATATGTTGATAAAATTGAAGGATTGGAATTGTATTTTACAGAAATTTGTTTAAAATCTGCTTTGCATTCCTATGTATGTTTAAGACAAAAAATTCTGAGAATAAATTAAAAAAATGACATAAGTACCTATGTTAGATTTGAAAATTGCTAGAGATATAAAATTAAACTGAATCCGATTCTTCTTTAAATATTTTATTTTAATTTTAACACATTCACGATTTTAATAAATCATTTTACCGAATTTTACTTCGAACTTTCACTATCGAAATATATTTATAAACAACATTTTTCGTGAAAGTATTCCACAAGTGTTATAAACATGATATATATAAATATCGAGTAATGATTTTTTATATTAAAAAAAAAGGAAACATTAAAATTATTAGTAAAAGTTACTAAAATAAAAGTTACTAATTGTTAAAATAAATTATACATAATAACAATAAGAAAAATAATATTAAAAAAATATGTATAACAACTAATATTTAGTACATCTAGTTCGAAAAGAGAAGCTTATAAATAAGTACCACTCAGTCTAACATCCATTACAGACGAAACGATTTAAATCGAGGGGTTCGAATAAAGCTGAATTTTTCCCGGCACGGTCAACACAGACGAATCAGTTAGTTGCCGGTAAGTCGTACAACGATAAGTGCATCCTTTACGGAGAAGCAGAACCATAATAATTAGCAAATCATTTTCAATATAATAGGACGTGATAATTAGTTTTCAAATTTTACTTGATGAAAAAAAATGTAAAAAAAAAGGCCAAAAATACTGAGTACACGATATAAACAAAAAAAATGGATTTATACGGATGACTTCGTCATTTGTTTTCAGATACTGCATCCAATATTTCTTTCATTTTT
Source organism: Coronaproctus castanopsis (assembly GCA_032883995.1). Taxonomy (NCBI): domain Eukaryota; kingdom Metazoa; phylum Arthropoda; class Insecta; order Hemiptera; family Monophlebidae; genus Coronaproctus; species Coronaproctus castanopsis. The sequence goes on from CM065053.1 coordinate 62,172,142, forward strand.
AATTTTAAAATATAAAAACGCGATAAACAACTTAAAATTTACACGCGAAAATTAACTATAGATGATGATGATCTATTTACGTGTCGTATACAAGCTACGATGCCAGAGGTACGGACACGGAAGATATAGTTGTTAAAACAGGCCGTGCACGTAGGAACGCTACTGTTGGACCGGCTGCATTTGGCAGCAAAAATTGTTGTAATGCTGGTGGAAGCCCATATCGGATACGTTCAACCTTGTACTTTTCGCAATGTAGCAGGTGTTTTGTTGTTCAATTTAAGATTGTTGCAGAAAAAAAATCGGCGGTGATTCTCTTCTGATCAAGTGACTATGGGTGAGAATAACTATTTCTTCATGGTGGAGGAGATCACCATAAATTACTACCACGTTTAAATGAGCGTAAGTATAGATGTAACCGTGTATAAGCAAAAAATTTAAATTAAATAAAGATTTAAAATTAATAAGCAACAATTCGCTCGACGAATTAGCCGCGCATTCGATTCGAATTTTAGTGGTAACCTACAATTTTTCATACTAAATACTAACGACTAAGTATATTCATAATATGGTATTTAAAACTAATTCATCATCAAATGTTGTCGATGTGTTCAATAAATTATTATTATTAATTTGTCCCATAATTTTATTTTTAAATACACTTTTGACTTTTCAAATCCATCCAAATTTGTTCGGTGTAAATAATGTCAATTATATTTATACAATTGCGCTTAGCAATTTAGACTTCATGTGCAGATTTTGCGATAAACAAGCACCCTGCTGTGTGTGTACACCCCTTTGTTGATGTTTTTATATCATGGTTATTCTGCCGGAAACTGGAATTGTTTACTAAACTCGGAGTTGTTTTTATTTTAACTTTGTTTTTTTCCCTCTCAGTACAATGACCGGTAACCAGGTTAAATTTAGCTAGTACCTCTTTGTTAAAATTTGGATGCTTAAAATTTAAATTGCTTTTCGAAGAATTCTGGAGTTATATTTCTCCATTTTGGACAAGATTTCGAACTCACTAAATTGTATTTCGTAATTCATTGGTTACCAATATGACTTCAGTGGAGACGTAATTTTTCTCTTATGTTTACAGCCTGCTTTAGGTTCCTTAATCTCTGATGCTTCAACCAGTCTGCCTAATATGACACGAGCAAGGAATTTTATATACAGCCGCAACATACCCTTTCGGTAGTTGATCCTTAACACATTGTAAATGTTGTTTTATTTTTTTTATATACGTGTCACGCTTATCTAACTTATATAAGGCAACAACTACATTAGCTACGAACTCTTTTTTGTTAATAGATTTTTCTCTTCTTGCTTTAAATTTTTTTATCAAGGAAACGCACTCCTTATCAATACCATTAATGATCATAACATATTTTTACTATCTACTTCTTTCTTTAAGGCAGTACTGTTTGAAATAGTTTGTATAAAAGCCTTGTAGATTCCTACTTTTTGACGCGGACAGAGATGCGACTGCTTGTGCACATACTAAATCCGTGTGTGTGTGTAGGTTTTCTAAACAGTGAGGTAGATTAATTATTCGTATGCAGTACGCTTCACTAACACGTCTAAAAACGCTAGTTCGTCATTATTTTATTTTTCTATTATTAACTTTATGTTACTCTGAAACATACTGAAATCCATCAAAATTTCATCTAGCTTTTCGTCACCATGCTGCTAAATCACGAACCTGTCATTATATATGAAGTAGTGATGCTATTTACTTAAATAATAATATATTAACATAATGAAGTTATTAGTAAAAAAAGGCGAATTATTCAAATAGCTGTTCAGCGATTATGCCATAGTTAAACTAAATTAATAATAAATAAATAATATACAAGGAAATAATATATGAAAATATACTTAATAACTAATGTTTAGGATATTTATTTCAAACTAAGATGCTCAAATATATTTTAAAATTTAGTATTTATAACTAATATGCATACATACATTATTCATTTATATATATATATATATATGAGCAGGGCGGGTTTCCGTAGGTCGTATTCAACAATAGATCACTTACATGTTATTAATCAATTAATAGAGAAAAGTATAGAGTACAATATACCGTTATTTTTTATGTTTTTTTTTTAATTTTAATGAAAAGAAAAAAAATCGTTCTGGATTCCCAAAGAGTCAACATAGACCAGCACTGATAGAAATAAGTTTCCAATTACCGCAGGTAGAATCAATACATAAACCACGTTGGAATTTTAGAAAATTGGGCTGGAAAGGATTTACAAAAACATTGGCTGATAGTGTCAGATGGATCCCACCTACAGTAAAGAATTATAACCGCTTTGCAAAACTTGTTGTAAGCATCGCTAAAAAACATATTCCAAGAGGATTCCGAAAAATATATGTACCAGGCTGGAACAAATCTGTACCAAAACTATAAAGAAACAGAAGATACCGAAACATCAAATATACTTCTGACTAAACAGACGCAACAGATGGATACAACTAATGGAAGAACTCGAGTTTCGTAAAATAAGCAGGGAAGCCTGGACTCTTCTGCGTAAACTAAGCGGAGAAAAAACTATAATTAGAACAAAAACAGAAGTTAGTCCAAACCAGATAGCCAAACAAATCATAAAAACGTCAAATACTCCTAATTTGGATAAGAAATTCAGCAAAGAAATAAGAAATAAATGAAACACATTCATTAAAATAACCGAAGAACGATCAGAGTTCGTAGCTACTATTAATATAGAAGAACTCAAAACAGCGATTAGAAGCCTTAAAACGGGTAAAGCAGCGAGAAAAGATGAAATATACCCAGAATTTGTAAAAAATTTCGGTAAGAATAACAAATAAGAATATAAGTATAGACGTCCGAAAAAATGCAAAAACACACACTTGTAGTGTGCTCAACTACGATGAAAATTAGTTCGCAGAAAATGAAATAAACCAAATTAGCAGAATACTGAAAACGTTTTGAAAGAAATGAGAACAACAAAATCCTAGAAAAAATGCATGAAAAAGAAAAGTTTAATATAAATAATCGAAAAACAGAAAATAAAAAACTATTAGGACATGTATTAAATGAAAAATATAACACATGGCAAAATTACTGGTAAAAGACTGAGAGGAAGGTCAAGAACATTTATAATGAAAATCACTTGATATAAATAAATATCAAGAAATTCGGGCATTAATTATCAACAGGACACAATAGCTGCAGGAAAAGGCATTGCTTTTAATAAATAATATTATTATGAACACCACCCACAATAGAAAAAAAAGCATTCATTTCTAAGATCATCGCAATAATTAATTAAAAACCATGTAGGCTGTAAATTTAAAAAAAAAAAATATTTTAAACACAAAACGTAATATTATGTTTATAAATTCCATATTTCCTATAATTATTATTTTTCGTACACTTTTAAACTTTCATGATCAATATCCATACGTTTATAATTTTTTCCGGTGTATGTCCATATTTTTATTACGTAACGTTTCGAAAACACTTATCTTCAAACTGAAAGCAGTTATGAAAGTGCAGGTACACTTATAGGATTATGCTTAGAAGAGTGTAATCTTGACTTAATGTTGTCCAGATTTGTTGATAAACAGGCGGCCTGCTGTGTGCACATTCGTTAATCAATTGAAGTTGTTTACTGGACTAACAGTTGTTTTTCTTATAACTCGATCTTTTCTCATTAGGCCAATGATCGGCAGCCACGTTGAATTAAGGTGCTATCTATCCTCTTTGTTAAAATTACGGTGTTTAAAAATTTTAATTGCTTCAAGAACAATTCTAGAGCTATATTTATCTTTTTTTGATAAAACTTCAAAATCGTAAAATTGTATTTCATGATACTCTGGACACGTGCGAAGCCACTGCAGATGAATAATTACAATCTGCTTTGTATTCTTTTAACCTTTGATTAATGCTTCTACCAGTCTTTCCAATGTATCTAAGCCCGCATGAACAAGAAACTTTATATACATTTAGGGAGTTCATTCTTGACGCTTTGTAAATATTGTTTTATTTTTTACACGTGCCATTGATCTAACTTTATTTTTCCGTAAAATTCTGCCTATTCTGTCTGTGGTGCATTTGCTCTCAGTTTAAGAATGAAAACTGTTAAGTGTTTCCGAAGCGTTGCGTGATAAAAATATGGACATGATTTACCCCGAAAAAAATCATAAACGTATTTTTTCCAATTAAATACAAATAGTCAAATTTATGTCCTTTATAAAAAAAAATAATTTTATATAAAAAGTAATCTTCACTTACTTTATTAACTGCCCAGAAACTTCCGCAAGATTTGGATCTAAAGCGGAATAAATGACTGGTTGTGATCCTTGTTTGGAGCTCTTAATAAACATCCACAAGAAAGGTTTAACTATAATTGAAGATATAATACTCTTATAGAAAGTAGTGTGTCTTAATAGTTGTGTATTAACCACACCAGGATATACAGCATTTACAATTACTTTCGTACCTGTCAACAAAGAAAAGAATAATACTCTTATCATTTCGATTCGTTAAAAACTTGTTTACTAATTTTATCTATATATGTGTTACGTAACTTAGTGACTAATACAACCCGGGGACGTTACATTATAATTTTATTCAATTTTTTCACTATTAAAAAATCTATTGAGTTCGTGTAATGTATCAGAAGCATTTAACATTTCAATTTTTATAATAAATAACCTAATATATAATTCAAGCATCATATAAATTTTGTTTTGCAATGTACTCTACAATATTTTATAAAAACATTCGATATACTTACATATCTAAGAATTTATGCGACTAACGTTCACATTCTTTTATAATGTAGATAAAGATACCATAATTTAAAAATCTGAAAAATTAATTCTTTATACATATGACAATTTTAAATTTATTTTCCAAACACCATTTACAAACTTAAATGTTTAATAATAGTTAAATTGTATAACTTGAGATTAATTCATATAATTTCAAAACAAAAACCGCTGTTTTCTTCAATCACCTTACTTTATTTTTATTAAAGATCCTTCTTATCTTTAATTATGAAATTCTTAAAATATAAATAAAAGAATTTCATCATTTATCGATATTAAATTATATTATCGATACACATTATAATGTACACGTATAAAAATTTAGATGAACTTACCATCTAAACGTCGTGATAATTCTTTTGTAAATAATGCTATTGCTAATTGACTCTGATTATACGCATTATCTTTGTCATAATTATTTATCAAATTTAAGTCGTCTTGATGGATTAAACCTTTCTTGTATGAAATGCTTAACAAATTTATAATTCTAGATGGAGCAGAATTCTAAATTCACAACAAACACAATGGTATATTATTTCTGATTATCATAGAGTTGAACCGACAAATATTCGTTATTGACCGACATACTAGTTCATTAAATTTCACTTATTTATTCTTTAGCAAACTACTGGATAATTTACAATTTTCAAATCACCTTATCTCTTAGAGTTATTTTTTTTCATTATATTCCTGATTATTAGTATAATTACTCATTATTTGTAGTAAACTAATTGCTCGCTGTTACTGAATACTACCACCAAAGTCTAAATAATATTTAAAACTAATATAAATTAAAACAAATTATAAATTAGTTAAGCCTATTCTAAAAATACCACGGAGACATTCTGCAGAAAGATATTGTAGACCATTTTTTTTAAATTTATTTCATTATATATAACAATAATGACACTTGTGACCGAGTATAGTCGCCTGTATGAAAAAAGAAACAGACAATAGGTGCTTGAGAAAGATGTCCACAAATAGGGAAGGTAGAAGGTGCGGACGTTCTCGGGGATTTTAATCCTTTTTTTTTATTATTATTATTTCTAACGATGTTTTTAGTGTTTTTGAAGCAGATGGTTCCCCACTATAGTACTTGTTCCTAGTTATTTTCTAACTTCATTAATTTTATTATTTTGGATATCTGATCTTTATATCTCTTGCGTGGTCTAGCTTTCATGCGTTTGCCTTGATGTAATTTCTGCACACAGTATTAATGTTGGGAGCCTCATGTCTTCCATTCATATGACATGGCCCATCCAGCGTAATCGCATTATGACTATCAACTGGTCTATGACTTCACATCCGCTATGTCGAAAAACTTCGCGGTTTGATATAAAATCGCTCCACTTAATTTTCATAAATTGTCGCAAAAATTGCTGCCGAAGTGCTCGAAATTTCTTATTCGCCTTCTGTATGAAACTAAAGTTTCGCTTCCAATAAAGAAGCTTTGAAAATATAATCGCTTTGTATATCAAAATCTCTTGGTCCTTAGTTTTAAATGATTGTTTAATTTAAAAATTTTTGCTAATGCACGATTACATATATAGTTAAATTTCCGCAAATTTACTGTAAACGAAATTGTAACTCCCCAGATATGGAAAGTGTTGAACACGTTCTATGAGTCTGAAATTTAATTGCAAACGATATCCCTTAATTACTTGTTAGTGAACTGTGATAGAATCTTCATTTTATCTATATTAATCATCAATCCTAGTCCTTCATATACCTAATTAAATATATACAGAATTTTTTTTATTGTTATTTTTTATAATGCATACAATAGCTCTATAAGCAACTGAAATGTAAAATAATAATATCATTTGTACCTTACAGACTGTAAGGATGTATCTGTGATTGATACTTTAACAACAATGAAACATATAATAAAGAAAGCATTTTATGCATGAAATAGCTCATACTTAGCAAAAATACCTTGTATTGTTGGTCAATTTTCTGTACCCAATATGTTGTCTTCCAACGAATCTTTTTTCTTTCATTTTAACTCATATAAATGAACTTATTATTTTTGTTGATTATGTGTCTACAATATTTGATTTCTTATCTATTACTGCGTAATTAACACTCTGTCAGTCTTGATTATCTCTAGAACACAATTCGATGTTCCGTATGAAATCTAAATTTTTTTTTATATAATGACATGCCTCGCGTATAACAGCCCAATTTGTATTTTATATTAATCAGGGCTACTTCTTGTACAACAGTACCAAATTGTCTTATATGAATCTTTTCTCGAGTAGATTTTTACATATTTAATTTTAACTTCGGTGGAATATCAAATATATCAAAGAAATAGCTTTAAAAACGATATATAAATTCAGTCAATTGAAAATGGGAATCACAACAATATAAATTTGATAGGAACACTTGCAGTATAAGTCTAACGGTAGGAATGAATGCATCGCCCGATCTGTCCGAAAGGACGATTAGGGAATTTTAGCTCCCATGACGAAACGTAATAAAGGTCATAGCAGCTAAAGGTCACAATGACCACCGGAGTATGACTACATTTTTATCATCTCCTAGTATAAAGCACAGTCAACTGATTAAGAGAAAACCTTACTGAATGTAACAATTATAATAAAGAAGTAAATAAATTCCAACTATATATAGAAACCTACAATATTAGGACACTTACTACCAATTATAAGAACGTGGAGCTACATATGGAGCTTGAAGGAATAAAATGGGATATCAGACTAAGTAAAATAAGGAGAACAGGTGAAGGCATAAATATTATATCATAGTAAACCCGAAACAGCATACTGAAATGAAGTCGGCCTTCTGGTTAATAAAACAATACGACAAAGAATAATAAAATGAAGTTTAGATTGTGGAATGTAGTGATTTTTTATACTTGATTACAAAAAACAGTTAAAATCACTAAACTTTATTTATTAAGCAAAGCTTTTCGGCAACTACGCCATTATCAAGCTATATATAAATAAAATTAAATATATAAAAACATAAAATATTAATTTAAAGCTAAGTTCACAATTTTTACACAATAAATGAATTAGTCACTGTCAGATAGTTTATAAGTATTTATAATTCATTTATTGTGTAAAAATTGTGAGCTTAGATTTAAATTAATATTTTGTTTTTATATCTTTAATTTTATTTATATATAGCTTGATAATGGCGTAGTTGCCGAAAATCGTTGCTTAATAAATAAAGTTTAGTGATTTTAACTGTTTTTTGTAACCAAGAATAATAAAATGGGTAGTAATTTTAGATAGAATTGCTTACATTATCATTCAGGTGTTGTAACCAATAGAAGCGTATGCTCCAAAAGCGGAACATGAGGAAAAAGAAATTAATCAGCTCTTTGATGACTAACTATTGGTGACTTTAAGTCAAAAATAGGTATCAAGCAAAATAGATACGAAAAATATGGATTAGGAAATCGAAATGAACGGGTTTGGGCTTTATATGATGAATACATTCCTTAAGAAAACAGATGGACATTGAAAAGTCTGAACTTCAAATACAAGAACGAGATGGATTTCATAATCACAAATAAGCATAACATTGCGCAAGATGTAACAGTAATAAATAAAGTAAACACGGGAAATGATCGTAGGGTGCTCAGGAGTAAAGTAAGCACAGATATGCAATAAAGCATCCCAACGATAGAAGCAAACGAACATTAATTGATAAAGGTAAACTAACGGTAAATAAGCTAAAATACCGGGAGAAATTAGTAACTTACAGGAAGGAAAAAGAAAATGTTGCAATATGAGGAATAAATGAGCAATCTGAGTATCGCAAAGTAAGCGATGAGACGAAGAAATTCATAGAAAAACAGAAGAAACTTAAAGTAGATAAAAGCAAAAAAATCATCGAATGGTTGGAATTAAATAAATTAATAAGGAAGCGGATGAGGAGTGAAATAAGACAATACAACAACAGATTAATAAAGCAAATTATGTTATATGGCAAGGAACAAAATTAGAATTTACTGACCAGCTGAAGTACCTTGGTGTAACATTAGATAGAACACTCACATATAAAAAGCACTGCGAAAATATTAAGAATAAAATTGCTACTCGGAACGGTATCTTAAGAAAACTTGTTGGTAGCTCGTGGGGTGCTAAACCTGAAACACTTATGATTGCCACACTGGCACTATGTAATTCTGTGGCTGAGTATGCGTGTCCAGTCCGGTATAATTCTGCTCACGCCAAAAAAGTGGATATCGCTCTGAATGAAAGCTGCCGGATAATCATAGGATGTTTGAAGCCAACTACTATCGCAAAAATGAGAGCTCTTACAGGAATAGCACCACCACCAATAAGACGTCGTATTGCGGCAGAAGTGGAAAAATGAGTCAAGAAACCGATGACCGCCATGTGATATATGGTTATATACAACAGCGAATAAGACTGAAGTCCCGTAAAAGTTTTATGCCCACAACTAAGGCAATTAATGTTAAACCCGAAATTGCACGACTTAACGCTTGGGAAACAGAATGCCAAGAGTGGAAAACGGAGTAATGGCTTAAACCTACAGAGGAGTTTTCCGTAAACGCAGACTTAAACTACGCTCGATGGAGATCTCTCAACAGATTGCGGACACAAGTTGGACGAACCGGCGATAATTTGAAAAAATGGCGAATTTCAGAAAGTTCATTATGTACGTGTAACGAGGAGCAGTCTATCGCTCATTTGTTTTCGTGTAAGGCATTTCCGATTAAATGCAGTTTTGAAGACGTCATGAAACTGGAAGGCAATGCAATTGATTTCTTGGATTATTGGAAATCCGTACTGTAAGCTGCTTCACCCGACACGAAAAAGAAGAAGAATAAAGCAAATGATAGAATGCAACAAAGGACTCAAATTTATAAGGAAAGTGCTGTCCATAGGTAGAAAGCTAATATCAAAACTGAAGAACAGCAAATGATAGAAGGGAAATAATTATGGAAGTAGGAGAATTTTACACAAATTTATACAAAACAAGAATTTCACCCCCAGAGATAGATCGAATACAAATTGAAGAACCGCGGGGTAAACATCCAGAAATAATGACTTCGGAAATTACTGCAGCGCTAAAAACAATTAAAACAACAGAAGTAGTAGACTTAGTACCAGAAATGTTAAAACACACACAAATGGAATGGCTTGGACTTGTTAAGAGAGTTATTTAACAACTGTTTAAAGAAAAACTGGATATGACAATCGTGGAGTGAAGCTGACATCATAATTATACACAGAAATGTGATATCACTAAGCAGACAAATACACACCGACCCGCTTATCATCACACATATATAAATTATCCACACGCCATTTGACATTGTATAAATCTTTCTAAAGCACTCAAAGAGTGCGGTATAGATAAAGTATATATAAACACAATAAATAACATATATACAACTCAGCGACCATGCAAATACAAATCATAAATAAAACAAACAAAATCCAGTTGAAAACATGGGAAAACCTATAATTAATCTCCATAGGTATAAATATAGATGGTGAAAGAGTGAATTACTTACTTTTGCGGATGACATAATTAAACGATAAGCCTGACATGAGTAAATCGAAATAAGCAATTAGTTTCTAAATGTAGATTACGTTCGTCATCATTATCTTTCTTACTATTCATAATAACTAAACTACATTTGAAGATGTTGACTATTGTACATGCGACAGCTACTTGATCCACCTTTTCCTCTCGAATAATTTACTTGGTCTTTCTATATAAATCACATAATAGCAACGTTCTGTACTCACCATCGTTTTATAAATTTTATTGATCTCAAATGATTTAAAATTCAATTGCGAATTATATATCATCATTTATCCTCAACCGCTAGGTTGATAGACTATTTATGTGATTACTATACTTACCTATACATATTTCGTTGCATAGTGTAAGTAGCGTACAAAGCAATTATAATATTGCGCTAGCGCAGTTAAACATACAGACACACACTCGAGAGAAATGACTGTAATAGCTTTGTTGTCACGACACAAGTCAGCACCGCGTGTTTTATGTAAGTGTACTATATTATTACTAGCGCGCATATGGTGTTGTGCGTGATGGTTTGCAATTGCCTTCATATATAGAACTATAATATTTTTCACTCATATTATGATCAATCTTATAAAATTTATAATGAGGATTTATACTTTAATTTAGTTCATATTTATTTAATGTTTTAGAAAGCAACATATAAATTGAGATGCAAATTTCATAATTCATCATCAATAAAAAATTATTTTAGAAACATTACCTTTAGCTTCTCCAGTAGAAGGTTAGTTAACAGAAAATGACCTAAATAGTTAACACCAAAATCTAGTTCAATGCCGTCAGCTGTATTTTTCCGACTAACTTCCATCACACCGGCATTATTAATTAAAACATCTAAACGTTTATACTCTAAAACAAAAGGGATTTAAGAATTTCAAATTAAAATGATTTCATAAAATAACCGTTATCTAAAATACATTCCTTATTACTTACAGTTATTATTTAACTAATTATTACATGTGGGTAATTTTGATCTTACAAAGTGATTTTTCTGCGCAACTTGCTGCATTAGAAATTTTCGAAATTTACTTAACGTACATTGTAAAATTAAAGTACGAAGGATGATTTAATTATATATATTATATATATATATAAGGGAAAATAATTTCACTGTAAACTTTATAGCAGTTACCTTTATTGAATAAGTCAACAAAATTTCTAATCGACTCTTGAGAAGCAAGGTCACACGGTAAACATTTCACGTTGCGGTTCTTAGACATATATATTAATTTGATTCTGGCCTAAAAAATAATGAGTGTATAAATTGATTTTATAATTAGGCGAATTATCGTAAAAAAGCTAGTTACAACTATCTAAAAATTTTCATTCACCTTAAAATGACGTAATTAATTATATAGGTAATTTAATAATCTGGTTATAACAAAAATAGTAACACACTAGGACCTCGATTACATAAATCCCGATTAACCGACATACTGAAACTTTCCCCAACTAGGATGCCGTATGTTACAAAATTTTATTCATCCCTAAAACGAACGGTGTACTAGTAATAATATAATGCCAAATTTATTGAACTGAATAGAAATAATGCGTGTATAAATTATTTATAGTACATTTTTATCGATCGAATTCGATCATTAAACAATGAACTACATGTTTAATATTACAAGAAACCGTAAAAATAATAACAAACGGTGCGTCCTATGTGAAGATGATTCCATGTAAGACAGGATTTTAGAAATCAAGTACAAAGCGTTGACTGCAAAGGAACACGTGCAGCGATAGACAGAAAAATCCCGGAAAGAATCAAAAAAATAATATTAAAGAATTAATGGAACATAAAAATCTTTCTTACTATGAAGCATCCCTTGAAATGTCAAAAATTAATGAAAGTAATCAAAAGAGCTTTTTTCCACTAGAGTATCAAGCCTAACCATTACAAAATATGTAAGAAAAATTTTCAGGAATCACAACGTATATTCATCATCATCAATCATTGAATCCATAGTTTCGTTTTCTCCATTCAGTCCTATTCCATGCTATTGTTTTTAATTGGTTGTATGTTGTACAATTCATGTCTTTTACTATTTGCGATATTTAACTGTTCCTAGGTCTTCCTCTGTATCTGGTATTCCTTGTTTTTCCCTCTATGATTTTCGTTATAATTTCGTCATTCCTTATTATACGCCCATCATTACAGCTCTTCTTTTCTTGATGGTATTCAATACACTACGAGTTTCCGCTACTTTTTTCAAAACGTCTTCGTTTCTGACCTTTTCCATCCATCTTAATTTTAACATTTTCCTCCAGAACCACATTTCTGCACCATAGTTTCTTATCATTTGCATTTATCGTTCAGGTTTAAAGCATTACGCTCCAAACGTACGACTTGATTAACATTTTCTTCAAATTCATATCCGTACATTTTAGCATCGCATATTTCTACATGAAAGCACTTTTTGTCAGATTGATCCTACGTTTTATCTCCTCTGTGGTTTTCCCATTTTCTGTTATCAGACTTCCGAGATATATAGGTTTTTTTTATTTTATTTATGATTTTGTTATTAAGTACAATATGTTGTCTTTGTTGCAAGTGCGTTCACATATGAGAATTTTCGTTTTATCTTCATTTATTTTCATATTGTAATTTTCTACTACGCATATTAATAAATCCAATAAGCAAGTACCGGCGCATATCGAAGCACGGATACAAAACTACACTATGTGACTTTAAATTGAATATACCCGCACACACTTATCGAATACAGTCAAATAAACGTTGTTACTCTAAAACGGTTAACAGTTCTCCAGAATCGTCTGATATTAATATTCAAAATAGAAAAAATGTGGTTACCTAAGGCTTAAAAAATCCGATAATCACAGAATAAATGAGATCGAAAGAATTATGAATAAAAAATAGCTATTAAAAAAAATATGCAATTAATAAAAGAAAACTAAATTTGATAAAAATAATAGATAAAAAAAATAGTTTGTAACAATTAACAAAGATGACAAGCTATAACAAATCCAATGCTACATTAAACACTAATAATAGTAATAATAATTATAATAGCAACAACAATCAGAAATCACGTAATACTAAACATAATTAATACCAAATAATAAAAATGAGAAATAAATAAAAATTAAGTAAATAAGAAAATAACTCATCCTATCTCTTAATGTCAGTAATGCATACAAATTATCTGATCTTTATACATAAAACAAAATAATTACACAGTTTAATCAATATATATGTGTTTTATTTGTGCACAGTTTTTCAACAATTACGTTATTATCAAGTATACGCAATACACAATAAACTTACTTTCCGATACATCAACATTCATCTGATATTTATTACGCATTTTCCGCTGAGTGTGTAACAGTTTTAAGTTGATGTGAAGCTTCTGGGTAATTATCTCATTAACAACTCTCACAAAACATTTTGTAAACTATGAAAAAGAAATAGAAGGTGTCATTCATCATGTTAAAGCCTAATCATGTGAAAAGCTTGGATATATTTGTTTCTTTCTTATGGGTAGCAGGACATCGAAGAATATTGTAGATGTATTCTAGATATACATTTTTATTTCTTTTTAATTCATCCGTTCATGATCGTCAGTTTCAATTACTTCAATTTTACGATATCGTGCGAGATTAAACCCTTACATTTTATCTGACGTTTCTGACAAATATAGAAAATTAGTATAAAAATAAATTTCGCTATACATAAACTTTCATTATATAAATTAACATAACATTTGGCATTTACTAATAGTGAACTAGCAGGTTTTTTGTATTAAAAATTTTTCCGGCAATCTTATAATAAGGCGTAATTTAAATAATATTTTATAAGATTATATTTCGTATTAATTTTGTCTGGAAAGAATCGTTGATATATTCGGTACAGAAAATTCTATTGAATGGTAACTTTACTTTTTTGTAAACAGAAAATATTTAAATATTCAAATATATTATTGTTCTTCTTGTTGTTAAATTTTGACGTAATATTTTTTAAGCATCGAATGGGAATGAATACCGCGTATAAAAATTGACGTAACAATAAAAATTCGACGTTTTAAGAATTTTATCGTTACTTATTTTATAGACATTTCCGGAGTAAGTTATGTCATGCATATCCACATAGTTATTTTTAAAGATCGATAAAATACCTGTTCGCATTTGTACATATCTCGGCACGCTAACACAACTTTAGCTCGTCTACGTAATAATTCTTTTGCTGTTGCTTCTCCTATGCCACAATTTGCACCGGTTATGACTATCACTTTATTTCTTGCTGCTTTAGGTACGAACTCATATTTGTTACCGGCAATTGTATTCCTAAAATAAAATTAGAAATATTAAAATAAATACCATTATTAATTCTAATATTTTTGAAAGTAACTTCCTTTTCAAACTATACGTTCAGATTAATTTTGAAACTACATTTTTTAACTGTAGAAATCGATATATTATTAGTCAACTACTCAGTAGAAACAAGTCGAATTTTGTTTAAAAAATAAATTACATATTTATATACGGGTGTATTCATACGTGTTTATACTTCCTAAAGTAGATTAACCAACTATTCTAATTCTTAAATAACGTATATGTATTAATGAAAATTATATATATATATATATAAATTATAATTATCTTGAGACAAACGATAACCTTATTCCACCCGTATTACGTTTAGTTATGCATAATGTTTTTTATACATACATGAAGTCAGAAATAATCTACGTTATATAAAATGACGAGTATCTAACAACAAAATTTATTAGACTCTGTAACAACTGTCGACAAATAAATATATATATGTTTAATATTTACTAAACATGAAACATCACGTATATAAGATGTAGGTTTT
Source organism: Coronaproctus castanopsis (assembly GCA_032883995.1). Classification (NCBI taxonomy): domain Eukaryota; kingdom Metazoa; phylum Arthropoda; class Insecta; order Hemiptera; family Monophlebidae; genus Coronaproctus; species Coronaproctus castanopsis. Next base: position 62,187,341 of record CM065053.1, read on the forward strand.
TTTTTTCTTAAACAATAGTTAAAAATTAAATTTTAAAAAACTATATTTGAACGAAAAATTAAACAAAATTATTCTCATATTACAAAAAAATATGTACCTTACGTGTACATTATTTTTTACCTTACAATTTATGATGAAGTTAGCAATACTAAGGCTCAATTATGAAATACAATATTTAAACACTATTGCACTTAATTGTGCGTTGATTCAAAAATTTTCCTTGTATACCGAATTATAAATAATAAACATTAAATACATTAGCAAATTTTGTAGAACTTTTTTATTCAATAATCAGTACGAATTAATTTCATCACCTGTACGGTTTTTTAAGCAACAATTATGTGTATGACATGATATATTACTATTGGGATATTTTAGGGAGTAAAAGAATAGTACGTTTAAAGAGTTGTCACTTAAAATTTTGGTTACATAATATATAGAGACCAATAAATATAATATATCGTTCATGTCAGTCAATAAATTAAATCAGTCTTAATTTAAAAAAAAAATCAATTGAAAATTAGTTAAATCACTAATATTTATTTTCTTAAGGAAAACACAAAGCTTTTCGGCATTTATGCCATTATCAAGTGAAACATTTTAAAAAATCATAATTTTAAAAATATAAATTAAATATAATTACTTAAAAATATGTGATGGTAATTGTGAAAATATGATCCAAAAATGCTGTCTGCTTCTGTTCTGTCTATTTTTTGATTTGTTGAAAAATAATATCAATATATTTGTTTATTAATTTAGTTCTTTATATTAATTTTTTCTTCAATACTATTTTCCGGATTCTGTAAAAGTTGTACACTGGTGGAATTTTAAATTTTTCATTTACTATTGCGATGTATGATGTCCAAAAGTAAAATATAAAATATAAAAATATACAACCACAAAATTTTTTAAAAAACACAATTTTACAAATAAAATGAAAATAAATATTAAAAATAAAATGAAAATAAATATTAAAAATCTGCTTAATTTTTTCATTCGGTAAATGTCACTCTGTAGCCACAACTAACACTAGACCTACTGATCATTTTCTAATACACAATTTTACATTCTTTGAACTATAAAAAAAATCATGTCAGGTTTGTGAGATATAGTTGTCCATAAATATTTACATGTAATAAGCAGCAACAAAAAGGTTCCAAATTGTGATCATTCACAGAGGAACATGTAATTCAGCTGTTACAGAACTCCATTATAGCAGCCACCACGTAAAACAGAAAACATGAGCTTATTTAGAACTTTTAATACTGAAAAGCAGAAATATTGCAAAAAATTCATACTCATATAAGGAACATAATACAATAAAAGACATTTTAAAGCAGAATTATTCGAGTTTAAACATCCGGATAACTTATCTTTCACAATTTTAAATATCTTGAAGTTAAAGATTAACAATGAATTTAAAGGATATATTTAGGTAAAATGCATCAAGAAATGCGGAAATTAGTCATTTTAAATCAATATAGCATATCCTGGTGAAGAAGTACCGCGAATTTCGGTTTTAAATATATTTATTCACATTCCTCCTAAAGAAAAAAGAAACAATTTCAAAATCATAAGCTTACTTAATCAGAAATCCGACACCCAAACAAGTGCCAGCAAGACTACCAAAAAATAGTTGTTTAGATATTTTAACCATATTGAAAATTAAATTTATACTAAATCATTGTCACATAGTTAAATAATAAAAATGCAATAACAAACACCGGTTGAAACAATCGAGCCGTTAATGATAAGTGATAACATAGTATAAAAGTAACATATATAGTCAATGGTATCATTAAAATAACTTTATAACAAGAAAGAAAAATAATGAAATATATTTTATCATTAAATCTTAAAAAATGACCAATCTTTACTATAAAATATTGAATATGTATAGATAATAATTAAAGTATTATAATGCGAGGAGGCAAATATAAGTAATGGTTAAAGAATGCTTTTTAGAAGTATTGAATCCCACTTTACTTAAATTTAAAACTCTAAATAACATAAATTTGAATTAGCAGTTTGATATATCGCAAATATTCGGTATGAAATTTAATTCAGAGTAACTTCTTTTTTCTTGTATTGTTTAACAAGTTCTTGAATTGAATATCGTCTTTTTATTATGAATAATGAATAAAATATATAAGAAAATCATACCACTTCAGTTTTTATGTGAAAACGATTTTTCATAGTTTTTTGTTTTTATTAATGGATGAATTAAACGATGTGAACGATTACAATATGTAAAGTCAAATATATGAATATATATTTTATAAATACCAGACAATATATATTTTAAGCAACTCATAAAGGTTCGTCTACTGAAAAATCTTTGTTAATGCTATAAAATACATTTTGCACCATGAATATATTATTAAAATGCATATGCTGAAAGGCACTAATGCATTTATGCAGTGTCAACCATAGGTCATTCTACACTTTAGAAAATATTATTTAACTCAAATAATTACCCTGAGTTGTAAAAAATAAATACATTATACAGTAATATTAAACAAAAAAATAAAAATGAAAAAAGTGTTTTGTACCTTGAAGAAAATTATAAGTCCATATGTAAGTCCCAATATGATCATATAGACGTTGTGGCCAAAGGACTTCTGACTTTTATAACTTAGCTTAGTGATACTTCTACTTCAAATTTTTCTGACTGACTAGCGATGGTAAGATTATTATTGGCTGGTCATTTGTATAAATATTAAAAAGCAGGAATGTCAAAACGCTACATTAGAGAAGACTATTTTCTTGTTGTCTCTAATGTCTGTTTTCATCCTATGTGACCCAGAACATTTGATTTTTCAAGATACTTTTAATAATCTTCATGAATTCAAAATCTGTCATTTCATATATATTTTTCAGCAGTAATCCACAAATTGCTGTTATATACCACCTTTAGATCAAATCAAATCGAATCAAATTAAGCTTTATTTTACTTTCTTATATATAACGGTTTACAACTTGCTGCAAATGCGCGAGTAACAGCATAAACAATATAATTATTTTCTTAAATATTACGGTGTTTATTACGAAAAAAAAAAAAAAACATAAAATAATTATGCGATCGCTGATAAAAAGTAAAAATGTTATAAATGTTGGGTAAGCATAATTTAATGTAATTGACGATACAGGTGTACATGCATATAATATTAATAAAGCTAACCAAAGTTTTTTCAAATACACGCACACCTGCAGTACTCAACATATGCATACATACAAATTTATATTAAAAAAAAATAACACCAAAAACCAGCGAAGTCCTATTCTTTTACTTTTTATTTTTTATGTACCTCATTAAAGGCTTGCGACGTTTCCTAAAAATGTTTAGGTCGGTTTTTATATACATGGACAACGTGTTATAAATAAGATAGCTTGAAGTTGTGATACTTATTGAACTTGTACTTGTACCATCCCCTCTCGATTTGATTCATACAGTATTCCATGATGGGCAACATATTGTAAGGATTATTCTTGAAGACATAGTCTAGTAATTGTAATTGGTATATTTCTTGAATATTTAGGGTTACGTCATAAGGAGAAGGATTTTTTTGGTTAAGAACATTTTACCAATCTATTTTGTATTGTTTGAATTGGATTAATATGCTGTTTAACCCCCTCAATGAATTATTCCGTAACTGGGAGCAGGTTGGTACAAAGCGAGATATAAGTGTTTAAGATGTTCAACTTAAAAATATTGTAAGTACGAGGAAAGGTTTCCTTAGTTTTTTAGTTAGGCACAAAATATATTTATTCCACGTTAATTTACAGTCAAATTGAACCCCTAAATATTTCACTTCATGCGCTCATCTCACATTTATCATTTAGTATAAGTTTCATAACATCCCACAGGTGAGGGGATTGAATAACTGTATATTAGATGTTTTCTTTTCTTTTCATTTACATTTAGTCAGTTTCACTTCAGCCATCCAGCAATTACATTAACATCAGCTGCGCTTTCTATTTAAGAATATTTGAGTAACGGGGAGTACGTCCGCGTAGCTAAATATCTTACCGTTAACCGTAATATTACACATGCCATTTATATATATTAAAAACAAGCAGGGACCTAGTACACTCCCTTGTGGGACACCAATAGTTTGGTGTTATTCACTACGTACATTATTTATCTCTGTAAAAAACGTCTTGTTTTAAACCAATTATATACGTTTCCTCTTATCTCACAATTGTAATGTTTGTCCAATAGAATATTATGATGTAATGTATCGAAGGCGTAAACCTTTGTAAAAAAGGTCAATATATTTTAATAGAATCTTTTTAACACATTTTACGAATATTTTAGAAATCATAGAGAGACCACAAATCGGTATGTAATTTGCAATATTGTTTATCGCCATTTTTATAAATTGGTCTAACAATAGCTAATTTAAATATTTCAGGAAATTTTCCTTTTAACACAGATTTATTAAACAAAAATGTTAACGGTTAAGTACAAAAATTTTCGTTATTATTTACTAGATTAATAGATATTCCATCGAACCCACAAGAAGGCTTTTTTCGTAATAATTCAATTGAATGTTATTATATCATTATTCGAGAAATGAATTAAACCCAAAAAATTTCTATTATGGCTTCCTGACACTCTATCTGCAGACGCCACACCCACGGGATCATGATTTTCAACTAAAGTAACGACCGATAGTACTTGTCAAGACTGATTAAATGTTGGTTGTCTGTTCTGTCCAATTGATGAATGATGTTGCCATAATCAACAATAGAAATTTAATTCAACTAAATATTAACGCATCAAGTATCTTGCACATTGATAGGTTTACAAGGGTTTCAGTGATCAGGTCATGTCTGAATGCCATTGCTGGAGATAGTCCTGTAAAGACTAGTGAGTCTACCCTAAAGATACATTTGAATTTAATTGTAAATGTGGCGGTAGTTGTTTAGATGGCCAGTCAGAGACCTTCATGCTATAAGTGTCATCCATATATGTAACTACATAAGTATTATCTTGCAGTGAGGTGCATGAGTCATTGGGAAGTTGCTCCAGCATTATGCAAACATGCTGAATAATGTTGTGTTGCATTTCTCAAGATATCTTCTAGGTTCATGGGTATTATTATATGCTTGCTGTAGTTTCAGTTTTGTAAACATAATGCAATGTGCAAATTGGCTATATAAGTCATACAAATGCGGCAATGGATACCAATTTGAAATCGTTACTATATTAAAGTATCTACACATTCTCTACATATAAACCATTCTCTGCAACCCTTAAGCAGCAAAATGGCTGGTTCTGCTATTGAGATGAAGACTGATTTCACATACCTGTGTCTACTTATTTTTAAAATGCTTTCTGAGTGAAGTTAAACTTGTCTAGTGCCAATTATTAAGTCTATGTAACCCTGTTGTTGTGATAAAATACATTTCTAGGACAAGGGACATTCGTTACATTAACTTTTCTACAACTAGTTTAATGTTGCAAAACAACTAATTCTTGATTCTGTTTTATGACAACTTCAGAAACGAAACATTTTACAACCCGTTAGTGGGCGGTGATCGCTACTTTGCGGCGTCAAAATAAAGAAAAAGAAAAAAGTAAAAGCTGAGAGAATAACATTGTTGTGAAGATTAAAAAAAAGTCCATACGATCTAAATTTTCGCTATAGAACTATATTACGTACATACATATACATACGCATGATTATATGTACACACAAGAATATTAACAATGATATAACAGAGATGACAAACTATAATGGAAAAATTATACAGGACAAAAAAGAAATAACAAACGAAATCGGGATATGAATAGCACAAAAGTATCGTCAGAAGAACACCTAAGAAACATCGATCATAACGCAATGAACAACAAAGACATTCCAGACATAATCGGATACGCCCTGAAATCATTAAAGAAGAATAAGGTACCTGACTGCCAGAAATGATGCTATATGGAGGAGATATTTTAGTACAGGCTGAAATTATTAATTTCAGATTCTGCATTATTTATATTAATGGAGACTTGAGTCTATATTACTTTTAACTAAAGTTACAATGTCACATTATGTTGTCTATAGCTGCTGCAATTGCAAAACTATTTATTTTTATCCTTGTCAGTAGTTGTTTCCCATCTACTGTGTGTCTTTTTAAGTAATCGAACATTTGCATCGATTTCTTCAACTAGTTTTGTTACATAACTTTTAACTTTACTGATTCCTTAAATGTTGATTTGTATTATACTAAAAGGCTCCTGTGTCTGATAGCCTCAATAGAACTCTTTTGTTGTTGTTTTCCTTCTTGCATTATCTCAGTGATACTGAGAGGTATAAACAACAGTTCATAGACGATTTTCCGTGTTCTTAAATAATAAAAAATATGAGTTACAATGATATGTAGTGTAGCCCAGTAGTCAAGTGTAAATGTGTAGGTATATGTATGTAGATAAATACAGTTTTATATTGATGCGGCTTTTTGTTTATGAACGTGTAAACTAAATTTGCTTATTTAAGTACCGGTATGTTTATGTTTTTAGCATATTTGATTATGTACCTGATATGGTCTCTTGTTCTTCAGTGTGATCATCATAGGTGTATTAAGTATATCAGGCGGTTTTAAACGTGCTTGTAATTTGTTATTGATAATGACTGATTTTCACCACCAATTACACTTGAGTTGCTATGCTTAACGTCTATTGAAGGACCTAATTTATGTAAAATGATTTGTCAAAGTTAATTCAGTGCTGAATCTTTAAATTTTTAAAAATTAAATAACTTTTTTTAAGAAAACAAATTTTAAATGAACTTGTTTTTGTGAATAAAATTTTGTTCATAGATTTTATACTTTACATTATCAATAAGTATAAACGTGGTAGGTATCGTAATTTTATGTTTGTTGTCACCAACCAACAGCTGGATAATTTTTCATTTTGGTTTTATTGTGTGAATAATGTGAAGACTTGAATTTTAAGCCCGTGATAGAGCAATTGTCTAATATGTTATATGGAATAATTTACGAGACGTTAGATAAAACAATTCTAATTGATGGATTTTTTAATTCCTAACTTTTGAAAAAATTCTTTTTAATTCTATGTGCATTTAATGTGTGACAGATAAAAAGTACAATCACCAGTTTTGTATGAAGTTGTGGATTGCAATTTTACCTATCAGTTTTTAATTTAAAAGTTATATCGATTATACTGGATACATTGTAAATAAATTATGTAGACGTTAAAACATAGCATACTGTATACTGTAATAACAATCATACAGCACTTCATTCTCACATCACTTGGCTTCGACATGAAATTTTTTATTGTCGCGTCATCTTAGTTTCATTTATTCAGAAAATATTTAAAATTGGAATAAGTTAATTATTTTCAAAAACAGACAATACAAACAATATTGTATTAGATATTCACGTTGAATAAGTTCAAAAAATTAAGTTAACTGTAAGTGCTCGTACATAAGTAAACTGTTAAGTAATAAAAATATTTACCTATTTTTGATTAATCTAAAAATATGTTTCAATTGATTAAAAAAAAAAGCATAAAAAATTCACTTGAATAAAAAGAAATAAGTATCACATATACAAATTGTAATATCTAAAAAATGAAAAAATATTGCTAGAAGTAAAAATAAACTTGAATGCATACGATTCACAAATTATTTAGTATAATCTCCATCGCTCTTATTTGGTTGGTTTAGTATTTATTGTGCTTAATTTATAAGACTTGTATATTATGAATTTTTCAACTTAACGTTGTTAAAAGAATTATTTTGTTTGAAATATACTGTTGTTAATAAAATGATAATTGGGTTGAAAAAAGCATTTAATTCATGAAATACATATAATCTAAGCTAAACTGAAAATACGGAATTATAATATACATCATCGTGCAAAAGTGTGTTATTGTTCAAATGTTGAATTACGACGAGCTCTGTTTAATAAAGAGGACGAATTATTCTAATTATTAACCTAAACGAAACATTACTGTTTCAACGGATATCATATAATGGTTTCAACTAATAGATTGAAACACCTTGTACATATAAATTGATACCTCGAATGTCAAACAAAATGCATAGAAAAACTCGTCGTGCGTAAAAAAAATGTCAACATTACATTTACAAAATTCTATAGTTAATTTTATTTTATCTTGTGTTGACTTTCATATTCTCAAATTTTAAAATCTAATCGTAAACATAAATAATATTTGTTTTTTTAATTAATAGAAATATGACAGATTTTTTTATTTACTTCATATAAATTATATATAAAAAATTAATTTCAGATTAGAAATTATAGAAATGCTGGAAAAATTCGAGGGATTTGTGGGGCACATGGTTGCAGGAGGAATAATGAAAACTATAAGTTACAAGTTAAATACGTGTACATTATTAATTGCAAATGATACTTTAATAACCGGCATTTGTTTATAAATAAAAATATATTTAAGTAGAGGATTTCAGCAAAAATTGTTAACTTATCGTTTATAAGTAAACCTTAAGTAGAAAAATTTACTCTGTGGCATCATCCTTAGTAACGTGGAAAGGTTCTGATACATCTAGTCTGCCAGATGACACAATTATTACATCTTGTTCTGGTTTATCATGAGCACCGGTTTTAGTAGATTCGATTTTTCTAACAACATTCTGCAAATAAACATTAATATTAAATAAAAACAATTCTTTTACACAGCGCGTCGCGCCGATCGTACAATTACAAATCAGCATTCTAGAGAACACAATCTAGTAGTAATTTACAATACAAAGTCCTCCAGCGTTTTTTTTTTTTAACAATGTGCGATGTAACATGCTATTATATAATTATTTTCTTTTTTATGTTTTGCATTTTTTTAAAAACATATATAATTATGTTTATTTATCCTTATTTTATGTTTGTTTCAAATACGGAAGGTTTTAATGTTAGACAAAAATAAAAATCAAATGAACACATAAGCACACAATCGATACGATTTCATTGTTTATAATCAAATTATAAAACTAATTGGTTAATTACAATGAAGATACACACACACACACATATATATATATATATATATATATATATATATATATATATATATAAAAAAAAGACAGTTTACAATACGTAATAGCGAGAATAAAGTATATTCTCTACATTTATTTATTCAGGTGCTGTATAAATTTATTATTTGTACTTTAAATACTACCTACAGATATGTCTTAAATAATACCTGTTAAATTCAACATTTTGAGACTTTACGATTGACGACGGAATATCTAAGAAATCTGTTACATTAACTAATGAGAAAATAATATAATTAAAGCGAATCTTTGTTTTTTGTTAATTTATATGAAAGGATATCATTTGTATTTTAAATATTTACAATTTTAAATAATCGCCTTAATAAAACAGTGTTCATGTACAAAAGACAGTTTACGAAACGTAATAGTAAGAGCAAGTTCTGCACTTTATTTATTCAAGTATTGTTTAAGTTTTTTATTTTTTTTATTTTCGATTTTGGCCAACTATGGACCACGTAAAAACAATGATCATGAGATTTTCTTTTTCCTTCTCCAATATTCTTTCATCTTCAAGCTGTGCTGCGCTTTTCTTTCTTCCGTCCACATGTAACTACTGGTGTTCTTCTTCACGTTTTCAGCAAAACCTTTAAATGTGTTAATTTTTTCTCGGAATTTATTTCTATTATTTACGTCCTCACTTTTTATGTTCATTTCTGATATATCTTTTTTGGTTTCTATAAACCACATAAGTTTATTCTTTGGATTGCTTTCAAAGTATTCAAATATGGCTTTAGTTTGTCTATGTGGTTCCATTCTTTTTAGGTGACCGTAAAATCTTATTCTTCTTTTTCTCATTGTGTCCGATATCTTTTCAATTTTTTCATATATTTCCTTGTTGCTTTTTAATACCCGTTGTCCATCTTTAATGTTCGGTCCCAGAATTTTTCTCATAATTTTCCGTTCCTTCTTCTCTATGAGCTCGATTTCTTTTCTTGTGTTCATATTCAGACATTCTGCTGCATATAGACATTGCGGTTTAATTACAGTATCATAATGTCGTATCTTCGTATTTATAGATAATGACTTCTTTTTATATATTTATCTGGTTACATTGAATGCTTGTTCCATCTTGTGTACTCTGGTTAGATTAGCTTCTTTATCTAAACCATTTGGTTGAATTATTTCACCTAGATATTTAAATTTGGTGACTTTTTTAACCTTTCCGTATTTTGTTGATAAATAACATGGTGCCGAAGGTTCATTGGTTATATAAACTGTTTTTTCATATGAAATTTGCAGGCCAGCTTTTTCAGCTACTTCTTTCAATGAATTTAACTGAATAACTGCATCTTCCAAATTATCAGCTAAAATTGCAATATCATCCGCAAATGCAAGACATGAAATCTCGATCCCAGATTTTTCCTTCCTAATCTGATTGGTTCAATTCCGCAATTTTCCAGCAGTATCTTCCACTCCCTTATAACTTTCTCCAGAACACAGTTAAAAAGCACAGGGGATAGACAATCTCCCTGTCTTACTCCTGTTTTAATTTTAAAAGCCTCGGATATTTCTCCTCGAAACTTGACTCTGGATGTTGTGTTCGTTAAGGTTTGTTTTATTAATGTAATAGTCTTATTATCCACATGGAATTCTTGCAAAGTGTTGAGTAGTGTTTTCCTATCGACAGAATCGTATGCCCCTTTTTTAAAGTCTACGAACGTGATGATTATGTTCTTTCCTCTTATTCTTTTATGTCTAATTATCGATTTAATAATTTGTTCAACGCAAGATCGACCTTTCCGGAATCCAGCTTGATATTCACCTATTTGTTTTTCTGTTTGCCTTTCTAACCGGTTTAAAAGTGCTTTAGACAAGATTTTGTATGTCACAGGCAATAGTGAAGCCTCTATAGTTATTGATATCATCTTTTTTTCCTTTTTTATGCAGTGGATGGATTAATGCTATTTTCCACTCATCTGGCACCTTTTCTTCTTTCCAAATTTTTTCTATTACACTTTGCAGTTTTCCGATCATTTCTGGGCCTGCGATCTTCCACATTTCAGCAATTATTCCATCTTCACCAGAAGCCTTATTGTTACTTAACTGTTTCACAATCTCTTCAATTTCTTGATAATTAGGGGCTACAGATTCTTCATGTTTAGACGTTGTTAACTGTCTTGGAAATTTTTCTTTTGGCTCTTCACAATTAAGGAGCTTATTAAAATATGTTGCTAAAATACTACAGTTTTCTTTATCATTAAGAGCTAATTTACCTTCCTCATTTTTAAAACATAAATTAGTAGGCTGATATTTTCAGAGATTTTTATTGAACATTTTATAAAAGATCCGAAAATTATTTTTCTTAAAATTCTCTTCTATTTCAACGAGTTGTTCTTTTTCAAATTTCCTTTTTGTTGACCTAATTATTTTAGCTGTTTTGGATCTTTGATCTTTAAATTGAGTATAATCGTCTTCGTCGAATACCATTTTTTCCATGTTTTGTTCCTTGCCTCCACAGCTTCATCACATTGTTGATTCCACCATCTGTGTTTTATTGATTTTTTCAGTGGGGCTATTTCATGCGATATTTCAATTAATTTCGTTTTAATTTCTTCCTAGCTATCCGACTTTATTTTTGTATTCAGTTTGTTTTGAAATTCATTTTTTTTATACATTAACATATTTGTGTCAACCTTGGAAAGTTTAATATTCATTCTCAGATGAATTTTTTTCTCAGGAATGAAATTCATTTTGATAGTGGTTAAATAATGATCTGTTTCCACATTTGCCCCTTTTTTAACTTTGACATTCATAATTTCCCTCCGATTATTATATGTTATAGCTACATGATCAATTTGAAACTCTCCTAACCATGGGTTAGGTGATCTCCATGTCATTTGTCTCTTAGGCAATCTTTTAAAAGCCGTTGACATTAGTTTTAAATTAAACGCATTACATATTTCCAGGAATCTTTCACCATTTTTATTAGTTCTTTTATGGGCTGGGAACTTTCCAACCATTTTTTGGAACTTTTTCTCCTTACCCACTTGAGCGTTAAAATTACCTAATAATATTTTCACATTTTTAACCGGAATTTTAGCCATCTCTTGATCTACAATTTCCCAAAAATTTTCTACTTTTGATGGATTTTTTCTATTGTCTTCATTTATAGGTGCATGGAAATTTATTAATGTATATGTTTTATTTGCACAGCAGAAAGTTAAAATTGATAGTCTCTCATTAACCGAGTAAAAATCTTTTATTGAATCAAGAATTGCTCTGTGAACAATGAAAGCTGTAAGTTTATTATATGTATTTTAAATACTTAAGATATGTAAACTTTCTTAATAATTATTAATATACAAAACTATTTTTAAGCTAGTGTGGTTCTATGGTATGAGGTACAGCATCAAAACCAAGTATTTCTAAAATCTAAAAGTGCAATAAAGATTTTACAAATAAAAACCCAGAAAAACACAATAAGAACAAACAGTGAAACGAATGCACGGCATTTAAGACCACATCCGAATCGACTGACTGCATGTTGAATTGATGATAAACTCAACAGATACGAAGACTTCTTCTTCCGTCTCTTCGGAGTTAAGAGATCATCATGGCCTGATTTCTAGTAATATCCGCTTAGTTTTATGTCTGTCTTGGGCTATCCTAGACAATTCTTCCGTCGTATATCCTGTCCAGTACTTTAAGTCATGCAGCCAGTCTTCTTGGTCGTCCTCTGTCTCTTTTTCCATTGATTCTTCCTTCCATAAATCTTTTTATTATTTCACATTTTTCTTCTTTTATTATATGGACAAAGTATTGAAACTTTCTTCTTTTTATTGTCTGTATTATTTCTGGACTACTGACATTTACTTTTCTTAGTACTTCTACGTTTTTGGCCTTTTCTGTGCACGATAACTTAGTCATCCTCCTATAGATCCACATTTCAAAGGCCTCCGACTTTTTTCTATATTTCTAGTTGATCGTCCATGTTTCAGCCCCGTATAATAACACTGGTAGTACATAACATTTTACCATTCTTTTTCTTAGAAATTAATGTATTCATTTGTTAACATATTTTTTAATTTACAAAAGGCAGATCTTGCTAATTCTATCCTACATTTAATTTCCATTTCTCGAGTACCGTTTGTTGTTATACATGTACTTAAATATTGTTAACCCATTCTATTTGAATTCCACTTATTCTTAGTTCTCGTATTTGTTACTTTTTTTCCCCTTTTTTGTCATTATCGTTGTTTTAGTTTTCTTTAAATTTAGAGAAAGTACATATTTTGGACTTGTTTCTTCTATATTTTTTTACCATTCTTTGCAAATCTTGCACATTCTCTGCTAAAATAACTGTATCATCGGCGTATCTCAAGTTGTTCGTATTAACACAATTTATTCTTATTCCACCTGCATCCTCATTCAGCGGTTCTTGAAAAATTTTTTCAGCATACATATTGACCAGCATAGGTGAAACAATACTCCCCTGTCTCACTCCTTTCTTTATCCGTATATTTTGTGATATTTCTCCCTCTGATATGTGCTTTTTAATTCCAATATATGTTTTTTATTATTCTATTTCATTCATATCTATTCCTTTTTCTACTAATATTTCTATTAATTTTTCATGCTTTACTTTATCAAAGGCTTTTCATAATCTAAATGTTCACTTCCAAGTACCTCTGAATAGCAATATTTAACGTCATTAATACTTCTCTAGTTCCTAGACCGTTTCGGAAACCAAATTATGTTTCACTTATGCCTTCTTCACATTTTTGATATATTCTATGGTTTATTATTCCTAAAAAAATGTTCAGTACATTTAAGAAGAAAAATGACATTAAAAGTGATACAATAAAAGGCTGAGTCCCATTTGAGAACATCTTAAGATTAAATTATTTAATATGTGTCATAAATGATGTTTAAGGCTAATTAGCTACATATATGTAACGAGCAAAAATATCTTATAATATATATATACACATACATCATCGTCGTCGTCGTATTGTTCGTGTCGTGACTAGCTATATGTACGTTTATTTTTACGTACAAAATGAGCTAGCATTCAAGGCACTATTTATATGCAACGCAGATGCGCGTGCATATGATGTTATACGGAGATTCCTGCCACTGACTTCTCCGTGATAATTAAGAATTAAATAATGATGAAAACTTTCTATGTCACGCGTTGGTTTCGAACCCCCCCGATAGTCGAGTTGACAGTCGAGCACTCTAGCAACTACGCCACCGTGACATTATATACACATACACGCACTTTATTCAGAAGATATTTAACATGTTAGTTTTTATTTATTTATTTATTCTTTATAAACCGTTACTTTTTGTGTCCACGAAACTTACGCATCAACGTAGTCGCGTAAATGGCTTTGTCATTAGCTGACCACAAATCGACTATATTATCATAATGTTTGTTCATTATTGGGCAGCATAGCATATACGCAGACAATTGAATATCGCCGCAGTTACATCTATCATCTTCAATAATACCCATTCTTTTAAATTAGTTTTACACCGTGTCATCACCGGTTCTCGATCAGTTGAGAGACCTACAGCCAAATCCACGATAAATTATGTTCTGGTGCCAGGTTTTCTTAAAGATTCTACGGGTTAGTTCCAGCTGTAATCTTCCATAATCGCTCTGTCATAGATCCGATTGTTCCGTCGGTACAGAGGTTGTATTCAGGAAACTCTTCCTGGATTTTAGGCGACTTCTTGGAACAGTGTGATCATAAAGCGAATGTCTGTCATCTGGCATTTGTGAAGCTCGTTCCTCATTTTCCGTTACTTCTGTTCTTATTTCAGGAGGTGATATCCCCACGAGTGATATATCTTTTATATTTTTATCAGCTTCATATATATTAATAAAACGTAGGTTAACCTTCATTAACTGGTTGTTATTGACACACCCGATAACTGTTCATAATCAGTTTAAACATTCGTTATGTGCTTGAGAGACTTACTAATCGAATGCTCATATATGTATAATACATTTTTAATGATTTTTATTACATTTTATTTGTATTAATTATTTCATAATGACCGTGCTCCGTTTAATTTAATATGAAGTATAAGAGTAAGATGGTGGTTGAATCACAGTTTTTAACCACAAGTTCATTGAAATAGTTGAAATAAAATTGTCTGCTTGTCTAATTTTATCAGCAATAACACAAGTAACACTCCCCATCTTCTTTAAAATTTATTCAACATTAAAAAAACCTGCATAATTATACATTATATATATACACACCACATATATGCATATTCTTGTAAAAAATTTCTTGTTTTGTTAGCGTATAAACAAAATTCTACTTTTACAAGTTTAAATCATTAATAACGGAATTAAAAAGAACTGATTTAAAATATTCTGAAATAAGTGTAAATAACGTTCAGAGATAAAAATGTTACGGGTGAATATAAAAAATAAAAGCTTGAATTAAGAACTGTATTAATGTTATATACAACTATACACGTAATGCTACAGTAATAATCATGGATTAATAAACGTCAAAATAAATATGTAATTCAATTCAGACAAGTCGAAATGCTTTATCTGATATTCAGAACGACATTAAATTTGATAGTCTATAAGAGACGAATGAACTACGAACTGTTAATCAAAAATTTGAAATCACTAATAGGAAAATAGATGTGTTTCACAGCAATTAATCGGTAAACGAGAATTAGAATTAAATTGGCTGTAGGATAATAAAAAAAATACAAACATACAGTTATCCCCCCGTTACAATCTTAGCTTAATGTTAAATAAGTAACATTATTAATAAAATGCTTACCACCTAACACGGTGATATAAACAAGTGTGAAGAAATTAAACCAATGGTTAAAACTTCCTTAAATCTATAATTATTGATTATAAAACTAAATATCGCGGTTTATTACGTTTAAGGCTTCTAATATCTAATTTAGTATCTAGAAGTTTAACGGCTTCCATATTGACATGTTGAAACAGCCGCTTCTCGTGCTGCTTGGCAAAATCTTTGATGACATCGTCGACGAACATTATCCGAAGATCGTGATGAATGTTATCATTACGTGAAAACCGACAATTTCACGCAGGATTACATTATGTCTAGCCTGAATCTTGTTGCGATTTATGGCCTTAGCACATCGCCATAGTTGAAGACCATACGTCCACATTGGCTTTATAACCTGTTGGTATAATGGCCGCTAACACGATAGATCTAATGCAGAATTTCTACCGATGTGCCAGTATAATTCACGCGTTTTTTTGTTTAACTTTCATTCTGATGTGGATTTTCCAAGTAAGGCGCTTATCCAAATGCATTCCTAGGTATCTAGCTGACTCAGCTTGAGGTAAAACTAGATAACCAAAGTATACTTTGTGCTGCGCACTGATTTTACGATAGGTGTAATTGACATGGACTGATTTCGCTTCATTAAGTTTAATCTTCCATTCGATTGTCCATTTTCGGGTACGGTTAAGCGCACGTTGAAGTTTCGCGGTAGCCTCCACCGGATTATCGCTAAGGGAAAGTACTGCGGTATCGTCGGCAAATGTCGCTGTTACTGTATCACTATTTGTGGGTAAATGCTGCGTATACAAGAGGTACATGATAGGTTCAAGAACATTACCTTGCAGCACTCACGCTTATATACGATAGAATGTAGATTTAGTGTGACGATTACTCAAGTACGATTCCAGAAGTCTACAATAGTTTCCTGGAAGAAGGCTAGACAATTTGAATATGAGGCCTTCGTACCAAACACGATCAAAAGCTTGTGATATGTCGAGAAAGACTGTGGAACAGTACTTTCTTTTTCGAACGCTTTTGAGATAACCGATGTAATCTTGTGAACTTGGTTTATGGGCGAATGTTGGTTTCTGAAGCCAAACTAATGATCGGATAGATCGACTAACGGCTTAAGACGTTTAGTTTTTAGTTTTTCGAAGAGTTTCGACATTATAGGAAGTAACGAAATAGGACGATATGATGTAACTTCTTCCGCTGGTTTATTTTTTTTTATGTAACATAATTATCTGTGCAATTTTGAAACAATTCGGAATATATTCAACGCGTAGACAGGCATTGAATATATAAGTTAAGAGCACAACAGCTTTACGAGAAAATTCATTTAAAACTGCAGGAGGAATGACGTCGATTCCGGAAGCTGTCTTTGCATTAATGTTCATCATGATTTCTTTCGTAACTTCTATAGGAGTGATATGATCAGAAGTTACGTCACTTTTGTACGACTTCGCAGGATTGATATCTGTCTGAATGTCACGCGGCCGAAATGTATATGATAAATGTTGAACAAAAAGCTTTGCTTTTTCTTCTTTGCGTCTGACCCAATTACCTCCTTGGTCCTGAAGAGGGGGAATTCTAACGAATGGTCTCTTCATTTTTCGTGTAGCTTTCCATAAGGAAAAGTCAATATCTGACGGGCTTAGCCCTTCGAGATACGATCTAAATGTTTTCTTCTTAATTTCTTTTATTAACTTATTAAGTTGATTATTTATCCTCTTGAAGGCGTTCTTATTCAGCGAATGGCGTGATTGACGCCAAATCCGCCTAGCTCGTCGTCGTTCCGTAATTAAATTACGAACTTCGAATTGATATGTTGTCTCCTGATTATTATTATTTTTAATCTCTAGAATCGCAACCTTAGCGGATTCGCGAATCGCTTCGATAAAATTAATGAGAGCTTGCGCATATTTTTTTTCAATAGAATGCTGTATATTTTTTTGGATAATTACAGCCGATCCTCCGTGTGCACCAACATCACGATGAGGGGTGTGATAGATAACATAATCTTTGATTTTATGGCAATTCCGCGTTGTGACATGTGTTTTCGAAACCAGAGCAATGCCAATCTTATAAAAGCAGAGGAATGTGTCTAGTTCAAGAAGACGATTCCTAAACCCATTTGCATTTCATGTAATTATTCTAAGCGAACGTTCAGTCATTTTTTGCGATTTTATTGCTAACTATCAAAAGCTGTTTTCCTTCCAGCTTACTTAGCCGATTAGAAATGAAAGTAATTTCCTTTGTTATATCATTCTGACCAGCCATAATATCCTTATACGACGGTTCTGAAAGTTGTGTAGTTTTTATTCGGGAATTTGCTTTTTTTATTTTCTATTGATTTTTGATTTGTTTTGGAAAGATCTGTTTTTATTTTTGCTGTACTCATTGCACAATTGAAGGCTTCTGTTTTTTTTTTTTTTTAATTTTTCAACATCACGGTAGACTTGACAGCCTTTATAATTGGCGGTGTGGTTAAGTCCACAGTTGGTACATTTAAATTTTGCCGGATATTTATTGCCATATTCGTGATTTTGAGCACATTTAAAACATTTACCTGGATGAAAACACCCTTGTGTGGTGTGGTTCTATCTTTGGCACCGTTTGCACTGAGGAATTGAAGAATTTTTATGCGGTTCCTCAATTTTAACTTTAGTGTAAACTAGGTGTGTAATTTTATACACATTTTTATTATTTTCTTTCGGCTCCAGATCCACATAAAATAAAAAACACGCTTTCTTGTATCTTTTAATAATTTTGTTATCATTGTCACGATCTTTTATTGTTTTAAATATGTTCACAATATTTATGACATTAAGACCCATATTTTCTGTTTCATTTTTTAGCTCGTCTAAATCAATAGGAGAATGAAGACCTCGAATTAGTGGTCTCTTTGTTTTCAGCTTGTAGGTGTGGTAAGAGATCCCATGAAGGGGATGTTTCTTGTTTTGTTCCAGCTCTTTGTTCATTAATTGGTAACATTACGAAATGCATCGGCCGATTTAGCATGACGTCTCCGTTCTTTAACGTTTTGTAAACATAATTATTATCACCAAGCTGTTGACCAACTGTCTTACAAAACAATGTAAAATTTTAAACGACACTTACTGTTATTTTTGGCGATAAATACCTTTTAGCAGCAGATGTTGGCGCCTTCTTTGTTCCATCATCGTCTTGATTATCAGTTATTACCATATTTTAAGTTTATAGATACAGATGTAGTTTTATTAATTCGCTGTATAGAGGAGGCTTTGTGTGCAAGGACTAGAAATGTCTTTTTCTTCATATCTCTTAAGCCTAGCTAAAATATTTTGATTCATTTCTTTTAATGATTTTATTTGGGTTTGAAGTTGAACATTTGACGCTCTTGCATCTTCCTGCCATTGACGATAATGTTGGACAATTATATTCAACGTGGCATCAGACAATGATGCATCCATATTCTAAACACGTCGATTTGCGTAACAACGCAATCGAACCGTTTTAAGTAAAACGTAATACGATATTCGATATATGTGACGATAATTAGTATTATTAACCTGCAAGATAATCTTGCGTAGTGTAAATGGCTACACTGATCGTACAAAACACGAAAACGCACACACATTAATACCTTATCGGTACACCGACAACGTAAGAGATAACGATATGAGATAAAATGAAACAATCTTATTAAATGACGTTATTTTCAATAACTTTGAAGCTTTATATTTTTTCAGCCGTCGGTCGGAGTAATTTTTTTTTAAATTGAAAAGTAGACTTCCAGATCCTTGAAATTAGTGTAAACAATCATTCAAAAAACACAATAGCACTTAAACAATTAACTTAATTTGCGAAGCAATGTAAATAAGAACTGCTACATTACTACGTGCTCGCGGTATACATACAGTTATGTACATTGAAAAAATTATAGAATAGAATGCAAATAAAATTGATGAAAATTACGATACAAAACGATGTTGCCAAAAAACTACATAAAAAGTTGATCAGAAAAGACAAATATCGATACTTGAACATTTTTATGAGAAAATCTTACGTAGGAAATTTACAAATTATAGTGCAAACCTAATCAATAAATAAAAAATATATACATTTATCGTATAAATAACATACGCTGCGGAAGTTTTCTTTTTATTTCCAGGTTTTGTAAATCTAAATAAATCAATATATACATACACAACCCATAACATTTATAAACGATCCAACGAATTTAAATTAGGTAAAAGATAATGTAACTTACCATTCCTTTTACAACTTTTCCAAATACAACATGTCTGCCATCTAGCCATGGTGTTGCTTTTGTAGTAATAAAGAATTGAGACCCGTTTGTATTTTTACCAGAATTTGCCATAGACAACCAACCAGAACCGTAATGTTTCAATTTAAAATTTTCATCATCAAATTTGGCACCGTATATACTTACGCCTATATACAGATAAGCAGTTTTAATTTCCTTAAAATATTTAAAAAGTTGTAACTCGTGTATATTTATATTGTTCAATCGCTGAATACTACTGATTACAAGTAATCATAAAAAATGTTTAAAAAAATACACACTATAAAACCTACAAAAATATGAGCACGCATTTAAGAACCAATACAAGTTTAAATATAGAATTAAATTATCAACAATCGATTCATTAAATTTAATGTTAACAAGGTGTATTACATTAATTGACAACGTTTTCAATGAACTGATCAAATTCTCCTATACGTTAGAACAAAGAAAAATAGCTCAAAACAGAAAATACTAAAGCATTTAACGCTAAAATTTTACAAAGAAACGAAAGTGATCACAATATGAAATATTAAAATACTTAAAACATCGAGATGATTTAAATTAAGTAAAATATATACCTCCAGTTCCATCACCCTTCGTAAAATCACCACCTTGGATCATAAAATCTTTTATGACACGATGAAACTTACTACCTTTGTAACCGTTACCTTCTGGCCCTTCAGCTAATTCGATAAAATTCTTAACCGTTTTGGGTACAGTTTTACCAAATAACCCTATTTCAATGCGACCAATATAATCATCTCCAATATTAATGTCGAAATAAACCTGCATTAATGCAATCGTGAAAAATTTTACAAATGGCTGCATTTTATTTTTTACGATAAAATTATTAAAACAAAAGTACGTTGTTTAAGACATGATTAATTTACATTATAACGAAATAACCATATCATATCACATATAAATACAATGTTCTATTATAAGTGGTTTGCTATGGATCATAATTTATTACTCAACAATGTGCCATAATGGCAGATGATATAGCGCCATAATGAACAGATGATATACCACTTTGGATTTATTTGCGTCGTCATCTACGCGCTTAACAAGTCAAATTTGCAATTAGATATAAAACAAACTTTTAAAAATAAAACGAGATTATAGTTTTAACAAATTCTAAAACACGTTAGTTACTAAAAAGCTCTGAATTGGCATCGAAAAGAACATAGCTCTAAATTAGCTTTAGAAGCACACTCAAAATAAATAAATATTACGGTTATTTTTATTTTGAAATATATAATAAAATGTTACATTGTACATTCCTAGTTCTTGGAGGAACGTATGCAAATATAAATAAAGTTTTAAAAACGCCAAAATAAGCAATAACTATTGTTCTTTAAAACACATTAATAAGTTTACATAATACACATATATTTGTATAGTTTAATGTGTGTAAATTATATGCTAACTTTAAATAATGTACGACACAAAAGATTTCGCTACCTTTATGAATATAAATTTATACGAAAAAATTCCTATATTTATTTTTACCGATTTTTATAGATTACTCCATATTGCTTTATCAAAATGTACAAATTGAACCAAAATTAATAATTTAAAAATAGTATAAATTTAACATTCAAAGCACGCAATAAATATAACCGAATTTTAATAACATACAAAAGGTAATTAAGGAATTTGAAAAGTTATAGGACCTTCAATACTCCTTTTATATTTTAGAAAAAATTCTATCTTAGTGTAAATTTGTTTAAGCCGGTGTACACTTAAAAAAAAAATAAACATGGCGACTTACATTGTAACGAACGCGTCAAGGTAATAAACAAATAAACCAAATAAAATTAAGTTTATGTTAAAATTGACTTTCTGTACTATTTTCATAAAACCTTGTATACCCATGTTACCTAAATGAAAAAATGGAATAAACCAACTTTTGGTTTTAAAAAAAAAAACGTATGTTACCTTATCCGTTACTTTAGGTCCATTACTTGCACTAAATGCTGGTTTTAAGAGCGTACTAAAACTGAAAATAAAAAACACAAACAAACATATTGGAGCCATTTTAGCACGTACTCACAACAAAACCGTCCAAACCAAATGCAAAAATACAGAGGTAATAAAAACACAGCTGTAGCTGCAAAGCAAATGAAATCAAATCAACAACTTCTGACTGATGTACGTGTACGGGCAGCACTACTACTAATCATCAACATACGTTATCATTAATTATTAATTTCAAAAATGTGTAATGTTGCTTAATTTTTCATTTTATTTTACGTGATTAGATTTCTTAAATCATACAGTCGTTCAAAAGAACTGATTCTAAATTAACTAAGTTTAATTTTTAAAATCTAGTGTTTGTACTGTTATAATAAAATCTGAATGAACATCCTAAAAATGTTGAAGTGACCTGTGACATTTTGGAATACACTCCGGAAGTCCAGAAATTTAGGCTATATTGGCTCGTTTAATAGGACGTCATCATTAAAAAAGATTAGTTTAAAGCTTATAAATCCTTTTTATCAAAAAAAAATTTATCTCATGTTTCTTAGATATTAATAAGGCCTTTGATTCCATTTCTATTCCCAATATTCCCATCTTATATAACATGACACTAGCTGATTTGGGACTTTCTTTCACAATTAATAAATACTATTCTATAGTTTTTAAGCTTTTAAACGCATACGTCTTAACTTACTCAGTCGTACTACTTGAGGAAGAGATCTATTAACCTTAATTTTAGTTTATAAATCCCTTATCCGTTCGGTGTTTGAATATGGTAGCTTCTTTTATGGTAATGTTTCGTCAAATTCTTTGGATCTTTTAAATAAATTGCAAAATTCCTACATTCGTTACTGCCTAGGAGCACCTCTTACTACTCCAATTAATGCTTTAGAGGTGGAATCTAATATCCCTCCTCTTCACATCCGCAGAAGCCTCTTAACTAACCAATTTGTTCTAAAAAATTTCACAATTAAATATCAGTATAACTTATTTATTTATAACAAATGGAGGTTCTCACCACATAAACTTCCTATTTTCTGTAAATCTTCTAAACGATTCTCCAATTATCGCAACTTAATTAGATAACAAACAGTCTTCTGTTACGATAAGTATCGATACATATAATAATAATAATAATTACTGCTATTACTAATGTTAATAGTGAAAATAATAGTAAAATTGATATTGTTTCTGGTAACTATACTAATCCTATTAATAGTATTAATAATAATAATAACACTTACAATTTAAATATTACTGATGTTATACAAACACCGCAATTATTTATTGCTGGAATTCACGAAGGACCGTTCGTGATATTATTAGAATCCGCACAAGGCCGAAATATCGGAAACCTACACCCGATTGCGATTTTTAAACGGTTTGCCAATTTTCCCGGCCTAACATATTTTTAAAGAAATGAAGTGAATAAATTGAAAGCAGTTTTTGACAATCTTACACATGATAATTCCTTTTTGCTGGACATTTCCCGGAGGAAGGAATTAAATGCATACGTACCGAATAGTTTATTTTACAGATTCGGCGTTATCCGTCAAGTTTCTGTTGATGTGACGGATGAAGTAATTTTGAATAATTTGGAAAGTAACATTTCCTTCGTTCATATTCGAAGAATTAAACGTAAACAGGATAGTCCATTAATTCCTACGTCAGCTGTAGAAATCAAATTTCTTGGGAGTACTCTTCCATAACACGTATGTTTGTATAAACTTCGTTTTTCCGTACAACCGAGAATACGCCCTCCAAGGCAGTGTGTGAATTGTTGGAGATATGGGCACATATCAGCGCAGTGTAGGTCTAAGCCAAGATGCATACATTGTCATAATGAACATCACTCTGGTAATTGCCCAAAAATAACCGATGGTAATTGTCCAAAAATAACCGACGGATCAAATGAAAAAATCAGTTGTGTTAACTGTAAGGGAAATCATTCATCAACAAATCGAAACTGTCCTGTATATGTTGATCAGCTTAAAAAATCATAGCGTTTGACATTACTCGCAAAGAAGCAATTGAAAAGAAAAAAAGTGGATTAATTTCTGAAGCTTTCACATACTCGGATATTACTCGTACTAAAAATGAACATCTACGTTTTCCGTTTCCTAATAAGCGTTTCATACACCATAAAAATAATCCGGTACCAACTACACCTACAAGAAATTTTCCAAACTACTCCCACTTGTTAAATTTCAAATCTGGAAGACTTCCCAGTACCTCCAATGGTGTACTGCTGCAAGCCAACGATGACAAACCTGTCCAGTCGATTCAACAAGATAGTCAACAAAAACGTGTTTCCATTACTTCTTCATCTTCGTCTTCATCCGTTGATAATCCTTCTTCTGCTATCGTCAAGCAGAAAAACAAACAGCGCAGTTTTAAAAAATTGACTTTAACTTCCGATCAAAATCAAACTATCGTTAAAAATAATAGTAATAATAGTAATAATAATAATAACAAAAACAATACGTTTAGAAAATAACATTTTAATCATAAATTCATATTCCCTTATCATTTAATTGGTTAGCTAATAATAATATGTTTAAGTGTGTGCGTGTGAGTGAGAGCTGAGTGGGTTATATATATGTACTTTAGATTCTTACGGATGCATATTATTTCATTTTATTTATACTTTTTTTTTCTTTTTTCCTTTTACCTTCATAAGTATAAGATTGAATATGCCCTACTTTGGATACACCTGATTAGACATATATTTCCTATTAGTAACCTCGTAATTTGTTAACTAATAATAATAATATGTGTAAGTGTTTGAGTGCGCGCGTCCGCATGAGTGATTGAATACACCCTTCTCTGGTTACATCTGCTTAGATACATATTTCCACTTAAAAATCTCATTCGGAATTTTTCAAACCGTATAATTAGCAATGTATTCAATCCTACGTATTTTACAATGGGGAACTGTCGCAGTATCTCAATAAATAAACCTAACCTTTAAATTTTTCCGGCAACTAATACTTTTGATATTATTTTACTTTCCGAGACATGGCTGAATCCAGATTCTAAATTTTTCTTTAACGGTTATTTCTGTATTCGAGATGATAGATCTGATGGTTATGGAGGAGCGGCTATTTTAATACGTAGTATCATCTCTCATTACCGTCATGATATTCGATCAATTTTAAATGGTAGTCACTGTAATGGTGCCTGCACTTCTATCAAACACGACACTAAAGAATTATTTATACTTTCATTTTACTGCCCACTTTCCTCTTTTTTTAATACAAACTTATTTATGTCATTTATCAATAACATATCATCTGATGCTTACATTTTTTGCGGTGGGGATTTTAATGCCTTGCATTCTTCTTGAGGTTGTAACAGGCGCAACCTTTCTGTCCAAAATATTATAAACATTATTAATCATTCTAACTTAGTACTATTAAACGATGGAAGTCATACCACAGTTCCCTCGCTAAATGGATCAGCAAACGCTTTGGATCTAACACTTGTCTCAAGTAATTTATCATTGAATAGTACCTGGAGTGTTATTAATAATCCTCTGGGTAGTACCCATTTACCTATTGACACTTCAATTATTTTCCAGCATACCAGGATGGTGAATAATAAAAATTCATTTTTCCCTTCTTGGAATTTCCCTCGCAAAAATACTGTAGATTTCACGAATTTCCTAGATTCATTATGCATTCCATTACTTGATAATTCGTGCTTTGACACCACTGTATATGCTGAATTTGTCAAACATTTACATACTGCTTTAGATTCTTATGCCACTCGGAGGTCGGCTAGAGTGAACAAATTTCGTAAACCTACTTGGTGGGATCCTTCGTGCACACCATTGTTACAAAAACAAAGTGTATATTTTAAACGTTTCGGTAGAAGCAAACTAATTTCAGATTACTTTGCTTACAAGAATCAGGAAGCCATTACGAGACAGTTCCTTTTATCTAAAAAAGGGAATCTTGGAAGCAATTTGTAAATTAGATTAATCGTAACACTTCTGTATCTTATGTTTGGGATAAGGCAAAATAATTTGCTGAACATCTCTCCACGAATAACACATGCAAATCATACAATTTTGACTGGTATGAAGAATTTGTCAATACAGTAGCCCCGAGTTATGTTCCAAACTTACACGAACTTTCTTTTTCTCATTCATCCTACCCTTATTCACCCAGTCATAATAATACTCAAAATATACTATCTGATGCAATTACCTTACCCGAGCTTATGAGTTCACTTTCCTTTAATAAAAAATTCTCTCCTGGTTGTGACGGAATCACATATACTATTCTCAACCATCTCCCCTCCCCTGCAACTACAATTTTGTTACAACTGTTTTATTAAGAAATTTGTTCTATTACGTTTTTCTACAATTTCTACAGCTGAGGCTAGCAATACACCAAGCGTTAAAATACGTTTATCAACAACGTCCAGCTTCATCAGTTCTTATTCTTACCGATTCGAAAACCTGTTTAACCGCTCTAAAATCTCTGTCATTTAATCCCCTTGCATCGCCTTATTTATATAAAATCCGAATTTTGGCTTCCTCGCTGTTAGAATCTGGTATTTCTGTTAGGTTCTCCTGGATTCCTGGACATTCTGGTATATTTGGCAATACTTTTACTGATGCAGAAGCCAGGTCCGCTTCGAATAGCGGTGTGCTTATTCCTTATACACCTTTAACAGATCTTTTGTGTCTCATTAAATTTGCTCATAAGAATATTGGAATAATATTTCGTCCAATCCTTATCTAGCTCCATATTACAGATCGATTCAACCTCTAATACCCATAAAATCGTGGCTTAGCGATATAAAAGTACCAAATAACATACTTTGATGTTTCATTACTACTTTATGTAGATTACGATTTGGAAAAAATCGTCTTCCATCGTCCCTATACCGATGCAATCTTATAAATTCTCCTTGTTGTCCTCATTCTTCCGATGACAACAAAATAGCAGATGCATATCATGTATTTTCGGAATGTTCTTACTACAGCTCTCAACAATCTTTATTATATAATCAAATTATATCTCTCAAAGTACCATTGCCAATAAATATGTCTTACTTACTATTAATCGCATTCATGTATATTTAGCTATTTATAGTTATATTGCATCAACTAATATTAACGTTTAACATATCCATTTTAATAATTTTATACCAATCTGGGTGAAAAATCGTGTGCCCATTATAAAAAAAAAAAAAAAAAAAAACATACTTCGATGTTTCATTACTACATTATGTAGATTACAATTTGGAAAAAAATCATCTTCCTTCGTTCCTATACCAATATAATGTTATAAATTCTCATTTTTATCCTCATGCTTCTGATGACAACAAAATAGCAGATGCAAATCATGTATTTTTGGAATGTTCTTATTACAGCTCTCAACAATCTTTATTATATAATCAAATTATATCTCCCAAAGTACCATTGCCAATAAATATATCTTACCTACTTACCATTAAACACATTCGTATGTATTTAGCTATTATTGATTATATTGCATCAACTAATAGTAATGTTTAATATATCCGTTTTAATAATTTTATACCAATCAGGGTGAAAAAATCTTGTGCCCATTAAAAAAAAAAATATTAGGTATACATAATGTAACCAATGTCTCGTTTATAAACGGAGCTGTTCCTTTTTGCAGTACTCAGTCCCGGTATTCGCGATAAAATCTTCGGGACACAGAATTGTCCTGTTTTTAGTTTTAACTACAGATTATGTTTAATCCGACTAAAGTAAAAATTATCCGAAAAACCAATATAGCACCTAAATTTTAACAGTCTCCCAAAACATCACACACTATCACGCATTTAGTAAAGTTGTTTATTCCCGGTGAACGGGCGATAATTATTTATTACTACTCCTCACGTCCACGTAATCCGTCATTAATTTTACAATACAAATCATAAATATTTGCATCACTGGACTATATTCACTAAGGACTTTTTCAAATTTAAAAAAGTATTTGCGTGGATAGATATTTCTTAAATGTTTTGATTGAAAAACGTTAACAGAAATCAAGATATAGAAATATTGAATGAAAAATAAAAATGGTCATTTCAGATATACACGATGAAGTTATTACTACAAATTGCCAATTTTTGAATAAAAAACCGCATTTCAACTACTAAGTTATCTTTGAGTTATAAAAACCTAATAATATAATTAACTTATTTCTTATTACAAGATCACAACACATCTTTCCACTATTGCACGTAATCGTTTATAATCTTCAACGATCGTATCGATGAAGTTGTTAAGTTTTTTTTTTTTTTTTATTTTAAGAACCTAAATATGAATTGATAGTTTTTTTTTAAGTTCAACTTCAGCGATTTATTTGTAACTGTCAAATATATATTTACATACGTATAAATCTCGATTTACTAGTGTGTTATTCTGTATATTAAACGGAACGTTTGAGTTTAGTTCATATAAAGAGTACATTTTTGAAATAGGCAGCTGTATAGGGGAATTTATATTGTTGAACATCATTTGATTTTTTAAGATCGTCTCAAATATGACATACATTCTAGTGGTAATATTTTTCTTCAAAATAAAGAAATCTCGTCTAAGCGTATTATTCTAGCTAATTACTACGCAAGTTTTACTTCATAATTAGATGTATAATTTTACACTCCGGAAGGTTTTAATAGTTCATAAATTGTTTCACACCAATAAGCAGCTACGTTTCGAGCATTGTCATTTGCTAATCATTACAACTTGCCGTACATGCAGGATATTTTCGAAGATGGGCCACACCCTATACTGCATCGCATTCATATTTACCGTATTTAGATATTCCCTACATTCGTAAGTTAGTTTTGCATCGTGCTAAATTAATCCTTATTTTGTTTAAGGTTTTCCGCAGCTCCCACGTGAGATCTACCGTTGACTAGTTTTTTCTGTGGGCATCCATTAGTGTTACTCATTGTCATTCGCTATTTGTACAGTTTTCCTTCTATTGGCGTCGTCTACACCTTTTAATACTTCCAAGACGATTAATTTAGTTTAGAAAATTTGAGGAAATCAACTGTCGATTAAGTATCAACAGAACAAGCAAATAATAATTATGTAACATTGACCTAGAATATTTAAATTACAGTCAATCAACTTAAAGTAAGCATAAAAGAAAACATTTTAATCGTAAGAAATAAATTCATTCAAAACATCTGATATGGAAACCACAATAATTTTATATATCAAAATTATAATAATGCATTACTTTTATTAAAAGTCTTGTGTAAACCAATGCACAGTTATACTATATACAAGCTTACTTTACAATCCCATTCAATCATCGATTATTCCTGGATCATTGCCTTTGTTAGAACACATCATTAAAATAACGTCATATTCGGCGATGTTTTATAACTGCAGCTGGCACTGTTTATTTATAGACATTTTATTAAAAATACGTTCACCACTGTGCCAAAATAATTATTCCCCAGTTCAATGTGCATTCATTTTTATGCATCTTTGCGGGGGGGGGGGGGGCCCTAGAAATTTATTTGTACGGATACCGACATAATAAACATTTCATTTATCTTCCTAATTGGAATTACTTCCATTACAGCTGTAGTTGTCAAAAAAATTCGCAACTATTTTTCGTTAAAATTATTATAGTTTTGGGAAAACTTGCGTAAAACCAATAACTGTTTTATAGGATTACATTTAATGTATTTTACATCATCTGTAAAATATTGCCACAATATTAAAATATCATATTTCAACTAATATAAAATTACGACATTGAAGTATAATAATCTACATTAACTACGGAATTCAACAACTCATAAAGTGTGAAACATGATTAATTCAAAATTTGCTGCAAATTCTAACATTCTTTTGCTACCCAACAATATTCAATTTTTAAACCTATTTATTTCCCTCAATGATAACCTGTTTCCAAGTTGGTTGACGTATTGTGAAAATTTATTCGTCAAGTTCTCCATAATTTTGCAACAAATCTCAGCTTTTGAGCTATCTCGATATATTATAATAAAATTTATTGTACTTTCCTCGAATATTACACAATTTTTCAAAAATATCAACCCGTAGTAACTCCAATATTACAGTACAAACTACTGTAATAGTTTGTTCGGAATTGTAATTCCCTTTACAATTCACATTATTTTCGTCAAATTACCGATATAGATATAAAAACTAAAATTATGAATCAAGGAAAACCAACGGTATCTCGTTACAAAATTTGTTATTGAAAATAATAGTATTATTATTATTATTTTGAAAAATTTGTAGTTGTGCGTGTTAATTTTGTCATAAAATCAGGATGTGTGAAATTATACGAGCATACGATCACGATGACACTGTAATCATTCCTGCACAGATTCCGGAGTTGGCTGTACATTTTCAGGGGTCGATTTTTCCTTCTTCTTTGAACCAGAAACAATATCATCAATTCTTAACAGCAATATTGCCGTCTAAATTGAAATGTGTATAATACATTTAATTCAATACAATGAAAAATAAACACAAGATTCACATAAACTAAAATATTTACAATATAATAAAAGATATACGCATTAATTTTACATATATATATATATATATATATATATATATATATATATATATATATATATATATATATATATATACTACAAAAAAATTAATATTCTGAAGAAATTATCACATACTGTCTATGGTGCTGACCGAATCTCCTTACTACGAATTTATCGTCGTTTGATCCGATCAAGAACAGATTATGGAGCCGCAATATATTCCTCAGCTTGCTCATCTACCCTCAAAACCATCAATGTTATTCATAATTCTGCATTACGTTTGGCGACTCCACACCAATTAACAGCCTACAGTCCGAGTCAGCAGAATGGCCACCTGATTATCGTCGTTGGTTTCTCCTAGCCAATTTTGCAGTGCAGTCTAAAGCTTCCAGCTTCTCGATTCCTGCACTGTCCTTATCTTCTAATCCAGCTTCTTTAAAATTAAAACAATCAGACCCGACTCTCTTGGACAACATCTTAAAGGAAATAACTTACCAAAACCCGAAATTAATCGTTCATAATACCTCCGTGTTACCTCCTTGGAAAGACAATCTGGTTCGGCTGGATCTCGAAATCCACAAACTTTGGAGAGAAAACCTGCCCATCCATGAAATCAAGAAAGAAATTATGTCATGTTCATGCAAATCTACTATGTTTTACACTGACGCATCTCTATTTAATGGCTTTGCCGGCTGCTCAGTTGTCAGAGATGGAGCAATCATCATTCAATATTCGCTGCCACAGACATTCTCCGTCATTTTAGCTGAATTATACGCGATGTATCTTGCCATGGAATCTTTAACGCGCTCCGATGTTGATAAACCATCGACTATATGTTCTGACTCTCTTCCAGCTCTCCGCGCTCTCTGTGACGTCTTCAAACATGATCAGCACCCAATAGCCAAGAAAGTGACGGAAATTGTACTGGCAGGGCTGAGTCAGAAGGTGACGTTCCTGTGGATTCCAGCTCACGCCGGTATTCATGGGAACGAACTGGCTGATAAAGCGGCCGGGGAAGCTGCTGTGTTCTTGCCGGTTCCGAATGTTCCAGTTCCAGCGCGTGTGACCTTAAGAAGTTCGTCATAAATGGTTTTTTTTCATTATGGCAGAAGGAGTGGCAGCTAACGCCACAAACCAACAAGTTGCGGCAAATCAAATATTCGGTTGATCCTTGGATAACTTCGCTTTCAAACCGTAGAGATGATGTGGTTATCACCAGATTACGCTTGGGACATAAGCATCTTACTCATTCATGTCTCATTAACAGAACTTTGGCTCGTGTGTGTCCCGGTTGTAATGTTGTCCTCTCCGTTTCCCATATTCTAGTCGATTGTTCCTCATACTCCTCGCTTCGAGCGTCTCTTAATCTTCCTCCTTCGCTCCATCTCCTCTTCAAAGATGATCATGTTTCATTGTCGAACCTAATTATCTTCCTCCATCAATCCCGTCTCTATTCCTCAATCTAATCCTCTTTTCCTATCGTGCCTCTACCCTTGGCTGCTGTACATGGCACGTTAATTTAATTTAATTTAATATATATATATATATATATAATCAATAATTTAATATTTCTGAGGAATATTAAGCCATTAAATTTTGTTATATATAATTTTAATATTGGTCAACTAGGTGGAAGCCTAATGATAATTTTAAAAAATTAATGAATATCTATGATCAGCCATGCGAAACAATTATAAACGTTTTATTAGTTATACCATCGTGAATACATCTTATTTGCTATTCTTTTTAGATTTCTAAAACATATCTGTAAACTGATGTAATATATCGAGTATTTAATTCTAAGTTCAATAATGTTTTTTAGTTCATTTAATAACTTTTAAGTAGTCTCTTTTTATTATTTTCTGATTGGATATTTCTGCATTTTAATAAAACATATCAGTAGTTAGAAATTAAAATACATATATTATGTTACTTAAAATTTTATGTTGAATTCGTTATAGTTGTACATCTATTATTAGTTGCCTGATGATTTCACTTTTTTTCCACACTAACTCTTAGGTCATCAACGTAACGGGTAATCTTAAAATTTATCCGGTTAAATAACGGTGCATTCCAATAGATGAAGCCGCTTGGTTATATATTCTTATTTGTTGCATAATTTTATTATTAAGTGATAAATGCATCTCGGGATTGTTTTTTCCTCAGTCCAGTGGTATACATGCGCGATATTAATGGATTCAAATTTTAGCTGAATGCATTATGCATTTCGTTGTATTGCTGCTTGTGTAATGCCATCACCGAGGGGACATCCGGATTAACCTGATTTATACTGTTGCGAATGTATAGAATGGAGCATTGGTCATTATCCTCAATATTTTCGATTGAAGAGAATATATTTTGTCGACGTACATTTTCTAAGCCGTGATTCCAAAAAGGAGTTACAGTGGTTTTATACGGTATGATTTTAGTTTTTATTCTCATCAGTGGATATATGGCTGCCTTAGTAATAACATTAGTTTCTTCTTGTTATTACAGATTTTACAATATATACTAAATTTCGTTATTATATTCAAGTGTTATCTGTTTCCTCTATTATTGTTTACAGAAATTAAGGAACTAAATAATTCTGAATCATTTTCAAATGACGAAAATGTGTTACACATGGAGAAGAAATATTAATTTTATCGATTTATGTAAAATAAAAATTGCGGTATTCAGATGAGTTCGTTATATTTAAAGTGTCGATTTCTGATGTACACAATCTAAGTAACGTTTATCAGTAATTCAAAGCTTAATTTTAATTCTTAATAATCTAAATGCCGCTGTGCTTAATTTTTGATGTAACTTGAAAACTATTCAACTATTTAGTATATACATTTAAAATACGAATTTTATGTTACCTCCACAGCCGTTTTGTAAACTTGTAACTTCACAGATAATGGTTCCCATATGCCCAATTCGTCCATAG
Organism: Coronaproctus castanopsis; assembly: GCA_032883995.1. Classification (NCBI taxonomy): domain Eukaryota; kingdom Metazoa; phylum Arthropoda; class Insecta; order Hemiptera; family Monophlebidae; genus Coronaproctus; species Coronaproctus castanopsis. The sequence continues at coordinate 62,220,872 of CM065053.1, forward strand.
GAACGATTTCTCCGGTTTCCCCATTTATTCCATGCATAGTTTTACCTACAAAACGTGTACTTGGTAAATATATTATTTCTAAGGTATAATTAAAATAAATAGTAAATAAAAATTACAAACCGGCAACGTGAGACGCCCTTAAATTTGTCAAAGTTCGAATAGTGTTTGCGCCACAATTTTGAGCTAACGTCTGAGGAATAATTTCCAAAGCTTGGACTAATGCTTTGTAAGGCCACTGCTCAACACCTTCTATACTAACACTTTTTTCAGTTAATGCCTGATTAAAGAAACGAACATGTATAATTTGAGTTACATTTTACACACACACACACACACACACACACATATATATATATATATATATAGAGAGAGAGAGAGAGAGAGAGAACACACTGAAACATATTTAGTAATCTAAACCTATTTTCCAATTCTGCATTTTAAATTTTCGACATATGCCAAAGCTTTAAGAAATATATATTTGCCAATTCACATTACTGACACATGAAATGTGTATTTTTGAAAATACCTCACACAATAGTCTAGCACAAGTTTGATAAAGAAAAAAATCGAATATCGAAAAGTAATGCGAGAAAAAAAAGAAGAAAGAAATAAACGTTGTTTTACTGAAAATAAACTTTGAGTACAAAAAAAAAACAAATCACGAAAGTTTTAAAAAATATACACTTATTGATTACCGTAATATTTATCTCAGAATTTTATCTAATTTATTTACATTTCGTACACAATGATATCAAATCATTATTTACTGATTAATTTTGTAACGATAATGAGATTAGTTCACTGCGGTTTATTAGATTCTTCAGTGGTTTTAGCTTGAAAACAGTTATTGATAATTAAAAACTGTTCATAAATTTAAGGCAATCAAAATCGCATATATTGAATAATAGTTTCTAGGTTTTCTTCTTTACTCATAATTCACTCTCTCTCTATATATATATATATTGGTCATATATTTAATATATGAATGAAATATTATAGATTACGTTTTATAAATATAACGGGTTTCCCTCAATAGTATAACTACCGGGCTGTCAATATAAAAATTAATGTTTTTACTTGTGAAAGAGCAATCTCTGTAGCGCCACCACCTGGAACGATTTTTGGATTCAACATTATATTACGGGCAACGTGTAAAGCATCTTGAAGGTTACGTTCAGTTTCCATTAAAATTTCTTTACTAGCACCTCGTAAAAGAATAGTACAAGCTTTCGGATCAATACAATCCGTTATGTAACAAAAATATTCATCTCCAATCTGTAAATAACAAATTCAAAAAGTAAAATCTGATTAATAAGTTTGTCAATTCAATGTTTTATTCACGTCAATTTTATGTATTAGGTAATTGGCAACATTTTAAACTTGTTTGAATGTAAATTTGTGTCTAGAGCAGACAACGGTAACGAAGTATGAGATAAAATTAATAAAATGGCAGTTTCCGGAAATATAATAGTAACTTCGGCAATTTCATATACATTCACGTTTTTTTTTTGTTAAAGTAATCTGCAAAATTTAGCATTAAACATCATGTCTAAGTATGTATCTATTCATTTAGTAGTAAGGTGTTGTCCAATGAGACTCAACCGTAATTGTTACATTATTTGTAATGGTATGTTCCTTTTCAATATACGCGTTTGTTAAAAGTTATCCATTAATTAAGAGTGTTGCTAGTGGATTCGAGTGCGATCTTGGACGCTGTGTATATTTTTCTTAGGTCTCTATATATGTCATCATTTCTAATATACCAAGGTGCGTTGATCATGATACGTATAGATTTTGATTGGAACCTTTCAATTTTAGAAATATCTGAAGGATGCCGTACCCCATAATTTTGAATACCATACGACCATGCTTAAAGATAGTTTTGTGTAATTTATTTTATATGGATAATGGTTATTCCAATAAGCCAGTGGTATTTACGAAATTGAATATCCAATTGTCTTCGTTTTATATTTTTGCCAAGTTAGCCCTTTATCTAGGTACATTCCTAGGTATTTTACACAATCAGTGACTTGCAGTTTTACCCTTAACAGTAATTGGCTCTACGTTATGTTTGCATTTTGTAAATAGTATATAATGTAATTTTGTTTCATTAAGACTTATATCTGCCATTTCTTAGTCCATTTCTCAATCATATTTACATTCTTCTGTAGTAGTCGAGTTGCTTCTAAAGGATTATTGCTTATAGACAATATAGCCGTATCATCAGCAAATGTAGTAGTGATGGTACTTTGATAGGTCGGCAAGTCAGCTGTAACTAGGAGCTACAATACGGGACCCAGAAGACTCCTTTTTGCACGCCTAATTTTATTTATGAAGCGATGTAACCTCTGCTTCATATCGTTCTAGGAAGTATCTTTCATGAAGACATGATTTCATGGGAATGTATAGGTGGTATGAGAGGTGTTAAGTTTGTATAATAATCCTGTATGCCACACCATATCGAACGTCTGACTCTAGAAACAATGCAGCACAATAACTTTTTTCTTCAAACGTTTTGTTAATGGCATTGACTACTCTGTGGACTTGCTCTATCGTTGTTATCTTCGAAAACCAAATTGGTGGTCTGTGATTCTTTTCTAGTATTTTTGACATGACCGGTAAAATACTCATTAAGTGGTTTTCCAGCAGTTGGTATAATTTCTGATATTTTATACTGAACAGGGAAGTATGACAACCTTAATACGGTATTAAGTAACTGTATAAGCATAAGAATCATCTTGTTAGGTAACTGATTAATTACACATCCTGTGATTGTCATATCCGGGAGGTTAGTTTCGACTTAGATTATGTGTAACTTTAGTGTTATATGAGGTGTCTTCAACTTACAATTGGGCATTCTTTCTTTGAGGAATGCATTAATGCGTTTACTGTAATTATTACTAGTTACCATATTTAAAGGTTGAAACATAGTTTGTAAATAGTTTGCAAAAGCTTTTGCTTTATCGCGGGCATGTGCCACTTATTTTTCTTAAATAATCTTTTTTTTTTGTATGGCATTTGATAAGCATTATTTAGGAAAATTAAAGTACACAGCTTCTGATAAATCTTAAAAAAAAAAAAATTATCATTTACATAATTTTTTCACAACGCTGATTAAAATAGTTTATCCTCAAATGATGTAATTAACGAAATACCAAATATTATTTTTGTTGTAACGTCCATTACCACCTACAGCTGTCTTTCGCATCACAATATACAAACGCGTATTATACAATTTATTTATTTTCGAAAATTTAGACTCTTTCTCCAATTAAATGTGTGGAAATAAATACTGACGATGCATTAGGAATTCAATATTATCAAAATTATAAATATTTTGGCGTTAAACAATTTTTTTCAGCGTATTAATTTTAAGCAGTCGTTAAAACACAAAAATTAATATAGGTACCTTTTTAATTTCAAATAATCCAGCACCGGTTCCAACATCTTCTTCTTTTAACTCCTCAGTACGGTTGACAATACGAGCTCCACAAGCACGTGCAATTCTGTTGTTATCAGTTTTACGAACTCTTCGTATAGCAGATATACCGGCCTATAAATTAATATTTTTTTTTTTTTAAGATTGCATATTAAATGTATTACACTTTTGGATTTCAATATTATAGACAGAATAATTTATTAATCATATATTATCATAAATTAAAGTTCGTTATAATGACATTTCTACGATATCTTGGATCAGAAATCACTACGATAGTAAAATAAATCGTATTTTCTTAAAATTGGTTGTTATTACTTATCTGACAAATGTTGTACAATAGTTTACATTTATATAATCCAAATTTCTTTTAAACTAGAGAATTTCTTCAAAAACACTTCTCTAAATTTATTTATTTATCTGGGAAGTAATTATCGATTATACATTTAAAAGATAACTATTATGTTTATATTTTACAATTATTTATATCCTTAACGAATTGAAATGTCTATAAAAATTTTAACTTTTTCACATTGTACATTGTTTACTTTTACGTTTCCACCGGATCACGCCCTTCAAATAAATATTAATAGAAATCACCGTGTTGTTCATTTCTATATTCATTTCGGTTTAAGGTATTATGTCAATTAGAATTACGTTTTATAGATTTCTAATTTTTCATATATTAAAACGACGTTGTTTTAATCATGAGTGTATATATATATATTATATATATATAGAGCGAGAGAGATTGTGTAGTTCCTTTTTCACACCACTTTATTAGTGTTTTAATATTAAGGTTTCATGTTTAATTTGTACTTATGTTGAATACGAGTAACAAAATCTTCAGAATTTGTCACCAGTAGATTTCTGTTATTCTTTGAATAAGTTAAAGTTTTTATAATACTCAATTATGTTATTACTCACCCTATTTCTTGTTATAAATAACATCTGACAGTATTACAATTAATATGTCTAATTATTATTACTTCCGATTCAATTTGTTGTATTCGAAATCTTAACTATTTACGCGAGATAAATAGATTTGAAATTATCATATTTTTGGAAAAAGTGTTGCCCACATTAATATCTCTGCCCTTGAGTGTTATTCAAATAATCAGAAGAAATCATTGTCTCCAGAATGTATGTACTTGTATCATTTAATAAAGAATGCTAAATTTACAACTTGATTAAACTGGTCAAAAAGTGAAAAATATTCAACGTTTTACTATCCTTAGCATTATTTTAATTATCGATATCTTTAATTCAACTTCATAAGTCTTTTTTTCTTCAATTTTGTTTCATATATATTTCACGCCAATAACTGTTCCCATTAATGATACATTTTCATTGAAAACGATAGTTTTATCCTACCTACTTATCTAATATTTGATTAAATTAATATAAAAGTGGTACATTCATAATTTTAAAATAATAATAAATATTTTACTTTTAATAAGAAGTGTTGAGCTAAATCAGAAACACCCTTTTCAGTAAATACTATGTCTGGCTTGAGGGCTATTATATTTGAACAGATTTTCTGAACGTATTCCTCCTCTAATTGAAGAAGGCGAGTGAAATCATCATTATTTATTACCTCTATATTTGTCTATAAACACACAAAAAAATAAAATAAATAAAAAGCTACCAAAGATTATCTTATTTTATAACTATCAAATAAATTTTACCTCAAATACAAGGAAGGTGTGTTTTTAACAGTTCAAATAAAATTCAACATGACTATATCTCAAAAAAGTGTTTCCGTATTTTATTTTATGTGAAAAATTTAAATTTAATAAAAAACAAAATCGTAGACATCAAACGTTGCTTAACATAATTGTGTTTTCTCTACGATTATTAGTTAACGTTGTGTTACAGATAAAACAGTTACCTGCCGTTGTTTTTATTATAGCGCTACCCTTACTTTGTATTCCGTTAAAATCAACGGACGGTTCCCAACTACCGCCTGATAATCATTTAATAATGTCACATACAGATATTATGTCTCTTCCCAGGAAATTATACCAACTCTAACATAAATAAATCTTTTTCATACGAAAAAAATTAAGGCACAACATTTCTCGATTAAAAAAAAATCAAGATTGATTATAAACTAAACGATTAAAAGACCTAATGCGCAGTCCTAAAAACATAATAGCAGCTTCGGAAAGTTACGAACAGTCGAATTATCATTTTCTTCAAATCGAAACAACTAGAGTTCTACTCATGGAGATTTTAATAATGTAGATTCCTTATTTATTAAGTATCGTAAACTAGCCTTATCTAAAAAAAAAAAAAAAACAATGCATTCAAATAGTTCCATTACAATTCAAACCATCGCCACTGGGCTAAAATTGAAAGCAACATCAAAGATCTCAATTTTCTTGATAAACACATTTGGCAATCGAGCACACATACTTATTATTAATTTGTTAGCTTCTGTGCTCATACATTACAGGTTGCCACTAAGACATGTTATTACATCTGTAATATTAAATAATTTACTAATTAAGTGCCTATCATCATTAAGAGCATTGCCAGGTATTTTTCCTTGTACAACAGTTTGAAAGTTTGTCGTGTTTCAATCAAAAGGGCATAAAACACTTATGTCTATAATGGACACTTTTCGTCCTTCAACCGGGAAGCACAGAATATAATGCCCATTAATAATGTATTAGAACAGATAAGCACGAATTGATCAAGTTTATAATATTTCTGAGAACGAATGAACTTAAGATTAGATCTTATCTGACGCATCCTTTATTACTGTAAATTACCTGTATTTGGCCCGCAGAAAAAAAAAATATACATATATAAACAAAAAGAGGGCAAAAAGTCCCTTAAAGATGATCAACCCACATTCAGGAGACGAATCTGTTAATTCGGATATTCTGAAAAATGAGGAAATTAAAAATACAAGCAAGAATACCAGCTTAACGTGTAAGTAGAAAAAATGGAAACTTGTGAGGAATTATTAGAACTGGACTCGGATCCACTTTATAAATATAAAAAAAGATTTTAATCTTTAGAGCAGTACTTCATATCCAGCAGAGATGATTTATTTTTACGTCCAAACTTCTTGTTTTTTAATGATGTGTATATTTCAAAATTGCAATCCAGTTTTAACAGCAAATAAAATATATCATGGATTTAAATTGATTAGTTACAACTGCACTCATTAGCAACAAAATATGATTTACGAAAACAATACAAACCCTTACTGAGAGACAATTTGATTAAATTTAATAATAGAAGTTAAATCTATTATAATTTCTTGAAGCTGTAATCGGTTTTATAAACACTATGGATATTTCTAAATTTTGTTGCGTACAGAAGAAATGCATTTTGAATTCACATACACTCGTTTACATCCCATACAGATATCAATAACTATCCGCATTAAAACACGAGTGTTGCAAAATCTAGGCATGATAAATTTCATGTAATTTTGGTAAAACATGCCTTCGATGAAATAATGTCTCTTATTACACATCTTAAATAAGCTAGAAAACTAGGATAGTTTCCTACAATTTGGCACATAACTGTTATTACTTCAGAAGGTAGTAAAAATTCAGCACATTATAAACTAATCTCATTAACTTCTGTTTCCAGTAAGGTAATGGAAACGTTAAAAATAATGAACTTCAGTGGAGATTCTTCATATCCTGAAATTAACTTCTGACAATCATGTGATTGCAAACCAGCATAATTTAAAATAAATTTTCTTCTTTATTTATAGCATAACATAGAGCAATCATTTACTAGAAATAAACATGCAATGACCACTTTTTCAATCTTAATAAAACATTTGAATCTATATCTCACAACAGCATCATTATACGTTTTTTTACAGGTGATCTTGCCACAATGGTAACATGTCCTCATATATAATTCGGCCAAGGGAGTGCTACACAAAACAATAGACAGGCTCGAACAACAGGAATGACGTTTCCTCGATACAAAAAACGGAAACTATCAATTTTCTTTTGAGTCCAAAAGTGACAACATAAACTGTTTGTTACTCTTGCAAATGGTCATCTTCAAACGATCATCTTCAAACGATCACCCATAACAAGTATTTTCGATGAAAGAACTAATTGGCAATATCATGTCAATTATCTGAAGACAGCTTGCATGGGAAGACTAAATATTCTCAAGAAATTCTCGCATACTGTGAACGTAACTGATAAAACGTCTCTGTTAAGAATTTATCGCACTCTATTAATGTCTTAGATCTACTTGCTTATTCATACAAAAATCACACGTGTTAAATCTCAAAAAAGAATTAAATAATATACCGTCCTTATTAAATATAAAAGAATTGATAATTTTACATAAAAAACTTTAATATACACACATACAACAGCATAAAACAAAACGAAAAGAATACATACCTGACTTTCGCCCTTCTTATACTCTAAATTACAGTCCAATAAAACAATTCTCGGATTTTGAATGTAACGTCTCATTTTAGGATGAGTAACATCTTTATTAATCATTACGCCCTTCAAAACAACCGAATCTTCTATAGTACCTCCAGGAATCTAAACACGAATAACAATCGAATTATATATTTAAGTTACTCGAATCAATAAGAATGAAGATGATCAAAAAATAATATTCAAAATATACACATTTAATGTTAAATCGTTATAATAATATTAACAAATTGCAATATTTTATTTATTTTTTGATTAAAAATTAATATTTAATTGTTTTATATTTACCTTTTCTATACGAGCATAGCGTTTAATATCAATTTCCCTTCGGCCGTTTTCTTCGAATATAACTGTATTAACAGCATCCAAAGCTATTCTGCAAGCCATGTCTGACCACTGATTAATGAATTTCGTTCCAACACATGATTTTATTACATTCAAGATAGCTGGTTTATCATTTAAATCTAAAGGAATACTGGTCAGTAAAAACAAAAACCATACATAAATAATGAAGTTTTTTTTTTTAAATAAGTAATAAGAACATCAACGTATAATTCAATAAGTACGTTAAAAGGAACGCAATATTAAATTATCAACATTGTAAAGTACCTAATTTTTTCTTCAACCAACGTTGTCATATCTTCCAAAGCTTTTCGATACGCTTTGATTATGACAGTAGGATGCATTTCTTGTTCAATAAACTGTTCAGCGACGGCTAATATTTCCCCCGCAAGAACAATTACCGAAGTTGTGCCATCTCCCACCTAACAGTGTATCAAATATTAAATATTATTTTAAAGTTATGACAATCACATATTGTAACTATATTACCAACTGTATAATTAATACGTATCAAATGTTTTTATTTTAAAAATATAAGAACTTTAGTTATCTGAAAAATTAATTAATTTATAAAAACAACACCTTGAAAGAGGTATTTAAATTTAATATAAAATACATTAAATGAAATCCGTTATTCAGAACAAAAGTAAATCATATATTACATTTCATCATTGAATGAAAAAATAAAAATACCTCTTCATCTTGTGTACGAGCAATCTCAATTATAGACTTCCCTGCAGGATTTTGAATTGTAATTTCGCGCAAAATAGCATTGCCATCATTAGTCATTACGATACCACCCATTGGATCCATTAGCATTTTTAACATAGCTTTTGGGCCTAGACATGTCCTAATAATGTCTGCAATACTCTAAATAAAAAACACAACGAATATTAATACTGCAGAATCTACACCTTTGTTAAACTAGGCTGAGTGATAGCTTTAAAAGCGTATTCTGTATATACCGAAATTAGTATACTCACGATATATTTCATTTTGATTCATGATATTATTGAATTTTGTATTACATTTTAATTAACACTTATCTTATGAACTATGCCGTATCACTTGTTCACAATTGTTAAAATGAAAATTATTTAATTCATTCTAAATTTTGAAAATTTAAATTCCCTTTGTGGTAGATTCCTAGAATACTTGTACACTCCCGATTTTCGTTTTTTTTTTTAAATATCAAAAATTACTATTTTTAACGAGTTACGGAATTAAAAATCCGCGGAAACCATTTTTGAAAGTTCTCGTTTTTTCTTTTAATTCTACTTCTAACTAGCCGAAATAAACCTGATCGATTCTAACCTAACTGAATCTAACCTAACCTAGATATTTTGTTATTCTGGTTTAAATGTGTCATTCTCGTTTTTTCTTTTAATTATACTTCTAACTAGCTGAAATAAACCTGACCGATTCTAACCTAACCTAGGTATGTTTATAAACATACTTATAAGTACAATTTAAAAGGTTGTAATTTACAATTTAAAATTTTTTCCGCGTTTTTTTTTATTTTTTATCCCGCTTAGGGAAGCAAAACACATCAATTTATCCAAGCCCCAATCGATTCTGAGTTGTACAAGTATGCTACGAATGAGCCCTAATTTCAAAGACGCTTATGAATACAATTATAAACGTTAAAGCATTGAGTCGTCCAATTAGCAGCCTTAATTGTATACAGTAAATCAATAGTATAATTCAGCACATAACAGCTGTCATTATGGAAACTAAATATAAACATTTATACATTTAAAATGAAAAAATTACTTTTGCTGTGTTAATATTCTCTATTCGAACTTTCCGTCCGCTTTCTCTTTTGGTATTTTGACCTGTAAATAGTGAAATAATGTATATTTAAATAAATATGTACATACATATAAACACTCAAATTTAAAATACAAATACTTGATCAGATCATATACTCACTTAAAACAAGAACAGGAGCTGACCCAAACATTTTAATAAACACTGAAAATTAATAATTTTAACCGTGTTAAGTCACTATACAAAAAATATAAATTACACTCCAATTTCAACTCAACCCACACAGAATAACAAATTGCCTCGTTGACTAATTTGTTGTGTTACCGGCCAGGTACATTTGTCAAATGCTCAAAAAAATTGACTACTCGATTTTTTTCTGAAAGTTTTTAAATAAATATAATAAATTAAATTATATATAAAATAAATTATTCTTGTTTCCATTTCAATAAAATGCATAATATTTTGGTGTATTAATATTTTGTTATGTAGTAAAATCAATCGAAATTGTTTATAATTATTATTTATACTATTTCATGTAGTTTTGATCGATTATTTTTTTTAAAAAAAAAAGCATTTATATTACTATTCTATTTTAGCACAACTGGCAGAATAAATTGTGAAATGCAAAAAACTTATGGCTGATTTTAGATTTAAATTTGTTTAAAGTTCTGGTATTATTTTATACAGTAGTACATTCATATAATAGTTTAAAAATTATATAAAACTTTTAATTATCCTGTTAAATAGTAATATTTCAATTACTCTTTCTTATCTTTAATCTCCATGGATGAAATGAATATTTTGGTATTTCCAATTTACCATTTGGTTTCATTTATTCGTATGTAAATTAACTCACCTAAATTTGCTCTAGACATTCAAAAAGGTATTATTCATTCCAACTTGTCCTGAATGGTGTCATCGGGGGACATCGGAAACCAGGGAGAAGAAAAATGTTATGGAGAGCGATATGCCTCGGTAGTATAAGACGTCTACAGAGTACAGAGGTACCAAAGGTGTCAAGGACAAAGCCAGAATAGCTATGTTGATCGCCAAACTTTGGTCGGAGATGGTATAAAAAGAAGAAATTTGCTCTAAGGCTTTAAAATTGTATAAATCATTTATAGTTTGTGTTAGAACGTTTGTCATTTATTCATATTTTTCCATATATTTAAACAGCTGCATAATACACCATAAATTAAAACGTGTGTAAAATATAATAATATACACCGAATATTACTCAATATTTTCATCTTGAGCACTTTTCTTTAATGTGTGACTGAAAAGGTTAGTGTTTTTTATTAATGTACTTGAGCACTTCCGTATTTTTAATGTTACCTAGCCGTCTATTTTTACATTTTTCTCCAATACCAAATTTCAAACGTTTCTAAATTGTCCCGGTTTTTGCACCATACTTTTCTGTATTACTATGGTTAAATTTTTGAACGTTAATGATTACTTCGTTTTAATAAAAATGACTTTCCTTATGTTGTTCCAGATCTTATTTCTTGATCGCAACTTCTATCTTCCATCGTTACTAAACAATAGGTATTTTTTTAAACATGCAGTAGTGTTTTGTTGTCTAATTTTACTTATTATTTTCTATTTTATTGCATCTCATTATCATGGCATTCTTCTTATTTATTATCATGTAACATTTGATAATCCAGTTTAGCTTTATCAATGAATCACATAAAGGTTTTTAAGTATGCGACATCACCTTATAATTAATTCGAAACACAATTCGCTAATAAGTAATATTTGGCAATTATTTTTTTTTATTATAAATTTTTAACTATTTCATTTGTTAGGGAGTAGCAAATAACGAAACGAGTTTACAAATCAATAGAGGAGTAAAAAATTGAGATAACTTGAATTTAAAATAAAGTACCTAATTTTAATGTATTTATATACACAGTATGTAATTATACACACAGGAGACCTATTTAATTTAGTAATTTTTGTTTATTTTTCAACTTGGATGTCACAATTTCTAACTCATGATTTATGATCAGCTCACATGTCATGGAAAACCCTTGTTTATCACTTTTCATTAATAAAACTCATGAAGTCGAATAAATTCCTGCAGCGATTTCGAGTAAGTTCCGAACTTAATGAAGGCATCACTTTGATGTGATTCTTCGTTGTCAATGGAAGTTGTTTCTTTCCGGCTTAAATCATGTTCAAAATGATCTGAGTTTTCATCAATTTGACCGAAGTCATCGGTTAAAGCCGACCTTGATGGAAGGAGTCTCGTGAGTTCACTTAATTCATTTGAAAGAGTCAATTCATTGTCTTCTCCCTCTGGTGTACTTCCTGGAAAACCAGACTCCACGAAGCAGGTCCTAATTGTCATAGGGAAGATTTGTTCCCATGGTATACATGTATGAACTGTGAATGCAGAATCAACTAATTTTAGTTCGGACTTTAACCTTATATTGTTCATACACACACACTTATTATTAATTCTTCTGAGCTTTGACAAATTTAGCATTTTTAGTCATCAACAAGTCACATGTTTGTCCGTTAAAGAACTATGAGAATCGAAATTACTTTCCGCGTCCATAACAGAGTGATCAGAATGAATTTTTATTCACACTTCCTACAACAGGACGTGAAAAATGTGCCCGTTAAGAATGGATTCACTGTATATGCATACATATTCATATAATATATATAGTATGTCTGATAAAAGAAGGGATATATTCGTCATTTAAAAATTATGAATTGTATCATCTTATTCCGTAGAGTAACCAAATTTACTATTTAAAATGCGATTAATTTATTAACATGTATAATGACCACGTGTCTGCGAAATAAAAAAAATTTGTCAGAGATACGATAGAAAGTACAGCCGTGACAGTGTTATAATAAAACGAAAGAAAGTGCAGTTACTTTTTGGTTATTTGGTGCTACGAGGAATGATGAAATGCGTTAAATTTTTTTTCTATGTTCCAGCGTAATAAATATAACACGATATAATTTTTATTTGGAAATAATCAAAAATTATAAAATAAAATAGATCAGTCTGCAAAGTTAAAAAAAAAAAATTAAAAATTAGGCACATTTACATTATTTCATTATGTAATACGATATAATTCGCTTCTAGAACAGAAAGATCCGGTAAAAAATTTAATATATCATCATGTATTGAAGAATTTTCTTTCTCATGTGTGGTTTCATAGAAATTAGATGACAAAAATTCACCGTCGTCTCTAACTGTTTCATCTACAAGAATTAAAAAATATGTTTATTTATTATACGATTGTAAAATGTAAATAAAATTCTGATTATATATATATATATATATATATAATACATAAATATTAAACATTCCGTATAAAATATAAATGAAATCCTTGAATACAAATATATGCGATGCATTATATCCATAGTGAACTATCAAAAATAATCATGCGAAACAAGAAGCATATTGTTTACAGAAATGACACATTAAATAGGTAAAAATGAATTTTAAGAAGAAATTCATTCTCTGATCGTTCTGCAAAAAGTTTTGCATACAAGCGCAGATTATGGAAATTTAATATTACAATAATAATATAAAAACGTAATTTTTTCCCACGGAAGATGGAACACTCCGAGAGTGTTCATTTACTCTTCTCATGATATTCCGTAGAAATAACGCTTTTTTGGCTATTTGTGCTGATAATCAGAATGGACTTATAAATGCCGAAATTGTTGAATGATCGGATAAATAGAAATTTCTATTAAATTATTATTTTTAGATCATGTTTATTAACTTAATTACATAAAGAATTTTTTAAAGATATGGAATTGATTGCTGTACTATTTATAAATTATGATAATCCTACTGTAAGTTTTTAAACGAAAAAACTTTATTAGTGTGTCAAATTTAAATACGCGAAAATATATGAAACTGAGACCCCTTCTGAACACAAACAACAAAGATTCATCATTGTAAATATTTAGGTATTAGCGGCCACAATATTTTAAAAAAATATATATTACAAATGTATTTATTACTTTCAAGTATGAAATATTCTATAAAAAATTCTTGTTTAAATATAAAGGGAAAACTATGACACGGATTTTAGGTTTTTTTTTTTTTAATCAGCATTATCGATTTCTATGTAAACTAAATTAATTTTTCGTTTATAGTGAGTAAGTTCTAATTGCGAAAATTTCCTAATATAAACTAGAATAAATGAACACATCACTTGAAACAATCGCATATCTTGCAGTTTGTGTTAAAATATAAAAAGCTACTATCATTATATACAGTAACTGTGGCATATTATGTTTCCTAACAATTGTTACTCTTTAGAATATATTATAACTTTATTATGGAAATTAATATGATTATTTTAATTTAATCATAATAAATTAATTACAGAACAAAACCATACGTTTTTGTTTTAAGTAAAATATTTTAAACAACAATCTAAGTATTTTACGTTTAATTGCATAGTTGAAACAGGAAAAAAAAACGATTAATTTTAAAATTCAAATTGTTATATTGTTTTAAATGAATTATTTTCAGGAACTTCATTTGACAATTCATTATTAAAACACTTTCATTTACAAATGCTTATAAATTAATTAATAAAAATAAACTAAACGATAAAATATTAAAGGAGCTTTATGTTACATAATTTATTATGCCAAAGATAGTTAAAAAAAAAAATTACTTGATTCCAGATTTATTGACTCCACATTATTAATACGCGAAGTAGCTAACAAAATGATATTCTAGAAAAAAATTAAATAAAATACATATAATGTAATATATTAATACATATTTCAATTATAAATGTAAATTAATGATCATTTATCCGATAATGTACAAAAGGAAAGAAATAGTTTACGGCGCTGAAGAACTATGAAAACAATGCAGTAAAGACAATTTAGAAATGAACCATATAAAATGACATAAAATTTATTCAAGAAAAATAAAATTTTCAAAACCGTTCACGATATTAATTAATTTAATAAGATAAAATCTTTATAATGTGGAAATATCTAATTTTCATTTGTTTTATCCCAATTCATAAACGATATCACGTTATCTACGTAATATATATTCAAATTAATCTCAAGAAATCAGTTTCGTCATATGACCGCCAACCTCGTTCGAGGAGAAAGCACTTGAAGAAGAAGAAAAAGTCTCAAGAAAATTAATTAGAACCTTCGTATTAAAACTAAATTGAACTTCATTAATTTATTATACATACACGAAAACAAAGCACTGCAACTAGAAGTACAAAAGATTACTAAGGTGACAACGAACAATATTAGACAAGAATAAATTGTTATTATTTTAAGAAACCACAATATATTACACATAAATATATTATATATAAACAAAATTAAAAACATAAAAATGATCTTTAATGAATAAAATTGACGAAATTTTTTCCTTTAAAGTTAAAAAACAAATATAGTTACCTCAGATTCCGGCTTAATCTCATTTTTCACTACGGACTGGAAATCTTTTTTTGTTATGTCAGACTGTTTCATAGGAATAAATTTGAAGTCACTAGGGGATTTATTAAGATCGACTGCTTTTTTTGGAATGAGCGGCGTGAATTGCAAATTTGCTGCGAATCTCGGAACTTCTGAATTCCAACGTGGTCCATGAAACTGAAAAATATATTAATAACATTTTACGAAAAATTATATTTTGTTTTAATTAAATTTATATATTCGTTTATACTGCGCATTAATAACTGAGAAAAAACTTGAAAATGTTTCCTTATTATAATAACAAATACTACATACATAATGATATTGTTATATCGTAATTTACATTACGTACATAACTTTCGATGGATTTGTACTGTTACTTAGAACGCGTGAAAAGGTAATGTATTAATATAATTAAAAAGTTTTATTATTTCTATATAAAAAAAGGAGCAAATAGGTAAAAAATTAATTTACAAAACATAATTTAACGATGGAGTTAAATGACCAATTACGATTACAACAGTTTCTTAAGTCACTTCTCATGAAACTATTAATTTTATTTAATTTTAAAAAATTCATCTACTTACAGCAAAAGTTCATCATTAACTTTTTATGTACTAATACGTTTAAAATTTAAAAACTATAAACAAAGACGAAGATACTAAATAAAATAAATTTCGGGTTAAAAGTCCGTGTTCTGTGGTGCAATATATTTTATTGCCACCTGTACATAGTATGAATTTTAAAGGTACAATCAATTTAAAATACATTGATTTACTAAATAATGTGCAATTCTTCACGATATATACCAAAGTTTTAATAAAAACATTAAATTATGTTCATATGTAATTATAATTAAGATTTGAGTTACTTGGTACATATTCCTTATTTATTTAGATATAACACAGGAATTATATGAAA
This sequence comes from Coronaproctus castanopsis, assembly GCA_032883995.1. Lineage (NCBI taxonomy): Eukaryota > Metazoa > Arthropoda > Insecta > Hemiptera > Monophlebidae > Coronaproctus > Coronaproctus castanopsis. Next base: position 62,237,225 of record CM065053.1, read on the forward strand.
ATGTTTATAACGTAAAATCGACGCAAAAGTAAATGTCTAATTAAAACACAAGCTGTCTCATTAGTATTACCAGCTTCATATTTAACAGGAAGACACACTTCTAAATTAACGTGAACGAATTTTGCCCACAAAATTAATCTAATACAATCAAGAGTACCATAAGCTAGTGTGCTCTGGCAAATATTATATCAGATATATATACACGATTTTCAGCTAATTGCTAACACGACGATCATTGTGATAATACCTAAGCGTACTTCCGAAAACATGTACTAAGTGTGGAAATGTGATTTGAACTATGGAAACCTAACGTTAACAGACCGAAATTCAAGCAAGTTTCGTTTACTTAAAATTAATATAGAAATTTAATGAACAAGTATCGTAAAATCCCTTGCATTACATCTCGACAACCGAACTTACATCTAAGAAATCACGTAATTGCTAAACACAAACCACTTGGCCTGCAGCATACACTGGCTGATGGGAAAATATGGACTACTATCTAATGAAAATAAATTACACCTTGACACAATTATTTTAGAACCTATTTGATCATACGATAGCCAGATATAGGATACACAAACCTAGACATCATACAAGTTTTGAGAAATATCGTAACAACACCGTGAATTATTTGTAACAACGACGTACAGTATATAGTCATCCACATATATCATCAGTTCAAAAAGAAATCAGAAGCACTTCTAGAAGATAATTGCTTTGGCCTTGAAAAACCACACAATTCGTTATCAGCGAATGTTCTGTAAAGTATTTTCAATTCTGAAAATATACAATAATCTGTAGGTGGAGAATCAACAGTAGACGTACAACTATTTTATACGATATATTTTGATTATATTAATGCATAAAACAGACCTCTAATAAGTGTTCTGTTATAGCTTATTTATATAAACAAAGAAAGGAAGGTAAATGCTGCTTATTATATGATAAAATTAAAAAAATATGTATTTATAAACTTAACTAATACTTTTCAATAAATTTAATAAACTAAAAGTTTAGTAATCATAGTAAGTTTATTTAATCTGTTATTGGTAATTCATTTCTAGTCAATTCTTATTGTTCAATATTCTGTTAGTTATTAGTAACAAGTAACAGTTTGCTGAATTTTCAAACGACTGCTTGTCCTAACACGGCTTATTAGTTGTCATGTTTTATGAACCAACATTTTTATATACGTTTTGCTTCATCTGATCGTTTAACGACATATCATCTAGATTTTCTTTAATTACTGCTGGTGTACTTACTTTCTGTAATTTTTTCTAGACAATATTGAATCACATATTTTGTAATATATTTTATTCGGGCGTTTTTTCTTCATTATTTTATTAGATTCAAATTTCATTGTAATCTATGCATCACACTACCTCTCAAACATTACTTCTGCTTATTGATCTGTGTACTTTGTTTTATAATGAAGAAATACTAAAAGTATGCCACAATCATTTTCTTAACACCCCTTGATCGGGAGTTTTTGTGCCTGGATATATTTTTTTGTAAAACTTAACTTTGATAAAGAAGAACATTTCCTTACACAAAATTGCAATTAATAAATAATACATAAATTTATGAAATGATAGAGATTTATCCTTTAAGCTTTTTAATAATAATAATAAAAAAGTAAAAGTCAGAATAATTGTTAACTTACAATATTTTCGGAATCTATTGAAAGACTGGTAAGTAACAATTTATAGGACGACGAGTGATTCCACTGAAATGTTAAAGGAGTAGAGGATTCAGTATCCTGCAACTGATGCCAAAGAAAATCTGCTTTTAGATACTCTTCTATTCCTATGTGTTTGCAATCATTATAATCCTACAACGTACACATAACACATTAATTGATTTGAGAAAGTGATTTACGATTTACATTAATGAAATTAAAAGTTAACTAAATACGTTTACTTACTAAAGTAAAAAACTATTGTAAATTTATTTGGAAGTTTTAAAATATAATCAAAATTAATTCATGAATATTATAAGTCATTACAAATTATTTTATTCATTTGAACTATTAATCAATAGTAAGTTACATTAAAAATAATTTTTTAAAATAAAAAATTTATTATTTAAACATACATAAAACTACTTTTCTTTACTTGTATATCTTTAAAATTTTGGAACATATATTAATAGATTTGAATGAACAGCTATTTACAAATAAAAGTTATATTTTAAAAAGTACACACGCTTTATAATTGCATTTGGAAAATATATAAAACAAACAAATATTAAGTAAACTTTATAAGATCAAATTTAAGTGGTTCATGATCGGAATTTAAAATGATAGTGGAAATCATGTAAAGTTATGCGCTTCAGAATAAAGACTTCTATAAATAATGTGTGGTTTTGAATTATCTATGTGGCTACATAGGTAATTGAACCTAAAAACTGATTTTCAGTTTTCAAAAAACATATGTTTTTTTAATTTTCATATAGTGTAGATTATTCATTCTCTTTAACAAATCGACTAAAAACGTAGAGAAATATTAACATAAATGTATTACCAATCAAGTTATTTATATTATTTAACACCTTTTTTTTCATTCAGATTTTAAATTTAAGTTAATTTAGAAATCTCTCTAAAATTTTACTTAAATGTTTGAATTACTAAAATACTGTTGTGCAAAAGCACAAAGTGTAAATCCATTAATTAAAAATATATTTAACTTACCATAAACGATAATAGGAAATATATAATCAAAGAAATAAATACACACAAAATTTATTTAATAGATGACAAAAAAGAGCCATAATTTACACATTTCCATCATCCACTAAATTTAAATTGCATATATAATATATATGTATATTGTGTACACTACATAACAAATACTTCTTTCCTTTTTTTAAATTTAAAACAGGACAACTAAAAATTACGTCTATAGGCAACTGGTGTATTGTATACTATAGATTTATTATTTTAGTTCCAATTCGTCACAATATACGTCCTTTGTGTTTTCTTTTTTAGGAACTACATTTCGAAGATTAATAATCGACGTTTATACAAACAATAAATAATTAAGTACGAATGAATAAATTAATTGTAAATGACCATGTCTCTGAAGAAAGTTTGTACTATAAAATATATTAGTTGATCTTATTATAAAAATGCCAGTCTTAAGCTAGGCACACATTTAGTCGTAAGTTACGTGTGACTAACGACTACAATGATGTGTAATTAAAATCATAATTAATTTTTTAATACCATTTAATAAATTACTGATCATGGTTTAGACTGTGAGTTACAAATTTAAAATAAAATTATTTTATTGTTGAATTTTATAGTTGAAATTGTTTTTTTAATAATTTTTTCCTATATTACGACAAAATTTTTCTAGCTTATGTTCCGAATATAAGATAACAACTGATGAAAAATGGATGTGATTCACTATGTCCCATTTCGTTAGGCTCTTTCAGTTGTTTTAACGCCGGTTTTTTTTTAATCGTAGTCTCCAGCCTTTTGCAATGTCAAAGAAACCGTTTCATGTAATTTTCAATTTGTCTGTAGATGATGTGGTTAGTGATAAAATACAAATGGATCAGCCCGTTGGTGACGTACCAAAACATGCAATATCTAATTCTGAGACTCTGAGAGCCATGTTTCGATACTATTGGATAATCAGCGATTTAATTTCTTCGCACGTCCTCATGTGCACTATAGGTATATACCGATTTTAGAACGATTTTGTATAATAAAAGTTTGTTTCGTAGGTCAGATAAGTTTTTAGTGTACATTTCTTAGCTTTCTCAAATTTAGTTCCAAATATCTTATTTTGTATGATGTAATTTTCCAGGTGTGTGTTCTAAATGTCCCTAAGATATTTTACTTTTTGCTTCTCAGTACAAATTTATTATATAAAATTATAAGTTTACGATATTTCTTTTTGAGAATTAAACGTGTGTGTATTTTTCGATATTTCTTTGAAGCTACCACTTTCGTGATCATTTAAATATGTCTAAGTTTTTTGCGAGGTCGCAATATTTGTATTAGCGTCTTTGTTCGATGCAGTCAACATTGTGTTATCTGTGAATGTTGTTACTTGCACATAGTCAGTTGGTGGGTCAGATGTATAAAGGAGTCGGGAACATTACCCAAGGTGCACCAGCATTAATAGGATATAATATTTTTGAGTGATCTTATATTTTACTTGGAACTGACTATCGAAAGCGAGTAATGTTTTTCAGGGAAACCTTTTTAATTTTATATAATAGACCTTTATAGCGTAATTTGTCAACATTTTTCGTTCAATTAGTGCGTTCTTTGGTTTTTTTTTGTTTATATTCAGAACTCCCATTTTGTTATAATTTACAAGATTCCGTATGCACTTTGGGTAGTCAATTGTTTCATCTGCAGTTTAATTTGAAGCAGTTGTTTGGAGTTGTTTTATAAATTTCTTGACTGCGTGCTATATTTGACATGGTGTTTGAGGATGAATTAACAAGTCAGTTTGTTCTTCTAATCAGTTGTGAAGAAATTCTGTTATTAGTTTATTTATTATTTTCGTATTTATAGTTGTTGTTCTGGGAAGATGAGGTTATAACTTGAAATAATAGATAATTCCTCCTACTAAAAGTATAATAAATCAGAAATGCTATTTGTATCTGGCAATCAGTATGTTGGTTCTCCATTGAGAAGCAACTTGAATTGTGGTCCTTAACTACTTTACAGAAGAATAAATATATTTACAAAACATATAAACAAAATCATGAATACATGAATAATTGAATAATGAAGAATGTTAAGTACCTTATATATATACCTTAACAGTTAACTTACTAATGTATAACTACATCTAATGTATATATAATAAAATTAAAATTTAAAACGTAAAATTTAAACTTTTAAACTTTTAAGTACAGGAAAAAATTAGGAGAAAAAAGAACCTGCAAGAAAACAATAAAAATAAATTATAATTAGAACTTAAGTAAAGAGGGAATAAATAGGAAAATAATTCTTAAGTAATCTATAATTCTGCGGTGTTTGTATTTAGAATATCGTACGGTGAGACTATGTCGTAATCGCTTATGGTGTTAATTAATGCGCTGTCATGCATTAAACAATTATGGTAAAATTTACTAGATAATTTATTTATATAGGTAAGTGTATCTAAACGGTTAAGCTGCGAATGCATATCACGCAATTTAGTACATCTATGGGAGTTTAATATGATTTTGCAGTAGTGTTTTTGTAACAGCTGTAATTTTTTATGAGTACCGTTGGAAACCGAAAACCAAACAGGGCAGGCGTAAGTTAATCGGGGTAGAATAATAGATGTGTATAATAACCTTTTGTTTGAAATAGATAAAGAAGAATGACGATTAAAAATTGGTGAGAGTATTGAGCGCGTTGTCAATGCAGTTAGTAATATTTTCATTGAACGATAAGAATGTAATATGATTCTCCTAAGTATCGAACTTGCGTCGACCACTGAATACATTTACCATCAATTGTAACCTCGAGTAACGTTAGTGGGCGTCGTCTTGAAAAAAGTATTGCCTCCGTTTTTTCTGTGTTTATTTTCAGTCTCCAACGTTTGTAGTATTTAAAGACAGAGTTAGCAGCTTTTTGCAATCTGTTAAGTATAGTGTCTGGTCTATTAGACGCACAATATAGGGCGAGGTCATCAGCATATAAGGCGATATTAATATGAGGTAGTTTAGGGATATCGTTTATTAAAATTAAAAATAAGTAAGGCTCTAGCACACTGCCCTGCGGAACCCATGTGCAGTAAGATCTAATACCGGATTTATCGTTAAGATGGGAAACGTAAAAATTTCTATTGATTAAATACGAATATATTAATTTTATTAATGATAAGCGAAATTTAAATCTAAGTAGTTTATATACAGAGTTTACTTCCTCTTGAAATAGCTAATCTTGATTTATAGTGTATATGCTGTGTACCGAAGTTTCTGGTAACTCTATATTTTGGTCCAATGTTGTAACAGCTTGTTAAAATAGATGTCTATTTTAGGTTTAGGGATGCAAACATACTGCAGACAGGGTTAAGGAATGTCTTAGCTGTTCAATAACAACTAGATAGAATTTCAGCAGTAATGTGTTTATTACTTTTATGATGTTTTATTTTTTTTTTTTTTTAATTTTTAAATTTTTTTGTACACTTCATTGTCACACATTATCTCATAGTTGAAACAGTTTACGTGTTGTCTTTGTTCGTGTTTTACTAGCAACTTATCGATTTGTTTCAATTATTCTGGTACACGTGTGTGCGGTAGTTATTCTCGTGAGTGCGTGTCACGCGAATGCGATAGTTAGCTCTTTGTCGTTAGCGTGTGCGTGTTCCCACTGTGTAGGACGTCAATCGTAAATAATATAATCGGTTATGGCTACTCTCCGTCCGCCTCCCCCAGCTCGTTGGAATGTTAACTTCGTTATCTCCAAGTTCTAAACGGAAACTGGTTATTTCGAAGATACAACGTAATAAACAATGCTGTCTCAACAAGTAATGATAATAACACAACATATCGTCCGTAACTGCTGATATGCCAGGTAACAGAGCTTCTATTGATAAAATCGCTCCGATTAAACTAATAAAAGATAAAGTTAATGAGGCCCTGCATGACAAATTGCAGATTATACAAAATCAAAATCTTCGCAGACTGTAAATTTAGAACTTTCGCCTCTAACCAAATAACAACTAACACACTAAGCAGTAATCGTTACTCTTGCTTGCAAACTGAAAATAATGCTGACAAAAACGAGGAAGACGACATAGTAATTGATAAAGATAACCTAACTACAAAAAACACTACAGCTCAATCTTTTCCACAGTCGCCACCTCCTATATATGTAGAGGGAGTTGTTGACTACAATGACATGTTAAATGATATGAAAGATGTAATAACTGCTGAATCATTCTATACCAAAACTCTTCCGAATAACAGAGTAAAAATAATAACTAAAGACTCCGATTCTTACAGATGTCTCTATCACTTTTTAAATTAAAAACAGGCTTATCTATACCCAACAATCTAAAAGTGAAAGGGCATTTAAAGTAGTTATTAGAGGACTATATCATTTTATAAATCCCCAAGATATAAAACAAGCTTTAAGTCAATATAACCATAAAGTGAGAAATGCTATAAACATAAGATATAAAACTTCAAAAAATTTGTTACCGTTGCTCTTTATTGGCCTGAAACCTGCTGAAAACAATAAGGGAATATATCAATTAAAACATCTACTGAATGTTAGGATTCAGGTTGAGCCACCAAGAAGGACAAACTCGATACAACAATGCACAAGATGTCAAAAATATGGCCACACTACAATCTACTGTTTTCTACCATTCGTGCGCGTGAAAAATGTAGTGAAGGACACGATTACAAATCCTGCAGTAGGAAAAGAGAAACATCTGCTACTTGTGCTCTATGCGAGGGGAATTACCCTGCAAATTTTAAAGGAAGTTTATAAAACTCTTTTGAAAAAAAAAACAGCTCTGGAGAAAGAGAAAAATCCCAGAAGTGTATTGCCCGATATATATGTATATATATATATTAATATATATATATATATATATATATATATATATATATATATATGTGTATATATGTATATATATGAAAAACAACGTGAACACGCTGCTTCGTACGAATAAACAACTCTAACCTAACTTACAGAATCAAAGCGATCATACGCGCATGTAATCCTAACAAAGTAAAAACATTTACTAAATACATTTTTATCTCGCTTTGAAAACACTTTGCTCGACTAATAAGTCAAGATAATGCAATCATCAACATGTTGACACAGGTAGTAACAAAATTAATAAAATGGACTTCAAATTTTTGAAAATTTCTCAATGGAATGTAAGCGGTAGAAAATCAATAACCTATTATCTGAGGAAGGAAGAAATCGATGTACTCCTAATATCAGAAGCTCGGCTCATTAATAAAAGATATATTCACATCCTAACTACATATGTTATAATATTCTACATCCTTTGGGCAAAGCCCATAGAGGTAGTGCAGTAATTATTAAGGAAAAGATAAAACATCATGAAAATAGTAAATATATTACTGCTGAAATAGAAGCCACTGCGGTAGTTGTTGAACAATTGAAAAACTGTGAGACAATAACAGCAGCATACTGCTCCTCTAGACATAAAATCGAATCAAATTTTAGCAACCTGCTGTAATACGTTATAAGGAAGACCATTACGAGACGTGTGCAGTAATTTAAAATACAGTCCAGAGCGTAATGTTGTTGAAGAAGGGCATTCGAAGAACACGTGATCAGGGTTGCAGACTGCACGACCAGCATGTAGAGGGCAATACGGATTTTCTCTAAGCTGCATAAGGAACAGGCGGTCCGGCAACAAGCAATGCCCAAACCGCAATCTGCTGATAAGTACAATTCCTCTCCGCTTAATGTTTTTAAAAAAGTAGAATCATGGGAACTTAGGGAGAAACGGCTGCAGTTGATAGTACGCAGTAAGAGGCGACCGCTGTATACACTCCATATACGTCTGTTCCCAGAGTTTTTTATGATCCGACTGTATAAAATGTATGACATCACGCGTTGAAACTGAAGAGAATACTACCCCATTAGAAGGCCCCCCTTTAACTAGGAGAAAAACAACATAGCAGTAGCTATCGTAAATATATACAAGATCTCATAGCTCAGAAAAGGAGAACACGAATTCAGTAGCGATGAAAGAGGAACCCTGAAAGCAAACACCACTAAAATGTCCTAACTAAAAGAGTAAGGAATCCGCTAATTGATTCAAAACCGCTGAAACAGGATGACGGTCACTGGCCCGAACTGCTAAACAAAAAGCAAATACCCTAGCAAAATACCTAGCTGATGTATTTAATGTTTCTAACACTACAACCAAATTATGCGAATCCCGGCCTAGACAGGTTGTAACGAAAATTAAAATGTTCTTTCCTCAAGAAGTGTACAAGCACATAAAATTACTGAACAATAGAAAATCCACAGGCTTTGGCCTGATAACACCAACAATGTTGAAAGAGTTACCTGAAAGGTCACTAATGCTACTAACATATATATACACAATGTCATTGTTAGATCATCACATTTCCTAATTCAATGGAAGTTCTTAGAAATAATTATAATACTGATGCCTGGAAAGGATGACACTAAGCCTACATCTTATAGACCCATCCCGCTGCTCCCAACCCTTGGTAAACTACTAGGGAAATTAATACAAAACCGACTAAATAAAATTGCTGAGGAAAAAAAGTAATTCCACAACATCAATTTGGCTTCAGTAGCTCACACTCCGCTGAACAGCAAATACACAGAGTCGTGGAAACAATTCAAGGAGGAATTGAGAATAAAAAATACAACGAAGCAATTTTTATCGATATCACAAAAGCTTTTGACAAAATATGGCATGAAGGTCTGTTATATAAAATTAAAAAGATTTTCTCCGAAAAATATTATCAATTACTGTAATCATTTCTAACAGACGGACTATTTCAAGTAAAATATGATGATGATTACTCGGAAATATACCCTATACAGGCTGATGTACCACACAGCAGGCATCTGAGCATCTGATAAAGATGCTAATAAGGTCGTTGCCGTCTTACAGGCAAACCTAAACATCATACTTATGGACACAAAACTGAAATCTGCAAATAAATCTTGAAAAATATACACCCACCTTATTCCCTGATAGAAAGGCTCATAAAGGCGGCGTCCACTACAGGCGAGTCGAGTCGAATCGAAGTGCATCGAATCGAATCGCGTTTTTTCCGCGTGCGTTTATTACAGACGAATCGAAACGAACCGGTATCGGAAAGTTAGTTTTTCTTCTATGATGGATAGTTCGGACGAAGAAATGCGATTGTTTCATATTCTATTTGATGCGGAAAGAGGGGAAAAGAAACGACGAACATCAAAATAAACAAAAAACGGAATTTTTACGGCGAGTTTAATCATTTGTTTTCAGATCTCAAAAAGTATTAAATTTTTTGAGTATTTTCGAATGAGTTATGAAAAATTTCGAGAATTATTAAATACACTCGATCTAAAGAAACATACTATAAGAGATGCCCAATACCATCAGAAGAACGTCTCGCCGTTTGCATCAGGTATGTAAATATGTTATTTTCTGACCAGGAGATAAAAAATTAATAAAACTTTTAACATTTATAATCGTATCACATTTATTTATTTTCAATATTCTTAATTATGTTATTTACAGCCCATAATTTTTTTAAATTCATAAAAATTATTACTTAAAATATTTATTATTTTTAAATTTAAATTTTAAAATTATTACTGTAAACAATTATATACACGATTATTTGTTTAAAATAAAGAAAGATGATGAAGCAATATCTGCTATGTATTCCACATTAACTAAATCATATTATTTCGTTGAATACATTTTTCTTCGGCTTCACTTAAAATATTAAACACGGCTCTTTTCACATGTAGCTGCAAATCAGGTGGAAATTGTGTTACTGTTTGACCAAGGTGTTTGAAAAAAGTGATAATTGGATCATCTTCTTTTTCCGGTCAGCAGAGTATTTTTTGTTAAGTACGATTGAAATAAGGACTCTGTACTGGTTAGTGATGACTGTTCTTATTTTTCTTTTGTTAGTAGCCGTATGTAATGAAGCAGGTGTTGTTTCCACCGATAGTGATGACGATTCACGTATTGAGGAAGGTGAAGTTATATCGCTGTGATCATCATCGCTTAATAGTGGGGCCAAGTTTGTGAGAGAATTAGATGCACTTTGTATATGGCACGCGGAAGATCCTTGGAATAGCGAATTGGCTTAAAACTTTTTGCTGCCTGGCCACTTTTGGTTTTTCTGAGATTGGTCGCCTTCCTAAAGTTTTCACGAATATTTTTCCATTTCTCTTTACATACCGTCGCTAGAAAAAAAATCATATGCGTATAATTAATTTACATCTTATTAGGACAATCTCTGCAGAAATACATTTATTAGGTACATCTTCATATGCTAAGTAACAATTTTTATGTAACAAATTTGTTTTATAATACAGTTTGTTTAACACATATAATTTTAATAAAATGTATAATTCTTTATGTTTAATGAACTTTCAATTTCTAGTATTCTTACACTTCTGATTTTTCATACAACACTATATAATATAAGTCGGGGATTTTTTTTGTTTCAGATTCGGAAATTCCTTTCGATCGTTAGCTTCTAGTTTCAGAATGGGAGAAAGAACTGTAAGAAAAATCATTTACGAGACGTGCACTAAAATATGGAATACAATGCAACCGAAACCTCCGACAGAACAAGAATGGAAAGAAATTTCAAATAATTTCTATCATAAATGGAATTTTCCTAATTGTATCGGTGCTTCGGATAAGCATGTGGTTATTGAATGCCCACCTCGCACCGGTTCCGAATACTTCTGTTATAAGAAAACATTTTCTATTGTTCTGTCGGCAATAGTTCACTCTAACTATAGATTTACTCTTTTGGCTATAGGTGGTCTTGAAAAGAACTCGGATGGTTCCATATATGCTAATTCTACTTTAGCAAAATTACTGTCGCAAGAAAAATTAAATGTTCCTATTGATGCTTGTCTTCCAGAAACGAAGGATCCCATGCCTTATGTGATTGTTATGCTGATTTTCCGCTGCAAAGATATTTGATGAGACCATACCCAGGCAATCAACTCATAAATAACGAAGGAAATAAAGTTTTTAATTATCGTCTAAGTCGGGCTCGTCGCGTCAGTGAAAATGCTTTTGGTATACTTACGAGAAGATTTAGAATTTATGAAAGAAGATTACAATTAATTCCTGAACATGTTAACATTGTACTTAGCAACCTGCTGTTTACATAACTTCTTAATTAATAGTCCAACATATTGGTCTGAAGAAGATTTGCAAGAAAATATTAAAGATGGATTAGTAGATTTACCACGATTCGGAAGCAATGCATCTCAAGCTGTATTTGAAATAAGAGAGAAATTTAAAAATTATTTTATGTCAGATATAGGGTCAGTTCCACGGCAAATGAATGTTGCTAGAAAAGGATTTCAAAATTATCAGTAAAAAAATAACCCCTTTATATTGATAAATAACTAATTCAATAGTTATTAAATATATTATGTTAATAAAAAAATGTTAATAAAACTATTTTTAAAATAACTTACGAGTTTCATTCATAACTCCAGCTATTTCTTCCCATATATTGCTTCGCCGTTGATCGTCGTGATAATGGGGATCCTCATGATTATATAATTCTCTATATTTTTCTACAAGTGCTATTAAAAATTCGTCATTCATTGTGGATTTCAAAATTTAAAACATACAAACACAATAATGCGCGTAAAACAAATTCGTTTCTACGCGTCGACTAGAGTGCGCCGAGTCGAATCGAAACGTGTCGGAGCAAAAATTCTCTTGACGATCGATTCGTTAATGAGATTCGATTCTACGCGGCGCAACTCTTCGCTGATGGACGCAGTTTCATAATCTTATATGGAACGCGAATTATTGCGATTCGATTCGGCGCGCCTAGTGGACGCTAGCCTTAATAAGCAGTTAACTTTAAACAGTATAGTGATACCGAGAAGCAAAGGAGCGAAATCCTCGGTATACATTTAGACTGTATTCTAAACTGGAAGGTTCATATACCGAAGAAAAGGAAGGAATTGGACCTAACTAAAGCTGAGAAACCTATACTGGCTTATAGGATATTAATCGCAGCTGTCATTACAAAACAAGCTTTTAATGCTAAAACCAGTATGGAATCGAGTGATCATCCAGCGGTTTCAGAACGCCCTCAGATTGATATAACGTAAGCCTCTTGGTACGTCTCCAATGAACTGATCTATCGAGCTTTCGGATTCGTACCATCAACGAGGTCATCGACAGGCAGACTTAAAATCACACGATGCTTCTGTACGGACACTCCAATAAGCTAGCGGCAGCGATTCCAAACAAACTGGTGACAAGACATCTCAAGAGGGTCAAGTTTCGAGATAGTGTAAATAAATCGGGTAGAACACACCCATATACACAAAACATTTCTTGATAGCCTACTAGGCTAGATACAAATTGGCAAAGGAAATTTTTTCCTAATAATTACAGCAGGAACTTCTGAGGTTTTGGCAGAAAGATGTACAGTTTAGCAGCGTACATAATTAGAAATGTGAACATAAGGTTTGTTATACTTTATAAACATTTTTTAACAATGTATTTTATTACTGGTACAAAAAGTTATAATTCTGTCGACAATCAAGTCCTGCACAGTGCACAATTAATAATACTAATGATATTGGTGGTTAGCGGTAGAAAGAATAGGGACACAAGTAAATTGCGTTATCTGGAAACTATGGACACATATAATAGATGCCGATATGTGAAAAAACAAAATCATCGCCATTTGTTTAAGCCTACGTACGTGGCGACAGTAATTGGCTTAGAGAACCTATGCAGCATAGAGCTATCAATATTGAACACATAATTTTTCCTAGCACAACTATATTGTCCGGTGCACACATTATGTGATCTAAAAATTTGCATCTTTTTTTTCGCATGTCTTGTGAAAGCCGTTTATCTGTATATTAATCCGCTTAATGATTGAATCGTTGGTTTGTTTATCACACCGGTGTATACATATATACGTGTTGGTGTATATATATATATATATATATATATATATATATATATATATATATATAAAGGAAAGTAAAGAAATAATGCACGTAATAGAACCATTTATTTGTTAAAATTATGGAATTTTTAGCATTAGTGTAATATAAATTACGTATATTCTAAATGGTATAGGATACAAACAGTAGCGCAACCAGAAATTTTTTATGGAGGGCTAGAATTTCCAGTTGATTTAAAACCTACCTATTTTTAAGGGTCGTAAAGAAACTAAATCCTTATGTGTAACAATTTGGCTTAGTGTAAATACATAAAATTAAAGACCTGATGTGCATACTTTTGAAATCACTATATGACAAAATCCAGTCTTCGTGGATTACGTGTTAGAATGTTCAACACTTTAACACTGTTAATTATGATTTTGGGGGGTGCATTAGCCCCTTAACCCCTCCTTGATTGCGCCACTGGATACAGAAACAGATGTATTAAAATAACATACGTAAAGATGAGAGGAAAATCAAAATAAAGTTCAGGTGTGGAATTTCAGTTATCATTAAACCTCTACGACAGAGAAAACGTGGGTGAGCAACATAACAACTTTCCTTTAAAAACTAAAATACTTTTTTCTCCGAAAAGTATTTTCCTGAGATATATTTAGGAAAATATTCAAAAATATTTAACATTTGTAAACTGTCACAATTTGATATATATATATATATATATATATATATATATATATATATATATATATATATATATAAAGGGAATCAAATGCAACAGTGTTATATTTCCTCGTAGCCATTAACTACACCGTTATTGTAAATTAATCATGAGACTCTATATTAGAGTAATCTGAATTTTTTATATTACTATAATAGTTTCATTTATTTTACTGGCTGAAAAATAGAAAAAAAAGGAATGCCAAATAATTCGAGTGTATAGCGTTGAGAAGAGCAAATAATTTAAACTGTTATTTCATTTTAAAAAAAAATGGTATCAAGTTAAACTATAATTTCCTTTGTAGGGGAATAAAGTTCGTGTCACCTCTGGAGAAGTATTAATGTATTTAGAGAATAATTAATTTTCTAAAATCATGTAAATATACATTTGCATCTGGGGTGGGTTCAAACATAGGCTCAAAAAAAAAAAAAATTAAAAATTCCTAATAAAAGTGCATAAAATATACACAGCCGAGTGCGTAACAAAATTCGACAGACAAACTATAAACGATCACGAACAACGAAACAAGTAATAACAACAACAACAAAAAAACGTCCTGGTCACGACCTGGGTCAGATTCGAATGCTGAATGGCTCAACCAGCGGCCATTGTTTTCTTTCTGTTTCACAGGCAGCTGGATTTTCAATGTCATTATTAGCAGGCAGAATGCAATGAATATTTTCTAACAGTACTTTTTTCAATCTAGGCTGTTTTGCAAGCTGTTCAAGACGATGTTTTATGCAATGATTACGCGAGCTCTTTCAAATATTCTCCTCTATTTCAACTATCATTTTAGGTGCAAAACTGTTTGAAGCTAACAGGTTAGACGCCTTCTTCATGTATATTTCATACTTTTCTAAGCCCTCTAGGCCTCCCCCCTGGGTGTGCCAGTGCAAATATACATATTTAAATCTTCTGGGGGTTCTTTAAACTGAATTATTATATACGCCCAAATTATACATATATATATATGTAGTGTGCACCTACGTTTGTTGTGTGTGTGAGTGAGAGAGAGAGAGAGAGAGAGACAGTGGATATAAAAATGTTCACATATTATTAATAAATTCTACATATTAATATGTTTATCGAAATTGTAAACAAATCTTTACGGTTAGGTATTCTATAAAGTAGTTTGGTTAATTTAAATTATTTTAGATAAAAATAAATTTATTACAAGATAACAGAGTTTTATCATACTTTTGAGTATTAGGAAAAAAATGTTTGAGAATGATGATTATTTTTAAGCAAGCTGGTTATTTTATAAGTGTAAGACGTTAAAAAATACTTATCGGTTATTTCTGCAATAAACGTTTCATTTATCGTATTCCGCTCGATAATCGGCATAATTTATTGACTAGACGTAATTACTTAACTAAAAGTTTTTTTTTTTTTTTACGTCTTAATCTCTATCACTACGATTTTTAAATCGTACTGTATTCCACGAAAAGACGTATCGTAATTCTATATTTAAGGTGTCTCCCTTTAAAACACGATGCACATTTAGTACCCGTAATATTTTACAGAGCATAACGATAATTTGTAGATTTATTTAGACGTAAAATGATTTTTTTTATTATTTCGTTGGAAATCGCAATATTATTTAATCTTCACTATTACTGCAACTTACATAAGCACTACCGAAAGAGGAAGTTTGTTCGTACGTCCGTCTGCTGCAATTGTCGATCCAGAAGCCCGGTGTCTGACGTTGTTAATGGTGTTGACTGGGTTATTAAATAATTCACATTGCCATTTCTTTCCTCGTGCTGTTTACTTCTGATTCTTTCTATCTCACTTAATTCTCTTTATCTTTGTTATCGGGTTGTTCTTCTCTAGTTGTTTACGAGTATCTTTGTCTATCTTTATATTGTTACGTAATATACGAAATCCTCATTTGATAAATCGCCTCACGTACTAGTGCAGTTCGTTTAGTACGTAAGTTTTACTTTAAGACGCAATGAGCCGATAGTCGAATTATTTATTATCGAGTCAAAACTAAGTAGGAGGATTTAATTTTTGCGTTTAATTCTGATTTTTTTTTTTCTAACTTTTATTAATTGTCGATTTTTTCCTCATTTTAATGAAATATGATCACCCGATACATTTTGCGTTTAATCGTTAATCGAACGGATCATTACGCGCGTGACGAAGTATAGTGATATGTAATCTCGGTTGAACCAAATTTTGGACTAACCTTATTTCTATTCCGACTGTCGCAGTAAGTAATTACTATGGAATATTATATATATATATAATAATTTTTGTTAATAATGTATTGGAGAGTAGTGATTTTATGAATTAACGGAACAAAATAAAATCGAAGTTAATCACTAAAAAATTGTTTATTATATAAGCAAAGCTTTTCGACTATAAAGTAGAAATGGACAAAAAAAAAATACATCGATGTTTTTTTCGATGTAATATTTTTTTTTTATTATTTTTTTTTTTGAGCACTGCTGAGGAGCAATCACAACCCATTAACGTGTTGATAAATAGTTATTATATATTGATGTTACAATTGGTTAGGAATTTGTAGAGAAGGAATATATTGATATTGGTGACATCGATGTAGGACCGATGTATCATAGAATACATCGATGTTCTGCGATGCATCGATTATTTTTTTCGTTTTATTACACATAATATTATAAAATGTTGGAAAATAAAAGGAAATAGATGTGTTACGTTAAAAATGTTTATTAATAGATTATAAGCGGTACTTATTAAAAATAATATTACAAAAACTTTAAAAATCCCAATATTTTTTGTCGATGCTTATTTTATTAACCGAAAAATTTTTTAAAAAGGACCGTTTAAACAAATTAAATACACAATAATAGATTATACGCAGTACTCATTAAAAATAATATTACAAAAACTTTAAAAATCCCAACTGAAGGATGATAAAATCTGTAAAAACTGTAACTATAATAAAATACCTACCGCTAGTTATTATTATTTAATTAATTAGTTATTGTTATTATTAATGTAACTAATTATTATTATTATTTAATTAATTAGTTATTATTAATATGAATGTATCTAGTTTGCAAATATCGACCGAGATAAAATATTTAAAAATCTAAAATCTAAATAAATAAATTACATAATAAAATCAGCTTTATCGATTTAAAATATCAAATGGAAAACATCGATGTATCGAATATATCGAAACGTCAAGAATACATCTCGGTTAAATTCGATGCATCGATACTTTACATCGAGTGTTTTTTATACATCGATGTATATCGTCCATCCCTATTATAAAGCCATTTGCAAACATTACCAGCTTATATAATAAAAACTTTTTTAGCGATTAACTTCGATTTTATTTTGTTTTGATAATTTTTGTTGTTTCTTTATTACTTAACAGAAATATCACTATTTTTATTTGAATATCTGTCTACGTTTAACATTAGTAGTTGTAAATATCGAACGAGAACACGTGCGTAGATTTTCAGATAAAATTCGTTAGTAATTTTCAGCCGAACATTAAAATCACCAGTTTACAAAATGCTCTCGCGAACTTTTACGTTTTTAGACTATTTAAAAATTTCGTTTGGTTCTCTTTTTAAATAATCATTTTTTTTTGTTTTGCTGCGATAATAAGGAATCACTAAAACGTGATTGTATCACATACAGTCCTTACTTTAATATCATTAGCGAAATATATATATACATATATATGATATACTTTTTATTTCGGTATTTTAATCTTAGAAGATAAAATTTTTAATGGCATATTTTCTTCTTAATTAGGATGAGGTTTTATTATTGTCGTTTCGAATTTCGTGTAAACGCACCCTTACAGTCGGCGATTCTCAAGAAAAAAAAAAAGTGATGTACGTCTTTAAAATAAACGTATAGTATTTCTACTCTATTATTACGAACCAGCCAATTTTTCGGGAGAAGTTAGTCGTGTAGTGACGAGGGATATTTAATATATATATATATATATATATATATATATATATATATATATATATATATATATTCGTGCGGTCGATATCGATAATCAATGTGTTAAAAATCGCTATATAAATAAAAAATCGTAAATTAGTAATTCACCGGAAAAAGTAATTGATTAGAAAACGAAAGTCTACATTAAAATTTCTAACAAACGTTTCGCTAGTCATAATTTTACACCAGACTCTGCACCTTTGCTAAATAAATATATACATATATACATATATTTATATACAATTGCATATGTATTTAATATTCTCGACCCTAAAAATATCGAGTTTACGAAGAGATGAAAATTTCATTCGTTCATTTAGTTGATCTAAATTCAGAATAATCCGAAGCATGCATATATTAATTCGGTCATTCTACTTCTTCTCATAGACTTTTGCGTAATAAATGCTCGTTGTTACTTTTCCGCTTTAATACGCCATTCATTTGTTACATTGATTTTTTTTTTTTGACTTCTCGATGTAGTAATTCGGACATGACCAATCAATGTCGCTATCGTGTCTATCCATCGTCGTCTGGGTAACATTTTTATCGGGGTTTTAGTCATTCCACGCTGTTCATTCTTTTTATTTTAACGTTATTTAAATTCTCGATAATTATCGCAGGGTCGTTGCTTAAATATGATCTAAAAAAATTGTTCAATCCGCATTTCTGACGTGTCCACTTTGGGTTTATCATCATCGCCCCAAGTCCGTGTTATTGTTCTATATATAAGGAAATTTTCTCAGAATATTTATTAGCCTAAATTCTGTTTTCGTATTTTACAGACCGAACTTCCCCCCAAATTTTATGCAATCCCGTCATCGTGCGACCATATTTCTAAACGTCGTATTTACAAAAAAAAAAATAAAAATAAAAAAAATTTCTTGTACAAACGTAGGAATTAATAATTAAAGTTAATACGAATAACCATTTCGATCGTACGTTACTAAATTTCGACACGAAATACGAAATTATATACAGTTTATTATAAAGTACCGCTTCCGAGGTGAACTATAAATAATTTTCGACGTATTTATTTAAATATTTTAAAAATTGACGTATAGCCCCGGACATCGTGGCTGAAACGGTTAAGTAAAAAGAGAAAGAAAAAAAATTACGATTTTTTCTTCGTCTAAATAACGATCGTTTTCCACGTACGTATTCCGAATACACATACGCATTATAATTTTCAAATTACCTCAACTGGGTCTTACGATTTTTCAAATATTTCGTATAATATTCGTCGACATTTTGGATTTCTTCAAAATGTATCGATATTTTAAACTATTATTTAAAACGGTCACGAACAACCCTTTCAGTTGCCACGTCCGTTATATGGTACGTGAAATTTGAATACTAACAACATTTTTTTTTTTTTTTTTTTTTTGTTTTACGGTTGACGATGAAATGTCTCAATTCTAATAATATTTATGTAAATAAGTTGAAAGTCGACTAGAGTCGTGTAAGAAGTAGCGCTGTATAATAAACACCCCGTATAAAATTTCTAATCTCGTTACGCCGTCGGCATAGCTTATAGAGCACGGACTGCTATACGGAAGGTCAAAAATTATCATTAAAAAATATAAATAATCCTAATATTATGATCGCGCGGAATGGCTAACCATCAAGCAAAAAACCATATGCGGGCTAGTAATAATATAGTACAAAAACATGCGAGACTGCATAAGCGATTAGAATCCGTGCCAGCTAACGCTATATTATGATTGTTATACTGTAATCTCTATAGGTAGATAGTCGCCTTCCTCGGATACGGAGATGGGACTTAATGATGAAAGTGATGTCAAAATTTCAGTTGTGACTGAAAGGGTTAAGAATTATTCCATACACAAAAAAGCAACGATCGAGAACGCATTTTACTTTCATTTATCGGGGATGGCCGCGTTCGACTTTCGACTCAACGAGATATCTTCCCGTCTGTCGGCTCCGAGGTGTCGACTGGTTATTCAATTCGCTTCCTCGTTGGAAATTATAAATTATTTCGTTCGGCGCCGAACGTAAAATAATTTATTTATTAACCACGCGTACGTCCCGGGTAAAGTGATTAAAAATATATATAAACTAACCAGTTTGTAGGCGTGTTAACCTACATACGTTTATTTCCTGTTTGCATATTTTATACAGAAATAACAAATTAGCCTCTATATATACACACACCTATATATGTATACATATATATATTTATAAATGAAATAACGCTATACGTTAACTGATATGAAAGTTTCAATTATACCAACGCGTGAAAATCCGATATGTTTATATCTATTACCCGCAAAGTTTTGGCGCTATCGCCGTTTACTTAAGACCCCGTGGACTAGAAAAAGATTGACAAATATTGAGAAAGGAAAAAGAATTGCTCAATATAAAAGAGATGGAATATTTCGGTCGTACGCGCGTCGTATGCCTAAATACACTCTTTTACAAAATATAATAATTAGGGAAGGTAGAAAGAAAAAGGAGAGCCGGACGAAGAAGAATGTCATAGGTCCAAAACTTACGAACATGGACAAATTGCAGCGTTGAAGAATTGTTGCACATAACGCGTATAGGGAATTAATGGAATTTGACAATGGATGAACCCAAAAGATCGAGATCGATCACGGTGGTACTGAAGAAGAAGATGCGTTGATAACATTTCGATGTAAATATCGTAGAAAGAGATAGAACGAGTAATAAGTCTTATTGTTTTGTATAAAAATTTACGATATATTCGAAAAATTATTCCGCGGTCACATTAACACGCGTAATTTTGTAATTCGAACGTGTTTGTCTAACATTTTTTTTTTTCGGTGAAACCCGTGTTCGTATTTTTTTCTTCGGACGTTTCGAAAACACTTATAGTCATTATCAAACTGACAGCGGTTATGAAAGTGTTATAGGATTGTGTTCGGACGAGCGCAATCTTGACTTAATGTTGTCCAAATTTTGTGCGCACATCCATTTTCCAGTGTTTGTAGTATCACGCGTGAGAACGGAGTTGTTTACTGGACAAACAGTTGTTTTTATACTAACTCGGTTTTCTCCCACAATCACCGACAACCACGTTGAATTAAGCTGCTGTTCATCTTTTTTATTGAAATTTGGATGTTTAAAAATTTCACTTACTTCGCGAACAATTCTAGAGCTAGATTTATCCATTTTTGATAAAATTTCCAAAAAAATTGTATTTCGTGATTCCCTGGACACTGATGCGATGCAGACGAATGGTTCCTCTTGTGCTCACAATCTGCCTTGTGTTCTTTTAGTCATTAATGCTCCTACCAGTTTGTCCGATGTAGCTAAGCCCGCACGAACAAGGAATTTTATAAAATGTCCTTTAAGGAATTGATTCTTGACGCTTTTAAAATATTGTTTTATTTTTTTACACGTGCCAAACGCCGGTCTAATTTGGGTTTTCCGTAAAATTCTGTCTATTCTGTCTGTGGCGCCTTTTATATAAGATAACACTACATGGGCAGCAAACTCTTCTTTGTTAAGAGATTTTTCTTTTTTTTCGCTGCGCATTTTTTTACCAGTGAATTGTATTCCTTCTTGTCGAAATCATTAATGATCGTAGCATCTTCTATATTTTCCATTTCTTTCTTTAAACTGGTACCGTTTGGCATCGCTCCTTGTATCAACGTCTTGTAGAGCCCTATTGTTTTGACTCGGATGCGACTGCTTGTGCACATACCTATTCCCGTGTGTAGGTTTTCGAAACACAGATGTAGACAATTTTCCGCATGTAGTCCGCTTCACTAACACGTCTAAAAACGCTCGTTCGCCATTATTTTCTTGTTCTATCGTGAACTTTATACTACTATGAAACATATTCAAGTTCATCAAGATTAGCTTTCCATTATACCATACTGTCAAATCACGAACGTGTCATCCACTTACCGGAAGCCAGCATTTAGGAGACAATTTTTTCATTATTTCATTCTCCAAATATTCCATGAATATATTTGCGAAAATTGGTGATAATCTAGAACCCATCGCCATGGCATCGGTTTGTTTGTAGATTTTATTAAGAACCCATCGCCATGGCAACGGTTTGTTTGTAGATTTTATTATCAAAAGTAAAATAAGCAATCCAGCCTTCCAACAGATAAGATGAACTGTTTATTGCACATACTGTAGGTCTCATTTGGCAGCCATTCTTGTGAATCTTAGGTAATCAATATAATCTCGGAACGGTTGGCACGTGAAATTTAAGAGCCCGTTTTGTCTTTGCATCCAGGTTGCTGGTCTTGAGACAATTTTCTCCTTTTGATACTCTTGTGAGCGGAGGATTCTTTTTAATTTCTAGTATGGACCGCGCTCGATCAGCTCTGATATTTTCTTTATATATTCCTCTGTTTTTAACAGAACAGCAGCATTACCTTTATCTGCTTTTAAAATTATAATGTCATAGCTTTTTCTGAAGTCCACGATTACCAAATGCTATTTGTGCGACAGATTGGCTCTAGGTGGCCTGATGTTATGTAAAATAACCAAACACTCTTACCTGATGATTTCTGAGGTCTCTTTTTGAACACTTCCAATACACCCGTGTTTCAAACCACATTTTGTAGTGTTAGGCGAGTCGACTTATACACATACGTAGGCTCATTCATATATATATATATATATATATATATATATATATATATATATATATATATGTATGTATGTATATTGTATTGTGGATGTTTATATATAGACCCGCGTAAAATTAAAAAAAAAAAAACCTTGTATCGAATTTAGTTAAAACTTCTTTTAAGTTTCACTCCTTCCTTGCGGTCCGAGGTACAGATGTTTTTTTTAAATGTATTTTCCATACAGTAAATTTCCCACAATTCACGACTTTTATCCTGATATATCTTCACCTGCGTTCGTTGATATTTGCCAATTTTAATCACTTTGTTTTATATTAATAAACTAGTTAACCTTGATCATTTAGCATTGTCCGATGTATCAACGCATACTTTGCTAAATAACTTGGAATAATAGTTACAATAATAAGAGAAATATATATATATATATATATATATATATATATATATATATATATATATATACATTTATACGTATATTTGGTTACGCAACGAGTTACTTTCTTTGGAAATATATTTATTCAACCTTGACATCAAACAGCCGGGCAAATGTGTTTTTTAATGGTTGCCAAGAAGTCGATGTCTCGCTACTAATAATAATTTCGACGATGTAATTATTATACGGTTACGACAATAATAAAAAGTCTGCCAAACTTTATAACATCTATTATTCGATGCCTGTATATACCGGTTGTACGACGAACTGTAATAGTACGCAGTGGTACCTTTATTATTAGCAGTCATTGCGCCTGATAGCAAAATGCATTTATATATATATATATTCAATTTAGCTCCAAGAAAGGACAGCTACTTCCTTTCTGTAATCTTAAACTTTAGTTTAAATAAGCAGCAATCATGATTATTCAACATGTGCAGAGGTTTAACCCAATGTTTAAGCTCTGTTACGTATTAGTAACAACCCAGTCAGTAGGTTTGAAACGTTTAAGCCTTCTCAAATCACAATCTGTGGACAAAAGTGCCAATGCCTCCGGATTTGGATGATGATGATGAAGTCTTCTGCGGTGTTATAATAATCCTGTATTACTTCGTCGACCCATTTGATGTGTAAATCTGCATGCAGTGCATCATTTCGTTGGAACCAGCGAGCATTGGTAATTAGTCGAAGAAACTTATTCTGAACTGTCTGGATTATTTTACGATTCGATGCTTTAGTAGATTCCCACATTTTTATCCTATATTTCCACATGGGACTTATGATGTTATTTTTATATAATTACGATTAAGAAGAAGAATAAAACTAATTCGAGTAGAATTTAGCGATTTTATAATTAACGAAATTGAATGGTAAGTATGCTTCGAGTCACAGTATTTTCATCTTCTTCAACTTTATCTCCTCAATCATTAGGTTGGTGGGCAGCAACATGGCTGTCATCTAGTAACTCTCTGTCGTAGGTCAATCTTTTTGATTTCAACATATTTTCTTTTCTTTAGAATGTAAATTTTGTTCTCGGTCTTTCTTTCGACTGTTTTCCGTTTATTTTGCCTTCCATTAAGTTTATCATCCATGAAGAATGTCTTAATAAGTGGCCGATCATACTGTTTCTTCGATTTTTTATTACCGCCATTAATCCTCCACTGTTCGAAGTACGTCTTTGTTTTTTGTGACTTCGCCACCGAACACGAAAAACGACTCTATAGACATCCGAATATTGAGGCAAACCGTTTGTTCGATACACTAGCAGATATTAGACGCCTTAAGCGATTAAAGCCAAAACGATTTAGTTATGTAAATAATACTTATGCATAGGAATAATAGAAATTAGTTAATGAACTACTATTCTATACGTGTAAAATTTTAATTAGCCATATATATTTATTATTTAAATGTTTGTTTAAGATTACAATACACAATTTATATATATATATATATATATATATATATATATATATATATATATATATATATATATATA
The DNA here is from genome assembly GCA_032883995.1 of Coronaproctus castanopsis. Classification (NCBI taxonomy): domain Eukaryota; kingdom Metazoa; phylum Arthropoda; class Insecta; order Hemiptera; family Monophlebidae; genus Coronaproctus; species Coronaproctus castanopsis. The sequence continues at coordinate 62,262,044 of CM065053.1, forward strand.
TATATATATATATTAAAAAGCACACACTTTTTAAAGTTTGTTTCGTTAGAGACGCTAGCAAATTAGCTCTCGTTTTATGCTACAGGATACTATTATCGATTATTCGTAGTCGAATATTTTCAGTTAAAATGTACCTTAAGTAATTGTGTGAGTCGATAAAAAGTGAATTTAAACTAATGTAGCATTTTCTTACAGAGGTTGACACAAGCAGAACCCACGCATACATACACCGGATACATACATACATATATATATATATATATATATATATATGTGAATTTGTAGTGTGTTTGCTATATATGGGTATATGAATAAAACATGTGCATTTACATTTCTCTTATGTAAAACACGCGCATTTACATTTATCCTTCATTATTCATTATAGTACCGAACATTCTGGTAGTGCCCTACGTCGATCCTAAACTGTTCGTTATAAAATTATCACCGGTAGTAAATTGTAACAATCCGACAGATTCTATAATCAAGTTGTCGTTTTTCTTCTCCATGGTATTCTTCTTGTAATTTTTACCTGTATGGAGCAAATTGTATCATTCTGAGTGTCGCATTACATAACCAAAATATACTTCAGTTTATTAATATTTGCCTCCTTTTTTTGACATTTTAACACAAATACGTACACACGCATACATGAGTAGATGGTTAAAGAATGAGAATGTACGATCCAGTTTTAAAATTTTATCGACCACAACATATCAAATTTATTAACGATTAATCCTCCCTTTATAAAAATTAAATTAATTAATTAATATTTAAAAATAATATCAGAATAATGCAAATTCACTCCTCGTTATTTCACTCGTTCGTCCTGTCTTCTGATCGTTTTTAACCAGTCTTAATATTTTATTGTTTTCTTTAATTAAACGAAATGCCTCTTAAAAATTACCATCGAAATATTGACGAAATAAATACTGTAAGAAAATTAAACCGAACATCGAGTTATTTGTAACTAAAAACTAACAGTCTTATTTCCCTTTTAATGTTACATCAAATTTTTAAAAATACTTAAAGGAATATTTTTTTAATTATTATTATTATTTTTTTTTAATATTTTATAACAAATTACAATATAGGCTCGATCGAATTAAAAAATGCACTTAAGACTGAAATATTAAACTAGAAGTCTGTCCATGTCTTGTTTATATTGCGCCACGTATTTGGATTCGCGACTGACCTGGAAAGTTCATGTTAAAATGAAGTCCCGGCAGATCAAGAATAAAACACGTCAATTATATTGGTTAATGGACAGGCAATCGGAGTTGGATATTTCCTGCAAGCTTCTGCTATACAAGCGAATTATTAAACCTATTTGGATTTGTTGGCTTCCTCTTTCGCGTTGTACGACCAAGTCTAATCGGAATATCATACAACGCCGTCGAAACATCATCTTACGTGCGATAGTTGATGCTTAACTCGCGTAACGATGACATTCATTTCGATCTCAGTATGATGTTCATTAATGATGTCATTAAGCAATTCGCTAAATTGCACAAGAAGCTTCTGCGCAGCCGTCGTGTCAATGCAGAAGCAAGACAACCTTTTAATACCAAACATGGAATTAGACGATTCATTTGGGTTTTTTTGTCCACTTTTCATCCTTTGACCAGTTTAAGTGGATTGTTCGTAAACTTATTATTATCCTTAATAAAATTATATAATCTATGCGCATCCAAGAAGGTGTAGGATCAAGCTCTTCAAGTTGTATTGGCATCGTATTCCTTGTCGATAAAAATTCCGACATAAAGTTGTCTCTACTTTTGTACTTTGGCCAGAACCGGATCTGATGTTCGATGTTATCTTCGATATTACATATCAAACTCCCATTCGGATGATCCCCAATTTGGCAAGATGACTAGGTGAACAGTTATGACCACTCCTTAGTCTAACAAACACAGAGACAAAATCTTTATGGAGTAGATTCTCATCTTTAAACCAGGGCTCTTTTGGAATTGTCTTTTGAATAGTGGCGTATTTTTTACCTTTTAACAAGCTTTGAAATTCGAAATATGATTGAAAAGAAAACGGTGCAACATTTCTTTCAGCTTCGGTATTAACTGTCCGCATTGTAGTTAAACATGGTTCTCAATAGCCGGAATTAGATCCGATCGAGTAATCGTATCCGCTATCTCATTCTATGGTGGGCAGGGACCAACTTAAACTTCACCTTAGTTCCACGCGTGTTAAGTTGCCAAAACCCACTGTCGTATCGATAGCTCTAATATACTCATTGAAAATTCCGGGAGTCTAGAAAAAGAACACGTAGGATATATTTTTTCCTCTTATATAATCTAATAAAAGAAACAGCCTCGCATATGGCATACATTTTCATAAAAAATGACGAGCTTGCGTATGCTGAACAACTTAGAGATGTTTGTACCGTGTTAAAAAAAGAAAGCCGTTGTATATCTCTTTTTGGAACGTTCGATAGAACCATCGGTGTAAATAATTTCATAAGCGTTGTACTCCTTCTCCAATACCGACTAGACGATAGAATTGTTAACGCCATTTGGGAGACGCTTCGATTTATCGAAAAAGTTAGTATCTACCTCTAATCTGAACTGTAGTAAGTCTTATAGAAGGGATCTAAAGACCGTCTCTATTAAACTTATCTCGCGCAGTTTGTTACGACTTGGAGGTAAATTTTTACTAAAAATATTTATTATTGCGAGCTTTGAACATACGAGTAAGTTGTTTGTTGATTATGTGAGGGTAACGCTGCCTGACTCTAAGGTAAAATTTGTCGTCGGATATCGTCGTCACCCTGTAGATTTAGTCTCGTATAAAAATGTAAATTTATCTATAGTGGATCCGTAACCAATGGGATTACTCCACACTCGTTTTTGTACATAGCGGTTAAGTTAGCTACTGAGTAATTGTGTAAGTTAAAGATGATAATTATTTAGCCAAACGGCTAAGATTGTATCTTAATAATAACCTATTTAAGGGTTGCATATAAAAAAAAAATATTTTATATATTAAATTAATCGATACTTTTTTTTGCGTCTATAACACAATTGTAGGATAGTTTGTCCATTTACGACCACATTAGTTTTAAAATTGCTTTATAAAGTAATACTTTATTTTCACGCGACAGTATTGAGTATTTGCCACCCCATCGGTCAGTACATGTTGCGGTATATAATGTTGAGCTGTTTACGTTCGGCGATAAAACGATTTTTCCAAGTTAGTCGTTTATCAAGGTGTAATCTCCGAGGTGTTTTACCTTACACTATTCGGGAATTGTTTGTCCACGGAGAACAACTTCAAAACCATCGAAATGGTTTAGCATGTGGAAAGTCCAACGTTAACGAAACAAAATGCAAGCAAGTTTTATTTAAAATATGATGAAAATTTAAGCTAAATGGAAATTTGAAATAAATTTGAATTCGAATTTGAATTTGATATTATTATTATTATAATCGCGGATTTATAATTTCGATCGAAATTACGACGATAAAGAATAAACAAATAAATAAATACGCGTACGACTTATTAAGAAATTTATTAATAGATTTACGAGATATAATTTACGATATAGCAAGACAAAACGATTATTGTCAATCGTGAATCGATTTTCTCTCGTGAAAGTCGATAACCTTTTTCGACTAAATCCCGGACACACGTATTTCACTTTATTAATTTAGGCTACGGCATCGACGCTTCGTTTAACAAAAGATTAAAAACAAAACTCGACATCTTCTAATTGGTTTAGTTTAAAACCGAACGCTGTATGACGTCGAATATTGAGAACGTCTTTGCGCAGATGGAAGACTAGTTACGCGGACGAGTTACGATTAATTCATTCGACGAAGCTTTAACGTTTTTTTTTTCTCTCGATAATTTTGATTGAAATTTTTTTAAATTTTTTTTTATAATTATCCATTTCAATCGGCGCAAATTATTTTCCGACTCTAATCTAGGAAATCATAAAAAATGTTACGGCGTATAGGATTCATCCAACGATCTTTTTAAACCTCGGTCATTTTCCTCTTATACATACACATTATACTATATATATATAACATGATTTATACTTCGATTTGCGGATTTACCTTCGTGCACTAGATAGTTCGTTCGGTTCAAACCCTTCTCTAACGGTATGTATAAACGATGAAGTTACGAGTAAAAATTGCTGATAAATGTTTTAATTTATTTATAAATAAGTCATCTTCGGGTTATAGAAATTAAATTAAATCGATAAAAAACTAAATATAAAAAATATAAACTGATTTTTTAGTACAACTTATTATTAAATTGCATTCGAGCATGGTACGCCATATCTCAACATTGCTGCATGTGAACGGTCAGTCGAATTTTTTTCTCTTTTAATTTGAATAATCTGGAGATGACTTAATAGTTTTTTTTATTGTATATTTTAAGCTACATGTATATATTATATATAATTACCTGTAAAACGACCCGTATATAGAAGATGCCGCGCATTAGAATCACGCTTTAATTTCGTACATGATTAATGAAACGGGGAATATGAATAATAATTAATTAAAATACCGGAACTAATTAATTATAACCTCGTCTGATCTACAGTCGTCATCTTACGTAAGGTGTCGTGATTAAAATTTAATCCGCCAGTAATTTTTGTAATTTTCCGCCATTTTTTGAGATCTTCCGATCGTTGTACGTATTCCGCAAATAGCAACCCTGCCCTATATGCAGTACAATATCTCGTCTCATAGATGTACGTCCCGCCAACGATTCGAAATTTGGAAACATTGTTTAAACAAAAGTTACGCGGCATTAAAAGACGCGTCTAATGATGGTATTGTCGTATTTTGATACATGATGCCCATTGAGAAAATTGGCCATAAAGGGTTTAGGGGTTTTTGGCTGTTTTTCAGGGTGCTATGATACATAGAAGTTTCGGGTTGACATTAGGCGAAAGTAGACGTCGAGATCTATCATTTTATAATAACGTAACTTTTTCCAAAATTTATCGGTAACGAGTGATGATCGCGTTCATACAAGATAGTCAGAAATTGTGCGGACGGTAGTAGGACGAAGTTTTGCAAAAAGTGTCCGGATGGCTTGGAGTAGGGATTCATCGAGATTATCATGTTGGTAGCCGTAGATATTATAAGAAGATTGTGCTCAGTAGGCTTAATAGTATTTAGAAGTGGTCGCGTTCCTGTAAAAAGGTGAGACATGGTACGGAACGGTAGTAGGAGGATGTTTTGCAGAATGCGTCCGGATGACTTGGATTCTGCTGGTCAGTAATAATTAGAAGAAAAACGTGGCTTGGATTCTACTGGTCAGTAGTAATTAGAAGAAAAACGTGGTCGCGTTCCTGCAAGATGGTCAGACATGGTGCGGACGGTTTAGCACAACGAGCGGAAGATTGTGCTCTGCAGTAATCAGGAGGAAATATAATTTGTGGTCGCGTTCCGGCAAAATGCTCAGACATGGTACGGACGGTAGTAGGAGAAAGTTTTGCAGAATGCGTCCAGATGGTTTGCAATAGGAATTCATCGCGATTATCATGTTAGGAAGCCCATTAATTTTTGATCGATATATTGGTAAAAATTGTACTTTTTTAATTTGATGTATTGGAGAGCAGTGATTTTATGAATTTAACAAAACAAAATAAAATCGAAGTTAATCACTAAAAAATTTTTTATTACTTAAACACGAAGCTTTTCGAATATGAAGTCATTTTCAAGCTATTGTTAAAAATGTTACAATTAACATTTTTAACAATAGCTTGAAAATGACTTCATGGTCGAAAAGCTTCGTGTTTATGTAATAAAAAATTTTTAAGTGATTAACTTCGATTTTATTTTGTTTTGTTAAATATATATATATCGTAAAGTAATCAAGAAATATTTGGTATGTGGAAAAAATTACTACCGCGATCCAGAAAAGAAGAATTCGATTTTACGGACATATTCGAAGGATGGAGGCCAGTAGGCTCACCGGAAGATTGTTTAAGTACATGCAAAACCTAAAAATGAATGGTACATGGTACACAGAGATTAAAAATGACATTGCGGAACTGAATATTATGCCTGAAGATGTAGAACAGCGATTAATATTAAAGAAGAAACTATTTAATTGCAAAGAATTCGCAGAAAATTAAGGAGGAAGAACTGGTATTTTGTGGACCGAAGAACGAAAAAAAAGACAGTGAAAGGATGAAAGCAGTATGGAAAAAAGGAAGAAAAATGGCGCATCAGTGACTAATTCGGAATAATAACATATCCTGGGTAGGTTAGTAGCAATATATATATATATATATTTTTGTTTTTTTTTATAGATACTTCCAACTTACGGAAGCTTTTTAACCTATCTGGCCCCTGCAATCTTTAAGGATGGGTCTTCGGGGATAACTCCTTAAATAATTCGAAGTAATAACATATCGTGAGTAGGTTAATAGCAATATGTATATATATATATATATATATATATATACATATATTTGTTTTTTATAGATATTTCCAACTTGCGGAAGCTTTTTAACCTATCTGGTCGCTGCAATCTTTAAGGATGGTTCTTCGGGGATAACTCCTTAAATAATGGCCGCAATTTGATAAACTTTTCTTGGTTTAATGTTGTTTTACTCGTCTTACATATCCGTTGGCGCCTGTAATGTTTTATGTATGCAGCAAAAAGTGTTGCCCCGCGCTTTTTCGCCGATAAAGTAGGCATAGATGGATATTTATTGATAACTCTGCCGATATTGGTTGGATTTTGGCAAACCTTTTTTGTTCGTAATCATCCCCTAAATATTCATACCCCCTGATAGGTAGCCCCTAATTTGTTAAAGTTATTGTAATTTTATTTGTATCAACATCAATTTTTAAATAAAGAGAACGTATAATATATATATGTATATTTTAAGTTTTCGAATAGTGTAATTTATCTCGAGTTTATATCGTAATTAGTTTTATAATTTTACACTTCAGAGAGGTCTAATAATTTATAGTTTAAAAACGTTGATTTTTCGCTATTCGTTAACATAGTACAAGCTATATGAGATAACAAATAAACATCTCGAATCGAAATAATTTAACGATAAAATCTGATTTAAAACGTAAAAATAAATAAAAATATTTTACGGTTCGATAAATTTGAAGTGGTAATAATTTGATGCGTACGTAAAAAATTAGAAAACCGTTCGAGTGAAACTGTTTTCAACGCGATGAAAATTATCGATTAGGCCGAATCAGTTCGACGTTTTAGTCAGTGATGTTCTTTTAATACTTCCGGGATGATTACTTTAGTTCGGATAGAAAATTAGCGGAAATTAACTACCGGTTAAGTATTAAGTATCGGTGGAACAATCAAATAATAATTATCATCGTGTAACATCGGCCTAGAATATTTCGGATATTTATAGTAGTATTAGATTCCGTATTAATTCAATGTCTTGTAAATAATATATATATATATATATATATATATATATATATATATATATATATATATATATATATTATATAATCAGTGAGACTGCCACCCGACGTATCGTAATTAATATTAGTTTACAAACGATTACTGATACCGATCATTCGACTGTTGCACACATTCCACTAGTAGAAAGTCAGCCTCGTTTATTTCTTCATCGTGTTGGTATACATCCTAATTGTAGTTTACCGTTAATAATGCCTACCATTATTATCAATTCATTTGTTTGTTTGATTTCGTTTGTTTCCGCATGATTTACAAAAAATAATAATAATTCATCACTCCGCCTTCGTAATTTCTTGTAGAATCGATTCATTCGACCGTTTTGTCCCGTTTATCGTATTTTGAGAAGCAATCTCTCCAGCATCGTAATTCGTTTTTCTATTCTACCTTATTTTTTTCGCATGTCCAGATTTGTGCTGCGCAATTTTTCTACACCCCGATTTGCGCTAGATAGAGCTAAAATCAGTTTTTGAGATATAGTTTAATTAATAAAATGTAAACTTATTCTTGTTCTTCGTTATTCGTGTCAGGAAAAGGATCTTTACGCGTTACACGGTGTTTGCCCAGTACCAGTACACTGAGTTTTTTGTTTTTTGGTTTTGGTTTCAGGTGATTCTGTGCATGTGTTTCTAGTTTTACTAAAGTACTGCAGTTCGATTACTTCGAATGATTTCCCTTGGCAGGCAACAACATAGGCTGGTCATTTATGTATACGTTGAATTTCCCTGTAGTAGCCCATAACGTTGTCCTGTCCAGCGACTACTCTTCCCGTCTAAGGAGACATAAAATCGTCGACTTTTAGCGATAACGGTTCGGAAATAATATTATACAGTTTACTTAATCGATGGATCTATAAAAACTGTAACTGTGATTAATTCTGTTTCGACACCATCTTCAACGTACTGTGTTAGATTAAGTATCTGTCCGGTACATTATGTTTGTTGCGGAATTCACGCTAAATCGATGGTATCAGCAGTTCCGGTAAGTAGCAGTTTCTGAAATAGTTTAAACGTATGACATAGGAGAGAGATCGGACAGCAATGGTACGTAAGAAACCTCCACGTGATACTTCTGGTAACGAAGACTCCAATTTGCAAATTTCATCGGCTAATTCTTACAACACAGGAAAAGGAACCCAAGATTATGAACGGTAACTATATTCCGGGGCCACCCATGACAGTGATCTCGATCAATAACCTAGTATAAAGAAACGTAATACATTTAAAAAGGTAGGAAATCTTACCGTATCCGATTATATTAAGTGCAGTAAGGTAAGGAGATAAAAAAAAAAACTTATTCGGCTATCGTTCCGAAATTATATGATTAAAGTTGAACAAAATACAACCCCGGGAAAAATTATGGTCATTTGTGGAAAACAAGAGAGATATTTTTGTGTTTACTTTAAATTTATTAAGTGTAACGACTGATGAAACTAGTGGGGGTATATCTAATGCTTTTGCTGATTACTTCAATTCAGAGTGATCATTAGATTGAAAACAGAGTTAACGTTAATGAAGCGGTTAAAAATGTTAAAACTAAATCTTCTATCGGTCCTAATAACTTACCGCCGCTCATATTTAAGCTCGGCGTGAATCTTTTAGACTTAATCTATTAGACCTAATATTAAAACAGGTAAGTTAGTCTAATTTTCTTTAAAACATCTGCAGTAATTTCGGTATATAAATTGGAATGATTACCGACCTACCTCTATGCTCTGTACACCGGCAAAATTACTAGACTCTATAATATTAGGTTAAATATAACTTACGATTACTCGGTTTTTAATTCGGGATTTTTTTTTCAAGATTTTTTACCGTAATCCCGCTACTTTTGGTATTCTTTAGGTGGGCCGTGTAGTAGCATAACTTAGGTAAGAGGCACTATTATTTGTACGCGTGTATCACATATTACTGTTGTAACGGAACTTCAATTATTTAATTTCTTACTATAAGTTTGTTGTTTTTGTTGACGTTATTATTGTAAAGCTCGATATTTTTCACTCGTTGATTAATTTCTGTTACAATAATTAATTTAGTTAATTCGCGTTGTTGTTTTTTTTTAATAGAAATAATTATTTAAAGGCAATAACGATTGTCATCGGATAGAAGGGAGCGCGAGAAGATTTAAAATGAAATGGATTTTTTCTTATTAAACGTCGTCGTCGGTATTATAACGTTATCGATAACGTTATCGTCGTCCGGTCGGACGGACGCGACCGTATACGACGTATTCCGTTCGTTATTCGAATATTATCGGAATTTTTTCAACCTACCGCCGGACGCGACTAAAGATACGAATAATAATTTTAAAAAAGAATACGATTTCATCGTAATCGGAGCCGGTAGCGGCGGTTCGGTGGTAGCGAATAGATTAACGGAAATACCGGAATGGTCGGTACTACTTTTAGAAGCCGGTAAAGAAGAAATATTTCTAACGGACGTACCGTTATTAGTTAGTTACGTTATCGGTACCGATTATAATTGGGGTTATCGCACCGAAAAACAAGACGGTATATGTTTAGCGATGAAAGACGGTAAATGTCATTGGCCACGAGGAAAAGCTATGGGCGGTACGAGCGTTATCAATTATATGGTCTATACGAGAGGTTATCGAGACGATTACGATAATTGGCGACGATTAGGAAATTACGGTTGGTCGTTCGAAGAAGTGTTACCGTATTTTTTAAAATCCGAAGATATACGACCGATCGAATTAAGTAATTCCGGATGGCATTCGAGCGGCGGTTATTTAAAAGTTCGACGAACCGGTTGGAAATCGCCGTTAGCGTCGGTATTCGTCGAAGCGACTAAACAGTTAGGTTATCGTTTTATCGGCGCCGACGATAACGAAGGTAATTTCGACGATTTCGGATGTTCGTACGTATTGGCGAATATCGACGGCGGCGCCAGATGTAGCGCATCGAAAGCTTTCCTAAGACCGATAAGACGACGTCGAAATTTAGTCGTAGCTAAACAAGCTCGCGTTATTAAAATTCTGATCGAAAATAAACGAGCGATCGGCGTAGAATTCGTTAAACATCGTAAACGATACACCGTCCGAGCTAGTAAAGAAGTTATCGTCAGCGCCGGTACGTTAAATACGCCGCAATTGTTGATGTTATCCGGTATCGGACCGAGTTCGCATTTGAAACAGCTCGATATACCGATCGTGCAAGATTTAAAAGTCGGTTACAATCTTCACGATCACGTTTCGATGGCCGGTTTAGTTTTCTTAGTAAACGACAGCGTTACGATAGTGGAAGAACGTTATCGTCGGCCGAAATACGTTTTGGATTATCTATTAAACGGTAGCGGTCCGTATACCATTCCGGGCGGCGCCGAAGCTTTACTGTTTACTAAAACGTCGGCCAGCAATAACGATAACGAAAAATTGCCGGACATCGAATTAGTTTTCGGTCCGGGCGCCTTAACCGGCGATAGCGGAGGTTCGTTGAAGGAAATGTTGTCGTTGAACGATACGTTTTTCGATCAAGTATACGCGCGATATTCCGGTCTAGACGGTTGGAGTTTAGTACCGATACTGTTACAACCGCGAAGTCGCGGTTATATGAAATTACGATCGAAAAATCCGTTTCATCCGCCCTTATTTTATCCGAATTATTTTCAAGACGAACGAGACATGATTACGATGGTGGAAGGCATACAACTGGTACGTGAAAGTATATCATAATATAGTCGATATATCGAAGGGATGTTATGAATTAATAAGACAAAGTTAATCACTGACAAAAGTTCTTATTAACTTAACGCGAAGCTTTTCGACAATTACGTCATTATCTCAAGCGTATACAATAAACGCATATATAACGTTTACGATTCATAATGATGTAATTGCCGAAAAGCTTTACAGTAATAATGTTTTTTTTTAAACTTTGTTTTTATTTCGTTTTTTATATATGTGTAACTTGAAAAGTGTGGAATGTAGCAATTTAGAAAAAAAAATTAATAAACAAAGGTGTTAAAATTATTTAAATTTTCTTTATGAAAAATCATAAAGCTTTTTACGTTGTTTACCACATTCACTATCAGATTATTTTATAAATGCTGTTTTTTCAATTTGGAAATTATTATAAATCGTACATCTAAATTAATATTTTTGAAGCGAAACTTCTATTGGCGTGTTGTATATGGGGAGTTAACAGCGAGCCGAGCGGGCGATTCAAAGGCTTATACGCATAGGCGCATAGGCAGGTTTATTCTCAGTGTAGTAAACCCGATAATGTAAAACTAGTTGGTACGAAGCGCGCAAAACCCGGCTCTAATCGCTTTGACCCGAGCATACTGCACAGTCCCGACGGTTTCTTTAATCACTCTATTAGGTGTATTCCCGTTAGACCTAGAAGTATACTGTCGCGTTGTTATGTTCGCATTAAGGTATAACGCAAGGGTTACCTAGCGAGGAGAGATATTTTGCTTGCACGATAATGATTCGTCAGTAAGTATGGGTATTTGATAACCGGGAAAGGATAACGGTTTAACGTCCGACAATGTATAAAGTTAGCAGCTTGGTTTGCGCGTCAATATTAATTAAGCTTACCAAGACAGAAAACGCTTTTAGAAAAGGGCCACAAAACAAGCAGAGATCCCTGCGTAATAAAGTTTCAGGGTGTTTGTAGGATCAATCACCTATTGAACGCACGAGCAGATATGCCGGAAGCTTCTTGTCGACGAGTAAATTCACCAGGGAAATTGCCTTTGGCCGGTATCACCATGATGTGCTGGCGGAGAGCTGGACAGAATTCTTCCGTCAGAAATCTACCTAGTAAATCGGCCGAGATCACCTGTGCTTCCTTTATAGGATCGCATTTGAAAGTGGAGATGAAGTTTGCACTGTACAGCAGCACAGGGCCGCAAACTCATCACTGGAGATGATATTCATCGGGGTGGCAGTGGCTCTTAGTGAGAGGTTCACTGAATGATAACTGTCGTTGATTACCAGCTGGGTTTTTCGGACCTGAGACAATGGTAGCTGATTAGTTTGGACAGTTGACGGCTCCGCAACTCCTCAATTGCGCCAACAGATCATCTGGCTGGAAAGATGTCTAGGTCTTTGAAAGGAACGGGTCGGCCATATAAACATAAAGGGACTCGTCCAAAGTTGAGGTACGCCGGATCGGAGAAGATGAAGGGCTAATTGAAATGCTTCTAAGATATTCTGCTCTGATTTACCAATTATCCTCCATATTTCACAAACATACAAAATGTATTCTAGACGAATAAGTTTAGAATTTCTTACTCTATTATTTATATTATTGTTTCGTTAAAGTATTTTTCCGATCATAAGATACTTGTTTCGATCGATTAATTCATTCTTTAATCTACCTCACACATCCGCTGTCTCTGATGTGAATTTTCTTCTACAGTATTTTGTAGCATTAGGTTTTATTCTTATTTATAGAATTATTCCACCGTCTTTATATAATAAAGCTTACTCGTAGTTTTTACACTTTTTCGTTCAATAATGCGCTACGAGTTCTATCGTATTTATATATGTTCATTGCGTAAAAATATTCTGTTATGTGTTAATGTGGTTTTCAAGTGTGTATCTATATGGATGAATGTGTCAAATGTGTTTGTGACGTGAGTGAACAACAGATATTGTAATTTGCCACTCGCGTATTATACAGTCGTTTTATTTTTATCATTTATCTAAATTACTTAAGTAGTGATATTATTTAATTACGAAGTCGTGCCTTTTAAATGAACTTAAATCGTATTATACAAATTACAGTGTTTAAAGAAAAGGTTTTCACATTTTTTTCGAAATAAAGTGATCCAAACAAAAATACCAAGGTGCTGTTTTGTGAAGCGGGTATGTCCAAATTTCGGTGTGCACAATGTTACTTCCTCTTAATCGCTTACACGATTTGACAAAAACTACACGGTTTCGTACGGATCACAACTTTATTTCATGTAAACGGGATTTTGCCAGTAACGATTTCAGATGTTATCTAAATGATGTCTGTGTCAACGTTTAAAATTAGTAAATATACCGTTACTTTTATCGGTTGTGGATGTTTAATAATTCTCCTCTCACTAAATATTTAAACCGTAATCATCGAGTTTAAACCTATCATAATTCTTATCGTGAGTTCGTACCGCACTTTAGATAAGTCCAATTAACGGAGTATCCACGTACAAAGTTCCAATTTTTTATACGAGGTGATTGTCCGAATTATTCAGGTCTGGAAAAGGAAAAGGTGTTGACCAAAATTATAGCGACGGTGAAGGTCGACAACTCAAATCCACGATTTCATCGACTAATTCTAAACCATATACACACACATATATATATATATATATATATATATTACAAAATAATTATAATATTTACGAACAACTTTCACTGATGCAAATTTTACGATCATCGTAATATTAGTGACATTATGAACAACTACTTAGAATCTTATTAACCTAAATGCGTGTAAATTAACAATTAAAAGTTCTTTCATTTTCAGCAAAGCAAAGTATCCCCTAGCGCTTAAGTTCTTAAAATAATATTTTAATATTTTCTTGGATTGTAAAGATTTTAAGTTCAACCAACTCGACAGACCAACGTATGCAAATAAATAACTGTTTACTTCGTACTTCATCATTATCTGGCGCGGGCATCAATTCGTGGACTAGTTCGTGCCTATGCTATATTCGTATCCATTTTCGGAAAATCTGTTCATTTCTTGGTAATCGAAACATCTCAAATCCTTTGTATACCCAAGTGTCCCTATAAACGATTAACAACAAAACGATCGAAGCCGAGAAAACCGGCATTTATTGTAACAAATAACTGAATAACACAAGGGTTTTTGCGGGCGTAATAAGAATGGTGGAAATAGTGCAATATGACAAACTTCGGCCATCGGAAACTGTCCACCTAGCTTGACATCGCATTAAAATGTAGGATTGAGTACAATTAAGTCGTATCCGCGCATAAAGAGTACGATATAAGTAACCCACAACAATCTATTGAGCATATCTCATCTTTATCCGATCGGAGCTTTTGGCGTGACATTTGAGGATATGCACTTTTTTTTTTTAGCGGTGCCGTGTACTGCTACACCACTTGTGATGTTTATATTAGAGGAAAGAGTTTAGTGAGTTTCAGAAATTGGAAAGTGTGATCGATCATGTTAGGATTATTAGAGATAGTGGATGAAAAATGCCTAAGATTGGAGGGCAGTACACTCATAGAAAATATGGACAAGAGTTGTAGATTGCTCGCTACAATAAACGATGGGGCGTCTCACTTCGATCGAGGATATGGTTGTGTGTAAGGGCTATATAACGGATACGGAGCCGGGTAAATGTTTCACACGCAGCCTTGACCACGTGACGTAGATGTAGTTTTGTAGTTGCGCATCCGAAATCCACAAATAATAACAATAACAATTAACACGCCCTTTAACGGTGTCATAACTTTTTCCGCGTTTTTTGTTTTGATCTGTATATATCTGAATTTAAATCTTCCTTCACTTCAACTTTCGTTCATCATTCCTTCGTTTAAAGCTGTCGTTCAGTCTGAATGTCCGATCAGACGTCTAATCATTTCATTTCTTCTCATGTTGATAAAAACAAAAAACCTACGTGATGACGTATTTCTGTTTCTGCTCTATTTACACGTTCCGGCGTTTTTTTTTTTCATAATTGTGTCACGACAGCATTCATGAAGTGTACCGGATATTTCAGGTTATACATACTAAGCATTTTTTACTTTACTTTCCACGTTGTGGGGGTACCTGATCTATTCTAGGTGTTTTGTTTGATTGTAAATTTTTCAACCGAATTCGTTTTTTAACCTTTTTTGGGCCCATCTTATTTTTTCACTGATTTCAATTTGTGTATTTCTAAAACTGAGAAATATTGTGCTTCACTCTTGTAAAGCTTTTAGATATAGTTTTCACACTCTTCCCGTATTTCGTAGGTATTAATATTTTTCGTCGGTGTTTTTTATACTGCCTGACTTTTTATTTCGGTTTCTGAATTGTTTTTTAATCATTTTTAAAAATTTGTTTAACCTTCATCTCCCACAGCAATACGTCTTTGTTTTGTATTTTTGCGCTTGCGTATTTATTTTCTCCTTAATTTATTGTACCTTTTGTTTCATTTTGCATTGTCTTTATTAAATATTGAAGTTTTCCACTGTACAGTAATAAAGTTGATTAATGTTATTATACGACATGCTACATCTCACTACGCGTTATTCTAGGTATAAACATTCGTTATTATTTTATTTTTATAATATTTATCGTTTATTTTGATTTATACAATTACTTCTATATACATATGCGTGTGATAGTATATGTGATCATATGTATGTGTATGCACCGGTATTAAGAACTTTTTATTCGCTTTTTCCTGTATAACGGAATATTTATATCATATTTTATTATCGTTGCTGTAGTACAACACTAATTTTAAGATAAACGTTTATCAGGTACTTAACATTAAGAAGATGCTTCATATATATATTATACGCGTATCGCACTATTTAAATAAAGATCTTTCTTCCTCTTATTCCGATCATGTCTAGTGGTCACGTGTCACTATCAATGGATATGATCCGATTATATATTAGTGTCGCGGTAATTTTTACATGTTTTTATTTGGTTTCGGCATTTTATTACGAGCTATAATATATAATCCAAATAATATGTTTCAATGTTCCTCGCTGCATTCCAAGTATACCGTCACTTCCTTTGCTCAGATAAAGTATTCGCGATTACGAAGCTACTTTCGATAGTGAATACGTCTTGCTCCTGCGTTCCTTACTTCCAAATTCTTACTTTCAGCATTCTATGCTTCACCTTCACCTACTATACAACGTTCGAATCCTTTTATGTCATTAAAATTTTCTAGATCGTCATTTTTTTTTAACATATACACAAATATAAAAACATATCATATATGTATGTATATATATATATATATTAATTTTTTATAATGTGGAATGTAGTGATTTTTTAATAAAAAATCAATTGAAAATTAGTTAAATCACTAATATTTATTTTCTTAAAGAAAACACAAAGCTTTTCGGCATTTACGCCATTATCAAGTGAAACTTTTTAAAACGTCATAATTTTAAAAATATAAATTAAATATAATTACTTAAAAATATGTGATGATATTTATAAAAATCATTATATAAGAATATTAGAGACAGTTTTAAATCAAAATTATTTTCAATTTCAAAATAAACATTATAAACAAAATAGTGGTTTAATTATGGGATCTCCATTATCACCCATTTTAGCTGATATTTATATGAATAAATTAGAGAATAACATTAAAAATAAAAATATATTTAAAAATAATGTTAAATTATGGAAAAGATATGTTGATGATATCTTAATAATATGGAATTTTAATAATGATAATGACAGTATTTTGGATGATTTTGTATCTAATTTAAATAATTATAATAAAAACATTCAGTTTATGTTAGAAATAGGAGGAAAAACAATAAATTTTTTAGATTTAAATATTAACATTATTAACCAAAAAGTTGATATAGATATACACAGAAAACCTACATAAACAGATATATTAATACCAAATGATTCATTTCACCCAAAAATGCATAAATTAGCAAGTTCAAGAAACTTTATTAATAGAACAAAATCAATTTTAACAGACAAAGATAAATTGAATAAAGAAAAAAACATTATAAAACAAATAGCAATAAGCAACAAATATAACCCTATTATAGTGGATCAAATATGGAATAAAACTAAAATCAATATAAATACAGAAAACAATAAAAAGAATTATTTAGGTTCTATAAATTATGTAGGAAGTTATACATATAAAATAATTAAAATATTTAACAAATATAACATTGATTTAGCAATAAGAAATAATAGTACATTATTAAAATCAATTAATAATAATAAAATAGAAAATAGAAATATATTAAAAAATTCAGTTTATAAATTAAATTGTAATCAATGTGAAAACATAGGAGAAACAGGTAGATAATTCATAACAAGATTTAAAGAACATTTAAATTCATATGCAAATAATGATGAAAAATCGTTGTTTGGAAAACATTGTGTAGAATTAGAACATAAAATAAATAATATTAATCTAAATTATAAAATTTTACATATAGAAAAACACCATAAAAAAAGAAAACTACTCGAAAAAATGGAAATTATAAAAGAAAGGGATAAAAATAAAAATAGTTTATTAAATTCAATGGTAAATTTTGATGAAGAATTAATTTTAAAAAATATATTGTAAAATATGTTGTAATTTTACTGGCTATTAATTTTTATTATATAATATAAGTATTTTTCAATGTTTAACTACATATTCAAATTAATTATTATCTGGCTATTGTTCTGTAAATTTTATGTATTGACAGTTGATTGTGTTGTTCACCACGGTCATTATCAGATTTTTAATATTTATTTTCATTTTACTTGTAAAATTGTGTTTTTTAAAAAATTTTTTGCGATCGTATAATTTTATATTTTATATTTTACTTGTGGACATCATACATCGCAACAGTTAATGAAAAATTTCAAATTCCACCAGTACACAACTTTTACAGAATCCGGAAAATAGTATCGAAGAAAAAATTAATATAAAAAAACAAAATTAATAAACAAATATATTGATATTAAATTTCAACAAATCAAAAAATAGACAGAACAGAAGCGGGCGGAATTTTTGGAGCATATTTTCACAATCACCATCACATATTTTTAAGTAATTATATTTAATTTATATTTTTAAAATTATAAAAAGTTTCACTTGATAATGGCGTAAATGCCGAAAAGCTTTGTGTTTTCTTTAAGAAAATAAATATTAGTGATTTAACTAATTTTCAATTGATTTTTTTTTATATATATATTGATTTATTTCAGGCGATCAACATCAGTAAAACTAAACCGTTTCAAAAATACGCCAGTCATTTATTACCCACTCCATTCCCTGGATGTCGTCATTTCAATATGGAATCTAAACAATATTGGGCTTGCGCCTCTCGATACGTTACTACCAACCTTCATCATCAGGTCGGAACGTGCAAAATGGGTCCGGCGTCAGATCAAGATGCAGTTGTAGATCCAGAATTACGCGTACGAGGTATAACAGGATTACGTGTAGTTGACGCGTCTATTATGCCGGTTATACCGACTGCTCATACCAATGCCGTGGTATTTATGATAGGTGAAAAGGCTGCAGATATGATAAAACGAACTTGGAAAAAGTCGTGAAAAAGTATTAAAATGTGATTAAAATTTCTGATAAGTTACTTTTACATAAATTAAGAATATTATAGCTTTTTTGTTTTTACTAATAGTTATGAAGTACTTAAGTAACGTAAATTTAGTCTTTGAAATACTTTCATATTATTTTTTTTATTATGAAACAATAAACGAGTACGCAGATTATTTAGTTATTTACCTGTTATAATTTTTAAGAAAATTTCTTAAGCAAATGCGCAATTATTTTACTTGTTGCATTTTTTCTTTCCCCATTGTGTGGCTGAATTCCGAGCGTCTATAATGGTCGAATATGTAATCTAATCTATCTTTAGCAGCTCGTAGGCATTCTTCGTTAATTATCCAACTATTATTTTCGATTTAGATCAATTTTATATATTACCTTAATTTTTTAAAATAAATTACGTACGTCTATTCATTCCCGATGGTAAATTTTTTATCTAAGTTTTGTATTTAAATGTATACCTCGTAAGATCGTATTATGCTTTTTGATAATAGCATTCTTGATTGTATCGTGGAATTGTCTGCTAATGTAGTTTTACAGGTAAGTTAATGCGCTGTTTTATGTTACGTTTCATATTAGTATTTTGATTGAATGCGAGAATTTTGTATTATTCGCAAGATGTTGCAACTGAAATTGGAACAGTTGATATTTTTCTTTTCATTGGTCACACTTCTTTTTCCGGTTATCCTCAATGGATGTTGGCGATTATCTCTCTGGCTTCCAATCTGTTGGCTAACTTCCGCATAAGGTTAAGTCCTGTTCATTCTTTTTCATTATCCAACCATGTTTTTCTTCTTTTTCTTTTTACCCGTTTTCAAGCGATGTTTCCTTCAATTATCAATTGTAACATTTCATATCTGTTGTTCCTCAAGATGTGCCCGAAGTAAGCTATTTTTCTTAATAGTTCTTTCTAACTCTAATTTTTTTTATTTAGTCGTTTTAGTATTTCCGCATTTGATACTTTATCCGTCCATAGAATCTTTAGCATCCGACGGTATAGCCACATCTTAAATTATCTTAATCTATTTAGCATTGATTTTTCGATCGTCCATCCATTCCATATAGTAGTATGATCCATATGTAACATTTCACAAACCTCTTTCTGGTTTCGTCGTTTTGTTCACACACACATATACCTTTCGTGTTCAGAAACACGTTTCTTGCATATTTAATTCTCGTTTTTATTACGTAATCAGGGTCCCATACGCTGTTAATATTATATCCTAACCTGTTGTATGATTCTATTATTCTATTATTGATAATTGATGTCCTTTTTTTTTGTTCGTGCCTCTTTGCTTACTACCGTAACTTTAGTTTTATTGCAGTTTATGAATATACCCATTTTATTAGATTCCGTATTGACCCTTTTTAACACCTTTTCTAAGTTCATTATTTGCATTCAAAATGGCATCATCAGCATATTGGATGAATAGTGCGGCTGTTTATTTTTATTCCGCCTACGTTGTCCGGTAATGCTTTACGGAATACATTATCAGAATACAAATTAAATAATATCGGCTTCTGTTTCTGTTTCTCTTCTGTTCTTTAGTACGACTACTTGGTTATAGTGCAGATTCTTAATTTGTTCATTCCCATCTATTCCAATATCGCGCAGGCACGGTTTCACTAATTTTAATACTCTAGTATTAAATAGTAAGTTAAACAAAAATGTTAAACAAAAATATTAAACAGTTATATTATCTGATGTAATGAAATTGTATACAGTTAAATATGCATAAATATTGTTTAATACGAAAAAAATAACAGCCACACTAACTTTTTAATATCAAAAATAATAATAATAATAATACATATTTATAAGAAATCGTATGAAGACAATGACGCTCACTTCTTATACACAATATGAGCACGCACCAGCATTAAGTGCCAAATAACTTACAATGCAACGTTCAACGACGAACAATAGAGGACGATGATGTGTGCAGATGGAAATGCATTGATTATGTAATAAAAAATTTTAAGAAATGTAGTATGATTATTGTAAAAATACATGATCGTAATTTACACTTTCTGTTTCCTTGTCACGGAAGGATACGAATAAAATAAGGAATTCATTAAGTTACGTTTATACAGGTATTTTCTAAATCATAAAGAACGAAAAAGAAGCGTATACTCAATTTTAACATAATACATGCAGAAAAAAAAAGCGATTCACCTCGTCAGACTTTTACAAAGTGGCGGAACCATTAATGGTAAATCATTAAAAAAGTTAGACGTTTGGTTTTACCAACGAAGAAAATTATATCATTTAATATTTGCAATAATACCAAAGTCCATCATAAATCACGTTACCAATACAGTTGGTTTTAATTTGATATCGTCAAATTCGATTCCTCGGATTGATATCCAGAACTTGGTTATGTAACTATTTGGAGTCGCCAGTTCTGTATCAGCAACCATGAAGAAGTAGTTTTAACACCATATTTTCAAATTACATACAGAAATCACGGCTATCGCAATTTATTACTATTGAAAACCAATTCTGTTTTATTTATAAAAATTTTTTTTTTGTGTACCGACCAAGAGGTCACGAACACAATATCTAAATTGAAATTCTTCTTCTTTCAGAACAACTTGTCCAAATGGAGCAGGTTGTTTTGCTGAAACGCGCAAAACAATTGAATACCTAAATTTCAATTCTGACTCGATACATGACAAAAACAATGCCAGAAACCAACGGGTAATCGGTCATAAACAATATACCAGCTTCATAACTAACAATATTAAAATCAGTTCATCCAACCAATTATGCAATCATTCACATTCTACACTTAAAATTTTTCAGAATCAGACTAAACAGAGATAGATCAAAATCACATAGCTAGTAGAAAATATGGTTCTCTCAGTCCTGATGAATTCGGTATCAAAGTAGCACCAAACACATGACTAAGAAGAGAGATACACCTCAGAACACTTTCACTGCTACATCCAAGATTAAAACACAAACACTCGCACTACTACTCATCTCCCGAAACTCCCATCCAAATGTTTATAATGAAGATATCTGAAACACATTTATATGAACCCACATCAAATTGCCACATACAGATTTCACAAGCAATATTACTTCTTCACTTACTCCAAATGAACCTGAAAGTTCATCTACTAAAAGAAAACGCTCTTCTTCAGCATCCTGCAATGAAGTTATCTCATTAATATCTAGTTCTTTACTTAAACTAGCACCTCATCGCAGTAATAATGTTGTCATTTTCTAATGATTCATACGGTAACACCTCTTCGGCACAAATCATTAATATAAAATTATTCTTAATGAACTCATTAATATAATTAACTAATTTATATCGCAAAATTGAAAGACCAAAAGTTTTTAACAAACCGAAATAAATTCTTCCTCGAACTTAAAATTAATTTATTACAATTACAAACACCGCCACACATATGTACTGTAAAGTGTTATATTATTAAAATTTTTAACCTAATCTATTACACAATATGCCACCATTTTAGATTTAACTTATAAGATACCGTGTTTAATAACTTTATAATTCAATGGAAATTCCGGTTATTGTGGGCACATTGAAGAGATAAATCTTATTTAAAATTTGAAACCATTAATCTTAAATTTACAGGAAATTTCACCCCAGCGCATTCACGTCATTTGCAACAATATTAATTTGTTCGCTGTGACAATACCTCGTCCCGCAGAGCATTTGGTTTGACGGAATCCTGACACACCTATTCACCTTATTTCTAACCTCTAAATTTCAGCTACATCCATCCTCATCTCTAAACTATCCTTTTATTCAATACTACTAGTAAATATTTATATTGATGGTCTATGCTCTAGTGATTGTTATCCCATGAATATATTTTTAATTCGGATAATTAAAAAAAAGAATAAATTCATTCGGTCTATCACACGGTCTACACTTGACTCTACTACTTGAGAAAGGATCAAGTCTATTTAAAGGGTTAAATACCTCTTCGCGTAAACCCATCTTTTATAATAGGGGACACTTTTATTCCTTTTTGGTCTTCACAACCTTTTGCCGAATTTTTCGCTTTTCAATCATCAAACAAGTTTTCCCTCTATGATTCTTTAAAATAAACACACTTTAAAAAAACAGACTATTCCCTTTTCACGCATTAATTCAGACACTTACATAATTTTTAACTTCTTTTTTCAGCGCTATGTACAGCAGCTAGGCTAGGTGCGCGGCCAGCGTATTCAAATTTTGTTAAACAGGTTTACCGACCTAAGAAAAAAGGATGATGGGAATCTTGGGCCAAGATTGGAGAAGTATTTAAGGAAGAAGAATTTTGGATTTCGGGACATTCTGTTAAGAGGTGCTGGATTGTAATTGGAACATCTATCACAGGTTGGTGGAGCTAGTTTTTGGAATATGTGTCCATGTGTAAGTTGCGTATCACCGATCCGGAGGCGACGCGACACCACCTGATCCCTTCAGTCTTTAGGTTGAAACTTCCATTCGCGAACTGATGGCTTTATTGTATGCCAGTGTGATGTTTGCCACAACTTCCAAAATAGACCCTTGATTGCTTGATATCGCTGAGTGGGATCTTAATGCGCAGTGCTGGGCGTATTTTGGATGCTTTTTTTGTTGCTAGATCGACCATATGATTTCCTGGTGTTTACGTGGCCCGGAATCCATAAGAAGATTATCGCCGCTTGATAGTTCTGTATGGTTATATTTATGGAGTCTGCGATATAGCTGCCATTGAGTTCGTTGCTATCGTTATAATGTGACGGTAGGATTTTACTTCCAAAGTTAGTAGGATTCCGTATAGTTCTGCCGACAGAACGGAGAATAACGGCGGAACTGAAGCTCTAAAGATCAGATTTCGATTAAAGACGACTGCGCAACTAGCTAATTCTGCAGAACTTAGGGAAGTCTCTCTTGGATACTATGGAAAAGAAGGGGATTTCATAGTCGCATTTTGAGCGAATCTGAGAGCGGTATATCGTTAACAGTGAAGAACAGTGAGCTCCATACGGTGTGTGCTTAAAGCAATGGGGTAATTCTGAGATTTTGCAGTAGAGGCTTGATATTGGGGATGTTCTGAGCGCGCCTGTAATTAATCGAAGCGAGACATTGTGGATAGTGTCTAGTTTAGGGAAGTCTCTCTTGGATACTATGGAAAAGAAGGGGATTCCATAGTCGCATTTTGAGCAAATCTGAGAGCGGTGTATCGTTAACAGTGGTGAGCTCCATACGATATGTGCGCCAATTTTTTTAGTAAATTTAATTTGGTTGTACATGATTTCGTCAGTTGATTTATGTGTTCTCTCCATTTTAATTTGTTGTCGATAAAAAGACCCAAGTAGCTAATGTGAGATCAAGTTTGAATCGATGTATTTAGTAGAACATGTATGTTATTTTTGCAGGATTTGATTCTGCGAAAATGACAACTTTTGTTTTTTCTGAAGAAAACGTCCAACCACTGTTTTGCGCTTTTATTGTAATTTTATTGATTTCTTCCTGGATGATATGTTCGCCGTGTTAGTCATCGGCAAAGAGTCCCTTTTTTATTAGGAGTTCGATGATATTATTGATGGCTATATTGAATAAAGTCGGACTAAGAGCTGAGCCTTACGGTACTCCATTTTACAAGTATTTGGCTTCCGATAGTTTATTTTTAATCTTTACCATAAAGAGATGATCCGATAAGAAATTTGTGACGAAAAGTGGAAGTCGACCCCTGGCTTCATTGCGTAAATGTGAGATTGTAGAGACATAGGTATTGAAAGAAATCCTTTTGACTTGTTTTAATGTTCTCCTTGCTTTGACTCTCAATCTTTTATAACTTAGTAGATCCTCTTGCGAATCTTTTGACGATTCGCAGCGCTCTTCTTCTATTTCGGATAGCGTTTGCACATTCTGCGGACCACTTACGTCGTGTTGTTTGAAGAAGTGGTGGAGAGCATGAGTGCGCTGTCTCGACTAGATTCTGAGTTATATGTTGTATATCCATAACTATGTTACTTGTGGATACGAGTTTCATTTCGTCAAATTTGTCCAGTTTATTTTTATATTGCGTCCAGTTTGTTTTTGACTGGTTCCACTTAGGTGTAGTTGTGTTTTTAAGGTACTTTGAACCTATATTTTGTCTGTATATGATAGCTGGGACATGGTCACTTCCGGCCAGGTCCGGATGATGGAAGATGTGAAAACGTCTGATTAATTGAAGTGGGATAAACGAGATCTAAAGTCAAACATTTGTAATGCGTAGGGTCACTGGTAGTAGTTGCGCCAAGCTAGCTTTTTCGACTACCTCCTGTAGGACCTGGTCTTTTGTGTTGTATGTTTCACCTCCCCAGCTTGGTGAATGCGCGTTGAAATCACCAGTAAGGATTAGATGCGAAGGAACGCATTGAAGTATGTTTTTTACGACTTGTTGCGCATATCTATAAAGCAGATTAAGATGTATTCAATCTGAGTCGCTAACATTTTTTTTTAATTTTTTGTTTTGCTCTTTGATTTTTCAGATTTTGGGGTTATAGGTGCAGCTTTTCTAGTGGAGTTTGATGAGAAATCGTTACTGGTGAACGTCGCTGAGCGCTTTTGACTGATTGAGAGCGGGGAAAATTTTGATCCGTTGTTGTGTTTGGGTGATTGGCTTCTGCGTCATTTGGAATTTTTCCCGGTTTCAGCGTGTTCATATCGATTGACGGGCGAGTAAATTGTTGTGCATGGTAAGTGCTGTTCATGGAGAGACTATGTTGATCTATTTCAGTGTTTAACGAGCAATCGTCTCTCTTGTGACCCGTCTCATGACATCTGAAGCAAATAAGATCATCTAACGTTATGAATATTCATAGTTTCGTAGTAGTTTTAACAGGAAGGAATCAGGGAGTTTGATCTTACTTGGTGTGTTGGTGTAAACTTGTATCATTAACCATGTTTTTGTTTGCTAAGAACACTAATTTTATTATTACTAACGCGTGAGGCAGCGATAATATTTTTTTGTATCTTTAATAATCGATTTAATTTAATTGCTTAGTAGACTAATTTTAATTTCGATATATAATTGAATATTATGCTTTGGTCTTCCTTTGATGTATATCGAAATTATTTTTTTCTTTACTTTATGGAAGTAAGATGGCGGGGTAGATTATATGTTCGGATTAGTTACATTGCGATCGGTTTTAAAATTGTTAGTGCGCCGGTAAATCGCGGTTATCGGAATTATCTGCGTTTATACGATTATCATTGCAATATACGTTAATGTTGTTAGTATCAGTAAAAGAAATGTTGTTAGTATTAGTAAAAGAAATGTTGTTAGTATTAGTAAAATAAATGTTGTTAGGATTAGTAAACGGATCAGACTCACCGCTTTATGTTTGCTTTGATATTGTTAAGTCGTTGATTTCCGCGTTAATCACTTTGTACTGTAGGTAAACGATATCAAACTCGTTTCCTATCAGATGGAGATAAAGCCGCCTGAACAATTTTTAACTTTGATTTCCCTATTAGGTAAACTTAATATGAAGTAATAATAATAAAATAAAATAAACTTTAAAAAACATAATTACTGACAAGGAACGTTTTAAAAATCTGCTAGATTAAGCTTATAATTAAGTTAGGTTTTTAATAATAAACATAGCGCAAAATTACGTACATAAACAAACGAAATTAAATTTTTAGTATTGTAAGAATGTAGAATTAACCAACTGAGAACTATAACATACTTTGTTTTTTTTGCATACGATCTATCTAAAAGAGGATAATAAGTAACAATGATGACAATAGAAGTTGTTATTAATGTAGTATCTCCCAACGGAGATTACCCACTATCTGAGAGTTATATATGTGTACAATATAACGAACTAAATAGCTAAATTCGGTTCTTAAGTTCGAGCTGACTATGTTGGACCGACTGCCAGTGGATTCACATGACTCGTTATTTGTTATGGATGTAACTATCGCGGTATCGTTTAATCACCTCCTTATTAGTAGGTACATTATGATCCCTGTGTAAGTTCCCGAATATACCGCGGTGACGATGAGATGCACGTAACAATTTGTCCTGGAATCGTTGAATAATGTTAGTTCACCAAATTTGCACACTGTATGTCCATATTGGCTTGAGGATTATAGATAATACTATGCATATAAAAATAGATAGACACCTATGTGAAAGTTTTCAAACAAAAAAAAAGCTTTGACAGGGTTGGATACTGTCACCCATACTTTATAATATATTGAATGGATTATGCGCCAAGCAATTGAAAATTGGAATGGTGGAATAACGATTGGTGGAAGAAAAATCTGTAATTTAAGATATGCAGAGGATACAGTAGTATTAGGAGTGAATGAACTGGATATAGCAACACTTTTAAAACGAGTAGAACACTTCAGTCGAAAGGCAAATCTAATATTAAATCGTTCGTTTATGTCTATACCAGACATCGAAAAACAGACTTCAACCATATATCTTGGAGCATATATCACGAGTAATGGAAATGATGAAAGTGAAATCAAACGACGAATGGGAATAGCTAAAAGTTCCCTAGGAAAATTAAATATAATAACTAAGAAGAAACTAATTGAAACGCTAATATTTTCGATAGTGAGCTACGGATCTGAATCATGGACGCTAAACAAAACTTTATGTTGTAAGTTAGAAGCGTTCGAAATGATCTGTTATAGAAGAATGCTCAGAATATCCTGTGGACTGCACATCGATCTAATACATCAATTTTGGCAGATATGGAAATAGAGGGAAATTATAGACGGGTACAAAAGATAAAAAGAAGAGCGTGTGAATCTAAGAAACTTCTATCCTAAAACTTTAATCGGCTTCCTCACGGAATATCGTGTAAATTCTAAGAATGATTTGTGAAGCAAAGTGAAGGACATAACAAAGTTCATGACGGAAACACGTAATATATTTTAGGACGATGGCGTACACTTAATCACAGCCACACTAGATGTGCTAGATGGAAAATAACAGAGGATGACCGAAGTGAAGAATTACCTCCATTTATTTAACTGCAGTTTAATTCCGTTCCGAATAACAGATGGGGAGCTGTAGTCAAGTAGCTTTGTTGATGGAAGCCGTAAAAATGGACGATGGTAGTTCGGGAAAATATAATTATAATTAACAATCTACCTTATTTGACGATTATCGAAAATAGCGTCGACACGATAAAAATAATTGAAGAACTAATTTTTTGACTGTATACATGTGTATTATAATAAATAACAATTGTATAAATACAATCAAATAAAATTGTACATACTATACATGTATTATATACATAACACACGTGCACACCCACATATGATACACACACACTACACATACAAAACAATATAATTTAACAAAAAACAGAAGTATTCATATTTGATATGCTGCAATGAAAATTTAAAGGGACATTTTTATTAGTTTTCCTCGAGAACGTAGTAAAATATCCGGCGGAATTGTCAATGGAAGATGACATATTTTGGGATGCTGATGTAGATCCTTTATCACATATCACTGATACGTATCTTCTCCCACCGTAATAATCACAACTATTAACATCATCATCGTGGATGCTGTTGTGGATCGTACATTCTCCTAAAATATTTACAACAGTTTTACAAGTGTGTCAGTTTTCCTATTCGTTTAACATTCAGTAATTGTTAAATTTCCTCATATTTACATTAAATATTAAAATGTATCGTGAAAATAATTCGAAGTATTGAAAATATTATCGAGATATCGTATTTTCGTTTCGAAACCCAAGCTGCTACCAAAGCGTCAAATTTTGTTTACGTTCCGTCTCGTATTGATGTTTTTTTTAGTTCTGCAGCTCAGATAAATGTAATCGGATTTTTAAGAACTTTAGAATATTCTTTTATTTCGTGTATTTCATAAGGTGTAACACGTTGTAAATATGAGTGAGAATTTTTCATCTATAATCATCGAATAACCGACGACGTGGTTTAGGCACACGGCAGACCAAATGCTCCTTCCAATTTCGAGATAACACATTCTAGGTTCTATTGTAGTCATCAAATAATTAACAAGGAAGGACTCCCTGATGTGAGGATCAACTGAACTTCTCTAAACTGTTCAAAAAAGCATTAATCAATTTTATGTCAATAGGCCTTTCAAAAAAACAATGAAAACCGATATTTGAACCATTTAATTCTTCGCCATACTTCCTCCTTTTTTAAACTCGTAATCATACTATTACAGAAATTGCGAAGCTCCTTTATTTTGGGACTTTTATAAATATTTTGTTTCAACCTGTTTTTTGTTTTTTTTTATATTTTATAAAATTCTCCATCGAAGGAGACACATTGCGAGCCACTCAAGCTTTTCTTCTTAACACAATGTACCGATTACACTCGACATGTCATCACGGATGTAAACGGCGATCTAAAGAAACTCAAAACTGTATTTCGCACAGTCAAAAAAAATTTCCTACCGTTGTTATTATTATTATTTTTTTGGCTTCTGTACGTATACTTATAGGTTGCCACTGACATGTTATTACACGTGCAATATTAAATAATTTAATAATTAAGTAATTAAACGCCTAACATCGTTAGTCTACGACGTCACCTTGGAACCTTGCCAACCATTTTTCTTTGTACAACAGTTTGAAACAGTTTTTCGTGTTTCACCTTATCTTCCAGAAATTTCATTTTCCCCTCCGATATGATTAACAGAATCCTTTCCGTCTAAGCACTTCAACGTTGATAATTATCTCTACCCATTTGAAACGATCGGTAGCACCATATTCACATTTCCAAAGCGTGTATTTTCTTTGGACGGATTCCTTCATTATCCACGTCTCCGAAGCATAGTGTACTATGGACCATACGTAACATTTTAGTATTTTCAACCGTACATTTTTATGTTCATCCTTTTGTCTCTAAGTATACGTTTGACAATATTAAAAGCACATATTCCGATTCCTAATCTTATTTCCTCGCCGTCTTTTCCGTCGTTTGTAGTAAGAACTTCGAGATATTTGTAATTACGCACTTCTTCAAGCTGTAAAGCGCGCTGCTTATTTATGCGGATGGCATACAGCTTGAAGAAGTGCGTAATTACAAATATCTCGAAGTTCTTATTATTTGATATGACCCGTGCTATATCTACATAACTTTTGTTTTAACCGACTTCATCCCGTATTTCGCACTTTCTGTCGATAATTGAACTGATCATTAAGGGAGACTATTATTCAATATTTTCTTTCTACTTTCTTTTCATCAGTGATGACTGCGAAAATTCTTCAACTTATCATGTAGCTCAACAGCCTGCGAATTTAGGCTTAGCACTACTTTCAACAACTTTCTAAGAAATTGTAAGAAGTCTTGTTTTCCGTACTGTATTATACGTAAAACATAAGTCGATAAATGTTAATTTTTCGATTCTTTGGATAACCACCTTTAATATATGTGACAAAGGGTATTGATTTGATCGACACGTCCTCTTACTGTGCGGAAATCAGCTTGTTTGATTGTTTTTTTTCTGGTGTAATACACTTCTAATTCTTTCATGAATTAACCTTTCAAGAACATTGTAAACCAAGCTTGGAAATGCTATGGGCCTATATCTCTCTACCTAGTTATATCTTTTCAGGGTTTTCAACCGCTATTTGCATCTTTAAATATAAGAGGAAGAACACCGTGTCTATGATGTTTTTTCCTATCTCTTCAATCCATGTCATTAAAATTATTCCACTATTGCCATTCTACCAGTAATGCAATATGGTTGACTAAGTACCCGGCAATAACTATAGATTTTTATTACCTATGATAATCATGTTTTGCCAGTTCGGGACGTTCGTATATGTTCATATAATTGATACAACTGATGCGTCAATTATGGAGTGTTTGGTGCATTCGATATAACGACTTACAAATGTAGCAATTCGATGCCTTTTGTTCCATACTGCAGCTGCAAGTTTATATCAACTTACTTATGCGCGCAAGTATAGCTGCTTCTTAAGCGATGTGTAATTCTTGTAGGAATAATATACTAATATTTGTCACTGTTTGCTCTACTTATTCCTTCTACATTAAGCTAGAAGATTCTGATTGGGTCCTAGTGTAAAGATAATAGGCGGCAGATTAACATTTGTGGATTAGTGAATTTATTAGAGCATGTCCCAACGAACGTCACTCGTTACATCATGGCTAGACAATTATTCGAATGGATAAACGTACTCCGCACACATATGGAGAGCGTTCTTCACGCATTCATTCAAAAATACATTATTCGCGAAAATCGCAATTGTGCGAATGCTTAAAAGATATCGAGAATTCTTAATTATATTACGTCATTTCAAGCTTGCGAATTTGAAATAGGTTTTTAGTAGGTTGCGAAGCAAATGATTGGTTCTCGTCAATTGGTTGTATCGTTTCTCGCGGTTGCAGATCACTCCTTCGATCGATGTTATTTGTAAATGTTTTTCTATACTCTCGCGTACCATAGTGATCCGATTATCGAACGCATGATTTTATTGTCCGTATGATTACGATATTCGAATTATTTGTCGATCTCAAAAGTTAAATTTCGTAAGACAATATAGGTTTTAGGATATAAGGAGACTACATTTTACCGGGTAACAAAACCGTATTATTAAATTTTATGATAAACGGTTTCTATAATTTTCCGTCAATTTTCGATCTAAATTTAATCCGAGGTGATTCATTCAACTCTGCTACTGGATAATTAGAATTACTTTTTCTCAGCGTAAGTACAGTATACGAACATTATCATTGAATTTTCCAGTATTTGAACCACGTTTCTACTTTATTTAAATGGTTTCGGGGTTGTTCTGATGTAGACACGTTGTTGTTACGTGCAGATAGATTTGCTGTATTGTGAGTAAACATAGCTGAAGTTGTACTCGAATTTGGGGTGATCAATTCGATGTATAAACCCGGTAAAGTACGATACGTAAAGCATTGAAGCACATTTTAGATAAAAGTCCCGCATTTGAATCTCACTTGATTAATATAAACATATTTCGGTACATTTTGATTAGTGAAGAAAATGTATACACACTCTTAGAAGGCAAATACGAACTCAAATTATGAATAATAATAAGAAAATGAATTTCTAATGTGATTTTTTTTTTTTTATTGAACAAATAATTTCATAATTGTAATACGATTTCAAATAAAACCAATGACAATCGTGATATTCGGGATTATGAACTATAGATTTCTATTCTAAACAAAGAGAGGAATTTTACGAATAAACGGAAAACATTGCAATAACGTGTGAAATATAATGACCTAGTTTTTGTAATGGTCAGTTTCAATGCTGAAATAGGTGAAAATCGAACGCAGCGACAAGAAAATACTGTTTAATTGAGATTATTAAACTAAGAATTAATAGAATTTGCCGAAACATGCGACTTTGCAATGCATGATTTAGCAGCATTCCAGAAGATTATACGATCAGCCGTACAGATCGTTGCATAAATCAAATAGACTTTATAACGGTGAAGTCGATATATAAAAATATTATTAAGAATTACCATACTTACCGAGACGCTGAATATAAAATAAAAATCGTTATATACACCGATTTTACGATTAAATTATTATACTATATATATAAAAATCGGCAGCCGTGCGTGTAAACAACATAAGAACTACTAACTTCAATTAGGGAAAGGGTGTTAGACAAGGATGTCTGTTGTCACCTTTATTGTTTAACATCTACATAGAATATATTATGTGGCAACTACTGAACAATTGTTATAATGGGCGGGAAAAAAATTCATAATTTACGCTACGCTGACGATATTGTCATTATAAGTATCTCGGAGGATAATATGTCAAAGTTTATACAGAATCTCGAAGATCGATGCGGAGAATATGGATTACTAATAAACAGGAACAAAACAAAAGTCATGATAGTAGATAAAAATGGTAATGGCAAACGGAAAAAAGTATGTGGATTGGATGTTGTGGGAAATTTCACGTATCTTGGCTTAATACTGACAAATAACGGTAGCTGTTTACCGGATATAAGGAGGATATTAATATTAGCGCGTAGTGCGACGAAAAGATTATCTTCCATTTGGAAAGATACGGCATTGTCTTATAGACACAAAGCTTAAACTGTTGGACTGTCTAATTGCTACTTATGTGTGCGAGACTTGATGCCTCACTGCAGACCACGCTAATAGAATAGACGTGTTCGAAAGTTGGCCCTACAGGAGGTTACTAAGAATATTGTGGATGAACCGGGAAACTAACGAATATGTCTCCCATAAACTAAACATTACGCGGCTGTCATGTAGAATAAAGAAGAGATTCTCGTTCGGACATATAGGAAGAGAAACGGACTCTCTACAAAATCTGATAATTACCGGGAAAGTATGCGGGAAGAAGAAAAGTGGAAGACCGCGGATACGCTGGGTTGACCAGATAAATTCATTTACCGGATTAAATCCACATGACGCATTGTCGGTTGCTCAAGACAGATCGGATTGGAGAACATACGCGGCGGTCTCATAATATCACTACACCTTTCCGAGGGTCCAAAGGAAGAAGAAGAAGAAGATATATAAAAAATGTTGATTCTTTACTAGGTAGAACCATATCGGAGAATGTCATCGCTGTTCGGTTATTCATCTAAACTGGGGGTCTAATTCTTTTCCTACAGCATCTTATGTCTTATTTGATTTTTTTTTCTTAAATCACAATACATATATATTTGTTACAGTTACTTGGTATGTACGTATACGTGTTTTCAACTGTTACCACTAACAAATAAAGTTAGAACCGTAAAGAATGTAATGTTATTTTTACCTGTAACTATGTGCGGTATAAGATCAGGATTCCTTTCTTCGTCACTTACCGTACTAACAGGTGTCACCATGATGGTGGGAATATCTGTCAGGGCGCTCCTGTCTGCGTATTTACTCTTAAATGATGGCGAATCACTTTCGTCCGCGG
Source organism: Coronaproctus castanopsis (assembly GCA_032883995.1). NCBI lineage: Eukaryota > Metazoa > Arthropoda > Insecta > Hemiptera > Monophlebidae > Coronaproctus > Coronaproctus castanopsis. The sequence continues at coordinate 62,295,660 of CM065053.1, forward strand.
TCTTATTTTCGTTTAAATAACTTAATTTCTCATCATTCGTCCGAGTATTATGAGGAGTTTTTTTTACACAGCGACTTTTTAATACAGTGACGGTTACACATAAAAGAATGATGAGCGTTATGACGGAACCGCCTATGATACTGAATACAATGTTTATGTGATAGTTACTAGGAGACTTTTCTGCAAAAAAAGAAACATAAACAATTATTTAAACACACGCATGTATTCGTGTATATATGTGTATATATGTGTATATATGTGCGTGTGCGTTGTTATATCGCGTATTATTAAACGCTAGCCTCAGTAATCTTTCCTCATATATCTCATATGCAATTTTTCTATATATATATATATATTTGTAAAATGATAATGGAAGAAATGCAACGAACTGCGACATTCGTTACGTAATATACTGACTGTATATGCAACTATTATATAAGTAGCGCAATTTGTATCCACACATTTTTCAATAACTTAGGATTGAAATAATATATGAGCCATAATGATATCAAATACATCAGATATTTTTACGTTGTGTCGTATTAATAGGGGAAAATACACATCTTTCCCGCATATAAATATACATTTTTTCGTATAATCGTTCAACATAATGAGTGTTGTTAAAATTAATATTACAAATAATATAACGAAAATAAATTAATTTTCGATGGTTTCATCTTGACTCTAACCTAAAAAAAACAAAAAGATTGGTTTGATAATGTGTAGAAGCGTTTTTGATTAAAATTTCCACAGAATTCTTTAAAGCTATTAATCATGTAACCGTATTCTGTCATTTCTATACCTTCCATTATCTTCTTAACATTGCCTGGGAGCTCTTTCCAGTTTCTTATATTATTATTGCCCACTTCCCACGCTATTTTCTATTTCTCTTCGGTTTCTTTGGGATATTCGCATTGATTTTAAAGGTTCAGGAGGTGCAGTATTTATTTCTACCGAAATAATGAAGTTTTGTAGTGATTATTTTTTTCCTACCAGTAACTAGTTAGCGCTTTTTTCTCCGTACATTCGAAAGAGGTATATCCGAAAATTACGTTTCACGACGCAAAACGTGCGCTCCTTTTCGTTATAGAATTTCACGGTAACTGAAACTGGACAAATGGAATCTCTCGTGTGTTCACTAAACGTGGAGCACGCGGTTTGCGTTGTAGCAATCTTACTAATTGCGCTATTCAAAAAACAAAAGCGTCCGTTTTCTTTGGGTCATCGTATATGAATGTAAATTGGAGAGTTGAACTATATCACTCCCGGTTGACAGAACAACCTTCACCCGGATAAAATCTTCTCAGTCGGCGAAAACGAGGATGGTACGAATTATGTATTAATATTGAATGTCCGGAAGAAACACTGTTAGCAGATACATTTAAAACACATGATGTCTGTAATTTAGGAAATACATAAGCAAATACCAAAATAAGATGCAAAAGTAGTCATCAATAGAACCTGCAGTAAACGTAAAAGTTTTCTCTTGTTGAAAAACACGGTGGTATCTGATAGCGAATTAGCAGATTATTTTTTAAATAAATAACTCTTTTCAACACTTTATTATATTTTTTTTTAATCTTGTAATAACTAAATTAAATACTTTCCTATATTTTATTTTTTCATTTTATATTTTTTTTTTAAATTGTATACATTTTAGTATTTTACTTTTTACGGTCGCTTGATAATGGCTTAATAACCGAAAATAGCGATTTTAACTAGTTTATTTGGTTGTTTTGTTAATTATTTCAACATATAACAAACGGTTTCTTACCGGTGATATTTTCTACGATTTTGTTCGATCGATACGATAACGGATTTCCATCGGTTAGAAAGTCCATAATGAACGGATCGCTGAATCCTTTTTTATTGACAGAAATAACAGACGCCACGTAACGCGTACCGGCTCTTAACGTTGACACGACGAAACACGGAACGGCTGAAGTTACATTCGGAATGGCTGGTAATGCGTCCGATTCTGATTGTTGCCGGATCTGTAGAAGAAAGGTCTGCGGTATTCCGCCGTTAAAACCTTCCACGCAATTGATAGCGAAATGCATAGGGGACGTATCATTTATAGTGCAATTCGATACTCTATCCGGTTTACCTACGAAAATAAATCAATAATTGATATTTAGATAACTACACGAAAGTTATACCTATATATATATATATATATATATATATATATATATATATATATATATATATATATATATATGTATATACACCATCGTTATTTATTGCCTACATTTTGACGAGCCAGTTTGCTTCTTTTTATGTATGAAATGGGCTAGTATTCAAGGTGCTAATTATAGGTACACGCGCATACGATGTTAAACCGGAGTGAGTCGAGTGCATCTTTAGTGTGATAATTAAGATTTACATGTCGATAAAAAATTTTATAATCTTTATGGGCGAGCTGGGATTAAATCCTTCACCGTTGTTTAACATTTAGCAGTTATACCAGCGCATCAATATATATATATATATATAATTCATTCATTGGCCCACTCGGTATCGAATATGGGGGAATCGTTATTTGTGGGTTCGCAGATGGCAAATAAGTTCTAGCTATACATTTTTTTGTTTAATGGGGATGCCCTTACAGCCTGCCCAACGTGATACTGTAATTCCTAACTCATGTTTCTAAATATACTCAAATTTTCCAGATGATAAAGTTTCAATATGATCAATGAAATCAGTGAATCTGACGTCTTCCCTTTCTTTTTAATAGCCTTCAAAATGTTTTGCGAGTCCGTGATAATGAGATAATTACCTGGAAGCTTCGTATCAATTAAGAAAGATATGGAAAAAAATACTACCACACATTCAGCGGAAAATGCGGAACAAAGATCAGATAATTTGTATGCTCTGCTAATATTGAGAGATGGCATGTAAACTGCTACTTCAGTTCCGCGAGCCGACTTCGATCCATCTGTATAAATAAGGGTGTGCGTACGAAAATTTTCAGTGATAATATTATTGAATGTAGCCCGGATCAGTGACGGAGGATACGTAGTTCTCAGAAAAGAAAGATGTTCTTTTAATGGAAAAATTGTATGAATACGGTAACATAAATTGGATGAGTATACGAATTCCCACAGTCTGTGCCTGAAATTCTTCCAACGTAGATATAACAGAAAACAGCACGGGCATCTTGTTATGTGAATACCGCCAGTTGGAGTAAAGCTTTTCAGCATTCATTGCAGCTGTACAGGTTATCCGTATTATAAATTTCTCCGGTACCTTGCAACCGTTTCTGCTTCTTCTTTTCTGCAGCCAGTTCTATCCTTTGTTTCGCTGTCAATAAGCCGTCTTCTATCACACGTTTCAACATAGGTCGATTTTGTGCGAGTTCTTGACAGTTTCTAAAGTGAATTTCACATTCGGTTAATGTATAAGTAGTCTCTGCACCTCCAGCAGAGACGTCCAACATGTCTATTCCCCATTATCATTTGGCTGAAAAGCATCTGTTTCGGCAGTCTTGTGTTGCTTTTCTCACAACATGCCCCATCCATCTCATATATATATATATATATATGTCATAATGTCGCGGTGGCATATTGCGGGTGCTCGACTGTCAACTCGACGTTTGATGGTTTCAAACCAACTCGCGACATAAAAAGATTATACAGTTTTCCATCATTACATAATTCTTAATTATCATGGACAAAGCAGTGACACCCTCTTTTCATATAAATTCATATGCGCGCACATCTCGTTTGCGTATAATTAGTGCCTGAATGCTGGTCCATTTTATACGTAAACATAAACGTACAATGGTTAGTTAGGACGTTCGATAACGAACAATACGACGACAGTGATGATGATATATATATATATGTTAAATGGTTCAAACCAACAAATATCCAGGAACCGTAAAATTAGCTATACAAAAAAATGTTCAGTTATCATGGCATCCTATAACGAGAACGAGCGCGCGCTTTGCGCGGGACGTTATTTTCGGCGTGAATCGATCACGACAATGCAGAGTTTCGAAAAGAATTCGAAGTGCGCGGTGTAACCTGTATCATCTCGCAATTCAATTTTAAGGTTGGTTGAAAACTTTCGAGAGACACCTTCTGCAACGGAGAAAAAACGTCCTAGACAAAAAAAAAAACGGTTCGTGCCCCCACAAATATCGATCGAGTTATCGATAATTCGGAGTCCCGGACGCTTTGATCGTCGTCATGGTTCTTCTTTCAATCTGTCGAAAGAATCTGTTCGCCATATATCGCTTGAAAACTTGAAATTTCATCCTTCTCAGAAAACCATAGAAGCTTCTCATTTCCGTTATTAAGGCAAACCAAAATCAAGCTCCAGGATACGTACAAAATCTTCTGTCACATTGTTATTAAATTGTTTCATTTTTTTTTTTTTAAGACTCCATATATTCAAAAGAATGGGCATTTGGCTTCAGAAATAACACTGACTTATTTACATCTGTGCAAATCGATTATGAGAGGATGTACGCCAATGCTTCATATAAAAAAGTACTTCATAACATGCTTCTTTGACCTGAAAAAGGCATTCGACTCAGTGTCGATATAAACATTCTTCGCAATTTATTTATTTATAATTCTACTTGTAATCTGTTTATTAAATCCACTTTTATTTTTAGCCATTGACATATAAAAGATATAGATGTATGTTCCGCAGGATCAGTGTTGAGTACTATACTATTCAACATTTACCTAATGCAATACTACCATCAACAAACCACTAACATAGTCATATTAGTATATAAAAAAGTGGAAAGTTCTAAGTCACGCCTACCAATTCTATCGGTTTCTCCTTTTTTATCTGTCAAAATATGATAGTCTATTACTTCCTTCATATCCGTCTTAATACCTTTACCTTTCATTTGGAATAATAACCTTGCACTCCACATTGACTTACACATTTTACATCTTCAAGATAAAGAACTCTCTTTTTTCTGTCATTCTAGAATTCCTTTCCCAATTATCGGCTAAATAGCCAGGTTGATTTCTCGTATTCACTGATGGTTCTAAATTCACTTTCTCTGTTCATACCCTGCGTTGTGAAGTATAAACTTATTGCGTATGTGTTCATTGCGGAAGCTTGGAGTATATTGCATATTATTATTCATAATCCGACATAACAAATTATATTACTATTGAACTCAAAAAGTTGCCTATCTGCTTTATGTAATTCTAGCTTTAATTATTTTCTTTCCTATATTATATATAAAATAAAACACCAACCGATTGTGTTGCTAGAGACAGGAGAGTTCGTGTAAACTTCGCTTGAATTCCTGATTACTCCAATAATTCTTGTGTACAGTTGCTTTTTGGTTTCGTTATTAACAACAATATCCCCGGTATAATAAGCTAAATACTTGAAACGGGTAAACCCAGAGAGAAGCCTCAAAAACTTTATTAATTAAAATTAATGTGGTAATTGAAGAATTGCGTGTAATACGTAAGAAAACATCGTAAGAAAGCATTTATGAAATCGAAGATTTAATGTATTAAAAATCAGTAATATACGACAAACAGTGAGAGATACCGAAGCACGGACACAAGCTACCTACACCTATATTTGTAATTAACGTTGGAAAAAATAATATTAAAACAAATATACAAAACTGCGTATGAAGAAGGTCTATATGTTAAAAATAAATATTGCCGCAAATCCGGACGTGTTAAATGTACATTGTGCTCATCTAACAGTAGAATGCATTTTTAAAACTTGAAGAAAAGTACAAGTGTGTATGGGTTTGGAAAATGAAATCTTGTAGTTGCAAAGGGTGTGAGCAGTTGCTTTCTTAAGAAACTAGCCGATGTTGTTAAAGAATAAAAAATATTATAAAAAAATAAATAAATCGTACGATCGAAATAAATTCTACTTATGTAATTTTAGTGTTAAAATTTTTTTAATTCTAACATTATAGAAGTCTTTACCAGCAGCTATGACGTGAAATATGCACGGTGAATGTTGTTGTCCCACTTTATTTTTCGCCGAACAAAGCAACGTCCCATAATCCGTATCTGACAACGCTTGATGAGTTATTACGCTAATAGTATTCCGATTGTACATTAAATTCGTAGGTACGTCTATACTGTCGGCCGAATTGTTAAACATCCATTTGAAAACGACATCGCTAGTCGGATTCGCTTCTACTTCACACGAAATATTTACACGTTCTCGTTTAGCTGCTCCATAGACCTTCGTCTGATTTACTTTGCAAGTAGGTGCAACTGTAAAAACCGAACATATTGAATTTACAGCTATTTAACGATGAAATAATTCGATTAAATTAAAGTATATCGGCACGGCTTAATCGTGCGTGGGTAGAAAATGTTTAAAGAAATGAACTGTGAATATAAACTTTAAGGCCGGTCGTCTATAACACAACTGATTTCAAATTCTATTTTAGTTGCATTGTTTTGTGTAGTTATTCATTAAATAACGATGTAATTGAATCCGACTAATTTAAATTTTCGAGTGATGTGTAGATAATTTGCAGTGGTGTAGTTGCTAGTGGGCTCGACTGTCAACTCGACGGTTGAAGATTTGAAGCTCGCGGCAGGCATAATATTTTTCATCATTATTTAACTCTCAATTATCATGTTGAAGGCAGTGACACACATCACTTCGTGCGATAATATAATTAGTCTCTTGAATGTGACCCCATTTTGTATGTGAAAATAACGTACAATAGGCTAGTCAGAATGTTTATAAATGAATATTTGTATATATATATATATATATATATATATATATATATATATATATGTATAACCTGTATTTTTGCGGGGTGTTTTATAAAATAAAAACAAATATAAGTTATATAACTAATAATATAAACAGGCCAACATTTGTACAAATAATTTTGTAAAGCATCTCTTCGAATTTCAATTCTTTTATCGTATGTTTAAAAAATCATTTATTGAATTATCATTATTATTAAATTAAATTAATGTGCCGTGTACAACAGCCAAGCCTAGAGGCACGATAGGAAAAGAGGATTAGATCGAGAAATAGGGACTGGAACGATGGAAGAAGGTAATTAAATTCGACAATGAAACGTGGTCTCATCTTTGAAGAGGAGACGAAGCGAAGGAGGAAGATTAAGGAACGCTCGAAGCGAGGAGTATGAGGGACAATCAACCAGAATATGGAAAATGGAGAGGATAATGTTACAGCCGGAACATACTGGAGCCAAAGTTTTATTAATAAGATAAGCACAAGTGAGACGCGTATGGCCCAAGCGCAATCTAGCGACGACCACATCATGTCTGCTGCTTGGAAGCGAAGTTATCCAAGGATCGATCGAATGTTTGATTTGCCGCAGTTTGTTGGTTTGCGACGTCAGCTGCCACTTCTTCTGTCATAATGCAAGAAGCACATTTATGATGTATTTCTTAACGTCAGGCGTTGGAACTGGAAGAACGTAGCAGCTTCGCTGGTTATCAGCTAGTTCGTTCCCATGAACCCTAGCATCGGATCCACAGGAATGTCACTTTCACTGAATTAACAATGTTTACGCAGCTCTATGTTGAAAAGAAAAATGCACATGGGCGTAACGGTATTTCTCGGAGAAAAATTGCTGTTTAATTTAAGGAATACTTATTATTTTTTCTTTTGTTATAACCAAAAAATCTCCCTTTAATTACAATTCCGGTGACATACCTCTAGCAGTTCTGCGACGAGCCTATCTCTAACATTATCACATGGTATCGTCATTCATACATTTAAATCCTACGAATATTCTAGAATATATGGTAAAGAAGTTTCTGAAGCGCGTGCTGGTTTAATTCTATCTTTTTATGACATTCATTTCTTGTTCATTTGTGTTACAAGAATGGTCATTTTAACTGATTAATTTCTCACCATTTCGCTATTTTCTTCTATGTTCTTGCACTTCTTTGGTATGTTTATTTATCAACTGTCTATTGTAAACTTATCTCTGGTATCACTCTCGTTTACATTCTGGTTACAACTCTATCTTAGTTCGTTTTTCTGATGATGAGTGGTGTAAGTCCATTCGAAACGTTAAATTTTTTGAATAATCAGGACGTGGTTTTCACCGAAAATAATTCTAGACGGATGAAAGTTTTAATAAATATATACGTCGACTAGTGATTAGCGTATTTCTTGAAGTTTGTTTTCTGATTTACTAAAAAATGTTATCCTTTCCTGAACGTAAAATGGTGCGCTATTTATTTAAAAATACTTTAACCTTTTTTTTTTTTTTTTTTTTAATTTTTTATATAATGTGGAATGTAGTGATTTTTTTAATAAAAAATCAATTGAAAAAGATTATCAGATTTTTAATATTTATTTTCATTTTACTTGTAAAATTGTGTTTTTTAAAAAATTTTGTGTTCGTATATTTTTATATTTTATATTTTACTTTTGGACATCATACATCGCAACAGTAAATGAAAAATTTAAAATTCCACCAGTATACAACTTTTACAGAATCCGGAAAATAATATTAAAGAAAAAATTAATATAAAAAAACAAAATTAATAAACAAATATATTGATGTTAAATTTCAACAAATCAAAAAATAGACAGAACAGAAGCAGAACAGCATTTTTTGAGTATATTTTCACAATCACCATCGCATATTTTTAAGTAATTATATTTAATTTATATTTTTAAAATTATGATTTTTTAAAATGCTTCACTTGATAATGTCGTAAATGCCGAAAAGCTTTGTGTTTTCTATAAGAAAATAAATATTAGTGATTTAACTAATTTTCAATTGATTTTTTAATACATTAACCGATTTTACGTTAAAGAATCCTCGTTCTTATTTTTTCTTCTTCTATGTGTGAACGTTAATCTGCTTGACCTGATCTTTATAACTTTTCGAAATATTTCAGCTGTATCTAGTTTTTAAATGTTCTAACGACATTATTCTAGGTCGGCCACGCCTGCGATTACCATTTATTTTAAACCACTCGTTATTCCGCATTATGTGCCCAAAATATCCCGGTTTCCTTATTTTCACCGAATTAATAATTTCGGTTTCTTCGTTCAATCGTTGTACAACTTCGGAATTAGTTATTTTAGCGGTCCGAGGAATTTTCAATATATCCTACAGTATGCTCACATTTCAAAGGCTTATAATTTTTTGCAAAATGCCATTGATACCGTTCGGGATTCGACGCCTTATATTTCTTCAAATTCCGGTTTGTCAGAACTTTATTCGTGTTTTGAAAATATCTTCTGGCCTGTTCAATTCTGATTCTTTACGCGCATTAAATATTTTTTTTAGACACCGAGCTTTTCGAGGATTTTTATTTGTTGTTATTTTTCATTTCCATAATATGTGGATGTATTAAAGCATCGAATCGTAAAATAATCCAGACAGCTCAGAATAAGTTTCTTCGACTAATTACCAATGCTCGCTGGTTCCAACGAAATGATGCACTGCATGCAGATTTACACATCAAATGGGTCAACGAAGTAATACAGGATTATTACAACACCACAGAAGACTTCATCATCATCCAAATCCGGAGGCATACTTTTTCCCACAGATCGTGACTTAAGAAGGCTTAAACGATTCAAACCTACTGACTTGGTTGTTACTAAGTAATATACGTAACAGAGCTTAAACGTCGGGTTAAACCTCTGCACATGTTGAATTATCATGATTGCTGCTTATTTAAACTAAAGTTTAAGATTGCAGAAAGGAAGTAGCTGTCCTTTCTTGGAGCTACATTAAAAAAAAGAAAAAAATTATTTATTGTTATTATTATTTTTATTTCTGTACAATTAAAAATAGCTTAAGCTTTGCGTCTTTTAATACAAATTTAGGGATTTTAACGAATTTTGTATAGGTTTATTTTGAAATAATTCTGTCTACCGAATAATTGAATTATGGCCGAATTACTAGAGTTATGAATATATAATAATGATCGTAATACATTTCGATACAACGAGAACGTCGTTAATTACCGAATTTAAAAATGATACTCACACATTACGTTTAGAAAAAACTGTTGGCTTTCCCCGTGACCTTCCGTATTGTATCCCGTGCACGTGTAATTACCGGTGCTATTCCGAGTTACGCTTTGCAGTACTAAAGAATGATTGCTGATTATAACACCAGCTCCTAAATTATGATATAACGGTCGACTCTAAAAATATATATATATATATATATAATGTAAACATAAAAAATTCTTTATACGAAATTGACGTTATTTCGTCAAAAAAAAAAAATAATAAAATTATTTATCGATATAATTACATTTCGTCAGTTCATATCCAAATGTTAATAAAAATTGTATATTCCGTCTAATTTCTTATCGACGACAAATAAACTAATCGAGTAATTTATCGAATAAACTAAAAAAATAAGCAACGAGAAAGGAGTTAAAATCACTAAACTCGTTTTCTTTACGAAATATCGCAAAGCTTTCCGACTGTTAGGTCATTATCGAGTGAACATTAAAAATATAAATTATAAAAATACATACAAATTTATACAAATACAAAATGTCAAAAATATTACTTAGATAAATTTATCAACGTGATAAAACAGTATAAATCTTATAGCGTCTAAATAATATTTTTCATATTTGATATTTTCATAAATGTGTATAATTTATATTTTTTATGCTTAATAACAGTCGAAAAGCTTTGTATAAAGAAAAAAACTTGTACGATTTTAACTCATTTTTTGCTGTTTATTTTTTAAATCACTACATTCCAAATTTTTCAAACTAAGAAAAACATCGGAAAAAATACGCTATTTTCAAATTCACATTTCGTCCGTTAATAAAATTCTTATTTTTTAAGTATGTAGAATTTAGTCGAATAAAAAGCAACCTGTAAGTTTTGAATTAACGTACTATCTAGAAATATTTGAAATATTGTAATAAAACGAAAATATAAATAAATCAATACTAAAGACAGTCGGATAATAGCAAAAATAACGTATCGGACGAAACGTAATCTTTTAAAGAAATAATATTTGGAAAATTTAAATGTATAATAATTACATTTTTCCGCCATTCAATTTTGTGAACCAATGGAAATCCGCTAATGATGCAATCGAAATATACATCCATTCCTTCTTTAATCGAATCATCCTTCAAAGAAGTACCTAAAGCGATTTTCGATCGTGGGACAGCTGTGAATGACACACACATAAAACGTGATGTTTATTTTATTGCGAAAGGGCTGCGTAATGTTTTATATAATAAATTTTTTGAATAGCGCAGTTGGTAACACTACCATAACGCAAACCGCGTTCTCAACGTTTAGTGTACACACGGGAGATTCATTTTTGTCCACTTTCAATTATCTTGGCATCCTACAACGAGTTTTGCGTGGAACGTTATTTTCGGAGTGAATCTATCACGACAGCGCAAAGAGAGAATTAAAAGTTACACGGTGTAAACCTGTACCATCTCGCAATTTAATTTTAAGGCGGGTTGAAAACATCCGAGAGACAGCTTTTGCGACGGATAAAAAAACTGGTTCGTACCCTTGCAAATATCGATCGAGTTCGGGCGGCGATCATTCAAGAGTCCCTGACGGCTTTGCTCGTCGTCATGCTGCTTAAGTCTGTCGAGAGAATCTAATCGCCATATATTGTTGTAAGACTTGAAATTTCATCCTTATAAACTGGTAATAACTCGGAGGAATTAAAAAGTACCGACCATGCACAACGAAAACTTCTGGCTGAAACGATGCTGAAAAAATTTGAAAACGAAGAGATCGATTTAAACAATCGTTTGATGAGCGGTGAAGCTCATATTCAGCTATCCTGATTCCTAAACAAACAGAACTGCCGCTACTGGTCCGAATCTAATCCGATTTTGTTCGAACATATCACGCAGCGAACGAGTAAACGACCGGCTGGAGGGGTGAAGGGAGTAGTGGGGCTTTATTTTTTTCACTAGTACTTTCAATAGAACGTGTTATATCGGAATAATAAACTCGTTTTTCCTAATTTCGTTGTCGTACGAGACCATAACATGGTTCCAACAATATAGTGCGACGTGCGCTCACTGTACTTAAAGAAGCGTTGGTAACCGCATGTTGTCGTGTCGTATAGATTTCGCTTGGCCGCTGCACTCGCCAGATTTGACTGTTTCAGACTTTTTTTTTGTGGGGATACCGTAAGAGCCACGTTTACGAAACACGGAAGACTTGAAAACTTGAATTTCTGAAAAAATTTCAAAAATTCAGCGACCTATGCTCGAAAAAGTATTCGAAAATTTTGTAAAAAGACTGGATGAATATATTTTTGCAAATGGCGATCATGCAAAACAATATTGTGTTCCACAAATAATTGTAAGTTATCCTAACACCTTATATCATCAGTAGTAGTTGTAGTACGACTTCAGCATTCGCGATTTTCCAACTGATAATTTCAGCAAGAGCCACTGGAATTTTAGTGAGTAGTAAAATGGCTCTCCTTGGGATACATCAATAAAATATAATCAACAACTCGAAAAGCCAGTTGATGTTAAAATATCAGTTATATATCAAACTTGATCCACAATTATTTTAAACAAAAAATGAATGGAAAAAAAACTTTATATTAAACACGTACTTTATATATATATACATATATATATATATATATATATATATATATATATGTATATATATATAATTTTCGGGTTATTTACTTCAATTATTACTTATAATGAAAACAGTATACACCTATTCGACGGTTATAATTAATTATCGCAATCGAAACTTACAGTGTATTTCTAAATTCCAGCCAGTTTCTAATTGTTTATTAAGAATCGGATTTTCAGCTAAACAAGATAAATATTTTCCATTATCTTGTTCTACCGGTACAATAGTTATCGTCGATGTGGTAATATTACCATCGCTTGAAGTCTGTCAATTCAAATTATACGAAATTAAAAATCGAACGAATTGCCTTTTCCATTCGTATCTATAAGGCAGCTATAAATGAAATTAAAGTTTTACAAGAATCTACGTAAGTTTATAATTAAGTTTAGATTTTGCAAATGGCGTTGTTTCGATTTATTCAGCTGCGACGATATAATATTCGCGAGCGTCTAATGTATCTCGCACGCACACATGAAATAACGTTCGCGTAGATATTTGCCACACTCCATTCGATTGAGACTAGTACAATAAATGTCTTATAATGATGTCATCAGGTAGCATCTTCTATTTGGGAAGTCGCATATTACAAATGCTACATATATCGACCACCTGGCTGCTTCAAATTAATCCGGAGAAAACCGTAATTATTATATTTGTGCTAATTCAATTTTTTTCTTCCTGCTTATATCTTTACTTCAATTTTACTACTCTCCTATGCGGCAACATTGGAAAACCTTTCCTGTCATATTTTACTGACGTTATATTCAATATTTCTTATGTTTTCAATCAATACCTCTAGATTATTCACTTAATCTCTCCACGGATTTCTAAGTATTCGTCTATATATATATGCACACTTCAACAGCGTTGATTCGTTTTTGACGGTTTAAATTTAATTGTCTGAATTTCCGCTAACTACAACAACACGGATAATAGTCTTTCCGTTTGTAAATCTATCTGATTATTTCTCAAAACTTTTTCCAACACTTTCAAAGTACGGCCATTATTATTCCGAAAATTATTTCTTTATTATCACGCCCATCCTCCGTAATCGGCACTCCTAATAATTTACAAAGTTTCAGGTTTTCTAATTGTTGTTCATCTATTTTAAATTTTGTTCCTCTTGTTTTATGTCGACTATAAATTTCACAAGACGACAAAGAGAATGGATATGGCGGGGTTGTAATTTTAATGTGCGATCACATTCCTTCTGTTCCTATTACCTGTAATTTACCGGAAGACATCTCTAACTCTATACACTAAGATTACTATATAAATTTGTCGTTTTAATCTATAGTATATATATTATACCTTCTTTCCTATGTAATACTGCTCCATTCATAAATATTTTTATTTCATTGGAAAATCCTTATATCGTTGGCGGGAACTGGAATGTCTACAATGTAGAAATAATTATTTGGGGCAACTAGTGTATGATGCTTTCCCAGAAGCAGACTATTGTATATTAAATGACGGCAACGCGATTCTTTTTTGGCAGGCTCGAAACTGCATGGTATTTGCTGTTTTGCTCCTATCCCAAAGAAAACTATGAAATTCCGACCTATTTCTTCAGCTTCTTATTTCATAACGTTACGTCTTAATTGGTGATTAGAACATAATCAAATCCTGGCTTCTGCAATAGTGTGGACGACTCGCTAGGTAATATATACAACGGTATTATTGAAAACGTTTCAACGTTACTGTTTTTCCCGATATAATGGACGCTTATAACAATGTTCATTTCTTTACCTTATATAGCGTAAGTTATTATTTATAGTCATTCCAGAGCGCTGTTGTCGCTTTATCGGTAGATTATTTCTGCAGCTTTGTATATCATTAAGCAGATGATCGGTCAGTTATCAACGTACAGCGTACAAAGATTTAATGAGTCTTCACTAAGTCCGATCGTGTTTAATTTTTATATCTTGAATTTGTCGCAGCTTCAAGCGCGCTCTATGATTTTACTCATGCAGACGATATTGCTGTGTTTACACATCCGTTCAAAATTTTTCCGATATCGTGTACAACATTAATGCAGATGTTGATCGCCTTTCCGATTTAAGGTTAAATCATAGTGTTGAAAAGTGGGCAGCGGTAGTTTTTTCATATCGCCGATGCGACACGCACGGAATTATTCCGAATTCATAGTTAACCCAGCGTCGGCATATCCGATAAGCTATTGAATCGCGCTATTTTACGTAATCCGCATAATAAAGGAGTGATGATCCCTTATATTACTACTCCGTAAATTACTAATACCAACTAAACTCCCAGTTCTTTGCGTTACAGACGATAGCGATATTTTAGACGACGCGTTACGTTATAATAAAATAATTATTTTCGGCGAGTAACTACGATACCGTATCTCTCGATTTTTCCAAACGTGTTCCATTTATCCACCACGTGATTTTAGCCGGCGGTCTAGATCCTGTTGATTGACAAACTAATTCGTATCGACGTTGAATAGTAAGGGGTTGACCGTAATCGCTTATGACTACATTCAACGGAGGAACTGCGAGAAAAAAAAAACAAACAAAAAACGAGCCGATTTAAAAATAATAACGAAGTTAATCTCTAAAAATAAACCATCTTTATCGTTAAATAGGCTATAGCGGGAATTATTTAGCTGATTTCAAAATATAAAAGTTCCGAATACACGTTTAAACTTTCACGGTTGACACGTTTAATTTCGCGATTTTTTTTCTGCGTAAACCACGTGGACAATTTTTTTGTTACGTATAACATTTCGAAAATAATTACAAATTTCATTTTTAAACTGGGAAGCGTAGAAGAACACACTTAATGTTGTCTAGATTTTACGACGTACCCTGCTTAGTGTATATTTGCAGTCGCTTCGCATTAGAAATCACAAAATATAATTTAGTGATTTTGAAATCTTGCCCAAAATGGATAGATATAGCTCCGGAATTTTTCGAGAAGCAATTCAAATTTTTATCCATCCAAATTTCGACAAAGAGGATGGTTACCTCAATTTCGTTAACGGTCATTGCTACGAGATGAAAAGAAAAAAAACCGGTTAAAATAAACACAACAATTGCTAATTTAGTAATCAAACATCAAACTCCAGTTTCACGCAGAATATTTCCTTCCTTTCTTATATCTGCAAATTTCGCGTAGTTGCTAGAGTGCTCGACTGTCAACTCGACGGCCGGGGGTTCGAAACCAACACGCGACGTAGAAAGTTTTCATAATTATTTAATTCTTAATTATCACGGAGAATGGCACTCCACTCCGTATAACATCATATGCACGCGCACCTGCGTCGCATATAAATAGCGCCTCGGTTACTAGCTCATTTTGCATCTAGAAATAAACTTACAATAACTAGTCACGACGTTCGGCAACGAACAAGAGCTAATTCAGGCTATCGTACAAATTTTATCATAAACGAACTTCTCATACTAATAATTTTAAATATCTACGCCTGATTCTTGACTATAACGCGTGATTCTATATATCACAAACTCAAAAGATTACAGCCAAATACTTTTGGATTGAAATACAGACATTTTGTATAGATGACTGATTCAGTCACATTATGGCTTTCTTGTCTATGTTAATAAAAGAATTTTGTACTCAATCAATAAGTACCAGAGAAAGTTTCTTCTTAATATTTCATGTTTATACCGTACCTGTTCCACTTCCGCTGCTAATGTTATATCTAACATAATGCGATCTTTTTGTCATTGGCACCTCCATCATCTCGGAATTTAGAGTTGTTGCTAGTGTCGAGAATTTTCAGTTCCTTAATATTGATCCGCTTACCTCGGAATCCTTTCCTAGTGTTCCTCTTTTTAAAAAATATATTCATTCATTCTTGGCAAGCTAGGTTGGACAGTTGTTCAACTGGAAGAAAAACCTTTTTGTTTTTTCCTAAAGCTTTGGAACGGTGTAAGTTTAAAAATATTCGTATTAATTTTTATAATGCTCAGGTGCTCTCTGGCCGTGGTAAGTTTAGTTTCTATCTCTATAGGTTCCATCTTGCTTCTGGTCTCCAGTGTGTGCTTTTTTCACTTCCATTGATGACTCCTGTGGCACTGTCGATGATATTGGGCATTTAATGTTTCATTGTCCCCTATTTGAGGATCTTAGAAGTAAATTTAAAATACATAGTTGTATTCTCTAAACAGAACCGTGTCAGTCTGCTGTCGTACATGGAGTTGTCAAATAATTGTTTGCTATTTTTTTTTTTTATGCTTTATAATATTAATTCAACCGTGAATTTTTGCACGCGGTCATTGTCTATTACCAATATTAATACTTCATAATATTGTCTAAAGCTGTTTTTATAATTATTTATATTTTTTCTCATGACGTAGATGTTCTCTCCCCCATTTGTATACTTAATATATATTTGTTTTTCAATTAGTATCTTTAAGAATATTTTTATTTATGTTTATATTTAATTGTTCCCTTGCAGCCTGGAGGTTCGAGCTGTTTTCTTGATTTCTTCTCGTACTGTGCAAACACGTAAATCTCGGTGGATAACGTCATTCCTTACATAGAATGGTATTCGGTAAATTAATCTGAGCGTTTTGCCTTGAAAACGTGGGATTTTATTAATAGCTTCATATTGCTTTTAACAAACTGGTGTATAGCAAAATTCGGTTGTATAGGTTAACTTCGGACTTTCGGTATTTCTGAGTGTAATTTCTAGTTTTTTGTTTTTTATCGATGTGAGTTTTCCAAGTTAAGCGGTTATCTAGCAAGTATTTAAAATTTATCAATTTTCTGGATTACACGATTATCAAATGTAATATGATGATCACGTTTTGTTCTGTTGGAAAAGGTTACATGACCGGGCTTATACGGGTTTATTTCTATTTGCCATCTTCTAGCCCATTCAACTATAGAGTTGAGACGTTCCTTTGTTAATTATGGCAAAAACATCCTTAAACGGATGTGCACGCAGCAAGGCACTTATAGCAAAATCTGGACAACATTAAGCCTAGATTGGGTTCTTCTACGCGTAATTGTAAACAAATAAATGAGAAGTATATTTCGATATTTCGTTTACAATGCACTTAAATTATGGTACATATTCCGGGCAAACATTACGGTGAACGTGTAATTAATATAAACGGCTGCTTAAAAATAAAGTTATATACAAACCTTGTGTAATGTGGAAGAAAACATGGTAAAAATGAACAAATAATTAAATTAAATCATAAAAATTAATAAATATTAAAGACAAATCGAATTAAGTTATATAAATAGTATGTTTATAATTTTTATACACGTTTCGTACAGAGTCTATAATTACTAATTTACCGTATAATAAGGTAAGAGTTTCGCAAATATTTATTGACTAATTGCCAGACACATAAGGATGATTCGATAATTCGTGTATTTTAGTGATTTTCGTCTAATATGGAGCGTTAAGTATAACGCGAAAACATTTATCCTGTATTGTTTGCGATTTTTTAATAGCGGTGTTACTAACATTGCTTCAAATTGGGCAAGAGCAGAGTAATATAGGCGAAATAATTTATTTTTGCAATTCAGCGTTGATCGTTTGTGAAAAAGTGAGCATATATAGTCGTGAATGTATTTTATTAATTATATAATCGATATGATTAGTCGTCTATTATTATTATGTACATGGTCATGATCAAATTAGCATAAAAATGATCAAAAATCTACCACCAACAAAAACAATAGCCTCCCTGGAGGTTCTATTTAATTCGTGTTTACGCCTATGATATTATCCCGTGTCGTGGAGAGTATCAACGGTACTTTTGGCAAAAGCTGAGAAAGATTCCTGTTTGGTTCAAAATGTTAGACCTGCGAGTTTACTCGGTAATATAAGTAAGGTTTTTGAAAAAATAATACTAGTAAGAGTGAGGACATTTAGTGAGAGAGAATTCATCATAGCTGATTCGCAATAAAACTAAGATCCAACTGGCCAGTATTTGTGGCAAACTTACTGATTGACCAGAATAAACATTCGGGTGTTGTCTTGATGGACATAAGCGTTTGACACTTGCACGATGGAATCGTATATAAAATTAATTAAATATAATTTACATCAGTATCTTGTATTTACTATTAAATCTTACCCGATGAATAGAAAATTCGATGTGAAACTGAAAAACCGTAACTCTGATATTACGTTTTAAAGCTGGGGTGCTTCAAGGCAGTATTCCTTTTTATTATATATATAAATGGTTTACCGGGAATAAATATAAATCTCTATGCTGATGACATCTCTCTAATGGTATCTTCTTATAGAATAGACACACTATAAGTAATACATAACTTGACGTCGTATCTAAATTCTACCGTAAATGGAAAATAAAAGTTAACGATGAGAAAACAGAGTCAATAATTTTTTACCAGACGCAGGCTTTCGTTAAAATAAAAAACGTTGAACTCGACTGGAAGGAATGTGTTATAGACTCACATTTACAAACATATTAATAATTGTGTAAGTAGAACAATACGGAAAATGGGTTGTTTATTTGCTATATTCGATAAAAGATCTGCGCTTTCAACGCAAAACAAATTTTTATTATACAAAAAAGGTAATTTTACCGAAATTACTTTTTGCCTTGCCAAATATCGTCTTATACTAGCAATTATAAACTACGTGCAAAGAGTCTAAAACCATTGCCTTCGAATAATTCTGAATAAACTTCGATTCACTTCAATCAATTAAAATTCCCTTACGTACAGGAAATGATTAAGATTTTTTTTTTTGCTGATTGTACATATTTCGACATTCCAATGGTAAATTCTATAGGGGGATTAGCTTTACGACACAGGTATAAAAGATATAAGCATAGGCGCATAAAACACAACCTTCTACAGTGAGCCAGAGCTACATAATGTTCTAGTATTAATAAATAAGCTAATATATTTATAAGTATATTTTTGATACGGTAAGAGTGTACGTACTCTGTTATTTTAAATGTTTTTTTTTTCTATTAAAATTTTTTCCGCGATCGTATAATAAGAATTTAAATAATATTTTATAAGGTTATATTTTGTATTAATTTTTTTTCTAGAAAGAATCGTTGATTTATTCGGTAGAGAAAATTCTATTAAACGTTAAGTTTACTTTTTTTAAAAAGAAAAAAAAAATTACAAATATATTATCGTTCATTCATTCATTCATTCCGAGACGACGTTCTAAATCGATAGAAAAATACCGTTCGTACTGTTACGGTAAAACTGTCCGGTTTCCACTTTTAAACGACCTAATTTATTACTTAATTAACCGGTTATATTTATCGTAATTATCGTAAAATCGTCGACAGTTAACGAATGACCAATATAAAACGGCAACTTACAATTCATGTCCATATGAAGAATAACTGAAAGCGGCGATGCTTTATCGTAATTAGTTGCCGTACAAACGAGTTCCGAATGTAAGTCGATTCGCTGCAAATTCTTCAAAATTATCGTACTTTGCACGCAATTATTTTGCGTATTGCTTCGTTTTCTGTTATATTTAATAGCTTCTTTCAAGATCTTTTGAGAAATTATTTCCGGGGCGCATTTTTCATTTTCTTGTTCGATTTTCGATTGCGTAATCGATGCGGTAGAATTAGTAATTAATTCTTTATTCTTCAGCCACCTTATTTGCGGAATTGGTTTGCCTGACGATGACGATTTCAAAAAGAAGAAAATAACAAAAGCGAATACGATTTTAATTTTTTTAACTCGGATTATTTTAATAATTTTCATCGCCTAATAATAATTAACGAATCGATTAAAGAAAAACGTATACTAACCTAAACACGATCTATTTCACGTAATATTTAAACATCCGAATAATAAATCGTTTATCATTAAATAAATAAATAACCGATTAAAATAATAATAAAAAAAACCTTAACTTTAATATTATATTAATGAACCTAAAATGAACAATTAGTATATCATAAATATAGAAGAAATATATATTTACAAAATAATCGAATAATGAAGAATGTTAAGTACCTTAATACATATACATACACCTTAACAGTTAAATTACTGATGTACAACGACATCTAATGTATATGTGATAAAATTAAAATTTAAAACTTAAAATTTAAACTTTTAAACTTTTAAGTACAGGGAAAAATTAGAAAAAAAAACCTGCAAAAAAACAATAAAAATAAATTCTAATTATTAAGTAAAGAGGGAATAAATAGGAAAATAATTCTTAAACGAGTAATCTATAATTCTGCGGTGTTTGTATTTAGAATAATCGTACGATGAGACTATGTCGTAATCGCCTGTGGTGTTAATTAATGCGCTGTCATGCATATTATGGTAACATTTACTAGATAATTTGTTTATATAAGTAAGTGTATCTAAAAGGTGAAGCTGCGAATGCATATCACGTAATTTAGTACATCTACGGGCGTTTAATATGATTCTGCAGCAGTGGTTTTGTAACAGCTATAATCTTTTATGAATACTGTTGGAAACCGAAAAACCAAACAGGGAAGGCGTAAGTTAGTCGGAGTAGTAGATGTGTATAATAACTTTTTGTTTGAAATAGATAAAGAAGAATGACGATTGAAAATTGGTGAGAGTATTGAGCGCGTTGTCAATTAGTAATATTGCCATTGAACGATAAGAATCTAATATGAGTCTCCTAAGTATCGAACTTGACTCGGCCACTGAATTACCATCGATTGTAACCTCAGGTAACGTTAGTGGGCGTCGTCTTGAAAAAAGTACCTCCGTTTTTTTCTATGTTTATTTTCAGTCTCCAACGTTTGTAGTATTTAAAGACAGAGTTAGCAGCTTTTTGCAATCTGTTAAGTATAGTGTCTGTGAGACGCACAATATAGGGCGAGATCGTCAGTATTTAAGGCGATATTAATATGAGGTAGTTTAGGGATATCGTTTATTAAAATTAAAAAAAAAAAGAACAAAAAAATATCAATAAAATATCAATTGTAAATGCAAATATAAATTAAAACAGAATAAAAAACATAACACTATTTGTATGGTGAATTTATTTTAATTATTATATCCCTACCAATTAGAACTATTAGATTCCAATATTAATACGTAATTTTTTAATGCAATAAATAATGGAAACCTAATTATATATCGACGCGTATTCCGATTGTTCGGATATCCAGAAATATATATATTTTAATGAGTAAACGTCTTCAAATTATTTCTATCCAGTCACATATTATATACATAATACGCCATTATCTAGCTTAAATTTGTTTGATTTTTTTTTATATTAATCTGAACACGAATTAATGAACTATAGCTTTATAATTACAAAGTTTCGCATTCGGGTTCATTATTTCAACGATCTTTTAAGCCAATTTTAGAATCCTGTTAACGTGATCGGAAACCCTAATTATTTTTTTATTTTTTTTCATAGCGCTAACATATCTAATAATGAAAATAATTATTAACTATATAGTCTTACAATGTACAAATGATATACATTTTATTAATATCTTTTAGTTCATTCGTGTGTTGTATATATATGTCCAGCCAAAACATGTCGTGGTCCGATTCAGGACGTTGGGACCTGTTTTATCACGATTAAACGACCGTGCTTTCGATACTCCGTTTTCCGCATCAATTCCATAGTTTGCAGCCCAGTTAATTTTTGTATCCGATCTACGCATCGGCTAACTTCGGCCCTCCACGTTGCCTTGTATAATCAGTTTTTCTAATTTATTGTCTCGAATTATATGACGGAAGAAGGATAAAATTCTTCTTCCGCTTGTATATTAATTAACCACTCACATTCACCAATTCTTAGTTCTTCCAGAACGGACCTATTTGTTCTATGCGCCGTCCGTGGTACGCGCAATATTTTCGGGTAGCATTTCTCCAGCTTCCATTCCGATACCGAATTTACGGTCCACGTTTCGGATCCATATAGCAGAGTCGAGAACATTAGTGGTTTTAACAATTTTAGTTTTGTATGTTTCGATAAATTATGGTCCCGACATATGTTAATTTGCCTATTTCCCCACGTGCAAAGCTGTTCTTTTTTTTTTATTTCCCGATCGGGGTCTCCTTTGTTCGTTATATTTCCGATTTTGTGGTTTGTCTTCTATAGCAATCTTTCTTTAATGTATTGGCAAGTTTTTCCAATTTTCTATATAAATCCCTTAATAAGTATGTATACACGATTAAAAATATATATTTTTCAGTTTACTAAACACAATTAACAAAACAATTAATATTTACCGCCGTAAACGATGCATCTTAAAATAACGTTCGCACCTTCCGCATACGTTTCGGGTAGCATTTCTCCAGCTTCCATTCCGATACCGAATTTACGGTCCACGTTTCGGATCCATATAGCAGAGTCGAGAACATTAGAGGTTTTAACAATTTTAGTTTTGTATGTTTCGATAAATTATGGGGTCCCGACATATGTTAATTTGCCTATTTCCCCACGTGCAAAGCTGTTCTTTTTTTTTTATTTCCCGATCGGGGTCTCCTTTGTTCGTTATATTTCCGATTTTGTGGTTTGTCTTCTATAGCAATCTTTCTTTAATGTATTGGCAAGTTTTTCCAATTTTCTATATAAATCCCTTAATAAGTATGTATACACGATTAAAAATATATATTTTTCAGTTTACTAAACACAATTAACAAAACAATTAATATTTACCGCCGTAAACGATGCATCTTAAAATAACGTTCGCACCTTCCGCATACGGGCCAACTACTGTTTCTTTAGGGGTATTATTTTCATCTAAAACAATAATTTTTCTTGGTGGGACTGAAAACATACATTTAAATAAAATTTTGTATTTAAATATATAACTTAGAAGAATGTAATAACATTTGTTTCGATATAAAATTCTGTAAATGGTGAAAAATTTACACTGTATATAAATATATAAAGTAGCTATAATGTGGAATCGAGTTACTAGACTAACAAAATTACTTCATCAATCAGAAATTATGTCAAATTTAATGTGGAGCTACATTAGCTAAAACTGGAAAGTGGTGTAGATTTCAGCGTTCCTGATATGGTTCGGAGTGCTTCATTTAATACTACATATATTTTTTTAACATGGCAGCTATTACATCAAGCTGATGAACAATATTCGGCTGCTGAGTATACAAGTGCAAAGGAAGAAATTCTGAGTGTTCTGGCATCAGCACCCCCAGTCGAACCCGCGAGTATCCTAATGAGATTTATACGTGTTTTTAACTTTTTGGATAAAACCGTTAGATGCTCATTATATGGTGCGGTCTAATGTCACGCCTAAGTACTTTGGATATTTTGTATTTACGAGTTCTACACCTTCAAATTTCACTATAGGTTCGATTTTTGCCATTCGGTTGTCGAGGTGAAAAAAAGGCTGTCTTTGTCTTGTGGGGATTCGGTCGCAATTTCCATTTGTGCAGGTACTTACCAATTTGTGATAAGCCACTTTCCATAATTAATATACAATTCTTCAAGTCTGTTCCTTGCACGGTCATCGCCATATCATCTGCATACTGGAACTTTTTGCAAGATGCGTCAGGCATATCGCTGACATATATATTAAAAAGTAACGGGGCTAATGTGTTGATCCTTGTGGAAGACCATGATTGACTCGTCGTCAACTATTTTCTCCTAAGAAGACACGGAAATACCTATCTGACAGCATGCTATTTATTAGTTGCAATATTCGAGAGCGTGGTATTTAATAATAATCCCTCTCGCCAAACAGTATCGTAGGCAAAAATCAAGTTTAAAAAAACAGCCAATGTCTTTTCATTTCTTTGGAATCCATTTTCTATTTGCTGTGTAATCGCAGCAACTTGATCTACACAGGATCTTTCTGCTCGAAAACGAGCTTGGGATCTTGGTAAACGACTATCTACTTCAGCTGCAATTCTATTATAAATAATTCGTTCCAATACTTTATAACCTACGCTAAGAAGTCGGTCGATAGTCTGCTGCTTCCTTTCCTCGTTTTTTAATCGCAATTATTTTGGATTTTTTAAACTCTTTTGGTAATCTGGCTGCTGCAATTATTTCATTAAACATCCCACAAAGAAATGTTTTTGCTTTTTGTCCCAGGTTTTTTAAAAACTCCGGATAGGGACCATCAAATCCAGCTGCTTTATTGTTTTTCGTTTGGGTCAACGCAATGTTGAGTTCATAGTAACTGGACCAGAACATTTCTTACTGGGTTTAAGTTTGCATTTTCTTTCATTTAGTTCAGCTATAACTATTCTAGTTCCTTGTTTTTCTAATAAAAACTTAGTCATACTAAGAAGCCTCGATGCAATCGCATCTGGTTTAATTACATGTTGGGCTTGCTTATTTTGTTGAGGATTAGTTCCAAGTTTTCTAAGCAATGTCCATGATTTTTTACTATTATGTGTGAAATTAATATTTTCGACTGTCTTGAGCCATCTATTTTCGTTCCTCATTTTAGTTCATAACTCAGCTGCTATAATCTGATTCCCTGAAGATTTAAATTCATTATAAAGTTTCGTCAGCATGGTATATAGTTATTCCTTCTGCCTCTTAGAATGCTCTTAGGAGCAGCTCTTTTAATTATTTCAACAAATTTGCCGTAGTTTCCAATTGTTGGTAATATGTTTTGAATATTTTCTTCAATAGTTTTTTAAAGTTGTTTCATTTAGCCTTTTTAAAGTTCCATCTATTTTTTGGAATGGATTGTACACCTGGAACATATACTCCTGTATCAATTAATACGGGTCGGTGCTGCGAGTTTGGGAAATCGCAAAGAACTGTTCGATATGATGTAGTCTTCATTGCAGCACTATTTTCTGCTAGAAATATGCAAAGATCTGGGTTGTAATCCTGTTTCCATCTTGCTGATTTGAATGTTCCATTATCCTTAGCATTAAATAACAATTCCAGTTTGAATGTTCTATTCAATCTTCAACGATAGTTCCATTTTCATCATTTTTTGCATACCCCCAGATGACATTGTGACTGTTAAAATCTCCAATATAAATACATGGCGAATTATAACTTGACGGTGGTGGTCTCGTGTTCCATAATATACCAGGTGGTTCATATACATAGACGATCGTGAACTTATCTACTTTTATAGCAATGTTGAAACAGTTTCCTTGAGTTGATTTCCCTATAACTTCAGTGTGCAATGCCAAATTAATTCGTACATATGTGGCCACTCCGTATTTTGAGTGAGGTATGTGATCTGCGATTTTATATCCTTGAATACTTCCACGTACAAAAAGGTCTGTATCTTTTTCCGTATGTGTTTCCTGAAGCACAATAACGTCAATCTCATTTTCTCGGGCTATACGCGCCAAAATTTCGGCCTTGCTTTTCGAAATCCCTTCTATATTTAACTGCAATATCCGAAGACTGTTAATGATACACTTAGTCCCGTAGCCGCCCTTATAAAGGCTGTTTTGATGATAACTAGTTGACATTTTAATTTTAATTAATTAACCGACGATTAAAGTGGTGTAGTTAGCCGACTAATATAATGTATTAGACGTAGTACGCCAATAAGTTAAGGAGCTCAAAAATAAAAAAAATCCGTCCGTTTTGATAATGTTTCTATAATACTGATTAAAAATTTACCTATCAAAAATTTATTAACCACTATAATAAATTCGACTCTTTTACTCCTTTATTTCGTCAAGTTGGAAGATTTAAAGGATAAACTCTATAGATTTTTTAAGGATGCTTCGTTATAAAATTTGTATAAAGATGTTTTAAAAAAAAGGTACAGAGAGCTGTAAGGTCGACGAAGTCTAGTTATTATTCTGATCTGCTGGACAGATGCAGTAAGAACCAGAAGGTCAAACAGACTATTGGGATGTCTCAGACACCGATTAAAGAAAGTAATATCAACTTCAGTCGAAAGGAATCAAATTCTGGTTTCTAATCACTTTAACGCATAATGTAAATCGTTTGTTAGGTGAAATTGACAACAATGAGTGTGTTTCTATAAAAAAAAAAAAAGAAAAAAAAAACGATCACGAGAGTACTTTTGTTCTTCTTGATTTTACACCCGCCCCCCAAAAAAAGACATTATCCATGACAACAGATCATTGAGGAAGAAAACGTAGTTTATAGATCGGACTTCATATCTGTCGACCCTAATAAAAGACAATTCAAATTTCTTCATTATGCCGCTGATGTTTACCTTCTATAAATCTAATAAAGCGAGGGTATTTCCTGACAAAAAAGTGTAAATTATTACTTCCGCTTATAAGTCCGACAAGAAGTCTTTTGTTGAAAATTACAATCTTGTCGACAATCTAAAAAATTTTTGCAAATTGTATATAAATAATTATTTTTCAGCGTGTACATAAAATTCTGTTTTGTTTTTTTTTATTTTAAATCCGTATAGTTTCCTCTCTCGTACAGAAACAAAAGATGCTTTTTACAGACAATCTAAAAAATGACCGTACAACTTTAGCTGTTTGCGTAATGCCTTCGATGTAGTAAATCATATATTTCGCTATCCAGCACAATTCAAATGCCTATATTTAGCCTTATATCAACCGGTACTCTTATATGCTATAGTAGAGTGGGACAGTGCTGCCGACTACTATATTCGGCCGTTACTCTTCAGAAGAGAATTTATAATAGAAACAATACTGGGTCCAATAAAGTTTTGCTATAAAAGGATTATACGAGCTGCAATTGTTTCATATTATTTGTAGTGTGGCGTAGTTGTTTATATATTAATTGAAATACAACGCAAAGTTTTCCCTTTCGTCATAGAAAAACAATGTACCTCGGACATAATATGTCGAGCATAAGGTTTAATAAATTTATTCAATTCGGTGTAATTTATATATTCATGACTTACCAACAACTACGGCTAGAAAATTTATCTATGCCGACGACATTACACTGGCAATATAAACAGCGGACGTTCGAAAAACTGAGAAAATATTAGACCCCGAACTCAAGATAGTGCCCGGTTGCTCTACGCCCTGGTTGAAACTAAATGCTGATAAAACTGCAACAACGTGCTTCCAGTCCCTTTAGAATGCTTACTTATAAAAAGCATGTGGAAAGAATAACAGCAAGAACAAAATATTATCCAGATACTAACTGGTATACAACATGGTGATCATTAGCAAGTACTTTAAGAATACTTCACGTCGGTATGATTAAATAGCCCTCACACAAAAAAATAGACAACGTATTAAATGAAACAATGCGATTAATCGTAGGTACAATAAAGTCAACGCCCGCTACGTGTCTGTCCATATTGAACAATATGACGCCCTCAAGATAAAACGAAAGTTAGCAACAAGGAAAGAATCGTTAAAATATAAACTCGTATTGTAATTACTTTTACATCAGGATGTTAGACTAAACGTCACAGGTTAAGAAAACTCGTATGTCTAATAGCTGATGATTATGAGGGGAATAAGAATGAAAAGTGGAATGGACGTCGGCAAACCTGGACGAATGCAGACTAATAGGCATATAAAATGAAATGGCTAACCTACTGCGACAGAATTATGGGTACTACTCAACCGCAGTCGCACGGGATATGGCACAGATGCGGAGATATGACATCAAAATAGGAATTAATTAATAATCGCGCCTGTGATTGTGATCACACGTGACAAACCGTTAAAAATATAGTATGCGAGAGCCCAAATTTTAATGGCGGTTTGCAACATTCGCGCTCGATGACACTATCCGTTTTGTCATAGTTACGAGGTCTGTATGTAGAAATATGAGAAGAAAGTATTCATTTTGTCAATATAAGATAATAAAACGGTTATTCTTATTCACTGATAATTCACTACACCTATCTCGTCCTGTTTATAGTCAGTGTCTATCCGAAGTTCTTGGCATTGTTTTATTGCCTTCTATTCAATCGGGCATTATAAGCGTTATCCGTCTGTTTCTGTCTTTTTGCCTATGTGTCTTCTTTATATTTATGATTTATAACTTTTTTCCTCGTGCATTCCCACAAAAATTTAGCTGTCAATTTTCTTTTCTATACTAGATGTTGTTGTCATTCTGCTTTAAATCCACAATTCTATTTAATTCAGTTCCTTCATTTCCTCAGCTGTTCAAAAACATAATTAAGCATACTTCAAATGTATGTTTTCCAAATTTCCTCCATACGTTTATAATAATTTTCATATTTGTTAGTTACAAAGTTGAATTAAGAATATTGCTACTCAATTCGGTGGACGCTAAAATAAATCCAACATCAACATACTACAAAGATAAAAAAAAGTGTATACCTAACGGAAACCAAAAAACATGTCACAATGTGAAACGGAAACCGTAATAGTTTATATAGAAAATTGAAGAAAATAAAACGGCAAATCTTGTAAAAATCTTACAGATGAAACAGTGGATGCGGCTAAAATAAAAACTTAACTTTCGGAAACCAAACCGAAAAATACTTAATATAATTCAGAAATTAAATCGAGAAATTACAACGGAACATAAATGTGAAATAAGACATTATAAAATTACTGATATAGAAACATCGAACGCTGCTAATATAAACGAAAAATTCAGCAGAATATCAGAAGAAGGAAGGAATGCAAGAGGACACAAAAATCATCGAATTCCGCGCCCCTAAACGATGTAGCCATCAAAAGACTAGAAATTGGAACATCGATTTTCAAACTTTATACAAAATTCTCGACGCTCTTTAAGACATCTAAAATAATTACAAGAAAGTATCCCTCTTATATAGAATGATGATGAAGAATCGAACATTTACCCTGCTTTAGCAGAGTAACAAAGCAAATAGGGAATACTAAATGATGTTCTCCCATAGCGATCAGTTTTATCCCAATACTTTTGAATTTATACGTATAAAATTTATCAAAATTCATTTTTGCATACGTCCGTCATTAGCTCTACACACGCAGAAGCGACACTTACAGACACCTATATTTATTATCAAACAATGACAATTACAACTAAATAAAGAGATAACAGTAATATGATGCTTTCATATATACCTGGGGTCTCCAAACTACGGCCCGAGGGCCACATCCGGCCCGCGGACAGATTTTTTCCAGCCCGCGGAGAGCTAGCATACTTGAAAACTTCTTTTAGAGAACATATTTTTTATAGCAAATTAAATTTAGTTTACTGAAGTATTCTAATTTTATGTTGAATAATTATTAATATGACATCTACATTCATATGGTCATGGGCTAACTACTCATAACATTGTTGTAGGTTTATTGTTATTGTTTTTGTGATAAGTTGGATAAAGAAACACAGAATTGTAATGAGTAAAGACATGTATAATATGCAGAAAATTTAACTTCAGTATATAATAACTAACAAATTATTGAAATGAATCCAACCAACATTTTATACATTTATTAAATAAAAACATAACTTATAACAAGCATAATGACATATGAAATACTAATGAGATTTATGTAATTGAGATTTTCCACTGACAATAGTTTGTAGTTGTGGACTAATGTTACTTGTACCAAATTTAATGGAGAAGGCCTTCTCACACAAATAAGTAGTACCAAAAACAGAAAACAGCCCACGAGCAAATTTATGCAAATTATCAAATTGTGTCAGTGGAAGACTCTTATAAAATTCCAACAAAGATGAGTTTTGATATTTGTTCTTAATTATATCACTGCATTGTAGATCAATCATTTCCATTTGAAGTTCCGGGGCTGGGGTTTCAATGTCAGTATCAAAAGGATTCTGAAAAATCTTAATTTGATTCGCAATGGCATCAAAGTCCGAGAAACGAGTATCAAAATTTATTTTCAAAGCACTCAAAGTTTCGATTGCAAAATTGATAGGAAACTCAGTGGTGTGGCTGAATATTTCACATGTTTTAAAATGTGAAAAACATTTACTTCGTAGTTGTGATTGAAACAGTATCAATTTCTTCCGGAATGATTTGATATTAGTGTATAAATCAGGAAGATGTTGGTTTTCTCCTTGCAATCTCAAATTCAGTTCGTTAACATGTTTTGTCAAATCAACATAGAATGCTAACTTCTACAGCCATGAGTTGTTTTGTAATTAAGTAAGAGGGCGATGCTTTTCATTCAAAAAAATCTCGATCACTCCTCGAAGTTCAAAAAAGCGGTGAAGGACTTTCCCACAACTAAGCCAACGTACGGCAGTATGATAAGGTAAGTCATTTTCTCCAATCTCTTCAATAAATTGTCGGAACTGTCGGTGATTCAGCCCAAAAGATCTGATAAAATTAACAGTTGATATGACTGGTTTCAGAACTTCAGACATATCCAAACATTTTCCGCACAAAGACTGTTGATGAATGATACAATGTAAGACTAATGGTTTTGAACCACCGTCATTTTCTACAGCCTTTGACACAAGAGCGACCACTCCTTTATCTTTCCCACTCATGTTTTTGCCTCCATTAGTTGTAATACATTTCAAGTTTTTCCATCGAAGGTTCTTTTGATTAATGGCCATTTCAACTCCTTTAAAAATATCTGTACCAGTAGTTGTGCCATGAATACTATACATATCAAGAAGTTCTTCATGCACTTCATAGCTTTTATCTACTCCTCGAATATAAATTAACACCTGAACAGTATCTGACACATCCGTTGATTCATCCAAGGCCAAAGGAAACCACTCAACATGTCCATTTTTGTCGAACAGTTGAGAGGATATATTTTCAGCGATGTTTTCTACCCTTCGAGCCACAGTGTTTGCTGACATACTGACAGTTTTTAATAAACTTACCTTTTCAGGGCACATTTCTTCGGCTACTGCAATTATGCATTCTTTGATCATTTCTCCATCGGTGAATGGTTTTCTACGTTTTGCAATTTCAAGAGCCACACGAAAGCTGGCACGAGTTGCAGCCTGTTGTTCAGTTTTGAGTTTTGTAAATGAACATTGCTGCGATTTCAATCCGCGCTTCATAGCTTCGAATTTTTCTGTCCGCAAACTTCCTGTATATTTTGAGTAATTTTGAAAATGTTTTGTTTCATAATGACGTTTGATGTTATATTCTTTGAGAACGGCTATGCTTTCATTGCAAATCAAACATAGCGCCTTGTTACTGGACTCAATTACAAAATACTGAATGTTCCACTGATCTTTGAATTTTCTGCATTCACTATCAATTTTTCGCTTCTTTTCCATACTACTAAATCACACACAAAAGCAATAATTCAAATCAAAATACTGTTACAAAGTAACTTAAATACGCACAAACACGTTTTAAGGAAGTACGCACTATTTTATTTCACAACAGTGTCATAGGAACTGACTTGTGGTTGCGCCACTAGCCTTCTTATATATTCCAATTACTGCCATGTAGAAGTGAGTGGAAGACACCAGACATTCTCGAACCAACGAGATTATTCTGTACGTGCTATTAGCGCCATCTGTTAGCAGTTATCGATAGAAGGTACGTGGTCACCAGATGTCGTGTCACGTTACTCCTCATGGCTCGTACTCTAGGACTAATAAATTACAGATAATGACAGGAAAATTAATAATATTCAGTGTTGTCGTTTTGCGGACTTTAGTCCGATTTGCAGCCTTTTTTAAACGTTGCGTACTTTTTCGGACTTTTTTTTTCATCAGTGGACTATTTCACTTTTTACCATCGGCAACAATAATAATATAGTTTTGGCCCTCGGAACTTACTGGAGTAATCAGTATGGCCCTAAGGCTGGAAAGTTTGGAGACCCCTGATCTATACCATCAAGTGTCGAAAAAAACAATTTAAGTACCGATGGATGGGGGTTAAAATTAAAGCACGAAGATACCCAAAACACTGTCACTTAGTAGTTCATACATCGGGAACATATCGAAAATACAGTTGCCAAGATGTGTAAAACAGTAAACGTAATCTGTAAAATAACAGGAGAAATTCAAGTATCACCTGTTGGTAATATTACGCTTTGTTTTCATTTCTTTAGCAGTCAGGTATGTAGGTTCAACATGGCTAAATGGCGCTCATGTGAACAAATTCAACATTATACTGAATTCATATCGACGGCAGCTATACGCAATATTATGTCACCAGAGTTATGAGAAGATCTAAAAATATTAGATATAAAACTGACAAAAAACAACTGAGTAAAAAAAACCTCCAAAATCGCAGAGGATATGCTGATGTGTTTAGAGAATTAGTTCATGCTCCTACAATGCGCGAAAAAAAGAACGAAGGAAATTATTCAAGTGCACTTTTACAATAAACGTATCATATTAACGAACATATGCATTCACACACACACAAACATGGATAATATAAATGACTCATAACCGAACTCGAGTAAGAATAGAAGAATATAAACAAAACAACAAGATGGACTGTGCAAGTTACATACATCATTGTCGTATTGTTCATTGCCGAACATCGTGACTAGCCATTGTATGTTTATTTTTACGTACAAAATGGGCTAGCGTTCAATTCAAGGCACTAATTATATGCAACGTAGATGCGGTTATATGACGTTGTACGGAGTGGGGTACCACTGCCTTCCCCAAAGTTACATACACAGCCCTGTTATATACGTCTGACACTCGCTACTATGTTATCAAGAACGTTAAATAAATTTATTAATGTTTATCTTCGTGAACAAGTGTTTATATAAATTACGATGTGAAAGTTTCTATTGCACACGAATTTTATACTCGTTAATAATATTTGAACTGGTCAATCTTTGAATATGTTTCAAAGCGAAAGTTACTCGCCCTTGATAAAAAATA
The DNA here is from genome assembly GCA_032883995.1 of Coronaproctus castanopsis. Taxonomy (NCBI): domain Eukaryota; kingdom Metazoa; phylum Arthropoda; class Insecta; order Hemiptera; family Monophlebidae; genus Coronaproctus; species Coronaproctus castanopsis. Next base: position 62,328,883 of record CM065053.1, read on the forward strand.
TTTTCCAACAGCATAATAGAAAGGAAGAATAATCTATAATAGTGAAAATAATTAACATGTTTTGCAATATGCTGATCGACTAATAAACGTCTCTTCTCAAACACAACAAATAAATATTAGAAACGAATAAATAAAAACGAAAAACTGATAATTAGCAAAAAAAATTAAATAAAAAACTGCAACTATGAATAACGTAATATGATAAAAGGAGAAGTGATATATGAAATAGGATAATACCAATTATATAGAGGATTTTTATGGGAAAAGCGTTAATGAATATTTTCTGTAGATTAGCTTTCAACAATATAAAGAACGTAAAGATATACATTAAATTCTTAAATTATTTTTCACCTATAAATTTCTTATCTGAAAAATCTATTTGATAGTGATTAATTGAGACGAGGTCATCTTAACACAATGAGTAAATATTATATCACCATTTAATCTCGCTCGATTTTCTTATCAGTGCTTACTCACAGGAAATCAAGTCTATTGGTGTGTCGTTGAAAAGTTAAATAGCTGATAGGCTACACTTTGATCTGCGCACAGTATAGTTATTTTTATTTTTCTATAGCGTTCTGATGTTATCTAATATTTTCACCGTATCGGCCCACAACTTTACGGTTCTGCGTGTTGCTTTTCCGAGCGTTCTTTTTTGATTAAATAACGACTTACTTTTTAGGTCATCAAACAATGGTATCTTTAGAACGTAGCCACGAACTGCCGAACAGCCTTCTACCGTTAATCACGACATATTACATCATCATTTTCGGTATCCAATCGTTATCCATCCTGGGTACATATGCGATTGTTGTTACAAAGATCTGGTTTATTAAACAACAATTTGTTCTGGTCAGTGCTTCTTCTTTCATATGTGGTCAATCCATCTTAATCGAAAAATTCTTCGCAGAAACCGATGATGACACATACTTCATGATCTGTTCATCTTTCAAGAAGGACCGGCATGATAATTGATTTGTATACGGCTACTTTGGTTCCTACCGATATAGCTCTGTTTTTAAACACACGCTGTTGTAATTTTCCTTAGGCGCTCTTTGCATTTTATAACCGTGATGATATTCCGTCATTACCACGTTACCCAAATTTTAATTCTTGCCTCAAATAACATGCCCGTCGTACCGGTCGTTAATTTGTGTAATTTCCGTTTTATCAAAATTGGTGCTGATTCCAAAATTTCTACATGTTTTCTCCAGGCACTTCAGGATTTATTGCAATTTGCCTGCCTTATTAAAGCTAGATACACCATGCTCATGTAGAAATTAAATATCGTAGGTACCAATACGCATCCTTGTTTAAATCCCGTATTTATGTCAATTAGTCTGCTTAATCCAGCATCACATATTCGTCGGGTTTGATTATTTCAAGAGATATAGCAATATAATAATAATAATATCGACACTCGTCATCGAGAATAGTCATCTGCATGAAAACAGGAAAACGAAATTAAACGCATGTACACAGTTTTAGTGTTTAAGTTGCTTTACTCACCGGTAACGGTAACATTAATCCTAGAATTTCTGATCTGCGATAATTTGAAATCAACTCTGCATCGGTACAATGCAGCGTCATCTTCACGAGCATGTTTGATCACCAAACTTGATGGATGTGTATCGGCTGTGAAATATGCTCTTCCCTTAAGTCGATTATCAAACCATTTTTCAGCATTTTCAAAAAGATTTTCTCTTGCGTCGATGCTGAAAGCAAAAATATGTGATTAACTGCTAAATATGAAATAAAACTGCATGTCGGTTTAAGAACTATTAAGGTTAATAACGTAATTCAAACAAATTTCATGGCTCAAGTGAGTTCTACGAGGATACCCTGTGGTTACGTGATCGTTTGATTATGTATACTATGCAGATTACACCAACAAATTATTGGATGGTTTACATAAAATTTTGACTATTTGTTTTATACAGTTTGTATACAAGATTGTAAGCATGCTCTTTATTATCTCTATTAAATGCTCGTTTTGCTTATAATATTAAGATATTTTTAATTATAATAACGGTTTTATACTACTCATGTATATAGTTTAATTTTTTAACACTTATAAATATATGTTCTGAATTTAGTAAATTCATAAAAAGTTGATCAGATTTTCAGACTATCTGGAATTTAGAATAGTTTCCTCAATCTTTTGTTAGAAATTATGTTCATATTCTAAGTTCTTTCTTTGCTTTAATCATAATAGTTAAATGTTTTGCATTATTAACAATGTTATCGGTTGTAGTGGGTTCAATATCTCTAGAATAATTTCATTTCAGATATCAGCCGAACTGTAATGTCTAAATTTTAAGAATCACTAACTTTTTATTACTATTTACGCACTCAGATTTCAAACAATCGTCTTTTCATTTAGTTCATGATAACATAATGTCTTCCTAGACAAGTTATTTCCTAATATCACAGATGAAATCTTAATACAGATAGATAACTTGAATTATCGAAAATATGACGGTTCGCATTATTCTACAATTAATATAATATTATGATTATAAAATTATTAAACAATTAAACAACACGAAAACATTCTATGTGGACAGAATTACTAATAAAATTTCTTAATATTTCATTTAAAACACTCTTTAATAACGTTTTTATTAAATGTTTACAATTACAAAGTTTCCAATCGCAAATATTATTCTTCTTACAAAACGTATTAAAAATCTTTCTGGTATTTTAAGTTATAGACCTATTTCTCTACTAAACTCCATCGGAAAGGTTTATAAAAAACTTACTGATGAATATACATTAAAGATGACTACAGAGAAATCTATCAGTTTAGTTTTTGACATCGGGTACGGTTGCGAGATAGTTTATCGATAGTCAACCCAGATGTGTGATGATCCTCGAGGTTCTACCTTGAGGCTTACTTTTTGGAACATTTTATATTGTGCAAGGTTCACCACGATATAGAATAATTCTGTACACTAATTAATATGCGATGATTGCGATGCAGATTACCTGTTATTCAGTTCAGCATCAATAAGCATCCTAATTTTGCTTAAGTACAATTAATATATAATAAGCACGAAAATTACCATGACATATCTTGGTCCGACCTTTTTAGTCGCCCGAATGTAAATTTATTGTATTTAAAAAATTGTCGATAAATCAACAAATTTTAAACTTGTTTCAAATCAACCGATTGCACACGTACGAGTCGTGAAATATTGTTGATGACAGGTTAATCTTTTCCTCTCGTGTAAATTATTTACATAGGAAGTGTAATGCACTCCGTACAAAATTGCTATAAAGGTTTATACTATACAAAGAACTTATCCAATCTTTTTAGGCGTGTATGTGTCACGCTATATCTCTCCAACTATTTTGAAATCAGTAAATAAATTACAACGTAAATTTCGACAAAACATTGATACCCCCGTACAAACTACTCCAATATCAGTCGCAAACGTCATTTGTAATATTGTACCCCCCTTAATTTCATTCATATCGGAATATGGAATCATTAAATCTACCAGACTTCTCGTCAACACATATTTAAGCCCCGATCATTTTAGTAATTACTGTGATGGTCTCTTTCGATAACTGAAGTATGCATAGCTATGAACTAATAACCGCAATTGGCCACTACGATTCCAGACAACTCATATACACCAGGTACAAACATAGTCGCATTAAACGTAACTTGTTCTAACGCACTATTATAATATTATAATGGGTAACATGTTTAATTTTTTATTATTCGCGATTATGTGCGTTAAGATATTTTAATATTTATTTAATAATTTTATTTTTGTAGGATACGATTCGAAGCCAGTTTATTATTTCGTATTGTTTTTCTTCTTCTCATTTATTTTTCTAATTGAAATTAGAAGGATCATACAATAGCCAAACGAAAACAACTTCATTTAAAGTGCAAAGAGTTAAATTGGCTACTTGGAAAGCACTCGAAATTGTCGATTGAAAATAAATTATTAATATAATAATCCTCAAGTCAATATGGATATACGGCGTGCAGATTTGGGGAACTGTCAGCAATTCTAATATTAACATTAATCAGCGATTTCAGGCTAAATTGCTACGCAGTATCTCATATATCCGGAACGATGACTTACACAGAGATCTTGAAATACCCACTATTAAGGAGGTGATCAGGTAGAGCGACAATTACATTCAGCGAATAACGAGTCATGTAAATCCACTAGCAGTTGGTCTTATGGATAATGGCGCACAGTTCAAACATCTTGGACGGTATATAACTCTCAGATAGTGGATAATCTTCGTTCGGAGATATAACGTTAATACTAAGCTCTATTTTCATCACTGCTACTTATTTTCCTCTTTTGGATACATCGTACGCAAAACAAAAAAATTTTTTTATGCGTGTTGTTATAATTTTTGTCTTTGTGCCTTGTTTTGTTTCCGAGGTGAGGCACATGCCGGAACTGCACTCTATCTAAATAATTGCGTGTACACATTTTGATCAAATACATTTTTCGTTCTTCTTCCTTCTTTCCTCTTATTGAGGAAGGTGAAATCTATTGTTAAGGTTGTCGTCAGTTTTGAACGGCATTTAAGGGTGGGCAGGCTACGACACGGTTTGTAAAACTTATCAATTTTTCTCTAGTATCTTAAACTGGAACTAAATTCATCCACGCCAACCTTCATTTTTATAATATGCAGGTGCTTCCCGATCACGACAATTTTGACGAGAATTTACACAGATTTCGCCTTACTAGTAGACCAGGGTGCTTTGCAACAACTCGCTCACAATAACAAACATCTCTCCTTTTAGTATTTTGCCTCAGTGTGCATCGCACTCTTCTCATTTTTCTACCATCGGTGCACAATACGATAATCTAATTCCTCGTACACATTATTATAAAGTTAACAAAAAAGTCAAAAATTCTTTACTAAATATAAATAATGCTGCTCCGATACCTCTTTCCACGCCTACTGAGGTTAACAAATGTATTAAATCTTTAAAGAATAAAATAACCTGCGGCACTGATGATTTGACTACCATCATGATTAAACATTTACCTCGTAAGGCTATTGTATTCTTAACAAAAATCATAAATGGCATTCTTATGACTTCTCATTTCCCTTCAGCATGGAAAACTGCTAAAATTATCATCGTACCTAAACCAGGAAAAAATATTTCCGATGTAAATAATATCCGACCCATTAGCTTACTAAGTACTCTTAGCAAAGTTCCCGAAAAAGTAATTTTAATTAGATTACAGGATTTTGCAACTAAAAATAATATTCTTATAGACCAGCAGTTTGGTTTTAGGCCTGGTCATTCAACTGTACACCAAGTTGCTAGAATTGCTGACTATATCACTGATAACTTTAATTTAAATAAATATACAGGACTATTATTATTTGATTTGGAAAAAGCTTTTGATTCGGCGTGGCACAATGGAATTATTTATAAATTATTACAATACAATTATCCGTTGATTTTGATAAAATTAATTAAGTCATATTTAAGTAATCGAAAATTTTATGTAACTCACCTCACTCATAATTCTTCTATTAGAATGTACACCTCTGGGGTTCCACAAGGTAGCGTTTTAGGGCCCTACCTCTTTTTAATTCTAATCAATGACCTACCTAAATTATCATTAGTTAATACTGCACTTTACGCGGATGATCTAGCACTTTATTGTTCTTCTTATAGACCCGAGTCCATTAGTAACCATCTACAAAAAGCTGCGTCCTCAATTTTTAATTATTATAAACGCTGGAGACTAAAAGTTAACACTGATAAAACAGAAGCCAATATTTACCAAGAGACATGGCTCTTATTATCGATGGTAACACAATTCCTCGGAAGGAAGAAGTACGTTATCTAGGAGTCATTATGGATCGCCGTTTAACGTTTAATAATCATATTAATTACGTAATTGATAAAACCCATAAAGCTATTCCGTATGCTTTCTCCCATATTTTACCGTCGGTCACACCTTACTACTCTAAACAAAAAACTGACATATACATCCATTATTCGTCCAAGATTAACTTGTGCCTGTCCTGTTTGGTTTTCAGTTTCAAATAGTACTATCAAAAAATTACAGTTCGTTCAAAATATCTGCTGCAGAATTTCCTTAAACGCCACTAGATACCACAGAATTAAAGACATGCATTATAGATTGCACCTGCCTTACATTTCGAATTATATCTGTAATATTTCGGCAAAATTTTATGCAAACTGTCAGGCGCATACTAACAAACTGATCACAGTGGTGGAAGACTGCGACATGGCGCTGCTCCGCATGCGCTATACTCGTTATAAACATCGTCGTATTAAAGATAGATTACTCTTAAGATAATTTTAATTTATAATCAAATACTTTTCTACTAACTATTACTTAATACTTTATTTTTTCTAGTTTTAATCTTTTATCTTTTCTTTTGTGCAGGTTTTTTCCACTTTTCCTGTGTTATTAATATTATAGATTAAGTAACTATTTATTATTTATAATGCGGTCGAGGTTGTTATATATGTACTCCACTGTATAAATTTTTATATTATGTAAAATCAAATGAAAAATATATTATATTATTATAATTTTATCTATTATATATATATATATTTCTAAAACGCTTATATCTATTTTTGCGTAATTAATTTTAATCATTCTAAACTTCTTGATCGTATAAGTATTGTTCTTAACATTTCGCATTTTTATTACGAACATAATTCCTAACGTAGCTACCTTAAATGGGTGAAACTAAAATTTTAATAAAAGAATGACGTTTTAATAATATTAATCTGACAGTAATATTCGACAACAAAACATATGCACTTTCGTATTTGGTCGGCAATTATTTCAGATATCGTGTGTAAAATTAATAGTTTCTAGATAAAAAAAAACAAAAAGATTTTCTTGTTATTATAAGATAGTATTCAATTAATGGTGTAGAAGATTGCGCGAAATCCTATAGTGGAATGAGGTTTAAAACGAAGTGTATTGAATATTTGACAGAAAATATCGTAAAAGGAAAATATTGCTAAAGAGAAATAAAGTTGAGTAACAAGGTTAATGATGTACGACAAAACTTTTGCGTTAACAATGCCCATGGCGAGTATTTACCGACACAAAATACTTCGTTACAGCGCTATTTTCCTTTTTCGTTAAACCATCTTCTCTCCTTCTCTGTATATACAAGTTTTTTATCTATGTTCTCATTCTATTTCATTCTTATTTAATATTGTTGGTTCAAGCGGTAGCGTAGATATCGATTTTTCCAGCGGTTCTCTGCAGTTATAGCGTGTATATGACCCGCCCACCGCCTTATTCATTTTGCGACCTACGAGATGTCATTAAGGCTATATTCAAAAGTTGCGACACTCTACCACTTTGCGATTATTCGTTACCTACAGTATGTAGGAAACGCGGCATATATTTACTACGAACGCAAACATAGGAAATGTTATTTTAAAAGAGGACAATGCACTATTACATTTCGATTCGAATTAAAGCTCATTTCATATTTAGCAAAAAATAAGTTTTGTTACATTTTCTTCGTCAATAACTAATTTTGTTTTCAATAAAATGAGATGTAATTTAATTCTATCACAAGGGGTAATAATGATTATTATATTACAAATAGATTTTTGAACACTAAATAACTGGAATTTCACAATCTAAAAAAACGTGTGCGCCTAATTTTCAACTACATACCAAATTTTTTTTTTTTTAACTTATATTATTCTACATATTACTATTATTAGTCAAAAGATTTGTCACCTCTCGCTGCAAATTACTAAAGTTTACAATAATAAATTATAATATTATATTTTGGATAACGGTTAAACTAAACCAAAATTATTAAAACGTGGCAGAAAAATCACAATTTAAGATTTGTTTCGTCACTTAATATCGATATTTTCATTTTATAAGTAACATTTTATCCAGTGTTAGAAGAAACAATGATTCGTTAGTTATTTAAGTAATAAAACTGACACCAATAAAAAATTACGATAACTTACTTTTAATAATACGTATAATAAAATGTTATTTAACCAATCAACACGAATGAGATCTGTCTTCAATTAGTATAAGGTAGATTGAATTTATAACTTAACATGAAGAGCAAAATTCATCAAAAATTAAGTCGTGTTTCGGAATGAAAATTAGTTTCATATTCATTTCGATGACATTTAAGAGAATGGTCAAGCTTTTAATATTAAAAAACTTATTCTTAGTATTTTTAAATGATTATTTTTGCAATTGTGTTAATTGGGCTATCTATCAAATGTTGTTATAAACAATTGTCACGGTACAGAACCAGTCCACCATAATCGTTATTCTATCGTTGCGTCAGTTCGGATTTAACCGTTTTCTGTCTATATATATACATACATATATATATATATATATATATATATATATATATATATATATCTACAGTCGTATATTGATCATAATTGACCGTCCCATTATGTAGCAATCAAATTCCTCCACAGTTGTCGATCATCTGCCGAGTGTACCAAATCTGGTATTGACAGTTTAACACGTCGGCATATTTGTTTCGTCCATCGGGTCATTGGCCGACCTTTTCTTCTATGTCCGTTCATTCTTCCTAGTGTGACTGTCCTGTCTAAGTCTCGTGCACGCATTATATGACCGAAAAATTTGTGCATTTTATCGCGTATGTCTTGTGACAATCATTTATCTATATTAAGACGCTTAATGATCGAGACGTTCGTTTGTTTATCGTGCCATTTTATACCCAGCATTATGCGCCAGCATTTCATTTCAAATGCATCAATATATTGCTGATCCGTGGAGTTTATTACCCATGTTTCGGAACCATAGGTAAAGATGGAGAACACCAGGAACGAACAAGTTGTATTTTTGTAGAATAATTGATATTTCCATCCCGCCAGATACGTTGCAACTTATTCATAGCATTTAGACTCATCGCAGATCGTCTCCTTATTTCTTTGCTTGAGCCTCCTTTATTGTTGATCCGGACACCTAAATATTCAAATTCGTTGACGACTTCATATCCGTGTAATTGTTGTGAAGTATTAGATATGTTTTCATTATTATGATCCACTATCATAATTTATATATATATCTTCTGTGATCAATATTGATGTCAAACTTGCTGGTATGAGATAAAGTAGTTTTCCGTATTAGTCCACTGTTTGAATTTCTAGGATGATGGAATGTATGAGGAACAAATCGTAATAATTGTCAGAGTTTATTTTGAAACCGTCGGATTGGCTCATCTCAATCTCCGTAGTAATTTTAGACACGATATTTTGTTTTCTAATGATAAATTGAAATGTCTCCTCAGCAGCCAGTGAAATTTATATAGTTTTAAGTATAATTGTTTTCATTTTTATTAGCTTTCCATGTTAAGCGCTTAGCTAATAAGAAACCAAAATATTTTACCTGTTGATGTGAAGGAAGTGAAGTGTTGTTTAGTTTAACCTTCGGGATTAATTCCACAAGAACAAGATAACACAAGATTTAAACTTTCCGCTGGGAAACTTTGTATTATTTGAAGACATAATTCCAATTACTAGAAGGAGTTGCGATTACAACGGATAAAAATCATAATAGCAAACAAAAAATTAAAAATAATTTCAATTTTTATTACTACAACAATTTTACCATTCAGATTGAGTTATGTTTACCTACAAAATTCAATCAATCATCAAAACCTTTTGTTTCCCTAAAACTATCCAGCACACGCATACGGCTAATACCAGCGCCATCAGATGAAATAATTACTAATCACGTAATATAAAATGCCTTTACATTCCGTACTAGGTATGTAGTTAATCTCATTAACATCTTATTTATACATCCGAAAATAAAAAGTGTTTCCTTAATTTACCATTCCCACTTTGGCCAATAATTATATATTACGCGTCAGAAATACGTATATATGATTATTCTTGTACACGCTATTTATTAAGCAATACATTTTTTATTACATTCACGCGTGTTACTCATTTCGACAGTCTCTCCTCCTTTCCACAAAAAAAAAAAAGAAGTTACGTTTATACGAAAATCTATTTATAGTCGACAAAACCCAAAATAAACCTCATCGACTCTGAGTACAAATGACAGATACATTGTATTTGTACAATATTTTCCAACCGTATACACCGATTTAACGAATACCAAACATGAAAACAAAGTCGAACACTATTTACAAAGTCCAATTACATGTATCACCACGTGAGGTACAAACAAAAATTAAAAAGTTACAACTAAAAAAAGCACCAGGTAAGGATCAAATAAGATATGAAGGAATGAAAAATTTGACAACAAAATCGATACTATATCTAAGATATATTTTTAATGCAACGCTTAAAACAGGCTACTTCCCACAAATGTGTAAAGACTCAATCATTCGACTGATTCCAAAACCTCAAAAGAATCCGCAGAAATTAACGTCTTATAGGCCAATTATAGCCTATTAAGTATATTGGGTAAAATATTTGAAATGATACTACATGATAGAATACAGAAGGTAATAACCATAAATAATCGAATTCCAGATCATCAGTTTGGTTTTCGAACTAATCACTCGACTACTATCCACCAGGTTCATCGAAACCGTTCGCATCTGTTCCGCATTTGAGAGGCATCAGTATTGTAATGCCTTATTTCTCGATGTTGAACAAACATTTGATCGTGTCTGGCATAAAGGCCTGTTGTATAAATTAAAATCAACTATTCCAAATGATATATATATATAAAAACTCCTAGAATCATATTTATCGAACAGATATTTTCAAGTTATCATTAATTCAGCGGCCTCTGAACAGTACCTGATCCGAGCGTCTGTTCCTCAAGGGAGTATACTTGCGGCCAGTATTGTTTTCGCTATACACGGGTGATATTCCGGTGCTAAATACCACAGTTATGGCCAATTTTACTGATGATACCTGCATATTAGCAGCTCACGAAAATCCAATACACGCTACAATAATGGTGCAGGAACATCTCGATAGAATTAACGTTTGGGCTGTTAAATGGAAGATAAAAATTATTCAAAGTAAAAGCCAGCAAGTCACATTTAATACCGGTAACTGTCCACAAATAAGTTATGGAGACGAACTAATTCCCGCATCCAAATTCGGTGAAATACTTAGGATTAGTACCTGATCGTCGACTTACGTGCGGACGACCCCATGTAGCGAACGTAAGACAACGGATCGTGGAAAGAATCTATAAGCTACAGCCACTAATTGGTAAAAAATCCAGAGTCAATCTCTACTGCAAAAAATTAATTTATCAGACGATACTTGCTCCTATTTGGAGGTACGGTATTGAAATATATGGAGCAGCATCCAACAGTAATATGAAACGAGTGCAACAGCTGCAGTCAAAAGTTCTCAGGATAATAGCAGATGCTCCGTATTACGTGTCAAACCGGACTCTACATACCGATCTTCGTGTACCGTATGTACAAGAATATTAGAAACGTCGTTATATACGATTTTTTAACGATACAAAAGAAACGAAAATGTTAACATAGCCGATATCCATCAGGGCTTCCAGGATATTTAGCAAGAAGACTTAAGAAAAAGCAGTCGAGAGATATTTTAGGCTTTACTTGTTAAGGTTACCTCAGCGTGTTTTAGCTGTTACGTAAGCGCATAACTGATAAAAACAATCAAGATGGTGGCGTGTCACTTGTTGGCGCTAGTTAATAATGATCATCGATGTATACCAACAATGTTGTAGTTTTATCATCGGTGTTGTTTGTCCTATTGGGGATGGACAATATAGAAAATAGTTACGTCATATGTAATAGAGATAACAATTACATCATATGTTATCGACACCAATGGTGATCGTCAGACCGGAGTGTATTAAAAGTACAGTGAGAACGAGGTTATTGGAAACTATTTTAATTTAGTTGTTAAAAAATGAAGTTACGGCGATATAAAGTGCGTTTCTGATAAATTAAAGATAATAAATAGTTATAAGTAAGTGCAAATATAATTTGATAAATAATTTTTATGGATAGTACTCGAAAAATAATGTTAATGATAGTTGAAAGGTGTCAAAAACAAGTTTTAGAGCATGATGGTAGACTGAGTTTTTTTTTTTTTTTGTTTTTTTTTTACCTATATCGGTCCACTGCTGGACGTTAGCCTAATCTCCCGATAAAAATACGTGGAAATTGTACTTTGGCTTTATACTACCCGAAAAAAGGCATATCATCGAGGGTGTACAGATTATCCTTTGCAGGTTCTTCATTTGTTGTAGAATTGTTTGCCATTTACAAAGCTTTGCACCTAGTTAAAGATTTGAAGAAAAAGAATATTCTAATCATCTCTGATTCCTCGAGTGTCCTGTTACAATTGTCTAAGTTCCCAGATCTCAATATGTCCAACTTGGAATTTGATGTGAGACATCGTGTTATTCAGCTTTATAATCGTGGGTCTAGAGTGAAGTTTAAGTGGGTCCCTTCTCATTGTGGTATTACTGGAAACGAGGTGGTCGATGAATTAACGCGTTATAATTTATCAAGTGTCCCTTGCGAGAACATTAAGTGGAATTGGACTCAAATATTACCAAAGATTAAACAACTTTTACTAATGGATTTTCAACAGTATTACTCCGCCGAAAGTCAGAATAAAGGGAAAAAGTACTTAGATTTGGTTCACATCCAGCAAGCCATGGTTTCAATTATACCAGAACGTTTCGAGGGATTATATATCAACTTTATTTAGACTACGTACTGTTTCTCCCTCCCATCTTGCTAAATTGGGCATAATTCCGGATGGTACATGTGATACGTGCTATGTTGACAACTGTGTTGAGCATCAAATTTGGGTTTGTCCGAAATTTTTAAAGCATAGGGATGAGCTGTTCTCTAGTATTTTACAAAAGTGGCACACATTACCTGTGAGTATTGAGTTAATTGTTTCTGAACCATTGTCTCCTGTTATAGTTTATATAAATTTGTCAAGCGTAGTTGCATTAAAATTTATAATACACTAACTAAATAAAGTTTTTAAACTGGAAAAAAAAATAATGTTAATGATAATTGGAAGGTGTCAAGAACAAGTTTTAGAGCATGATGGTAGACTGAGTTTTTTTTTTTGTTTTTTTTTTTTTACCTATATCGATCCACTGCTGGACTGAGCCGGCGGTCACCCATCCAAGTAGCGTTGCTTAACTTCGGAGATTAGACGGAAAGCCTCCGTACCCAAAGTGCTATGCCCGTCGGCTAGACTGAATTTAGTATCTACAAAATTGTATTCCTTTGTAAAACAGTCAATTGGAAAGTTATAATAGCATTTTTCTAATATTAGTAAATGATAGATGAATAGTCTTGAAATTCTTTCAACGGCGTGCAAAAAACTTTTTATAATATGTCGCGTCTTTTTACGTGCTATATTTCTTTAAATCGTCTAAAATTAAATGGCAAATGTCACGCGAGCTCTTTCATTTAATGCAATAATGAATAGTATCAAATTGAAGCCTGAGTTCTATGGCACACAATTTCTCGAAAATTTTGGTTAAGAATTGACATTGCTCAATATAGCTTTAAAGATGTGTCATTATTGGTAATTTTTTTATCAAGAACAACAGCGTGTAACCTTAAATATTCCACCTTAGTAACTATTCAATAACCGTTCAATGTACGAGAGTATCGAACGCTTTGTATAAATCGAAGAAAGCAAATATGTTGCTTCTATGAAAATAATTTGAGAATATTATTTTGCAATTTCAGTTGGAGATAAGTTACAGAACTCGACAGCGAAAATTACCTAATGGAAGAGAGCCGCTGAATCATTTTCCCTATTACCATTCTCTAAGCACTGTTGTAAGAGTTACCGAATTACGGTTGTTATTTGTTTTTAATATTGGTGTGGAATTTTACCTATATATATATATTAGACGTTTTTAAAAGACTCTTTAATAAGTGGAAAATAAATTCTCTGCAGTCAATTTGAATACATCGAAGAGTAAATAATCATGGCTAGCGGCAGACGAATGAAAGTATTAGATCACAGAGTTCGGTTCTTTAACAACGATTGAATTCAATAATATTTTAAAAATTATATGTCGTTAATAATTTAACAGCGACGACGTAATTTGAACAATTCTACCTGGCTGGAAGTAAGCGTATAAACCAAAAAAAGAAATTAAATCCGCAGTTACTTACCTAAATATAGGAATTCCTTCATCTTCTCTATACCATAGCACTAATAGAATAGAATCTTCCTCTTCTTGTTTATGAATAATAAGTTCATCCGTTAATGATATATCACAAGGTAATCGCAATTCAGCATTGAGTAAAACATTTACCGAATCAATCGAAACTAAAAAATAAAATTAATTAAACCGACTAAAATATATTCATTAACTCTTTCAATGAAAATGTCCTCTATAAGATACATCAACTTTTAATGTATATTAAGCACGCTTTGTTGATATTGAAAAATTTAATTCTAGAAATCGTGTTAAAAATTACCTAGTCATCTGAAAACCAATATTATAAGCAACATATTACTCTACGTCTTCACCTCCTCGTTGGTAATGCGTGATTAAAAGGATTAATGTAGAACAATTTTAAATACTAATTTAATTATTCGTAATTCATTTAAACGACACTATAATTACATTCGTTAGTAGACATTTTTAATTTTTATTAATAATTTAACAGACGAATACGCAAAAATTATAATATTAGAATTAGTCTTCGTTATAAGTTCGGAAAATATGAAAAGTAAATATTTTTACATTTACTAAACTTAGTTGTAAAACGAAATACTATTTTGAAAATTTCTAATGAAAACTAGAAAGTCTTAATATAAAATAAATAGGGAATGCGCAATAATGTAAAGGTATAAAAACATGACGTGGTGTAAAGGATATTTATGAATCATAAACGAAAAGAATATCATAAGAAGAAACAACTAATGCTAAATTGATAAGTTTATAAATCATATTTTGTACGCTACTAACACTATACAACAAAATATGTACAGGTAAGTAGTCACCTACCTCCGATACGGAGACGACACTTAACGATGATAATGATAAATCATATTGAAATTAACGAACGAGGCAGTGAAACATATAACGATTTAATGTATTCGCTAAATTACGTATATACTTGTTAAAAAGTAGTTTGTACGAATATAAGTATATAATTAAAATTTGAATGTTGAATATATTAGAGAGTAATGATTTTATAAATTATAAACCAAACAAAACATAATTTAATCACTAAAAGCTTTGCAATAAAAAACTTTTAGTGATTAAACTGTGTTATGTTTTTTGTAATTAAAATTTGATGGCTTAATATTATATCCGTCTTAATTTTTAATGTCAGTATACGAGTAGACGCTCAATATTGTTAATTATCTCACAAAAACTATATACTAGTAATGAATAATTATATGTGTAAAATAAACAGTAACCGACTTTCGTATTTTTCTGGCTTTTTTTTTTGGCCCAATTTTCACCCTTTGGCCAGTTTAAGTGGACTGTTCAGACTATAAACTTATATTATTAGCCTTAATAAAATTATATAATCTACGCGCGTCCAAGGAGATAGGATCTACAATAAGTTCTTCAAGTTGTACTGGAAGCGTATTCCTTGTCGATAAAAGTTCAGAGCTGTCTCTATTTTTGTACTTTGGGCAGGACCAGTTCTGATGTTCGACGCTATCTTCGATATTACATAAAACTCCCATTCTGACGATCCCCAATTTGGTAAGATTACTAGGTGAACAGTCCTTAGTCTAACAAACGCAGATACAAAATCTTTATGGAAAAGATCCCCGTGTTTAAACCAGGGCCCTTTTGTCTTTTGTTAGTGTAATGTATAGATTATTATTGTACACTACTAATTGGTTGATTGCGTTGTTCACCACATTCACCATTCATCAGTTCGTATTTGTTATTTCGCATTACATTTCTTTGTAATATTGTACACCTAAATTAAGTATTTTCTTATTTTTTATCTTTTTGCGGTATTATGGCCATTATTTTTTTTATTTATCTTTATTTATGTACACTTGAAAATGGCTCAATAGCCGAAACGTTTTGTGTCTTTTAATACACATTTTATTGTTTATATATATATATATATATATATATATATATATATATATATGTATGTATATTTATACATGTGTGTATCTTTTCATTCAGCTGAATTCTGATGATGAGTAATGGTTGAAACGTTAAAAATTGTTAACTTTTTCACTGAAAGCAAATTTGACAATTATCAATTAAAATATTGCGATATTGTATTACCTTCTTTGGCAGCGAAGATATTCTGTATACAAGTGAAGAATGCCGTAAACCACAATAGCATTTCGCTGAAATTTTGCAGCATTACACAGTATTTCCGGTAACAGCGACATATGACTCTCTAGATTCGTGCGCCTAATGAGAATAACGCGCGAAGTGAAAAGTATGAATCTGTTATCAAATTAATCGTCTAAAAATAAAAATGTATTTGATTAATTTATTTTCAAACGTTGAAATACCTTACAGATATTTCTTTCTTCTTTCCATTGTTACCTTAGTGATATCTATATTAAATTAATCCAGTAATTTATCAGTCTCCGAGATTCGTCGTTGGTGCTCTCAAATGCTTTTCTTCGATAGTTGTTATCAATGGGCATTGGAACAAGTGCTTATCATCCTGCCGCTCTTCAAAATCGTACAGCTTACTGTCTGCTAGTTCCCAATTAACTGGTTTGTATCTATTATTTTCACATCCTCCGCGCACGCTGCCAAATTATCATACCTCTTATCCATAGCCGCTTTATCGGCTTAAGTTCAGAATTCGCCATCTGTACGTATTCAGTCCATCTAGCTAACCGTGTAGCCTCTGCAATTGTTTTCAGGAGCCTTGAGTTATTAAGGAAGTCTTTTCGAGATTTCAACTCCTTAAATAATCCGCGTGTTCAGTAATGCGCTATAAATATAACGTTATTAAGTCAACTGTCTATTTTTTGTTTTGCGAAACCCTTATATTATTCGCCCCATCATCGAGAAACATAGATCTACCCGTCGGGAAAAGACTGCTGCAAGTATATGTAAATGTAAAAATGTAAAACCGTGTATATTTGACATTATATTTAAAAAAGTTATAATAATATTTAATAAATGTACCGGAACAAATGCCCTCTCCATTTATGAAAATAAAAATTCTAATAATATAAACTGGTAAATAATAAATATACAAGATATAAATTGGAAAAATCAGACAAAAAACAAATGAAAAGCGTTAATCTAAAAAATAAGTTTAATTATATAACGAATATGTAATATCATTTATTGGAAACGAAAGCAAATCGTAATTTCCTATTGCTGGAAGTAAATTATTACGGTGCGCACTACAAACATTGAGGATACATCTAAGACATCGATTTTGGGGACTAATTGCAGTCTATTAAAACTAGCATTTGAGACTGAAGACTAAACTGGACAAGAATATGTTAAAATAGGCCTAATGATTGACTTGTAAATTATTAGTTTATTATTAATATTTAAGTGAGATTTACGATTGAAAATGAGGTAGATTGAACAGATTGCTCCGTTTGTCTTCAATGATGCATGGTCAATATGCTTGGAATAGCCTCTTGTCTAAAATGACACCAAGATAGCGTATCTGGTCAGACCATTCTATATCAACGTCACTGACGTGAAGTCTAGTCGGTAAAAACGGTCTTCGACGAGTGAAGAAAATTGCTTCCGTTTTGGAACGATTAAGAGCAATTTGCCATTTCCTATTGCTGATAGTACTTGGCCTGTAGTAACTGCAGAACAACGCTGTGTCATCAACGTATAAGGCAACCTCAATGTTATTTATATGCGAGAAATCATGCATGAAAAATGTAAAATGGCCCCAGCACGCTACCTTCAGGTACGCCGACAGAACAGGATTTACTACTGCAAGTGTATATGTATTCAGCATTGCTCTGTACGGGTGCGAAACTTGGATAATAACGAAAGATGAGAAGCGAATACTGATGGCATTAGAACTGTGGTGTTACAGAAGATTACTAAAAATAAAATGGACAGATAGGGTAACCAAGTCTGATGAAAAACCGACGTTGTTAAAAATAAAAAGAAGAACCCAAATGATAGACGACACGAAGGGCTAATAATTCGTCTAATAGAAGGGATGCATCCGGAAAAGAATGCGACTGGAAGACCGCGAACAGATTACATTTCACAGATACTCGAAGATGTGACGGCGTCATCGTATGAAGAACTGAAACAGATGGCACAGAATCGACAGAGGTGGAAATCAATGACAAATCGATCTTACGATTAAGCACAATATGATGATGATGACGAATTTTTCGATGACTACATATGCGATATTGTTTTACATTTTTTTAGGCTTGATTTTTTTTGTTTATTCATTTCGTATATTAATGGTTTAATGTCAACGTTCACCCTATATAACTACTCGTTCTCCACGATTTGATAAACTTTATAGCGAGAATTTTCTTAAACGTCCGTCATTTCTTCCAAAATAATTTAATATTATGTCTATGTATCGCTCTGCTGCCATACAATATATGTTATACATATATATAAAACTTTTAATGGGGTGCCTACCCAACGTGATACTGTCTACGAACTAATTTACATTTCTATAAACGTGGACAACTTATCTGGAAACTATCGTAGATTATCAAGATGGAAAAAGGGCAATACATTCTAAAGAGGACGAGGACCGTACAATTACGTTTAATATA
Organism: Coronaproctus castanopsis; assembly: GCA_032883995.1. Taxonomy (NCBI): domain Eukaryota; kingdom Metazoa; phylum Arthropoda; class Insecta; order Hemiptera; family Monophlebidae; genus Coronaproctus; species Coronaproctus castanopsis. Next base: position 62,347,601 of record CM065053.1, read on the forward strand.
TTTTAAAACGTAAAACTATGGAAATTTAGGAAGTGACGGTTATAATTTATAACATCGGGTTTTTATATAATATTATTCTTTTCTTATAATTTATTATATTATCGTTATTATACAGTTTATCAGATTACAAATTTCCTAATTTCGGATGCGATATAATTAAGTTATTTATAGAATTTCCAGTTATTATCAATTAATATAAGGATTTATACCCCCCAGGGGATACTATGTACCTCCTGGGATCCGGAGCTCTAACCGGAACGTGGCGCGTCCAAGGGTGGTGGATAGTGGAATGACAAGTAGATATACTGGTCAGCTGCGAATAACCAATAAGCAGTCGCGAACCAAGAGCGGCTACTGGTGGAAAGTCTCTAGCAGACGATTCCAGTAGTGACAGGGTAAGGAGACACGAGGATGCAGATGGGCAGCTTGAGGACCTGTACACTAAAAGTCTGCATAAATCCTATGACTGTCTCCCCCTCGGCGAGTTTGGGTCGCCGTAAAAACCCTAAACCGTTACCTCCTCAGTAACAAACCGCTGCCTTGCGGTTAGGATATTTATCCAAAGGCTAAGGGAGTAAACCCTGACAGAAAACAAAACTTAAATCCAGAAACGTCTGCCTCCTGTGGAGCGGCTATCTGGTCAACGTCTGTTTTCCAGGTTAGGAGCGGTTGAATTTAAACTCTGGGACTTAAAATCTCAGTTTTAACGCTGAATTGGTATTTGCTTAATAATCAAGTACTGATTTCCCCTTATGTTATTAAACAATGCATGATGGCAAATCCTCCTCATATACATACTCCAGCAGGTACTCCGAAAGGAAAATCCTCCACTGTGAATAACAGTCTTACCGGGAAATCATATTCTGGAGAGCCTGGACCAACATGCAGTGTTAGGAATAGCAAAAAATTAAAAACTAAGAAGAAATATTTCTTTGGTACCTTGAATGTGAATTCGTTGTTAAGAGTAGGAAGATTAAAACAATTGATTAACGTTATGGAAGAAAATAAAATTAAAATACTGGCTGTACAAGAAACAAGATTTACGGATGAGGACATAATAGATTCAGAAGGTTATAGAATCTTTAAAGGTAAGAATGGGAAAAATCCAATGAATAAAGCAATACCTCATCTCGGAACAGCTTTCATTGTTCACAGAGCAATTCTTGATTCAATAAAAGATTTTTACTCGATTAATGAGAGACTATCAATTTTAACTTTGTGCTGTGCAAATAAAACATATACATTAATAAATTGCCATGCACCTATAAATGAAGACAATAGAAAAAATCCATCAAAAGTAGAAAATTTTTGGGAAATTGTAGATCAAGAGATGGCTAAAATTCCGGTTAAAAATGTGAAAATATTATTAGGTGATTTTAACGCTCAAGTGGATAAGGAGAAAAAGTTCCAAAAAATGGTGAGAAAGTTCCCAGCCCATAAAAGAACTAATAAAAATGGTGAAAGATTCCTGGAAATATGTAATGCGTTTAATTTAAAACTAATGTCAACGGCTTTTAAAAGATTGCCTAACAGACAAATGACATGGAGATCACCTAACTCATGGTTAGGAGAGTTTCAAATTGATCATGTAGCTATAACATATAATAATCGGAGGGAAATTATTGAATGTCAACGTTAAAAAAGGGGCAAATGTGGAAACGGATCATTATTTAACCACTATCAAAATGAATTTCATTCCTGAGAAAAAAATTCATCTGAGAATGAATAATAAACTTTCCAAGGTTAACGCAAATATGTTAATGTATAAGAAAAATGAATTTCAAAACAAACTGAATACAAAAATAAAGTCGGATAGCTGGGAAGAAATTAAAACGAAATTAATTGAAATGAAATACTGAAAAAATCAATAAAATACAGATGGTGGAATCAACAATGTGATGAAGCTGTGGAGGCAAGGAACAAAACATGGAAAAAATGGTATTCGACGAAGAACGAAGACGATTATACTCAATTTAAAGATCAAAGATCCAAAACAGCTCAAATAATTAGGTCGACAAAAAGAAAATATGAAAAAGAACAACTCGTTGAAATAGAAGAGAATTTTAAGAAAAATAATTTTCGGATCTTTTATAAAATGTTCAATAAAAATCTCTGAAAATATCAGCCTACTAATTTATGTTTTAAAAATGAGGAAGGTAAATTAGCTCTTAATGTTAAAGAAAACTGTAGTATTTTAGCAACATATTTTAATAAGCTCCTTAATTGTGAAGAGCCAAAAGAAAAATTTCCAAGACAATTAACAACGTCTAAACATGAAGAATCTGTAGCCACTAATTATCAAGAAATTGAAGAGATTGTGAAACAGTTAAGTAACAATAAGGCTTCTGGTGAAGATGGTTGCTGAAATGTGGAAGATCGCAGGCCCAGAAATGATCGGAAAACTGCAAAGTGTAATAGAAAAAATTTGGAAAGAAGAACAGGTGCCAGATGAGTGGAAAATAGCATTAATCCATCCACTGCATAAAAAACGAAAAAAAGATGATATCAATAACTATAGAGGCATTTCACTATTGCCTGTGACATACAAAATCTTGTCTAAAGCACTTTTAAACTGGTTAGAAACGCAAACAGAAAAACAAATAGGTGAATATCAAGCTGAATTCCGGAAAGGTCGATCTTGCGTTGAACAAATTATTAAATCGATAATTTGACATAAAAGAATAAGAGGAAAGAACATAATCATCACGTTTGTAGACTTTAAAAAAGGGGCATACGATTCTGTTGATAGGAAGACACTACTCAACACTTTGCAAGAATTCCATGTGGATAATAATTACATTAATAAAATAAACCTTAACAAACACAACATCCAGAGTCAAGTTTCGAGGAGAAATATCCGAGGCTTTTAAAATTAAAACAGGAGTAAGACAGGGAGACTGTCTATCCCCTGTGCTTTTTAACTGTGTTCTGGAGAAAGTTATAAGGGGAGTGGAAGATACTGCTGGAAAATTGCGGAATTGAACCAATCAGATTAGGAAGAAAAAAATCTGGGATCGAGATTTCATGTCTTTCATTTGCGGATGATATTGCAATTTTAGCTGATAATTTGGAAGATGCAGTCATTCAGTTAAATTCGTTGAAAGAAGTAGCTGAAAAAGCTGGCCTGCAAATTTCATATGAAAAAACAGTTTATATAACCAATGAACCTTCGGCACCATGTTATTTATCAACAAAATACGGAAAGGTTAAAAAAATCACCAGATTTAAATATCTAGGTGAAATAATTCAACCAAATGGTTTAGATAAAGAAGCGAATCTAACCAGAGTACACAAGATGGAACAAGCATTCAATGTAACCAGAGAAATATATAAAAAGAAGTCATTATCTATAAATATCAAGATACGACATTATGATACTGTAATTAAATGTCTACATGCAGCAGAATGTCTGAATATGAACACAAGAAGAGAAATCGAGCTCATAGAGAAGAAGGAACGGAAAATTATGAGAAAAATTTTGGGACCGAACATTAAAGATGGACAACTGATATTAAAAAGCAACAAGGAAATATATGAAAAAATTGAAAAGATATACAATGAGAAAAATAAGAATAAGATTTTACGGTCACCTAAAAAGAATAGATAGACAAACTAAAGCCATATTTGAATACTTTGAAAGCAATCCAAAGAATAAACTTATGTGGTTTATAGAAACCAAAAAAAGAGATATCAGAAATGAACATAAAAAGTGAGGACGTAAATAATAGAAAGAAATTCCGAGAAAAAATTAACGCATTTAAAGGTTTTGCTGAAAACGTGAAAAAGAACACCAGTAGTTACATGTGGACGGAAGAAAGAAAAGCGCAGCACAGCTTGAAGATGAAAGAATATTGGAGAAGGAAAAAGAAAATCTCATGATCATTGTTTTTCCATAGTTGGCCAAAATCGAAAATAATAAGGATTTAGAGTTTGTATCACAAATTCGAAATTTATTTTACCCTTATAAAATTTTGACGTAAAATGTTATTACACGATACTGCTCCCGACGTGAACTTTAGATAATTTTCTGGATGTATTTATATAAAAAATCTTTAAATTTGAGATATTTAGCGTCGACTATAAAATCAAAAATTTCCTCAGCACATTAAAAATTCATGCACCGTATATAGTGACCATCTCGACTTAGACGGTTAAGATCGGGGTTATAACTGATTTCGTTCTTGGCTGTTCACGTTATTTTTAATTCTTCCACGAGCTATCCGTCCGAGTTGTTTTCATCTTTTAACGTTCTAGGTAGGGCTGTTTTTTAGTTTTTGTTTTTCAAAATTTTCGCTCGTATAAGTATTCCTTAACGTGAATTAATACAAGACGTAAAACAACTCGCAGGATTATATATGAGGCAGATTGTGAACGATCTAAAAAAATTGACGGAAAAAAGAAAGTACAAAACAATCTTCAGTGTGACGGAGAAATGACGCGTTTATTTCTTTCTTATTTTTATAGCGCTGTGTATAACTACCGAGGCTATTACGGCACTAATAATTTAACAGTTAGATGTAGTAAATGGGAGGTTAGAGGAGAAAAGAAACTGTATAATTGAGGGAATAGTTGAAAGACTGTTGCCGACCAGATAGTGTATGCGGGCGGATGTGGAATCGATAGAGATGGAGTGTAGAGCAATGTAAGAAAATATGCCACGTAACAGCAGGATTCGGGAGTAGACAAAAGGAGCTAAAATCACGGAGGTGGGTACGTTAAAGTAGGTGGTTATCGTGATATGCGACAACTTCGCAAATTAGTTACGTGGTGCACCTATAGGATGAATATTAGAATGAATCGCTGTTTCTTCCAGTCACTAATCTCCGTTTCAATTCACCGTTGGTGTTTACTGTACGTCTGCATAACTCATTAACCACGTTTGAATATACTTTGGGGTTTTTTTCATTGTAACGACAAAAATTTGCCGTAAACAACGGTGATAGAGAAAGAAAACAAAAAAAAAAAGGAAGAAAAGAAAAAAGAAAAAAAACGACGCAGGAAATAAATCTAACAACTCCAACGAGTATGTCGGATTCTTATATGAAAGAAAAACATCGCATGACATATTTTCTTCAGGGCGTTAAATCGGAATGTCTAGCTTTTATGTAGACTATCGTTCTTAGTGATTGGAAGCGCGTCGCGGCACCATTTCTTCCTTTTTAGTTCCCTGTTGGATTTAGTTGGTAAATCTACCGTGGACATTTTGTACACTAATGGATTAAACTCGCATTTTGTCGAAGAAACTTTTGTAGCGCTGAACATAGCAATCCTCCACAAACGGAACCTTCAAGTCTGTATACAGCGTGTAGTTTGACACTTAATACGGTGCAGATGTTATTGTGCGTAATATCTTTGACTGTTGCCGCTAAATTTTAAGAAGGTTACTGCAACACGTTGTTCCGTATAGATTGGAATCGCGAGATATATGTTTGTCTTTACCGCCAGATAAAGGTGCGTTGTTCTTCGTAACAATGGCCAAAGTAGTCTGGCACGAGTAAATACCGATTTTCTCGCGTGATCCACATGAACACGTCACGTTTTATCCATGTGTATTCCAAGATAGCGTACAGATTCTACTTGTGGAATATTCGTGTTAGAAATTTTTAACTGGGAACAGGTCAGTAGTTTATTTGTAAATGTGTTGACATTTAGCTGGATTAAACGATATACGCCAAAGACGTGCCCATTCCTCTAATCGATTCAGATGATTTTGAACATCGATGTTAGCATACACATTGCGTCGCATAAGTTCTGAGACTGGTGCTGTCAAATCGAAACTAGTGGCGCGATCTTCACGAAAATTTAGGAACTTGTTTGTACATCTTTTTTATAAGAGTGGTTAAATTTTAAAAGCGTTCGGAAGATTAGTTTCAATTTGATGTTACTTTATGCGGCATATAGTTGGTTACGTGCGTTTGTTTTAAAGCTGGAAAAAATACGACGGAAACGTATGATATGTTAAAATTAGCTTATGGTGAGTCTGTAGTAGGTCGTACTACAACATTTTGATGGTTTAGTGCGTTTGCGTCGGGTAGGGAGTCGATTGAGGACGAGGAGAGGAGCGGGCGGTCTTGCACCACGAAAACGTCTGACAACATCGCTCGTGTCGTCGCTGTGTTGAACGAACATCGAACAGCTGGCTGTAGGTTGGTGGCAGACCTCACTGGTATTCCGAAAACGATTGTTCAACGAATTATAACGAACGATTTAAAGAAGAGGAAGCTGTGGCGCGCTTTGTTCCACACTCGCTGACAGACGACCAAAAACAGCAGCGAGTTTCTCATGCGGAGGACGTTCTTAAAATTATCTAAAAGATCCAAATTTTCTTCTGAAAATAATCCCGGGGGAGCGAGAGTTGGTGTTTTGCATATGACCCCGAAAAAAACGTCAAAGTGCGGAATGGTGCGGCAAATCTTCGCCGCAACCCAAGAAACTTAGTCAAGGTGATGTTGATCGTTTTTTTTTTTATTCCAAAGGTATTATCCACAAAGAATTTGTTCCTCAGGGCACATGTTTTGGATTGCCTGTGTAAAAGAGGCCGGAATTGTGGAATGATCGTTGGTTTTTCTTGCTGCACGATAATGCGCCGACGCACACAGCCGTCCTCAACGTCCAGTTTTTGGCCAAAAAATCGTTCCAGTGCTTCGCCATCCCCATACTTTCCGGGGACATGAACCCTCCAGACTATTTTCTGTTCTCGAAGCTGAAAACGGACCTCAAAGGAAATCATTTTTCCTCGATTGCACAGATTGAAGCAGCTGTGATAAGCCGACTCAAGGCGATCGAAGCCGAGGTGTTTTCTAAGATAAAAATCGTGTTGAAAAAATTTTTGAATTTTTTGTGGGCTTGGGAGCACCAGTCCCAGAATTTATGGGACGCACTGTGGCATCTGAATTCGATGCGAGGATTGCGATATCATCGGCATATGTAGCCAACAAAGTTTGATTGGAAATAGGCAGGTCGGCCGTATAGATGGAATATAGTAATGAACCCAGCTGGCAGCCTTGCGGTACAGAAGATCAGATTGAATGTTCTTTTGAAAACGAATCGTTTATTTTTACCACAAACGACCGGTTATATAAATATGATTTTAACAATAAATAGACGTCTTCATTAAAGTGCTGCCTTATTTTATACAACAATCCGGGATCATCGAAAGCTTGGCTGACATCGAGAAATACAGCAGAGCGCACACCTTTTGCTTTTCGAATGTTAATGAGATCGCATCGACTAGTCGACGGCATTACTGAATAGTAGCATGCTCCTCGCGGAAACCAAATTGATGGTTCGGCAGTATGTTGCAATTTATTATAACCGAACTCATCCGATTAAGGATAAGTTTCTCCAAAATCTTTGATAGTGCGGAGAGCAGGCTTATTGGTCTGTAAGAGGAAACCACTGACGGCTTTTTTTCTATTTTACGAATCATGATAATAATCGACTTCTTCTACAGTTCGGGATAGTATCCCAATCTTAATATTGCATTAAATATATAGCATAGGATAATAGATGCTTTCTTCGGAAGATGCAACAGTATTTCTCCTGTGATATTTGTGTTGTTTTTAATCTTTCCCAGTTCAAACTTTTCTTTAGATATATATATATATATATATATATATATATATATACAGTGACGCACCCACAGGGGGGCTACCGGTTTTAAGCCCCAAAGAGCTTAGAAAAGTATAAAATACATATGAAAAAAGCGCGTAACTTGTAAGCTCCAAACAATTTCGCAGCTAAAATGATAGTTGAAACAGAAGAGAATATTTAAAAGAGCTCGCGTTATCACTAATAAAACCTCATGTTGAAGAGATTGCAAAAAGTACTGTTAGAAAATATTTGTTACATTCTGTGTACTAATGACATTGAAAATCCAGCTGACTGTGCAACACAAAAAAAATGGCCGTTGTTTGGGCCGTTTGGCATTCGAATCTGACCCACGTGACCAGTGCTTTTTTTGTTGTTGTTGTTGTTATTAGTTGTTTCGTTGTTGTTCCTGATCATTTATAGTTTATTTTGCCTGATGAATTTTGTTACACATTCGTCTGTGTATATTTTATTCATTTTTATTAGGAATTTTTAAATTTTTTGGGGCTGTTCGAGCCCACCCCGGATACAAATCGTAGGTACGCCACTGTATATATAAATATAATTTTTAATGAAAAACTATACAAAAAATTAATAATTTCGTTCCAGATATGTATAGAGTCTATCCATAGTAATTACTTGTTGGGCGATTGTTTGATAAGCGTAACAATGAACAAAATTAGGTTTCACGAATAGTTAAACGAAAAACAAAATTTTAAATATGAAATAAGGCGAATGGACGAGTAGTTAACTTTCATTGTTTAAACATAAACTGATTCAAATTAACGATAAAATGATAATTAGAGTGCGGATTTCTGGCATTTGCCGAGCCATTTTACTACACGCTACAGAAGATCTGACTACATACAAATTCGAATTGGAGTTCACTAATTCTGTAAACCAAATTTTATTTTTCCAAAAAATGCCGAAAATTATGATTTGTACACCTATTTTTAACATTTCTCACATATATTAAAAAAAAAAAAGTCCATTGATGAAATTAATTTTTTTTTCTAATTTTATATTTTTAGTCGCGTAGAGGTGGAAAAGTTTGTAATTACAAAATTCGAAAAAAGCGAGGATTGTGTTTGTTTGAACAAATAGAAATTGCGGTATGTTCATTTAAGAGCATCGACCATATCCCTGGCAAGAGGGGGAACATTCTTCAAGATAAGAAGAATGCTGTGCTAACTAAGAATACCGGATATTAGTTGACGGGAAAGGAGAAATAAGGACACTTACTGAAATTAGCGCAGACAAATACGCGCTAATTGTGTCGGCGGATGTGGAAAGAAGCTTTTCTCATATGAAATATATTCCAAGTGGCCAATTTGGCTAATTGCATTTTGAAAAACATTTAATTAATCACGCCAAATTATTTAAGTAAAAGTGTAACATTTGTATGCGTATTGTTAATAAATGTAGTGTTTCACTACTTTTACTTAAATACTCATAATTTATGATATAAACAAATTCTATAGGAAATATAAGCCTTTTTTACGAATGCCGAAAATTACTTTTTAAACATCTAAAAATGCTGAAAATGACTTTTTAAACGCCGAAAAAAAAATTCAGCGTCGAAAAATTCGCACTCAAATGATAATATTCTTATCGTGAAATAAAAGTTTTCTCCTGAACTATACGCAATATACCACGCGATGAAAAACACAAGAAACTTCTAATATATTCCGACTCTCTCTTTTCTATCATATGTTTCAACAGTAACTCGACTAAATTACATTCTGTTTTTATAGAAATCCTGAATTTTCTATACCATAACCCCGCTCTTAATTTAATTTTATAACGGATCCCACGTCACACAGGTTTCCCATCAAATGAACTAGCAAACGAAACATCTAAAGAACCAAATCCAACCCTATCCATTAACTGCTATATCCGAATCTGATGCAATCGGTTCCATCGAATACAGAACATCCTATCTTATTCTTTTCCTTGCAGATCTTTCTTAACACTTCGACGACACTTATTTCTCGAATGCTGATAAATTTCCGTATACCAACTTTAAAAATTTAGTTGCAATACAAGAAGTTTTTTTATCGATAATTACAAGTAGTTCTTCAATTTTTCCGAAATATAGATACGATCAACTCCATATAACACCCAGTAATTACTTTCTCGGCCAAAGTGGAAAGTACATAATTTCCAACGAAACAAAAAAATAAATTATATCGATAAATACAAAATTAGTTTGAAAAGTTCAGAATGTAGTAAATTTTTTTTCTTAGAAAATAAACAACGAACGGAGTTAAAATCACTAAAAATTTGTATCTTTATAAAAAAATCACAAAGCTTTTCGTCTGTTAAGAAATTATCGAGTCAATAATTACAAAAATATATGTAAATCGAAAAATATCACTTAGATACACAATTTACAAAAACCATAGTGATAAAACAGTATTTTTAAATAATCTGATAAACACAATCGGCAATATAAAATTTATATATAACAATAACAAATCAAATAAAAATCTTAGAAATATATTTTTTTAAGCGAGAAATATTTTAAATATCCATTTTAATAATAGGTACGTACGGTTTATATTAAAACCGGTAAAAATAACATAAAATTATCGCGTGAATTTTATAAATACTTTCATTGTAATCAAATTATCTTCATTCCAATCGGAGTCATTAAATTTTCTCGCGTCGATATTTTCTGTTCGTTGAAAAGGCCTTTAAAAATACTGTTTTATCACTAAAACTTCTGTAAACTGCGCATCTAAGTGATATTTTTTGATTTATATATATTTTTGTAATTTATTTTTTTTATATTAATTCGATAATTTCTTAACAGCCGAAAAGCTTTGTAATTTTTCATAAAGATACAAATTTTTAGCGATTTTAACTCCGTTCGTTGTTTATTTTCTAAAAAAAAAAAATACTACATTCTGAACTTTTCAAATTAATTTTGTATTTTTATCGATATATTTTTTTTTTTTTTTTTTTTTTAAATTATGTAATTCCCACTATGGCCGAGAAAGTAATTACTTGGTGTTATATGGAGTTGATCCTATCTATATTTCGGATAAATTGAAGAACTACTTTGCTGACTGAGTGTGCATAGTTACATCGATATATTCTCCATCGTTTGAGTTTCACCGCACTCGTAACTGATATCGACAAAAGGACGACTCGACTAGTTTGTATTTATTCTTCAAACTAATCCGGTTCTTTTTTCCTATAGTTCCATGGTTATTATTATGGGCACTTATTCCCACCATCTTTCAACTTAAATACACACATTGCGCACAAAATGTTTTACATTTCGATGGTTGCATCAAAAAACTCCTTAATTCTTTACGGTTAACCGTGCATAGGATTTCGTCTATTCTATACTTGTTTTGTCCTCTTGATTATGAGTCGTTATTTTTTTCATCGTGTCAGCAGGTGCAATATCACTAATTATAAATCACGTAACTTCGTAGGTTACATGCTACATCGTTTGGAGCAACATTAACTTTTCGCGTGATCAGCGAGGACTATTCTCAAACAGGGCATCAACAGATACATGCTGCCGAAGGTAGTTTATCATATCCCTACTGTGGCCGAGAAGAAATGGCAAAGTAGAAAGACAAAATCGATCAATACGGAGCGATTAAAAATTGCAGAACTCGAGAATAATAATAGTGAAATGGAGTTAAAAAATTATTTGTCACAGCATAGAATAATAACACCACACGAAGATAATGTTTGGTAGAAACATTCGTAATAAAGAACTCGGAATAACTTTACACGTGAGACCGAATAAATTGTTAATAAAGGTGCATTGGCAAAAGAAAAATGGAAACAATACATGATAGAAGACGGAATAGAGTAAGAAATTAACGTTGAAGCTAATGTGCGATTCAAACCGACAAATTATCACAAAACTTCAACCCAGTTCCATATGAAGTTGTAGAGGATAAAGAATGAACAGAACTGAAAAATGATACAAGAACACAAGTGCGACGAAGCGTATCAGCTATTTAGTCGGTAAAGAGAACAGACATATGATAACGTCGCAAGAAAATGAACACGAATTCAAAGATTCGAATGTGGTAACAAAAAGTGGAGTATTGCAAACATCCGATCTGCTTAATTTATAACTTTATCATGATCATTTGATTTTATTTATGGCTTGTGAGTCTTTAATTCAATCAAACAAGAGTGTATTAGTATAATAGAGTAGTAAGCATGCTCATATTTAATTTATGATGGGTCAAATTATATAACAGTATATATATATATATATTCAAACTATATACATGAATCGTTCATACACACATATATATATATGAGTATATAATACACACTACAAAATATTCATTTTGTGTAGATATATTTTGCAATTAATTAAAACATACAGATTATCAAAGCGTTGTTTATGAATGCATGTTCATATATACATACATATATATAATACAAACATATATAAATATATATATATACACATATCCGCTTAATTCTTGAAATGGGTTTTGTATATTTTTTGTTCATTCATAAAAAGGACAAAAAAAAGAAGTACCTGTTAGTGATGATTACAATGAATTTTAATGCAAAACATTCTCCGCGGAATATTATCGTGAAAATTGAAAATAAAGCTGATTAGAATTTATACATAAATATTTAAAACAAACAAATAAAAATACGTTAATAACAAAGAACTAATAGCGTCGTAGTCGAGATAAAAATAGCCTAGGACGACGCGCATGTAATAAGCGAGCGGTATACGTTAACTGAAAATTGGGACCAAAGTTCAGCCCTTCCAAATGACGCTACGTTGTTACATAATCTCATCGGAGCAGCAACCATCCTTTGCCCGGCTAAACTGGGGTGTGGCTGTACTACCACCAATACGCAGTTTCCGATCTATCCTTCACTTTTTGAAGGGGGGTACTTCAGGAATTTTGTTCGGAAGAAAAAAGAATAAAACAATTTCTGAAAAAGGGGACTGCATAATAAGCGTGCCGCTATGTTATATTTAAATGCCAACAAAATTATACGCAATCGCTGTTGTTAAGTCGGAAAATAGAAATAATTTACACAATTCTTATAATTGCGAAATAAGCCAATAAAATATTATGTTATTGTTCCAGCATGGAAATATTTAGGCCAGTGTGTCTACAAAAGTTTATATTGTATATTTGAAAGAGTGAATAAATTCATGTTGTTTAGGATCAATGTAAGGAAACTGAAGATTTCTTATAGTGCTGACACAAGTTGGAACAATTTTTTTAGGTTTAACATATTTGTTAATCATTTTAGTTGCCATCTGTTACGGAAATTAGACTTACCGATTGATATTACTACGTACATTGTAATAATGGAATTATACAACTTTTTATCAGCATCAACACCACCTTAGATATATTTATTGCCGTATACAAAAACACATATTATATATGCTAGCATGTACGCGTATTTTATTCACACATAAGAGCTACTTAATTTCTGGATATTTTATCATACAAATTCATACGTAAAACTATACGTGATATATCCGAATCTCTGAATCCATTTTTTTTTTTTTCTATTTCGCGAAATACCTGCGGTTATTATTTTCACTGGGGTAGGTGAGGTAAAAGATTTTCTCATATTTATTTATTTGACTGTTTAGTATGTATAAGCATTGTGTTCAGTGTCTTATGAAAAACGAAAAATTAATCTTTTTTTTTTTTGGCCGGACCATTTGGCCACCAAAAGAACAAAAATAGGACACAAATAAATATAACGAATGAATTAACTTAAATTAAAGTAAGAGATGTGAGATCATTTTAAAATGCCTTTAGTGAAAGGTAAAAAAAGATTATTAAGTTTTAATGTGTGGGAAAATGATAATAAATTTACGTTTGTAGTGTACGTGTTCCTCGATAAATACAATACAAATAGCCTTTAAAAACAGATAATCTTTCTCGCTCCACAGTCTTTAATGTTTATGTTATAAGTGTAGTTACAAAAAATAAGTATTCATAGCAACTAAAGAGTAATAATCTTTTTTCAGGTTATTTATATATTATACATGTATGACGCACCGCATTATATATGTACACAACATCGCATTATATGTGTACACATACATGTACTTAAAGAAAAAAGTACATATTTGATAAAAATATAAATAATTATATAAAAAATCCTATCGTTCAAAATTGTGCCTTCGACCAACTGAATTTTAATAACAACCGCATAATAATAATAACTGCGTAGTAAGCAATAAGGGCGTAATAATGTTGATCATTGTATTAACTAAGTTTTAAAAAAATAATTTCTTACGTATCTTATTCATTTGAAATGTAATATATGTATGTGTATCCGTGTGTATCTGCACTAAATATTGGGGAGAAAATCAAGTTCATTATATATATATATATATATATATATATATATATATATATATATATATATATATATATATATATATATATACATATACAAATTGTTAAGATTGTAATGTGTATAAATGGACAATAAATATATGTCTCATAGTGTGTTTGTGTGACAGTCAGTTTGAAGACTCTCCAGGTTACTAATATTACAGTGTACATACGTACACACACAATACACAATGGTCTTACCCGTGTACTAGAATTACAGCATACACACACATACACATGAACTCCCAAATGGCACACACACACACACGCAATACATATATATATATAGAGAGAGAAAAAATATCGTTCTCTCAAAAGGTGGAATTAAGATACTATTTTCGGTTGTTTTTATTTAATTTAAAAAAATAATTGGACTCAGCAATACCTCTACATTTCCTCGAAAGAGCGGAGTGAAGTAAAATTTATTGTTTTTGGGTCTAAAGTAATAAATCGCTGTTCTCTGAATTTTTGGCGAATAGCCGCTTGGCCAGATCCAGATTAACACTAAATATATCGACTTCCTCGGTGTCGAGATGAATTGGGCCAAGGGACTGTTAGCGGAAACAAAGCAATAATTTATGTCATTAGACCCAAAACTCTTGAGAAATACGTGGTTGGTTTCACCCGCCGAGTATAGCTGATGTAATACAAAAATTACATATAAATTACCAATATGAATAAGGAAATTAAGTTTATATTAAACAATGTTAGTCACCATTTTACAGCGCATAATATATGAAATTATAAACTTATTTTAACCTCTGAACATTACATCGTAAATAATAGGTTAAACGAATTTGGTGAGTACAACATTATAAACAATAATCTAGTTGTCATTTGAGTTTCAATAAATATTGATTACAAAAAATTCTCATTAATAAAAATCATAACCTTACAACCATTTTCTTATCTAACATCTTAGTCATAAATGTATATTTTTTCCAAATAAACTATTAGAATCATATTTACGAGATTTAATTGATAAATTCTTACAAAATTTCTCTATAAACGAACACTTCTTACAGGAGATATGTACATTAGGTTCAATATGTTACACCTTAAGAACACTGAAAAAAAAAACACTCTTACAGTTTCTTTGTGTCCCTTAACTAATTGTACTAAATGAAAAAAAAAAAAAGGTTACATTTACTAAAAAAGCGTAATAATTTCACTATATAAGTAGGGAATACGTCCGCTGAAAAAAGGACCAATATGGACTGTCCACAGGGAAGTGTTCTAAGCCCATTATTCCTGAACATACTTTTTAATGGAGTGTTGAAATTATGTCACAATAAAAATATAAAACTTTGTTCATATGCAGATGATCTCATTTTTATAATTTCTGGGAACTCAAAAGTAAAACTAGAAAATATAGCAAATGATACTTTAATCAAATTATAAAATTGATTAGATAGTATCAAATTAAAACTGGGAGAAAAGTCAAAATCAGAAAGAAACAACATTAAAATAAAATTTAAGAATTCAACTCTTAAAGTAGTTGAAATATTTTAAATACTTATGTATTATCACAAATAATAAAGTAACTTTTAAATACAATCTTGACAATATATTAAAAATGGATACTACATACCTGTTAAATCTTGCGAGCCTATCAAAATACACTGGGCTTTAATTATAACTACAGAATTGTATTACACAAATTACCGATTGAAAATACTTTAGCATATTGCTGCACCGTCTTATTAAACTATCTGAAAGTTAAAATAGTAAAAAAGAACTTTTATGAACGCATGCATGCAGGGGATACGAAACAATTTGACATAGCGCATTTGTAGTTATTGCTAGTGTATTTCCCCCTGATCTTCTTATGTTCAGCAGAGCAGTTATGTTTACCAATAAAAGCTTCGACTTCTTTCTATATCTTGATGAGCAGCTAATGCAAGGAACGAACACCATAATCTCAAAATTAAATCTAAATTTTCACAGTAAAATAAGAATTCAGTATATCTTTGCTCTGAAAACTAAAAAATATTATTTAGAAATTTAGCAAAACAATAAGAATATAATACCGGGTGACACACACACACACACCTTAATCCCCAATGTATTCCGTAGACACAAAATCAAAATTACTCCTAATTTCTACACCACCAAATTATTAAGGGGGCGTGGAAAATTTGGGTTTATCTATTTTGCTTTCATTTAAGTAAGGATGACAAGGAAGTAGAAACTACCGACCATGTAGGTACTGTTTGTATGTCCTATCTCAGACCACATAAGAGTATACAATAAAAATAAATTTAACTTAAAAGACGAATGCACTGTCCAACAAATTAAATTATTTGCTTTTTGATGTACTACACAAGAATTCCAGTGCTACAAAATTTTTTACTAGCACTTTCCGGAACAGTGATAAAACTTTTCAACAAAAATAAAATTATATGTATAGGCTAAATATGTTTCTCCGCGCGTGCATACACGTATATTTATGTTTGGGTAAACTTTCTGTGCAGCAATGCTTAAGTGTGTTTAATTGCTCACACATGCAAAAGGCATATGTGATACGTGTATATATATATGTATCATACATAGATAATTCTTACATTTATACATATAGTACACCTAAATTATAGCATACATATTAACTCATGTAGCGTTCGAGATATGGACTTGGAGGAAAATGGAGCGATAAGCTGGATGGAAAAGAAAACAAACGAACAGGTGCTTCAACAAATCGAAGAAGATCGCTGATGAGCAGAATAAAAAAAAACACGCTTAAATTGGATGGGACACGTACTTCTATACGGCGGATTGCTCCGAGGTGTATTAGAAGGAAAGATTGTAGGAAAAAGAAGTCGTGGAAGACCAAGAAACACCTTCATAACAACTCTACTAAATGACACGGGACTAAGAAATTATGTCGAACTAAAAAGTGTGGCTGAAGACCGGAATCGTTGGAAGCCAATTATCATGGCAAGCGACCAATCTTAGGACTGTAGTAAAATGATGATGATGATGATGATATAATTTTTCACGTGAGATGTTGGATTAAAATTTAAATGATTAAGCGAGTACAAGAAAAATGTCTTTCGTAGTTTGAATTTTATTTACATATTACTATAATAATTGAAGTTTATTTTTTATTTTCTGATTCATTCAAAAACCATTAAAACCATTGAAGAGCAGATATACTTTTATTCTGAGATTTCAATTCGGGGATTTTATGTACGGTTGATTAAATATGTAAAAACTGTTTATATTATTAAACTATATCAATAACATCACTCATGAATTCTAATTATACATGCACATGTAACCAGCTATATTTTCCTACCTATGATGTAATAACCATCTTTAACGTGTTTAGAACGACATCCAAAAAGACATAAATTATTAGTTAAGTTCTTTTTGACTCTAAATTATTCACGGCATTCTTACTAATAGTCTATAAGTCTTGGTTGTTGCTGTTTTATTAAAAAAAAAAAAAAATGCAGGTAGGAAAATAATTTTTTTTAACAATAATTACTTAGTAAAAAACATATTCGTTTAGCGGTAGTCAACATTTTCTTTGTTATTAATCTAATGATGAAAAATTAACACTCTTGAATTTTGACATATTGAAATGTCATTATAAATAATCGGCAGAACACCGCATTTGTTTATACACTATCAAATGATGGCATCCATTCATTTTAACCATTATACTTACAAAAGTATGTGTGAGTTACAAGCTACAAGTCATTAACTGTGCACATATACCCCTAATACACACATTAAAAGCACTTAATAAAATTATGGTATGACACAATAACCCCATTATATACTACATTACAGCGATATGACTGTGATCAGTACGATAGACTTACTTTGCAAATTTTTATGTTTGTTTACGTAGTTTATACATAAAGAGAAGATATAAATATATGAACTTCGACCGAAAGTTTGGTTATTCATGAAGAATTTGATTCCGTCGTAATAAATTATGATTAATTGATAAAAACTCGTCTGCTTAAAATTCATTAATACTACAGACAATATAAAATACTAAAATTCATTAAAGAAATACAATTTTCTTATGTACATTATTATTAACATACAGCAACGAAATACACAAAAATGATGCACGATTTCCAGAAAACTTTTAAATATGGAAACAACCATTCTAGCGGAACATCACACGACAACGAGGATCGTTCAACATAATAAACTCATTAGCGAGTTGGCATATGCCATTGGTTTTACATCTGGATGTGGCTGTCAAAATAAAATTAACGAACACTAAATAATTAAATTGTTGTTAACGCCCTGTTGAATGTTTACGACTGAAAATGCAATTTTAGAAATTATGATATTATCAGAATAACAAAACTAATTTTTTTGTTCTAATAATTATGATGAACAATTTTTGTCCAAGAAACTTAGGCCGAAAATTTACATGAGAAAATATTATTGATATATTCAACTTAATTTATTATAAATATACAGACAGATTACATACCACTGCCTCATAACTCGTGAAAACTGGTGTCAAAGTTTTTCCGTCTAATTTTACGAATGCTCCTTTGTTACCCATTGTATCACTGCGCAAAATATAAAAATATTTACTAGTTGTGTATAAATTTGATCACATTTAATACCTTAATTAAATTTGAAAATAATAAAAAAAACATCGGTTATGGATTACAGATCCCCAAGAGTAATCGATCTTATTATTAATAGAAAACACTAGTAAAAACATTATAAAGAATCGATCAAATGTAATCGGGAACATTAAACCTGGATTTCACAATTTAACAGCAATAACGTACGCCCACAAATTTATTGATAGTAAAATAGCTAATAAATATGTTACCTATGAATAGTCAAAAACAGCTGTAAACAAGAATTACTACCGACTGCATGTCCTGATTTAATGATTAACGATGTAATTAAAGTAATTAGCTAAGTTATTAAAAATAAACAAAATAAACATTTAATTAAAGCTCCGTTAATAGCTGACGATATTTGTTATTTGTAAATTGGGTGGCAGAGTGAATAGAAATACGGCAAATATAATTGTCATAAAAATCAGCTTGAAAAATCATATTACAAAATTTAATTAAAAAACATTAATTGTTTGATAATTTAAACCTAAAAACTGGATAACTGTGTAAAACAAATAAATATCCGTCGTATTATTATGAAGTATCAAGAAAATACAGAAAGCGTGTACACGAAACGCTTTGACTAGAAGAGAAAAGAGTAAAGTTAGAAACAAGAAATTAAATTTATGTTATAATAAATTAGGTCTCGTTAATATTACAGAATAAGAATAAATCAAAATATTTGTCGGCAACTTGTAACAGTTATTGGTGAAGAGAGGGAGAAATATTTTATAAAAAGTATCTGTATAATTATATATACGGTTAATCTATTAATTTCTACAATTTTGGATTTGAAACTACAGTCAGATACTTCAAATATTAACACATATTTGTCACGTATCCATAGGCGCCGACTTGGGTGGGGGCAGTCCCCCACTCCAAAGTTATAAAGTTATTATACGGCGGCCATGCCCCCTGAGCGGTTATTAATTAAGGACTTTGCCCCAGCAATGTTTATTATTCAAAAGTTATAACCCTTTCAGTACCATAAGACATAAAAATATATAAAATGTTTTCGTTATATGAATATTTCAGTTAATTTATATGCAAGATTTATTGTGTATGCTTGATAATGACGTAACTGTCGAAAAGCTTTGCAATAGAAAACTTTTTATAGTGATTCAACTGTGTTATGATTTTGTTTTGTTTATAATTCATAAAATCACTACTCTCCGATATATCAACATTATATATATATATATATATATATATATATATATATATATATATATATGTGTGTGTGTGATTTTTATATGTAAGAAAACAATTTTATTAATGAGTTATGTTTATGGAACTTAAACAAAATATTAATACAAGAACTTTTGAAATATAAGAATCATGTGCTCGATTTCACATTAAATTTATATATATATATAAAATAATGAAACACCGTCTTCAATAACGAACTATAATACAGTTAATTTGTTGTATTACTGTTTATCAAATTAACTTTATGTAATTTATATAATTCTGCTTCAGAAAATGAACTTTAAACTTTTAGTTAACTATTTTGTAATGATCACATTTCAATCATTTAACACTCACGAATGATTTGTTTGATTTTCCTAGGCAAAACCATCGCTAATAATATCAATTATTTCAAAGAATTTCTTCATAAAATTTTATATTCATTGCACATGTTTTTTTTTTCAAGTGCAAAATGAGGAAATATACTATTTAATTGAAGATACACAAAAGAAAGAATTCGGTTTGTAAAGATAGCATGACGGACGTTTTATCGATGTTATGTATAATCGTAGTGAATAGAATGTCAGTAGCAGCGTGATACGTAAACGAATTTTTCGTCCTAAGTTTTAAATAATTTATATTGGAAATAAATTTAGTTTAATTTTAATATTTAAAAATTGACAATAAATTTCTTGAAAAGTTTAATCAATTATGTGAAGACGTGTATTGTGTATTAAAAATGTAACTGCAGAAACAAATAAAAAATTACAGAAATACATAATTTAAAAAAACAAAAAGAAGTTTTTAAAAATCGAAATTATTACTTTAACGGAGTGGAAAGAAAAGCTGCAAAATGAGAAACATGTTATAGCAATACTCAAGAATAGACGATATTATTATTAGCGGTAGCCCAACAGAAAAATATGAAAACGTAAGGTGGACATTAGGATTGTTAAAGCTAAATGTTAAATTAAATGAGGACGATATTAAGGCGGCTCACCAGTTATCCACGAAGGGCAGTAATGCTGCTATAATAGTAAAGTTAAATAACCGAGATAAAAAGGAACAAATGATACGTACAAATAGTAAATAGCCAGCAAATAGCTACCAAAACAGACGCGTCATCTGTTAGCCGAAGCAAAACAAGCGTACGATAAAGGACATGTCGCATACGGGTGGGCTAGACAAGGTTTGGTTTAGTACAGAGTAAACGAAAATAGTAGTACAGTTAGATTGTATAGTAATACACAGTTAGACAAGCTGATAAACACGATGGATACAAGATATTCAAATGAACGGAAAAATTTGGATATAACTAATTAGCGATATACAGGTAATTCGAAAATAATTGTAGCAGAAATAACAGAGGCGAAGCATCAGAGAAATTGGATCGTTTTACTAATCGCGTTAATACACGTTCGCATAAGAGTTTATAGCATAAACAGCCGAGCTCACCTTGCCCAGAAACGATCGGCCAGCGAGAGCAAGTACAACCTTAACCCTCAACTCTCGTAAGAAACCACTCGAAAGGTATGGATGGTAATATTACTGTTATTAATTGTAAAGTTACTAATATTAGAAACCACTCTCTACATTGGAGGAACTAGTATTAGCTACTTCTGTAAACGATACAGCGATACTGATAATTATATGGTCTCATTAATACTAAACATGACCGATAAAAATTCAATTAATAAGTGGCTAAATAAACCAATAAAAATAAGTCGAAACATGTCACATTTACCAATCGACTGATACCACACAAAAAAGTACAAATTTTAACAATCGTGAAAAATGACACATATTTGAAAATACATGTGTGTAAAATTATCATGACGCAAACATACTCACATAATCATTCAGCGATTTCAAAACAAGGTGTTGCAAAATATTGTATCTGCGCCCTGGTATATAAGTAACAATGACATACATTGTGTGATCTGAATATCCCAACGAAAAAACAAACAATAAGAAGTTTAAGTGAAAAATATATACGGAGGCTTCAACAACATGTTAATCCGCCAGCCGTTAATTTACCGGACAACTGTATCTATTTTAAACGCCTCAAAAGACTTAACCAAATTCAATTACAAAATAGATCGTAAATATTTTAAATTACTTATCATTTAACTTATCCTGTATTTCACAAGTATTTATCACCAGTGGGTGGTAATCCATGTTATTTATTTATTTACTCATTGCTACTCATTGTCTTTCTTAAATAGATTGTATGCAAAAAGAAATAAACAAAATATATATATTCAATGTATCCGCTCGACGACTACTCTCAAATAGATAAACTATTTTATAACTATCATAAACTAGGTAACATTCCACATACACTTTTCCATTGAAAGAACAGTTTACTCACCTAATTTATAAATAGATATAAATTTAAAAAAATTACTTTAATTTAGTTTTAAAAATATTTTACTTCGCGGAGTAATTTTTTCATTACTAAGATACTAATATTTTTCTTGTAGATATCATACAATACTTTTTCGTCAATTGTAACTCTTAATTAAAACATGTTTTAAATTAATTCCATCTACATGAATTAACTAAAACAACGATACACGAACTTTACTCCGATAAGTCAAAAATCTAAATCAAAATAAAATAAAAATCTTTACTAACCAGTAATTTGGCGCCGAAAATACCGTTATGCATTTGTCATCATGTGCTAATTCGTATCCGTCGTTTTTAACTTCGTGACTACGAATTATATAATTTAATTTATTATAAGTTAAGAATTCACTAGTTACATCCGGTCCAAACTGAATCCCAACACCTCTCTTACTAGGAGCTCTGCCAGAGAAAGGTTGCGGATCGGACCATAATAAATCACACATTAATCCTGTAATTAGAGAAATATTTATACAAAATTAGATGTCATTAAGGTTGAAAATCTTGTTTAATAATCATAATCAAAAGCAACTATTTTAAATGTTTATTTGCATTGTTTAGTTAAATACAATTTAATAACATTCATTTTAATTATAAATGTGCATATTTTACATAAGTAAAAAATAATTTGATATATATACATATCATTCATGATCAAATCAACGGATGAAGGAGCAATGAGAAATCTATTTAGATAGCCAATTATGGGATGATCACATTGATAAAATCCCTGAAACACAAGTAATAAATAAACACCTTCAGAAAATTGCATAAATAACTACAAACTAGTACAGTTTATTTAAGGATGAATGCAATATTTGCACTTATTTACACTCCGCATTTTAATGAAAAGATAATTTAGATAGAAGCAAACATTTGGTTTTTATATATTTCAAAAAGCTTTTAAAACTATACCGCATAACATTTATACGTTCTACGGGATTATGGAATGTCAGAAGAATTGTTAAAATAGATACAGATGTAATGATTAAATGTTCAAATAGAAACACATAGCTCCACAATCTCGTCATAATTATCTCCCATCATTTTGAATTAAACGATGCAAAATATACAAATGAGTATTTATGATGTAAATAAGTTGAAAAATGTACGACTATTATATTTTATAGAATCAATAGCAGCATTAATAATTTGGCTGTAGCAGAAACTAGTATTAGAGCATTATGTAACAAACGCAGAGCATTGGCTGAAGTAGAAATTTATTACTTTATATGATGAAGAATGCTGACGGTTCACTAACCGAGAATAAAACACTGCATATGGCGCAAATACTAAGATGAACATTGTACATCCATGTATCTGAACAGATTAGCATAGTATGATATATTAAATGGGCTACAGAATTTGAACCAGTTTATTCATATCAGTAATTTATGAGTTTGAAGAAACCAGTACGAATCCAGCAGGAAGAACAAAGTGTGCTCCAAACTAAAGCAAACATATTGATCAACGGGGGTCGAATCGACACTTAGAAGCACTGAAACATGAGCATCATACCTTCCACTCATGACAAAATTACCAACACATAAAACTACATGTAATTTTAAAATTAAAAAAAAAAAAGATACATTCTTTTTTCAACAACCTGTATTCACTTAGTTATTCTGTGTTCCAAATGATACAGATTTCTAAAAGTAAGCAATTTATCAATTCCTTTGAAACCCTAGGTATAGGCAACGGGTGACGACTGCGACACTATTAAGTAGTAATAATCAAACGGATAAGTGATAAGAAAGTATAAGGTTCAGTAAAAACTAGTCACCAAAACTACACTATATATATGTATATATATATGTGTGTGTGTGAGAGAGAGAGAGAAAATAGATAGCACACAAATCGTAGCAAATCCTTTGAAGATGTATTTTTTACCTATCTGCAACTTGTGTTTGACTTTTTAAATGATTGTCTTCTACTTCGTTAATCTTTCAGCATTGTTATAACGTACGTTGCTCATTCAAAGTATATGTACCTGATGTTAATCTGTGGGTTATTAACGTGCTAATAACTTTAAAAAGTAGCTTTGTACCAAAAATGAATATATTTTCAATACGATTTTGTATATATGTGACTCATAATTTTTGAAATAAACAAATACCAATAACCTTCCTCAGGTGGTTGTCTATTTCTATCTATATTTTTAATATCTTGAAGTGTTACTCCATCCTTCGAAAATAATCCACCATGCATTACCTAGAAATAAAACAAGTAATATACGTACTTAAGCAATATTGGTGTTTTTCTAATCTAATTTGATTAAAATACATTATGTAGAATTTTATTTATTAATTAATTAAAAAGGTTTCCCCGTAAAACAACAATTGCGTTTATAGATTTCTTTGATAAGAAAGGAAATATATTTTTATCAATTTATTCATTTTCATCCTTGTCTATTTGGCAGGAAAAGCATTAAATAAAAATTTAATGGCATTTATAGTTAATATGTACCAGTTAATTACTATTTAAGGAATCACTGCGTTTTTATTTTATAATGATTAAATTTTAAAAAAAAAAAAAACAGTTGAGAAGGAAAGGATTCTCATTTGCTCTTTTATCATTCATTTTATGTAATGTTCACAATCGTCATAATAAGAACTAGTTAAGAAACACAAAAGGCAACCAATGTTTCTAATTATTACGAATTCTCGCTAGGAAGATCATTATAGTATTACTGATAATTGTAAATTGTTGCTGGAAAGATTTGTTATTTAATATGGTTTCATACCGTTATAATGATGAATGAGAAAGGTAGAAACATGTATAACATGAATATGCTTTATTAAAAACGATTAATGTAACGTAACATAATCGAACGACTTACAACGTAATAAGGTGAACAGTGCTGCCACTATTAATACATAAAATTATATGATTGTTTACAGGGTTTGTTACACTTAACACTCCCCTTCAAACTCTTTATATGTTATAAGCAAAAACGAATTATAAAACATTTATACACCTAAGTCCATTAAATCGCGAATCTGAACAAATGATAGCTTCGGCAATGATTTCGTTAATCCACCAACCTTTTGCTGTTTAATGTTAATACATTTTTTTTTGTGTATGTGTGTACCAATCTATATGAAGATTATGAACACAACTGCGAAAAAAAAGAGAAAAAATATCAGATAAACAACATATCCCAATGGATAATGTTGTGTTTTTTTTAGTGATTTATATTTATTCTTCCTCCATTTTATGATGACGTAAGTGCATCCCGACATTGACCTTTTTTAAGACATCTGACAGGGTTATCTGGAAGATGTGTTGTCGACATTCGTGATATTAGCGGATTTGGATTTTCACTGAGTACCATATGCATTTTCCTGTATCGCCGTCTGTGATTTGTTGCAACGGTTGGCATTCCGAGGTCATGATGTATGATATCGTTACGAACATAAAATGGTGGATTTGTCATAATCCTTAAAACCTTCAACTGAAACGATTGTATCTTATTTAGGTTGGTTTTGGATTAATATATTTAATTTCTATAATACTTTTCTCGATATAATTACGAACAAAATGATAGCGAGTATCGATGCGTTTCGTTCTCCTAGTGCCTTCCACCATGTTACTAATATGTATAGCAACCCCATTATCTTCGAAAACGACACATCTATTCTTCACACCGAGATTCTGTAACACCTGTAACACTCCTAAATACTCACTAATCGTTACAGACAATGCAATATACTTTGCTTCTGTAGAACTCAGAGTAACAACATTCTGCTTTCTCGTTCCCCATCCTACTACATTACCATATACTTCAATCACAAAACTACTAACTGATTTCCTATCTAAACTATCTGCAGCATAATCACATCTGCATATCCATTCAATATAGTTCCTTTTCCACGAGTATACATTAATCCAACATTCACAGTACCCTTTAAATATCGAAGAATTCTCTTTAAAGATACCAATTTCGACTTCGTAGGATTCTCTGGGAAACAACTCAAAAAATTTACAGAAAACATTATATCTGGTCCAGTACTACCTGCTAAATATAACAATCAGCTTACAAATTCTCAGTAAGGTTCTTCATATATTTCATCCTTTTGTATATTCATTCGATAACAAATTCGCCTCCATTGGCATAGCAATAGGTCTACATTCCGACGATAATCGATCAATAGCTTTTCAATAAAATCAATTTGATGTAATTCCACCGTGGATCCATTACATACAATATTAATACCAACAAATTTACTAGCAGTACCTACATCGTTCATTTCAAAAATAATGACATTCATTTCTCCCAAATTATTAAATACTAGCAAAATATCGTCAACATACATTAGAAGATAAGTACATCTCCCATTTCTAATACGTACATACAACATCTATCCGTTTCTGATTGAATAAAACCTAATTTTGACAAAAATTCATGTAATCTCTCATTCCACGACTTTGACGATCTCTGCAGATTATAAATCGATTTGTTCAACTTACATACACGATCCTTCAATCTCTGGTTCTTACAACCTTTGTTCTTAATCGAAAATACCCACTTCGTTCCAATTACCTTATCACCCTCTTTTCTCTCCTCTAAGCTCCATACATTATTTTCATCTATTGACTCCAATTCTTCAAACTATTCCACTTTTCCTATTCCTTAGAGTTCATGGCTTCTTCATTACACCTCTGCCGCTTTCATAGTCCTTCTGATCTCTCTTCCGACTCATTTTTACTAACCTCTTTCTCACTCTTCCTTATCATTGTTCAGTTTTTCATCATTTACCAAATTATTTTCAAATTCTACATTACTAAGTTTATTTTATTTTATTTTCCTCAGGCACCCACACTTTATGACCTCCTTCTCGAATCCCTACGAAATAACCTCTTTCACTCTTTGCATTAAACTTTCCGCGAAATTTTTTATCAACAAACCTGTATGCCAAACAACCAAAAATTTTCATCTTCTTAGCAGTAGGACGTTTATCATAAAACAATTCAACCGAACTTCTGTTACTACTCGTTCATTCACTATGTAATTAGCATATTCATCGCTTCCTTCCAAAATTCTTTAGGTAATTCACTCTCAATTAACATAGCACGAGCCTTTTCACAAATAGTCCCATTAAAAGTTCCGTAACACCATTAAGTTAAGGCTCATATGCTGGAGTATAATTAACATCCTACAATACTCTAAAAAAACTTTATCTACTCTCCTCTTTGATGGCATCGAATGTTACAAATCTTCTTATTCAGTCAAGTAGAAATCCACTTTTCATATTCTTGAAATTTTTCGAACATTTCATTCTTACTTTTCAAAAAATAGTTTGCTTTAAAAAATCGTCAATAAAAGATACAAAATATTTAAACTCATCTCTAGAAACTGAATTAATCTGACTACAAATATCCGTATGTATTATTTCTAGAGGACGAGAGTTACGAAAATTCACAGTTGTATTATACGGATGTTTAAGATGTTCTGCTAAAACACAAACATCACATTTGTCACTACACGTGTCAAACTTTCCTACAACTGTTAAGTTATCTAAAACATCCTTAGTAATAATTTATTTCAATGTATTATAATTTAAATCACCAAGCCTACGATGCCATAAATCTAAATCTTTTTATCAGTAGATGGATAATTACTATAATTCGATTCACGTTGATTTAACAATAAAAACATTGTTTCTATATGCAGTTGCAAAATTTCATCGTTTTAATATCAATTTTTCCATCGCCGACTTTCATGTTAAACCCTTTCATTTCAATTGGAGACATGGATAATAAATTACGACGTAAAATTTTTCGATATAAAACATCACTAATTAACATTTCTTTCCCTGATTCAATACATTTAATATCTAAGTCACCCTAAGAATCACCTACTAGTGCTCTACCATTTTCGGCAATATTAACAGATACATTATTATCTAAAATTCGAATATTATGTAAAACATAATCTTTTACCATATGTTGATTACAACCACTATCAAGAATAAACGTTATATAATTTTTACCATTTTCATCGCCTAACTCAGTATTACCTGCGTAAAAAAATATTTTTTTTTATCGTCTTCACGAATACCTAAGTTTAAATTACTACTATTATTAGCAATTAATTAGATTTAAAAACCCTGAAAAATAAGCTTATCAAAAATCGACCTAATATTAATAGTAACACATATGGAACGTGGTCAACTACATTAATAATAGAAAATTACTGTCGTTAATTTTTTAGATATAAAAAAATCATAAACTACTAGAGAGAAAAACATATAAATGATTAATGATACTTGCAACTAATGGACATTCGTTTCCATGTGTTCTGAAAAAAGTTTACTATAAGGAAATACGAAATAAAAACGATAATATATTAATAAAACTTATTATGTCGTCATCATATTTATCAAGTCAATTTATAATTAAAAGCTGCAGTTAGTATTACGAGTTGTGGTTTAACTCATATGAAATATCAATATTTATCGCCTAATCTTCGAGTATAACCGTATCCTCAGTTATATTTTGTAACTGAGGATACGGTTGTATATTGAACTGATTCATTAATTTTACAAGTAAGAAATATATAAAATTTACCAAAACTTTATTATTAATGCAATGAGCTAAAGGAAGACAGTTATAAACTTCTGTAAACAAATCCATCATTTGTGAAGTATATTTTGCTTTAACTTCTCCTTCAAAACCATACATCTGATTCATAGTGACACTTTCATGATTACCTAAGTAATCAGAACAAAATATATATTTCTCATTAGATATACTCTAATTATACACATATTTTATCAACCATATTTAATTCTAATTTATATTTAATTCGTATACGTAAAAATAAATTCATAATTCGTAACATTAGAGGTCAACTGTAAATAAACAGAATATGAAATTATATTCAATAAAAAATCATCCAGATATTACTTAATTACTGCAAAAATACGGAAAAATTGACACATGAACGGATAAAACTATTACTAAGCATTTTTAGCGCGATCATTCTTACAGTTTACTATACAATGAAAATTTCTGGGTTTACTATATTTTGTGTTTCTAGAAATTTTCTACTCGGTGTTAATGTAATGAATTAATTACTATTAACATCGTATCCATGTGTGACCAATTTAGCATCGCGGTTAAACGTGATAGTGTAGTTAAAGGTATCATCGATAACATCGACTAGGACACATTAGGTTGGTACAGTAGAGGTATTTAGAATGCTAGTACTTATAATTGGAGGCATATGTCGCCGATAATAATGTATGAAGTAATACAGAAGTATGGTTGAGATATAACGCGTTCAACACACTCAATAATAACGATATTAATAAGAAAAATAAGCAATATTGAGGTTAATAATCAGGAACCGATAAATGTATTAGATATAAAGACAGATAAATTAATACTGTATATATCACGAAAGAACTATGAACGCACTAGAAAGAACTTGTTTATAAACACAATTACCATCCAAAATCTTCAACAAAATAAAATAGAGCGTGAATTTGCTCATACTTATAAATATAAACGCACAAATAATATTCCCAGAAAATTGAGATATCTTAATCTCGTATTGCATAATTCGATGATTATTTATGCAATGATAATTATGAAGGAAAACATTAAATAATTGTTCAATATTCAATTATCGCAAACATCATTTTTATTTTTTATATAATATTGTATCTTAAAGTCCGTAGTTCGAAATTAGATTCGCATAAATAATCATCGAATTATGTAGAACGAGGTTGAGCTATATCTATTTTCTGGGCCTGTCTTTGTGATTATATACGAGAGACTAATTTTTCAAATAAAATAATATCAACTACTGGAGCGTTACTATCGCTACTAGCTATACCATGCACGTGGACACTTCTGTATACATACGCATCGTTACAATACAAAACACAATGCATCAATCAATCGTAAATGAAACTTAAAAGTACCAAAAATTACATTTAAATTTTCATTACATAATTCATTAAATAGATATTTCAATTATTTTGTCTTTATGAATAATTCCTTTATAAATGCATGAATAATATACATACCTCGAGACATAAAAAAATGGTTCGGATACAGCAATTTGAAGCCAAATAATGTAAATATACATTCAACTGAAAATGGACCCCGATCTACAAAATCGCCATTAAATAACTAATTCTGACGGGTTAAGACATTATGTTACAATTGCATTTAAAAAAAGCATTATAATAATAAAATTAAAAAAATACGTTTCTTTAAAAAAAATTCTCTTAAAATGTTCAAGTAATTATTATAGTTAACACTCAATTTATTGTTATAATGATAAAGCATGTACTGCCACAAAACATAATCATAGGAAAGGTAAAAGAAAAAGAAGAATCGGCATGAACACATTGGTAAATAATATCGAAAAATGGTCGTCTATGAAGGTGGAAGATTTGTCAAGAAATAGTCGCCATAATTGTTACCAACGACTGAGAACAGTCAAATAGACAAAATAATAAAAAATTAGCAACTGCACGATAGAAGCCGAAATGAATATATAACTGATTATCACTTCATGTAATAATAAAACGTTTCAAATAATACAACTACGAGTATATACATATACATAATACACGTTTAAATATGTGCAATTATGCAACATTTTACAAAGGATACGTATGGATTATTTTCAGATGGCCGGCCGTTTAATTCAAATATATTTAGCAGATCATAGAACTGACCATGAATATCACCACAAACAGTGAAATGTTCTGAGTCTTCAACTTTTATATCAACTAACGATGGTTGAGATTGAAAAATCCTTTTCACATCAAGCAACATCTATTACGCAGGAAATAAATAAACATACATACATACATATATACACAAACATATATATATATATATATATATATATATATATATATATATATGTATGTATATGTGTGAACAAAAATAATACATTAAAAATGAATTTAATGATACTAAAGTACAACGAGAAGAGCAATTTCGTAATACCGATGATCATAGATACATATATATGTATGTAGATTAATTAATAGATGAATACAGTTCTATCTTGTAGTTGAGAGAATTGGGTAAAATAATTTCAGTCTCACGTTATTTTAAAACGAAACCAAATTTGACTTAACATTATAATAAATACAAGACACATTAATAATATCATTTTTCACGTTTTTAAACATGAAACTTGCGTAACAAGTTCAACTTATTAAAAGCCAGACGAAAATTATAGGAAAAATTTTCCAATACGTCCTGTGTTATTGTACACATTGCGTAGAAATTAGCGTCATTTGTAAGTTTATTTTAGCCGCATAGCATGCAGCATTACATCATCTCTTTTAGTAAGCAATTGCACTCAGTGTTACGATCACTTTACGAGGACAATACTTAATAAGTTTAACATACTTTGTCTGCGTCTACAGCATTAATGGAATTTAGTGTCTTAATAAACGAGAGAGAGAGAGAGAGAGAACTTCTTTACATGATGAAACTTAAAATGTTAATGAAGAAATATAGGGCGACCCAGATAAGACGGACGACTTTGTTTTTTTGAATAGCGCAGTTGGTAACACTGCTAAAACGCAAACCGCGTACTCCACGTTTAGTATATACACAAGAGATTCGTAGGGAGCGCGCGTTTTGCGTGGAACATTATTTTCGGCGTGAATCGATCACGACAGTGCAAAAAGGTTCGAAAGAATTCAAAGTTACACGATTTTTTGTGAGGATACCTTAAGAGCCGCATTTATGAAAGTCATCTACGACATCTGGAAGACCGGAAAACTCGGATTTCTGAAGAAATTTCAAAAATTCAGCGACCTATGCTCGAAAAAGTCTTCGTACATTTTGTAAAGAATAAATGAATATATTGTTGCAAATGGCGGTCATCTTAACGATATTTTGTTCCACAAATGATTGTAACCTAATCTCTCGTTTTCCTATTTTTAAATAAAATAATTTTTGAGTTAAAACAACAAAACCGTCCGACTTTTCTGGGTCATCCTATATATGATTCAGAGGTTAGTCATTTGAAAACAGAAGTATCAACTACTTTAATATGATTTTTACTTGATTTTTTTAACTGTAAACTTTAGTAAAGTGATTTGCCTACAGCTTCGTCACAATTACCGTATAGGAAGTGTGTAAGCGTAATGACCTTTTAGGAATAGTGGGAGGAACTGAGTGATACTACGACAGAAAAGCTTAATTTTCCACAGAGCATCGTTTTTAGGAAACAAATTATTGAGGAAATTGTTCAATATTTGATTACGTTTATTATTTGGCTTCAATTGAACAAACTTATTGAAAAAATTACAAACTTTTTTATAATTCAAGGAAAATGGGTGATGATGTTTTTGAATAATAGAAATTAATCTTCATTAAAAACAGCGTGTTACGAGTTGATTGATTAACATGAGATTGCTAGGCTAGAATTACTGTTGCAGTAAGATTTCGAATAATTATAACTTTAAGATACATTTATACTAAAATATACATTTTAGAAAATTTTACTAGATTATGATCACAAGAAAGTTGAGCTAAAGCGACTGAGTCCGTAGAATTATAAAATTGCTTATGTCAAAGACACTAGTAGGTTTAGCTTTAAAATTTCTAAGATAATATGGAGACCACAATTGGAACTTTTATTAGGAAATTTCAAGTCTAGATGACAACCATATTGCCCAGCAACCTAATGTTTGAGGAGATAAATAAGAAGAAAATATTTCCAACCTTATTTGCTGAGAAATCTAATTTTTGAGTTCAAATCACCAACGAGCTATCATTAAAGGTATTGATCTAGATTTCTCAAACGACGAAATAATAAAAAATATTTACTGCATTCTCTTCCATATTAAAAAATCTCAAATAACCGATCTCCATTGAGGGTCAGATAAATTGTATTCCTTCTAAAACTATACAATTATTCTTTTCTGGTCAAAACTTGTCAAAATTTGAGTTTATTAGTCGGGTTAGATTTAAGTGTGAACCATACATTCAAAATGTTCGTCAATGTCTTTCATGTTTCCGTTTTTCACATGGTTCAATATCTTGCAAGACTGCGAAGAACACTGTAGCTAATTACACTTACAAGCTGATTGTTCGTCCGAGATGTTGTGTATCAATTGTGAGGGAGATCGCTCGCCATTATGTAAGTCTTGCCCAGAACGAAAAAGACAAAAAAAAATTAGTTTTTATGGCATATAAAAATTTTAGTTAGCTTTTAACGTTTATGTTTTCATTAAAAATTATTCTATTTAACACATGTACTTGCAACTGCTCAATAGGTTTGATATGATATTTTGGCATTTTACCCAATGCAGTTTCCATATACTAAAACTGGCTGATACAGAGCAAGGTAAATTCGCCTTAAATGTACGGGAGAAAAGTAGTGCTTTAAATAATATAGTAGGTAATTTAGTCTTCTCAATTTTTTAGATAAATATAACGAATGTGAACACCAATTCAGCTTAATATCCAGCATAACCCCTAAGTATTTAATATCATCGACTCTAATTAATTTGTTGTCTTTTCCTAGCGATATTTGCGTATCTCTCCATAACGTTGAATCTTGATTAGTATATATCATATACTTCGTTTTAGTAACATTAATAATCAACCGATTCCTATGCAACCATTCATAAATTTTATCTACGTCGTTTTGTATTAAGTTCTGTAGTATGTTAGGATATCGTGAATCTAGAATAAGCACCGTATCGTCAGCGTAACTAAATATTCTCCCAGTGACGTCTAAATTACACAAATCGTTAATATATATTAAAAAAAAGTAAGGCCCTAAAACACTACCCTGTGGTACTCCCGAGGTCTGGACTTCACACCCACTATACGTATTATTTATTTTGACAACATACATTCTATTTTCCAGGTAAGTCTTAAACCAATTGTGCATAAATCCTCTAAACCCACAATTGTACAATTTCTTTAGAAGTATTTTATCATCAATTATGTCAAAAGCTTTACGTAAGTCGAAATACACTGAGATAACAGATCTACCTTTTTCAAGACATTCAGCAATATAAGATATATGTTCAAATAACGCATCATCTGTACTTTTGCCGGGGACGAATCCGTACTGATTAACGCTAAGAAAATTTATCTTTCGTAAATAATTTAGCAGTAGCTTTTTCATACTCGTTTCAAATATGATAGTATACAGATCGGTCTATAATTTGCTACATCCGTTTTATCGCCACCTTTATAGACAGGTGTAATAATTCCTAATTTTAGTATTTCAGGAAATCTTCCATCCGTAACAGAATGATTAAACAGATAAGTGTTAAAGGTTCCAAGAAAAAGTTAACGTTTTCTTTAACTAAGGCAATTGAAATTTTATCGTTCCCGAAAGAAGATTTATTACGTAAAGATAATATCGATTTTTTAATGTCGTCTATTGTAAAGTTCAAAAATACGAAAGAATTAGTAGTTAAATTCTCACTTTCAATTACGAAGTTAATTTCACTCCTAAACGGTGTTGCAATTCACAGAAATCAGATGTAAAATATCTCGGTATGCACCTTGATCAACGTCTAACGTGGACAAAACACATAATAGCAAAGCGCACTGAGCTAAATATAAAACTGAGACAGATGTACTGGTTCTTAAACATGAAACCGGAAGTGTCTGCTGAAAATAAATTATTTATTTATAATCAAATTTTGAAACCAGTTTGGCGTTATGGCTGCCCATTATAGGGGTGTTCTAAAAACAGCAACATATCGATTATTCAGCGGTTCCAGAATAAAATCCTCCGGATGGTTGTCAGTGCACCGTGGTACATCACCAACTTAACGCTCCACAAAGACCTTGGAATGAAGTCTGTTCTGGAAGTAATATCCAGCGACGCAAAAAATTATGCTCATAGACTAGAAGTGCACCCGAACAACATGGCGATCGGGTTGCTGGATAATTCGCTAGAAGTTCGTCGGCTTGACAGAATCAAGCCGGTGGACCTAGCCTAAGAGATAAATTTTAATGACTGTTTTTAGCACCAACTGATGGGTAGGCTGCTAATAAAATTGCTAAATAGCTACCATCAGTTAGGTGCAATTTAACTAAAGGGGAAAAATGATATTCTTGTGAAAGGGTATCAGTTGAACTTTACTTTTTCATAATAATCATGTAAATATAAAATAAAAAAAAAAAACGTATTATTCAAATGGTAAATTGTAGCAAGTAAATCAGCTATGATAAATAACGAATTTACCAATAAACATGCGAAAATAGCTTCTTAAGATCGTATACCCGCAGATAAAATTAAGCATAAAAAAGATAAACTTGAGCCAGTAAGTAACGCTCTTCAATAAAAGTACAATAGGAGAGGTTTTGAATATACAGCACGACGATGTAAACTGACGTTGACAGGTAAAATAGATAAAAATTTTCTCCAGAAAAACGGAAATTAAAAGTAAATTCTTCATTTGCTTATATATTTTTATAACAATTATTTAATTATGTACGAATTAATGAATTCGTACAAAAATTTGAGATAAAAATTAAGTCAACAATATTTTTTAACTCTATTTTACGTGCAATAATAAAATACAACCAGCATAATTTAAATTTTACATACCCTATACGCATAGTTCTTGTGCAATTTTCCTTGAGCTTTATACGTCTCAATTAACTTATTCATAAAATTCTCTGTTACCTTATCATTTTCGAGCATAGGACCATTGTAATCATCTTCAACCGCTAAAATAAATAAAACACGAAGTTAATTAAATATACGTAAATTTATTATTTAGCTAATTATTTTTATTATAATTATATTTTTTATATATCATGATCGATAATGCGACCTAATAATAATTCTTAATATTTTCATAAAATTATATATATATATATATATATATATATAGCCCTGCAAAGCACAGGTTGTTGTAACTAGTCACCTGCCGTCGCATCTTCGTCGAGTTGTACTTAACATTACCAATACTAACAGTAAAAATAGTAATAATAGTAATAATAATAAATATACTGCTGACAACAGTAGTAGTAATATTACCTCAAATATCGATATTACGAATATGAAAAGAATTAACAAAATTAATTTACTGAATAATATTGTACATAATGGTTCTAGTAATGTCAACATGAATGTTGATAACGAGCAAACAACACAGGTAACGGACCCGACGTGCCAATCTGCGCACATTAATTCAAAAACACACAAAACGGTTCCCCTCTATTACATTTAAACAAATAACAAATTCATGACAAATTATACCACCCAGAAAACGCACTCGAGTACAAACTCCTGATATAGAAGTAAAAGGAAATAGATTTTGGCCTTTAAGAAATCTTCCTGGCAGTGACATTCATATGTCAGATACGCAAACAAGAACTGGATGTGATCGGGAAATCGACGTAACAAGAAGTCCAAAGCCACCCCCATATTGATTACCCCATACAAGAGTACGGAGTAATCAATTATAAACATACGGAACAGTGTATCTCTTCCATAATAAACAAAGTTGAATTCACTTGTCAGGCCTTAAATGACAAAAAAATTAAGTTAAAAGTTAACAATGCAGATAGTTATCGAAAAGTAGTCAGATATTTGAAAGAAAACCAAATAATTTATCATACTTAACAATTAAAAGAGGAACGAGCGTATCGTGTCGTTATTAAAAATATACACCATACTATGCCGCTAGAGGAAATCAAAGAAGCGTTAAACAAACAGGAATTTTTAACAAGAAACATAATAAATATGCGACAACAAAAAACCAAACAACCTTTACCAATGTTTTTTGTAGATCTCGAACCTAACGATAACAATAAACAGATATACGATATACAGTACCTGGTGAATATGAAAATAAAGGTGGAACCTCCGCATAAGAATAAAGGAATAATACAGTGTACTCGGTGCCAAATATTTGGCCATAGCAAAGCGTATTGTGCGCTGCCATTCATTTGTGTTAAGTGTGGTGGACAGCATGACACTAAGAACTGTGCTAAATTAATGAATGAACCGGGGAAATGTATACACTGTGAAGGCAACCACCTGGCAAATTACAAAGGCTGTACTGTACACAGAGAATTGTTAAATAAAAGGGAACAAAAATCATAATAAACCATATCAAAATAAAAATGAGATACATAACTTTGAACCAACTGCTGCAGATTTCCCACAAACATTCAATATAGAAAATATGAGAAAACCTAAAAATAATTTTAAACGTTCTTTTAACACGGTTTTATTAGACTCAACAAGAAAACAAACCACGCTTCAAGCAACGTCCGATCAGAATAATAGTATTAACAATCAACTCCAGGAAATACTGCTGGAATTTAAAAGCATGTTTAACCAATTAATACAACAAAACAGTATGGTAATGAATTTGTTATCAACAGTCATAAATAAATTTGTTTCTAAATGAATCGCCTATTAAGAATAGCTACGTGGAACAAACGGATTGGCACAGTACTGTCATGAAGTTGAAGCATTTATTATAAGTAACCAAATTGATATTCTGTTGATATCTGAATCACATTTTAAAAACAATTTATTAAAATACCGCGTTATACAGTCTACCATACTCAACATCCAGATGGTAAACCACACGGAGGTACGGCTGTTATAATAAAAACATCAATGAAGCACTATGCAATAACCAACTTTACTGAAGCATATCTACAGGCAACCACTGTAACCATTGAAACAACTTTAGGCTATATTGCAGTGTCATCGGTTTATTGTCCCCCTAGGCACAACATTAAGGAAGAACATTTTGATGAGTACTTTAAAAGTCTTGGAAATAAATGCATAGTTGGCGGAGATTTCAATGCCAAACATACATCATCTGGCTCTCGCTTAACAACACCAAGAGGAAGACAGTTATATTCATGTCTATTGAAAAATAAATATCAGTGCTTGTCAGACGGAAAACCGTCATACTGGCCAAGTGATATAAATAAATTTCCTGATTTGTTGGATTTCTTCGTCAGCAAAGCAATTAATCTGAGTCAGACACTAGTTGAAACGTCCATGGACGGAACTTCCGATCACTCGCCAAAAATATTAAGCCTCAGCAGCACAGTGATACAGTTCCCCATTACACCAAAATTAACAAACAAGAAAACTAATTGGCATGTTTTTCAGCAATGGCTGAAAGTGAAATCGATCTCAATATTCCGTTAAAAACTGAAGAAGATATGGAGATGGGTATCGAACACTTTATTAAATGTATTCACAAATCGGCATATTTAGCTACTCCTATAACTAAGTCAGATAGAAAAACAAGTTATCCGAAAATGATAAAAGACATGATTGCAGAAAAACAGCGACTAAGAAGAGTTTGACAATATGATAGGACCTGAGTAAACAAAAATGCACTGAACGAAATGACAAAAAAACTAAAGAAAACACTCTCGGGCATGAAAAATGAAGTTTTTCATTAATATCTAACAAAACTTACACCAACGGCAGATAGATTATTCTTTATGGAAGGCTATTAAGAATATAAAGAAGAATCATGTATCTCAGTGTCCACCAATTATAGTGGAAAACCGCCAATGGGCAAGAGCAGATCAAGAAAAAGCGGAGGCATTCGGTAAATACCTCTGCAAAATTTTTCATCGCGGTAATTACAGCACATTAACCTCCGAACAGGAAAATATCTACAACTATTTGGAAACACCATTTCAGATGTGCCCACCTATTACTTCTGTATCACCGATGGAAGTGAAAGCATGTATACAAAAACAGCTTCAACCAAAAAAATCACCCGGTTTTGATTTGATAACCTCAGTAATGTTTAAAAACGTGCCACGGAAAGCAATAGTCCTCCTAACATACATTTTTAACGCGATTCTCCGTACTGGTCACTACCCTATCCAGTGGAAATTCGCATCTATAGCCAGGCAAACCACAAGAACTGGTCACATCATACAGACTCATCAGCCTACCGACTATGTCAAAATTGCTTGAAAAACTAATTTTGAAAAGAATAAAATCAATTCTTGACGGTAAAAACATAATACCTGATTGGCAATTTGGTTTCAGAAACAATCACAGCACAGTAGAACAGACTCGTCGAATAGTTAACTTAATCAACAGTAGTTTCGAAAACAAAAAATTTTGTCCTGCGGTGTTCCTCAACATTGACAAAGCTTTTGACAGAGTTTGGCATACGGGTCTATTATACAAGCTAAAACTTAACTTATACACTATTACAATCATAATTAACGGATAGATATTTTCAAGTTAATATAAACGGTGCTCGATCACAAATATATTCTATACGCCCTCAAGGCAGTGTACTCGGTCCGTTGTTGTACCAGATATATACATATGATTTTCCGGAAAATAGATACACTACTACAGCCTGTTTGCGGATGATACGGCGATATTATCCACTGACTGTAATCTAACAGTTGCTACCACGCATCTCCAGAATCATCTTCTGCAGTTGGAGAAGTGGTTTAAACTATGGAAGATTACAGTTAATGAGTCTAAGTCTAATCACCTACTTTTTACATTAAATAAAAAATTTGCAAATGTGATGATTCAGTTAAATGGAAGAACGATTCCAACAGTAAATAAAGTAAAATATTTAGGACTGCATTTAGATCAACGTTTGACTTGGAAAGATCATATTCTGGCCAAACGGAAACAACTGGATCTGAAACTGAGAAATATGAGCTGGTTGATGAATAAATACTCATCACTGTCTGTAAAAAATAAACTTCTACTGTATAAAGTCATTCTAAAACCAATATGGACCTACGCAATAGAAATCTTGGGAACAGCCAGCGATTCGCGAATAAAATTTTCAGGCAAAGGTCTTGCGCAGCATTGTGGGTGCTCTGTGGTATGTTCGTAGTGACGATCTTCATAAGGACCTTCACATGCCGACTGTAATGGAAACTCTCAAAATCCACAGTGAGAGATATATACAGCGATTACAGCACCATGTAAATCCACTGGCAGCCGATCTCAAGGATAACAGCGCTCATTTTCAGCGTCTGAAAAGACTTAAGTGGAGCTATGTAGGCGATCTTAACTAATGTTCATCAAATAAAGAATGACTGTTGTTGGACAGCGTTCTATTAATATTCAATTCATCTGATAAAAGTGCTACTTATTATCCACCTGGGATAGATTGTATGCAAAAAAAAAAAGATTCAATAAATGAATATATCTAATACACAAACAATTTCGTGATTTATTATTGTACAAAAAATATACTCTAATTTATTTTCCTAACATACAGAAACAATTAAAGTTAATACTATTACAACAAAGACTCTAATGATATTAAATAATACACGCGAATCTGCCTGCTGAATGTGTGAGAAAGCATATGAAAAATTATTAATTCATAGTAAATCCAAACTCCAAAAATGAAGCTGAAAATATTGGCAATGATACGTTAAGCACATTAGATAGATATGTTAAATTAAAACTGTCAAAGCATATGAAAAATTATTAATTCATAGTAAATCCAAACTCCAAAAATGAAGCTGAAAATATTGGCAATGATACGTTAAGCACATTAGATAGATATGTTAAATTAAAACTGTCAGTAGATAAATGTTTTGTGTCAAAATTGTTAAAGCTAAATGGAAATAACATCAAAGTAAAATAGAGAGGATTGTAACTAAATGTTGTAGAACATTTAAAGTATCTCAGGTAATAATTTACAAGAAACTGACATTCAAATATCAGTGTCTACTCTCAAACCCCACTCTTATTTGCTATATTTTAATACACTATCTCAGTGCCGTAATAGTCTCGGTAGTTACACACGTAACTATAAAAATAAAAATAAATAAGTATCACATCGACTCAATAACATCAAAAATGAACATTAGGCACCATCAGCTACTCAAAATATGTTAAAATGCATGTGGTTTCGATTAAAACTGTAGATTCGTTCAGGTCAAAATCACTAGTTGCAGTTTAACATTTGCTAAATGGTTAAAAATCAAATACATTAAGAAAAAAATTTCTCTGTTCAAAAAAAAAACGTCCTAATCAATGTATGTAGAGGACAACATGACATTGTATCGTGGTTACAATATAGCAGATATATTTTTAATGATTAAAATTTTTCATATAATAACAACATAATACTCGATCAAACAAAATCTCCGGGACCATCTGGTTAGATGACTTATATTGTAACAATACCCACATTCGCCACACAGAGTATTTTAAATAAACATTTTCACAAACACAAATACGATGCGTTATGTAGAACAAAAACAAACAAAAAATCAGTACGTATGCGTTTTGATAAAAACTATACTTACATAAAAAGTCAGCCCCTGGTCTGAGCGGAAATTTTTATTATTTTGGTATTAATATTTATTTTATAATTTTCATTTTTTGTTTAAATGTTGTTTTTTTATTAGAGAATTATTTTAATTAATTTGTTTTAAAAAACTATTTTTTTTTTTGGCCATGTTATTCACTGCTACAAAGGCTAAAAGCATGGAATCTATTATTCTGTTATTTATAAATATGGAGATAGTTTGGTGAGAATAAGGAAAGTTATAAGAGTTTTTTTTTATTTTTGGTAAAAGTATTTCATGAAGTGTGCTGGGAAAGTGCAACGATGAACGAATGAAATTGTATGAAGAACATTTGAACATTACAGGTTCAACAAGCAGGTGTATCGGTTTTGGGTAGGATATTAAAATGATTCAAAAGAGTGTGATCTGTCCGGACACGAAGCAACATCACTTCATCCCGTTGTGCGATGAATATGCTGAATAGGCCAGATATCACTTTGTTGAGGTAAACCTGAAAATTTGACTGTTACTTGTTCCTTGAATTTATTAAACATTTTTTTATTTAAATATTACTTTTATTTTTAATTATAAGTTTTCAATTCTTTTATTTCATTGTTACAGGAAAAATAAAATTTAACACTTCATCAATTAGATAAAAGAGGAATAAACCTTACAACTGGGCTTTTAAGCTGATATAGTTAAAAAACCTTGAAGACAGTGAAAACTAGCTCAACCACCATTAAACACGTCTCAATAATAACAAAAAAAAAAATAGAGATTGTCTTCAAGGCAAACCTAAAACGAATTCATTATTTGCAGCGGTAAATCACGTTATAGTTATTTTTATGATTTATTTTCTCGATGTAATAACGAGTATATTGGTAGGAAAGCTGCCTTTTTTAAAATCAAACACAAAAATATATAACAAATATGTTTACAGGGTAACCATTAGACTGGGCAATGTAATTACCAATATATATATATATATATAAAATCACATAAGTAATACTTACACAATCCTTCGAAATCAATAGACTCGAAACAACTTCTTTCGTTCACTGATATCGCTTTTTCAAAAGCAATCTTTTTAATAATTTTACTACACTCTGAATATTTTGTTCTAGCATCTGCATCAGTTGGTTTTACTTTTATAACCTAAATACAAACACATATACAATAAAAACTTGTATGTGTGGACTAAACAACGTACACGAATTATTAAATTAAAATTTTAAACATAATTTAAGATAAAGATAATTCATAACACAAGAGCTTGTGTGAGTAAAATAAAGTTTAGTTACATCATTAACATTAAGTAGAAGCTACAAATGTTATAATAAAAAATAAATTTTAGAGCAACCTAAATATTGATAATTCACATCATAACGTGTATTACATAATTATATAAAGTACATTATTATCAATGACTATAAAATCTGCATTAGTTGTGATATATGCATTACTCAAATTTGTTATACCTTAAACTCATTATTTTACTGTGTCAAATTCACACGTATCTTACTGGGTAAACAGTAAACAATTAAAGAATGTTAGATTCGTTTACCGTTTATGTTTTATATTATAACAATATAAAGAATAACATACCACGTGAACGGGTCATTTATGCTGCAACCGTTCAAAAATGAAACTTCAAGTATAATATCTTTAATAAAATCATAATATCGTGCAATCAACATTTTTTTTTTTTTAGAAAAATATAAAATTAGACACAAACAGT
This sequence comes from Coronaproctus castanopsis, assembly GCA_032883995.1. Lineage (NCBI taxonomy): Eukaryota > Metazoa > Arthropoda > Insecta > Hemiptera > Monophlebidae > Coronaproctus > Coronaproctus castanopsis. Next base: position 62,390,743 of record CM065053.1, read on the forward strand.
TAAATAAGAGAAGACTGAATAATCCACATAAAATATAAGACAGTACATAATATTTTCCACGTTATAAATTATAATTCAATTCAGCTATTTTTGTAATAAAATACATTGTCTGATATTAAATAGAAAAAAAAAAAAACTAAGTTTAAGTAATAAAAAAAAGAAGCCAATGAAATATTATTTTATCGGAATCGTCAGATTTGATAGTTTTTAATTCTCGTTTTCGATATTTCTGATGATAGAACGGTATTAAAATTTCGCTATTGTTATGTCGATTTATTACTTATCAGTATTGGTACTAATGAGATAATTCCAATTCATACGCGAATGTAACTAATAACAACTGTAAGGATTAGTCGTTCTCCCCTCCAGGTCATACACCGTCCCCATCACTCGAACTACAATAGTGGCTACTGTAAAAGATGCTGTCTTAGCTCCCACCTCATGAAAATGCGTAAGTCCAATAAAAATAATAAAAACCGTAAGTGATCACAATATCAAGCGACTACTTTCTAACACTAACATAGTGGAAGTGAAGACTGGCAAGGACACGCGCACTTCCAATTTAAAGAAAAAAGCTGTCACTATTTATGATAACAGTGAGCATGCGTTTATTCGTTTCAAACATAATGTTTTTAAATTCTTAACTGATTATAGTGACGATAGTAAAGAAATGCATACGAGTAGTCCTGCTATAAAAGAATCCGATTTAAATGTCGAACTAATAAAGCCATCGTAAATTAAGCTATATAATGATTTAAGTTACTATATTCTAATAAAAGCTTAATAAAAAAGAAGTATTTTAATACACATATTCCTTATCACAGAACAAACGATTTAGAGTAGTTTTTAAAAATCTACATTTCTCTACGGCTACAACTGACATAGTGGCATAATTGTAGTAAAAAGGCTTTCAGGTTATTCGTATTACCAATATCCTGCAAAGAACAACAAAACAATCGCTTACGATGTTCTTCGTAGATTTAAAACCATCATCAAAAAATGGTAAAATATTTCAGGTCACTCTTTTTTTTTTGTAAATACAATTATCACTATCGAAGAACCAAACAAGGACTAGAATCAAGCAATACAAACGTCGCCAATTGCACGGTCCCACAGTTAACTACTGTAACTAACCAGCTTGGTGCGTCAAATATTCCCCACAAAAATGTTTACTAAAAATTCAACTGAGCCAACTAAATGTGACTTATGCGATAAAATTGTCCCGTTTATAAATAACAGGCACAATTCTACCCCGACGAAAATAAATAATTATAATCACGTCAATGAAAACTACTCCAATACAGATATAAATCGTACACAGTACTCCGATATATTAAAAACTAACAAAGTAAATTACAAAGACAACTCGTCTCACAGGGGTATTGAAATGAACCATCGGATCAATGACCGTAATTATAACACGTAATAATAAATTTAACATAAATAATACAAATGATTAATAATAAACTCAATAACAACAACAATATTTCAGTATTATTGAATATATTCTTAAATGAATTCAAATCTGTCATTAACCCGTTAATATCACTGTTAAGTGAAAAAAGAAAGGGTCATAATGATACAAAATGTTCACTTAACACTCACTCGTGATCAAAGTTACGAAACACGAACGAAATTTCACAAAAGATAAAAAAATTAGAAATTTTAATCTCCATCAACAATCTTTAGACAGCGCTTATCATCCCGATAATACTATCCATAGGGGAGCTACGATAATGGTCAACAACATAAAAGCTCCTCACACAATACATACGTGAATTTGTAGCTGTAAATATTGAAAAATTTACAAAAGATATAGCAGTTATCGCAATTTACTGTCATGGGCAATTTCATATACTCCAAATCAAATATAATGCAATGTTAAAAAAACTAACGAATAAATTCATTTGCGATGATGATTATAACGTCAAATGTAATGCATTGGGTTCACGATCAAACAACAGTCTTGGACGAATACTTTATATAATGATACGCGATAATTCACTGGCTACTGTCTCCGACAACACCGTTAACAAGCTTTTAGATGTTTTAGATCTCTTCATCATTCACATGTTACAAACTTACAGCAGATAATGTAAAACCGTCGCTCCTGGGCTGTCTTCCAACCATGTTTTCATACTCAGTGCTAGACGTCAATCCCAAGACGGTATCTAAGCAATAAAAACTATCTAATAACAACAGATTAGAACTTTTTTTTTTTAAATAATAGACAACAAAAAAATTTAAAAACTAAAGTTAAAAGTAGTGATAATATCGAAATGACCATATAAAATTACACACCAACCTGGTCGAACACGCGTGCAACATTTCCACTAACTACAGTTTAAAAAATCCACAAAACATTAACGTTCCCGTTCAAATAAGAAAATTAATACGAGAAACTCGAGCAGCTAGAAAAAAATGGCCACTCATTGAAAAATTGTATATACAACTACAGACACAACTAAAGAACAATATTCATCAGTACAAAAATGAAACCATGTCTCAGAAACTAGATTACATGAACACCGATAACAGATATCTACGACCAATACCAAAAAAAAAATAGTGAAGTAAATAGACGAGCCATTCAACATATATTCAACCGTAATTGGACAAAAACTAATAAAGAAAAAGCGAACTTATTTGCAGAACACCTCAGCGTAATATTTGCCAATAAACTGACATTTCTAACAAACAATTCGTCATCAGTCCTTTACTTTTGATACGTCAATCAAAATCTTTACTCCCAAAAAGGTATTTGAATGTATTCATGGAGTTGCATTACAGAAATCTCCCGGATTAGACCTGATTAATGGAGAAATCATCTCGCACCTATAAGGAAAACGAAAATAACATTCCACGCAAATTGCGCGCTCCTTATTGTTATAGGATACCATGATAATTAGAACTGAACAAAAATGAATCTCTCGTGTATTAGTTAACCAATAGAAAGTATGTTACCGAGATAAATGGTGTATACAGCTACATTATAGTCCAGCATATTGAAATGCCACAGGGTAATATATTTGGTTTTCAATTTATATAAATTACTTGTGTGATATAAATGTTGAAGGGTGTATATTAAATAAATAAGTGTATTTCGAAAAATGAAAATAACTATAACATAAAAAATGCAATACCAAAATAAAAATTTACGCATCCTGAAAAATATCTTACTGCGTATACCAGAAGTGTAATAAGCACATACAGTAATACATCAAAATAGTTTACAGCAAAAATCACAACCAAAACCTATATACTGATCACAATATGTTTGAAATAGATTGTAATAAATATCAGGATCTCAAATATACGTTATAAATATGAAAGATGTCGGTGATACACTAGAGTAATCGATGTTTGATTCTCTTATGCTTATATTTCTTGTGTTTTAATTGCAACGAAGTTGTGTTGTAGTCCCTTATTTTATTGATTATTGGATATTTGATGCCGACACAAGAGTCGAAAAATGTTATCGTATGCTGTTTTATTACTTCAGGTATATAGGGCAAATTCAGAGCCGCATGCATAAGATCCATTCTATCATATATCGGTAATTGATGTATTATTCTGCAACACTGATTTTGAAGTCGCTGTAGCTTAGAAATATTTTTCAGTACTTGTGTATGACCATACGGGGCACGCATATAAAAGCATTGGCCTTGTAATCGTTTTATATATTATTAATTTGTTGAGCGTGTTAACAGATTTTCTACTAAACAAAGAGTAAAGTTTAAAAAGGAACCCATGTATCCTATTGGGCAAGTAATCAATATGCTTAGAAAATACTTATTCCAGGACGGATTTGGCTGGTGTTTCATGGAAGAAAATAGCCGAAAAGGTGAAGGACATAGGTAACAAAAAACTACATTCATTTTTATTTACGTATTTTCAAACATTTTATTTCATATGTACGGGTACATATGTACATTTTTGATAGCCTATGCAGAATATTTAATAAACGTATTGGTGTAAAAAAAAACAGAGAAAAAAAGTAGAAAATCGAGACAGCTATTTGAAAATAGACAAATTTTAAAATCTTACACAAACTAAGGAATGTAGCGTTTATAGTTCTCTAAATATTATTCTCATTTGCTGTCATTTTATTATATATATAGGTATTATATATATATATATATAAAATTGAAAAAATAAACAACAAAGATAATCACTATTATTTTATTATAAACGAATTCATAAAATCACTACTCACCAATACATCATTTTACACACACACACACACACATACATATATATATATATACGTACTTAATGAACCAATTTATTCTGCAAAAAAATATAACTAACAGATAACCCAATAAAAATCGAGAAGAGACAACATATCGTCATGTTCTAACGAATTATATTAATCGAGCAAATAAGGTTAGACATGCGAAGAAAAAAAAGTGACTGTAGAAAAAACTGCAGAAAAATAGAAACACACACACTCCATTCTATAAAACTCTCTAAATTTCTGTTCATGTTGAGAGAGTTCACGGGAAACCACTGCCGATTATGAACATTATATGGGTGTACCCAGTATTTTTTAGATTTCCGTTTCCTCTGTTGTAAGTACCGTACCAGTAATTAAAAATAACATCATTTTCTGTGAAGCTCATGACGACGACTGATGAAAAAACTGTTCAGTTGCTTATCGTATAGGTTATCGTATCGCTCCAGTGTGTACTGGAGTGTTGCGAACATAAAACTCGTATCCTGCGATAAAAAAATTGTTCTTGTCGTATCGTTTATCGTATCGCGTCAGTGTGAACCGCGCCTAACTAACTCGATCAGATTAGCTGAGAAAGATCCCTTATTATTTATCTGATATCGCTTTAATTATCAAATTCAATCCGAACCATTGTTAATATTAACGACGCGTCCATGCATAAATTTATAATTTACTTTAGTTTCATGCTTACATTTGAGTAAATTTGATTAATTCCGCGGTTTCCATATATATCTTCTATTACAATAACTTATTATCAACATCATTATATTTAAATAATACGTTCAATATTATTTTTATAATTTCCTCAAACCATCTCCCGAGCTTACGTGACACAATAATATTAACCAAAATTTAATTTCTTTGTGATTATTATAATTATACTCTTTCAATATACACACGCGCTCGAACACACGTTCGAAAAAGTTGTGAGTTAATCTTACCGTTCCATAATCATGTAAGGCCATTTTAAATTTTCCTAATGACATATAAGCTGCTGCACGACGATAATAACCTTTTACGTAATTTTTATCTAATTCAATCGCTTTGGTTGCATCCGTAAGAGCATAACCAAAACATTCTGTTTTCAAGTAAGCAAAACTTCTATTACCATACAGTACCGGTTCATTTGGCTTTAGTTTAATAGCTTTTGTATATAGTTCAATAGCGTTATTATACTGCTGTCCTGTAATAATAAATATGAACTCATTTTTAACACTTAATAATATAAAATAATAATTTAATAATTTCTGCGATGACAAAAACCTAATCTCTAATGAATCGAACTTTTTATTACTGTATCATTACAATTTACAACAAAAAATTATTGCTAAGTACAGATAAACTAAATATTAAATTTAAATACTTGTTCCATCTATCAGTATTTTTTCTCGGTGCACTGGGTAAACATATTTTTAACCATTTAACACATTAATGAGAAAATGACACGTTCAATTACATTATGAAAAACACCTTAACCACTTAATACATACTAATATAATAAAAAAAAAGTACAAATATGTCACACGCGAACACAACCCAAGTAACTGGAAATTGACATGTATTGTTATTATTTTTATACTAAACCATTACTAATTACTGGTTAAACCTACAAACTTAAGCATATAACGTAATTCGCTTAGATCACTTTTGTTCTCACTAGTGTGATTTGTACTGCCCGCTTCATCATATACATGTTTAAAATTACTGCTATTGCTTTAATGTCATTCAAAATTCACTATTAATTCGAAGGTTATTAACTACATCGATTATATAACTTTTGAAATTATTAACATTTAATTTATTACAAATTCAGAAACACGAGTATTAACAGTATAACTTCTAGAATTCGTCAGTGATTTCCTTCACAATTTTCGCATTGTAAAACAGTATTAAAATTACAGTTTTAACTCAGTGTGTTTCATTATTACATTTTAGGCACTTCATTTTTTAAAGAACAGTTGTATATGATGCGACAAAGTGCTTAGCACTTATAACATTGCAAATTTTATTTTGAGGCTGAAATATACTTTTGTACGAGCTTCTAGTTTCCATTGTGACTATTTTTAAATCCAAGTGCATGACTTATTTGCATACATATCATGGCATCGATGAATTATACATAATACCACCTTGTTCTGGAATCATTGAATAACTACGGTCGCTCTGAATAGGTCCACAGTCGCAGTGTATTTTTTTATATCAGTAAATTATTTAGCAATGATAATTTGGAATGATAATCTATTAGGCAGTAGATGTTTTACTCTGATACTCTTATTTACTTTTAAATGTGAGACTTGCATGTTAGCCTTTAATCTAAATAGATTATGTCATTTAAGAGCTTAGCATTATCTTATTCTTACATAATCTATCTAAACTTTATTCATTACTAAGCAAGTGTTTATAATTGAGTCGTTTAAGCTTCCTCAATCGTTATTTCCTATTTCCATCCTTTCTCTTCTTTCTACATAATTAATACAAACTATTGAACGCAATAAATTTTGTCTTCTTCACTATGAAATAAATTACTATATTTTTTTTGCTGCGTAATATACTGACAGTTATAAGTTAACTTTAAGACTACTGACTTATTTTTAGTTGTGATTTAGAACATATCACTGGTAGATGCATTTATATATTTTGTATACAATTTGCCAAAGTAATAACTTCAATATAGTTATACATTCATTCAACCTTCTTACGATTTTAATTTGCACTTAAATATATTTTTTAATATTTATAAAACACTTTTTAAATTTATTACAAATTACGTCATTTTTCTAAACTGAACACATGGAACATCAATTGCATTTTTACATCTTTAATGCATTAATGTATCTACATAGTTATTGGATTAACATTTTACCAATATATAAAAGCACTTATATATTTTATATCATTAAATTACATGTACAAAATTAATTATAGATATATTAAGAAAACGATTTTCCAATTAAAAACGCATTAAAATTATAAATGTAATTCAGAAATATTACGTTAAACAAAATTATATTAATCAGTTTCTTAAAATCGTATTTAACTGATAAAATAAATGGGCTGAATGATTTATTACCAGTTTCCTCCCAAAAACAACACAAACTCAACTTCAAGAATATATAAGAAATAAATAAAAAATTACATATAAACAAATATGAATATACCATCTAGAAAACTGCATATCATTTTTAAATTGTATATATATTTTTTGCAGGAAAGTAATGTGCAAAACTGAATCCATTATCCACAAAATTCCACTTTCCAACTGAATCCCATTACCACAACACACCACGCTGTGTAAATAGTTAATTTCTGAATAATGAATTTTTAATTCCATCATTGTTTGTACCCTGTAGTAATATTTAATACATTATCTGTTTCTTTTGTTGATTTGTAACTATTGCAGCATAGTGTAAACAAAATATTTTAAACAACGAAACATTATAATGTACCATTGAGTTTTTAGTATATTTATAGTATATAATTATTTATTTTACAAAACTTTTTTTCATATTTCGTTAAAGGATAATAATAAATTACACCAACGAATAGTTAATAAATAATCATTATTATTATCATCATTAAAATCAAATACAATATTTAAATATTAACTTTTCTTATATTTTGTATGTTCAAAAATTTCTAAAAAAAAAAACTGAATATTTTTAACATATTCAAAAATTTTTAAAAATACTGAACATTGTTAAGGAAAGATTTATCTAAATAAACATTGAGTAATTTTCTAATTAATATATAAATAACAAAACATAAATTATAAAACATTTTTGAAAATATTTATTTCGTTTCAGCTCTATGTTTAAAAAAAAATCAAAGAAAATAAACGTATATAATGACTTTTCTTCACTGAGCTGACATTTTCGTATGATTCATGATGTGTTTAAGCATCATGCGGAAGAATTAACAGTTCACGATGCTTTGGATTATATACTGCGTGATGTATTGTAGCAACACTGCTCAAATATTTGATTAAAAAGTATACTTTTCTGGACAATGTGTTCAGTTTGAAAATTTAATGCAACTACTTTTAAACTATACGAGTTTTAAAATAAGCTGAAAAAAACATATTGCACGCGCTTTTTTTAAAACGCTTATTTTCAACGCAAACAGAATAGCTATATTTATTCATACTCTTAATCATAATTTAACTTAAATTGTTTCTGCAACCTTACGGATGTGTGCCACCATTTTATAAATCAACATAAGTGCTTTAATAACAATTACACCATAAAATCAAATGTACAAAGACCATCATTAACAAAATTAATTCATAAAGAAATGAAGCACTGAATGTGAAATATGAAATGCTAATAAAAGAAAGTAGGACTGTGACACAAAATAATATATAAATCTTAGCTTGTTGAAAATCGTTTCATTGATATCACCTTGCAAATAAAAACAGACAAAATAAAATATTGAAATAGTCAAACATTGTGTATTTAAAATGCGGAATATTTTGCTCAACAACGTAATCAAAATCTGCCAGTTCATAATTTAAAACTGCACGATTTATAATCAATTGCAACATTAAATTAAGCGCGGAAGAACAAATATATAAGCAATAAACTGTAATCGAGAGTTAAAAAATGAAACTTAAGTATTACTAAACATAAATACCAGCTGGTCAAAACAAAAAACACACATATCACTAACCAATTTATATATATAAATATATGTGCGCGCGCGTGTGTGTATGTGTGTGTGTGGAAAGAAAAGGTAAATTCGCTGTAATAACTAACAAATATAAAGCTACAAATTAAATAAACTACAATACTATAACGTTCTGTACCATTTACAACAAAAGGAATATTTTATAATACATACTTTTAAATAATTCGTTTGCTTGCTGTCTCAAATCATCTGCTGATTGTGTATCACTGAAATCGACACAGTTACTGCTCATTTTTATAGTGAAGTACTTCTAAAAAAAAAATACATTTTCAAACATTAAATTCTGCTACGATATGGCCCACCAAATATCTACAAGATAAGGTTTTGTACTTATTTAAGGTGATAAATGTCTAATATCCAAAACTTAAACAACTTCAGCATTCAAAGTATCTGGGAAATAGTTGTAAAGTCTTTAATTAATTTACTAATCAATTTGAGTCTGAGATCTAGATCAATATCGTCACTATGTAGTATAGAATATATATATATATATTTCTTTAAAATGGGGGTGCCTTTACAGCTTACCTAACGTGATACTGTGGGGACTATCTACATCTTAACCAAGCATGCTGACTTCTCTAAAAAGTCGCTATATGGGGGAACAATTGTAGATTATCCAGATATAAAAGGGACGATACATTATACGGAGGCGTAATGCTCGAAGAACGTAACAAGATAAGGTAAAGCTCCGAGCGCAACGGTGCTACAGCAGAACATTCAAAAAAGACGTGATCGAGGCTGCAGACTACCTGTTCAGAATGGAGGGGACAGAAGGGACTTTTTCTAAGCTGCATACGGAAAAGACGGTCAGGCAACAAATGATGTCCAAATCGCAATCTGCTGATGAGTACAATAACCTTACGACTAATCTTTTTAAAAAGATAGAACCACGGGAGTTTGGGGAGAGACGGCTGAAGGTGATAGTAATAAGTGAGAGGTGATTGACTAACGATCTTAGTGTATATTGCTCCCATTGATACCTATGCTCTAGCTGAATAAAGTGAATGATATCTTTGTGAGTTATTAAGGAGAGCTCTACACCACTAGACGACGCGTCTTTAGCCAATGAGTCAACAAATTCGTTGTCTGGAATACCTCTATGACCCGGCACCCACAAGAAGGACACAGATATTCCCACACGTTCCAAATTATTAAGTTTTAGCAAAACTAAACCAATTAATGTATCTGACACGCTACGTTTATTGTCTACAGCCGTCACCACGCTTTTGGAATCGGTAATAATAAGGTAATTTCCGCGAATATTTAAGTCCGGTAGAATTGACAAGGCTTGTAGTACTGCTACACATTCTGCAGTAAATACTGAACATTCTTGGCATAATTTGTACATGTTACTAATATTGAGAGCTGGAATGAACACTGCTGCTCCCGTTTCTCGAGTCGACTTGGATCCATCCGTGTAAACAAGGATGTGTAGCGGGAACATTTCTGAGATAATACTATTGAAAGTGGCACGGATTAGTGTAGGAGGATAGAGACTACAGTTTTCAGGGAAAAAGGATGAATTTTGTTTGTTGAAGAAGTAAAAATATGGTACCATAAATTGAAAAGGAGCTTGCATGCACATGAGACGTGCACGAAACTCCTCCAACCTTGTTATAACGAAACAGAGCAGGGGCATTTTTCTATTTGAAAAACGCCAGTTAGAATGGATATGACTGAACATGTTAAACAAAGGGAAGCGATCATTATTCATTCTACGTATCAACAGTTTCAGGGCTAAATAACTCCGTCTAAGTTGTAATGGTGGAACTTTGCACTCTGCCATTAGTGCTGATACCGGAGTGCTTTTAACATCACCGATACACAGTCTAATGCATTCATTTTGCATACGATCCAACTTGCCTAACAATACTGTTGACGCGTTTCCATAAAACATGGAACCATATTCCAGTTTAGATCGGATTAGTGATTTGAAGAGTAGTAATAGAATAAACCATCGTGTATTATGCAAAATACGTAAAATATTAATAGCGCGATTGATAGTTGTTAATAGTTTATCAATATGTGAGCGACATGTTAACCGAGAATCCAGAATAATTCCTAAATAGCGAAATGATGAGCAGAAAGGAATAGCGCCCCTTTCCGTTGTAATGAAAAGGTCATTTGGGTCATATCGGCGATATACAAAAACTACTGCTGCACACTTTTCAACACTAAGGTTTAACTTTAAGTCAGAAAGACAATGTTCTATTGTAGCAACATCAGCATTAATATTGGACATGGCAAGAGAAAAACTTGAATTTTATGTAAACACAGTGATATCATCTGCATACAGTAAAATCCTAGAGCGCAAAATTCACAATATAAATATTAAAAAGGATCGGGCTTAGAGAAGAGCCCTGGGGTAAACCTTTGTATACTGTACGTTGATAATTAACCAACTTTGTCTGCAGAAATAATCTACAAATAAAGTGGCGACAGTGGTCAGGAACACCTATGGATAATAACTTACACTGCAAGGTAGGCAAATGGACACTACCATAAGCATCCATTATATCCAGAAAAACAGTAATGTTAAAATGTTTTTCAATAAGACTATTGTATATATTAGTCCAAAGTGATCGTATTACTGCGGAAGCCGTAGGAAGAATTTGATTGTGTTCTAACCACCAATTAAGGCGTAACGTTAAAACTGATTCACATATCTTCCTGAAACAAGAGGCCAAAGAAATAGGTCGAAATTTTCCATTTTTCTTAGGGATGGGAACAACAACAACAAATACCATCCAAGAATTGGGGATCAATTTGGACTGCCAAACTTTATTGAGAATGTCCACAAAGATTGTGAAAAAGTTATCCGGTAGTTTCTGTAGTACTTCGAAAGACACGCCATCATGACCAGGTGCAGTCGATTTTTTGTTTCCTAAGACATAAGCAATTTCATTCTTAGTAAAGGGAGAATCTAAAAAGTGGTTAGAAGGCCTACTGAGAGGTTGCATGACCTCTTCCAGTTCAGGTACATAAGAAGGAACCATTGTTTCGATGAAGGAATACATATTATCATCACTTAATTTATTAACCCGGCTATAGGTGGAACATCTGAAATCTTTTAATAACCCCACACCTTTGAAATTGGGTTTGCCGATTAAACTGTGTACAAAACTGTTGCAATGCTTTCCTTTTTGCCAGTTTAAATTCATGCTTGGCTAACGCGTTAGCTTTCCTCCAATGTAGGTAATTTTCAGTACTGCTATTACTTCTTTGATGCTTTACTTTGTTTTTCAAAAATCTACCCACAGTAGCTGCCATTACACAGCACCTACAAAATGGTTTTGAAAAAAATGAGAAGACATTAGCTGTTTTTCTAGACTCGACCTCTCCTTATGACACTCTTTGGCGCGAGAGATTATTATTAAAGCTGGATCCTATTATCTTATCCTCCTAAATCTTGCAACTTCCAAATAGCATGCTGTTGGATAGGTATTTTCATGTTTTCTTAGGTAAAAATAGCAACAGCTGACGCCGAGTAAATCATGGACTTCCTCCTACTTTGCAATATCTATGTTAGTAATATCCTTGATACGACTAAAAAAAAGTTTTCCAAAATTGAACCTATAATGAAATTCACTGAAGTACAACTAGCAAGCACAAAATACACGAAATATCTGGGCATAACATTAGACCGCACCTTATCATGTAACGAGTACCTAACACATTTATCAAAAAATTTAACAACGTGTATAAATATCATCAGATTTGTAGGTTCTAGTTGAAGCGCTGGTGCAAAAACACTCAGAGTATCTACCCTGACGTTTTTATATGCGACAGCTTAGTACTGTTCATAAGTCTAGTGCAATAGCTGCCACGTTGAAAAAGTAGATGTAATGTTCAATAAAGCCTATTCACATCGTATCAGGAACTCTCAAGTCTACTCTACTTATGTGACTACTAACATTAGCTAACATAGCTCCATCTGAAATTAGATGGAGGGTGGTTTTTCTTAGGGATAACATAAATTTATGATTTACCTCAAACTGTCAATATCCAAAGAGATAAGATCCGCAACGGTATCAAGGCTTAAATCCCGAAAATCAACTTTGAAGACAAATTATTATCAGAAGACTTGAAAGATTTTCATAGAAGGAAAACGACGTGGGAAAGGAATCTAGAATATGCAAAAAATTCCCATTTAGTAATCGACCCAAGGAAAAAAGTTTCTGAAATGAAGTTACCTAGGAAAGAATGTGAGACTCTTAACAGAATTAGAACTGGGCAGGAAAGATACGGTTATTTAATGCAAAAAATGAATATGAAACTTAGTAAAAAACTTTTTATCTCATATTATTAATTTAAAACAGTTCATAAATAAATTAACGAGAATGATACAGTGTCCACGTTTATTAATGTTCTAGTAGAAGACCGATACAGATAATCCAGTTAAAGGGCATCTGTAGGAAAGATGCCTCAAAGTAGTTACCGTACGTTTATGTTTTAATAATAAATACTATTAGTGGATTAAAGATATTGCAAGGGTGCGAACATCCGTGTTTGTAATGCTTTTATGGAATAACTGAGTGTCTGTATTTTAGAGAAGTAAAAAGATAAATTCTCTCTCAGGTATATGGATAACACTTTTGTGGTAATCCAGGAAAAAAAATAATGTGAAATTTTTTGATGATATAAAGAATCGTCGAAGTAATATTAAGTACACCAAGGACATGAAAAATAATTTAACCTCATTGTTGACATAGCCATGTGTAAAAAAAAACATATGGTTAGGAACGTACACAAAACTTTGGACCATTATTCCAGCTAAAAGGTAGGCGTCTTTAAAACCTTAAGCACAAAAAATAAGAAAACTCCAGACGATATAAATATTATGTCACAGTTGATTAAATTCAAGGACGCTACGGTTAATAATAAATATGTCAGAACGTCTAAAATATAAGATACCAAGAATAAAAGTTACAAAAAGAAAGAAAAGTAAAAAGATAGCGTTACCATGTAAAAATAGATACATGCAGTCAACACATATGCAATTTCTTATTCATGCCATGTAGCACATTTTACATTAAAACTTATTAATAGAGAAACATATTCATCATAAAGATCACAAAAAAATATATATAATGACGGAACATGAAGTTTGTTAAATCAAAAATTTGTACCAATAATGATAAAAATTGACAACTGAAATAAGCGATCATAATTGAGAAAATGAAACTATTCCACTAACAAACATTTAATGAAAGAAAGCAAAAAATATTTCATCAGTTTGTTACTTATAGTGAAAAGCGAAAACAATTCTGATATAATAAACATTTTTTTTTAGCAAAACAAAATAAAATCGAAGTTAATCACTAAAACATTTTTTTTTATTACACAAACACGAACGAAGCTTTTCGACTATTAAGTCATTATCAAGCTATTGTTCTCTTCGTTCGTGTTTGTGTAATAAAAAAAAATTTTTTAGTGATTAACTTCGATTTTATTTTGTTTTGCTAAATTCATAAAATCACTACTCTCCAATACATCAACATTAATAAACATTTTGACATAATTTTAACTGAAAACGATGTTAAAATTGAAATTTTTTAAAGTTTTAAATGTAGTGATTACAATCTGCGGTCACTGTTTATTTCAACGTACGTTAAACGAGGTATTTAGCTTTCATTGAAGGTTAAAGTAAAATATTGGCAAAATATAAAAAATTTATATGTGATTTAAATAACTGATCGAAGTGATTTGAGAATCTAAAGTCAAGTAATGATTCTATCATGTCAAATTATCTGATATAGATGTGTAAATCTCATAAATGAAAGGTTAATCTTCAAATGTACCAAACTTATGAACCTGTCGCAGCTTTCTGTGGCCTATTGTAAATAATGTCTCATTTATAAAAAAAAAAGGAAAAATAATGTTCTGACTAACATATAAATTATATAAAAGCATTAAAAACGTCACGCACTGTTAAAAGGTTTAAATTTATTCTAATTTGATTTTTGTCTGCAAACGCTTGAAAAAAATGTTGGCGAATTAAATTAGATTCTTATTGGAGTATCCCACAATTTAATAATAAATAAAATATTATAAGCAGTTGCATCCATAATTTTAGGCTACAGGGGACAGCAATGTTCAAAAAATAGAAACATTTTGAACATAAAATAAGAAGGGTCTGTTCAAATTACTAGAAATGCGAAACAAAAAATACTTATAAAATTTACATGTAATAGCTAAGCATATCAAAAATTATCTCCTACAGTAACTTAAACAGTGTAGTTGCTATTAAAAAGAAGTAATTAACCGTATCTAAAAGTTTTTTTAAATATAACTACTAATAAATAATAGGAATAAATGCCGCCGGGGGGGTGTACTTTGTACCTCCCTGACCGGAGCTGTAACCGGAACGAGGTGTGTCCACAGGGAACGAATAGTGGAGTGACCTACAGATATGTAGGTTAGCTGTGAATAAATACGTAAGTTCGAATAAACAGACCAACAGCGGCTACTGGTGGAAAGTCTCTAACAGATGATTCCAGTAGTGACAGGATAAGGCGACACGAGGATGCAAATGGTCAGGTTGAGGATCTGTCTACCAAAAGTTTGGAGAAATTCTATAATTGTCTCTTCCTCAGCGGGTTTAGGTCGCCGTAAAATCCTATAATCGTTACCTCCTCAGTAACAACCCGCTGCCCTACGGTTAGAATATTTATTCAAAGGCTAAGGGAGTAAACCCTGGCAGAAAACAAAGCTTAAATCCAGAAGCATCTGCCTCCTGAGGAGCGGCTATCTGGTTAACGTCTGTTCTCCAGGTTAGGAGCGGTTGAATTTAAACTCTGGGACTTACAATCTCAGTTTTAACGCTGAATTGGTATTAAATACTGATTCCCCCTAAATCATTAAACAATGTATGATGGCAAATCCTTCTCATATACATACTCCAGGAGGTACTCCGAAAGGAAAATCCTCCACTGTGAATAACAGTATTAACGGGCAATCATATTTTGGAGAGCCTGGATCAACATGCAGTGTTAGGAATGGCAAAAAATTAAAAACTAAGAAGAAATATTTGTTTGGTACATTGAATGTGAATTCGTTGTTAAAAGTAGAAAGATTAAAACAATTAAGGTTATTGAAGAAAATAAAATTCAAATACTGGCTGTACAAGAAACAAGATTTACGGATGAAGACATAATAGATTCAGGTTATAGAATCTTTAAATCATCTCGGAACAGCTTTCATTATTCACAGAGCAATTCTTGATTCAA
This sequence comes from Coronaproctus castanopsis, assembly GCA_032883995.1. Taxonomy (NCBI): domain Eukaryota; kingdom Metazoa; phylum Arthropoda; class Insecta; order Hemiptera; family Monophlebidae; genus Coronaproctus; species Coronaproctus castanopsis. Next base: position 62,406,889 of record CM065053.1, read on the forward strand.
TAAAAGATTTTTACTCGATTAATGAGAGACTATCAATTTTAACTTTCTGCTGTGGAAATAAAACCTATACATTAATAAATTGCCATGCACCTATAAATGAACAGAATAAAAAAAATCCATCAAGAGTAGAACATTTTTGGGAAACCTTAGATCAAGAGATGGCTAAAATTTCGGTAAGAAATGCGAAAATATTATTAGGTGATTTTAACGCTCAAGTGGGTAAGGAAAAAAAGTTCCCAGTCCATAAAAGAACTAATAAACATGGTGGAAGATTCCTGGAAATATGTAATGCGTTTAATTTATAACTAATGTCAACGGCTTTTAAAAGATTGTCTAACAGACAAATAACATGGAGATCACCTAAACCATGTTTAAGAGAGTTTCAAATTGATCATATAGCTATAACATATAATAATCGGAGGGAAATTATGAATGTGAAAGTTAAAAAAGAGGCAAATGTTGAAACTGATCATTATTAAACCACTATCAAAATGAATTTCATTCCTTGGAAAAAAATGCATCTGAGAATGAATATTAAACTTCCCAAGGTTGACGCAAATATGTTAATGTATAATAAAAATGAATATCAAAACAAACTCAATACAAAAATAAAGTCGGATAGCTGGGAAGAAATTAAAACGAAATTAATTGAAATATAGCATGAAATAGCTCCATTGAAATGATCAATAAAACACAGATGGTGGAACCAACAATGTGATGAAGCTGTGGAGGCAAGGAACGAAACATGGAAAAATGGTATTCCACGAAGAACGACGACGATTATACTCAATTTCAAGATCGAAGATCCAAAACATCAAAATAATTAGGTCGACAAAAAGGAAAATTGAAATTTGAAATAGAAGAATTTTAAGAAAAACAATTCTAGGATCTTTTACAAAATATTCAGTAAAAATCTCCGAAAATATCAGCCTCCTAATTTGTTTTAAAAATGAGGAAGGTAAATTAGCTTTTAATGATAAGGAAAACTGTAATATTTTAGCAACGTATTTTAATAAACTCAATTGTGAAGAGCCAAAAGAAAAATTTCGATATATCAGAAATGAACATAAAAAGTGAGAACGTAAATAATAGAAATAAATTCCGAGAGAAAATCAACGCATTTAAAGGTTTTGCCGAAAACATGAAGAACATCGGTAGTAATATGTGGACAGAAGAAAGAAAAGCGCAGCACAGCTTGAAGATGAAAGAATATTGGAGAAGGAAGAAGAAAATCTCACGACGATTGTATTTTTCGTGGTCCATAGCTGGCCAAAATAAAAAAAAAAAAAAAAAATAGGAATAAATCCAATAACTGCCGGCTGAAGGGAACTAGGTAACACTTTAATGATGAAATCAAGTTGCGTATATGTTATTGTGTAAATAAAATTGTAAATAGCGCATTTCAAAGGTGGAAAACAAAAACTCGAAACATTATCTGCATGATTTGTTGGCTGATACAATGACAGGCAATGAACCAGCCCTGTACCATCGTCACTCTGTAGAAATAATTGCAAAACCATAACGTTACAATTAAAAAATAAGGATCGCAGTCAACAACAGCTGGATTGTTTCGTATTCGCTGCCTTTATAAAACATTCAAGCGCATTGTAATATTGGGTGCTGTAATTCGGTGAAGTCTATCAAGTAGGTCTGTAAGTACATCACAAAAGGAAGCAACTTAGCTGTTTGGAGAATCTTTTCATTTCCCACACACTAACATCATATCATTGTAGTCTATTTAGATGTCAATCGGAGAATCAACGAGTTTCTTTCACGACAGCCAACGCAACGCAGAGCTGAACTACCACTAGCGACAATGCTGGGAAGCTTCTTCAAGATATGCGCGAGGGATTCATTTACAAAAACAAACAAAAAATATTACACAAAGAATATATCAGCCAAAAATTCGGAAAAAATGGCATTTTATTACACTGCAATCCCTATTGACCTCATATCCGTCCGAATACCTAATTGGTTTCCTTTCCAATATTTCTTCAACTATTCCCCCAATTATAAAATTACTTTCCTCCTCCAACCTTATTTATTACATCTAACAGCTATGCAATCAGTGTTGTAATGGCTTCGACAGTTATGGCACTAAAAAAAAAAATTCATTGAAACCACACACTCGCTGATGATATAATTTCATCTATTTAGAATTAAATTCGATCACTTTTTGACATCATAATTTCAACATGCTTTCCATCAAGCCTACATAATTAAGACAATATAAATGAAAACATTTTACATTGACCGCGTACAACAGCAAACCCAGACCAAATTTGCGCAGGAATGCGCAATAAGATGTTGATTTTTTTAGAGAATTTGTGTCCGATGATGTCAGGCAAGATGTTACACAAATTAGGAATGCCTGCATCTAATCGCCCCATGCATGATACACTCAAGAATATCATTAATTCTCTAACTGGCTTTCCTTTTAAATTTAAGCATGTTTAGTTTCCGGCCCATCTTGTATCCGCAATTACGATCAACAAGTCACAAGGTCAATCATTAACAGTATGTAGAATAAATCTTGAATCGCCACGTTTTTCAAATAGACAGTTGTACATTGTATGCTCGTCGCCGACATTATTTATTTTCCATTTTATTTAATTTATTAGTACTGTAAAGGAGGAGAATTGGTCTTCTTTTCTTCATTACTATAGCCTCTATTTTAAATTGATAAAATGTTGGATATATCGAACCAAAAGCTTGGATAAGAATGAATCATAGATTTCCAACACATAACTAATAAGCAAACAGTGGTTCTACAGGAAACGGATGTATAATACAATGGAAAAATCAAGATCCACACGTATAAGGAGAACTAAAAGAACATGTCGAAGTAAAAGTTGGAGGATTTAACTTGTAAATGCAAGTAAATTCAGATAAAGGATCGTCCTCTTCAAAGCATTACGTAACTTAGGACATGTTGATATCGAGCAACGTATAAATACAGTCGCATTTGGATAAAAACATGATCAAAATATAAATAAATGCACAAATATTAGTCGTTGAGAACAAAAAAAATCTAAGACTAGTATCATGCATTTTATAAAAGGACATCTCTCAAAACGAAATTACAAGCATATTATGTATGACTTCATTAACTTCATTCAAAATTAAATAATTATTTGCAGCAGCATTTATATGTTTAAAAAGAACCTACAATTGATAAAACTATTGCATAAATAAAATATTCGATTAATAACTTCAAACATTATAATTTCAAAAAGTAATAATGCAAGATTAATACATTATTTGATCTTAAAATTATAAAACAAGTATAAAAGTTATCTTGTTAATGATTATATTTCTATTACTATGCACATAAATAATAAAATATTACACTTTGAAATACCAACAAATAAGTTTGCGCGATTCTTTTCTAATCATAACAAAACATCTTATTGCAATTTTATAATGGAATAATTTATATCATACTATATTTTTAAAAATTAATACAACTTCAGTATCTCCATAATTTTTCAAACAAACAAAAAACATAGTTTTTAAATATGCAAACAAATAAAATCGAACTATTGAGAAAATATTTGATCAATTCACCAACCTGTTAAATGGTAATAAAATACTAACGTTATTTATATATTAAAGTCAAGCTACACTCTTATTTAAAACAAGTTTAAAATCAAAATTATTAATTTTATATATTATTATTTTCAAAACATCCAATTATATAAAATTATTGAAAAGAACTCATACTACCACAGGTATCAATACCCCATTTCACATTCAGTTTTTTATTTATTTTATTACTGTATAAATTAGACTGATATTATAAATCAATAACTAATATAATAAATATATAACTTACAAATGCAGTGTAAATACTTTGTTCGTTATGTACAGGTATGTCACAGGCGTAATAATAATTTAAATGAAGAGCGTAATATATAAAAATGTCTACATTTAATCAAAATAACGTAAACGTAAAACAAATATTAAATTTTAAATTTCATAAAAAAATTTATATATAAAAACTCTTCAAAACGAAGAGATACCAAGCGGTATTACATTACAATGAAATGATGATACCATGCGAATGCGAAAAGTATAAGTATGTTCACACATATATAGCTTGCACCAATATTTCAAATTTGATACTTTTAATTTCAAAAGAGAATAAAAATTACCTTTTAGTTACTCATATATTATTTCCATTTTTAAAACATAGTTCTTATTCTTTTAATTTTTCAATGTGCAAGGGTAATTGTGGGTATAATCGCAACATTAAGCGAAAATAGTAAACAGCACGTTATACCTAGGACCAGAAAACATTATTTATTATTAACGTTGTTAGACAAGTACTCTCTTGTGAAAAGCATGAATTTTATTTACTTGTCATATTTCCTTAAACTAATTAATCTGCTTGTAAACAGTCAATAAAACAAATTTAAATTTAAATTTTTAAAAAAGAAATTTTTAACATTGTCATATGTATTATTGAGTAATAACAAATCCTAAAATTCTTACGTAATGTAATATGAATATTGTCTTTATAAAAATAGAGCTTATATTCATTTAATTAATATTAGTAGGAATATACGTACATGTGTTGCTCAATCTTTCGACTTTGCATATTGGACTCGGGTACATGAAGCAAAATACTTTTCCAAAGTCTATATTCAAATTATCGGTGTTTCACTTTGTCCTTTCAACTTTCAATACTGAAATAAAGTTAATCTCCTCTGATAATTTTGACTCTATAAGTACTTTCGTTTCAGTTATTCTTATTACAAACATGTCAACAATCTTTACATACCTTGTTCAACATTAGTTGTTTAGTACATTATGATACACAATGTTATCCTGTAAGAAAGTTTACTTTAGAAATCTGTCTGTTCAAGAGATCACTGATCTGATAATTTTAAAAATTAAGAAAAAAGTAATGGTTATAGATTTTAAGCATTAAGTAATGATTATAATCTTTCATAACATTTTATCAAAAATATTTTGTTTTATACTTATTTTTTTATTCTTATTGACCCCTAAACTTTATCCTCTAGTGTAATTCTATGCGCCCGTGCCACTGGCCTATATCTCAGTACACAGCACGTTAAAAAAAAAACGAACAAAAAAATTGGATTGCCTTGTTGACCAATTTAACTATTTTTAGTACTCGTCAATAAGTTATAATTTTTATTAAAATATTTCATATTTATTATTAAAAAATTTAAATGGAACTTCTATTGATTTTTTCATTGCCCCATTTGCAAAATAAATTTCAGAGTACTTCAACTTCGTAATAATACAAACATACAATGTACTTATGTATACCCATAAAATAAATTGAAAGTAGGTCATATAAACCACAAATATGAAAATTAAATAATTACTACTTAAAATGGATGAATAAAATAGATATAGAATTTAATCGAATATAACTCTAAAAAAATAATGTAAAAACGAAGAATAACAGATTGCAAACTGCTGGATATTATTTAACAGAACATTGAAAGTTATAAACCTTTAGGATGAATAAAATACTTTCTGCTCCGGGATAGTAGTTACTTATAATGCACATGGGTTTATTAAAATCACTATGCGGATACTATCTCGAGTAAATAAAAAAAAACGTTTATTACGTAACGATTTATAAATGAACATTATGTGCAAATTCATATATTACAAATACAAAGTTGCATAAATTAAACAACATTTAGTTATTCAACTTATGAAATTACATATAACTTTGATAAAAAAATTATCTAATTAGCATTTTCAAAATTTAAAGTAAGCAACCAGTTAAAAATCATCATATTACGATCATACTTCGACAAAGGCTGACCTTTGTCTCTATCAATGTCTCGTACTGTTAAAAGTCTCTTTTGCGTTATAAAATTCTTGCCGGCATTACTGTTTATTTTAGAAAATACCGTCGATGTGGATGATGATGCTGATGACGAAGATTCTTTTCTAGAATACTGCTGATCAATCGTAGACGACATTGATAAATCCAACTTTTTGTTTAACTTTGTAGAAACATGATTACGTATATCTAATTTATCCAAGTTAAATTCGCTCTGTGACAAGCATTGCAAAGCTCTGTAAATTGTAAGCAATCGCTTTTTAATATATTGTTGACGAATCTGTAGGAAAAAAAAAAACTATTAGAATTTCATAAACATTTTGTCCGAATTGAAAACAATATATTTTAATTGACTCAACACATTTTAATTATGCTAACCTTAAATATACATATATAAATTCATATTCCTATTTTATATAATAGCAGTTCACAACAGAAATTTCTAAAAATTATGATTTTATTTGTACATACATAAATAATAAAACCGAAAAAACATAGTAGACAGATAACTAATGAGCTTCAATTAGTTTTGAAATCATTTTTTTTCTATTTATTATATAACGTACAAGAATACACCAGGTAACGCACGCATCGTATCATCTTTTTTTGATCTTGAAATGTTGTTGGTAATGAAAATATAATAACTAGAGTGGGCGCTTAGTAAATACATTATTTCAAAAAGCGATTCCGATTGGTGGGTAATAGTAAATGTAAACTTTAATGCATACAGAACTAAACCAGCGTTATTTAATCAAACAAATTAAGGATGTTTAATTTTGTGTTTAAAAATATGCTTGCCCGTGACGAATCGACATTTAAAAATACTCAGTTTAAATAAATAAACATATTTTTTAATATTATAAGTTTGTACGTTACTCTCACATCATTTCTTCACATTCATATAAATCGCTGTCAACTAATCCAACGTACAGATATTTTTTCGTACAAACCTCCTTTACTCAATCGAAAGTTTTTTATAGTACTTTTTCCAAACCTTCCTAGTTTCATACGATTATTTTGAATAACGTCGGTATCTCAGTTTCTTTACCTTTTTGAAGAAACAGCATCTTGATTATTTTACTAGATTCTCGTATAAACACAAGATAGTGGTTACTGTTTTCTATTTCTTTTGTTTTAAGCTCTTATTTCACATTGTAGATTAATAGTTTCATAAATAGCATTAGCGTTTCTGAATGCTAGTTATTCATCTCTCGCGGAATGTAACTTCCTGAACGTTGGTAAACTTATATACAGATAGACTCACTTCAGCTAACTCACTGTTCTTTTATAAAAAAATAATTTTGTAAAACGTATACTAACCCGTTTATTTATACAACATATAAAATCAGCTGCAGTAAAGTCAATTTGTCCATTTTTCACATTGAGGCTAATATTATTAGCCGTTGTACTATTAGAACTATTAGACAAAGGCACAATATTACTGCTTCTACTATGCGGCGATGGCAACTGAGATGTAGAAGAAATGTCGCCGACAGTTACCCATGTTGAACAAGATCTAGACGCTTTCTCTAATTTTGATTTTTCCAAAATATAATTCGATTGTTGTACATAGCTAATTGCTATCTCGGACGACGCATTTCTTAAATATTTCTGTCTGTTTGTCGTTGATTCTAATAAATTTTCATATGGTATATGGGTAATATCTGTAGTACTAAAACTTTTTATTAAACCAACTGCCGAAGATAAAGTAACGACGTCTTGAATTAAGTCATCACCTTCTTCCGAACTATATAATCCACGATTCCAACTAAAAAATAAAATATTTTATTTCCATAGTAATATTTAATCGCATCAAAAATAACGTAATACTAAAGTTTTTTACACTCACACCACGAAAGAAGTAACTATATCAACGATTTTTTGAATATATAGTAAATACATGTTTTAAGTATGATAATTTAAATTTAAGCATTACTGCGATAATTATAAATTTCTAATAACAACTTAAACAATAAAATTGTAAATTTTGGAAATTATTTTCAAATAACGTATGACGCACTTGGTTATCTCAAAACTTCGTAACATATGTTTCAACAAAACGATGAAATAAAGAAAATGATGGAGAACTAGATTCTTCTCACTGCGCGAAATAATGGCATTTTTATAAATTATAACGACAAAATTAAGTAATATATTTACCCTTTTCGGCTAAATTTATTATCGAAATTCGGACTACATCCCCTGGAAATAGACGGATTTGATGTAGTTACTTTCAAAAATATTTGGTCATTGGGGCTACTATTAATTAAATCAGCACCGACATGACACTCAAATATGCTACTTCTCGAATTTGATTTCTTCATAATAATGATGTACGTTGTTTGAATTTAAACATCGTAGAAACAGCCATATATACTTTCAATACATAATTAAACTTATGTAAAACAAATGTAAATTATTAATCTAACAACTTTTTATGTATTTAGGACAGATTTGTTCATAGGTTCATACTGAAAACTGAAATGGAGCGTTTTTTATTAGACCAGTGTTTCTTCATTAGTACCGCTTTCGTGAAAAGAATCCCTTAATAGGGGCGGGTAACAAGAGATTGAATGAAAAGTATTGATCGTATCGAATACTAAGGCAAACTAATGGATAAATAAAGCCACACCTTTTACATTTACAATAATTATCATGTTAAGAAAAAAAAATCAAAATACTTATTACATTCAATGACGTAAAAATTTATTATTTTATTTTTAACTTTGATAAAATTGTCAATAAGTTTAAATTGTAAATGAACAAATGAAGAATAACATTGTATAATGCTGAAAAATTAAATAGTAAAATGAGAAAAAATGAATATAGTTCTTTAAAATATAAAAATATACCATGATTTAAACGGTAAAACTATGTAGAAAATCAAATAAAACAGAATGTACATATATAAACAACTTATTAATGAATCGTATTAGAGAACAAATTATATTCATAACTTCATAATATGTTTGAGTTACACGAAAAGTTCAAATTCATATTTTGCTAAAAAGTAATAAATTATTTTGAAATAATTAAATTTAAAAATTCAATATTTTTTAATACAGATGGGTAATGGAAATCATAAGCATGTTATGAAATTATGCTGGAATTAAATACGCCGTCCGATATTTGCATTAATGCCTAAATAGAACAACGTGATTAAAATTATTTTATAAGGTTCAATTTAACTGTGGAATGTAAGTTTTATATCAAATATAAGTGTTTTTTTTTTTACATTCACCAGAGTAGATATTCGCTAGCATAACTTCTATTAAATGAAAATTATTTTTAATTTAACTGTAATTATACATGCAAGTTATCATCTTTTTTTTTCAAATGTACATTTTTTTATAATTTTACCATTTGAAAATTTTATTTTTTGCCAAGTTGTTTATATCCTTAAAATTGGTGTTGTGGGATAACAAATTTAGAACCATTACTGAATCGTATTTTGAACTTTAAACTTAATATAGGCGTGTTCGTTTTATTCTCACAATTTTTATTTTAAATAATGTTGCGCATTTAATTAATGAAGTTAAGCTCTGTACTAAAGAAATAGTTATTATTATTATTATTATTATAAATTGGACTTTGGAGTTAACTAATCTGTCCATGAAAAAAAAATTAACATTATAAAGTAACTTTACATCTTAAAATAAATTAAATAAAAAATAATATATATAAATATCATCCGAGGAAAGTAATGAACTTAAAATAATATAAGGAGGCCGATGGCCAAAAGATATAAGTCTAGAAAATAAACGCGATTGTTCTGCCGAGTACGAGGAACAGTTAAAAAACAAATGATTTTTGTTCAGAATCATATCGGTATCGTCCGGGTGGGAGCAGGTGCTGGTTTCGGTCATTCAAATTCTGTGCAAGTGAACAGATAGGCAACAATGATTTAAACGAAGCCGAGTTAATGTTGTGATCATGTGACGAGAAAGTGGTCCGCTAAACTTTTTTAGAAAATACCACGCTTCTTTGGAACTGGTTTAACGCCTTTATAAAAACTGATGACTTTATTGATATGGAAAACAGTCCAATCTGATTCCAACTGGGCGTTGAGTACAACGCGGAGGTCTGTATATGGAATGCATGGACACAACATGCCGATGGCTGACGCTGATTTTGCGGCTTCATCAGAAACAGTATTACCAAGAATTTCAACGTGACCAGGGATCCAACAAAAGTTGATTGTAATATTTCATAAACTGAAATTGTACATTTCTTGTAAAATTGCAAATATAAAATAAGATCTCTCGGTAACATGAAAGTACGATATAGCATTAAGGCAACTAATAGAATCCGATAAAATAGGAATATTGCCGAAACTCGAAGGAAGCGTAAAGCCTTGCCGATCGCAAAAGCTTCAGTGGTGAAAATCGAGCACGCCGATGGTAATTTAAACTTTCTGGTCACGTTTTTACTTACAATTATGAAGGCCGATCATACCAGTCCTTGAAAACCATCTTTAAATCCATCAGTGTACACATATAAAAATTCAGACCACTTGTTTTGAATTATGAAGATATGTTCTAAGTTGGAAGAAGGAGCAAGATAAGGCCATTGCCTATAGGACCCCAAATCCACGTAGAAACTGGACATATTCCAGCAAAGGTGAATTGAGGGAATACAAGAGCGGGAAGTAATAAGGATTTGTAAGTAAGAAATATATTGGCGGAACGTGCGAGCAAAGGACAGGATTTAGATGTAAATCTCCACTTCTAAAAAATTTCGTGATATTTGAAGGATAAAGAGTTATGAACATTTTAGGAAAAACTGATTTGGAAGTTGTTGACCTCTCAACTGGATCGTGGAATGCAGGATTCCGAACATAAACCAACTTCTGGTGATGAAGGAAATGCATCCAGCGTAAACAATAATTTTGAATCCGCATTTAGTAATAATTGGAAATCCATAATCTATCCGCGATCTTATCAGAGTTAAAGTGTCCTTAGACAAACGGATCACCATCCCACCGAGTATGCCGTAATATCTTTAATATGTTTGACGCCTGAAAGGCCTTCAAAGTAACTGAATAAGGTTCTTCCACAGTAACTTCTGGTCCAATACTAGACCCAGAAATTTAACGAAATTGGAATACGTGATTACAAAACTTTTAAAACGAATCGTTGTATGGTCGGTCAACCGTTTATATGTAAAAATAACAACATTACTTTTGAAAGTTGAGATCATTAGATAGGACTCAGCCATCCAATCAATAATTTTGGTAATATCTTCTTGTATCATATTGATGGTAGTTGATAAATTCTTTTCTGAGTGATACATTGCTATATCATCAGCATAGGATATGATCGTACTTTTAATCGGCAATTTAAAGACAGATAAAATATATATGTTAAACAATATTGGACTTAAGACGGAGCCCTGAGGAAGACCATGGTATACTCGTCTATAGATCAACTTGTTGACAGAAACAAATTTAAATGCCACCGTACGGCAAGTAAACAAATTGCAAAGATAAGCAGCCAGAGATGTCGGAATAATAACAGCGATTATTCGGGTGAATAAAATCGGAAGATGAACCGCATCGAAGGGTTCTTTAATATCGAAGAACGCAGAAATCAGAAACTTCCTGTCTAAGAAACATTGGTATATGTCAGCTGTTAAATATGCAAGACAGTCCGTGGAGCCTCCGTTTGGTCTGAAACCAAAACAGCGATCCGGTAGCAAATAATTCGACTCCAACCACCAAACAATCCGGTTCTTTAGTACACATTCGAATAGTTTCCTAATACATGTTGCAAGAAATATAGGACAGTAGGATTCAGCTGCTGGTCTAGCTGATCCTGATTGTTTAATCGGAATTACTACAAAATAAATTCTGACCAGGATTGAGGTATACTGTTGGTTGAAAAAAAAAACGATTAAAAATATAGCATAAAGTCTGCAAAGCAAAATCTGAGTGATGTTGGAGAACAGAGTACGTAACCTCGTCACATCCAGGCTTAGTAGACTTTTTATTCTTTAAATCCAGCTTAAGTTCCTGTAAAATAAATTATTCAGTAAGGAAATATCTTACAGTAGATTGTGGTGAGTGTTTATTAATTTTAATTTCCGATTCATCGAGCACATACGAAGAAGCAATGTTATCTATAAATGAGTTCATCCCTTCATTATCCATATTACAACAGTTATCTAAGAATTTATTGCAGATGAAAGCTTTAGCCATTTTCCATACTTTTGTTAAAGGCGTATTTACGTGTAACGTAAGGGCCGAGTTAAGATGATTAAAGTAGCGATCATATAAATCGATAGGAGCCAAATTGTTTTGTAGAGTACTCAATTGAGAATCTAACTCTTTATCAAAGAGTGTCCAGTTAGCTTTTTGATAATTTCAACAATAATATGGAATATATTCTTGGGTCAAATCAGATTCAATGGATGCATATATACTAATCGGAAGGAGGTAAATTAATGACCGTCCAATTCGCAATAGCTGCAAGATTTGCCGAAGTAAGAGTGATGTCAACAGAGCTGGCTTTTCTCATTAGGGAGACTACTGTAGTAGAAGCACTGTTGTTAAGACAGACAAGATTTGTATTTTCTAGTATATATCCACTTCTTTCCCTGACCGGTTGATATAGTTATCACCTAGAAGATAGTGATCGCAATTAAAGTCACCGCCAACTATAATGTTCTCCTCAAAAGGAGTAATGACAGTAATAAATTCTCGAGAGAGCAGACGATGCATTGGAGGACAATAAATAGATGCGAGGTATAATGGAGAATCATTTAGATTAATCTGAATGGAAACTGCATTAAGCGGATAATCAGAAGACGGATAAAGTGAAAATATTTTGATAGCCTGATGGGGAATGTTATTTTTGACCACCATACCCATCTGCACGATCATCTCGATAGCAAAGAAAACCAGTAGGGGCGTTACTCGTAGTAATTTCACTATAACTGTGGGATTTTGTGACTAATTTTTTTTTTCTTAATATCAATCGCTTCGCGGAAGGTAACATTCTCATAAGCCATGATCTTTTTAATATTTAGCTGTTCTTTGTATTCAGGACAGAAACGAACAGTGGCTAAATGTTCACCATGACACAAAGCACACATGGAAAAATGAGGGGCGGCAGAACACCGATTTGCATCGTGTTCTTCTGTATACCTGGCGCATCTGACTTTTACAATTCGTCTTAATATGACCAAATCTAAGACAACACTGGGTTCAAGAGAACCTCATTTTGTATATACAGACATATTAAGGAAGCAGAAGGATAAAATCTCCGGGTGTTTTCTTATTTAGTCTTCTTATGCCATTTATAGGACGCTGCGTTTCCAAAACATCCAAGATATCATTATCTGACATTTTAGTATCAATATTTCTAATTACTCCAAACCTATGAATTAAATTACTGGGAATAAATGCTTTTAATTTGTTCTCCTTTAAAATGGGAAAAAGCAAAAAGAAATTAGCTACTAATAAGGAAGAAAACTATAAACGAAGTCTATTTTTTCCCACAGATGTAAATTCTTTAATATCGTAGGTTTTAATCGAAATTAATTCACAACTGCTAAAGGGTGTAAACCAGCGATGGTTTTGTCTAAGCTTTCAATTAGGACAAAAAATGGATCACTATGACTAGAAGGAAATAATTCGACCGGTACACTATTCTTATTATCATAGCTTAAAGGACTGTTAATCGCATCTATAGGATCGGAGAATTTAATTTCTTTAATAGAACCTGACAAATTAGGTCCGAGAGTTTACGTTTATGAATCGATTCAATACCAAGAAAACTCGGTTTCTTAGTATTAAACGGTTTACTACGCCTGTTATTTACAGAGGCCGCCAACGGGGGGGGGGCTACTTTGTTTGCACTCTTCGGAGTGGCTAACTTAAATTAACGTGTAATATATATTCGAATAAACGAAGAATATACAAAATAAAATAAAGATAAAATTAAGAACCCACAACACAAAGTTTTCTATTAGCGATAAGAAAATAAAAACGATCTCACCGATAGACTGACGAACAAAGACCGCAACGAAGTCAACAAGATAAACACAAACACTCCTTTTACTAGTTGACGAACAAGTGAAAATAGTTACTACAAACATTGCTTTCTATCACTCTACTTATGTTTAATCGAATTTTTATAATGTTATGCTGTAATTTTGTTCACAAAAGTGATCCTGTCAACAAAAATAAAAATTGTAAAAAATAGTTTCTAAAAAATGTATTACAGTAAAATAGATAAAGTTGCGTCAGAAATGTGTATCATATTTTAAAATTACAGCCCGCTAATCAAGTTGGGAAATAGTGCTGGTCGTATTGGAAAAACGAAAAAATAAAGGTTTTTTTATGCATACGTAATTCATTTCGCCAGTTTCATTAGCTTAAACGTAACACCGTTTAAAATAACTATCATTTTTAATGACTCCACGATGTTTCAGAACAAAATTTGTAAACTTTAGACAAAATGGTCGTAAGAACAGAGCGGGTCTGACATTAAATTTCCATTTCGAAAGGTTTATTTTATACACTTTCGATTTTAAACACGCTCACAAAAAAGGACACAAACGGAAAGATGGAGGAATTCGATTATATTTTCCATAAAACCCCCTCACGAAACTAGTAAGGCTTTTATCACTGGCTGAGAGCGTATACACATCATTCTGTAAGTTATTCAGGTCTTATTTACCTTATTCTATCAGATTAATATACGTTTTTTTCCACAGCGACTCGGACTTAACTGCATAGCTTCGAGCACCCCTTTAATATTCGGTAAGACATTTACACAAAGATACAGTTTCTTTGAAGTTTGTTACTCATGAATGCAAAAACTGATCAGTGAAATTTAAGCGAAAACGCAAAACATTTCGAAGCAATGTACGCATCAGTATCGCAAACGCTCGCTAATCAACCATCCCCAGTCACCCATGTTGATTTATTACTAGACTAAAAAAAAACGTTCCCTTTCCAATACAACTCTGTTATTTCCGCGTATATCCTTAATATGTATTAGATTAAAATAACTTCAATTGATTTTGTTTAAATATTCTCTTTTTGAAATATTTGATTGTTAAATATTTATACAAAAATCCGATTTCACAATAAAGATGTTTTTGTTTGTTTTTAGTTTAGAAAATATTCTTTTTGTTCAAACGAACATGTACTTTTTCATAAAAATATTCGTGTGAATAATTAAAAAAAAAACGAAAAACTTTACCACATTAGACAACAAAACAAGGACACTAACTACATGGAAGTGTGATAGATGTATTCATTATAAAACGCAAGCGCCATCACATAAAATCACTCACCTTTTGTTGATATATACACGAAAATTGAGCCCCAATATTAATCGTCGAGTCAAAATTACAAGAGGATCACTCGTACTTGCCAATCGAATTCACTTTAATAGTAGCTTCTATTAAAACGTTAATATAAGTTACAGCTATTGATAAGTTTTGTTACGTTGTTCGATTAAAATATGAAGAGATTAAAAACATAGAAATTATATGTATAAACAGTTTTTGAGACGTAAAAACTCATATAAGTATCTAAATTTACATTTTTTAATTTTGAAGATATTTCATTGTCTAGTGTCATTTTTTACACCATCTAAAAAATTAAAAATTTATACGAACGTATTTTATTTGGCTTTATGTTTATATAGACTACATCATTGTTAACTTTTATAATTTTTATTTCATCAAAATTTATACTTAGGTCAAAATCTACGTATATTCTTCCTAATAAGTAGTTTACACATTTGTGTAATTCGTCTGATTTATCAATGACCAGAACACAATAATGTTCATAATGCAAGCTTGTTAATTTGAAAATTTTTGGACATTTCTGCAAGTTAAACTTTGTAAGATCATCCACCATTTTCTCTGAGGGTTACGTGAAAGCCATATGCAACACCATACGTGTATCGACGCCGGATAATGATAATTTTGATCCGAAAGATGGATATCAACATTATAAAGCTTTAAATCTTCTTGCGAAGGGAATCCATCATTTTACGATGTCAATGTATATAGAAATATAATTCGACTACTGTAAACTTTGTGATTATAGATTTTCTTTTATGTTATCTTATTATTACTAATATCTATTCGAGAAAAATTTTTATTAAAACCTAATCTATCTATATATATATATATATATATATATATATATATATATATATATATATATATATATATATATATGTCGACTAGATTACAAAGATATGCGCGATAAAAACGTTTAAGGGGGGTAGAAATTTGATTTTAAAAAATGTTCTCGGAGCTTTCAATCTTTAACTTCGAAGACAAATTCTTATAAAAATTTCAATTCTTGTAATATCGAATATACTCCGCCCATAGGGGTTGATTACTAATATACGAATTGGTGAAACAATTTTAAATTAAAAACTACACAACAACCAGAAAATAAAATTTTACTAAAACATTATATTGCGATATTTCAAATTATAAGTTTCATAACACGCCTTAACCGATTTATCACAATAAAATACAAAAGAAATAACTACAATGTAATAAATAATAGCATTGCTAATTTTATTTCGTATATCCAAAAAGAATGGTAAACACAGTCTAAATTAGTGAGTAAACACACACACAATGTAACTATATGATTGTGATATATGTTTAAACATACATTTTATATTTTATATATATATATATATATATATATATATATATATATATATATATATATATATATATATATACGTACATATTATGTATACACAACAAAACGGACAAATACAATGCGTATGGGATCCACGTATCGAGAAATAAAATTAGGAATGACTTTTTACGTTCAGTAATTATAATTATTTTTAAAAATATTTAAATGTACGAAACTTCACAAATGAATTATACTTAACTCCTTTTTTTTTTTTTACTGTTTTTCTTCTTTCTTTTGAGCTTCTTCTTCAGTTGGTTTACTACTGCTATCATCTCGTTGAGCAGCCATCTATTAAAATATTTTATCTCAATTAATTCATTTCAATATGCATTTTTAGAAATATTAAAAAATACAATTTCCAAAGTTCAATTTTTTTTCTTTATATTAATTAAGGTGATTTCGCGGCATAAAAATGATAAAACAGACGGTAAAACAAGAGTTCATAAAAAGAAATAGATTTATATTTGTCAGTATTCACGCGCGAACAAATTATTTCCACGAAAATACGTGAGTTATGAAACACCAAGGTCATAAGATTATTTCTGTAATTTTGAATTAGTATGTATTATAAAAAAAAAATATTAAACTACTGAAAAAAGAAATTAATCAAAAATCCTGTTACAAAATTTAATTATAAGAAGCTTTAAAAAGTTCTATAAATCAGCACAAGCCCTATTAAAAAAATCGACGTCGTTAACAGCAATGAATATAGAAAAAACTGAAATTATTATACTTTTAATTCTTCTATGTGCACATTTCTTATATCTTAAAACTAAATATTTACAGTTATAGCTCACCGTGTAAAAATAAAAATTATTTGAAGTAAATTTCTTCTAATAGTATTATAAGTCATTTTTTGATATATAACCAGCAAGCACGAATACGCGGGCTTAAATATGGGATTAATTCGGAATGAAGCGAGAAAGACATTAAATATTTATTATTTGACTCGCTGTAATAAACTGATAATAATAGTTGTAGTTAATATTAAAAATACAAAAAAAAAAATCAAATTCCCGTTATTTACATTTCAATTTTAAGAATAATTATTTTTTGAGAATATAGTTAATTACAATTTTTACCGTTTACAACGCTTAGAATAAAAAAAAAAAAAAATCGATAAAAATTAGAAAAAAATTAAAACACATATTTACGTCGACAGGTACATTTACACTTTTTTTCAAATCTCTTTATAACCAAATTCGATCACAAATATCATAAATGTGGTCTAGTGGCTTTTGTCGAATATATATCTAATGGTTTAAAATATTGTTAATTGCAATTTTAACAAATTTACAAATTAAACGATAATGGCTGAAAATAACTACGTATGTTAGATTGTGTACATAAAAATATCTGATTACTGCTTTAAGAAACTCCACAGTGATAAGTTTGAAATGTCCAAAGTAACAACCCCTACAGAGCTATCCTTGCGGACAACCACGGAAAACACTTCGGATATAAGTTCGATGTTTGTAACTAAATTGATGTGAAAGATGAATTTACCACGAAAAATATTCAGATTCGTGAACTAGAAACACACTGGTAAAAATCAGAGTAACATGGAAATGAGTAAAATATACGGTTATAGGTCGGATTTTTCATCAGTAATAAGCATATTAAAGAATATGTATTTACAGGTGAACAGATAATTAAATTATCCCTTAATTACCAACCAATCCAACTTACATATTATACATACATAAGTTAACTTGTTTTTTTTGTTTTTTTTTTTAAATAAAGATTTTATTGGAACTGTAAAACTAATTACATTTACCATAACTAATTATAGGAAGATTTCACTGGTAGTTAAATTATTTTATAAAAAATAATAAAATTAAATATTAATAAGATCCAGCTGATGTTTTCTTTTCAGCCGACGGGTGTCATTAGAATCATCTAATAGTAAAACTGCTTCAACGTTCGGATGGAGGTGGAGACGATTAATGTACCTGTTTGACTTCTGGTGAATGACAACAACTGGATCCATTTTTAGATCGATGCGAAGTTTGGCGTTCGAGACAAACCAAAATCATACGCATAAACTTGTTTTGAAATTTTTCAAGAATTTCGAGATTGGATTTGACTGTTCCCCAGACCTCTGCACCATAGCTCCATGCTGGTCGGAAAATTGAGCCTTTTGCTTTCGAGACTAAGCTCAGGATGAGGCTGAAGGAGCCATCGAAAGTTGGAGAGAGCAGAAGGTTCAACATTTTTTCTTCTAATATGCTCGTGCCAATTGAGTTTACAATCAAGATGCAGACCTAAGTAGCGAGCAGAGTTAGAAACTGGAACCGGTTTACCATCTAAATAAGTTGGAATGTAACCATGGTGTCGGAGAGAAAAGTCTACTCGTACTGACTTGCTGTCATTTAGTTTAATTTTCCAGGTATGAGCCCAAGTTGAAATATTGTCTACAGCTGTTTGAAGGATACATGCAGCTGTATCATAACTGCGACTATGTGAAATTATTGCAGTGTCGTCGGCAAAAAGACTTGTTGTTGTCTCAGGAGTTTCAGGAATATCCATAATATAAAGTAGGAAGAGGATAGGACCAAGTACAGAGCCTTGTGGAACACCAGCGAGAATGCTAATGTAGTCCGTAGTAGCTGATCCAAAATGTATATAGAACTGTCGATCAGTTAAATATGACATGAGTAGTCTGCAAAAGCCTGGTGAAAAATAGCTTTTAATTTTGTGAATTAAACCAAGTTGCCAAACTTTATCAAAAGCAGTACTGACATCTAGAAAAACTGCTGTAGCAAATTTAACTTGTGACGCTTACGAGTACGAACTTAAGACATATTAAAAACTCGTCATGATACTTAAAGATACGGCGATCATCATGGGTGATTTAACGCAAAAAATAGGTATCATAGAGAATAATAACATCAAGAGTAACCCTAGTAAATTTGGATTAGATAATGAGAAAAAAAAAAAGAAACATTGATCACAATTTGCAATTAAAAGTGATCTCGCTATCATAATCCTATGTCAGACACCATGCGAGGCGTTTGTCAACTTGCGACTGTACGTTATATAGAAGAAATTAGGAAGAATTTTAAAAAGTTATGCTCCTAACGGGAATAAAATTTGGTAAGAAGCAAAACAAGATTAAATTAACCGAGAACATTTAATACAATTTAAATTCCGTATATTGGAAGAAACACTAAAACTGATAGAAAAAAAAATGAGTTAAATTCACAATTTGGAAAATCGGAAATGACGAATGGAAGAAAATAATAACGCAGTTAGGAGTACGATCAAAGGCTAAGAAAGATTAAATTAATGTGTTGAGAAATACAAAAACATGCAGTAAGCAACGAATTAAAAGATTTATATAAGATGCTTACTAAAAAATTTAAACTAAAAATTCGGGTTTTACAAAATTTTAACCGCGCGATATTGTAACTAACCCTTTTACAATTACGAAACTGAGGAAGCTATATTGAAGAAATGTTCACAAACCAAAGAACAGATAGAATTAAAAAATACAGAACTGAAAATATTCATCTCGAAGCTCTAATACCAAGATTAGAAATAGCAAATACAATAGAGATCAAGAGAGGCTAAGCGGCTAGATCAAGTGGTATTACAATCGAAGTCAAACAAGCCATGTGAAAAATCAGAATTGATATTATGCATAATAAATAGAAAACAGGAAAATGGCCTGACGAATGGCATTGTACATCACTAACACCAATTTATAAGAAGATATCATATGTCTCATATATTTGGAACATAGGTAACTTTGGGAACAGCTTTGAAAATACGATTACTTTTGTTTTCGATGTATTCAGTTTTAAGCCATTAACTTTTTTCGACAATCTTATCCAGGATTCGTTGAAGTTCATTCTTACTATTTGCGACGATTATACAATCATCCGCGTATCGAAGATTATTCAGTGTAATACCATTTATTTTCAATTTTTCGTCATTTTCTTCTAATGCCTCTTGAAATATGGCTTCAGCATATATATTAAACCGAAGAGGGAGATAATACACAGCCTTGACGCACTCCTCTCTTGATGATTGCTTCTGCAGATGATGCATTATCTACGCGAACTACTACTGTTTGGTTCCAGTATAGGCAACTAATTATTTAGAGATCGTTTTTGTCTATAGACATGTTCTTCAATATTTTCATTAATTTATCATGGTTTACGGAGTCAAAAGCTTTGTGATAGTGAATGGTACACGCATATACTTCAGCATTCACGTCGCGACAACACTGTTATTGTGCGTATTACAAATAAGGCCTCTCGTGTGCCCATTCTATTTCTAAATCCGAATTGAGTGTTGCTCATTTGTTCTTCGCATCGCTTATAAATTCTAGTATGTATTATTCGGAGGAATACTTTTAGTGCGTGTGGCATTAAGCTAATTAATCGGTAATCATCATATCGACGGGCATTACTCTTTTTGGGGATGGTTACGAAAGTTACTCTTAACCATTCTTCAAGTATACATCCAGTATTGTAAATCTTGTTGAAAACTTCTTTCATTATTTGTATATACACTTTCGCTATAGTCATTTATTATTTTCAACATTTCCGTATATATATATATATATATCGTCAGACCCGACAGATTTTCCAATTTTCTGCATTTTTATGGCATGCCGTATTTCTTCCTCGGTCCTTCATCAGAGAAATCATGATATTTAGTCGGAGGCACACTGTGTCTAATTATGCCCGGTAACATGTTATAAGTAGATTAAAAGAAAACCTGTTATCCTTTATTCAAATATTAGAAGATTAATATAGAGATTATCGGCTAGTTATAAACATATTTAAAGCAAAAATTATTACAATAGACAAGAATGACAGGGTAAAATACTTGTTTTGAATACACACACACACATATTTTATATGTGTATAGCTGGAACTAATGCACCCGTTTCTGATTTTTTATGTGATTACTTTCTAATCGATGATATAATAACAATAATAACAAATTTAGAAATTAATAAAATCATAATCGTATTGTACAGCTTACAAGTAAAATCAGCAGCTAAATCGTCACACTTCGACTAAGTAGTATATTAATAGAGATCATTTAAATACATTTAATGTTATTAGATTACTTGATTGGAAAAAATTTTTAGGCAACTTAAATTTTGAAGAAAGTGAGGCATTTATATAACTTCATGTTCAATAAAAGTGAAAAAATCCTTCTACGTTATTATATTAAATAATAGGCGAAAATTTTTAATTATCACATTTTATAGTAAATAAATTTTAATTCAATAAATGCATTATTGACAACCTATAAAATAAATTATATCCCGGGCATTTTTGTTCACGCGCATAATTTAAATTATAGAAAAAAAAAAAGTATCGAACCGTTGGGAGTTTTTAAATTATAATTTAAAAAAATAATTTAAATTATTGTTCATGTGCGAAAATAACGTATTATATCACAAAACGAAATTTTAAAATATAAGAAAAATCAATAAAGCAACCAGTAATGAATTAAAAATGTTAATAATTATAAATTTACCTTTCTATACGCAACTTCGAATAATTTTAGCGACGACTGTTGTAAATCGCTGGTAGCATTACGTACAGCATCCGGAGCAACATCATCTTTGTTCGATATTAAGCCTTTTAGTTTTTCCAGCTGATCTCGTAATTTGTCGCACTACAAAATAATATTCACCGTATATAATAAATATGCATGTGCTTGGACACAATGCACTAAAGTGTACTAGTTAGTATTTTATGATCAATAAAACTGAACATGTGTTATAAATTTCGAAATTAAATATTACGTCAGTAGATTTACAGAACCCCTACACATTCACTCACTCTTAGAATGTAATTAAATACGAAGGTAGCAAAGATTTTAATTCTATTATATATAATGAAAACATTGAATTAATAATCAAATGAAATACGCAAAATATGATTAGATATTTATAAATTTTATCCGTTACAATAATGTCTAAAATAGAGTTTGCCAGCCATATTTTTTTTGGCGATAATGCTAAACCTAATCACAAGACGTAATACGTAGACAGACAGTTTTCGTCTTCGAGATATACATATTTGAATATATGTAACGTATAAAATATGTATTACGTTATCTTCCAAATATCGTATTTATCTATTTGTATTACGTGTAGGCCGTATATAATAAATCAATCAATAAATAAACGCGTTTACCTCGTCTTGAGGCAAGTGTTCTTTGAATTCAGTCATTTTCGATTCCGTATCATGAATAATACCTTCCGCTTGATTTATCGCTTCAACTCGTTCTTTCTTTAGTGTATCTTGTTGTGAATATTCTTCAGCTTTACGAACCATATTTTCGATTTCGTCTTTGCTTAAACCGCCCGATGAACGAATCACAACTATCACATATATTTTTAAAATCTTTGATCAATAATGAAACTTCGATTATATTCAAATTATAACTGACAATATTAACATCCCTTTTACTAAGTTAACTTTAAAGTAAAAACGTCGATTCATAACGTTATGCCTTAATAAATAAACTTATAAAATATTTGTCAAAAGATAAACTTGGAAATACTATATTCATAAATCATTGATTCTCTTAATATGAAATACGTACGGAATCACATTTACAAAGAGTATGTTAAAAATTGGTTATAAAAAATCGATATATTTATTAAACGCAATTATAATGGGTCTACATTACGCATTAGTAATAGAACAGTGGTGATCGGTGGATGATAATTAAAATGTAAAGTGTAATTACAAGTTCAATAAAATGTCTATACACGGAATAAAACGCAGATGCCACTTTTCTCGTCAAAATGGCATAATCTTCATTTACTTTCACAATAAATCGGTAGCATAAACCAGAAAAACTTTCGCTTAAATTATTTTTATTTCATCCCATTCCCGTTTTTATTTTACAACAGTGTATACATTTATGTAATGAACGTAGAAGTGAGTTAATAGTTGAAAGGAATGTCACAAAAGCATACATATAAAAAGTACACATATTTTAAGCATAATAATTTCTCTGATTTTCGAATAACATACTTTTATATATTATAACAGTCAAAAAACTGATCATAATAGAAAATGACACGTTCACGATTGTAAAATTAAATTCAAGTTAATGCATAATTATATGTTGCAGAATTTCAAAGTTCTTGAAAAAATAATAACACTTGGAGTATTGTTGCGATTTCTTTGGACGAGAAACAAAATGATAGTTACATTACTCGAAACTTGATATTCAATTAACCAGCGTGGGTTCTTTGTTCGCGTTACTGGAAGACAATTAAAAAATATTTCTTAAAATTAAGATAAAAAAAGACGGACATCGTATCATTTTCGTGATCAAATTAAGACCCAGAAAAGGATGTATACTATTTAAATTATACACAATACAGAACAGATAGATGTAGTAAATAAGCTAGGACGCCCAATATTAAATATGAAAAACGAATGAATTTAAACAATCTTAATGATACGTACTCTGCTGTTCTTTTCCTGTTCCCTTATCTCTTGCGGATACGTGTACAATTCCATTAGCATCGATATCAAAAGTAACCTCTATCTGAGGTACACCACGCGGTGCTGGTGGTATTCCAACTAGCGAGAATTGTCCTAATAGTTTGTTATCCGCAGCCATTTCTCTTTCTCCTTGATATACTTTTATTTCTACCTGAGTTTGTCCATCAGCGGCTGTAGAAAATACCTGGAAAATAAATCAAAAATGTGTGGTTTTTTTTTTATATCACAATTATTTATTTACTGTCATGAAACCACACTATAGCTAAAAAGTCAATTATAGTGTAGACTTATAATTAAAATAGTACGATTAATAATTTTTAAAAATTATAAAAACGAAAGAAGAGAAAAAATAAAATACTACATGCATTCACAAGTATCACATCCACTAAACACAGAAGAAAAACTACACTCATTAAAACACACATTATTTACACTCCATTCACATAATCCTACTAAACGTACATTCTTGCGTATAAACGATTAAACCTTGTTAGAAAACAGTAATTTAAAAATGATAATTTTTCTACACGCAGCTTTTTCTAAACAAAATATTGGTTAGAATAAATCAAAAACCACAATGCTACGATAACAGATATGTATAAAAGCAACGTTTATAATAAAAATTTAAAAATTAAATGAGATACCTGACTCTTTTTAGTAGGTATAGTTGTGTTTCTGGTAATCAAACGTGTAAATACACCACCTAATGTTTCTATACCTAAAGATAATGGAGTAACATCTAACAATAAAACATCAGTTACATCACCGGCAAGTACACCACCCTGTACAGCGGCACCAACAGCAACAGCTTCATCAGGGTTAACAGATCGACTTGGTTGTTTACCAAATATTTCCTGTACAGTACTTTGTACCTGTGATATATGCAACAAATATACATGTTCATTTCATAGATTAAACATTTTTGTCACAAATACGTAATGTTCCACAACAAAATAGAATCTGTAATAATAGATGAAATTACTTTTGGCATCCTCGTCATACCACCCACGAGTAAAATATCTCCAATATCAGATTTTGACACTTCAGCATCTTGCAATGCTTTCTGACAGGGACTTATTGTTCTCTTGATTAAATCAGCAACTAGCGATTCTAATTTAGCTCTGGTCAACTAAAAAAAAAAAGTAAAATATACATTTTTAAATTACGTTAATTTCAAATGATGAATTAACTAATAAATATTTATCCATTACTGAAATTGTTTAATTTTACTAATTATAATTTGAAAGTAATAAAATCATATTTATTTATTACAAAATAAAAAGTAATTATGTGCCACAACTGTTTCCGTTATATAAACACAGCCAGTACATTATAAAAATTTAGCAAATAATTATTAAATAATTATAATTCAGTTCAGAAACCATTAGAATTATAATTTCTAAGAATCAAAACATTTCTTTTTCATTTTTCATACGTTTTATATTCAATCACAGTAAATACACCGTGACATTACAATAATAAAACTACACATTAGGTGAAGAAATTCTTTCATAAATAAAAAAAAATGCATCCAGCTAAAAATGTAACAAGTAACACAAACATATGTGGCTCTAAATCAAGTTTATTCATATATATATATATATATATGTATATATATATATATATATATATATATCTATATATATATATATATATATATATATATATATATATATATATATTCTTACAATTAATAAGAAACAAATACCGTGAAACCAACTACATATTTTACTATTAATAACGTTAAAATTTAAAAAAATATAACAACTTAAACGTATACACGTTCATTTATACTTTTAACTTGTCCCAAATTAGTAATTTATTAACTTGCCCGCAAATTAGTGCAAATAATTAGAAAAAGGCTATTAGTATCACAACGAGCTTCTAAATATTCAATAACTAAGAAAAAAAAAGTTTGAAAAATTTAAAATAACATAGCTTAACATCTAATTTATAATAAGAACAATAATCCATAAAATTTACATTTATGAAATATAACAATATAATAACGTTACTTAAAACATTTATTAATCACTTTTTAAAGTACATATTAACAAACATTATTAATAATACCATGTGTTTCTATCTTAATGATATAAAGTTTACATTTAAAAGTTGAATCCAAAAACTATTGTAGAACGTATTAAAGAAAAATTCACATAGAAATAAAATCTTTCATTTAAGAGTATGGTAGAAACACGCATTTAAGTAGAAAAAACTGAAATCTCGAGTACATCGAATAAAATACTTCAACGTTAATCGATAAGAAAAATATACATTAGCAATATCATGGTAAGATCGACGCATTAAACGAAAATTAAACGATACAACATAATTACCTTCATATTCATATGTTTTGGTCCTGACTGATCGACTGTTAAATATGGTAAATTTATATCTGTCTGTAAAGATGAAGATAATTCTATTTTCGCCTTTTCAGCAGCTTCCTTCAACCTTTGTACCGCCATCTGATCCTTCATGATATCAATTCCTTGCTAAATATACACATACATATAAAATATATTACTAATTAATCAAAAGTAATCGTACAAACAATTTAATAGCACCATTATTATATAAGTATAGCAAACCGCTGTCATGCGGTTAGGTATTGACTCAAAGGCTAAGGGAGTAAACCCTGAGAGAAAAACGAGAAGTAGGATTAACAGCCTAATCACCCTTAGTTCTACAGTAATATTAGTACATTATACAAATTAGAAGAAAATAAAACGAAATAAAAATAATGTTAATCACTATAAAAATTATTTTATTAACGCAAAGCTTTTGACAATCACGTAATTTTCAAGTATATACAAAAACGTTATTTTTTAATTGAAAATGACGTGTTGCCGAAAAGCTTTTAATAAAATAATTTTTATAGCGATCTAACTTTGTTTCTATTTTGTTTTGTTAATTCATAAAATCACTACTCTTCGATACATCATTAAAAGAAAACAGCTTTGATTGCAATATATAAATTACAACTAATAAAAATATGGAAATAATGACAATATAGACAAAAAAGTAACATTTACAGTAATAGAAATATTAACCTAGCAGAAAGGGATAAAATCCACCTTCCAAGTTGCTTGGCCAGCACGCGAGACTAGGCCAACATTATCATAATATGACTGTAAGAAAATGGGCAACCTAAATTAACTCCTGCCTCCTTACCGCCTAGTAGAAATACAAATAGAGGCAAACACCGCGGATAAAATCACTAATATCACTCGTATTTGACAAAAACATCCACAAATTAGGGATTAACGCAAGAACTAAGAATTGCCTTGTGCGTATTTGCACCTATAATGTGCGGGCTTTAACTTCAAAAGGAAAACTTTTGGGTCTAGAAGAATTAAATAAAGTAAAATGGGATATAATCGGCTTAAGCTAAAGTCACAATCTGTATTATTTTATAAAGAGGATTCTGAATACCATCAAAACGGAGTAGGATTTTTAATGAATAATGGCATAATCATGTAGTTAAATATGTGGGTATTACAGACAGAATTGCATACATAATACTTCTGTTTGGTAAGAACAGCACCTTAAAGATAGTGCAAATATATGCTCCGACAGAATCCAATACAGAGGAAGAACTGGAATGTTTCTATGATGAATTAGAAGAAACACGATAAATAGAGACGGATGTAAAACACATTAATAATAGGCGATTTTAATGCCAAAATTGAGACCGGACAAGACATAGGAGAAACATCAGTAAGCAACCAGGGAGTAGGTAAAAGAAACAATAAGTGATGCGACAAAAGATTTAATGGCACAAAGGAGGAAACTGAAAGTGGATAAAGATAAAAATCAAACTGAGTGGGCAGAATTGAATAAATTAATTAATACAAAGAAAATTCGCGAAATAATTGAGAATAATACTCAAAAAGTCATTTTCATGGGAAGTAAGCTGCTGACGAATTTGAAAAATCGTGACGGAGTGATCCTTAGAGACAAAATTGAACTATCCAAAGAGGTAGGAAAATTAACAACAAATGAGGATAAGAGAAACCTACCGGATATATCAACAAGTGAAATCAAGTACGTTTTGAAGGAAATGAAAAATAACAAAGCCAGTGGCGCGGATGGCATAATCTCAGAAATGATTAAATAAGGAAACGAGGAGATACTGGATTTGCTGAAAAACCTGTTTAAAAGAGAACTCTATCCCGCGATTATGGAATGAAACAGATGTCATCCTAACACATAAAAGGGGTGAAACAGCTAACCTACAAAATGACGGGTCAATTAGCTTATTATCTCATATTTGCAAGTTCTATATAAGTATTGTAAATCGACTGAGGAAACAAATAAATTACTGCCAACCGTGCGAGCAGACGGGTTTCAGTACGCACAATCAAATTCACACTATGAGGATTTTAATCTCTAAGTGCGAGGAATAGATCATGGAACTGATACATGGCGTTCATCGATTATCATAAAACGCGTGATACTGTGGAAATATGAACAGTGTGAAAGCGCTTGAAGAAAATGGTGTAGATGATGAATACATCAACATAATAAAATAATTATTTACCATTCGCAAATGATGCAAATACAGCTGGTGAAAAAATAAATAAAAATAAAATTTTCTTGGGAGTCTAAAGGTGTGAATATTGATGGGAAAAATCAGTTTAATGTACGCATTTGTAACAACTGGATTACTTTTTTTTTTACAGATAACATTACTCATCACATTTAAAAACTATATATGCGCAATTATAAGGTACTTACTTCACGTTTAAATTCCGAAACAAGATAATTTACAAGCGTATTATCAAAATCTTCACCTCCAAGGAACGTATCCCCATTTGTAGATTTTACTTCAAACACTCCTTTTTGTATTTCTAAAATGGAAATGTCAAAGGTACCGCCACCAAGATCATACACCGCAATGCTGTAACAAAAAAAGCACAATTTAAATAGTGCTGATATAATATATATATATATATATATATATATATATATATACACATTGTCCATAAAAATATGAAATCGTGAAGTATGTTGCTCTAATAACATATTTCAGCAAAATTACCCAATTAACAAAAAGTTCGCTTATACTCAGTATGTGATAAAATTCCGAAATACATAAAATTAATTTTTTTTTTTTAAGAAATCTACAAATGAGAAAAATATCAGCGAAAACAAAACTATAGCAATTGAAAAAGATCGTATAATTCCAGAATAATCAGGTCAAAGAAAAAAAAGTAATCAATGGAAGGAAACAAAAATGTGCTGAAAAACGTACATGTAAAATATGTTACTCGAATTATTAATAATTTGGAACATTTTAATCTTGAAATATACTTTTTGTTATCTAACCACAGAATAAATACCCTCGGTTTAACGATACCAACCGATAAAACTGAAATAAGATAATGGTGTAATCTGAATGTCATAATTTAAAAAAAAAAAAAACACGTTTATCTCACATTTCAGAAATAAATACAATTTTATAATTATATCCAAAATATAGACAAACAATATTTCTAATTTCTTGAAGTAGATCAGATTAAATTAATTAACTTCTCACTAAACACTTAATGAAACAATTAAAATACGATAAATAAATCGATATTTGGTTGAAACATCAGATTAAAGTGAATAAACGATAATTGTACGTTCAATAAACAAAGTATTTATTAAATGTTTCATTTTTAATAGAAATTTAAACGTAAAAATACATCTCGTCCATCCAGCTAAATGAATCATTCAAAATATAACGAAACGAAAATATCCATGAAAAATAATATATGAAAAACAATAGTACTAGTAATTTCATGCGGCGTATAATTAAACATATACATAATAAACATTTTACACTTTATCTTCCACTTTGTCCATTCCATAAGCAAGAGCAGCTGCAGTCGGCTCATTAATTACGCGCAATACATTTAATCCGGATATTTGCCCAGCATCTTTTGTAGCCTAAACAAAAATAACAAGTACTATGTTAGACTTCTCATCACTAATTACCAGATATTCAATATTTTTGGTAAAAATTGTGTTAAACACTATATGATATTTTAGAAATAATTTTAAATTTTACTTCCGCACACAACTGAAAACGGTCTAAAATCGAAATCATGTATTAAAATTACGAATCTTGTAAAATGTACACTAGCTATAAAACTGTTGTGATCGTGATAAGGTCATCAGTTATCAGCAGGTTAGTGTAAGGCGGATAACAAGTAGTATAAATCTTTATTATATTATGTTGCGTTGATACCACTGGTTTGTTCAGTACAAACAATCGCTTGTTATTAACAATAATTTATCGGTAAGAAAGTGGGTTACATTAACGGAAAAATGTCCGTTCCCTCGTTCGAAAAATGTGTACCATAAATACAGAGAACGAGTCGCTTAAAGACCTCGATCTTGCCTAATAAACCGAGAAGCGGTATTTAAATTAGGTTAAGTTTGAGGTGTATCAGATATTAAGCTAATAAAAACAGATACTACATTTCAATCTTACCCAATAAGTTAAGTTTGTTTCAGGTGGTTAGAAGCAGAATTACAGGAAAAAACGAGAATCACACATTACCAGAATAAATGTTAAATATTTTCTGCAGAAATAAAATCATTATATTTTCGAATGTAAGAATCGACATTTTCTCGAAAAATGGTGCTCTCTGCAGAAAAATTTGTTCACTCCTAGTCAATGTGATTTTTGAAAAAAAAAAAAAAACTTTTTTGATACATGTGTAAAAACTTCACATCTCCCTATCAACAAAAGTAAAAACACTCACACAACACGCTAATTAACATAAATCATATTAAAAAAGGAAAACGAAATTAATAATGCAAAAAAAAAAATAATAATGTTTCTAATAAAACAAAGTATCCATATACTAGCACATATCCAAACAACAAAAAACAGAAACATTTAATCATACACTCGTACTCCCATGGAAACAAGCTCTCTCTAGAAACACGCACATTAACACAATAATTCACAAATGCAAAAAACAGGACTGAATAAAAATCATATGCACATACTCCCATGCGAGGAAACTCTTACTCGGATCGCGCACATTGACACATACGAATTCACAACGCAATAAACAGCGGCTTTTATTATCAAGGCGTGTTTTACCACATAAAATAAACAACTGAAATAAAATGGTAAATATTAAAAAATAAACATATATATGTATGTATAAAAATTTACTATAAAAATTAATATCTAGCTGTCGATGATTGTTTAATATGTGATTATATAGTCGCAAGGTGGATGGGAGTGGCGAATTATAACCTAGATTTGTACGAGCATGTGGTTCGTAAAAAACACAATGTGATCTATTACTAACGCTGGGGACTGTGGATAAGATTATAGATAATAATCACCATTTATACGAACGTTACAAAGATCGTACATGAATCTCAGCTTACTTATCTTTCTTCCAGCACATAATCGTTTAATATTTAGGGAATCGCATAAAACATTATAACTCAAAAAGGTCAGGATAGACATCAGTTTGACGATAACAGAATTCAACTTTTCTATCATATGAATATATTTATTATAAAAATAATCCCAAACCAGATGCGTATTCTGTGATCTTACAAGAATGTTGAACACTAATAACGAAGTCCTAGGATCAGGAAATCATGAATTTCTTATGATGAAACCCATAGTTCTATTATCATTTTTGGTACCATTAGCAATATGAGTTATAAATTTAAGCTCGTTATCAATACCAGTAAAAACTACCACATTATCCACTGAGTAATCAAAGAAATATTTATTTATTGTACGACAAAACCCCAAATAAACACATTGCTTATAATTAGAAGAAATGTAATTATGTCGCCAATTTACATAAATCATTCTGCAACAATTCGCAGAACAACAGTTTTAATCGATGTAAAAAAATTTAAATCATCAGCAAACTATGTCATTAATTCTTATATAATTTACGGAAATATTAAATAATAGTAGTCCCAAATTAGACCCCTGTGGTTGCTCCGAAAATAGGAGTATATTGTTTAGACTGGTACCCGTTAAATAATACATCTCATACGCGGAACTCAAATAGAATCTAAATAACTGCATCTAATCATCAGAAAATCCATTATTATGCAAGAAGTAAATTACGACTGATTTTGTTAAAAGCCTTACTAAAATCTGTGTAACTCCAATCTGTAATTTGTGTATGTAACAAGGTTAGTTGTACCAAATACAGACCTTAAGAAACCATGCTGCTCGGAAATAACTATAGGTAAAAAGTAATTATATAGTCTTTCATATAAAATAGATATTGAAATTTTGTTCGGCATAGATAATCAGATTTTAAAATTGGAACAATATTAGCTGTCTTGAACAAAACATGTCATTTAAGTGTTCTAATAAGATTAAACAAGTATTCAAACTCTAAACAATGTTGCCAGTAAAATATTTTGTTAGAGCACACATAAGAAAGAACATAAACAAATATGAACACAATAGCCAGAATTTATTTTTTATATTTATATACCTGTCTTTGAGAATCGTTGAAGTAAGCCGGTACAGTTACAACAGCATTTTTGACAGGTGTATTTAAGTAACTTTCCGCGGTCTCTTTCATCTTGATTAATACAAACGCTCCTACTTGACTCGGAGAATACATTTTTCCATCAGTAGATTGAACCCACGCATCACCGTTGGAAGAACGTACTATTTTATAAGACACATTATTCCTTGAAAATAACAATAAAAAAAAATGTATAAATGGAAAAAAAAGGAAGTTAATTAACAGCATTGGCAATTTATCTATGTGTACGTTACGCTAAATATAAACGTAGACTTCACCGATTTTTATAATTAATGTAATTTAAAAGTCAATTACGCGATGTTTTTTTTTTTTTTTTGCATACCGACTCTTTGGTCATCAACGCAATGGATGGTTTTAAGTATCTAGTTAAATAACAACACATCCCGATAGATGTAATCGTTTTTATATATATATATATATATCATTATTTAAAAATTTTGTTATCTAAGCCCTGGTTTATTATTATTATTATTCAGTTGTAAGCACGTCTAGGCATTGGTGTTTCTTTAGTCGTCTGATCGGGTTGTCAGGAAGTCTAGTAGTATGCATGTGCGTTATTAATGAATTTGGGTTATCTCTAAGTGCGCTGTGCATTCTATGATACTGTTGTTTATATACCGCCGTCACCAAGGTCAGATCATCCTGAATTATACTATTACGAATATAGTATGGCGCATTAGTCATAATTCTCAGTATTTTCGACTGAAGCGACTGTATTTTATTGAGGTGCGTTTTAGCGGCTGGTCCATATATTTCTAGACCATATTTCCATATAGGAGCTACTATAGTTTTATATAGCATAACTTTGTTTTTAAGGCTGAGTCTAGACTTCCTTCCCATAAGTGGATATAAGGTCTTCAGCAATAGCTTTAACTTTTTCCTGGTATTCCACGTTAAGCGCCTGTCAATTGTTAATCCGAGGTATTTTACCGTTTGTACTTGCGGTATTGTACGATTGCCATAATTTACTGGTGGACATGTTCCACGTTTAGTTGTGAATGTGACATGCGATGATTTCTGAACATTAATTGTTATCCTCCATTTAACAGCCCATTTATGAAGCAATGATAAATTATGTATATATCTTGAGGCTTCATGAAGATTTTCCTGACTAGCTAGTATCGCAATGTCGTCTGCAAATGTAGCTTGAAAAGTAAACATTGTAGTCGGCATATCAGCCGTATATATATTATAAAGAAGCGGACCGAGTACACTACCTTGAGGTACCTTCGTTGACTGGACATGACGCCATTTATTTTTACTCGAAATGATCTCTCGCTTAAATAAGATTTTAAAAGAAGATATATTTCGACCGGAAAAATTTTCTGCATTTTGTACAGCAGACCGTCATGCCAAACGCGGTCAAACGCTTTGGCTATATCGAGAAACACTGCTGAACAATACATTCCGCGCTGTAAGACAGATTCGATTGCATCAACGATTCTATGGCATTGATGAATAGCCGAATGTTTTGGTCTAAATCCAAACTGATGATATGGGACATGTGTATTCGTCATGCTATGAAGAAGCGGTTGGAGCAACTTTTCAAATACTTTTCCGAATGTATTTAATAAACTTATTGGTCTATAGGACGAAACATCTGTAACTGGCTTTCCTATTACGACTAATTTAAAGTTAATTATAGCGTTTCGTTCTTTTGTGTAGATTTTTTGTTTTAATTTTTCCTACGTAGTATATTTATTATAAAAATTCAACATTTTAATTTAAGTTCAAGTTGTTTTATATTTCTTAATTATATTAAGGTACTTAGCTTAATGAATTTACCTGTAGTTGTAACACTGTAAAAATTTAATTGTTGAATTATTGTTATATAATTTTATTTAAAAAATAAAAATCAATAACATTCGACTGAAACGGTTAAAATAATATTTAAAAATTAAACAATTTTCATCCTGAAACTGTTGAAATATTTTTTATAAATCAAACAATTTTCATCGGACTTTAAATTTATTTAAGCATTATATTTCACAAAATAACGATTTTTCTTAAAATGATATATATCGCCGAATGTTAATAAAATTAAATCTAGGTTTGTTAGAATAAACTACCGTCAGATCATAATAAAAATAATAAATAAACTATTAGATAAAATGTTTCTCTACGCGGTTTTAGTTCGTATTTCATTTATTAAACAAGCATTTAATATTGTCGAAATATATGAAATTAGTTACCTATTTTTCATCGTACTTTTACATTCGAAGCAGAACAATTTTAAAATTTATATATATATAAAAAATATACATATGGTATTTTTTAATTCGAATTAGGTCATCTATGGACTACGGAAAAGCTATTCGCACAATGTTAGTCTTAAGTCAATTCTGTCCTTTCCTCCGTTTCTTTGCACAGTATTCTTTCATCCGTTTCAAACGAGTCTCTTTTCTTTCTTGCGTCCATGTTCTCTTTACCGCAGTCTCGTGGCATCCTATCTTTTATTTTCGTTGGTTTTTTTTTGCCTAATATTCTTCCATCATTTTAGAGTGAGTCTTCTTTCTTTCTTCTGTCCACGTTCACCCTGTCTTTTTCGTCGCGAATCCTTGAAAAGATTGGATTCTATGTCTTAACTTGTTTCTATCTTTGATTTCTTCATCAGATATTCCCATATGTTCCGCATCCCTTTTGATTTGCACCATCCATGACACTCTACTTCTCGAGTTGTCAAAGAAGTCGAACACCTTCTTGATAAGACGGTTGTTGTCGTCCATTATTTTTACGTGCCCATTTTCCCGATTGTGTCGCTAAACTTTTTCTATTATTTCATACATTTCTCTGTTGCTTCTTAATTTTCAATATTGTTCACCTTCTCTAGGGTCCAATATTTTTCGAATTATTTTCCTTTCTTTTACTTCTAATTGCTATATTTCCTTGTTAAAGGTCAAATTTAGGCATTCGGCTGCGTACAGGCACTGTGGTTTAGTAGTTACATCGTATTGTAACGATTATTCATCAAATATAATTCAATAATAATTCTAAACGTTCTTAAATATACCGGAGTATCATAACATTCGATTGAAATATAAATCAATTATAAAACTAAACTCTTAGCCGAAAAATTTAAATAAAAAATGTAACAAGCAAAGGAAAAATTTAAGTTTTGAAGTATGCAAAAGTGCTAAAAGAAAATAGTCCATTTTTACTCGATAATAATTTGTATCACAGTTCAATATACATTGAATATTCATATTTATCTGTATATATTTTCAGACATTCCAAACACTTTCAACTTTGTCAGTAGAAATTATGTTAACTCTTTTCGCTTGAAAATTTTGTATATAAAATTATCGAAAACAAATTTAATCTTAATCATACAAAGGAACATAGTTATATAATAAGCTTAATTGTATTAACGAAGTAACGTAATTCTTTTCGGCTCATATTTTAACTAAATAAACGAGAAACGGAAAGAAAATTTTTCAGAATAAAAGCGAATAATATTAAACACATCAGCATATATAAAAACGTCGAACATAAAAAAAATTAAACACTATAATTCACCACAAAGAAATTTTTTAATTATATTCCATGTAGATTGCATTACACATGACCAGAGTAAATATATGTAACGCAATCTGCACGAAATATAAGTAAGAAATTGTTTGTTTACGAATTGTAGCGTTTAATGTTTGGTGTTCTCGCTTTTTATGTATTCTAGTGTTTTAAACATTTTTTTTCGGTTTCCCGTTTATTTAGTTTAATTGTATTAACATCAGTACATATTATCGTAATCATAAACAAATGTATTTATTTATTTATATACATAAAAAATGTATATAGACGTGTATACATAATCCGATTTGATGGTTCATATTTCTAAAATATTAAATACTGCTTTTTATTTGAGTGATGTGTTGTTGACGTGTTTTTTTTCACTTTCAAATAAATTGCAATCTATATCGAGATGTGAGGAATAATAAAACTGACCATGACGCGTGTGGAACGACCGCCCACTGGCGACGTTACGTACAATCACTACCAGTCAACGAATACGGAGTGGGAGTTCGATGGGAGTTAGCTGATTGATTCGCCTGTTACTATTATCCAGCAAATTAATAACCAGCAGATTAGACTGCCTATCTAGCTTTTACAGGTACCGAGCGCTGTACGTTCGTATTTTAATCTTTGACCTCTAGTACCTTCAGATCTCTGCGAAGATGATTTTTTCGAATGTACCAGGGTGCGTTAACTACTGATCTCAGTACTTTAGATTGAAATCGCCGAATAATTTTAATTCTTGAATTGGAAGTAGTTCCTCATAATTGTAGTCCACAAGTCCACACACCAGTTTGAGCATGGTGTTGTAAAGTACCAACTTAGAACTCACAGAAAGCTCAGATTTTCTTCCGAAAAGATTTTGTTGAATCTGAGTCTTAGTTCCTTACTTTTCTTTAGAACATGACCTTTCCAGCACAAACGACGGTCTAACAACATTCCAAGGTACTTTACTTTTATGTCTTGTAGTAGAGGTCCATCAAAGTATACAGGACAGGTACCTCGTCTAATCGTGAAAATCATCTGCACCGATTTAAAAGTATTAATTTTTATTCACCATTTACAGGTCCAGCCCTGGAAAAAGTTAAGCTAGATTACAATCGGTCGGATGCTTCTGCTGCGTACAGGCTTTTTGACAGGAAAACTGTGTCATCCGCACAGTCGTGGCCGTATATGAGGTAAAGAATGCATAAATGGAGTAAAAATGATCGGAATAAACCGAAATATGTGTGCGGTAACGTGCGTTTAATCTTAAGCAGTAAACTAGCGTGCCATATACGATCAAACGCCTGACTCATGTTCCTAAAGGCTGCCGAACAAAAGTGGCGATTTTGGAAACAGTTGATGACATATCTCTGAACACAATGTATTTGTTCTATTGTGGCGTGTTTTGAAAGAAATCCAAACTGATAATCAAGTATTATATTGGAGTCTTCAATTATCGGAACGAATCTTGACAGTAGTAATCTTTCAAAGACTTTAGACAAAACGGGTAACAAATTAATGGGGCGATATGACAATGTTTCATTGAGTGGTTTATCGGATTTAGAGATCACTACTACCTAAACCACTTCCACTGGGATGGGAAATAACTGAGGCGTATAATCTAATTAAATGTGGTAGTGAGTAGTACGATGGCTCTTCTTAGAATACACTTAAGCATTTTATCTGTGATCAAGTCGTAGCCGGGCGCTTTGTAATCGTTCAACTTGGTTATCAATGCTTTAACTTCCGACGGTTTAAAATGGTTTATTGGAGGAGACATCTGTAAAGGAACAGTTAATTCACACTATGGTCATTTTAAATTAAATTTAACATTAATAAAATTGTACCGGTTCGAATATGTACGAGTTCTGTGAAAATCAATATATATTTTTTGGAAAGGTAAAAAGCAATGTTCATAATCAGATAATTTGAAAAGTAGGGCGAGCTGTAGATCATTAATTAAAAGAACACAAAGCGAAGAAGTAAATGTGATTTATTGACATGGAATAGGAACAGATTACACTTGGAGAATCTTGTAAAAAACACAATTATTGTGTAAGGGCTGTATGCATTTTGATATCAACGGATTTATCGGAGAAAATTAAAACTGAAACGAAAAAATGAAAATCAAATAGCACATATCAAAAAAAGGAAACATACAAACACATAAATAAAATCATAAATAGATACATAATATTCATTATAAATACTAACATATCTTTTTTTACTTCTTTATCGTCATATCTCCGGCCAATTAATCGTTTAGTCGCGTAGAACGTATTTTCTGGATTTGTTACAACTTGACGTTTAGCTGGAGTACCGACTAAACGTTCGCCATCTAATGCGAAAAAAAAAATGATTAATCAATACATAGTTCAATTAAACAAATTATAATCAAATTAATATTACGCATATAATTTTTTCAATTGTCCTCCTGCTGATAATAAATATACGAATTACCTTTAGTAAATGCTACAACTGATGGAGTTGTACGGGAACCTTCTGAATTTTCTATAACTTTTGCTTGTTTGCCCTCCATCACAGCAACACATGAGTTCGTAGTACCTAAATCTATACCAATAACTGCTCCTTTTACCCCTTCTGATCTATATTATAAATACATACAAAAATTATCATTTTTACAAACCACATGAAATTTTAACAATTCTTTAAACGCACACGAGAAACATTTTCGTAAATTGTAAAAGTAATTATCAAACATTAATGAAATTTATTTTATACAACATTTTAACAAGGTGTGTTTTTTTAAATGTTAAGACATTAAAATGTGCTTTATTTTGACATAATGTTAAGACATTAAAATGTACCTTATGACGTATTAATTTCTTGTTTTATTTTAATTTTGCAAGTAATTCATAAACTTACTAGTAGCACAATACAAAAATAAATGTGCGTAAAAAAACTTCTATAGTATGTAAATATTAATACTATTTGAGTTGATTTGTGAAATTTGGTAATTTTAAGTGACAAATATCATGTACCACACCTATCACACCACCAACTCAAAAATGCTCATGATATCCAATGTTCCCTTCTTATCTAATGATCAGTACATCGTGCAATCAATACACATATACACATTACATATACTTGCATGACGTCACATAAATATTCCATTTGGAAGTTTTCTACCTTCTGGAACTCTACCATATAGAACTAATATATAATTTTTTTGTGCAACATGTAAACGATTTTTTTTATGTCATAATTGAGAACCATAACACTGTTCAGTAATATTGTTTTTCAACGAAAAAATATTTAACTGCGTATAAGCGGTTTTTATCTAAAATTAAATGCTTGAAACATTCTTAATATTTAAACGATGCAAATAATTCGGACATAATGATTACGAAATACAATATTATTATGTTAATCATTAACATGTGTTCATTTATATTTATTCTTACCACAATAGTTTAAAGAATACTAAAATATCATTTTTCTAAAAACTATATAATATAAACAATTAATGTTTTAGATTCAATATTTTAAAAGTTTACATTTACAAAAAGGTTTTATCAATATGCAGTCCCTAAAGACTAGACTCGTGGTGGTCAAATAGATCGAATAAAATGTTTTCATTTGTATTCAATTAGCATGTTTTCTTCAGCAAATAAAAATCAATTAAAATCTGTAAATTATGTTGAACCCATATTGGTCTACAAGTAGTTAAATAGATGTAATAATTTTTTTCACTTGTATGCAATTTAAAATTCAAACCGAAGCAATCATAAATTTTTAATCATTTTCTACAAGTAAATCAACATTTCTCGTCCAAAACACATTTTAATTTGTTACAACATACTTACTTATGTCGTATAGTCATATTCAAATATTTTGGTTGCAAGCTCAGATGTAAACCCTATAACATACAAAACCATAAAATAATAAAGATTTAAAAAATGATGTACAATCAAATAAAAACAAATGCAAAGTACTCAATGTTAACTATTTTATACGTTAAATAATATTAGACATTCTTAAACTACCAGATCGTCAATATATTTAAAAATAGAAATTTAGGAAAAGGAAAATTATTAGGTATGTAAAATCAAAAACTGATATGACATAAGAACTGCAGCATGATTATCAGAATACAGTATAATATAAACAAGGCGCTTAAAACACTCACAATACCATTACAGCATGATTTTCTACAAATCTTATTTCATTAATTTTAAAAGTTTAAAATAACCTGAAATTTAACACCAATGCATTAAAATATACGCATAAATTTAAATTGAGATACAATTTTAAATATAGTACGCTGGCTTAAAATTGAAAAAGATTACATACAAAGTAAAATCAATTGTAATTCTAATTTTCGTACTTTTTATAAACTATTTATTAGTTTTTAAAACAAGCATGTAAGTCCAAAAACCATATATAATTAAAGTGATTGCTGTAAAACATGTTTGCATTACAAATATTTCCGTTTTTTATTGATTTTTTATCAATTCGAAAACATATAGCTAATGGGTTTAGTTAGAAAGGATTTTATAGCTCGGATAATATTAATATAGAATTTGACTGATTTCCAAATGGTTTTTCCTTCCTTAATTATAAATATTCACATGGATATGCACTTTAGTGATATTTTGCTCGCTTCAGTTTTCGCTCTTACTTTTTAAATAAATTTGACATTTTTCTCCTTTTCAACTCAATAATAACTTTTGGAATTGGACTTTACATGGGTTTTTCACCTTTGAAAAACTATGAATATACATTTAATCAAACTCAATAAAAATTTCTGCACTCATAGAATTTGGAATCTCCTCGATTGTAATTTGTCGTGATATAAAATGGTACAAAACGAACATAATAAAAATTTTAAATTTTATTTCTTAGATTAACATTTCAGGTTACAACATATCAAAATATACTTTCTCAGACTTTATATTAATTTTAAAAATCTTTATTTCAATTTAAAAAAATGATTTTCGAACTAATTTTAGTGAAGAATACTTTCGTAGTAACAACAGTAAAGTATTACATCATCTTTATGTTGTTACATTTAAATCAGTGTATACTTAGAAACATGTTAAATTTTTATGAAATAAGAAAATTAATAAGTAATAATTTCTATAATAACATGAAACGTACTTTCTTGAATGCTGAGCAGTTATAAGAACGAACTCCGTGTATGTTCATTGTTGGTACAATAGGTTTATAGATAGATAAAACGAACATTAATACAAAGCTTTCTAGCAAATTGATAAAAATTTGTATGTACTATATAATAAATATTACAATGAAACAATTTAATTCAAAATAAAACTACAGCTATACCGTATACAAAAATTATGAAAAACGTGTTTCACAAAATGCCGACAAACTGACAAACACCGGATAAATTTAGCAGCAGCAGAATTCAAGGTGATAATATCAGTGTATCCGATTTTTTGTGAAATTTGTTGAAGAAGTCTAAGGATTTTTCCGGATTAATCATGATTGTAATAATAAATTTTCACATAAAAAAATTTGAGCTACGAGATAATTTTTCGAAGTTTTTACATAAAATGTAGTT
Source organism: Coronaproctus castanopsis (assembly GCA_032883995.1). Classification (NCBI taxonomy): domain Eukaryota; kingdom Metazoa; phylum Arthropoda; class Insecta; order Hemiptera; family Monophlebidae; genus Coronaproctus; species Coronaproctus castanopsis. Next base: position 62,448,485 of record CM065053.1, read on the forward strand.
TCTACAATTATCAAAAACTACTTTCAGCTTTGTAAAATTCATGGAGTTAAAATCGGCTAAAAGTTTCAAAAAATTATTTGGAAGTAAAAACAAATGCACCATAAAATACCAAATACACCTCATCGGTGAAAATTTCTTTTTATAACTACTTGTTATTAGGGCAAAAACACACTTAGCGGTTTGACCGCCGCATTTATCGAGTCGGTTTTAAATGCGTAAAACACATTCGTCGGTTTTCTAGCGTTTTTAAAGCGGTAACCACCTTTCGGTTTCTTGGCGTTTTATATATTTACCAGGAAAAACGGAATATAAAATGAACGAATACAGAAACAAAAACCGCTTTGAAAAACGCCGTGTTTGGTTTAATACATCTGAATGAATGCAAACGAGAAACGCTTCTAATGTATAAAACGCCGCGTTTCACGCCAGACAATCACAAAACGCGTCGGTTTCAAAACCGACAGGCGGTTTCGTCGCTGTGTGTGTTTACCATAAGAAACGTATTTATCTGAAACCAACTCGGTTTTACTTTCGGGAAACGCTTCGTTCGAAACCGCTTAATGTGTTTTAATCCTTATTGTTAAATCAGAAATTAATTTTGAGAATGTTTTTTATACTATAGAAGAAGAAGAAGAAGAAATATATTTACAAAACATATAAATGAAATCGTGAATACATGAATAATTGAATAATGAAGAATGTTAAGTACCTTATATATATCTTAACAGTTGAAAATGAAAAAACTACAAAATTGTTACCGAAATGTTTAAGAGTTAAAGGTCATCCGAAAATCATTTTAAAAAAATTCTTCCAGTGAATCTCAAAGAGAAACTGTAAACATACGTACGTTGTACTGTACCAGTGTAATTTAGTCCATAGAATATACTATTTTACTTACAAGTTAAATTATTCCTACTTAATAAAAAAAATTATAGGGAAATGTCTAGAAAGGTAACTATCTAGGGTTTTATTATTAAAAACAAAAAAAAATGAAACTAATATTCATTATTTTTTATTTATACAACTCGTCAACCAACGTACACCTATAATTGGCGTAATACTACTCTTAGACACGAAGTCATTTTTGTATATATACAACGTAATCATGGATAAGCAACCAGATAGAAAAAATAGTAAATTTTTTTATTTGGTCGGGTGTTATTTTGATATTTTGCATCAGCTAAAAATTTTTCTAGACCACTCTTAGTTTACTTTTTGTATTCATCGTGTTAATTACGTTCCTTAATTGAAAGCTTACTGTATTAAGGCGCTTTTGGGATTTTTAAATGACTTTATTATGTTAAATATTTTTAATTACAACCTCATAAACTCGTTTCTCTTTAAGTTGATACGTATTTTTATATATATATCACCTTATTTCAAGCACCAGCATAGTAAAATATTGGCCGGTCATGCACAAGTTTTTTTTTTCAACCAGGTTTTCATTCGATCTGGTAGTGTACAATAGACGTCCGTCTAGAATTTCTCTGCGAGGTATTTGTTGTTTTTTCAACATCTTACTGGCTGGAAGGAAATACGTGACACAGTTGGGCAGAGTTAGAAATACGTTCTACTCCGTAGGGAGAAATATATAGATGATTCAGAAATCGTACCACCATGCAGCTATTGTAATTAAAAGTATGGTACAAAATGTGTATCAGTGTGCGTGAAAGAGTTAAGACTTTAATTAAGTTCCCATAATTATCAGCATTATCAGATTTAATTTAATGTTTTCTATTTAATTAAGGTTTAAATTATAAATTCTTTTTAAAAAATTAGACAGATGAATCTTTTAATTTGTTTATAATTGGAAACCCTATGTATGATTTATAAGTTATGGTTTTATTTACTTAATATTCCCCCTAAGAAATATCAAACCAGACTTATAAAGTTACATGAAAATATGAGCGTTTCCAAAACTACAATACACATGTTGTCGTTAACTAAAGTGATGATTTAATATGATTAAGTGGAAACCTACATTCAAGATGATCAATTATGTATAAATCTGCTGAGAACAGAAATATTGTAGGTCCATTGTGTCACCTTGATTGATAATGACAAAATTGAATGTTGTTTTCGGAAAAAAAATACGTTAATATAGATCTAAAATATACAGATGTAACATAGCACAGACCATCAATGTACAAACTATATTAGTAGTTGACCAAAAAAAAATAAGTGAACACTGTAGAAAACAGAGTACTCCTACCAATCTGGATGAAGAGCATACAGACAGAATAAATGTACATTCATATTATAAAATTGGCAAAACCGGTTTACAAATCCATGTACTTTTCTCAAACTCAAAAATAATTTGCAATTATATACAACCTGTTTGAATATAGACAGATATTAATTCGAAGTAAATTAAATCTAAAAATGTTAGAGAACGACAAAAGAAATCGAAGAAATGTTAAGCTAGAAAGATAGGAAAAACGAATCGATTCTGTAAAAGATCTCGCCGAAAAACATCCGACCGAATGGCATATGCGAACAAGACAAGAAGACAATTAAACGAGTGGAAAATGTCTATAAATTCCATACGTATGCTCATTTGAATATCTACTCAAATGTAACAGGTATTTGTGCAAATTACGAATAAAGCGATCAGTAAATATAAATATTTAGGCTAGATGCATAGAAATTAACACCATATAAATGTACTGCATTTTTTTACAAAAAGTTATCAATAAAAATGTAGTATTAAAATGGATGGACTGTGACAAGTGAGCGACATATTTGTGTTAAGTTAAAACATTCTAAAACAGTTTATATTTTTTTCTTTTTCACATCACTAAGTAAAATATATTCAGCGATTGCCGGCTTTTGTAGGTACGTTTCCTTCATTATGCATTATTTTTATACGGTGTGTGTATATATATTCATCCATGGGAGTGTAAATTTATTGTTACTAGTGATAGTGAAATTATACGTTTAATGTTTTAATTTCACAAAAATATGTAAATATGAAATGTAACAATTTTCATGTTAAATGCAACAAATTTTGTATTTACCTAACATTTTAAGTACATTTTTTACGAATAAATTGAAACTGAATTGGGTTAAATGTAAAGTAAAATAAATTCAAATCCGGATTAGATGAACATAAACGTTATTGATTTTTATTTTAATATAATTGCAGGTGAGATATAAACATTAATGGTTATACTTTGTAAAGTTAATTCTAGTACATATAGTCTTATTTTAGAAAGTAGATCAGTCGAAATGCTGCATCATTATAGCCCTTTCTTTACATAAATAAAGCGGTAATTAAGTTAAATATTTCAAATTTTACCCACAAAAATTTCAGTTTTCTAATAAGAAACTCGTGCACAAAACTCATTTCATTACAAAAATACATATACGGCATTGTTAAAGTATCAATGGTTTCAAAACAATGAACAAAGAAATATCGTAACCAAAAAACGAACTCCCAAATTTCATTTTTAAAAAATCATGTAACACTTATTGTTGTCAATTGAATTGTGCAGAACGTGTCCGACAGAAAGTAGCAACCGCCTCTCACGTTTCAACACTTGTACGTTTAAATGTATTTCAATTGTATAGGTAGTTTAGGATTTCATACTTATTTTGCAGTTGATTTTTATAAATATTTATTATTGCAGACATGTTGAGTAAAGAGAACAGATAGAAAAAAGAATATATCTAAATTACTATTTGTCACATTATCTTCATTAAAGACCACGAGGAAAATTTTCTCACTCTATGAACCTAATATCTTTGAAATAGAAATTGACCAAATGTTATTAAAATTGGTAAAAGAACAACAAAATAATGCAGTAATGAGAACCATACTAACAATTAAACAACTAACAATTTAATTCGTTTTTACATTATCGATATTATTTACAAACAAGTTCAAAGAAAATGTGTTTAGAGCGAAATAAAAATACAAAACACGTACATAATTAAAAATACTTATTAATTAATTGGAATGACATCATATATATATATATATATATATATATATATATATATATATATATATATATATATATATATACACACAAATAAAGTGATAAATTGAAATAAATACTAAATATACGAGAAACAAATAAAAAGACTGCTAGATTTCAACAATGTAACATGTAATTAAAATTAATCATGATAAAAATTTTCCAATTTTTCTAAAATTACCTAATAATAAATAACGTCCGTAAAAATACATGATTTACACATTTATATATAAAAGTACTCATATGAATAAATTGTATATTACATTTATGCAGATACTGGAAAATCATGCGCAATATTACACACTCCCATTTAAAAAAATATTAAAAAAAAAAAAGAATATACACACGTATAAATATAAAATATATCTACATTTACGTACCCATACACTAGAAACGGTGTAGCTCGATAATCAGCGTATCAATTTTATCACCATTACTTATTTTGAAAAATTTAACATGGAGAAAATAAATTCAAATTCCTTTTCTCATATAGTTACTATTTTGGAACTTTTAGAAATTTAACTAGGTACAATCTCACTTTAATATAAAAATTATGATAAAAAAAAAGATAAATGCAAGTAAAAAATGTGGAAAATTAAATAACTTGCATTCAAAAATAATTCATGGAACTGCTCGAAAAAGTTAACGAACTTTGTCAAGCAAGTTTATAAAGAATTATATTATCATTATCAAAAATCGATTTCAAAGTAATTTTGTAAATTTATCAACGCAACGTACTAAAATATAAGAATTATATTTTCATCGGTGAAAATTAATATTTTTCGTGGCTAATTACCTCTATGCGACAGAAAGTATTACCGGAAAGTATCGACATTGAAAGAAAAAATACTTTGATAGAATTTTTATAAACTATGTGATTTTAATTAACATATTTCAGTTTATTTAAATAAATTATATACAAGATTCTCAATAAATACTGTTCCACCGTTGTTAACAAAACGGAATGATACAAGAAATTAATTTGGAAAATACATTAGACAGATGTTATTTTTAGAGATTTATTTATTTAGAAAGTAATTTTATTTATTGATATATAAAACTATATTAATTATCCGTACAAGAAATTTTGTAAAGTATTCAAACAAATTTCCATCAAATATTTAAAAATATATAAATAAATATTTCACAACCGCTGTGTACTCAACTGTTATAAAAAAAAAAAATATGATAAAATATATTAGCTAAAAACCTAAATATTCTCTCAAAAAGTGGGTCTTGAAGACTTTAAGTAACTGGATTCAATTATATTTAGATTACCTGACGGACAAATAGTAACTTACTTCACATTGCAACATAGAAGACAAGTTTCATATTGACAAAATAAGTAACGTCAAAATATCACACGCGAGAATTAAAATGTAAGCCCATGTAAGTTTCGTGATAGAAGTCATTTAAAAAATATCAACAACACCGGTTACACACACAATCACAATAAAACAATAAAATGAAAACATATTTAATTTGTAGTCAGATTAAAATTTGTAGGTTTCGTGTAAGATTTTTAAATAAAAATTAAATACAGAAAATTCATGTATATTTTTTAAATTCTTGTATTATTTCGAGAATATCTAGTTAACATTGTGTGTCGTATATAATTTTTTTTCCAAAATATAAATTTATAATCGTACATACAAATGAATTGTATTTTAAGCAGTAAATGAGTATTGTTTTTAAAATGTTTTGTTACAAAACTGATAGAGATAGACCACTTTTTATAATCATTGCTATAAGCAAACGTTGAAAAAAATATATCGAACATTATTATTTGATGTAACCAATGAAAGTTCAAAGGAATTTATCTTTTAAAAATTTGACGCTTTATACGAAACAGCATGGCTGTATATTTATTTACGTTATACGTAAAATCTACGTATACCACAACGTAAAAAGACGAGCGTATCAATTAAAACAAAACTAGAGCACGAGACATGTAAAACTAATATTAAATACATAATTTCTCTTAATTTAGTACGTATTTGTAATAATAGGTGTGACCACCGTTTTAAACGTTCATTGAATACGGGGTATTATAACAAAAAACCATTATTAAATATTTTTTACTTTTATTAACCGAAATTCTACTTAAATTCCTTAACCATCTGCTAATACATAAAGATTAAAAAAATAATAACAGCGCATACAGTTGTGCAAAATACAGATTGTAGGTTTTTTTTTTTTACTAATTCTCTAACAATAAACATAATAATTATATTCGAATTATTAACTAAATTCAAGGGTAAGCTAGATAAGAATGTTTTGTTTTCAATTTAATTCAAATTTACTACAACGAATGCGTTAACAGAAGAATATTTAGAATCACAATTAAAAAAGTGGCGACAAATCATGTAATTATTTCGATGTACCGAATAGTTGTTTTCAGTATGAATAAACTGAAGCGGTCGTATATGGCACTGATGGCGACAAACTTAGTTGATGTTTACGAAAAAGAATGTAATTTCGAAACAAAAGTTCTTTGTTTACAATTGTACTTTTAAATTCTAACAAACGAAATCTATCGGTGTGACTGTAGCCTGAAATATAGATGTACAAGTTTGAATATAATTAAGAAACGTATGAAGGAACCAGTACGCATTTACAAACACGGAAAGCTACTAATAATTATTTATGAACGCTTTGACTAACACGAGGAACGAAAATCAAAGTAAACTTTCTTATAATGTGAATCCGGTTTACCACGGCAAAGTTTTATTGTTCACTTAAAGAATCGTAAAATTTATGTAATATTATATTCAGATCAAACCTTTTAGGTAAAACTTTAGAGTATACTCTATTTTTAACTCAGTACTTCCACTTTATCAACTCACGCGCGCCTCCATATATTTATCCATTTGATTATTTATTATTTTTTAAGGGAAAAAAAATCTAAATTCGTATAGTTTTGTCCAACAAAGACATATTTTAATAAATGCATCATTTTATATCTTCTTAACCGCCTTACTTTCAACAGTTTCTCACGCCCTTTTTCTCACTTTCAGTAACGGTAATTGATCGCAAGTAAAACGTAATTTCTCCTTTTGAAACAATTTTCTGTTGCGCATTTTACGTGTATATATGTTAAGTATACGATATCGAAAACGAAACGTTACCCCGTTAATTGAAAACACAAATTGTTGGAAACGTTTTTCAATTTAAAGCTGGAGATTTTTTATCAGGATCATTATTTTGCGCAGAACATACAACTGAAGAAGGTCCTGAAGGTGTACCAACCCACGAATTTGGAACCGGATTTGGAGTATTCGAAGGTGGCCCGGGTCCACTTCCTGTTAACGGCGAATCTGAAAACCTATGACTGTTATCGTGATCTATCGGATTCGAGGTAGAATCGTATTGCGTATTTTCTAGTCTTGTTATCAATCTCTCGTCTTCGTCACCAAATTCGCCACCCATTAAGGAAGGTTCACCGACAACCATCACATCCTATAAAATGTTTACATTTCATCTTTTAATCGTTTACATAGAAAACTTAAAACTTAATGTCGTAATTTAAATTATAATTGAAATAAATAATAATTACACAAAAATAATTAATTCGGCGATTAATTATTATAACAATTTTTAAAATTCTCCTTAATATGTATAAAAAATGCTGAGAAGTAAACATTTTAACACACAGATAGTAATTAACAAACTGTTTATACGTGTATAAATAAAAAATTTATACATACAAATTCTCATATACTAATATATATATATATATATATATATATATATATATATATATATATATATATATGTACACGGTAGAGGGGCTTTTAACCTAATCTAACGTGCATTTTACGTTATATTACAGGTTGACTCATTGATATAACTCTAAATAGGACATTTGTGTAAAAGGGATACATTGAAAAAATTCGCCCGTGTGCTTTATTAATCACAATTTTTACTGGATATTAATTTATTGTTTAATATGGTTTAAAGATATTTGATATAGTTTCATTCTAGGGTGTAATTATTGATCACAATATTTTTAGAAATTATATGTTGTCCTTTAAAAAATACAAACTCAGTTTTATCTATTTTATCTTTAAGTTTTCAGCGACGCAAAAATTTAATTAAACCATAGGACCTTTTGAAGACAATTAGCAATAGTGTCAACTGTGAACGAGAGCTTGTATACAAAGGTATACCATCAGCGTAATATACAGACCCTATATGATTAAATATAGGAATATCGTTAATGTATAATAAGAATAAGTATAGCGGAATGCTTATAATGGTTTAATTTTTACACAGAAAGTTCAATTGGATAAATAACTTTCAATAAGTAACAACAAACTAGCATTAAAGTTTGTTTTAATTAGTTTAAATATCAGATAGTTATACAAAACAGCATCAAACGTCTTCTATGTATAAATATAAAACATTCCTCTATATGCTTGTTAAAGCTAAAATTATCGCGATAACATTCCGATTTGAATCAAAACTGCGAATTAGACAAAATGTTTCTGCATTCGAAACAATTTTGTATTTTGACTAGCATTATATTTTTTACAACCTTAGTCAGTTAAATTACTAACAATATTTTAAGCATGGAGATTATTATCGATTTTTTCCAATATAAAAGAAAATAATGTACACAAATAATGACACTAATAAGAGTTGTTAAAAACAGGATTCCGTTGAGGAAGTATCGAATCACTACTAACAGAAACTTTATTTTTTAGACGATTTATAAATTTGACATCTTTAAATAGTTTTTCATTAAATTTAACAATTTTTTTAAACAATATTCTTTACAATGCGTTCATGTTAGGTGGTAGTGTTTAGTAATTGTTGTATAAGACTCTGTATGCTTTTTTATTATCTGATTTTCAGGCGGAATTTCCTCTATTTAACTTCCATAAGTTATTATTATCAAGTAAAAATTCAGTCATTAGTAAAGAAAGGAATTGGTCTGGATTTCAGTATCTATTTATAATCATTAACAAAGAAGGACGTAATAAAAAAAATAATTTATATTTAAAATTTCTAGAAAATCGACAACCCGATTGTATGTGGAAACGTGTAAGATTTGAAAATCAGAGGTGGGATTAAAGAAGTATCCATTATGTATAGTATTCAGAAAATTTAGAAAGATTAGTCCATTTCTTTTTCCATAACATAGTATGTTTATTAAAACCCGGTGTATTTTTCCGTCTTTAGAAATAAATTTATATATATCGCTACTAATAATATTCTTAAAACTAAGCTTTGTAATATGAGACGCTAAACAATCTGTCTATTTTTCTTAAATATAAGATTATGAATTTCATTTTTGGATCATAGTCGTCGACAGCTTTAATAACGTTTAGTTCTGTCAAATGATTTTCTGCATTCAAGAAGGACCGATTGTAAACAATGAATTAGAATGTAGAGGGCTATTTTTTTGTATAATTAGATTACGGGAATCTGAAAGAAAATATGATACAAAATATCATAACTATGATAATTGATGTTCAGAGTAATAAATAAATCAATAAAAACTATATGTAAGTGAGTGTACTATAAGAAATTGCATATTGATATACTTATTACTTGTAGTGTTGAGAAATTTCTCCACTTATCATCAATATAAGGACAGTAGACAATTCATGATTTTTACTAATAATCTTATTATTCCTTTTTTAAATGAATTGCAAAAATTCAGGGTTAGATTGAAATTTTGTTTTAGGGAGTAGATATTTTTTTATTTACTAAGTGGTGTTACAAAATAATGCTAATTATTCAATTAAATGCACTACTTAGAAAAAAGAAATAGGCTACAATAAAAGTATTTAAATATACCTGAGAAGCAAGAGAAAAATTGGGACCCGGAGATCGTTTTTTTGCAGCGAGAGTAGTTGCATTACTAGCTGCTGCATTTGATTGTGAACCCTTCCTCTTCCGTCGCTTGCTTGCAGGTCTTTGAGATTCTGAAACAATTAAAACGAATAATATTATATAGATATTTTCCCTGTACACAATACATAATAAATAATGACATTTTAAGCACAGGATAGACAAAAATTACAAACATAATTTAAGCACGTTATTAAGATCCTTAGTAAATGTAATTTAGAAATCAATGTTAATAAACAGGATTACATTAATAACAGCTATTTTTAAAAGAATGACGGGGTGAGATAAATATCAGAATTAAACCTATTCAATGCATTATACAATTTAAAGTCTGGAGAAATTAACTGATAGTTAATGTTTTTTATTTTTATTATAAATATGATCGTTCCTTACGTGTCCATCTTAAAAAATAACGCTCTTATTATTAAAGACGAAGTAGCTGACATATTACAGATTTACAGCCGCGTTGGGCGACACAAATTACGCTTCAACCTATTGTGTAAAGTACTTATAAATATTTAATGACTAACGCCACTGGAAAAGAAATAAAATATTTCCACATTAAAGTTATTGTATTTTACATTCTGAAAAAAAAAATGCTAACACGAGAAAGCAAGTTTAATAAACTTCACTGAAAATTGTTTTGAAAATTTTTAAGATCTCTTATTTTGTTCTTGTTACGCTATCTCCTGTAGAAGGTGGATGATCATCATAGCTACTAAACCCTAAACTTTGGACGCCTCTTCGAGCTGGGATGCTGATATTGGATACCATCTCATATCTGTTTTTCAGGAGTTTTCAGGTTTTCTATAGCCAATAATTTCACCAGGTTTTCTATGGCTAACAATTTCACCATATTGTACAAGATGAAACAGGTGATATTTTTTTGGGTGTCTATGCACGAATCCACAGTATTTTAACTTACAAAAATCATATCTGCGCGATAAGATTGAGTACCATTTTCTTCATCAACCGTTTACATTTTTTTTTTTTATATATAATGAAATTTAATTTGAAATCGATGAAAACTTTATTTAACAAGTTTTGATAATACTTTGCTTGAAATAGAAAATTATACGTTTCCTTGATTACGAGCGAACAATATGAGCTACATTCGGATAACTATTTTTAACGTTTGAAATCTAAAAAAACATATATGTAGAAGAAACTCAAATTCTGAAACCCGACTACATGTGGGAAACATGGAATGTCTGTAAGTATAAATTTATTTAAAACTAGTAATCAAATATATTGAAAATAAACTTCACTTCCTAAATTACGACAAAAGAAACTTTAATGTGAAGGGTCCTAAAAAGAATTACGCAATTCACCATTTATTAAATCCCGTTTCTTTTATTACACAATCACATTAATTTTAATTATATATTCATTGCTTTGTCTATTACCAAATAGTACACATAAGTAATATACACGTGTAGTTTGCAAAGAGAAATTACAGTGTTGTCTGACAGAAATAATATGTGTAATAAACGAAATATTTCATTAAATAATATTTCGCCATCATATCATTATTTTAAATACAATAGATCGTTCATTCGCAGTTTTTAATATATATATATATATATATATATATATATATATATATATATATATATATATATATATATATATATATATATATATATATATTTATATATTAAAAAAAAAATGTTAAGGAAATTATAGAATTTAGTACGTGTAGGCTTATTAAAATTTAAAAGGAAGTTTTTATAGCTTATGCAAACAAATTGATGAGACTCAGAATCTCTTTAAATTCATTGTGTTTTACATCACGAATAATAATTAAACATGTATGTTAATAAATTAAATTTATTTTGATTTATATAAAATATGAGAATACAAATATATTCTTTGCTAATAATAATAAGAAGTAATAAAATATTATACCTCTCTTACCCGGTGGCGCAACCATCCGCTGCCACTTTTGAAATAAGGTAGTTTTTAAGCAGTCTCTTGGTGATAATGCGTATGCTTTATGCCTAGACATTAATTCTTGCATTGGTTCTAAAATGACGCACAGCTAAAGCAGAAATTATATTTTTTATCGGTTTTATGTTTTTTTTTTTTTCGTACATGATTACAAAAATTCATTTTTTTTGTGTGTGTGTGTAACTTTCATTAATGAGCGGGAAGTTCAATACGTGTCATATAAACTGCTTATATTTAGGTTTAATTCAAAAATTGGATTTAAGGACTTCTTTATCTTGATATTTACAACGAAAATTTGAGTAAAGATGCAAAATTGAATTTAATTTTCTCGACATATTTTACAATTTCCATGTTGAAGTCAAAAGTTATAAAAAATTAGATTAAGCTATTCTTGTCGGTGGATTATTGTTTAAATTAACAACAAGATTAATTACTGCTGAAATCGTATCTACCCGGCAAATTAATCCCCGTTAAATTTGATGATGCTTTCGTCCTATATTAAAAACTATTTAGGGGAGATCCAAGTCCTTATATCGAAATGGTACTCGAAATATAAATTTTAATTATATTTACTAACGAATGAGAGAATACTGGACTCCATGATGCTGTAGAGCATATGGCAAAAATAAAGCAGAGATGAGCCGGACACATAGCCAGAAGAATAGATAACAGATGGACAAAACGGGTTTTGGAATGGTGGCCAATTGGCAAGAAAAGAAACAGGGGTAGACCGCCAAATCATTGGTACTATGACTTGAAACGTGTCACAGCAAACAATTGGATAAGAATAGTTCATGATCGTAATAACTGGAAACAGTTGGGGAAAGCCGACGTCCAGCAGTGGACTGATATAGGCTGAAGATGAATATAACGTAGTATAACGCAGATTTTTAGCTTATAAAATTCGAACAGTTAATGCGTCGAGCTGAAATTTTAAACGTAAGATACCGTTTCGGAAATAGTCACACATACATCCACACACATAAACACACACATATATATACATATATAATGTTGATATATTGGAGAGTAATGATTTTATGCATTAACAAAACGAAATAAAAATAAAGTTAATCACTATAAAAGTTACTTTATCAATGCAAAGCTTTTCGGCATTAACGTCATTTTCAAGCATATACAAAAAGTTACAAATAAATTAACAGAGATATTAATAAAAACTTATATATATGGATTCACATTGATTATTCTTCTTCATAGTCCCAACCGACATCGGTTATGGGTGGCCATCCAGCGAAGCCTCAACCATATAATTATAATGCCCTCTATCATATGCGGAGTGTACCAAACGTTCTGTTTTGCCCTGTCCATCTTTTAATATCACAAAACCAGGTACGTCTTTTCCGTCCAACTTTCCTTTTACCTTCTATTCTTCCCATTAGAACAGTTTATAACAAGGAATATGTTCTCCCACGAATCAAGTGTCCAAAATATTTTAGTTTTCGAATTTTTAACAACTTAATCAATTCATGATATTTCTTCATAGTAGTGAGTATCTCTTTGTTGGTCTTCTTAGCAGTCCAAGGTATTTTCAAAATTCGTCGGTAACACCATTATTCAAAAGCTTGCTCGACTCATGGTGGTTTTCTTCAAACTCCACGTCTCACAGACGTACAATAACATAGACCAGATATAACACTTTAGAATTCGAACCCTTAATTTCAAATTAAGATCATCTGTTAAGATTTTCTTCATTTTGTTGAATGCATTCCTCGCCTGTTCAATTCGATTTCTGACTTTAATTTCAGATCTGCCCGTAATGTTCAATAGCGTACCCAAGTATTTAAACGATTCAACTTTCTCCAAGCATATCCCATTAATATGTATTGTAGGGCTGGTATTATTTCCAATGACCATTATCTTTGTTTTCTTTGGGTTTAAATATATTCCATATTTTTTACTAATCTTATTTACTGGTTCTATGATCAGTTTTAAGTCTTTAGCAGTACTAGCTATTAAAAACTGCGTCGTCCGCATAACGATTATTGATGTATTTTCCACCTATTCTGATGCCTATTGTGCTGTCTTCCAGAGCTTCTTTAAAGATTTGTTCTGCATAAAGGTTGAACAGCATTAGTGATAGGACACAAACTTGTCTCACACCGCGATTTATGTGTACTGAGTCTGAAGTGGCATTTTGATTCAAAGAAACAATAACGTTCTGGTTAAGATACAGGTTTTTAATTATTCTAAGGTTTGCTGGATTTAACTCAATGTCTTCTAATATCTCGAACAGCTTTTGATGCCGAACTTTATCAAAGGCTTTCTCAAAATCTATGAAACATAGAAATAGGGGTTGTTGAATTCCAAGCATCTTTGAATTGGTACGTTCATACTGAAAAGTTAGGCTGGTGTTTGATTAACACACGTATCATTGAAGAGCTGACTAATGTATGATTCCCATTCTTTTTTAATATCACTTTCTCTTGTTATTGGTCTATCAAGATTGTTTCGCAAAGTGACTGGCTTTTTGTGTCTAAACAAACCAGCCGCCTCCTTAACTTATTTATGAAGATTGAATAGATCGTGTTTTTTTAAAGACTTTCTATCTTTTCACATTTGTATTTGAAATTTTCGTCTGAGTTTATGTCTGCACATGGATATGTCTTGGCAGATGTAATAGAGTTTCTGAATCGTCGATTAATAAGGATGTAATCAATTTGATTTCTTATCATTTGTTCTGGCGAGCCTCCAGGAGCTTTCCATGTGTATAGACCACATAAAGTAGCTAGCTCAAGAAATTATTGTAAAAGAGCCAAAATTATTTTAAGTTGTAACAAAAACAAACTTAATAAAGAAAATAATATCATTAAGTAAATTGCCATAGCAAATAAATGCAATCCGAAGATAGTAGATCAATTATGGAACAAGCCAAAAAATAACAGTCCTCAACAAAATAAAAAAGAAAAAGATAATTATTTAGGATCAATTAAATAGATAGGAAAATACACGTATAAATTTTTAAAAACCTTTAAAAAGTACAATGTCATGATAGCCATAAATAATAATAAAACATTATTTAAATCAATTTGCAACAATAAAATAGAAGAGAATAGGGTATTACAAAAATCTGAAGTATACAGAATAAACTGCACAAAATCTAATAAGTTTTATATAGGTGAAACTGGGTGACAAATAATTAATAGACTAAGAGAATACTTTAATTCATATCAAAATAAAAATGATAAGTCACTTTATGGAAAACACTGTAGAGAAGAAAACCATATTATAGAAAACATTACATATAATATAAAAATTTTACACGTAGAATATAAATTTAAAAAAAGAAAATTATTAGAAAAACTACAAATTATAAAACATAGAAGTAATAATTTATTAAATAATATGATCAATTTTGAGGAAGAATTAATTCGGTTTTATAGTTAAATGTTATTGTAAATATAATTTTTTTTAGTAAATTAGATTACATCTGGTTAATCAATGTGGATCGATATATATAAGTTTTTATTAATATCTCTGTTAATTTATTTGTAACGTTTTTGTATGTGCTTGAAAATGATGTTAATGTCGAAAAGCTTTGCATTGATAAAGTAACATACATACATACATACATATATATATGGTGCCCAGAGAAGACTGACGGTGTCGTTTTTTTCAATAATTCAAAAACTACTCGAACCAAAATTTTTATTTTAAAATAAGAAAATGAGAGAGTAACTGATAGTCATTTTTGGAATACAATATTGTTCAGATGATCGCCATTTGCAACAATACATTCATTCAGTCTTTTTACAAATTTAATTTTTGGACGTGTGTCGTAAATGTGACTCCTAAGACAACCCCACAGAAAAAAATCTGGAGCGGTCAAATCTGGCGAGAAATCCGTGCGAGGCGACAATATGCGGTTACCAAATGCTTCTTTCAGTACTGCGAACGTTTCTGCCGAGCAGTAATACGGACAGATTTAATCGATAACATCATTAAATAAAAAATAGTTTAAAACTGACCTAATTTCGGGCCAAAATACCTGAAGAATAATCATGCTTTATTGAACAATGGGGCGCAACGAGAGCAGATTCCTAACATACGTATGGGAGTAGCACGCCATATGTCCAATGACGTAAACTTTAAATAGTGCTAATTGAAAAGAATAAAGAAATTAATTGTAGTACTGCGTGCATCAATACTACAAAATCAAGCGTCAAAGCAAAAACTGTTTTTAATCACTCATGTTACTTAACAGATTGGCTAATATAATGAGGAATTGCAGAACAATGACAAGAGAACGAAAGCAAATATGTGTAATTTATACAATTTTAATTCCTGCAAATATGAACTGAATGAAAACGTTCACATTAATTTAAAGACATTAATACATAATATGAATTAAACTTCCAAAATCAGACGAAAATAATGATAAAAAACCGAAGATATATATAAAGTCTAATAAAAAAACATTTTATTGAACTGTCAGAAGTTTCGTATATTAAAAATTATTCTTGATGAATAAAAGGAACTTCAAATGTGAAATAAAGCTGAAGTGCTCAGAAATCCCATTACAAACTAATATCTACATTAAAAAATATGAAAATATTTCATTTACACCATCAACTATTTATATAGACAAGTAATCATATTTTGAAAAATGTGGAATGTAGTGATTATTTATTAAAATAAATAACAAAAAATAAGTTAAAATTACTTATTTTCTTAAAATGAAAAATCACAAAGCTTTTACGGCTGTTAGACCATTAATCAAGTGAATATTTAAAAATAAAAATATTAATTTAAGATTACAATTCACAAAAATCAACAAAATGAAGAAATCTGATAGTGATTATTTTATTAATACTATTCTTCATTTTGCTGATTTTTGTACATTGTAATCTTAAATTAATATGTTTTCATTTTATATTTTTACTTTTAAATATTCATTTGGTAATAACCTAACAGCCGAAAAACTGTGTGATTTTTTATTTTTTTTAAATTAATGATTTTAATGTCTTTTTTGTTGTTTATTTTAAGTAATCATATTCTTAATTTATACTGAAATATAATAATTAGAACTTACCCTAAGATAATTTAGAGTAGAATTGGTGATACCATGCCGTGTAATGTTTTTCCCAAGTTGTTCTAATAAACTCGGATCTTGCTGCGCGTGCATTCCGAAAATGGAACGTGGAATTAACTCCTTATGAGATCTCACAGCGAAATGCCACGTTTTAATCCTCATTAAATCGTCAAACGTAAATTCTAAAATTAAACGACCTTCGGTACACACCTACAATTAGATGATATACATTACGTATGCCCAGACGATTGAAATTAATTTATAACTAATAGCTCATGCACAAATCATGCACTAAAAGAAAAAGTAAAAAAAAAATAGTTGTAACTTAAACGATTAAATAAGACATGTATTAAAAAGTTAGTATATCTTAACAGTCTTATACACGGCTTGTATTCTAGAACGATGCAGTAGCCCCTACCCTTCATATCTAGTAAAGTGAGTTTATTCTTAAATATATATTCTAGTAACTGTAAGTGGTACAATTCTTGAATATTCAAAGTGTTCATGCAATGCTAAGGTTTGCATTTTTAAATGTAAATTTAAATAATAATTTCTGTAAAACTTTCAGAGCTGTGGTATGATGCTTAGTAGCCCCTCCTCCATGCATAGTAGGGTAGGTTAATACAGAGTAAAATATAAACGTTTAAGTTGTTCACGGAGTAGTGTTTCAGCTAATAAAAAAGGTAATTCAATGTATATTTATATATGTGGGTACAAATATTTTCCATTCTCCCTTTTATTATTTTCCTTCCCTCTTATCTATTTTCTATCTTCATGTGTACATATAGGCGCAAAATATTACTCGCAATCTTCCCTTTCTCCTTTTACTTCACTTCTTTATTAACTTACAGATTTTTATGGTAGCCCTTATTTACCTCATAATCTTTCTAAATCCTCCTCATTAGTATAATGATTAATGTCTTACAATAGTACACCAGTAGTCTATCTTCTAATAAGTTAAAACCCAGTGATCTTTTACAAGGTAAAGTTTTGATGTTATACATGTCTTCAAAACTTAGTTGATATCTCACAATATTTCTCAATTTCCTGTTTTTTAGTGTATAAACAGAACCGACAGATAGTTATTGAGGTACTACCGTCCTTGTTACATCGCACATACCTTCCTTAATTATGATTGTCCTAATTACCTAAATCAATCGTACATCAATTCCAGTGATATCTTAGTTATTATTAATACCGCAATTAGTATCGTACATGTACTTCCTTTACATAACATAAACGTTATTGCAGAAGTTATTGTACTTTATCTATTTCTCATCCAATCAGAGGGGGGCTTCAATTCTGATCACCTTTATTGAAGATGCGATTTATTAAATGTAAATAGTAAAGATATCTTGCAAGTTGCTCGTCAATGCTTCTTAAATATTTTAAACAATGAAATACTTAATCCATATTTATTGACTGTATATTCTGTTCTTCTATGGAATCCTTCTCATGTAATCGGTTCGCTATCCTAGGCAGTTATCAATTGGTATCTACATCACACTCGCCAGCAAAAAGGCGGGAATCATGCACTCCACAACTCAACTCGCCAAATTCTAAAAATATTAACTATGACATATTCTCTTCAGTTTCTAACAATCACCTTTGTGGTATATTTGGTAATAATACACCTCATACTGCAGTGAGGACTGCTGCAAGCAGTATTATGCTCGTACCGTGCACTGCTCTCACAAAGTTTCAAATTTTTATTAAATTCGCGCACAAAGAATGCTGGAGTAATATTTGATTCAAACCTTTCGTAGTTCCATATTACGTCGATACCCCTCATACTTCACACCCATAGATCTGTGACGGAAACGTCCTAGGTAACATGCTTTGTCATTTCATCACTGCTGGATATGCGTAGATTATAGACTGGAAGAAATCTCCTACCATCATCGAACCTTACGTTTCTTGACTGCTCTTACTACAGCTCTCAACAATCAACTAATTTCTCCACACATCCCATTCTCTATAATTGTATCCGACCTCATTTTATTAAACACACTAGTGCATATTTAGGTCTACACTATTTTATTATGTCATTTAATATTAATGTTTAACGTTTTTGTTTAATCTTAATCTATTAGATGAGTAAAATCAGATGCATAAAAAAAATCAAATTTCCTTCTGATCTCTTCTTTCAAGACTTATATGGATTTCCCTATCTGCTATCATAATCCTACAATTGTAACTTCCTCTCAAAATTCATTATTCTTAGGAAAACCCGTCCGTTAAATGATAGATAAAATAATGTTCAGTCAAACAAATAGAAAGAATCAGGACTTCCACACATTTCAAAAAAATAAAGCCCTAGCCAATTTTTTGAAATTCTTGTAAAATCAACGCCCAAACTCGCTGACTATTAAATCAATGGGGACACCTCTGTTGATCTTTTAATAAATCTACTCAATTGTCAAAAAACTAAAAAAATGCAAAGCTTTCAAACAATGTTTGTTTTCCCGTCCAACCTTCTGTCTGATCATATATATGTGCGTGCCGGAATCCATGTGCATATAAAATGTCGAAATAAATTATAACAAATGATGATCACATTTTGAATCATAAAATTATTCTACACATTACCTTAGTAAATATGGGCTTAGCATGCTGTGTTATCATCGTACACTGATCGCAGTCTAATGTTATGCTAGTATTGTGAAACGATTCCTTTGGATGTTTCAGATTATAATACAACTCTGTTACACCGCCTTCAAATATACTTCGAAAGTAACGTGGTATCAGTGTTCTACCTATTGCTGTTGAAGAAAATAATAATTTTTATTATTTACATTATAAACGTAAATAAAAAATAATTTTTTAAATGTCAAAAGTAAAGTAAAACTATTTCTACTTAAACATTTGAAAGTAGTTTTAAATAACATATAAAGAATGCATTTTACTGAACTCTACCGCCATCTCTTAGGAGAACCTGGAAGAAAATTTACAAATCATTTTAAAAAAACGAATCAAATAAACGAAATATTCTTTAAAATAATTTTTCTCGTTCAATTTAATATAAAATAGTTTTAAATTTTGTTATATCAGATATATTCATTATTATTATTGTAACGAGTCTGAGGAGAATTTCACATTGATAGAATGTTGTGAACTATTGTATACTTTGTTATCTAAACAATAATAAACTTAATACAATGATACAAATTTACAAGCAAAAAAAAAAAGTTAATGCGCAGGTAACCCCAACGTTCTTGTGTAACAGAATTTAGCGTCTTCATTAATATGTTATGTCTAGATTTTTATTTTTTAAGTTAGAAAATATTTTCATAAATTTTATATTTTAAAATTTATTTCGAATACGTAGTGAGAAGTGATCTACGAGTGTCATTTTTTTATAAAATCAAAAATATTATGTCATGATAACTCTTTTCCCTACTGAGTCAAAGCAGTTAAAAATTATTAACATTACTGAAACTTGATTATTCGAATTTTTAAATATATATTTTCATTTACAAACGGAAACCCGGTTATAATTAACACTTCCTATATTCTATTTCCAAACAGCTTTATTCAAATCACAGCCCTGATCACCGGTTTCATATTTATTGCATTCTGCTAGTTATTCATAGACTCCCGATATCTGAATTTTATTTAATAATAATAGATCATCCTGTAAGATGTCCTCTATTGTTTGGGACTATATCATCCGCATATATAAATTTGGTAGCTTTCATTTGCGGTAAGTCAGCAATATATAAATTAAATAATAACGGAGCAAGTACCGATCGTTATGGTAAACCATTGTTTAAAATTAGAGTTCTGATGTGCTTTCCATTTAGATACAAAGTCGCCGAACAGTGATGTGCACCTCACGCCTATGGTCCTAATATGCTTCCTTGTGACACTCCTGCTTGTACTGAATAAAGTGAAGAATTTGCACCTTCATATGATACACATAATTATTGCTTATGTATGGCGTAAGGTCCTGATGACATACATAGCCAACGCCTGCGCAATATAAAAAAATCGCCAAAACAAAATTATTTTTCTTCAAACGCTTTTTCTATTATTGACGTTATTAGATAAATTTAATCAATAATATAATGGTAAACACAGAACCAAATTGATAGTGTGGTACGTATGTCATTTAAGGAACAGTTTCTCATATGATTTTGAAATTGCTGGTAATACTAATATCCAGTTTTCCTAATATTTGAAGCATATAATCTAGGTTTCTTTTAAGGATCCTGGCACATGTTCAAGCCTGAATGAGACATTGAAAATTACAATTCCTTTTTTTTTATTCCTTCACAACATCCGGGACTATTTTGTCTATACCTGGCGGTTGCTTAGGATTAATATTATTATGTATTTCTCTTGCAACTTCATACGAGTTGCAAATTTAATTGAATGATGTAGTTTTGTAATGTTAAATTTTAATTGGGGATGCATGTGGTTGAAAGATCCTTGATAAGTGTCTAGTAAATAATGCGCATTATTCTTCATTATGCCGTATCAAATTTCATTCTTCAACGGCGGAATTGTGGTTATTGAATTTTTGAAGCAGCTAGTTGCTCTTTCCAAAGATTAGTTGCTGTGCTTACTTGGACTTAATCCCTGTTGTGGTTTTGTTTTATTTCTGTAATTAATTTGTTCCGTTTATTGCTGATATAATTAAATATATTTTTATCTACTGAATGACGAGTGTTACTCCAAGCATGTTTTGCTTTTGTTCTATCTCTAATCAGTTGCCTGATTTCAAGAAGACCGCAATTTTCAGAAGTACTATAAAGTGTTGAATCCATAGATCTATTTCCTGTTTTGATTTTAGTCTAACTTTTAAGTTAATTTGGTGATTAAGCTCATCTCTGAACTTGTTCCAATTTGTACGCTTATTTGTGAGATTCCATGCTGCTGTGGAAAAACAGTACAGTGATATAGTTTGATGTTTAATCACTATAGCCTAATACTTTTCACAAAATAAAAATCTAATAGATCTGGTGTTTTTGTCCCCTGGCAAGTAGGTAAATCTTCCATGGAAACACACTTGGAACTTGGTAAACAATCGTATTGAGAGTGTTCAAAATATTCATAAACATTTTACTTGTATAATTTTCTGACGTAATAGTTTAATAGCAAAGTATATATTCAAATTTCTATAGAAATAAATCAGATCAGATTTTAATTAAAATATGCACAATCTTATTATAATTTAATACAAAATATTTATACACCATATACCTTAATTTAAAAGACAATCTTTAATTTCTTAATCAAATTTATCTATTTCGGCTTGAAGCATTTGTTACCACCATTTTATTTCACCTCTGTAGCTCATTATACTATATTTTCTGCAACAATTTTCTTTATTTTTTTTATGTAAGAACTTAAACACATTTCAAATTTCTCTGATCTTCAACGACGAATATTTGCATACGAATTCAGCGGACATTGATAATTATTGGAAATATTTTTGATGGAGAAATGAAATAATTAATCCGTTGTATATTTCTCAATTTCTTTATCTTCTTTAATTCAATCAAATGTCTTCTATAGAGTACATATTTTTTATACATACTTTCAAAATAAGCGGTATTTGGTTGATCTTAATGTTTCAATTCTAAAAATATTTATATAACATGTTAAAAATTATCTAAAAATCAATATTACGCGCAAAGTATTACTTTATATTTTCGCATCCTCGAGTCATTTTGTTTTTCAATTATTTCATGCAACAAAATATACAATTTCGTGTAAACAATTAATAGTGCGCGACTGAAAAGTTAACTTTGAATCGTTATCTTTAATTCTGGTCAACACGAAGTTCACGTGTTCTAAACTATCTATATAATTCACCACAATGACGATTTTTCGCTACTGTATATGCACATTTAAGCAGAAAAATCAATTTCAATGAAGTAGTAATTTGAAAGCTATAACAAATTACTATAAATGTTATTAATTTTATATTAACAGAAAATAACCATTTATACACATTACGCCAAACGTATAACAATAAAAATAATTATTAATATGTTTAAAATCTTACTGACTCTAGGCCAAATATGTTATATTTTTTTTATTATAAAATTCGTTTAAAGTTAAAAATTTGTTGATTTTGTTCTTAGATTCATAATTCACTGCTTATTATTCTTAATACTTATTTTGAATTAACCTGTAATTTGATTTCTTTTAAAAATCTTATCTGGAGAATATAATTTAATAAGTTGTACGAACATTTATATCTACATTCTTTTTCTTCTTTATGCCATTTCTGTTCGAAGCTTGATTATCATCTAGACTAACGCCGACTTTGATGTTGCAGACCGCTATAATTCTTTTTGTGTACGTGGCCGAAGTATTTTATCCACCTTTCTTGAACTGTGTGTAGCAGCTCAGCTTCTTTTGAAATATGAGTAATGTGATCGCAATAATATATTTTGAGTATACGACGATACACGTATATTTGGGAGGATGATATTTTATTTCCTAAAGCCTATGTTAGTGTCCAGCTCTCCATGCCATAAAATAGTACTTACCAAATATGTACGAAGCGTAGGCGCATCGGAAAATTTAAATCTTTCCCAGTAATTAGATTCTTTATATTCAAAAATAATTTCCTCACTCTCTATTCTTGTTCATATTTTTATCAATTTGTAATTTCTTCATGAAACCAGATCTTCTTAGTAAAGGTACTTTTTTAATTGAGTTTCTATGTACAGTTACCAATTTTATCTCATCTACATTTATTTCTAGACCCTATGAATCTGTAACTGTTGTTACTATGCTTATCATATTTTGGAAGTCCACATGATATTTGAGAACAGAACAGTTTCATTTTACGTTTCAGAGGTTTGCTCTCAGTTTGAAATAACGGCAAGTGTTTTTGAAACGCCACAAGGCAAAAAATGGACATAGGTTACATCGAAATTTTTTTAAACGTACAGTAATCAATTATGAAAGCATAAAATTATATTTATTTTTGTTACGTTGAAACAATTTATGTTACAACTTAAATTTAATTAAATAATAAATTTTTTGCGTAAATTTATGCACTTACAATATCTTTTCGTTCCATCTTCTAATGAAAATGTCAACGTTAATGCTGCATCGTCTTCAAAAAATTCAGTCGCAAAAGCGTCCCACCATAGATTATCACTATCCTATAACATACAAAAGCAATATGAAACCAGACATTAGCATTTTAAATTGTCGACATCAATTCTAGAATAAAAATAAACACGTGTCAAACTTACAATAATTACGTTCATTATCTTATATATATATATATATATATATATATATATATATATATATATATATATATATATACACTCACACAAATTTTTAGGCTCATGTTTTACAGTTTCCCATAATTTGTTTATAATAATTTGCTGGTCGCGGTTTTGCCTTTATTTGTCCACTATTTTCAACATTTATATTCTTATCAAAGAAAACAGATTTTTGATCTATCACAGCTTTAATTTTAATGTTCACATTACTAAACTAAAATAATTTAATCTCGGCTTTCAATTTTCGTCTGTTTTGTAACAGATAAGACTTTCAACCCTCGATTTATTAAATTTATCAGAACTTTACAAAACAGAAGATAATGAAAATAAAAATTCAAAACCCAAAAATTAATTACTTCAAGTTTAAATGACATTATGTATAAAGTACTTCATAAAATAAAAGCACCTTAGTATTTACTGCGTAGAAGGCAATGACAAACATATGTGTGCTGGTAATAATATAGTACACTAAAAAAACACGCGTGTCGTGATAACAAAGCGATTACAATTAGTTCTTCCGGGTGTGTGTTTGTCTATCTACGCTAGCGTCATATTATGGTTGCCGTGTACGCTACTTACACTGTAAAACAAAATATTTATAGGTAAGTTGTCGCCTACGTCCGATACGGAGGCGGCACTTAATGATGATTATGAGTATTTACTACACCGATAACAATAAATTCCTGCTGAAACGGCATTTTTTTTATCAATAATTCATCTAGACTACTGTTCATCGCCTTATTCTTTTTCCATTATTCTCCGCTCCGTTAACATCCTCAAGCGCATTCACAATTTTCTATAGACAGGTTTTCTGGATATATTACGGGCATTCTGCAAATACGGTTTCTTTTTGTCAGTATATTTTCTCCATTCTCACTTGAGGACTTTCTTTCGATGTTTAGGCTGAAAATATTAACAGGAACACGAAGCCAATTAATTTATGCATTACATTGTTTTCTTGAACATCCATTTTTTCATATATACACTGATCAGTAATATTCAGTTACAGGGAGCGCAAACACTAGTGGTGACGGCAAAGTACATCATTTTTAGCAACCCAGCCATATCTTGCTGGTTGAATTAACAAATTAACCAGGATCATATTTTAAGCAATAAGTTCTGTTGTAAGTGAAATGGAGATTTTGAGTTATTATTTTATTGAAGAATGACTTTTGCATGACTAGCTGACAACGTAAGTGAAAAATGGAAGTTTTATTTCTATTACATTTGAAACTAGTTTGTTAAGTCATCTTTAATAATCACATCGAAATTACAGCACAGCCTACATCATAGACATATTGGAAACACGCGGTATTATATGGGTGGTACACCACCGTGACAGGCAATGTTCTTTAGACATGTACCGGCTATTCATTGTTATGCTACTGAAGGAAATTAATAATTTTTTACATGGTAATCATTTGCGTTTTTCAATAAAAACTCTTCCGCCAGCCTTTATCATTTTCAATTGATCAATAAACACCGCTGCGACCGTCAGATATTTCTGAAAACCCGTTTGAATGTGCTTTTTAAGTGAAATGACCTACTCACAAAATATCTTTCCTCTTAAAAACTGGTACGACGATTACTGATTGTTTACTTTATAGACTATTCCTCTAAATATTATAAATTTCAGTAATCTGTACACCTGGCTTAGTAGTAAGATTAATCCGAGGATGTTCGTTTTATATTCTGTCTTCTCATTTATCCTTTAATCTTATTTTAGCACAACCTAATTTGCTTACTGTTTATATTAAAAGCTGAAGTCCAAAGACAAACAGGTCGAGTTAAGAACAAATGGTGGAAAGATAAAGCAAGACTTTGATTTTTTCCTCACTGAATCAACATACAGACTCGTACCCTATCATATTATGTGATGAATATGGCAACATTATAAATAACGAAGAAGAAATATTAAACTGATGGAAATGTGGTCTTAAAAATTTGTTAAACGATTACACTTTTGTATACATCTCAGTACTACAAGAAATATTGATACATGAACTGAACTGAACATATCATTCGGACAAATAAAATCTACGATAAAACAAATCAAAAACGGAAGAACAGTTGGTCCATATAAAACACCACCTGACATACACTAGGAAGCAAAAATATGATAAATACTTTACAAAAGCCATTGTGGGTGATCGAATTTACTTTGAAAGTCTTTCAAGTTGTAGTCATAATACCAATATATAAGAACAAGAGCGATAGAAATGAAAAAAGAATGCCTTACTCTCATCAATAGAAAAATTATTTTTCAATAGAAGAAGAAGAAAATATTTATTGATTTACATAAAATAATAGGTACAAAGAATAAAAATTACACGTACCGGAATTATAATATCATTACCGCTGATAACCTAAATTCTTATGTAATATTTCTTATAAATAGAAATTAGTATATACGAATATAATTCGCGAGAAAAATCGAAATTTTTTTTCAATGATGCTTAATTGTACTACATCGGTTCTGAAATGTTTCCATCCTAAGGCTAGATTTTCAAAAAGTTTTTTTATGGCCAATTACCAAATGAAAATCGTTACATTGAAAGTCGACGATGACGACACAATTTCCTGGGGCAAGAAAGAAATTAATTATAGATCGAAAAGTACGGAAATGTGAAGTTACAAATGGCCTACATGTTCGAACAACAACAAAAAAAATCTTAAGCCATAGTAAAAAGTAAATAACGTAACCGTCTACTCACGACAGGACAAAACTTCAGCAACACTGACGTCTACAAATGTAGTGTATGTAACAAGGAGTGTGTCGAGATAATCGGCTACTTAGTCGCCTCAAGACACATCAATAGTGGATGATACTCACGATAAAAGTAATTAATCAATCACATACTGACAAATAACAGAACCAAATTATGAGTTTTGAAATATTACATAGATTTCTAAAAAATACTCTGATCAGTATAATGTTCGTGTGTTTTTCAATTTTTATTAGGTGAAAATGTGTCAAAACATTTTGCCTGTTACAATAATATATGACGATATGCAAGATAACTATTAACGTATACTTGGGACACAAAAGTAAATTAATTAGAAAATAATATATTGTTATATTTTGGCAAATTTAAATCAATATATAGGGTGGAAATACTTGCTTCTAAAAACTAAAAATATTAATAGTTTTTATAAATATATATGAATTAACTTACATCTGTTCTTTGTTGTAATCTTTTATTTAATTCGTATATCCTATAATCTGGTTGTCCAAAATATGAGGTATGTCTCCTGTAAATAGGAAAGTACCTACGACATTATTTTACAATACAACAATTAATGCCTGTGTATAATGTAAAGTACATTGATCATATTTATAAAATACTTTCGAACGAAAATAATTCATTATGCTAATACGATGAGAGAAAATGTTATATTTAAAAATACATTATCACTGAACATAAATGAAATTTGATCTTAGAAAATACATAATTATCTAGATCCTTTGATTCATTTTTTCTGCTTCATATAAAACATATTTAAAGTTAAATCTCATGACTAGGGCAACCGATATACATTTCGGAATACTTTTATATAAATGTTGCTCATAAATTCAATTTTAAAATTGCAAACAATCAAAATTTAACTTTTAACATGTTACAATGATTCAACGAGTACAGTATACGAGAAAATAACATGTATGTCTTATTATATTTAGATTTCTAAATACATAAATATAAACTTGTATTTCAGCTATTATCACCGTTGAAATTTCATGTAACATATATAATAAATAAATATATTTGTTGAAAATATTCAGGAAGTAAGTTGTCACATTAAATATTTTCAAATATATGTTTATAATATAGAATTTTTATGGTAGATTAATGCACACATTAACGCTATTTCAATTTGCAAATTAAATTTTCGAACGAAAAAACTGATAGTTTCTACCGAAAGTATTAAACGTACGATAATCAACCATGAACGATCAATTATATTTACATTAACTTAACTATATATTTTGTTTGGAGTAAATTACTGCTATCGTACTTATTAGTTTCCACTATCGCCATAGATAGTAGCATATACGATAGTTGCTTTCATGGACTTTTTACATATTTTTATATCACAATTTTATTTATAATTAGTTTTCAGGTGATATATACACACATGAAATAAATACGTATAATTAACCTAAACAATTTCATAATGAAGTACCAAAGCTAGGTGCTTCTTTACCATACATCGTATTTTTTCATAGTGGACAATGAGAAATGCGATGTATGTCCTATATATAAAAACAGAATCCTATATATTCTTGTACCACGTTCGACATTGCATTATACTGGCTAAGGTTTAGTCCTATGATGAATAAGTCAACTGGTGTAACCTGAATTTCAGTTTTTATTACAACGGTATTTGTTCATTCCTCCTCAAATTCCACAGCATTAACACGTCCTACTCAACTATTTATTTCAGTGAATTACTTTAGTAATGAGCCGATTTGGGCACAAAATTTTTTTTGTTTTTGTTTTTTATTTTTTTCGTAAACCTTTTCTTTTACCATAGAAATATTTGTATTCAGATTGCACATTACATTACAATATTAATAGATAATTTCATATTATTATTCCTATAATTTTAGTAACCATATGATTACGTTATATAATTTAGCTGAAAAAGAAATATATATTATTTTGACTTTAACAAATAATCAAATAACTTTTTTTTTAATTCTTTTTTTTTTAAATAATTTATGAAAAGGCTAAATGGTTAAAATATATAAATTATTGTTTCTACTTTCATATGATAAATGTAGAATATTCGTGTAATGTCAATAGATCATTAATATAACAGAACACATCTAAAAAATAAATACAAAAATATGAGGAACATAATATATGTTTACCCCGGAGCTTCTATTCTATCCATTGTATTCGGAGTAGATGATAACATATTATGTCCAGGAATTGGTCCTGGCATCGGACCATGTCCGAATGGTGAAACTGGAGGTAGTCCATATTGAGGACCACCAAATGGTTGACCAGATGGTGCAAAATGCGCGTTTCCACTAACGAATGGTGGCCCAGAAGAATTAGGTCGACCAATAAATTGCGGAGGATTATTAGATGGAGAGCCAAATGGACTAGGCCCATTAAAATTTGAACTAGATGTAGGTGGAAAAGTATTTGGTTGAGGACCAGGACCAGGAGTAGATGAGCCTGATGGTGCTGGTGAAGCAGTATATTGAGGTGTCGAGGATCCTTGAGGAGGACCAGAATAAGGACCTGCTGCTGGCGATGAAGCACCAACAGGAGGTCCTTGAAAAGGAGATTGTCCTTGAAAGCTCGCTGGTGGCCCGGAATAACTCTGTGGACCAGAATTCGTAGGAAAATTTTGGTCTGGTCCTCCACCTCCTTTCCATGATGTAGTTGTATCCTCCAGTTTGACTGGCAGCGTGGATGATTAGTTTGTACGTGGTAAATAAAATGACAAAAATACCTGTAATTTAAGAAATTCTATATACAGACTTAGCACATTTTCTATTTTACCTTTTATACATAAGAAAGTATATTTATTCAACCTATATCTATCGAATTAAAAAACAACGTATTTGAAAACATTCTTATAAACTAAAAATTGCTTATTTACAGCGGATTAATATTAAAAAATATTTTGATTATATACTAAAATCATATTTTCAACTGGTCCAAAATACTGATTTTTCTACTATACTATAAATATTTTGGTAAAACAATCTTAAATATTTTTAACTATACAAATCACTTATTATATATATATATATACGAATCGTGTGAAATAATACGGTGTGTTATTTTTCGTATGTAATATATTATATATGTATGTACCTTGTAAACATTAAGCAGTTACAACGTTCAGTTGTACAGCGTATATTTTTTAAAACGCAATTCCCAGACGACTAAATTTGTGTAAAATCTACTACACAATGACAGAATCCATTTATTTACATGTCTAAAATAAAAATCATAAATAAACGCAAAATTAACAAATTCCTTAGTGGAAATGTAAACAAAATTTGAAAATTCCATTGCACGAAGAAATGTATTAATAATAAAAAAACAAAAATGTTTAAAATAGTAAATGTTAAAAATATTAATAGCTATAATTTACAAGTGTACAAGGGACCAGATAATTACTCATATAAAATATAAAATTTTAGATTCTTTTTAAAAATATAATTGGATAATGTAATAATGTAATCTTGAACACATACGGTATAAAAATCATGACATTTTACAAGATCATTAAAAATATTTGCGAATACGTTGAACAATGTTGCTTACCATAGAATGAAACAAAAATTCGTATATATATTCAACAGAATTTTGCAGTAACCATGTTCATTCAATATGAATATAACGCGCTAAGTTGTAGTTATTGTCGCATTAATTAACTAATTCAAGTTGGACTTTTCTACGAAGAACTTGTTTATTAAAATATCAAAAATTTAAGTTATGTATACAAATGAATGTTGGATATCAGAATTAATGTAATGTATACACTATATTACACAATATTTATATTAACAAGAACTGGAATTGACATAAAAAATGTAACAAATTAAAATCAGTACACGTTACAATTTTAGTTCATGAGTGTTAATAATGAATATTTACAGTACATACAACGAACCATCTGAAAAATGTACATACATAGAATTGAAATTTTCTTTAAAAATCAATCATATCAACATACTAACCAAAATATAATTTACTTTTAAAACAAAGCTCATAATTTTTATAAGCAGTATTATGATCAAATTCAATGTTATAAATCTATCAGTAAAATATTGATTCAATTTTATGTAATATAGATAATAATTAAATACTTAATAATTTTTAGTATAAGGATACAATATAATCAAGCAATATTTCCACTTTGCTTACCATTGCTATCATTTCATCAAAATTTGGCCTGATATTAGAAACCGGGTAAATTTTGCGGCTAAAAAGTAACATTTAAAACATATTTATAATAAAAAAATATTAAAAAATTACAACAGAAAGTTAGCATTGTATGACTTAATAGATAATATTTCAATTGAAAAGAAAATATTTATATCTTTATAATATATGTAATATTTTCTATTATCATAAACACATTTCGTAGTAACGGTAACGACTCAGTTTTCACATAAAAGCTTCCAGCCGTAAATTATAGAAACATTGCATTTATCTATTGACTATATAAATGTTTTTATTCCACATTTAATATTATTCTGTAAATAAAAACGTTACATAAGAAAATTAAATTTTCTGTAATTTATTATAATTTTAATATTTGACTAATAATTTTATTTTCAAACTTTCAAAAACGAAAAAAAATTATTACATATAGATTTCTTTAACCCGAAATAAATAAGGCTGTTTTATAAAATTACGTACTTTTTTATTTCTATTGCAAATATTATTTTCTGTCCAGGTTAAGAAAATTTGGTTCCAAGGAATACCTCAGCACTAAGAATGGCTTCACACAACAGTCACTTATTGCAGCAATAAACAATCCATCAAATTCAGATTCTGACGTAGAGTGTGAATTTTTATTAAAAATATGTTTTCAGTATATATATATATTCCTGTTAAAAATATACAGCCACTTCACCCCTATTCGATAATTTATTATTACCGCGGGATCGAAAAACAGCTCAATTGGCTTTTACTACCAAAAATTTCCGATCCCAGCAACAATAGTCGAAAATTTTGTTTTCATATTTTAAACACATTATCATCATATAACTGTCTGTACTAGAACAAAATTATTTACTACATTAATCAATTATAACATACAAATATCACCTAGTAAAACTGAAATATATGGATATTAGTTCTACTAGGCTTCAATCAGCGATTAAAATATTGCATTAATTTGGATTATATATGTAACAAATGTAGTCTAATGGCAAATATAATTGAGATCATTATTTCTCGAAAGACAGGTGCCACACCTAGGATAGTAGGGATCTAACCTTTATTCACGTAAATTCATTTATTCACACAATCAAATTGTATTCGGGATTCTTTTGTAAATGGTATTACTATAAGTTCATTAACATACATCTGCTTGTAGACTCACTTCTTTCATTCTAAAAGGTAACCCATGTAGTTTTTGAGTGAATTAAAGTGGAAAAATTCTTTAACAAATTAAAAACCAGTTTCCACAAAAAATTGTAGGTTATTTTAATTTGCACGATGATCGAAATATAGACTGCAAATTTTCGGTTTCACAATGTATTATAATGAAAGGGTTTTTTAGATACAATTCTAATCAGAGGATACTGTTAGACTAACAGCACATAACTTGTCATTATTATAATAGCTATACACTATCTACTGATGAATTTAGAAACATATCCACATCAAATTTTGTTCAGATAAACAAAATCGTTAAAGCTTAATTCATCATCTTCAGTCTATATGAGTGTACTGCTGGACGAAGGTTTCTCCAATTATTTCCAGTTATTTTACCTAAGCTATTCTTATCCAATTTTTCCTTGTGACTCGTTTCAAGTCATCACACTAACGGTTTAGCGGTTTATCCCTGTTTCTTTTCTTTTCAATTCAATACCCGTTTTGTCCATCTGTTATTTATTTTCCGAGCCATGATGACATGTAATTTATTAGCGGGTTCACTTATATAAATTCATACCAATTTTCTATAATAAATTGTTTAATTAATACTTTAAATAGAACAAGGATAGTCAGGAACTATCAAAGAAAAAACGAGATTAATAGTTTGAGAGAACGTAGATTTTTACATAATTAGAACTTTTAATCCCTGTTATTAAACAGACATTGAATACATCCGATGTTCTGTCAATACATCAAGAATACCTCCTTCTTACTCCATTATTCTTTAAACATATCTGTGATTCGAATCTACACTTACTAATTCTTCCGATTTTATTTAGTGCGTATGCAGCCTACTTCAGAATAACAAATTATTTTTGATTTCTTCAAATACACAATAATTTATATTATCAATTCTATTTTAAACATTTGTTTCTAAAATTATTCGTTAGAAATATTTACAAAATTACAGACTGACCTCAGAACCAACTACAAAAAAATGTATATCAGAGAATTTTCACCGTTAATTTAAAATAATAATAGAGTTCAATTAGACACTGTTTAATCACGTGGTAATTTTAAATACAAAATTAACCGTGTGTACTCAAAGTAAATGTGAGGCGAGAAAAAGCGCAACCATACCTTATCT
Organism: Coronaproctus castanopsis; assembly: GCA_032883995.1. Taxonomy (NCBI): domain Eukaryota; kingdom Metazoa; phylum Arthropoda; class Insecta; order Hemiptera; family Monophlebidae; genus Coronaproctus; species Coronaproctus castanopsis. Next base: position 62,481,802 of record CM065053.1, read on the forward strand.
ACAAACTTAATGCTATATCTATATATTTAAGGACATAATTATTGTATGATAACGGTAAAAAAAAACAGTTCCTTGCTGACGATTGCATTTTTCAATTGATGGTTAGTAAAAAATTCCACATATAACATAAATTCTTATCACGCAACATTGGTTGCCTAATTAAGCATAGTTGATCACATAAGACCAGTAAGATATGCTAAGCAAGACGCTCATTGCTAATTTCAGTGCTAGTAGAAAAAGTAGCAGCTATTAGACAACATTGTAGTGCGAGTAATAGTGTAGGTAATAAGTGTTAGAAGTAAACCTTTCTCTTATAACAGTACTCAGTGTCTGGCGACGCATGACTTTAACCCATTGGTTCATATTTAATGAAATATATACACACATAAAAAGAAAGGTGAGCTTAATATTTATTATTTCTAATAGAGCGTAATTAGCACATCGTCTATCCATGGATGGTTTTACTTGAGCGCTACAAGCAGTAAAACATGTTTGAAAGATGTTCCAAGACTTTAAGGAGTCGTCTAGTGGCCTCTTATATTTATCGTTTATTTCGTGTTATTGATTATAAAATAAAAATTATAATTTTAAACTAATTGGTTGTTCAATATACAAGACATTTTATTAATCTATCTTCAACAATGTCAAGCAGGCTTTTAGATTCATATTTACTATTAAAGAAAAATTAAATAATTGAACCTGAATTTAAACTGTTCAATTTGTCATAGTCGATCAACCTAATTTAAGTTCCAAGTACGTAAAAACATCAAAAATATTATTTTAATCGGGTTTCACTCGTCTTTTTACCAAACTTTTTATTTTCCATATTGTATGCGTTGTTAACTGCATTTATCCTACAATTCCTTCACAGTTTTTAGAAAACTATGTCTAGACTTTAATCGCAATTTTATTGAAACCACCTGCCTATCAAATAACATATCTAATATGATCTCAAGGAATATGTAAATCTGGCAGATTATTTTTAAAATTACTCAACATTTAAAAAAATCACTACATTCCACAGTATATAAAAAATTAAAATACTCAACATCCACTTACCGACTGTTTTGTATCAATAAAACTGAATAACTTTATTTGCTCTCATCCAATACAAAGCATGATAAAATCGTTACATCAGATTTCATCGATATTGCTTCAAATTTTTTTCTGTTAAAACTGTTTATTCGCAAGCATTGTGATCTTCAAACGAAAGACATCTTAGTGAAAAACGTAAAAGCTGACCGCATGAAGTCCAGTCTACGATTTATATTTCTCATTTATAATTTAACTCATCTCGCAATTTAGAATAATGATCGTAATATTGAATTATTTGGAAAATTTGATTCTAATTTTAATGAATTTCAAAAATCTGCCTTTTTTACCAACATAAATTTAACGTATCAATTTGTCTTAAACAATTCTTAAGTATGTTATCGATAATTTGTTATTCAGACTCGCTCCTTAAAGAAATTAGATTTCCATTAGTCAAAAATTATTTCCTTTTATTCCAATATTACATTAGTTAGTATTTAACAAGGATATTTTATCTGTTAGAAATGTCATCTCATACACAGTTGTACTCCAAAAGTACTCGAGAGCAGCTTGTTAAAGTCAAATAATAGAAAAATGCTAGCACCTGCCATACTATGCTTTTCAGATTATACAAAGGCATTCGACATTAGCGAGTGGGATACGCTTTGGTATGTAGTAAAGAGTCCAAAACACCTGAGCATCTAATAACTTTAATAAGAAAACTGTATTAATACTGTTTATATTAAAATAGGACAACTTTCCGAAATATTTAAAACAGCAAAGGGAGTACGACAAGGGTATTCACCTATACAATATAACATATAGAGCGAATGGATTATGCGACAGGTAACTTAAGACTGGAACGACGAAATAACCATCGGGGGAAGGAAAATATGTAATTTACGATATGCACATGATGCAGTGATTTTAGCGACAAACGAGTTAGAAGGCAATATTTCTGAAGAGAATAAGAAAGCTAATTTAATACTAAATCGTGCCAAATGCATCATAGTTACCATCGAGGGAATTGCCTGCTACATTTACGTTGATACGTGATATACAGAAAAAGACGAAAACGAAACATCCGGGAGCGTACATCACTAATAACGGAAATGATGAAAGTGAAATCGAGCGACGAATCGGAATGGCCAAAAGCGCTTTAGCAAGATTAACAAGAATATGGAAAGATCATTCTATTAAAAAAAAAAAAAAACACGGAAGAATGGTTAATACAATCACTGGTATTCTCGATAGCTGGATATTGCACAGTCGTGAACATTTAAGCCTTTGAAATTTGCTGCTGTAAGCATATGCTCGGGATCTCATGGATTGAATGTCGGATTAATGTGGCTATCCTGAAACAACTCGGAATAGAGCAAAAATATATATTGGTTCCAGCAATAAAAATATGTCTTAAGTCTTTGGTCATGTTGTACGGCGCAATGGATTGGAAAAGATAATAATACAAGACGTAATAGCGGTAGAAAGAAGCAGGGGCCGACCGCCTCCCGTTTTGTGGATTACACCCAATGCATGACGGGACTGTCAATGCGGCAGCTAATGGAAGCCGCGCAGGATAGAGATAAATGACGGAATTTAATTGGAGAAATTACATGATTGGTCGCGACGTCTAAAAACAGACAACGAAGAAGAAAAAGTGAATTTAATTTAAAAACGTTTTCTTAACTGGGTCATGAAATTAACGCTACGAATAAAGTTTCTTGACAATCCTAAACGTCGTGAGATCTGCTTTTTGTAACCGATTGTTTCTGATAAAAAATTTGGACGTATAACTTTAGTCAATAAAACTTGAAATATCACATTTGAAAAATTAAACTAACGGCTGCAATCAGGCCTAGATAGTTTTTAAGTAACATTTTATTTTCGGTAAATGTATTTTTGTAAGTTTTTCATTTAAAATATAACATAACCGAAAAAACTAATGTTATTTCATAAGTTTTCCCAGAATATCTCTTTTCCTTTTAATACTGAACTATGAAGAATATACCCAATAAAAAAAAATATTACAGGTGTAAACAACTGAAGTAAATTACCTGTTCTTAAATTTGATAGCCTCAGGAATAATTCAATTATAGCTACAGTCTTAATATTTTTAAACGAATGTGAAGACTAGACGACCATTAACAGATTTTGAATTTGATCCATGTTAGATGACCAGTTTCTACGAAATTATCTCACCTTATCACTTAAGAAATTTGGTTTATATTACGTAATTAAGCAACAGTGTCGCCATCCTACGAGTACATTTATTATTTACAAAACACTTGTTTGACAATATATATATATATATATATATATATATATATATATATATATATCAACCACTAACATTATTTAACATTTTTTAATTATTATTATATTACGTTAACAAATATATATAAATTTGTTTTGAAATAAATTACATATTCATATATCAAATTTAAAACAAACAATAATCACGTGGATACATAAAAAATGGATATATACAACCTTATGATAAGGAAAAATGGACTTACACCGCAGTTCGAGCATTGATGCCGATGACAAGTTTATGGATGTGTACGATACGGCGCTTTATTTCTGCTCAATTTAATCACAACCGATGATAATAATTATTATTACTATTCGCGTTTTTAATTTTATTATACAAAATTATTATTTCGATTTTCGAAAATTCGTAGCTCGAGACCTATCAATCGTAACGAAAAACGATTTTCTGTTTCGAATTCGTCATTTTAATATCTATCATATCCGTATCGATTCTAACGAAATTTTTCCAAAATCGAAATTTTAATGAATCACCCCCATTATGGATGTGTACGATATGGCGCTTTATTTCTGCTCAATTTAATCACAACCGATGATAATAATTATTATTACTATTCGCGTTTTTAATTTTATTATACAAAATTATTATTTCGATTTTCGAAAATTCGTAGCTCTGGATGTGTACGATATGGCGCTTTATTTCTGCTCAATTTAATCACAACCGATGATAATAATTATTATTACTATTCGCGTTTTTAATTTTATTATACAAAATTATTATTTCGATTTTCGAAAATTCGTAGCTCGAGACCTATCAATCGTAACGAAAAACGATTTTCTGTTTCGAATTCGTCATTTTAATATCTATCATATCCGTATCGATTCTAACGAAATTTTTCCAAAATCGAAATTTTAATGAGTCACCCCCATACCCCCTCTGATTTTTTTTTTAATTTCGACGAAGTCTCGGATTAATAGGTTTTTTTACGACGATCGAATTAGGTAATAAGAATTTTTTTCGTATCTCTAAATGTAAGCGATTTATAGCCGATAACAAATTCGCTATATAAATATATATATATAACGATATATAGATATATATTTAACATTGGCCCATGCTAAATGCATTGTAGATTCGGCCGTCCAAAAATCGCCGCCAGAATTTTTAAAAATCGAAAATGAAGTCCATTCACAATTTTGTAATGGACAATTTTTACATATTTAAATAAAACGTGAATAACGATTGTTCCAAAAAGAGGTGCGTGTTTTTATTGAATGTTTCTTGCTGTATATCTGACAAATATATCATACTGGTCTGGGTTTTTTTTCGTTTAACAATGACGACATTCTATCCTGTATAGCGCCATGTTTCAACTCCTAGTTTCCAGCATGTTTTGTTTAATGTCCACGACTCTGAGCCATAACATGCTATCGAGAATATCAGTGATTCCATTAATCGTTTTTTCGTTATTTTTATAGAATGATCTTTCCATACTCTTGGTAATCTGGCTAGAGGGCTTCTGGTCATTCTGATTCGTCGCTCGATTTCACTTTCACCATTTTCGTCATTAGTGATGTACGCTCCCAGATATGTCGTTTCCGTCTTTTTCTCTATATCACGTACCAATGTAAATGTCGCAGGCAATTATCTCGGCTTGTCGATATTGTAACTATGCTGTATTTGGCACGATTCAGTATCACAAAAATTATATACTTCGTTAAATGCATTCATCATAGTTTTTAGATTATATTTGTACATTACTGCGCAATCGCGGACTTTCTTTATTTTTGCCATAAAGAGTAAATGTTTAGAGCTGAAATATAACTGGAGTAGTTAAACAAAACATTTTCATCCATTTTGTGAATTCATAGCTCTTATCAATAGAAACTCAGTTGTTTTCTCATCATATACGAATTTTATCACAAAAAATAACATTTTAAGAAATTATCTAAACAAGGGCGAAAAACTTGATAATCTTTTAATAAGATTTACAAACTTCTACTGTGCCGGATTTTTTTCATGATAAAGATGAAAATCATATTAGTATTATTTTAGATTTACAAAATTCGATGAAAGAAAAACGGTAAATATTATTTTCGTAACAACTGTCTCGAACACACATATATTTGTTTTAGAATTTTCTATCAAAAGAAACTGTTCCGGAGAAGGGCATATTGCCGGTTGAAATCATTAATTAAAATATTAATTCACATATAGACGATTTAATTTGTCGATCATAATATCAATCCCGTATTATTTAATAAATAATTATAATAATATGTAATTTCCCCATCCGTTATTTTCAAGTAAAAAATATGTTTAAAAAAATATTTTTTCACCACTTAAAAAAAAAAATGTTTAACTTTTATTGATCATCATCTACAAATTCTTTATCCGATAGACATTTTGTAACATTTGCAGACAAGGAAGTTCCTGATTTCAGTTGAAAGTATCTTAGACGAGCCGCAGATTCAATTTTATTTTTTTTCCTAACAAATTTTGTTTAAAACAGTTACGACAAACTTTATCCATCATATACGACAAATAGTGCAATTATTTTTATTATTGTTAATACTTCATAATAAATGATTTATTATCTTTAGTTACAAAACTTTTAAAATTATTAGTTCAGTTTTTGTTTCCAAAAAAATATCAGAATGATTTACATAGGTCTACCTCTCCCACGCTGACCAAGAGCAGCAGCTGCAGCGGTATCGGATTTTGCTGCCTTTGGATTTTTAATTGTTTCGTCAACCGATAAAACAAGACAAGCCGCTTCGCAAGCTGCTGAAATTGCGTTCTTTTTTACAATTGCCGGTTCCCAAACGCAACGTTCAAAATTGTCTGCTATATCCTCTTTTGTAATGTCGACTCCGTACCAGCAATCGCCTGCAAGTATTTTAACTCCGAATTAGAATTAGAATTTGTAATTATGTAAAAATTAAAATAAGTGCATCAAAATATATTTTACATCTCATAAAGAAGCTCTACGAAAACAATCGTAATATTGTACGTATTTATACTACAAAGTCAAGAAAATTTTATATTCAGAGACTGTGTTTTATCGCCCATGCTCTTTAACTTGTACTCAAAATACACAACAAGACTGGTCCCAGAACAATGGAATGACGGAATAATAATAATAATAATAATAATAGAAGAGCGAAAGATAATCAATGTTAGATTTGCAGATGATACAACGTAAATAGCTGAGAATATGAAAGAGATGGAAAAATTTTTATATAGGCTGGAAAGCATTAGTATGCAATGCGGATTAAATATAGAAATAAAACAAAAATAATGATAATCGATCGAGGAAATATAAGACCACCTCATGAAAAGGTACTCATCGGCTATGAAACTGTGGAAATGTTCACATTCTAGATCACTTCCAGAAAATGATGAAGGGAGCTTCGAAGGTGAAAGAGGCAAAATTGATATTGCCTAAAGCGTCATGATAAAAATGAACAGATTTGTAAGGACAACTCTATTTGGAAAATGTTAAAATTAAGCTCGTTCAAACACTGTTTTCAATCGTATTATATGCAGCCCAAAGGCCGATATTGAAAAATATCGATAGAAAAAGGATCGACGGTTTTGAAATATGGTACTGGAGACTACACCTTAGAATTTCGTAGACTGCAAAACGGTATAAATAAATCGTAGTCAACCACGATCATAATGAGAGTGCCGAAATTCTTCGGATACACAATGAGAAAACAGTAAGGAATGGAAAGCACAATAGTCATGGGTAAAATTAGTAGAAAACGACCCCCGTGGTGTATTAGTGTATAAGCAGGTTTAGGAGTCGAATTTGTTTCAAGTAGAAATTAAGCGTACAATATTTAGTTTTTAATCTGGTTCGAATAGATGATGTAATATATGGAGATTTTTTTATTCGTTGTATTTCGATCGCTTACTATCAATAAGAAAGATACGAAGATAACAGAGCACTTGATAAAACAATTCAACTTAATATAATGTCGTGAAACAAACATATTAATGCAACACATAAAACGTCGTAAGTGCAATGTTCAAGATATGCATATACAATTTTGTTCTATAGATCGCTTATACGAGAATGAAATAAATCTGTCGTTTTTACAGCTCGAGATCGCTTTTTACATTTTTTCGGATAAACAAAACTGCGCAATCGACGAAATCTGATAAAACAAGCAAGTATTTGAACTATAGTATTTTAATAATAATAATAAAAAAAAAGTATAAACAATTCATCTTACTAATACAACAGAAAGCATATGATAGATTTTTATCCCACTCCTACATAAATTAATTACTTCAATGTCAAAAACTTACCTAATGCATGTTTTTGTCGTAACTTGTTTAATATGTTTGTTGCATCAAATCCAGCATTGTCGCATAATTGTCTTGGAATAACTTCTAAAGCTTTTGCAATAGCTCCAATTAATAATTGTTCTTTTCCAGCTATATTTCTAGAGTAATCACGTAATGTCTTACTCAACTGCATCTCTATAGCCCCTCCACCTAGATTATTCAATTAAATTTACAACAAAATTAACGCACAATTATAAAGACACATAAGGTAACCCGGTCATATTTTAGATTAAAAATTCATAAAATTCTTAATTAACGTAAAATTAAACAATAAATTGCACAAAATACAACAATAATGTGCATTTTGCTTTGTACTCACATTAAGAAAAACGGTGCAAATATTATAGAATAGAAGAGAATAACATCTTATTAATAAAATCAGTTACAAATCTTAAAGTAATTAAATTATATATCGGATAACGCCTAATCATAATTGATATGCAAACATTAAACATGAATACATGACAATCGTAAAAAATCATGAAAAAAGAAGAATGAAAATGTGCTAACTTAAAAAATAATACGTATTTAAATTAACAGGAACAAAAAAAAAAAAGAATTTACATTACCAGAACAATGAGGATTATTACATTATTATACTTAAGTTATTTTAGTAAATTATATTTTAACCTCAGATACGTGCAACACAGTATCTTAATTGATTATATTAGACATAAATTTTATAATTATGTAAAAGACACTAATTAAAGAATAATCGAAAAGCGCTTGAAATAAATTCCATCACATAAAGTCAACTAAGTTATCCGTGCATATTGCAAACGTGTATTTTTTAAAAACTACAATTTACAGAAACTGGTATTCGATATGAGGATCGAGCTCGACAAGCATACGTGAATACGAATTAAAGACTTCTAGAAAATCAGATATTATTAATGTTTAGGGGGGGGAAATGTGATTGAATGTAGGGTGTATGGAACAGAGAGCTTCATCAGTTTCAAGACTAAAATCACCTATATCTTGTATCAGTTAATCTGCTGTTTCTCGAAACCCACTTTAAAATTGAATTGCGAGATGATACAGGATTACATCGCGTAACTTCGAATTCTCTTCGAAACTCTCTTTGCACTATCGTGATCGATTCATGCAAAACGCGCGCTCCTTCTCGTTATAGGATGCGATGATAACTGAAACTAAACATGAAGCACGCGATTTGCGTTGTAGTAGTGTTACCAACTGGGCTATTCAAAAAATAAAACCATCCGTCTTCTCCGGGTCATCCTACGTTTTACTTATAGTCGAAATAATATCAATATTTACAGATTATCATTTCATAAATAATGCCCGCAGTGTCGAAAGCTTTGGCAACATCCAATATCGTACCCGTGTGTTTATTTAAATTAAAATTATGAAATATATAGAAATTTGGTGTAGTTGAAAAATATAAACAAAAACTCCAACTAGATACCCGGAACGTTTTTAACGTCAGAGTAACGCTTCAGCCTAAAGAGAATAACTTTTTATACAATTTTGCTTAGACAGAACCGACATGACCAATGTTACCATTTATAGATGCATATTTTCCTGATGAAAAATAATAACTTATGCTGTGTTTCAACTAAACGGCTAATAATCAAATGTAAGCATAACACGTTAATAATACACAATTTGATAACCGTTCGTAACGGTAGCTTTTGGATCAACATGGGAAAATTCTATTACGACCAAAGAATGTTTGATTTTGATGATCTTAATATGCTCTAGTTCTTTAGGATTAGTAAACTGTATGTTATTCAAGAAATGATCTACATGTACACATCTCTTAACAGTAGTCCGAATTTGATTAATCTGGTAACCGGGAGCGAGGTTCAGATTTAGACAGTATATAATTTATCAAAATGAAAGGAAAGAAGCTCAGACTTAGCACTGTCACTGTACACGTAATTATTAATAGTGGGATCAAAAAGTGACTAAAAAGCAATATTTTTATTTTTTTTTATTTTAAATTTAATCGCGTGTCTTCCGATATGCCTTCACTATGTTAATTATTAATCCAAAGTGATGTTTAAATATTTTAGGTTCACGTTTTAGTTTATATCCATCAATTGTTACATCAGTTCTGTTTTTGGTCATTCAAGTGTTTAGATGAAAGCATGACACCACCGTTTTCTCTTTATTTAATTGCAATAACCATTGTTTAAAATTCAGCCTATATCAGTCCACTGCCGGACGTAGGCTTTCCCCAATTGTTTCTTGCGACGTTTCAAGTTATCACACCAACGATTTAGCGGTCTACCTTTATTTCTTTTCTTATCAATTGGCCACCATTCCAACACCCGTTTTGTCCATCTGTTATCTGTTTTTTATATATATGGAACATTTATCTAATCTACGTAATTTCTGCTGCTAGAACCACCCTGTTCTATCAGTATCTTCTATCGCAAATTTTATGTGGTTTTAGATTATGCTTTCGAAGGTTTTATATAAGAACGTTAAACAGTGATATTGAAGGATAATTGTCTATCACAGATGGATCCTTTCTCAGTTTAGTGATAATTATTTCGGCTATTTTAAAAATTATCGGAATTTTCGCAGTTTTGGGTTGGATATATTTAATCTTTTAAAGCTGCTTTTCCCATTTTTAATCTACCAATGGTTGTATTAATTTATTTTATATTTGTGTGCGCCATACTGATCTATACTTACTTCATTCCTTTTGAGTATGTTCCTTTTCTCTTACTTCTTGATAAATTTTACTTATATTAGCTAAATTTGATATTTTTTATAATCCGCCCAGCGATTTTATGATGGTCTATTTCGAATTTTTGTTCAACTGCAAATTTTAAAAGTTATTAAAAGCGTTCATAATTGCCTATATAGGTGATATCCATCTAACGCTCAAATATTCACCCCGTTTCGCTTTCATAAAATTCCATCGAAGTTTCTGTGTCCACCGGTGGTAATTTGAAGCCAGTTTCGATTACGGCTGTGGTCTACATTGACTTTTGAAGAAGTTGTTTAGAATGCTACGATATGTTTGAATTACTGGTTTATGCTCTGTTTTTGTAATGAAAAATCATAGATCTGGGTTAGTGTCTTGTTCCACATTGATGAATGTTTTTTTGTTGTTGTTTTGGATCAAGAACGAAATACGTCTTCTATTTCCATCCATTCAGCCAGTTTGTCACCGGTCCTTATCTGTCTCCATATAGCCCAAAATGTATGACGAAAATCTACACTAATAATAGCTTTATGATTTCAAATATTAGCTTATTTTAGTTTATACTACGGTGTTTATATACGTTAATATCGATATGTCTGCTATTTTTGTTTCAAGTTTGGTGACTTCTTTTGTATTAATAAGTTCCCATTTAAGATCCTTTTTCACATAGGCGGCTATTTCATGCCTTCTACTGCATACTGCCGCTGTCATCTCTAAGTCGCATATTTTTATTAGTTGTCGTGAGTTTCTTGTAATATTCACACATTTACACTTTCTTCTATTCTTTCTAATATCTCTGTTTTACCCTGTCATGCCCTCCACACTTCATTCTATTATTCAAATATTCGTATTCTTATTCTTATTTATGTTCATATTCATATTTTTATCGGTATTTCTTGTTATCGCGACTTCGTCGTGCACCTGATAACATTTGATAGTGGTCAAGAATACGATGTTATGAGGATCAATATATCAATACATTATTTTGATATTACTTTTTACAGACATTCCAATTCCGAGTAATCGCGCATTCGGATCAGAATGATTTCCGACATACTGACGTCTAAAACAGATTTTGAACTTAATGTAGAAAAATGTTTGGTGGGAAATTATATGTTAGAGAATGATTTCACTTTTCCACGGTATATATTCATCGATACCATATATATATATATATATATATAGATATATATATATATCTATATATATATATATATATATATTTTATATATATATATATATATATATAAAAAAAAAATATAATCTACTAATAATAGAAGAGGCCTTCCGTGCTCCTGAGAATAAGCAGTTGTTACGAGAGCCACTATAGCTAAACAGTTCTTAGCAGAAAAACAAAACGAAGTTATCCATAATCTTGATATATGGCAACGCATCAGTAAGCCATAAAAGTGATAGCCAAAATAAAACTTCAGGGTTCTTGCAAGGAAATTTTTTTATCGTTTGTAAAACTAGGTCATACGATAATGTTGGAAATCGTGACCTTCAAAAACCTGTTTTAAAAGCTACAATAAAATATTGCTGATAATCGACGAGACGATCAAACGCTATTATGCGAAAGACAATGTAGAATTGGGGAAAATTAAATTTCACACATGCGATAGTGAGGTTACTTAGAATTCCATTATGCAAATATTAACTACAGTATAGCATATATATATATACACATAAAAATATATAATTTAGGAATGTGTCATTCAAAGTAGAAAAATTAAATTTGTATTATTTTGATGTAATACTAAAATTAATTTATTTATTTAAGAAAGAAGAGACTGCAAAAGTTTTATAAATACACACGATTGTACGATAACACATATACGTACCGGCAACAACCGAATCATTCTTAATTGTTCTTCTAACGATCATTATTGCATCATGCAATGATCTTTCCGTTTCCTCCAAAAACTGTTCGCTTCCTCCACGCAGAATCAAGGTGCAAGTTTTTGCGTTAGGACAGCCAGTAAACAAATTAAATCTTAAACGTCGAAGAGAGAAAAAAAAAAAAAGTCGAATAAATATTACGATTCGTATACACATTTAGCAATGTAAACTTTATTTCGAAAAATATAGCGCTTATTACAATATGTATATTGCGTGCATAATACAGTGTGGCACATTATTCAGACTGAATGCTACATTAAAGGCTCGGTCACACAGAAAGCGACCTGTCGCAGCGGTCATATTACAAAGCTACATCAACTTCGTCAGACGAAACGCTGTCTACCGAGTCAAACTAGTTTTCACCGCGATGACAAGTCACCCAGTTGTGTACAATTACAGATTTTCCGCGTGACCGACGTACCACGTTCGAGTAAAGTGGATGAAACTAAAATAGGGAATATGTCAAAGATTACGTGACAAAACCCAACGAAAAAATATTTTCACACTAGAAGCGAAACATCTTTTAATATTAGGATTCCATTTTGTATGTGATTGAAACAGAACATACAGTGTATATAAACATCAGCATATGGAACACACATCTTCTTAGAAAGAGACGAAGATAGTGAACCTAATAAAACATTATAGAGTTGCGTATAATTATATAATAGTGAGACTACATTTTTGATTTAACAATAATATATTTCAAATTACTTTATGTTAAATGAAAATGTATTAATTTTTAAAAGTAGCTATTCTATGATAAAACCAATTGTTGGACGTTTAATTCTTGTTCGTCTTATAAATATTTATATTTTACTGAGTTCCTCATAAATACCATTTCTAATTTTTATACACAAAATAAAATAATAATCACGAAAAATAAATTTTAATAAATTTATACCTCTCGCTTCCAATTTGCCGTTCTTCAAATGCTTCGCATTTACCAAGAACCGAATCATTTATATCATGTACAGTGGTCAACACAGCACCACCACATGCTTTAAGTGTTCTCTCTAAATCTTCTTCCGGCACTCGACCAGCACAAAACAAATTTCTGTAAAATTTTGACATCACATGCACCATTATTACGAATCGAAGTTTTGGAAACGTTCTACTTAGATAAAATAATAAATGCACCAAATGTACACCTATTGTCAGTATTTAAAAATACGCATACTGAGTACTTGGAAGGAGCGGAACTTCAGACTATAAACTAATGTCCTTTCAAAAATAGCAATATAATTTTATGTGAAAATTAGGTAAGATATAAAAATTTAAATTATACCGGCTACAGGTAAAGAAATATGATTGAATAAAAAATTTACTGTTACCTACAATCAGGGATTAAATGTTTCGATTTACAGAAACAAAATATTAATATAAAAGAAAAACTAAGAACTAAGACCAAACCCTCTGCCTATTTACATAAATATTTATGTATTTCATAGCATATTATCGAATGATTAAGATCGAAGCACACCAAGCTGATTACGGGGGGGGGGGGGAAATATCGTCCATCTTAAACTTCTTCCCTCACATTATAACAAGGGATTGATTCCAACTGAAATATCTTGATCTGATAATTGACGGCAAATTGACATTTCTACCACATATTAAATATATATATATAAAGTGCGATGCTGTCTATGATAATCTAAGACGACTACAACTAAATACATACGGTCTAAAACATAGGGAAAGGGTCATCCTGTATAAGAGGCTGATTCAGTCTCTATACAGGTATCTATCATCTACATTAACAACAAAACAATTCATTCTGTTAACCAATATCAGAAGAAATTTTCTATATAGAATATGTCCCACATCTGCTGCTAATGTCATTTCAAATATTCTACCGCTGGATCTTCAGTCATTTCATTTCCATATTCTTCCTAGAATTTATGTAAATGATTCCCTTATTTGCGAAGTTTAAAGTTGTAGTTAATGATTCTGTTTGGAACCTGGTAGCTTCGAAAAATAAAAGGTTTCTAAGAAATCAAGTCACATATGCCCCCCATAAATTATACCATCTTCAGTGAATTGCTCTCTGCTATTCGTATCACAAAGCCTGCTGCAACCGGTTCGATCTTTTTCACGCTACCGTGTTAAAACGAACCGTTAGAAAATCTCTTAATATTCTTCTTTGGTTATTAAGAAATAAGTAGCTTCTGAAATACTTTCCGTGCCCGGAAAACTCACGCATCAACTCAGTATGTAGCCGCGTAAATGGCTTTGTCATTTGCCGACCACAAATCGGCTATATTACAATGTTTGTCCATTAGTGGTGCCAGGTTCTCTTGAAGACTCTGCGGGTTAGTTCTCTTCCATAATCGCTATCTCATAAATCCTGGTTGTTCCATCGGTACACGGTTGTATTCAGGATACACTTCCTCGATTTAGTCGACTTCTTGGAACATTGTGACCATAGAGCGAATGTCTGTCGTCCAGCATATGCGAGGATCGTTCAATGAATCTTCGATAAAATATATTTTTAAATTACTTTTTCTTAAATTACCTGCCGTATTATATAAATTAATGGTTCACTTCCGATCTTCTGGTAATTGTTATAGTACAAGATATGGTATTAAAAAGTTTACTTTTTGGGGGGGATAATTTAAGGTATGCGAATGTAAACATAAGATCATAAAAGACTCGTTAATACTTACCTATCTGCAAAATACTGTGTAGCCACATCACCTATTGGTAATTTCGACAGCACAATCTGGGCTCCAGATTCATAAATTTTTTTCAACTTTTCATACAAAATACTCCATTCTGCATCAACTATTTTTTGATACTCCTAGATAACAAAATATTCAGAAAATAACTAAGTAATTCATCACAAAATGAACAAAAAAAATAACAATTATATTTTCTTAATATTTCACAACGAATTTTGGTTCTAAAATTACATTGTACACATAAATACACAAAAAAAAAGCAAGTAATTTTTACAGTAATCATCCTACGTCTTAAATATACGCACATGGAAATATATAAATTTGTTTACAAAAATTAATTCATAATTCAATAATGTTTTAATAATTTCTTCGATCGTTTCAATAGCCAGTATTGCAATTGGAATTAATTTTTATAGGTTACATTAAATAAATAAATCATTCATTTAATTATTTGTATTTCCAGATTACATTAAATTTTCGTTTATAATAATATTACACATACTTTTTTGATCAATTACAATAAATTATTATAAAATAAATTAGTATAAATATAAATTTTTAAATATTACCTTTACTGAATCGACTCTTATTTCAGCATTAGATCTTTCTGCTTTAAGTTCTAATTCAATGTTTAACAATGCTATCTTAGGATTTCTATATCCTTTTGGTTGCATTTCAAATCCAGCATAGCTAAAAGTTCTTTTAAATGATACCCCACCGACCAATATAGAATCCTACAAATGTTTATTAAAATATATTATAACGGTATAATTTAGAAAAAAACAAAAACAAAAATATGTTGAAAATTAACGCAGTATTAACTAATTTATATAAACATTAGTCACATTTAAACAAAAATAAATAAATCAAGGTACAAGTGTATGTATGGATATTAATCATACTGATGATTTTTTATTGTTTTCAAATTCCTATACGTAGTATTATTTAATTGAAACAATATAATGATTAATTTTGAAGTTCAACATAATTCTTTCACACACAAAAATGTACACTTACCTCTAACGATCCACCCTGAACTTTCTTTATGCCAATCATATTGATTGGAAGTAAATCATCCAAGTGTAAGACTGCATCAACAACCATCTTCGAAAAAAAATCTTTCTGTTGATGAATTAATTTCGAGCTGAGAGCAGTGACGGCACATTTTTCGAGTAAAGATCTATATTCGGTTTCATCTTGTTTATTCGTAATCTGAAATATCGTAAATGAGTTTTCTATATTCTATATATTACAATTGTCTGTATAACTATATAAGAAAATATTGCACTACTGTAACATATATTACGTGGTTTTTTAAATATGTTTAAATAGTATACATTTGTTTCTGTATTTTATTGCCGGGTTTTCTGAGATGTTATTGTATTATTATTTTAATAAGTTTTTAGTAGAGTGTATTTACTAAAATCTGTTACTTTGTTTTTAATTGCATTTAATTTTCATAATTAACAGCAGCAATTAATATAATTACTTTCAAATAGAATATGGTTATAAAACGATTAATTATTTTCAGAAATAACGAGCTTTACGATTATCTAATTAGAATGTTTTTTCCTAGTCTTGATATATCTAATCCATTAAAAATCACTTTTCACTATTTTAATAGAAACGCTATAAAGAGATTCTATTAATTCAGCCCAATAATTTTAAACAAGCTGTTGATTAAATACTTTTAAACTTTCATGGTGGATATCCATATTCACTATTCCGTGTGCAATAATTTCATATACAATATCCCTCTTCTTTTCACGATCATCAAACATTTTTGAAATAATAAAACTCTTTCACCTATAAAATTTCATTCTTTAATCTAAGTAATTACAGAAGTCTAAATTAGCAAGCTGTGATTTATATGTGCACACACACACACACACACACACACACACACACACACACACACACATATATATATATATATATATATATATATATATATATATATATATATATATGTGCAACTAAAATTATTCAACAAAAATACTGTCAGAACATCAAAATTCCGCTCTCTAAGTAAAAAATTAATTTGTACGATTAAAGTACATAAGTACACACACATATAATAATACTCTAATTCTTGAGATTGCAGCCCACACACGCAACATAATAATCAAATGAGCGTGCAACGACTCCACCAACCACAAGGCCACTTTCGCCGACCGATGATATTCTGGATCAAAATACAAACGAGGAAACTACTTCTTATAGCCGACGCGTGGTAAACCCAGTTACATTAATCAAAATATGAGTTCCATACTCAACCAAACGAGAACTGTCATCTAACGCAAGTAACGATAGTGGTAACAACAAACGCTATGCAAGTTTATGCAACGATTTGGGATCTGCGCAAAATCAAAATAAATCTGTAACTACGGTAACTACGAAAAGTGTCTCTGATACACTATGTCCGAGCTGAAATCTCTTTGTAAAGAACAGGTTCTTATAATCCGCAAATTGCAACCTAAACTGGAAGAACTACTTCTACAGATTAAAATCTAAATCTACAAACCAAAAGGCAAGCTGGGCTCATGTAGAGTTAGTGGATACTGCATTGCTATTAGAACCAGTTGAAATGTCTGAACACCGCAATACAGCTAACAATTTATCCTCATCATTGACATCGGTAATGAGGCAAACTTAAAAGTCAAAAAAACAAACCCAAAAATTTCTCCCGTATTTGTACACTTGCAAATGGTGACGTAAAAATAATGTGTCCTGATACTGAAAACTACAAGACGACAGTAAGGCAGCTGGAACTTATCATGTTAAATACAAATCACTCACTGTACACGGATTTCGGAATTAAATGGGTTAATTAACAGATCCTGTAATCATCCGAACCCAGAAATCTCAGTAATCTCACCTACTGATCAAGATCTAAGACGCCTCAAACGTCTTAAACCCAATGGCCTAGTAGCATCATAAATATGAACTAGTATAAGGGCAAATATGTATAAATAACAGTCTAGCCAGAGGGTTGTCTTTGCAACGCGCAGTAATCTTATCCATTAATTATAATTATTACTTATTTAGAATTATTTCTATGATTGTAATATTTATACAGTATCTGCTGTTCTAAAGAAAAAAAAATCATTCGTCCAATGTTTCCGCGTAAATTTTACTGATCATCTGTATGTTAAACAATTAAGTATATAACTCGCACATTTAATTCATTCTAATAGTTTAGTAAACATAATAATTTACGTATTTTATATTTTATTTTACCTTATATTTACGTTCGTTATGAAAGCTGCATCATATTTTTTTATGTGTGTTACGTTCTAATTAACCGCAATGAACTCAAACCAATTGAATTATTTTTTATTTAATAGTACAATGATAGTAGTTCAGTCGACTTTTAAATCATTTTTTTATGAATTTTGCAATTAAAAAGATTAAATGCTAATTTACAACATTGTACAATTAGCACAGAATGTTCAATTTACATAGTCGCGTTATTTAACTAATCGAAAACTGTGCGTTCAGATTTCTAAATATTTTTATTTAAAATGAGTTACAGAAATAAATAAATCATGCGCATTAATTATGTTATATATTAAATCTTTAAAAGGATGACAAAAAATAATTTATGATAAATGTAAAATTGGAGCAACATAAATTAATTAATAAGGAATGTATCGAAATACGTTCAGATCGTGTTTTTTATAACAATAAAAAAAAAAATACAATTGTCCTAGACACAATTTTAGATGTGAAATTCAGATAAAATGATGAAAAAAATTGTACAATTTTTTGGACATACGTATTATATAAAATCATATACATATACTTAAGGACACTAAAATCAAACAAAATGAGATCTAATCGAAAAAGGTGAGCATATATTTAATTTTAAAAACAAATTGTTTAATTTGCTCTTCAATGCATACGAACCATATGCACTTTTTTTATATACATATTTTATATATGCAAAATTAAATCAATAAATTTATTTTTGTTGTTAATCAGATAAATTTCAAACAAATAAAAATGAACAAACCTTAGTGGCTAATTTATCGATACGCTGAATAATTATTTCACGAGCTTTACGAATTGCTTTAATTATAAAACAAGGATGGACACCTTCTTCTATATATGATTTTTCTTGTTTCAAAAATTCATTTGCTAACAATACTACGCTGGTTGTACCATCTCCTACCTAATACACAAATATAATAAATATGAATTAATTTTACATATTTACAAGAATACTCTGATATTACATATTTATACTTCAACACACACACACACACACACAATTTCTCAATCTTAGTTAAGATTAAATTGGTGGACAGCTAATTTGAAATGTCACTATATCCTGTTGCTTGTACACCATGTTGTATTTATTTAATAAACTGCATTCTTAGTTTTCCTCTTCATATTTACTCTATAGTGCCTTCAATTATTTGCTTTAAATATTCATGTTGTCTAAAATATGACCTATTTCCTCAATTTTCCTAATAAGCTTCTTTTTTCATGGATTAATCTAAAATTTCCACGCTATTCTGTGCATTCACCTTCAATAACATGTTTCGAACACCTCCAACTGGCTTTAATCGCCCAAGCTTCCGAGTCATAAAGTAAAAGTATAAACTAATCCATATTTTTTCCTTTCTAGTGTTTTCCAAATATATATGGAGTCATCTTGATATTGCATAGTTAACATACTTTATCCCAACAC
Organism: Coronaproctus castanopsis; assembly: GCA_032883995.1. Lineage (NCBI taxonomy): Eukaryota > Metazoa > Arthropoda > Insecta > Hemiptera > Monophlebidae > Coronaproctus > Coronaproctus castanopsis. The sequence goes on from CM065053.1 coordinate 62,501,418, forward strand.
CAACTTCCCTCATATCATTTTTACGGTCCATCCTCCGTATTCTGGGCGATTATCCATTAACATTTTCACTGGGCTATTGTCTGCTTTTCTCATAACATGACCATACCATTGGAGTCTTGCTTCATGCAGTTTCAGATGTATAGTTCCTTATACCTAGATTTTGGACAATGTCAAGCAGAGTACATCCGTGAGACCAGCGTAATACCTTCATTTCAGCTACGTGAAGTTTTCGTTCCATTTTCGTAGTTGTCTGTCAGTGTTCATATAACATTTCCAGTCTGATAACGATTTTGTAAGTTCTTCCCTTAAGACGGATTGGCACACTTTTGTCGCAGAGTACTCCAGTTGTTTCCATTTCATCCACGCTCTTTGGATCAGGGAGTGTGTGCCATTCCGTAAATTCCCATCCGATGTAACACCCGAGCCTAGGTATTTGAACTAAATGTTCTTCCTTAACATTATATTGTCAATTTTAATAGATGCATCTATAATTTCTCCACATTCAAGTACTCGGTTTTACCGATATTAAGCTTCAGTCAATTCTCCTGTAATCTATTTTTCCAAATCTGCACACGTTTTTCTAAATTGATTCTGCATTTATATATCAGAAGAACGTCATTCACATATAGTAACATCATACGTGGAATCTTGTTAAAATCATTTTCTGGATCCAGAAATGCTATGTAAATAGGGTACTTTTCTTTCGCATATGTTATCGCGTGTTCTTTTACAAACCCACATTAGTTTGAATTGATTTGAATCATATCTCGTAATCGGCAATCTAGTATGCGCTTAAATATTTTAAGGATGTGGCAAAATAGATGAATTGGACGATAATCCATAACGTCTCCTTTCTGTTTTCATATAGGGATAGTTATCTAATGGACCAGATTTTAAGGATACGGCCATATTTCATTATTTAGTTGAATATTAACAGTACTTCAGCTCCCTTCTGCCCAGTAATTTCCAAATTATTATCTATGAATTTAATCATCTTCAGTCATTTTCTGTCTTGCTTTAGCAATTACATATATCAAGTTTATATATCCATTACTTCTAGCTGGTTGTATAAATGTTCATAATAAGATCCTTTCGCTCTTGCAGCTGCTATTTTAGTTCTGATCTAGAGAGCTTATAATTCTATCAATTCTCAGGGTCTTTCATGTGCCACCATTTTTCGAAAGCTTAATTCTTAACCTTTGTGGCTTGTTGGACTTCATCGCCAACTTTGTTTATCAATATATTTTCTCCCTTCTTCGTCACGTCAAGGTTTCCAGTATTTGTTTTATGATGATGATTCATAATTTTTCAAATGTATTTATCGGTGCTGCTACTTTCACTCTTTATGTTCATGTTGTTTAAAACTTCAAGTAACAGGTACTTTTTCTGCAGTAATTTTCACCATTTAATCCTAGCTTGAGATGTTAGTCGATTGTGACTAGGTTCATCTAAATGTAATATACCCATAATTAGCACTATGTTGTTCCAAATCTATTACAAACTGAATTTGCACAAAAAAGTTTATAACCATCGCAGTTTATAAATATTCTTGTTCTTTACATCTTTCCACCTCGTTTCTTAGACACATATGTCAATTTTTCTTCTAGAGAGTACTTCCGCTCGGCGACTTCTACCTGTCAGCGTTCTGATATTAATCGTGTCTAATCTTGTTTTTCGTTTTGTTTCCTCCTTTCTTTATGTATTTCCTTGTTTTAAGTATTTTTTGTTGGTTTCTTTTTTTGTCGTTGCTGCTGTTGTTAGAGTAACTTCTTTGGCCTATGTCGTCCTTGCATAGATAGCCCTCTCGTATTTTTCACGTCGTGTAAGGGCTATAACGGCGCGCGTCTCTGGAGGAACGCCCTGACCGTATCCTTATTTTCTGAAATATAATGTACAATTTTAAAAGAAGCGACTATATTTACCAGCCGATGTGTCGCTTCACCTGTGGCTGGGATTTTTTGGCGGTGTTTACTTTTTTAGCCCAAAGGACTAGGTTTTAAGGCATCGGGTACTCGCCTATTCACTCTAGATTGATAATCATCAATCCGATTGACACCCATGTGTCATGAGCTAGTGCTGGTGATCTGCGATATTTAATGCGGTAAAAAACTTAACGGTATTAATAGGCGTACCTTTCTCCGTTTTCCTATCAGCAAAATAATCAACGATGTACTTACATTAAATGTAGCATTAAATACATTTCCTAAAAAAATTTTATGTTGAATTAAAAATATAGCCTATTCGGTGAAGAGTAGCCCGTGTATTTAAGTGCAATATAGTTCAAAATTCTTGCACTTTTCACACTTCAGTTGTTTCTAATCAATGTATAGTTATAAAAATATAAATCTCGTGCATATATAAACGAAATACTATTCGATAATTGAATCTACCAATTCCTTTTATATTTCAGAAGATTAAAATTTAAAAATGTTTAAATCAAATAAATCATGGTATCTTCAAGTATTTCTAAAAAAAATATTATTTGAGATTATCGAAATGAATAAATACTCCCAATTTCAGTTTTATTTAATTTTTGTAATACAATATTTTTAAAAATTTTAAAACTAAGAAAATTTAGGAATTTAAATCTTCAATTACATATTATCAAATTCATTAGATAGCAGTTTTGTAGAATTAAATATTATAAAAAATGGTTTAATTTTCAGAATTTCAATAAACTATTGTTAGGAAGTTGATGCAGAATACACTATGGACAATATTTTTAAGATAAAAATTATGTGAACAAATATTTTAATTTTACAGCATTAAGATATTAAACTTTTTTTTTCTAATATTGAAATTTGTTATTTTAATCAAAATGCGTTGTAATTATTTCTTTTACAAAACAATATTATATAGGCTGTACTCAATAAACGTAATAATCGTAATAAACATTTGTATAACATACTTCGGCATCTTGAGATTTAGCTATGTCGACTAATATTTTAGCTGCAGGATGAACAATATTTAATAATTTTAAAATCGTTGCGCCATCATTAGTCACATTTGAATTGCCATTATTATCAACTATTAATTTGTCCATACCACGAGGTCCGAGTGTTGTTTTTACTGTTTCCGCGACATTTTGACACGCATTAATATTAGATATTAATTGCTGTTTTCCTTTTGATTCTTCTGTACCTTCTTTCAATAAAAGTATTTGTGGGTGCGGATGCTAGAATAAAATACACTTATGTTAATTGGACTTAATCATAAAATAAGCATAACGTACATAGTGCATTTATGTAATGTATTTTAAAGTCACGATATGCACGAAATACTACTTAATTAAAACATGATACGTTTCACATATTTAATGTTATGTATTACTTACCATTTTACTCTAACTTTTGAAAATTTATAAAATAATAATTTTGCTAAATATCCAACACAGTTGTCACCACATAAAATCAAATCAATTTAATGCATGTCAAATGGAGTGGTATAATTTTGCTTGCAATCTGTGAATAACCAGCAACATTTCTGTAATAGTTTAAAAATAAATACTGAAAAACATTTTTTTAAAAGTTTTGTAATAAAAAATTATTTTTATATAAAAAAGAAAATAGTAAATTTTATTTGTGTACAGACAGTATTGATAAGTTATTTTTTAATATTTTTCCTCATTTGTATTTATCTACATTATCTCCAAAACGAATGTGTCCAGAATATATAAATTTATAAATATTATGAATACATTTCATATATATATATATATATATTTAAATTCAACGTTTAGCCGTTGACCATACATTGGAAAATTTTTGTTAAACAGTGGGTTGATTTGATTGAACCTAATGCGCATTTTTTGGTTAATAAAATAAATTATTTTGCGTATTTCCAAAAATGTGTTTTAGAAGAATCATAGAAAATAAAAGCTAAATTATTTTGCCCAGACCTACACTCAAATATCTGCATTATTCTGTAAATTATGGACAAAGCTCATTAAAATATTTTAAATTTAACATCTGGAACTCTTTAGCAGTATGGCAAATGATATATACTGTTTACTGTATTCTTATTTATTAAATTGCTCGTTCCAAGTTAAAAAAATTTTGTCTTCAGAAAAGCACGAGATCAGAGCATCAGTTCCTCTGGGAAGCATACTGGGGCCACTATTATACTTATTATACACAGCAGATATTCCACTTAATAAACCATGTTCTGATGACACCTGTATTCTAATGAATGGTACATTATAATCCACTATGCATATCTATTCTAATACATATGTGGACAAAATATTGGTATGGACCACGAAATGGGAAAACAAAAAAACCGCCAAGTAACATACATGCTAGATGTCTTGTTCGTCAGTTAAAATCAATATTCCTATTGTTTATTGTAACACTATAAAATAATTGTGTATATTTATAAACCATCATCTCATATTGAGAACACACATTGAACATATACGTCGAAAAACATACTCAAGTATGAAATTGTTGCAAAATATAATTAGAAGAAAATCTTACATAAAATTATCCTGCAGGCGTTTGGTATAGCTCACATACAGGGGTATAAAATTCAAATTTATGGCGCATCTGCAAGAAATAATATAAATCGTATTCAGAAACAAGTCCAAAATTCTTTGGTAAATCCATTTTATTAAACCGTACTCTTCCCAATGATTACGTACATGAATACCACGTCAGACGCTATATGTTCTCAATGAGCTGAGAGATTCACACCAATGTTAACATTTCCAGTATGCAGCAGTACCAACAGAAGGGGAAAAAATCTATTGGTTAGAGTCAAATGATCAACATCAATCACGCATTTATGTTGTTAGTTATTATATATATGTATACATATTTAAGTTATTGGTTTTATATGTTCTTTGTAATTATTAGTTGATCTTTTCTATTTCCTTCTTCGAACTGAGTAGATATGTTCTCTTTATTAGCACTGTTCACTCCAGTGGGAGTGGTGCGTTACAAAACTTTTAAAATAAATTAATTTATTATCAACCTATACTAACTTTACCAATAGTGGTCAATGTTTGATTCGAGTGATGTAAAAGATAAAAAAAAAAAAGATTGAAAAGATTTCTTTTTAGAACAATGATATTGTCACTGCATTGAGAAAGTTATTAACTTTGTAACATAAGTTAATTGTAAAAACTTAGTTACAGGTGTTACTTTTGTAAATTTTTAAATGATCTTAAGTTGTACCTCAGGTTACTGAAATTTACTAGATTAATACTTCTAAATGTGCATACCATCGTTTATAAAATACGTCAATTTCGGTACAGCATTGATTGTGTTTTTAAATTAAGTATTTATCTTGATCCAAATTGAATAAAACATAGACAAACGTTCATAAAATAACAATGCGTTAATTTATCAATAACATGGATGCATAAAATAATATCGAGTATGTACCACGAGGTTGGCCGGTTTTTATGAAAACATGTTAAAATTATACTGTTATTTAAAGAACATTATACAATGAAATATAAATAATTTTTGGTAAAATCAAAACACCACTATACATTATTTAACAATGAACAAAATGAAATTAAAACTTTGAACGTTTCACTAGTGCAAAAATTTATCATGAAAAAATACTATAAAAATCATTTTAGGTATTTTTTTAAGTACAGAGAAGATTAACATCTTGAGCAGCCGGGCAGGTGGTAAATTAATGCATGCCAATCGTCACAATCATCCGAACACAAATTAAGTAATATTTATTTTGTAATTTTAAGACCCTAACTAAGAAAAAAAAACGGAATCATTTTTATTACTCCACCTATTATTTCACCTGGTTTAGCCAATGTGTCAATTTAATTTACTCCATGTGCTGATAATTAGTACGTAGTTGCACTTTTTTAAAAACAAAAACTTGCAAATACGTGTTTTTAATAGAAACGACTACTTTTCAAATCTGAAATCCAGACTGGACATTCAATAATTCTGTAATTATACAAATAAAGACAGCTGTTATTTATTTCGCTATTATCGACCAAGTAAGATTTGCAAAAGAATTATTTATTAATTGATCTCAATCTGTATGTTGTTTGTGCTAGTGCTTTGTAATAAAACGTAAACATCATTAATGGTCTACTCACGCCGGAATTTAGAAGTAATTATGTAATCAACGAATATGTAATTGTTGAATTCACCATCATTATGGACGCTTACGATCGTAGCATTATTAAATCATTTGAATTATGAATCTAGCGTAAGTTTTTGAACAAAATAACGAAGTCCTACGGCGTCTAAAAAGGAAATTGGAACTACTACGATTAAAAAGCGTAATATCAACTATCTTGGAAGGTGTGCATCCATCGTAGCGCACCACAGCCAATGATATTTATACCGGCTGAAGTATACGGACCTAGGCGAGTAACATTTATATGTACAGAGTCAACATTAGCAGCAAAAAAATTACCTGAGGCACATCATAACAGGATACAAATATGAACAAGTAGTATTACAAGGAAAAAATAGAAGGGAAACCTAAACGTTACAGGCTAAAAATTTCATGACAAAATGAAAACACGAAAAAAAAAAAGATTGATCGGAATCACCGATATAAGGAAACTGGTGGACGTGACAAGAAACACAATTGCTGAATGTATGCGAACAAGAAAAAACAAAATAATAATAAATATATTCGATGCATGTCAAGAAACGGGAAATGATTATACCCCAAAAATTACGTATGCAGCTGGAGTTAAACAATATGTTCAAGTATTTATTTGTTCGTTATTTAATATGATCTAACATAACATTATTTCCTTACTACGCATAAAAACGACAAAGGTGCTTAATATCACGTCAAGTAAGGCATCAACTCATACTTCAGCAAATGAATTTCTATCTTTTAGCGGTTACCGACATAAAATAATTAATCGAATACATTTAGGTATACCGATTGCAACAGCAAACAATACCAAGAGTGTCAATACAGGTAACTTTTTATTATTAAGTATAAAATCAAACCAATCGTAAATATTAAAATATTTCATTCAAAATAAACAGACATAACTAATTTTTAATAGCAATGTTAGGAGAGCTTAATATTATTTTTTTTTTAAATGCTCAAATAAAATATTTTAACGCACTGAAAAAAAAAAAATTGATAACGTACTGAGTATTATAGTCGATTTTCTAATCAACTACAAAAGACGTTTCCAAAGTTCTAAATAGAAAAACGTCTGATCTAATAACTAGGCTTCAAATTCGTATCATTATTTCAATCTTAATAATAAACTCAATGAATGACGAATTAGTTTACATTTCAAATTTCGAGATTTTCATTTGGAATTATAGCAAATACGAACATATATGTTAAATACTTATAAATTATCTCATCTGCTTTTTGCAAACAAAAGCACCACAAACATTATATATTTAAAAATGGTTTTATGCTACTTGAATAAGAAGGATATTCCCCATCGACTTCGATAGCTAAAAATACAAATAGACTTGGCTATACTAAATAATGCCATGGTTAACTTAAATAAAAATCAAAAAGAACTTGAACAGAACTGTATGGATGATATTCACATGGATTTAATTAAATATTGGCTTTGCAACTTGCGCAACAGACGATGTTTTGTAGAATTGAAGCCCGTATTTAATTAATCACTTGAATTTTTTGTGGTTTGTCTGTTTGGAAATTATACGAAATAAATTACTATTTTGTAATAAAAGTAGATAAATTTAAATTTTTCTAAAAAAAAAGCTTCCTTAAATCACATCCAAGGAAAGAATTATGTTTCCCGTTAGATGTTAAGTGCTACATATACAGCAAATTTGCTCCATGAAATTGTATACAGTTATAGTAAGACTTAAGTCGTATTTTTAGAGTATAATTACAAAAAATATAACCAAACTAATTATTTGTTGTAGTAGATCACTCTCACCGGTACAAAGATGTTCAAAAACCACAATACAAAATTCAAGTGATGGAAAAATTTATTAACGTACTCGGTAAAATAATATTGTTGAACGTATTCATGTTTATGTGATTAATAAAGATCACAATATCTACAAACGTTCAGAATTTTTTTCCGGCAGTAACCATATACACTTTTTTCCTTGTAACGTCTCTAAAACATTTGCAATATTCATTTTCAAAATTTATAAAATAAATTTAATCATATTCATTGTCGAACAGTACTCAAAGCAGATACAAATTAAAGAATTCTGAAACCAAACAGAAGACATACTATACATCAAATTCATTTTTAATCGTAGAAATGCGTGAAGGACGTCTATATAAGGCTTAGAGTTATTGATGACGAATACGGATAACCAGTGAGAAAAATTGATATATATTTATGCTTACAAAAAAATTGAAATTAGATTAATGAAGAATCATAATACTTATTACCTGAATATACATATGTTGCTACCAATTATTCTTCTAAATTATCGTTTCACATTCGGGATTTTGTAGATATGAGATGCTGTATTATATAATTTCAGGTAACGGCTGATAAGCTTCAAACATTATAATTTGGTAAAGAACGCAGGTATATACATATATGTAATATATATATATATATATATATATATATATATATATATATATATATATATATATATATATATATATATATATATATATACACAAAAGAAATTGTTTATTTACAGGGGAAGTGTGAATAATAAAAGGAACTCTGAGTATTCATTTTGAAATATGTTAAGTAATTTAACTTTAGGACAGTTTATAATAATACTAAGCAGCCTAAATTTAGGAAAAAGTTCACAAGTTTTAATATAAAAATCGTGCAGGAGTCAAGTAAAATCCCCACTGGTTAATAAATTCTATTTAATATTAAGGAAAAGACTGTAATATAAGTTTTAAATTTTAATGTAACAATAGCACCTTACTTTTTTTCCTTTGTAGGTACATGGATTTAATTATATTTTTATTAAATGAGTATCATAAAGAGAGCTTTTAAAATTATGAACAAAGAATACACTATTGATCATTTTTTATTTCCGTGATGGTTATTTATTAACATTTCACTACTTCAACATGTTTCTATAATCACAATGATAATACATTTTTCCAAGCACATATAATTTATATTATTTACCAGTAAATACAAGTTCTGAAATGGAATGCCGTGTATACAATAAAGTCAACTCTGGGTTAAGAAATAATAGGTACCTGAAAAATTATAATTTAACATTTCAGTTAGGTTATTTCAAAAGAAATAACAATCTAATAAGTCTTGTGATTATTAATATTTTGATATTAGTAAAAATATTTACTTTTCTTCATATATATAAATATATATATATATATATATATATATATATATATATATATATATATATCTATATATATATAATTTTTTATACTATAATTTGTATATTGTTGCCCTTTCATACACAATTTAATTTTTCACGATTTCTTATTTTAAATTATATAAATATGAGACACATGTTTCACAATGTAAGTATTGTATTAAAATCAGGAACGTACAAAATGTGTAAGCTATGACTGAAAAAATTAAACACACATCTGCTACAATTTCGTACTAGAAACATACAAATATAAGGTTGAAGAAATAATTTTTAGATTTACAACTTTGAATATAATAAATACATTTTAGCATCTGAACCGTTGACAAATATCAAATCATATTAAGACACATTTTATAATACTAACATAACTTATAATAAATAAATAAAAAAAAAATTAATTACCTAAAAAGAGAAAAGATAACAGCAGGTTAGTGCGTCGTTGTAACTAAACTTTATTTATTTAGTAGATCGGCGAATTGGTTCGGACGCTGTTGGTGGAGGTGGAGGTCCTTTCTTCTCAAGATCATCCAGGTACATCATCATCATCTCCATACGTTCTTCTGGTATATGATCCAGTATAAGATATCTGCTATCATTTTTTAAAATATCTTCAATTTCTCGAAGGTGACTTTCATTTTCTTTAACCATAGCGTTAGTTTTATGAGTCAGCAACTTGGTTTCCTATATAAATTAAATATATATAAATGTTAGAAGGTATAACAGTACATTTTTCATAATGACCTCAAGAAACGAATTTTATACGAATACCGATTATAAATTGATATGAACTTTTTTGAAACCATTTTGGTGAATTTTATGAAGAAAATAGGAACTTTCAAGATGAATAATTTACCTCATCATTTTCACATCAATATGATCTGCCGAAACAGCATAAAATACGTTAACTTTTATAGTTCTTCAGTTTAAACGAAAGGAAAATTATAATCATTTTTATTTCAGCGAATCGCGTCTTATTCAAATTTAACGACACGAATGGGTTTTAGTTGATTCTTGATAGCGAATGATACAATTTACAGATATTAACTATAAGGCGGCTAGTTGAAACTTTTATTGAAATTAACAATTAAAACTACGAATCTGATAAATAACCAACATCAGCTTATGTACGTTAGTTATACACATATTTCTACGTATATATGCATTCGTACGCACGTTCATAATTTAGAATATTTATTTAATCGTGTGACTATGTACGTTAAAAAAAAAATTATTGGTTATCTTTGACAAACCAAACGATCTTATTTTACATGTAACAGATTCATAAATAAATAACTTTAAATAATGTTTCATAATATGCAAATCTTAAGCGTTATTATATATGCAGAATTTTATATAAATTTATTTATTCTGGCATGGAATATAATAAGCGTATTAAGTAATGTATGTATCGATTAAATAATAATACAAACAGTAACATATTTGCCTCATAAATAATATGAACTCTAGATGAAAAACTTTAACATATATATATCTATAATGCCGTTTTTATTGGGTTTCCGGGATATTATATCGTTCAATTATCAGTTACTCGTGCGAAACAGATTCTTACATTAGGTCAAAATTTTGTTACCAGATTCTTACATTAGATCTAAATTTTATTACACGAATGCGAGTTGTAAATAATGGCGACAATACAGAATCTGTCCGAACGATAATGTAAGTGAAAACATTTGATTGAAGGTAGTGAATTTAAAAATTTTCCCTTATTGTTCTAGTTACAGTAAATTAATTTTAATTGTATGAAACGATTATTATTCAAAAATGCTGGTATATACGTTACTGACATTGATCTGATACATTTAACTGGCGAATAAACGTAATCAAATAACAGCAGTTTTATGTACTATTATCTACTTTGGTTCATCGTATACTTTTTTCTTTTTTGAAATTTTACTTTTATATAAATACATTTAAAAAATTACTTAAAATATCACCCCCAAAAAATTTTACGTACGGAAAACAAATTAGGGTACTGTCTAAAACGGAATTCAAATAAACATTATAATTTAGACCCCTACGCATTACAACTGTCGAAAAATTAACATGCGGAATACATAGTATTAATATTCATTAATTAAATAACATACTATTTGGTAAATAACACACGTTTAAACTGTACGTATATTTTTAAACACACACCCATCCACACAGACACACACACACACACATATATATATATATAAATTAGCTATGGTGTTTTAATTCTTCTTCTGTACTTTTCAAATCACTAACATCTTTTTGGCGGGTCATTTTTTCCTGTCTCCAGTCCACAAGGTGCATATTTCTCTGCTAATTAATGCGGTTTCATTTTTAGCGGCGTTCGTTGTGCTATATCTTCAGGCGTAATATTTAATTTTTGTGTATCACGTGCTATTTAGTTTCAGTTTGATCGTGTAGTTGTTTTCAGACCACATGATAACTTTTTCTACACACTGAGATATTTACTGGTTACTCAGTCTTCTATACGTTTCTGTTTCATCGATCTTAATATTCTTCTTTCTGTGCCTTTCAACATTGTTCATTTAGTCTTTTTCTGTTCATTACTAGATTCTCACAGGATATAATGTCTAAAATTTGATTACTGTTATGTAATGTTTCAGTTCGGCATTTATTGATAGGTATTTTCTATTATATCTTTCTTTCATTAGATAAAAAGCTGCTTTCATTCGATTGACGGATGGATCTTATGAATTTTCTTTAATATTTATTAACTTTTTGTATTCGACCACAATCAGTTTTTTTCTTGCAAATCTGTGTTTTCAAAATACATTTTTAATCATTTCGAATATTATTGCCAGGTCGTCGGCAAAAACTTATAATATGCATTTATTATATTGAATAACAACTCGAGAATGTTGGAAACTCATTTATTACATGTAAGTATATAACTGAAGGTAATTACTAATTAAAGTTTTACTCTCTCTAAATTCGTTATAATTTAAACAGGCAAAATGCAACACACATTGTTAAATCATAAATTGAAATGTCAACGAATTGCACTTATGAATTCTTCTTGATAATTAAATACAATAGCATATTTAATACTGAACACACACACACACGCACACAGCTGAATTGAATTAAAACACCGTCAAAATATCAACTAACATCAGTCAATTAATTGAATGTAAAAGTTACATTTTATTGACGTACAGTTTTTCCACATCGAGAACAAGCGCATCTCTCAATGTTTACATAATTTCATATAACCAAATATCCGATTCATTATGTACCACCAAAACAATTCAACAGTTAAAATCGAATAATTCATTAACCCTTTCAGTCACAATGTCCACTATATGGTATGTGAAATTTTATTGCTAACAAAATCGTTAATTTTCTGGTTGATATTAAATGTCTCAATTAATTAATATATTCATTTAAACGCATTGAAAATTATCTTTGTATATTAAACACGTATAAATTTTATTATTTTGCGTCGAAATTTCATGTGTGACTGAAAGGGTTGAAAACGAACGAGCTAGGTATAAGACGATACGTGCCGATGTTATTGCATCATAAAATTCTAATTTATATAAATTAGTTGTAAGGAGATGATAAAATTACAATTGCTAAATATTATTAAATTAGCGGCATTCAAATTAACCACGGATGCAATGCTGTTATGTTAAATCAAAAACAAATAAACATTAAATATGTTTTAAATATAGTTTAATTTGACAGTATTTAATTTTATTTTATCGTTATCCCGATGATGACGTGATTGTAAAAAAAAAGCTGTACTTATTTTTTTATTCCGAGTAGTTAACGGTTTTTAACGTATTACTTTATTTAAATACACTCTAGTCCGCTAATCAAATATTTACGCATTATACACCCACAGAGAAAGAGCAAACCATAATGAGATATGCGTAGGGGTCAGTTCCGTTTTAGACAGATATATTTTTTTTTCGATTCTCATTACTTCAGTTCAAGAATTTATCGGTGATTACTCACACATATACACGTATGAATAAGGATATAAGTGAAACAGTAAATTGCGAAGAAAAAATAAGTGTCATTATAGCAATTACAATATTAAAGGAGGAATTACAAACACGTTCTAACAATGAAGGAATAAAACGAAATAGTTTCTTAGTAGAGAAGTTAAATATCCTTCTATCAATTCAGTCGTAAATGTGTATAACGCGTTTATTTATATTATATTAGATTGTTAAACTGAGAGAATCAATCGTTTGTACACACCCATTTTATCATCTTAAATGAATGCCTCCTCAAGGCAAATGTTGCACTTTTGATTGTGAGGAATGCCATCGCCATATTGCGAAAATACCTTGTAATCAATCGGTTGTACACCAGAACGCATCACATACCCAGACAAGTAGGACACGGATGCATTTTAATATAATCACATCATCGTTTCAATGTATGCGCTACTGCAGCAGCAAATTGCAATGAAATAGTAGAAAGGATGGCAGTGTCGAATGAAAACATTTACATACCTGCAAGAGTCAAGTAGTTCTCAATTGGTTAAAATGCGCTGATGAATACTATATGCCGTCATACACGAATTCTTATTTATTATACGTGTGTATATCGTCGTCACACGCGCGTTTTTTTTTTTGATGACTAATATCCCCTTCTTATCGACAGTATCGAAATAATCAGGATTTTTTCACACGTGTGTAATAATAATTTTAGAATGTTCCTTTCTCACTAAATGACAAAAGCAGCGAATCATTACACATAAGTTAAAAAAAATGAAATAGAGGAATTAACCTCAGTTAAATTAAAACACCATAATTCACCATGTGATCAGACACACGTATACGTATCCACACATGAATCATAACAATTTATCGAATCTTTTTCATATTGCGTCGTCAGATTTAAAATTGCAATATAGGCAACAACAATTGTTTTATTAGTGTACAAAACTGATTAATAATTGTTATCTTAACTTTTGTTCTTATATAAATTACACGCATAAAGCACACTTCGTAATCAGTTACTGATTCTTCAGATATGTAAACTATATATTAATTCACATTGCAGCAAATTAACAATTAATTTGCAATTATTATAAACAAATTAAAAAAAAAAAAAAATAAACACGAATTATATAAAACTGCCAATTAAGTACGCGTCAAAATATACCAGATTAAGTATAACACAAAGATACAATTTCTTTATGTTCAAATAATTTCGATAACCTGAAATATAATATAAGAAAGTGAACATATAGACGTTTTGTTCATTTACACAAATATGGCGAAAAACCGCTATCTGACATTAATTGATCAAAACGATAGTATTGATACGTGTCGCGTTTCTATTCTACCTGAACATTAATATCCAATTAAACATTCGTCGTCATTTAATGAATTCATTCCCTACGTTAAGACATTTTTTCAAACGCGTGACGTCGTTACAAAATTTACATGTATAGAAAAATCTGTCGACACCTACTTTTTCCTAGTAGACTACATAAACAAACACGATTATAACTTATCATCAAAGTGTTCAGAAACAATCCTGTCCCATTTTCTTCAAGTTACAAAATTTGAATGTAATCAACCAAACAGCCACTGTTTGATACAATTATAAAACCAATGAATGTGTATACCGTAAGCTGTAACCGGATTAAATAAAATTTGAAATACCAATAAAGTTAGACAATTAAAAATTCTTTCAAGATATAACTTAAAACCACACACACACATACGCATTGGGATATCATCATTATACTCGCAAAAAAATTCGATACACATTATCAAAAATATGAAATGTGTATTGTATCATCCGTAAAAATTTACAAAGCCGTAAATCTTTCGGTTTTAATTAAAGATATATAAATTTATGTAGAAACGCATGTACCACATATGTCTGTGTCAACTAATAAATAAAAAATATTTTCTTAAGCTTTAAGAAAACAAAAACATTCATTGAATTCGGTGAATACGAAACATACGCATATCGATATGCTTATATAGTTATGTATTCATTTTAAACCTGTTGAAAAATATTATTCACACAAAATAAAATCCGTACACTAGTACGAAACTTTAATTATGTCCATAATATCACGCAATAGATATTACGCAATTCTCATTCGAAATTTACTACAAACATTCATATTATTTCATTAACGTCGAATTATTTACTACTGTTCTATAACGTATTCGTAAAATGATATGTACATAATGAACGTAAAAACGCAGAAAAAACTAATTAAATATTTTTTTTTGCGATGCCAATATTGTGCAATATAGTCAAACCTTTAGTGCTTCGCTGGACATTTATTCTGTTACCTTCAACGCTATATACATTGTGTCGTTTTCGAATAACGAATGTTGCAACAAAATATAAGATATTTATTAACCTTTCGTTTTTAATTTTTGCGCGCATATAAAACCGATATACGGGTAAAACATTGTAGGGAATGTTTACCGCAAAACAAATATATCGGTCGATGTAAATGATAATTACTAAAAATATTAAGTGATAATAATCACAATAAGGGATTAATCAGCATACGGATAAAAGCAATACACTTCGAGTGCAATGTAGATAGCTGTTCAGCTGTTTCAACATAAGCTATTTTTTAAATATTAATCTTTTCACGTAATTTATGCATTTAGTAACATTAAGTTGATAATTATTCTACCTCATTTAAAAACTATAAAAGCAAACGTGTACTATACTACGCGTTTTATCACAGCTACAGTCAAACCATCAAAATGATAATAATCACTGTCATAGATAAGTAATAAATTTCAATATGTCATAAACACACATTAATTTTCGTGCTTAAGTAAATGCGATACATTGATCCATTATGTTTAAAATATATCAAACAGTTTACCTGTAATAACTCTCTGAAACTACATTTGGCCAATACCAATTTGTCTTTTATATAATCCTTGAATTCTCGTTCGCATTTCTGCAACAATCACAAATGAATTAAACGCATTCGAATAATAATTATGCAAAATTAAAGTATATTTTCGACTTCAACGTGTAAAATTTCACTATTTTAAGGAAAAACATTTATTTTATTGAAATTTAGAATCACTATTTTGAATACGTTTCACGAATACTGTTATATATGAAAATATCTACTACGCTAACTAGAAATACATACATACATGCATATATATATATATATATATATATATATATATATATATATATATAAATAACTTTTATCTAAGATACATTTCATTTTTATAAAAGATTATATAAATTTATTAATAATATAACTTAAAATAATTTTAAAAATCCTCCGTAAAACGCAACAGATTAAACAAAGTTCGTTAAAATAGGTAAGACTTGTTACTGTTACCCGTTACGCAAAATAAAATACAACTGATAAAACCAAGTTTAACAAGCTAATAAACATTTAAAATTAAGTTGATTTAATTAAAATACTTACTCGATCACTCGATGAAAATTTCGTATATCTGGCGTCATCTTTAATTGTTTTTCTGATATCCTTCCACGTGGAAGATAATGTCAAATCTGTTGTCTCGTCTAATAATTCTCTGATAAAAAAAATTGAAGATTAGTTGTGTATCTTTACGCGTAATTTGAATAACGAGTTCTACTTTTAATAAAGATTATACGTATATGATCGAGTAATTCAGATAATTGATTAGACTTTTCACAAGTACTGCTACGATAAAATAAATATCTCGGGTTGTAGTGATAACATAATATTTTATTTATGCCGTTGCGATTAATTTTAAAATCCAACCGAAATATATATATATATATATATATATATATATATATATATATATATATAAACATGTATGATAATTGTAAGAACGGTAACTGTTCTTACTACTAATAATAAAACCTTTTGTAAACTAGACATATACTCATTGTTGGAATAATCATTCGTAAAACTGAAAGTAGTTTTTAATGAGTAATGAACATCATCATGAACATTACCTGACGCATATATATATAAAACATATAAATAAATAACCGAAGTTGGCATAATCAACAAGATGCGCATTACATTCACGCACACACACACATACATATATAATATAGGCCTAACCGAAAAGAAAATGTAAAGCTTATTTGCAGAAGATAAATAGAATATACATATTTATATACCGGAATTCAAAAGTATGTTTTAATGAATATATTAGTCGGAGCACATCATATATTGTAATATTATAATTTAAAGTCCTATCTTCTAATTACATATTGTTCAGTGAATAAACGGAAGTAAACAATTGCAAAAATATATTCTCTCTTAACATAAAATAATACAATTAATGCTCGATAGATTACCTAAACTTTTCTTTTTTCTTTTTCGCTAATTGTTCGATGTGCGAATTAAACAATTTTTCTTTTTCGTCTCGATCCAACAAATCAGCCAGTTCCCACCGACTATCCTTACGGAGCTGTCTTTTAGCATCGCGCCATGCCAAATCAGAATTTCTAACCTATTTCAAAATACGTTGATAACAAACGTCATTATCAAGATCGCGAATATAATTTTTGGTATATGAATAAAATTTTGTAACACGTACGAGATCAGCTAAAAGTGCATTAAAATGCAAAACGGCTTCATCATGTTTATGATGTTCACGTTCGTTGTCTCTATCCCTTAAATGAACCGCTAATGTTCGTTGAACTTCCTTTTCTCGTTCGCGTATACTAGCTTCTACACGAGCCGCTTTCTCTGCTTCCTTAATTTCATGATCTTTCTCTGAAGTTCCATTATGCGATTCCTAAATGATCGCAAAGAAAATAATATTTAAAACAATTTTTAAACAGACGCAAAATTTTACAATTAGCGACTACGGATAATCGCTTTGTGCGTGTAATTTTTATAATCATAAAGAATATTAAATGCTTATATTTCTCTTTTAATAGGTTACGTTTAGATTGGGCGTCATTTTGTATGAACAAAACCTACTGAAACGTGTGATATTTGTAAAACCGAATACACATACTTAAGCATACTTAAAATATTCCTTTCAGACTACATTCGATCACTTGAGAACAGTTTCATTGTTTTTTTTTTCGTGTATAAAAACTTACATCCGCCTGTATAGGTTAGTTTTGGTAAAATATTAACCCCGATAAACCGAGCCATCGATCTCTGAAAAAATGAAATCAATATTTTACATACGAATATATGTATAAAAACAAGGATCGGGAACATAAGAAGTAAACAGTTCTTTATTTCTTGTATTATGCGGTTTTTAAGTAGTATACACAACCGACCTTAAGCCTTTTCACCTATATTTTCATAATAACTGAATATGTTTACTACATTTAACTACTACTTACTTCTTTTTTTTTTTTGGTTACAAAAGCATAAGCATCACTGAATTAGCTTATGTAGCATTTTCCTAAATTAGATTTCTTAAGTTACCATCGATATGCGTACGAAATGCATTAGAGCAGGTTTTAGTAAATACAGTCACAAAAATTATCTGCGCGATAGCCACGCTGTATTTACACCGTTTGACCACTAATTTTCACGAAATATTAAAACACACGGTAATAACCGAAAATAATTAGTTCTGGAGAACGGGAAGATTTAAATCAGAAAATGTAAACAATTTAAAAAAAAAAATTATATATATATATATATATATAGATATTTAATGAAATATTAATTTTAATATGATATACCGAAAAATTGTCATTTTTATAATTATATCTCGAACTACAGAGCAAATATATGTTACCTGATCGCTTTCAACATCCTTCGATTCTTTAGAATTTTTATCTTTTCTATCTTTATAATCATCTCTGTCCTTTTCTTTCCGTTTTTCTTCTTTAAGCTGTCGTATATATTCTCTGAAGTAATCATCACGAAGAGTTCCAGAATCTACTGCTTTATAACGCGGATCTGAATCCAATTTTTTTTTCGTTTCACTCCAACGTGAATGTTTATCAATTTCAGTGTGTTCTTTTAGCAAATCAAAAAATTCTCTTTTTACCTATACATATATACCAATAAAATATATTACAATCCTTCGCAAATTATAATTAAATATAAAATAAATCATAAAATTTAAATAATTAGGTACGAAAAAAAAAAACATTTAGGAAATATTAAAAAACACAAAAATTTAAATTTTAGATGTCAACAATTACAAGATTATATGGACTTACTAAACTTCGTAGAGAAGGTCTTAGGCCAATTGCCTCATCAATAAATAGTCCAACATATTTTTTGGAAGGTTATATTGTTGAACAATTGAAAGGATTTGGAGGTGGTATTTCAAATATTAAAAATTCGGAGTATTTTGTTCAATGTATAAGGAATTTAAAATTAGAAAGTGGCGATGAAATGGTAAGTTTCGATGTTGCATCACTTTTCACTAATGTGCCTATAATTAATACTATTAATATTATCAAGAAACTTGTTCAAATTCATCGAACTGTTTACTAATAATAATGTATTTAAATTAGGCGAGAAAATATATAAACAGAATGACGGCATGGCGATAGGATCACGGCTTGTTTCTATTTTTGCTGATCTGTTTATTGAAGAAATTGACATCAAAAGTGGAATCCTAAGAGATGGTACCGCTATGTAGATGATACATTTGTGATATGGCAACATGGAAAGAAAAAACTGAAGGAATTCTTAATTGATTTAAATTCGTTTCACCCAAATATAAAATTTACTGTGGAATAACAAGTAAACGGTGAATTAGCATTCCTGGATGCCTCGATGAAAAAGGGGAAGGTAGAAAAATTTTTACATCTGTCTTCCGTAAAAGTAAACATACAATTGTATATATAAGGAAGGATTCTTATCATACCCTTGAACAATTATTAGGTGTATTCAAAACTTTGACGACTCGAGCAAGAAGAGTTGCGATGATACATCAGATGAATAATTTAAAGCTCTCCATGGTAAAAAATGGATATAGTGTCAAAGAGGCTGAATGTTTCATCAATAAATTTAGTACATTGAAAAATAGGACAACAATCATTAATAGGAATTAAATAATTACTTCTAATGTAGTTCTGCCTCATATAAAATAAAACTTAAAGTGTTACGCAGAAAGACCAGTGTTTAATACCCACCAAAAAAGTGGAAATACGATTAAAAATGCCAAAGATGACTTACCATGGGAACAAGTTATAGGTGCGTATCATATTCCGTGTTCATGTGGGTGTTCGTATTAAGGGGCATATAGAAGATGTAAAATATCTTAGAACTAAAAAGTCTCCTGTGGCCGATCATATGTGTAAATCAGGTCATGTCATCAAGTTCAATGACGTTTCCATTTTGGCTAGAGTGGACAAATATCACGCAAGGTTGACACGAAAAGCTGTTGAAATTAGTAAATATCAAGAGAATTTCAATAGAGAGGATGGCTTTCACTAGAGTGATATTTAGAATCCTATCCTAGGTCAAATTAGGAAAAAAACACAAAGGGGAAAAAATGTGAGAAATATAGACCGCCCAGAAGCTGACGGCGATCCTCTAACAACCCATCGAATCCATGCCATTGGTAGTAGTGATAATAATAGTTACAGATATCGCCTGGGAAACAGCACGGTCGGTCAAAGGTGTATAGACGTTCCTTCATTAGCTCGGTCAGTTGATGTTCTGCTTCGATAATGAACTGTGTAAACAATTTTTTCCCCCAAATAGTGGCGGATCGAAAATTTTTAAAATTTTAATATTAATAATCATACCACGAAAAACACAAACTCGCTTCAAATTTATTTACATTTATACGATAAATACTTCGAACAGGTGAAGGGCGCATATTACACGTTCACGAAGTTACCAAACAAGATAAATTATAAAAATATATCAGAAATAAATAAGAACATTTTCTATAAAGTACCTCCGTTATTTATATTTAAAAAAAAAAAAAAAAACAGTCGACGTGTTTGGCTACGCTATGTACCCAGCCAAACTAGTAGACTATGTTTTGAAATATGAATAATTGTGATACTGTATAATGTTTTTTTATTTGTGTTCAATATGTATCACCAAAGAAATACTTTTTTGACAATAAAAACATAACTATTAATATTTTATAAATTATACCTGTTCTCGCTTCATAAATTTTTCGTCCTTTTCTCGTTTCCTCACTTCTAATATGAATTCGTTAAATAAACTTTCACGTTCTCGCATCTTTTCTATGTTCTTGAAACGATCATCTTTCGAATACTTTGTTGCGAAATCAGCAAATGATGACCTACGATGGAAAGTAAATATGTATAAAATGGAAATTTACATGCATCTTTACAATAATAACTATGAATTAACTTTAAAAAAAAAAAAAAAACATTAATGGCCGCAGGAATACATTTTCGTTTTTTCACTAGATGCTATTCAAAAATTTAAATATCAATTAAAGAGACCTACTTTCCATGCAAATTGGCTTCGTCCATTAATTTTCTGTACTCGTCCTTTCTCATTTTCATTTTGTTCTTTTTTTCCTGGCGTTCTTCTTCAGCTCTTTCCTTTACGTATTTTTCGAACACTTGTTTACGTTCCTTAGATGTAAGAAGTAAATATCGAGGATCAAATACAATTTTGTGTAATTCTTTTTCCCAGGTACTGAACGCCGATACCTATAATAAGAATTTTAAAGAACATACTTTAATTTACATTTAATTAATCTAATCGTCCACTATAAATCGCAAAAGAAATATATTATTCACTTGATGTATTCCTTCCGCATTAAATAGGGTAAATTATTTTGTCTTTGTATTACATTACAAAAATGATAATGAAAACTCGATTTTTACTCTACTATTTACTAATATCATTATTTCTTGTTCATGTATATATGCATCCTGTCAAACATCATGTACGACGTATAACTATGAACTGGCTACTCTATTACGTTTCTTCATGGATTTAGGCACAGTTTAGAAATTTATACCCGACAAATTTTACCTTACAGTCAGACAGCGTTATAATCAACAAACAACTTACTCGTATGTACAAAGCTTTACCTCCACTCATTCATAGTCGTAATAAACTGCACGAGATAAGTTTAATAGAGACGTATTTAGATCCCTTCTATAAGACTTCCTTCCAAGTATTATAGTTTAGATTAGAGGTAGATACTAGCTTTTTCAATACATCGATAGTGTTAACAATTCCATTATCCAGTCAGTATTGGAGAAGGAGTACAACTCTCATCAAATTATTTACACCGATGGTTCTATTGAACATTCTTAAAAGAGCTATACAGCAGTCTTTTTTTACCACAGTAGAAACATCTCTAATTTGTCCGCATATGCAAGCTTATCATTTTTTATGGAAATGTATGCCATATACGAGGCTGTTTCTTTTATTAGATTATATAAGGAAAAATTATCCTAATACTGACTGACTCACGAGTGTTCTTTTACAACTATCTAGATTACCGGAATTTTCAACGAGTTATTAGAGCTATCAATACGACAGTTGGCTTGGTAACTTAACAAGCGTGGAACTAAGATTAAGTTTAAGTACGTCCCTGCCAACCGTGGAAATGAGAATTACTCGATCGGGTCTAATTCCGGCTATTGAGAAGCACGTTAAAATACAATGAGGACAGTTCATACGGAAACTTAAGGAAATGTTGTACCGTTTTCTTTTCAATCATATTTCGAATTTCAAAGCTTGTTAAAAGGTAAAAAATATGCCACTATTCAAAAGACAATTCCAAAAGAGCCCTGGTTTAAAGTTGGGGATCTCCTCCATAAAGATTTTGTCTCTGTGTTTGTTAGACTAAGGAGTGGTCATAACTGTTCACCTAGTCATCTTGTCAAATTGGGGATCATCAGAATGGGAGTTTGTGAGATATGTAATATCGAAGATAGCATCGAACATCAGACCTGGTCCTGTCCAAAATACAAAAATTGAGACAGCTTTATGTCTGAACTATTATCGACGAGGAATACGCTCCCAATACAACTTGGAGAGCTTATTGTGGATGCTACCTCCTTGGATTCCGGTAGATTATATAATTTTATTAAGGCTAATAATACAAGTTTATAGTCTGAACAATCCACTTAAACTGGCCAAAGGGTGAAAACTGAGAAACAAACACGTACTCTAGTCGATCAATTTATCATCAACTAGAAGTTCGGAGAGCAAAATTGGTCGACGAGTAAAAATATGGTCTGTTTTTAATGCATTTATTGAAATCGATATACATTCATAGATATGTTTATGTATCCTTATTTAACGAAATAATAGCCATTATAGATATAGGAACCCAGTATAGATATTTTTTTTTTTAATTTGATAAAATTTATTAGGTACAAATGTATAAAAGTAAAAAAAAACAACTTTGAAATAATACGTAAGAAAAAATAAGCGAATACACTATTTCAATGAAGTCGTAACGAATTTGGTCACATGATTTTGTTAGGTCTACACTTGTTATAAAATATTCGACCACACGTCAGTATTTAGTGTAATAAAATCTGTATGATTGATATATATATATATATATATATATATATATATATATATATATATATATATATAATATCGTCCGAATTAAGTCGTCTGCATAAGGGGGTATATAAAAACAGGAAAGAGGGAATTAATTATGATAAATGTTACAGCTGCAAGGCGCGGACATTTTTCAAACTTTTATTATGTTATAAAATGCTGATTAAACAATTATTTGCTTTTTTTTATTTAGTAAACAAAAAAATATATGTATACAGTAAAATTAAAACAAATATTACAATGTACAGTAAATCTTCTTTGTAATAAAGTAAAATACATGGAGATATATAAGAAGTAGTAATAAAATCCGATCAAAGTTAATTCAGAATAGGGCTGCTGCAAATGATTCAAAAACGAAGTAAACAGTATAAAAAAGTACAAGTAATACCTCTTTTTCAGATAGCATTTCTCGAAATTGATGTATTCTTGTTTCCAATGGAACAGCAGCACGTTCACGAGAAGCGCGTACTTCAGCCTCCATTGCCGCTTCTTTACTAATATCAATCGTTTTCTTTTCTGTCGAGTGATTATTATTTAAACCTAAAGTAGGTATTTTATTTTCTTCTTTATTGGTCAAAACCGTCTGCATTGTCGAATCTTCTTTAGCTACGGATGAAGAAAAATACGTTTATAAATCTCGCATAAAATTTATTATACGTGAATAAAAGGTATAAAAAGTAATCCGAACTAACCGACATCAGTATTGTCGAGTTTGGTTTTTTTTACTAAATTTGTTTCGTCTTCCTCGTGGTCTCTTTTAAGGGTAGAGTTTAAGTTGTTAGACTGCTGAGAAGTAACAGTAACTGCGCACTCTTCGGGCGGATTAGCTATCAGTTTATTCACATCTGCACGACCAACCAAATCTTCAGGACGATCCCATACAGACGTGCGCGTCGATGGATTATAAAAGAATACTCTTCCATCTCCTGTCCACACAACACACCTGTGAACAAATTAAATTAATTTCCTTGCGCTATTTATTATTTATATAACATATTCACAAACATAATAATCACACAAACATTTCTGCATGATAATACGATGAATACACAAGTAGCTTAGAATGTTTTATACCAGATGTGACTTAGCTGGAAAACGGTGTCTTGATTAATTGTAAATGCAACATCGATGCCAAAATGTATACAACAATTTAATGAAACATTTTATATCGCTACCTGGAATGTGAGTTATATATAACTAGAAAGATAAATAATGTTGAACTGGAAAAATTCTCGATCCGAGAGAAATACGATAACCGACAATACGTAAATCAAACTTGGGCACCATGTATTATATTCAGGGTGCAGATTATAATAGACACGTAAACAGGGTAGATAGTTTGGTAACTAATGATATCGATACTTCGGTGATCGATTATTGAATGATGATATTTAGAATTAAAACATCGTATTGAATAATGAACAAGATGGCCCATGCAATTATCATGATCTCAAACAGTAGTGGCCAAGAGGACTTATTGTGCATCACGAAGTTTTCTTCTTCTTTTCGCGTCCGGTTCGTTACGTTTAATTATATTTTATCGTATCAGTATTCAGCCAGAATTCTAGCCTTGTCGTTTGCCTCGGTGACATCATATATTGTACACCTCGTCGGGTTCATCTTACACTCCAGTATGTACGACATTATCTGGAGTTCTCCGCATTCACATTTCGGATCTTCTGTTAGGCACCATTTCATCATCAATTATGTCGTTTGACACACAGCCCGCCCGTATTCGGTTGATTGTTCGTTATATCGACCATTTCTCTTTATACCCTGATGCCAGGGTTTCTTCCGGTGGTCTCACTGGGTTTGACAGGGTTTTTTTAATCCATAGGTTTATCCGTTTTTTTTTTTCAGGTTATGACCTCAGTGTGTTAGTACTTTGTTATGTGCTGGAAATACATTATTCAAACAGTATCCACCCTTTCTCGATAGACGTAAATAATAATATGGTGTGAAATAAAATTGATTACATTCTCCCGAATATTAAATAGAAAAGAGTGTTGTAATTTACAAACACACTTTCTGGTGTATATGTTAAGTCGAATCATAATCCCGAACAATTAAACTGAAACGTCTTCATAATCGAAAAGTTAAAAACGATGTATTCAAGACATATTAATTCAGTTAATGAAGAGAAACTTTTATGTGTTAACAAATCAAACAAAAAAAAAAAAAAAGTTCAGCCAGTCATGACGTGGATATAAGAAGAACATATTGGATGTACTACATTTAAAAAACATAAACCGCACATGGGCATCAGCAACACTGATTTTTTGACAGCTAAAAGACTGTGTAAGACGATAAATGAAGAAAATCGAAAAATATGAGAGACAAAGAAAAACGATTATCAGAGAAATGCCCTGAAATTAAAACATTTCAGAAAAACCGGCACTCGTTTAATGCGAATAAAATAATCCAAGAATTTACAGGAAAAATTAGGAAAAGAAACAATCCACCGAAACTTAACTTACCAAAAAGTGAAACTAGACAAAAAAAAAACTACCTGCGACTTTGCAGGATAAAATAATGCATTATTGTGGGTGTTTTGAACAATTTAGAACAGTGATGTTTTTGAAAACTGGTTCACTACATCACAAAATCACGCATTATATGACATAAAAAAACACTATAATCCTTCAGGATTACTCAACTAATATTACATAATTTGAAATAGTTTTCAAATTTTGATTTTCATTAAAGATAAGACGTACTCAATATTTTTTAATCCCTGTATACTATTCTCCCTAATACTTACGTCTAATCTACATACTTATATAATCAAATACAACAAATACCAAAAATTATAGTCACTTCTTCACAATAAGGTCACTAAACAGTTAAATGTTTATGCACAGAAAGACCTTTTATGTGTATATTTTTGGATAATTAACTTAATACAAATAAAATTTCACATTAGTATTACATAAGCTTGAATCCTATGAAATAAATATTTCGATTTCAAAGTAATTCTACAAGATAAATATTTAATTTATATTACTTAGAAATTCAAATTTGTCAATGCAACTTTTATCAAAAATTTAAATAACGTAGTTTGAAAACTTCAAAATATCCTGTAAAAATCATCAGATTAAAATATCTGAAAACAGTGAATGCTAATAATGTTACATTTGCAGATTATTTAGCTAGTAATTGCGATATTGAAATATGATTTTTAATTTT
Organism: Coronaproctus castanopsis; assembly: GCA_032883995.1. Lineage (NCBI taxonomy): Eukaryota > Metazoa > Arthropoda > Insecta > Hemiptera > Monophlebidae > Coronaproctus > Coronaproctus castanopsis. The sequence continues at coordinate 62,528,322 of CM065053.1, forward strand.
TTTTTTAAACTTAATGTACCTTAGAATATAACTATGTCATAATAAACTCACCATGGAGTACCGGGTACTGGTTTACTTGAAACTGGTTTCGATTTATCTTGTAACTTCTGTTCCTTTTTTTCTTCCTCTTTAGCTACATTTGTTTCTACAGAAGCTGTTAATTTTGATGCATCCTTAGCTACAGGATGACCATTTTCAACTTCCATTTTATTATCGATCTCCTCTTCTGTAGATTCGATATTATTTTCCTCGACAATTTCTTTGGTGACAACTTGTTCTGCATCTGCAGATTTCTGATTAATAATAGGATTTCCAACAATATTTACAGGGGCAACATTTGTAACAGAAACATTTGCTGATGTAGCAATTGCAACAGCATTGGCATCCACCGCTGGTTTGCTAATATAAACTGATGTAACACCTTGCAACGCAGCTAATTTGGCAGCTGAAATACAATGAATATAATAATACAAAATACTGAAAAACAGTGTCGACAAATTATCACGATTTAACTATTTTAAGATTTTACATTACCCCTTCGTAGATTATATTTAGTACCTTCTAAATCCTTTAGCGGCTGTGGTTTTTCCCAAACAGACTGCATTAGTTTTGAATTATAATAATAAGAACGTCCATCTGGGGCTTTATGTTCTGTCCATTCAGCTGCTTTTGTTATCAAGTCTGGATCAATCTATAAATCACATAATTAAAAATTTAAGGTTGAAAAGTACACATTGACAAATTTATATCGAGTGCACTGAGTAAACGAAATTTATATACAACACATTTGAACATTACAAAATCATCCAAAATTCTTAAGGAAAATTATTCAAAATGCTTTAATTCATTTTTTCATCATATACATTGCATCATCATTAATCGTAAAAATATTGACAAAAATATAAAAAGTTACTTGAGCTGGAGGCTTTTCCACGTTAGTTTCAACAATGCCAGTAGTTGTTGCAACGAGTGTCGCCGGTAAAGTACTATTAGTTGTCATTACGACTGGTTGCGCAATCGGTACATTCGGAGCACTAACTGAAGGATTCATAACAGAGGGAGATGCCATAGAAGTTATCATCTGTTGATGAGGTATCATCATAGGGGGAGGTTGCATAGATACACCCGGCTGTGGCATCGGCCACGGTGAAGGAGCATAGGCATTATGAAATCCTGCTGATGGAGGAAATCCTGGAGGAGGCATGCCAAATGGTGGTGGCGCGCCATAAGGTGAAGCTGAAAAAGGATTCATGGTAGATCCAGGATGCATCATAGACGGTGGAGGCTGCATTGTATTTGCTAACGGGTTTGTGGACATCATAGGATTCATGGTAGACATCGGACCAGACATAACCTGACTTGTTACGGCTGGAACTGTAGCTGAAAGAAAATAATCGTATCTACTATAAACTGGTGAATATATTTTGCGCCATATATTACATTCATCAATGAATTAAAATAAGGAATCAACAAAAACAATAAAGAGTAAACAGCAAGATAATATTGTGGAAAATCAATTCGAATAATCCAACCTTTCCGTTTTTTTTTGTTTTTTTTTTTTTTTAAAGTTTATTCCAAATCGGAATTACACAAAAGAAATATCGAAACTTGAGAGAACTGAAAATAAAGATTCAGTGTCTTATCGAACCTATTCTGATGACCATGCATCTAAAGTTCACAAAAACGTTTTTTCCATCAATAAAAATTCTAGTTCTTGGTGGTGCCCCAACCCAAATTGTGCAATTAGAACACTATAATATTACCATTATGATTCCAGACCCTTATATATAATGAATAAATGAATGTTAACAAATATATTTTACAACAGGTTGATGAAATAAGGTACATTACAGTAATAAATTATACATACTAAGCTATGGCGTACTCTTTGTGAAAGTAAAACATAATAAATTAGTTAACGATAAGTATACGAGATAAAGATTAATGATAAAGCAGATAAATTTACAGAAAATGATTTTAAAAAAAAACTATTTACCATTAATGTGAGACAAGTACAATTGGTTACAGAACTTAAAATTAATGGGAAAACAAATAAATAGATTAATAATCATTATCTCGTAGCTAATTTATAATTAATAATGTTAACTAAATAAAATAAATATATAACTCAATCAAACTTCAGATGCAATAAGAATAAAAATATAAGTGAAATATGTTAGAATATTGTCAATTTAGATGACTGATTAATTCTTTCGTGTTTGAACTTTTCATATTTTCTCTGAAGTGTAATATCCACAATAAAGAAAAAAATTAAGAGGCACAAATTGACGAAGTAAGAAACATTTAATAATTATTTATCTCAAAGATTTTCACGTCGAATAAAATCAATAACTTAGACACAGCAAAGGGAGAAAAATTGTATAAAAAGGTCTCGCCTAATAAACATACCATCATACAAACATATTTAAATCTAAAAGAATTTCCTGATCATAAGGTATCAAAAAAACTGTAACACTAACATAATTATATTCCAACATAACATTGGAAACATTGGCCTATAAGTTGTTTACCCCACCGTGTTAGAAATTTTGGAAAAATTATTGATAAGAAGGTTGAAATTAAGGATGTAACACTATATTATAATTTTTGACTTGGAGACGAAGATAGCACGATAGAACAGATATACTAAATCACTGATCTTGTACACCATTAATTTGTAAAAAGTAACTTTGTTTACATTGTATTTTCGAATATCAAAGAAGAAGAAGCGTATATTTACATGCTAATTTGTTACAGCAAAAATATAAGAATTATCTGTACCGTTAAAATTAATTTTCTTATGTTACAACATTGAAAAACCTTCGAGAAGGTGAGGTAATCTTCTATATTACTTATTAAACCGCACATTCATACAGAATTGAACAAAAAAATACAAGTATCCAATACAATTCGTATTTTATATACACATTACATTTCCTAACAAATACACAATTTTATTTACGTATATTATTTGCTGAAAAAAGAGATATTTTATACACCACAAATAAATCATCTCGTCGAAATAAAAATAATCGAGAAAGTGGAAACATGAAATAATATATCATGGTCTGACAGAGTCTTCTTAGGTGCATAAATTTTTTTCATATTTAATAAACTAATATAAAAAACTAATAATATACAACGCATTTATATTCTTAATTTTATTATATTTTTGCCCTATCTGATGTGGAGTCAGTAAGTACACCATCGATAAATTACAAATTCAAAATAAGTGCCTACATATTATGTTTAATTATCAAATTTCTTCTTTAGTAATTATGAAGCTCCCGTTAAAGGCTATCGTAGAATTTACGAATATATTAAACTGCATGTTTAAATTCAGTTATTTTCCGTACGGGTGGAAAAACGAAAAAGTTATTCCAGGAAAGAATAGTTCTCAGATTTGCAACATTCGGCCAATTAGTTTACTTAGCAGCTTAAGTAAGGTCGCAGAAAAAATTATTTTAATTGAATTAAGGAAACACTCTCATGCTAATAATATTATTCCCAATGTACATTTTCGTTAAAATATTTGTACATCTCATCAAATATCCAGAGTAGCCTAGTTTGTGACACATAATTTTAATCATAATAAACACTCTTGTATGGTGCTCTCTGATATTGCTAAAGCATTTGATACTATGTGGCACGCGAGGATTTGGTACAAAATGTTTAAATGTAAATTTCTTCCTTATTTAATTAAATTAATTAGTAGTTATTTACGCAATAGAACTTTTTATATAAAGTCTTCAATTAAAACGTGTTTGGGTGTTCCACAAGAAAGTGTGTTGGGGATTTTTCTTTTCACATTATACTTATATGATTTTCCAGAAGTGCCTAATGCACAAGTGGCACTCTATACATACGATACAGCTATTTTTGTAGTGCATTTATGCAGAATAAACTTCAAATCGGCATGTCACATATTCTCAGATATAAAAAGTGGAAAATCAGTACCAATCCTTCGAAAACCGAAGCAATTTTCTTTACACGCAGACGACCAAAAATGTCAAATGATGGCGTATAGAAACAACATTAACTGGTCAGATCAGATTCGGTATTTAGGTATTGTTTTTGACAACAAACTTAACTTCAATAAACATATAAACTATATTAATAAGGAAAATCATTCCTTAATACACACAATAAACTTATTATTTATAGAACACTAATACGTCCGGTATTTACTTATGCTTGCCCTGTTTGGTGTTCGATATCGAACGCTAGTTATAATAAATTTCAGCTCATTCAGAACTGGTGCCTTAGGTGTATACTGAATGCTTACCGTTCTACTAGAATAGATTATATGCATAACATTCTGAAATTACCTCGTATTAAGGAATACATCCTTAACATATCGTGTAAATTTTTCGATGATTATCATACACATGATAATGAGTTTATCTCACTAATAGGTAATTATGATTTCGGGCAACTAATGTTTATGTATACAAAATATAAGCATAGACGTATTAAACATAATTTATTTCAACGAGCTATTCGCTTATTAATATTGTTCTTATTACTTGTGAAATGTTATATCAATTATTTTCATATTTAATCCTTAGTTTAAACGTAATCTAATATTACGCTCGCTTTATTTGTTTTTTCCCTTTTTATCCTGTGTTGTAATAGTTGTAGATTTTTTATTTATTACTTACCTTAATTAATTCATGTGTAAGCTATCGTAGTAAGGCGAGTTCCGGTACACGATATATTTATAAATTATGTTTATTGACTGTATTTTAATTATTTAATAAACGATTTATTTATTTATTTTATTTAATGAGTCTTACTATACTAATGATCACAGGTATGCATATAGTCCTAAATCACTACCGTATTCCCTCCAAAAATTTATAACAGATATTTAACTAGTCATCATCTTATCGTGCAATAAATTTGTAACCATACTCGCGACTGACTATAACAAAATACAAAAAACATAAATGCCAAAAAAAAAACACTTCTCTCGTCTGTTATTTCCATTCGCTTGTTTTGCGGCTTAACTTCCCATATAAACCGTGCCAATAGAAATTTCACTTCAAAAACTAGTTAATCAATAGTACTTGTGTGACGTTACTCGAATAAGTACAAATAAGCGATCATAAAACTAGGAATACTGCGTGCAGTTTTATAATTTTTCATTATCTACAATTACATATACTTTTCATAAATATCGGATATTAATAATTTTTACCGAATTTAACGTTCCTAGCACAATATGTTTTCTACGCACTTTCTTGAGATACACCACTAGTGCAGGTTTTATTCATTTTTTTGTTTTGTTCAATATAGCCCTTTAGGCTATTACTAAGATAATTATCATCTTTAACTTAATAATTACTTAATAGTTAATTTAACCAGTAAGTACAAAACGAGTATGGAGTACGTATCCCATTGGCTACGCATCTAATATACATAAATTTACATATTACAAGGCTAAATCTATAGGGTGGCGACGAACAAGTCGTCTAATTCCATGTTTAATCTGAAGCAGTTGTCTTGCTTCTGCATTGACGTGACTGTAACCGCTACTTGTGCAATTCAGCGAATTGCTTAATGACATCATTAATGAACATCATATTAAGATCAGAATGAATGTCATCGTTACGTGAGTGACGATAAGCATTAACTATCACGCGTAAGATGATGTTTTGACGGCGTTGTATTATATCCCGATTCGACTTGTACAGCCCCACAGAGCAAGGCCATAACTCCAAATAGGTTTAATAAAATAATTTGCTTGTATATCAGAAGCTTGCAGGAAACATCTAACTCCGATTGCCTGCCTATTAACCAATATAATTGACGTGTTTTATTCTTGATTTACTGAGCCTTCATTTTAACATGAACTTTCCAGGTTAATCGTGAATCCAAATACATGCCTAGGTACTTTACTGAGTTAGCCTGTGGAATGAATTTGTTTTCTAAGTACAATTGGTACATATTATCAGCATGTCGTATCGTAAATAAGACATGGACAGACTTTTGCTCATTTAGTTTAATCTTCCAATCTATAGTCCATTTTTTAATCTGATCGAGCCTATGTTGCAATTTATTTGTAGCATCAGATTGGCTATCACTTACAGCTAAGGTTGCAGTATCATCTGCAAATGTGGCTGTTGTTGTTTTGTTATCAATAGGCAAATCTCTTGTATATAACAGGTACAGGATAGGTCCGAGGACACTACCCTGTAGAACACCTGCTTGTATATAGCAGAATGACGATCTTGCCTCTTCATGCGCAATCTGAAACTGTCGATTTGATAAATAAGATTTCAATTTGCGACAAAAATTTCCTGGTAGTAGAGTACTCATCTTGTGAACTAGGCCTTGATGCCACACTTTATCAAATTCCTGGGAAATATCTAAGAATACAGCAGAGCAGAATTTCTTCTCCTCCAGTGCATTGTTAATGATTTCCGCTATTCAGTGCGCTTGATCGATTATTGAGTGCTTCCGTCTAAATCCAAATTGATGTAGAGGAAGCTTATCTTCAACTAGTATTAATATTCGTTTTAACAGGAGTTTAGAGATTGATGGGTAATATAGAAATTGGTCTGTATGACCTGACCTCTTCAGCTCTTTTGTCTGGTTTTTTAACATTATAATCTGTGCCACTTTAAAGCAGTTTGGTATGTACTCAAGTCTTAAACATGCATTAAATATATATGTAAGCAGTACTACTGCTCTTCATGGTAATTCTTTTAGGGCAGTTGGTAAAATTTCATCTATTCCCGGAGTTTTTTTTCGATTTATGTTGCGATAAATTTCAATTGCTATCTCCATTGGAGTAAACGGCTTAATTGATTGATTAATTTGATAAGGTTAATATCAGATTGTATCTTATGAGTCTGGAACACCTGTGATAAATGGCGTGCAAACAAATGTGTAGAGTCGCCTATAGTTACATTAAAAAATCTTTTACCAACATGATTATAAAAAAAGAAAATTATTAGGAAAACTACAAATTATAAAACATTAATTTATTAAATAATATGATCAATTTTGATGAATTACTTTTAAAATCGGTTTTATAAGTAAATGTTATTGTAAATATAACGTTTTTTGTAAATTAAATTACATCTGGTTAGTTAATGTAAATCGATAATATATACTTTATTATATTAATATTTCTGTTAATTTATTTGTAATTTTTTTGTATATGCTTGAAAATGACGTTATTGTAGAAAAGATTTGCATTAATAAAATATCTTTTATAGTGATTAACTTTGTTTTTATTTTTTTGTTTCGTTAATTCATAAAATCACTGCTCTCTATCTAACACATCAACATATATAATATATTTTGTTGCTTTAGGTGTGTCAACGAAATAACGGACGATATATATATATATATATATATATATATATATATATATATATATATATATATATATATATATATAAAATACCGTTCGTATGTATCTGCACTACCAACACCCGTCTTTCAAACCACGTTTTGTAGCGTTAGAAGCGTCAACTTATACACATAGGTAGGCTTATATATATATATATATATATATATATATATATATATATATATATATATGCGTGTGTGTGTGTGTGTATACATACGCAAAAAATTAAAAAAAAAAAAACTGTAGCGTATTTAGTTAAAGCGTGCCTTTCAGTTTTACTTCTTCACTGCGTTCCGAGGCACAGATGTTTATTTTCATATAATCATTTATTTTGAAAACCTTGTAGTTTTAAATTTAATGCCATCTAAATAATGATCATGATTTTCACAAAAATTGCGCATATGTAAAACGAAATTATCAGAAACTTTTTTTAGTATACAGGTCGGAATCGCTTGTGTAATTGCCGTTTTAAGTTCTTCTAGGTCTCTCAGCTTGTTTTCACGAACTTTTGACTTTAGGTATCCACCAAAGAAAATAGCCAAGGCCATAGAGTGAATTTATTTCATTTTTAAAGGCCCTCCACCTTCACCGAGCCGGCGTACCTCAACTTGGGACGAATCTCTTTATGTTTATACCGCCGACCCGTTCCTTTGAAAGACCTAGGCTTTCCACCCAAATGATCTGGTGGCACAATTGAGGACTTGCGGAGCTGTCAACTATCCAAGCAACCCCCATTCATACGGTAACTTTCAGCGAATGAATGGGCTTCTTCTGAATGTACGAGAGTTAGTTTCGCTCCGGTAAAGTGGATTTTGTTTATTAACATCAAGTAGATAAACATATGATTCGTCCGTAGTCAATCTTGGTAGTATTTCCTCGCAAAACTTCATTCTGGCCGCGTAATCTGTCGGTAACTGTTGCTGGGAATATTAAATTTTGTACGAGTGATAATTTAAATCGAGATGGAGAATTCGATGCACTGTACGATCGGATAAATTCAATTTTTTGGTATGCATTCGAGTGGTTCGACTGGGACTTGTTTCAATTTCTGTAAGCATACGAGAAATGGTAGACGTCGTTCTCACTGACTTCGGAAGACAATGGTTTTTTTCCAGACACTATACCACATTCATGAAAGTTTTTAATCCAGAGATGTAAAGATTTTATCGTAAAAACGGAATTTTTGGATTCTAATTTGAACTCTTCTTTCTTTTTTTTCGGAAATCACCCACAGTAAGTGTATACGAAAGTTATTACGAAAAAAACGTTCTACAGCAAAGGCGTTGTTGCATCGTCCAGTCACTCATTCTGGCTTGTTACTTTAGCTCAAATAAAACCTAATTAGAACTGTTGTTAAAAATATTTATTGATTACAAATTCGTCTTGCAATGTTAAGTCCAAACGAAATTTTTATAAGCATAAAATCTATTAAACCAAAATATTCTGTGTGGCATAACGATATTTCTTCCATCGTTATTTTAAAAAACTAACTAATAGCTGTGGTCGAATTCTCAAATATATTAAATGCAATGTTTCAATTTGAATATTACCCCAAGCCTGGAAAACTGCAAAAACCATAGCCCTTCCTAAACAAATTAATTATACGTCCTATTTGCTCACGTAAATTCGCAGAAAAAGTATATTACATAAGTTAAGATGCTTTTCTAAGACTCATATGATTATTCATAATGCACAATGGGTTTCCGTCCTGAGTATTCTATAGTGTTCAGCAGAGATATCTATCACATTTTAAAATGCTATAGCCCCATCTGTGTACAATCTAGAGAAATAATCTTAGTCGCATTAACCTCGATAGTTTGATAGCAGGTTTATGTTTCGACTAATGTTTTCGAATATTCAGTAGCTTTGACCTTAAACGTATTCATTAATATTAGAGTCATAAAGAGGCGGAAGAGCAGCATGTTGTCTACAAAACTGTTTACAAACGCTCCATACACAGATAATTATATTTAATATTTTCGTATGGACGCAACACGTAACGCATTAATTTGATTAACAAGTTTAAAATAATTTTAAGATTTCGTTATGAATTTAAATATTAGTTTTTTGTATATATTCTCCAAACATAATTTTGAAGTTTTATTGTAACGAGTATATATGGCAGCAAATTATTTTTAGGCACAAAGGTCTCAGCTGCTAATTGTATTAATTTGTTTCTCTAAATAACGTTTTATATCTCATTTACTAATTAGTATATTTAAGTTAATACGAAAGTTTTTAAATTCAGACCAATTTGCATTACGGTAAACAAAAGTATCAAGGAATATGGTATTATAATCGGAATTAAGGTGATTAAATTATATAAAAAGTAGTAGTGCTTGGTATTTTCGAAAAAACATTTGGAAATATTACTAGGTATGCCATTCAAGATAACGTTAAATAAAATTATGTATCAGAACACAAATTCAATTTCAGGAGTTCAGCAAATAATTAATTGAAAATTAAAATAAGTAGTGATTAAATACTGTGTGCAGAAAAGGTTGTAAAAAAACTGACCGATTTGACGAACCACTTAATAATTTCAATAATAATGAACCTTATTATAAACATCAAAACAGTAAATAATAATTTAGTAATACCTTGTGCAGATGACGATGCAGGCGTCAAAGCATCCGTAGATTTTTCATTACCCGAATCACCATGCTGATTAATACTGCCCCCGCCTGTAGCTGCTGCAGCCATTGCTTCTACCTACAGCGTTAAACGACGTATGATGCATAGTTACAAAAGTGTTAATTACACGAAAATAACTGTTTTAATCAGGTAAATAAATAACAACAGTTATCATATATAAATATACATTTATATTCGGAGAACAAAATGTATACATGCAAGTAAAAAATTAATCATCAAAGAACAACTTACATACATAAATCTATTAATCAAATAAAGTAATCGAATATGTAAAAATGCTTTAAAAGAATTCTTACTACTGCTTTCTTTCAGTGTTATTACCTAAACTTTACACATCTATAAATTACTAAAAGAATCATTACATGAACATGTAAGATACTTTGATAAAATACCAATAAACAATGATTATTTAGTTGACACAGTCAATATCACGTCTCATTTTTAAAAATGATAGAAAATATAACACTAATAATGAAAAACAAACATTGGAAACATTTTTAATCAATTTCAAATAAAATATAAATTATTTTTACCTGATCTTGTGTTAAAATTTTTATGTTTCCTTCGGGTCTTGTCCATGTAGTTTCTCTCGTTTTAGCATTGTAAAAGTAAAATTTATTATCCGCTGTTTTAGTTTCAATCCATATTTCAGTATTCAAAACATCCACATCATTACCAGAATTTTCTTTTATACCGTGATCTATACCTGGTGGTCGCAAACCTGGATGAATGCCCCGATTATTTATCATGGATCCACCTCTTTGAGGGCCGGTTCCAAGAAGACCTCCAGACCTCGGACCCATAATTCCTGCTCCACTGGGAGGATTACCGTACTGATTACTAAAAGAGCCACGATGATCATTTGACATATTTTCTCTCAAATTACTACCGGCACTCTGCATGCTCCTATTTGATATACCTTGAGATGGCATAGGGCCACTACCCATTCTTTCATTACCATAAGATCCTTGATGTGGTGGAGAACGCTGTAATAAATAAATAATAACATAAGTATTAAATCTTATATTTCTATGAAATTAAAGTAATTTTATTATGTGTCATGAAAAAAACACACGTGCATGTGCAAATATAAACAAAAATATGCTTAATCATCAAGTAATATATGTACATCCATATTTCCCCATTTTGTTACATAATTTTTCTAATATAACTTCCTTATCCAACTGCAGTAACAGCCATGAAATTAATTCACTCAGTTGAATACATAACTACTATTCAATATAGCAAGTAAAATTGATTCTTACGAAGATACATAACTATGCTTATTAAAAATTTGTGTGTAGATATTGTTAAAAAAAAACCTCATTATATTGAAAATCAAACAGCGCAGTGATCATAATGTCGCTATAAAAACCCCACATATTTTTGAAAAATACAAATTATTTTAACGTATGTGTAGTGCAACTACAAAATATTCCAAAAATACTAACCCCCATACGAGGATGTCCCATTAATGATGGCGGTCCTCTTGGACCATTATCTTGTGCATCATTATTTCCACCATTACGACCACCGCCTCCAGAACCGACGTTACTTCCACCGAGACCACCACTACTATTTCCACCACCTCTAGGTTTCCAACCATTATCCCAGTTGTTCTGAGGACCTCCTCCTCTAAATCTTGGTGCACCTGCATTTGATGGACCACCACCTGCTCTTGGTGGAAAATGACCTGGTGGTCCACCACGAAACATGCCCATGGGAGGAGCTCGTGGTCCAAAACCTCTACCACCTCGAAATCGAGGAGGCGGTCCACGAGGGCCTCCTCTACCTACCGGTGGTATGTTTCCAGAGTCACCGCCTGATACATAATCCATTCTGGGACCAATACCGCGGCCTCTCATCCCTAATCGTCCTCTATTAAAAACACAGAAAATATAATTAGCAAGTGTTTGGAATAATTTGATAACAATTGGCGAAAATTAACCCTTTCAGTCACGGTGGTCCCTAAATTTTGATGCTAACAAAAATGTATATTTTCTGACATAAAAACAAATACTGAAAATTACCTAGAGAGACCTAAAAAACACCATGTTTAAAATTTATAATTTTGTATCAAAATTCGATATGTAACTGAAGGGTTAAACATAAAATATTTGATTATCGATAATTACTTCTACACACTAAACCTTTCAGTCACTCATGAAATTTTGACACAAAATTGGAAATTTTATACAGGTTATTTATTATACAACGAAGCTTCTTAAATAACTAGATAATTTTCACTGTGTTTAAATTAACATTTTCAAAAAATTGAGACATTTCATGTTAGCCAGAAAATAAACGATTTCATGTATCATATAATGGAGATCGTGTCTGAAAGGGTTAAGGTAACGAATTCCTGCCATGTTTGTTGTATAATTTATTATTTTTACGTTACATAGGACAGAGCTAATAATGCAACTTTACCCAAATAATATAATATAAAAATTCAAAGCAAACTAATTTTTAAAAATAATACTAAAATGTTGCTGCTTAAACCACAGATTGGGCAATGCTTTAACATAGGAACAATGAAAATATTTCAAATAAAAATTTGTATTTTCAACGCACAAAGTGATTTTTAGAACAAATATGTAGGGGTCATTTCATAAAATGAAGAAATGAATGAATTCAAAGCATAATTCAACTTGAAGATAATAAAAAATCATAGGAAATAAAGATACATCAATATATATTTTTAAAATTGCTCTCTATCTATAAAACAATACAGCAACATTTTTGCCTTTTTATTGCGTATGTGAAGTTATAATTAAATTATAATTTATTTTTAATTTCCGTATTAATTTTATTTCTTAATTTAACGATCATCATAGATCTTTCAATTACATTCTGACGTTTTAATGATGCTCGTGATAGATTTGAAAGTGCCCAATCCTGAATTCCTTATTCTAAGGTTGACAGAATGCACAAATTTAAAATTTCCGTTACTGCTATAAGGCCCCATTTCTATGATCTACTTATTCAACTAAAGAAAAAAACGTTTCTAACGTTTTAACAATAAATGTTCACTAACATATTTCTATGCGCTATATGTACACATAATTTAAAAACCTATTTATTTTCATGTCTATTTAATAAGTGCGCATCATAAAATGTTTTGAATTATTTAATGTACAATTTTTTATAGAATCTAAGATTACTTGTTGTTCAAAGGTGGAAATCTAATTCATACACCTATACTGAAAATTAATATCAAATTTTAGGTAAAATTTTTAAACGCGAGTAAAATACTGAACTTGTTAAGTAATCTTAAATTACACCACCTCTTTAAAATTGTGATTCAAAATTTCATATTATTTGTAATGTCCGCTCGTGGTAAAAGGTAATAAGCATTTACTGTGGCGTGCTTTATTATTTATGGTACCAAATAATAAATTTAAATTAAATTTGAAATAAATAGGTATCAAAAAATTTTAGTTTCAAATTTTTTTGGATACAACGCGATTATTTATATAATTGTCATACCATAACAATTTACATTCTTTATTGTCAAAACCAACAACTTTTTTATTTGCAATGTAAAAGGGGATTTTAAATGTTACACTTGCGTTTCAAATTGCGATTAAGAAATACTATATGTACATTTAAACGCCCGTTATTTTTTGACATCTTGCTTACCTGAATATAAAACTGAGTATGTCGAGCTCAATGTCCAATAATAAATTTATCCAAGGATAGAAAACCATTAGAACAGTTTATAAGAATTTAGATTTTATTCTATGATCCGTAATATGGTTTACCTTCAATTCTGCATTTAAATGAGTTGTTAGTATAGCACGATTTTCAAAATTAATGTGATAAAAAACCTTGTTAAGTAACATCATAATATATTGGTATTAATCCGGTCTTCCATGGCACCAATAAGTAAAATAAGGACTATCATCATTTAATCAGAAGCAAGTTTTACTGTAGTTTTACCATTAAATTTCATACTTAAATTTGTTAACGTGTAAAATCAGTAATGAACTTTTAGAACAAACACCGAAATTACCATCCGTACGTGCAAAACAATATACATTGTATGCAAAATATCAATAGTCAATACTTTGTACGAGTTTCTATCGGCCGAGTAATTTATACTTAAAAAGATTGTTGTAAACATTAATTTTATAAAACTCCTAATAATTATTTAATTCAAATTTGAAGTTACAACAAGCCATAGGTAATTACTCCAGAGTTTGAAATATAGAATAAACCGTCAAACAATATGTATTACATAATAATTATGGAAATTGTTAAGAAATCAATAGAAATATTCAATCTTGTAACAAATGAATTTCAAACCTAAACATTCCTCGGCCGCGTTTATGCATCGCCCTATATCCATCACGATCGTCATTAAAATCATCATATAGCCCCATGGAATCATCATTTCCCGATTCTTCTCTGTGATCAAATGATTTCGTCCCATTTTCAGAATCTTCAAAATCTCCAACACGTGTCATTTTAAAATTTAAATCTCACTAGATCAAACATAACAGACAATAAAATCTATTTAAAAATGAAATTATAAATTAGAATGACTTCAATCAAAAGGAAATGTCACAAATATAAAATGGCGAAAGTTCAGTGTAGCCATAAAGCATATTAAAAAAAGCATAAAATATGAATAGCTAAATATTACTTTTAAAAAATACAATATTTATAAATTAATATTTTGTATTACCTAAAATGAAAAATATGCTTATAAAACAATATTTAATTAAAATATTTTTCCATTTGAAAAGCATAAAACAAATATTACAAGTTTAAATAACAATAAACCTATTAATAGTGCTATTTACACCCGTCATTAAAATGCGCCTCATTTATTTGATTTTAAACTTTAATATTTTCATATATTTAAGAATTTCTCTTTGATCTCAGATAACAAAAAAATAACACATTATTTAGCGACTATAGAATAGTTTATTTAATCTACTACTTCTTCTTCTTCTATATGCCATACTCAAGAGAGCGTAGGCGGTCACCAATGTGCCAACTAGACTTTACGTTGTCTCGCATACTATGCTTTTAATTAAAATTAATACTGTTTTATAAATAAAACAAAATAATAACACGGTTTAATATTTGCGCAAAGCTTTTCGACGGTTATGAATGAATAATAATTTAAATTGTTTACAAATCAGAGCATACACATAATAAAATACGTATATTGAGGAGTTGTACGCTCTCAGTACGCGACTTAGATTTAGTGAAACAGTCTTAAAGTTAGCCTAGAACTAATAAAATATATGATAAAAACCCTATGTAGTGGAAAAGAGATTATGTTAAATATTAATAATAATTTAGGCGTTAAATAGTATACACATATATACCTACATACCCATATAGAACGAAGGAAGTGAAAAAACGTAATGAGTATGCTTATAACTATACAAGTACAAGTATGTAGTCGTATCGTACTTATATGAGTAAGAGAGAAGAGAAGAAAAGAAGAAATATCATTTATTTAAATTGTAAGCATGAAGTACAACACATTGTATACTAAAGTACATATCTTCTCTTCTCTCTTATATGAGTAAAGTAAATATAGTAAGCCTTATAGATAGCGATAACGTATGATAATCCTCTATTAGTGTAAAGTAAAAAAAAAAATTATTTGCAAGTCAAGGGGTGAGAATCAAATGTTTAATTTTTTTATTTGTATCTTTTATATCGTAATTGAAGGGTGTGGTAATTATAGTTACCAATTTGTTGTACAAGTGTATGTTGACTTGTAGGGCACTAGCAGCTTGTTTGTTGAGAAGTTGTCAGGCTGTTCAGTGCGGATTGCATGTGAGAAATTTTTGTATGAAAGGGAGCATTAAGGATGATTCGGAGGCATTTATTCTGAAGAAATTTTAGTTTATTGATCGTGGAGTTGCTTAATAGTATCCAGATAGAGCTGTGTATATCAATAATTTGTTTTGTATATTTAATTTTGATCGCTTGCTGAATATTGGGAATAACTAATATAAACCAGCATGAACTTTATCAATACTCCTGTAAATGTGATTACGTACGTCATTATTAAGCATATACAATAAACGTTACATCTTTTATCAAGCATAAACAATAAACGTTAATAATGTATTGTGTATCCTTGATAATGACGTATTTGCGCGAATAAAAAATGTTTATAGTGATTAAACTGTGTTATCATTTTGTTTTATTTATAATTCATAAAATCATTACTTTCCGACATGTCAACACTTAATACTGTTTTGATTTAAGAGGCGTTTAACTTGAGTTTATGTATTAAAAATTTAAATGTATTCAAACATGGTCTTTTAATTCCTAACAACGATTTAGGTTCAGGCCTTTTATGAAATCATTTGTTAAATTAGTCAGCAGTGCAATAACTGCAATGAGCACAATGCAATCATGTATTTAGGAAGATCAAGTTTGTACTTGTTGTAGGTTGCAATAATAATTATCTGGTTAAATTTGTTATCTTTGTTAAACACGAGTAGTTACTCTTACTTCAGTTAATCAGCAGAAACTATAGAAATTTTGTTGAGACGTAGGTCGCCGAAAGAACTAGGTAGAAAAAAATATTTTTTTATGCTGACGTATCTGGTACACCATAAGTAATACTAAATAAGGAGAAATTTGGTTTTTATAAGTTTATAAATAATACCTACATGCCCTAATTTGAAAATCTTTTGTACAGTTGTTAGGATTATTTTTTGGGATACTTAATAGTTCTCACAGTTACGACTGTATTTAAAGTACTTTATAAGTTAATAATTTTACTATTGTCTAAAAGACGATTTCGAAGTATGTCCGTCTAAAGTTGGTGGGTTTTTAGGGTACTTCTTATTTCACATTAAATGCTGAAATTAGAGCAAGAGCACGGTGACGAATATGCAATTTGATAATTTCACAGAAGATTCGATATAATAAAGAAATATTAATATTTTCATTTTAACATCAATGCGCACTTACTAGCGGTTTAAATTTAATATTGTATAGATGAGCAAAGCACAAATAATTTGTAGTCAAAAAAGTTCAAAATTTTAGATTTGAGGTTTGCTTGTTGCCAGACCGCCTGTTCCTTATGCAGCTTAGAGAAACTCCTTACTGTCCTCTACATGCTGGACGTGCAATTTGCAATGCTGATCACTTGTTCTTCGAATGCCCTTCTTTAATAACATTACACTCTGAACTATACCTTAAATTACTGCGCGCGTTTACAGAATTTATCTACGTTGACGATACTGCATTTGTAGTTTAAAGAAATACATTTTGAAGAAGTTGAAGCAAGATTGATAGCCGTCTTCACGGCTAAAGCGAAATACTATTATGAAAATCAGTTGAGGCCAAACCCAAATAAAACACGTCTGTAACGCAAGAAGGAAACTGGATATAACCTGAAAAGGAACAAAGTTTAACATTGTGATACATCGAAATATCTTGGCATGTACCTAGATCGCTTAACGTTTAAATACCATTGTACATTCATAAAGATAAAGTGGGAGCTAGAAATAATATAATCAGAAAACTAATTGGATATAGCTGTGTCGCGTAACCGTCATTAGCCATTTGTTTCTCTGCAGCCAAATCGCAGCGCGAGTATGGAAGAATTTGTGTCATATAAAACAAGTAGATGTCGCATTGAATGAAACAGTGAGAATAGTAACAGGGTGCCTGAAACCGACAAGAGTAGAGCAAATCTACCCACTAAGGCAAATAGTGCCACTTAATATAAGATGTGAGGTAGCAAGAGCATTAAAGCGCACATCACAAATGTTTGATAATAAACATGCACTATTTAGACATAACGTTCCCTTCACTGGACTAAAATCAAGGAATAATTTCCTTAAGTCAAATGAAATGCTGTTGTCTCACCCCAAATCAAAAACAGCTAGGATCTGGAACGAAACTGCACCAAACAATACGGCACAGGAAGTTTTCCCACCGTGCCATAAATTACAATCGAAAGCCTGGCGATCACTCAACAGAGAAAACGATAAGTGAAACCACGGCGAAACACAAAATTTTGATCAACTGCTCCAATGTTGAATGATGGATCAGAACTGTGATGCAGATGATCTAGCTGCAGCAAACGATAAATCTATACATCGCTTCATACTGGCCGAAGCATGAAGTATCCGGACACGGAAAGTAAGTAGTCTAAAAACGTTTTGAAACACCTCATTTGTTATACTCATGATAAATATAGCAAATATTCCATGCAAAATACAAGGTATAATAATGTTCACATTACATGATATAAACGTTTTAACAAATTTAATTTCTCATATTGTAGGCCCATTTAAAACGGAATCGTTCAAATATTTGGAATGCGGCTTTTGTTGTTAAATTTTCTGAAGAATACTTCATGGTAAAATTTATCTCATACTTAAATATTGAACTCTGTATTTTATACAAATGTCAATTCAAATTCTATTCTCTCAACAATGTCCGAATTTTTGTTAGAAAAAAAAAGTAAGGACCCATTATCAACAAACACACTTGATAACAATGTTTTTCGATTTTTGTCTTATTTTATAATATAAGCGGAAATAAATAATCTTGAATTTATTATTAAAATTAATATGTTTTCAATGTTATTTTACTTTTAAAACAACTAAATTAAATGTTAATAATAAAACGTAAACTGTTACGATTTTTTTTAGAAATGAGTTTCGTTTTGTTAAAGATGGTGGAATGTAAGATTAAAAGCGTTAAAACAATATCATATTTAATGAAACGTATATAATTTTTTAATTATTACTAAGAGAAAAGGTGTAAAGTCAAACATATCATGTATATTCATACTGAAGATATATTCCTAGCTAATAACGTAACGATTAAAATAAACAATTTTTATTGACAGGAATATGAGAATAATTTACTGAGTCTAGTCATATTCCACGAAAGACAATAAAAATGACATCTAAGAAAATCACTAATTTTCTCATTTAACAATTAACATTATAAATTCTTTAATTGCATGATTTATTAGGTTTTATTTGTAAATACGTGAAGTTCATATATTTTAATGCTACCACAGGTGAAACATTTATGAAGGTTTTTAATCATATAAAAACATAGCTTCACATGCATGTTCTTAAAATGAATATTAATAAATACATGAAGCTATTTATTTTTTACGTATTATGAAAAGTACCTTCGTTTTTTCCTTACTTTTTGACGACAAAAAAACTCACGATGCTAATTCAAAGGTATTGCACTGTAAAACAAGAACATAAGGAATTCAACATCAGAGTCAATCATAAGAGTATTGCACTACTCGAAACACATTTTGCCCACGCGGATGGTAAATTCGCTATCTTGCGTTGAAGTTATTAGATAAAAATACAAACTGAGGATATAATGTAAATTCAACATCATACAGGAAAACGACTTAAATGTATCATTTCCTTTAGGAATTTCGCACAATTTACACAATTATATACATATTATGGAAGAACAAAAACAATTCGATTTTAAAAACAGATACAACTTTATACATAATTACAATAAAAAAATATCAGGAAGAAAGGAATAATCTTAATCAGTATCAATTTAGTTACACCTTACAGTAACTTATATAATGATAAACTATTTTTTACAAACTCAATTAAGAACACAATTATTTTTATTTTTTGAGCAAAGAATGTAAAATTTTATTTGTAACGTTTGGGAAAAAGAAGTTGGATTTGATAAGATTGAAGAAAGACATTAAGATGTTAATGATTTTAATTATCAAAATTTCAATCGTAAATATATCGCGCCTTAGTTGTTTTCAGCAATAGAAATACGATTGTTTTGATTACAACTAAAAAATAACCCTTCAAAGTCTTTTAAAAACATTTTTATCAACTTAAATATAAATGTTATGTATAAACTTATTGAATAAACATTTTACGTTTCAATATCTATTTACTTTACAAACAGAACAGTCTTTTTTTCAGTTTCCCGCTGAATACTTGCTAAAAATATTTTAGTAATACATTATACAATGTAAAAATTGTCGTTGCGTCTTTTTTTCATACTCTCTAAGGATTGTGCAAATATCTTGATCAACATCACTACATTTCGAAATAAGAGAAACTAATTCGCAAATTAAAAAAGCGCCTATTGTGGCTTCCTCCGTGTTATCTTGAATATCAATGTTTACTACGTGCACAATTTCGTGTTCTTTACACGGTCTTACACAGAAATAATCAACCACTTGATCGTATACCCTTTCTTCGCATGTAATGATCAAATCAAACATATCTTCTGATTCCTGAAATTTTTCGGGCTTCCGCTTTATTCTTCTGTTTCTATCCAACATATGTAGTAAACCATTTTGAGTATAAAATATTTTATCCTTGACCAGGAGATCATTATATATTTCTTCGTAAGTACAACTGAAATCATATACATTCGGTTTATCGGCTGCTGTTCCAGGTAGTTTTACTTTTTCCGCCGTGCCAAACGATTGTACAACAAACCCCTTTTTACTTAAAATAGAATGAGCTTCCATACTCCTATTCATGTTACTAGAACATGTGACAGCAATTTTTAATTTACGGTCATTCATTTTTTATTGATATAACATACGAAATCAAAACATTTACTAGTTGCAATAAAATTAATTTACAACTTTTCATTTATGAGATTATTACGTTTACGTATGTTTACCTAAACAACATACACCAATGACCAAACCAAACACAAATATTTTAAAATGCAGCTCGAACTTCAAACACCAACGGTTTCCATATTTACAAATTTTATTGGATACCGATGAAAAGGAATCCTTCAAATAAGCAACAGTTTATAATGTTCCAAAATATAAAACTTTAAAAAAAAAATATTTAAATAAATTATATTATTCTGAATAACATTTTACAAAATGTTTTTAATTTAATATGTACAAATAAAATTAGATTATTGAATATAATAAAATGGTCAGAAAAAATACATAAACAAGAATAAATGTGTTAAAGTCGCTGAAAACGTTTTATAAAAATCACAAAGCTTTTCGCATATTAAGCCATTATCAAAGGTAACATAAAATATAAAAAATAAATATATACAATATTATAAGAAATATAAATTTTATGTCGCTCATTGTAGATTGTGTTGTTTAACAAATTCCCTCAGATTTTTCATTTTGTTACATTTTATATTTCTAAGTAGACTGTGTTGTTTACCACAGGCACATTCGCTATCAGTCTATTTTTCATTTTATTTATTTTTATAAATTGTATATCGAAATTTGATGTTTACATGTTATATTTCTTATATTTACTATATTTTTGTATTTTAATATATGTAATATTTTATGGATCGGATACAAACAAGATATATCTAATCCAGTTTACTCGTTTTATGCGATTTCATTTAGTATATAGAAGCATGATTATGCATGTTCAAAAATGCTTCCCAACATGCTTTAATACCAGTCGCTAACTTAACGCGTTAATAAAAAGATTCGCAAAGAAACATTCACCACATACATCAAAGATCTTAGTCCCTACGAAGATAAAGAGTATTTGGAAAGATACCCAAAAAATTAAACATAGAATTGCACATGCTCCATCCGTTAAAGATGAGGGTGGAAACAGGGTAAGGCCAGATGTTGATAATGCCGAATGCTTTACTTGCCATTTATCACGGTATTCAAACCGCATAATATGACCTTAACTATTAATATCAGCATTAATTATAAAACAGACGAAAAAGTGATAATATTTACACCATATGAGGTAGCGACTGAAGTAGATAATAATATGAATTCTCGGAAAACTCCAGGTATTGATGGCATATCACCCAGAGTTCTAAAAGAACTCACAAAAAAAAAGTATAATAATGTTAACATATTTGTTTAATGCTTGTCTACGTTTAGAATAGATGCATTATGGTGAAAAAAACATAACAAACCAGACGCTGATGTAGGGTCGTATAGACCAATTTCATTATTGCCAACTATATCCAAGTTATTCGAGAAATTATTACTCAAACGACTGTTGCCTATGGAAGAAGAGTATATACCAGTACATCAGTTTGGGTTTCGACATAAGCACCCCACAATTGATCAAGTGCACAGAATCACAATAATCAATAGAGCATTCGAGGAAAACAAATATTGCCCGGTCGTTTTCTTAGACGTAGCGCAAGCTTTCAAAAAAGTATGGCACGAAGGGCTGACCTATAAATTAAGCCGAATTCTGCCAGATAACATCTGCCGTTGTCTTATTTATCAGAACGACAATTTAAAGTACAGCAAGAAAATGCTACTTCCGCATCCTAAAAAACGCAGGGAAGCATTCTCGGTACCATTTTGTATCATCTGTACACAGAATACTTACCAGTGGATCCGCCGTTAACAGTAGTCATTCTGAAGCTGTAAATAAATTGCAAAACTCTTTGAACAAAGTGTATGAATCGGCATCAAACTGGAAAGTTAAAATTAATGAAGAAAAATCAGCGCATATAACTTTTACATACCGACGAACAGATATGCATTACCAAGTGCACCTAGGAGATAAATCTGTTCACCAGGTCGACTCAGTCAAGTACCGTGGTATGCACCTGGATAAGCGGCTGACCTGGGAAATACAGGCCAGAATGAAATGTAAGCAGATAAAGAAAAAAACTCGACAGTTATATTGGCTTATTGGACGGAAATCGCCCCTAGCCGTAAGGAACAAATGTCTATTAAATCTAATACGGACTTATGGTCTGCAGTGATGGGTCTTCTAGAGCAAAGACTCAAGCTAGACAAAGCTTAATACTAAGAGCAATTGTCGATGCATGCCGTTATTCGAGAAATGATGATATTCATCGAGACTTGCACATCTCGCTTGTAAACGAGATTTGAAAATTCGCTACAGCACGCAAGAAGAGGCTACACCATGTCAATGTTAGATACTAGTCAAGACATCAGGCATCTTAAAAGGCGCCACCCGGCAGATTTATTATGAAATCATTAAATTCTATTAGATAAATAAATAGATTATATAAAATAATTTTCGTAGTTATGGTCAATGGACTACTGACTTCAATCCATAAGCTGGCTAACAGGATGATATCTTGTTAGTAAGCTACACTTTACTAAATTTGTTACTTATTTAACTTCAATTTGTTAAGATCGTATCTTTATTTAAAATAAAAAAAGATATATATGCTTTAATGCTTTAAATTATATCTATGCCCTCCAAGCATATCCTATCACTACTTTATAGTGACTTTCACTTACCCAACGATATTTTGTTATCATATGTGTAATTTATGAATTGTTCTGTTTGTTGTTTCTTTGTTCTTCGTATATTACGCAGTATCCCACTCGTGTTACTGCATGAACGAAATCATTACTCATCTTTAAGCTAATGATTATATTTTCAATTTTATTAAACCTTTACTAATTGTATATTCTATTTGTTATTTTTCATCACATTATTTATAGTTATTTTTATATGTATAGGTAATTAAAATTCATGCTCATGTGAACTTAGATAAATATATATCCACGTGAATCAGTATGTAAAAAATATAATAGTGAACAATACAATTTTGAACCCCGTTGTTTTTCACTTGGTAAAAGAGAATAATATGAAAGTGATGAGCCAGCTAATATTTGAGAACACTGAAACTTGTTATTACTAATATCGTTCAGCTAATTTTTGAAACACTGAAATAGTATTTAAAAGTATCTTGAAAGGTTTCAAAAGGATCATTTCTAAAATAGTCATTATTAATACAGAGGGCCTTACTGCGAAATAGAACTTTATTCAACTGTGGTATGGATGCACAGGTAACGCATGTTGTAAAACTTTTTTTACCCTCTAAAATTGCTTTCAATCTGCCCCGTGAGATAATAAGCAGCATTGCTGATAATATGTTTATTAAATGAACGTTGTACAGCTACAGCTAGCTTCTCTCCTTATTAGTAAATAAAACCAGTGTCTGTGGTGCAGTTCAGTTTGACAGAATCGTTTCAGACGTCTTAACTATTACTATTATTTACTAGATTGATAGTTAATGGATTAATGTATTGGTCAAGTCGTTATTTATAATTCTAACCAAGGGATCTGATGGTTTCATTCATCGTGGGTATCTGTAAGTCCTTGACAAACCAAGGTGCACATACTATATTCCAAAGGACCTTCACCTGGACTAGCTCGATGATTTTAGGGTTAGAATTGGCAGTTGTTCCATAGATCTGGATGTCATACATCTATGTAGATTTTAAGATTACATTATATAACAGTCTTTTATTTTCTGCTGATGATGTTGAATGTATTCATCAACCAGTTAATTTCTCACAGTTTGATATAAAGTTGCTTTTTAGCAATGTCACTCGAAAAGTACAATTTTTAACGAATAGTTAAGAAAAAGCACTGCGCAGGTTATTCAGTTGGGTCCGTTCATATACTCCGTTTGTATATCTTGGTACTAAGTTTATTATTTTTTTTTGGCCCGTACCATTGCTCGCTTTGGCCATCTATACTACGATGGTTTTCTTGTTTTAAGCTATAATAGTTGGCTTATTATACTTATATTTATTCTGGACTATAAACTTATAAAAGATTTTGACCGGTTCTTCGTTATTTGAATCACTTACTATTGATTCTATTAATATTGAAGGGAGCACGCAGGACATAGATAACAGCACATTATGTCTGAATACAAATCTGCACGTCAAAGATTGAAGTCACACAGTAGTTTGATGACATTGGCTGAGCCATTCTCGATAAGCGCAACCTTACCTTGGAAGATATAATGCCTAAGAAAAATACAAGACCATAAAGTATTTCCCAGACACCGTATTTATAGAGGTCCTTAAATAAACTAAGAACAACGGTAGATCATATGAGGATATCAGACTTTGGGAATTTACGTTACAAATGTGGTGAACACAAACTGTGCGACATATTTTTTTATACAGTAATGCTTTCCTAGTTAAACACAAGTCTAAAGATTGACTAATGCAAGAAGAAGTCAAAATTTTAGTTAAAGAAAACGCGAAGATTTATATACATCCAAAGGAAGAATATTTATTCAGAGTTATATTTAAAAATATATATCTGTTAGTACCAGTAAAAACTTCCTTGGCTGAAATATGACATATAGTACATATAATAAATATCAAACATAAACTGTGCAAAACATTATTTGTCGCAAATTTTATAGATGTAAACTCCAAAAGTAACAACAAAGACATGTATAATATTGAATATCTATTAAACATTTGTTAGATTTAACAATTTAGGAACAAACGTTAATGTATGAGATGTTAGTTATGTGTTCATATAAATGTAAACATCTAAATGTGGTAAATGTAAAAATACTTAGGCTTAAAGAAAACATACATCAAACTACAAGGGGTGCATGTTTATCAGGAAATTTGAACAAGAGAAATAAAATGTAGAATATATAAAACAAATTAAAACAACTTAATTTGAAAATTAAGCCCTGCAAATTTTGGTATGCTGAATTTCATGTTTAAAAATCACTAACGAGCATCAGTGAGGACAAAATAAATAAATAAATATATATATATATAATTATTATTATTATTATAGTCGTTCCAGCAATAACTGCTCATTGTGACCTCTTGTGTATTTCATCGTGTATCAATTGTCTCAGCGACTTCTATTTTGACTGGTTTTCATTATTATGTTTTGTTACCTCGTGTCCGTCCACCGTCTTGGTGGTCTGCTTTATGGTCTTGTTCCATTTGCTGGTGCAGTTAAAATGTATTTTGCTAGACTGTCATTTTATTTTCTCATGACACGTCTGTAGTATTTTATGAATATACATTATAACGTTTTAAGAGTAAGGGGGTACATAAGCAAATAGAATATAATGATTAAAAAAATCAATAACAATATTCATAATAATAAAATACGTAAGAAATATATAGGGACAAAGGTTGATCTACTATGTTAATAACGATATTTCTTGTGTAGTATGATATTTAATCGCCGAAATAAATAAGACCACGAGTTACCTAAATTTCCCAATAGAATATAAATTAAATGTTGAATATATTGGAGAGTAATGATTTTATTAATTATAAACCAAACAAAATATAACACCAATAATCACTAAAATAACACCAATAATCACTAAAAGTTTTTTATTGCGAAGCTTTTCGACAATTACGTCATTTTCAAGCACGCACAATTAAATATTACATATGAATTACCAGAAATGTTTATATAACGACAACTTAAAATTTGATATACATCTTGAATAGAAAGAAACAGACCATCTGTGTCGTTTTCTATGTTACGTGCCAGATCAGCTGAAAAGATGAAAAATGGTAATATGAGAATTTATGTTGTTTTTTTTTTTTTAAATATATACACAGATCTTAAATTCACTATTTCTGTAATTCCTTTCTTTCTTTCTAACACATCGTATGATTGTACAGCCATTATGATATTTTTCTTTTTCTATCAATGAGTAATTTACTACTACACGCGTAACCAATGCAGCTCCGAGCTTTGGCCTCGTTTAAGCGACTGGTATGACATCATGTAACCTTACACTGATATAGTACGCTGCGTCAACAGCTAGTGCAAATTAGTACCAGTGTTGAGTGTGCTGTTCACGTAAACATGGGTCTGATGGATACGTATCCGCGATGTAGTTCCCGAACCTGAAATGTAGTTCCGGATCTGTATCCGAAAAAATAACAAACTTACCCATCAGTTTCTACAACGGTATCCCATTTCTATATTTGGTATCTTATAAACCTTCGCCCCTTATGATGGATTATTAAATGATATTGTCCAAGTCTTCATCCAATCTTCTTGCTTGTTTTAATTTTTTTAGATCATTTTAAACTTAGTAATACTAATTTTTATAATGCTCAGGTACTCTCTGGCCATTGTAAGTTCGGTTCATATCTATATACGTTCCATCTTGCTTCTGATCCTAGGTGTGACTTTTGCAAATCAAGTGTTGACTCCTTTGGCCCTTGTAATGATACTGAGCGCTTATTATTTGATTGTCCTTTGTTTGAGGATTTACGTTCAAAATACGCAGAGGTAATTTCTTCGCCGCATACTTCTGTACTGGTGATAAGTGTTCCAAGATATTTACTTTTATCTACCACTTGTAGCTATCCAACATGTTGTACATTGTCATTTGCATCATATCAATCAATAATAATCATTTTAGTTTTTTATTTATTTATTTCTTATCCAACTCTAGACTTACTACCTCTATTTTGTTAAGATATTTGAGAATTGAAGTGGTATTATTAGCATATTGTAAATTATTCGTTTTCCTCCAAAATTCCATCTTTCAGATGCTTTCTAACTATTCTCCGTTTTATCTACATTAATCATCAATCCTAGTTCTTCACACATCGAGTTAAATGACAAAATAACACATTCTAAGTTTTTAAATTATGAACATAATCATCAGCAAATGAAGGTCTGTAATGCAACATGTAAGCCATTTTGACTTCTCCCCGAGCCATTTTAATTTATTGAAACTGTCGTCTAGATGAATCTTTACACCGATACCACGCTGTTGGTCTACAAGGATCATGAACACAGTTGTAATGGTGCCAAAACACATCCTTGCCTAACGCGTGTGTGTGGATTAAAACTATTCTGGATAAAATATTACATATATCATTACAGTAGAAGGACAAAATTGTCCAAAACGCATTTCTATTCAGAGAGTCAAATGCTTTTGTTATAAACATGGAAGCTAGATGTAGGTCATATTTTCATTCTAGACATTTTTCTTAAATCTATCGTAGGGTAAAGATCAAATCTGAGAATTCTTTGTGATCTAAAGCCTCCTTGTTTTTCAGGTATTATACGATCAACATGATTAATTCCATTATAGCTTGAATCCTTACTCAAAATGTTGCTCCTAGTTGTTGTCAAAATAATTACCAAAATAAAGTTTCTTCCTTTTATTTTATATGTTTACAATTGTACTAGTTGAATTGTATAACTACAGAAGCTATATACTTGAAAAATTAAAATGTAACAAATTATTTCCAAAAATTTATAATTGTAGCAAGAGGATAAAATTTCATAATTCACATAAATTTACTTGTATAATTATATACTACATGTAATTTTAAAATATTTATGAAATATTATGATTTAACAATCAAAATAAAAAGTAAAAAGTATATGAAGTATTAAACGTATACATAATGCAACATTCAAAATTTTGTTACATCCATATCATATTTTTATATTATTTTATAATATCATAACAACATTTACCTAGATGAAAATGAAATGTAAATTAATATAAAACAGGAAAAAAGCATACCTTGTAGTTCAGTTATCAAAAATTATTTCAGTAAACACTGTAGCATTAAATGCCTTACTATAATAGATCGGAATATTTTGTGTAAAATTATTTTTTTGGGCGCTTTTGATCTATTCGTTCTTTGACTTTTACAATAAGATCTTCAAGTTCTTCCTACAATTAAATGAGAACATGGAATGTATGACCGATTTTATAATTATAGTAAAAAGTAATTAATAGTCTAAACAATAAAAAATTAAAATCACTAAATTCAATAGTTAAAAAACAACAAAGTTTTTCATCAATTAAGGCATTTTCAAAAGAACAAAAATAAAAAGCATAAAAAACAACTAAGATAAAATAAAAATAAAATGCAAGGAAAAACTTAATCTAGATACACAATATTACACTAACAGATCTGATTAAAGACAGAGCTATCAGTGCTGTGTGAATAAACTATGTGGTAAACAATACTTTAAAGAAATCAGCGTGTACCTAGTCTTCTTCTTATCGTATAGTCATCGGTTATATATAATTACACAAAATTATCATCATAAGTCTAACTTTAAATTTGTTAGCCAGTCTATGGCTCCGTCATTAAGATTGTGAACATCGTCTAATGTTAAACCTACAGGTGCAAATTCACTACAGTCTTCCAATATATGCTGCATTGTTCGTCTTGGATTTCCACACTGGCACGCAGCAGTTGTCGTTATACCCCACTTCTGCATTAGATATCCGCATCTTCCCTGTCCGGTCCTAATTCTATTGAGTGTCTTCCATAGTTTCCTAGATAAATCCATTCCTTTAATTTCATTCCTTGGGTCGACAACTAAATGGGAATTTGTTGTATGTTCTAAATTCCTTTCCCATGTTATTTTCTATTTATTAAACTCTTTAATATCTTCTGATAATAATTCATTCATTGTCCAAGGTGATATTCGGGATTTGAGTCTCGATACTGGTGCGGACCTTATCTCTTCAGATATTGGCAGTTCGGGGTACATCTGAAATTTATTTCTATCTCTGAATAATGCTGTCTCCCGTCTAATTGCAGCTGGAGCTTTATTAGCTAAAACTGGAAGCAACATAAGTGGTGTAGATTTCAGCGTTCCTGATATGGTTCGGAGTGCTTCATTTAATACTACATCTACTTTTTTAACATGGCAGCTATTACACCAAACTGATGAACAATATTCGGCTGCTGAGTATACAAGTGCCAAGGAAGAAATTCTGAGTGTTCTTGCATCAGCACCCCAAGTCGAGCCTGCGAGTCTCCTAATGAGATTTATTCGTGTTTTTAACTTTTTGGATAAAACCGTTAGATGCTCATTATATGATAAGGTGCGGTCTAATGTCACGCCTACGTACTTTGGATATTTTGTATTTCCTAGTTCTACACCTTCAAATTTCATTATAGGTACAATTTTTGCCATTCGGTGGTTGAGGTGAAAAAACATCTTTGTCTTGTGGGGATTCTGTCGTAATTTCCATTTGTGCAGATACTTACTAATTTGTGATAAGCCACTTTCCATAGTTAATATACAATTCTTCAAGTCTGTTCCTTGCACGGTCATCGCCATATCGTCCGCATACTGGAACTTTTTGCAAGATGTGTCAGGCATATCGCTGACATATATATTAAAAAGTAACGGGGCTAATATTGATCCTTGTGGAAGCGTCGCCATCTGCTACTATTTTCTCCTAACAAGACACGGAAATACCTATCTGACAGCATGTTATTTACTAGTTGTAATATTCGAGAGCATGGTATAATAGAAACCAATTTTAATAATAATCCCTCTCGCCAAACAGTATCGTGGGCAGAAGTCAAGTCTAAAAAAACAGCCAATGTCTTTTCATTCCTTTGGAATCCATTTTCTATTTGCTGTGTAATCGCAGCAAATTGATCTACACAGGATCTTTCTGCTCGAAAACCAGCCTGGGATATTGGTAAATGACTATCTACTTCAGCTGCAATTCTATTATAAATAATTCGTTCCAATACTTTATAACCTACGCTAAGAAGTCGGTCGATAGTCTGCTGCTTCCTTTCCTCGTTTTTTAATCGCAATTATTTTGGATTTTTTAAACTCTTTTGGTAATCTGGCTGCTGCAATTATTTTATTAAACATCCCGCAGAGAAATGTTTTTGCTTCTTGTCCCAGGTTTTTTAAAAACTCCGGATAGGGACCATCAAATCCAGCTGCTTTATTGTTTTTCGTTTGGGTCAACGCAATGTTGAGTTCATAGTAACTGGACCAGAACATTTCTTACTGGGTTTAAGTTTGCATTTTCTTTCATTTAGTTCAGCTTTAACTATTCTAGTTCCTTGTTTTTCTAATGAAAACTTAGTCATACTAAGAAGCCTCGATGCAATCGCATCTGGTTTAATTACATGTTGGGCTTGCTTATTTTGTTGAGGATTAGTTCCAAGTTTTCTAAGCAATGTCCATGATTTTTTACTATTATGTGTGAAATTAATTGAGCCATCTATTTTTTCGTTCCTCATTGAGTTTAGTTCATAACTCAGCTGCTATAATCTGATTACCTGAAGATTTGGCACGGTGTAGACCTCTCCAAAGCGAGATATTAATGGATAATAATAACAGTACAGTAATTCAATAGTGCGGGTGCCTCTGGAAACGTCTAATACATTATATTAGTCGGCTAACTACACCACTTTAATCATCGGTTAATTAATTAAATGTACCTAGTAATCTACGCATAACTCCACCCATAACCAATCAGAATGATCCACGTTCGATGTATAATATAAAGACGATTAAATTTATAACATACTTCTCAAAACTAATTCTTCATCAAAATTTATCATTGAATTTAATAAATTATTTTTTCTTTTATCATTTCCATTCTTCCCGGAGGCTAAACATGAGCTCTTTCCAGAAACTTAATAACGGATTTTTTTTTTGTGTACATACCACAATTCGCATAAATACAACTACTGATGAAAAAATTTCTGGGCGCTGGTCAAAAATTTTCGAAAAAATTCAACGTTTCCAACTGTGTTTCGAAATTTATAAGATTGTAACAAAAAACCGGTATTAACGCGGTTATTTATCGCATATTATATTTAAAATGATTAGATAAATTTATTAAAAACAATGGACATATTTAAAATACGAAAAAAAATTTTGTAAGATAATTTAACTCTTTGCAAACAAATTATACTTCTTTTAAACTTAGTTTAATGTTTATAATAGATAAGATAAGCCTTGATGCTAATCTCTGATTTGCCTGAATAATCGATTGGTCGATTGGAGCTCTCGACTATCGATTACAAATTAAATATTTATTATTTTTAAAATTAATTTTATATATAAATATATATATAAATATATATATATATATATATATATATATATATATATATATATATATATATAAATATATATACATTTATATATAAAAAGTTAGGTAATGTAACGGAGTATATTACATATTAAGGTGATGAAAACAGGTAACATAACACACTTTGATCGGTTGCCCAACAGGCCGAGAAGCGATATTAAATTAACATTCATAAATTTTATAATTATTTGCATATAATATTTAAATAATTTGTTGAATAAAATAATAATATAATTTAAAAAAGTAATAATATTATTTATATATAGTGTTTTAATTAATTCAAGTCAATGGTATCTACGGTGGTTTTCGTTGGATGATGCAATGTTACAGAATACAACGGTTATTCTATTGTTTTATGGTTAGTTTAGCGCCATTTAGGAGTAGGTGTCTGTTTATTCATATATTCGTAAGTTATTGTTAAAGTTTTATTAAGTTTTTATTATTAAATTTGATATTTACGAGGAGGACAGTTCCGATGAATGATAAGGATTGTATTCTTAGTATGTTATTTTATATTTTATTATCTTGTTTTTTATAATTTAGTTGTTTAATTTCGTTTAGTTACCCTTTTGGCTCATTCGAGGCATACTTGTACACCTCCGAATCGATTGGGGCTTGGATAAATTGATGAGTTTTGCTTTCCTAAGCGGGATAAAAAAAAAACGCGGAAAAAATTTTTAATTGTAAATTACAACCTTTTAAATTTTACTTATAAGTATGTTTATAAACATACCTAGGTTAGGTTAGATTCAGTTAGGATAGAATCGGCGTTTATTTCGGCTGTATAGCAGTAGAATTAAAAGAAAAAACGAGACTTACAAAAATGGTTTCTGCGGATTTTTAACTTCGTAATTCGTTAAAAATAATAATTTTTGATATTTAAAAAAAAAAAAAACGAAAATCGGGAGTGTACAAGTATTCTTCGAATCTACCGTTATTTTTTACTATTTTTGGAACACAAGTCACATTTGTATAACAACGACTAGTTATGAAATAGCGCCAAATTTTCCCGCCAAAATTGTAAGTTTGTTCCGTTACCTCTAAACAGACTTTTTAGTTAGTTTCTTTTTTCGGAATTTTTATTAAAAAAAGTCACTTCCGCTAAATTTTTTTTTTAACTAGTCGTTTTTATGCAATTTTGACTTGTGTTTCAAAACTCACTAATTTTGGGCTTTCTTGAAGGACCTACAATTTTCCCGATTTTTCATGATTATTCATATATGAATTTAAATGTTCCTTAAATCTTACTGTAAATTGCATGGTGTCTCCTATGCATGTTTTTCCACATTAACTGCAATTTAATTTATATACTCCTGAATTTCTTAGTAAATCTCTATCTTCTATTTTATCACGATTGATTAATTTCACTAATGTGTTGATCCCTTATTGCTAAATCTATGTTATATTTGTTAAATATTTTGATTATTTTATAGGTATTATTTCCTGCATAATTAATTGAACTTATTTTTTTTTTGTACTTTTATTGTCAGATTTCTTTCACATTTTTTTCAACAATATTAGGGTTATGTTTATTATTGATAGTTATTTGTTTAGTTTTTTTCTTTGTTTATTCTATCAGTGTTTCTTAAAATTATTTTTTCTCTATTGATAGACTTCTTCAACTGGCTTATTTATGGATTTTTGGGTGAAATTAATATTTTAGGTATTATTGTGTCTGTCTATTTTGCACATTTATATTTAACATTTTAGTTTTACGATTTATATTACCTGCTTATCATATAAAATAATTTAGATGTTCAGAATTCTTAAAAATACATACGAAATTTAATACATTAATAACGAAAGTAAAAGGTTTCATATTAAACCTGGTAATTTAGTAAGAACACATTTTAGGGCAAAAAAATATGTCAGAAATTGATATTAAGAAATTTATTACCTCATTATAAGAGTAAAACAATTTACAGTACTTCACTTGATTTTGTTTCTTGTATAAAAATTGAACTGCGTGCTGTAAACAGTAATTACTTTGCTGGTGCGAATTTATTACCTGTGAAACATGTTACAATTCATGTAAATATGACTTTAAAAAGAAATTTACAAAAAAATGAGGCTAGTTTTGATTATTTTACTGTCATACCATTTTCTCTGAATTTCAAAATTGTAGTAAGGAAAATTATAAATTTAAAAAATTAAATGTAGTTTATAGATTTGTTAAAAAATAATTATACTTCCAACATTAAAAAAATCTAGGTGATTCAGAATTTTCCATAATTAAAAATTAAATTTTGAAAGGTTAAGTAATTTTTTTTATATTTATGAATATTGAAGGGATTGGAAACTACTTTCCGCAAACACACAATAGAAGTGTGTTTAATGTCAGGTCACGTTGATAATTTTTGTACAATTTATTATGTTTGTTAACATTTTGATTTTTATTGTATTTGTTGTTTATTTTACAAATCATATATTTTTATTTTAGTATTTTTAATATTTTAGTTAATTTGTGACTATAAAAATTTGCAAAAATTAACTGCAATTTTCATTATAAAAATGTTTAATAAGGTAGAACGAACTCCACATAAAACGTAACCAGCTGTCAATATTATCTTTTTTTCCCTTCAACATAGGTGAACGTATAATTTTTATATATGTAACATGTAATTTTATTAATACACATTTTAAGTTTATTTAAATAATTCGCAGTACAACTTCTTATATTTTTAGTTTTATCGATACTAGTCAAAATAATTTATTGTTATACAAAAATAATTTAAATATTTCAAATATTTTGTAGGTGACACATTTTTAAGAGGGAAAAAACACATTTTTATACTACATATCGAAATTATGCATTTATTTAAAAATAACCTTGATAAAGATATAGCCTTCGTAACAACTTGACTACGTTTTCAAAACGCTTCAAAAATTTAGATAGGCGTTTTTTTTATTTTACTTTTTTTTTTTTTTAATAATCTGCACATAGTGCACTAAGTAAATGTGATGAAGGAACGGATACGGTTGATGGTCCATTGACCATAACTTACGACATCTAGGAGGAATGAGGAGGAAGTGTTAAGATTATTTTTTGGCCAGTTTCTGTTCAACCGACGTGATAAGGGTCTAGAAGTTGTAGAATAGCTGAATTAGTGGCGTTTCTTAGTCTGCTGAAAAAGAGCTTGTATCTTTTTTTTTTGGCTACTTTTGAAACAGTTGGTATCCGCAAGTCGGAACATATAGATTGATTTAACAAGACCCAAGGAACGTCTATAGATTTTCGACTCCATTGCCAGATGTTAGCTGCCTTAGAAGTGCTATATAGTTCAATGCCATACGTCCAAATCGATTTTATGACTGAGTTATACACAATAGTTTGTTCTCACCGATAGTTTTGACTGTTTTCTAAAAAGGTAATAGAGCAGACCATATCGCTTTCGCACATCCTTGATTTTATTACTAACGTATTGACTACAGGTAAGTTTTGTATCAAAACACAAACTAAGGTATTAACTTGGGGGATGGATGTCTCATCTAGATGGACTGCTGGTGTCAGTCTCTTACACAGAGTAAAAGTAATGTGGCTGCTTTTAGTTTGATTAATCTTGATTCTCCATCTGGTTAATCAAGAGTAAATCATAGTTAAATGATCCTGAAGTTTATTCGACACAACAAACGGGTCAGAATCGGATGAGAAAATGCATGTGCTATCAGCAAAAGTGCGTAACACAGTATTTTTATTAACCGGTATGCCTGCAGTATAAACACTGTACAAGGAAGGGAACATAATACGTCCTTGTGGAATTCCTACTTGAATAGCATCGATTTAACGACATATTTGACACAGAAAAGTCTATCTTGTAAATATGATTTTATGGTTAAATATGAATGAATGATATTCTTCAGTTGGAAGAGGCCAAGATGAGATCGAAGGTCTGTGAAGTATTAAGAAAAACAAGCAATAGTGACATTGTTGTATAATTGAATGATCCAGAATCTAAGACCAGGCAATAAGATAACCGTATTATAACAAAAGGAAGACGAATGAAATGGTGTAAGCTAAGAAGTTCATTTTCTCAGATATGGCAAATGATATCTCATTTTGAAGATAGTGTACTTGATCTAACGCTGAATGTGGGGATGAAATCCTGAATACATTTTATTTATTAATTGCTAATTTTCTAGTTCCCTGAAAAATTGAGATGCTACCAGTTTATCAACGACTTTTGACAACTACATCTATATGAGTGAATGAATCAAGGATTCTTCTGCGATTTAAGTATCGATATCATTAGCGCATTCTTTTATGGTGATTGAGTAACACCCTGTATTCCATATTTTATTATATATTTGCAGCAGAATTATGATTTCTCCAGAAGCGTTTTTTAAGACTGAAATATGAAATTTGTCTGGTGCTGTCACGGTATTTTTTATATTATATATCACTGTTTCCTAATCGGGTCCGTTTGGATATCTGGCTTTAGCACGACATTTCTGAAAATATACATGATTCGTCATCAAAAGGACCGCTTGTAGTTTTTGGAGAGCTTTTCTAAGACTTTTGGTAGAATCTCTATATTTATCATTCCACCATAAAATTGCTCTATTATGGACAAATTAGCAAGTTTGATCAGGTAAACAGGAATAAGTTTAATTTAACAGATTAGATGTAAAAGTGGTTAATGCTCGCTGTACGTTATGAGTGTCGTTTATCAACAGAAGGCCGCTCGAACACAAGTTAAAATATTTTTCCTGTTAATTTTACAATAGTTTAAAATTTGCCTGACCATGTGGTCATACTCTGCATTCAAAAAGTTACATTCTTAGAATCAAATTGGGGATGTTAATTTAAATCCGGATTTGTTGGTTATATATGAATGTAAAATTTCATTTAGAATGACTGCTGATACATTAGAGAATAAAACTTTTTTGCCAGAGATCTCAGTAAATTTGATTTAATTGGCATGTTGTTTCTGGTGATTTGAGCGCACGTTTGTATAAAATCAGTAGGAATCATTTGTAAACTAAAAAAAGTGAGACTTGACTGTGGCCAACGCGTGTCACTGGGGTAAGAGAATTGATTTAAGGGAATAATTCTTCTATTTCGTTTTGAGTCATTGCCAAATGAGCATACGGAAAGAGAATTGTCATTTTCACAGTTTTTCATGTGCATATCATTATTTGAAATAGTTAGCGTGTGTTAGTAATAACAACATGATCGATCGTACTGGAATTTAATGAATTTCATTGAATACTGATGTCATCAGGATCATTGTTTAAAGCTTGAGATCAAATTTAACATAGCCCGGTAAAACAGGCACGCGTAGCGATAAGACGACAATCAAATGAACGATTATTTCCAAAAGAACAAACAAACAACAAAATGTGACGTGTCTGTCACATTAGCATATATTCACGTACATTTTTGTTTTTTGGCAATGTTTGTACCGATATATTATTCAGGATCATTCATATGCCACCTCCACTCTGTAGTAAATTATTTATACGATGAAAACTGAGACTTTTTCATCCGAAGGAGACCAACGTTGCCAGTTGATCTGCTTGTTCAAGATGCCCAAAGAGATTGAAGGGACCAAGTACGCTATCTAGCTGATACTTTAGACAGCAGATTGACATTAATTAAACATGTAAATAATACTAATCTCAAGAAAAAAAACACATCCGTTCCATATGCCCGCTTTTTAATCATAAATCATACCTTCATATTAGCAAGATGATAATCTACATTTTGTATACAATTTTAACCGTTTCTTTTGTTGCAGTGTTTTATATGAATTTTTTCCTGCGGTTGTATACATGTATTTACTTCATCATTCTTCTAAATCATTTTATGTTTTATAACTTAATAAACTGAATTGTAAAGTTTTATAACATTAAATAATAATTACCGCATTATTAATAAATCAAAAATTACTTACAAAAGACAGAAAAAGGTTCGCTTTACACGTTGCACATTCATAATTGTCACCATCATTCATATATGTTTTGGATGATTTTTTTCCTTTGTTGACAGGTAACCTCTCTGATAATCGAAGACCCAACTCGTCCAATTGACTGCGTAATGCGACTTCACTATCCCTCATATTACTCAGCATAGGTAAAATCTGCATATTATTTTAAAAAATATAAAATAATGTGTAATGAGTATAATTAAAAACATATTTAATTATACAATTTTAAATAGCACAGAACATTTTAAAATTTAAAGTATTGTCTTTACAAAGTTATGGATGAGAGCTGTTACACCAAGCTCGAAACAAGAAGCAAAATTAAATATTCAAAATAAAAATTCATGCCTATGAGACTAATGCAAAAATTATCATATATTGGTTTTATTGAATATACGAGTGTAACAAATGTTATATATCTGAAATTACACTGTCTAGCAATGGTGAAAAGCTGAAGTTGTAAAATTTCCTAAACCAGGTAGAATCATCTCAGGTTTGGACG
Source organism: Coronaproctus castanopsis (assembly GCA_032883995.1). Taxonomy (NCBI): domain Eukaryota; kingdom Metazoa; phylum Arthropoda; class Insecta; order Hemiptera; family Monophlebidae; genus Coronaproctus; species Coronaproctus castanopsis. The sequence goes on from CM065053.1 coordinate 62,566,378, forward strand.
CTGTGAGTATTAGCCTATTCTTCAATATGTGCAGAACTTATGAAAAGGTAATTTCAAAATGAATTTATTCAATTTATAATAAGGTTATATCTCAAATTCAGTTAGATTTTTGATCAGTCCACTCTATAATGTATTAAATAGCTATGATAAAGGAATTTGTTACACAGAATTACAACAGTAATATGTATACCGACTTGATACTCTGGATATAGTTAAAGAATTTATATATGATATTAAGTTATTTATACAATAGATAAGGGTTTTTTTTCATATTAACAATAAAATACCGATTAAAAAGATATGCTTAGGAGGGTATTGCGGGGTTAGTTAAAGAATTTATATATGATATTAAGTTATTTATACAATAGATAAGGTTTTTTTTCATATTAACAATAAAATACCGATTAAAAAGATATGCTTAGGAGGGTATTGCGGGGTAGTGTTGTAAGTTCATTCTTTTTTACTTATCCGTATAATTTTCTCAGTTTGGGTAATATCGACGTTTAATTAGTTATGTACGTTGACATACTGCCCTATTTTGTAAATCATTTAGACCAAATTACTTCCAAAATCAATTACAGGCAAGATATTTCCCGTATGACACTGTACTTCAATTAATGAATTAATCCCTCCAAAACTAAAATAGTATATTTTACTTGCTGCCTCTACCTGTGCGAGACAAAGATATTTTCAAAAATGTAATGTTAAATACTTAGCTGTAGTTCCCGATAAAAGATTAATATTCAGTGATCGTTTAAATCGTATTCTTATTAAACATAATAAGAAAATTCTTTTCATTACTTCCTATTTTTCACAATAAATCTTACCTTAACATCAACAATACATTAATTTTGATGTATCGGAGAGTAGTGATTTTGTGAATTAATAAAACAAAATAAAAACAAAGTTAATTACTATAAAAAAAAATTTTATTAACGCAAAGCTTTTCGACAATCACGTCATTTTCAAGCATATACGAAAAACCTTAATAATTTAAGGATAGAAGTTAGCAATATTTTAATACAAATCAAACAAAATTGTAATAAGAAAAACTAACAGAAAAATAGAAATCAAGCATTAAATAAATTAAAAGAAAAACTGAAGCACAATAACTTAATGCTTAGTACAGCGGATAAAGGCAACACTATAGTCGTAATAAAGAAAAATGATTATTTAGAAAAAATGCAAACATTTTTGGATAATAATAAATTAAAGAAAATTAAGAATCCAACCAACAGATTTAATGACTACATCAGAAAAGAAATAAAAACAATAAATGTAAGTACTACAGAAGAAAGTAATACAACGAATGATCCTAATCAGTTATTTTAAGAATATCAATTGCATAGAAATGAATCCGAAAGATCCTATTCATTCAGGGTTAATTAAACTACACAAGATTACCAATTCAAATAGAACATTAGTTAATTGTATAAATGTTCCATTTTATAAAGTGTCTAAAATAATTTAAAAATATTTACAGACTAATTATGAATTTGAAAGACAATTTAATGTTAAAAATAATATAGAATTAACTAATAAGTTGAAAGAAACAAAACTTAATAATAATGATATACTTATATCACTAGATATAGCTAATATGTATAATAATATACCAACGGATGAAGTAATAAGATATATAGACGATAATAAAATGAATAACAGTAAGTTTAAAAATCACTTTATAAAATTATTTAAAATTGTATTAAACCAAAATTATTTTAAATTTAACGATAAATGCTACAAACAAGAAGAAGGGTTAATGATGGGTTCGCCACTATCACCTATTTAAACAGAAATATATATGAATAAACTAGAAAACATAATATATTAGAAAATAATATATTTAAAAACAAAATTTCGATCAAGATATGTAGACGATATATTAATTATTTGGAATAACAAGTTAAAAACCCACGAATTAAATAAATTTGTAATAGAATTAAACAAATTTAATCAAAACATTCAATTTACAGCAGAAATAGGTAATAAACATATAAATTTCTTAAATTTAAATATCAATATAAACAACAATATACTAGATATTGATACATACAGAAAACAAACACTGACAGATGTAATTATACCAAACGTTTCTTTTCATGCAAAATCACATAAACTAGATAGCCGAAGAAATTATTGCAATAACGTCTAAATTATTTTAAGCTATAAGAAAAACAAACAATAAAAAAAGCAAATAGCCGCAGCAAATAAATACAATCCGAATATAATAGATTAATTATGGAACAAGCCAAAAAATAACAGTCCTCAACAAAATAAAAAAGAAAAAGATAATTATTTAGGATCAATTAAATATATAGGAAAATACACTTATAAATTCCTAAAAATCATTAAAAAGTACAATATTATGATAGCAATAAATAATAAAAGATTATTTAAATCAATTTGCAACAATAAAATGGAAGAGCATGAGGTATTACAAAAATCTGGAGTATACAGAATGAACTGCACAAAATGTAATAAGTTTTAGATAGGTGAAAAGGAGCGACAAATAAATAATAGACTAATAAAACACATTTATTCATATAAAAATCAAAATGATGATAAACCCGCTGTAGAGAAAAAAAAAAAACATATATAGAAAACATCGCAGATAATATCCAAATTTTACACATAGAATATAAATTAAAAAAAAAGACAATAATAATTTATTAAATATCACGATCAATTTGGATCAAGAATTAATTTTGAAATCGGTTTTATAAGTAAATGTTATTGTAAAAATATTTTTTTTTTTTAGTAAATTAAATTATCATTATATTTTTATTTTAGGACGCTCGACTACGAAGGTCATACATCTCGTTAGTTAATGTAAATCGATATATATATATATATATATATATATATATATATATATATATATATATATATATATATATATATGTTTTTGTTATATCAATATTACTGTTAGTTTATATGTAAGGTTTTTTTTATATGGTTGAAAATGACGTGATTGTCGAAAAGATTTGCGTTAATAAAAAATTGTTCATAGTGATTGTTTTTATTTTGTTTTATTAGTAAATTAATTAGTTGAAAAGTATAACAGACCAATTATAGACATACTTTTATATATCTTGACGACGTTCTTGAAAATAAAGCGCTCTACATATTGACCACCAATCAAAAGATTGAGGAATGAAGAAGAGTGTTTATCACATTTTTCTTCTTATACACAAATGCAATTATAAAAATATTTTAAAGCATTAAAACAGCTATATATTCCTTCACAAGGCAAAAGTCAATAGCAGAAAATGAATAAATACACAAATCTAAACATTAAAAATTCCCAGGAAAAAATGCTTCAAATATTAAAAAGTATTAAATTTGACGAAAACTGAACTTATTTGATTTAAATGTATTAAAACGATTTCTCTAAATAATTAGTTCAATTTGCTACAATCTAAACATACGAAAACATAATTTTGCACAATGATTTTTGATAATAGCTAAATATACATCACCGAGATATCTTTCGAATAGATCAATTTTCGTAAAAATTTAATCTTACTTTACGTTTCACTCAAAAATAAAAGAAATAAAATAAAAAGTCAGCGGCAAAATCTTTAAATATAGAATATTTTTATTTTAATCGTTAACTTTTCCTACCAATCATGATATTAAGCGATGATTGAATATTAATACTTGACTTATAGGAATTATTAAATATAAGATAAACCATAATTTTACATATACCTCTTTTAATGTGCTTATGTTAGCACGCACGTCATTAGCGATACTTATCAACAGCTCTTGTAATGAAAATGCAGAAGGTTCACAACTTTCGTGCATGTCCTGTAAGAAGAAAATACAGAAGATTATGAATCGCGTTTAATTTCGTTGATTTTTTTTTTTAAATCAACGTTGATTGTTTTTATTTTTACTTTATAATAACGTTCGATTTGAAGATAACAATAAATTAGACTACAATAATATATGCCGATGATTACCACCGTTAAAAACATTTTTAGTATGCGACTGTTAAAAACCATCTATTATACATATATATTATTATAGTTAGTATGTACATTTAATTACTCGCTGTTAACGCTAAAATTATAGAAAGAAATTTTTGTAAACAGTACTACGGACTCAATTATTTAAGTTCCGTAAAGGGTTTGATCATGTGTCCAGCTAAAGCTAGCATTTATCTATTTACAGGCTCCTCGCAACTTTTAGTATGTCTTCAAGGAACAGTGTAAATAAAAAAATGACAACACACTTCCTCGGTATACGCTAGCAGTGAACGTTTTATTTGTGGATGTAGTATCTATGGTTACATTAAAAAAAAAATATTGCCATTGGAATTATTAATTATATGAGCTAAACATTCGAGAAATTAACATTATATTATTTCATAAATACCACCTTCGAGCCAAGTTGTGCCAAATGCTTTAGCTACAAAAACCATACTAGTATACACTTTTACATTACGGCGAGTCTCAGAAAAGTGCATTAAATTATGTGTAATATGTTTTTTCCTGCAAGTTTGCTATTTGATTTAACTATTTACAACTCGTTGCAACACGATGCATAATCAACGAGATGCTTTAAATGTATACCTTTTTTACATAATACGACAACCTTAAAACAACGTTGAATTAGATGAAAATTACCGGACATGTGTTCGAATGTTTAGTAACGGTAGCACTACAATGCTTTTTCTAGAATACAATAAAATAAAATGTTTTCATATTTATTAGTTTCCGCATTAAAATTCCATAAAGATAGTTCATTAAGTCAGTCGTTGTTCACGGTTCGTTATTAAATCACGGGGAACAATTTGATTACATTAAATCAAATTTAAAAAATGATTTTCAAATTAAGGATAAGCGTAATAAATATTATATTTAAGTCTGGTGCATAATGTACAAACAAATTACCTTTCGAGGCTCATTTCCCGGGTGGTTATCAATACGTTGGCCCTCGTACTAACCTGATTTGAAATTTAAAAGAAAAGTCAAATCCGAAACAAGTTAAATGAAGCAACGAATTGGGTGTTATCGAAAAATAGGTAATGTAAATTATTACGACTGTTTAGGTGTAACGCCACCGTACGAACTATTAAGGTAATAGGGGTTCTAACTGTGCGGTATTTTACAATTACAAAGTGGATCACAAGATTGATCAAGTTATCTTTGGTCATCCATGTTTAATATTGTTACACGACAGCAGTAACATTATGAAATAGTATATAAAGATCGGGGCAGATCGTTTGATCAAGTAATTAAACCCTTACTCGGTATAACGATAATTATTATTGCAAAACGACTAAATGTTTCCTGTTTTTTTCTAGGGCGATTTAAAAGGATTATTTCAAACGAATAAGTTTTTCCACATGTTTTTAAAAGTCTATTTACAGTATGTTGTCGGGATAGCCTAGTGGCTAGAGCACGGACTTCCATACGGAAGGCACCGACTCCGAATACGATCGGCGGCGCAAAAATTATCATCAGAAAATAAAAATACAAATAATCCTAATATTATCGCGTGGAAGGCAATGGCAAACCAAACCACCACGCACAACACTATATGTCTGCTGGTAATAATATAGTATACTACAAAAACGCGCGGGACTGCATTGTGTCGTGACAACAAGCGATTACAGCCGGTTTCCTCGTGTGTGTGTCTATCAACGTTAACGCCATGTTATGATTGCTTTGTACGCTACTTACAATTGTACAACAAAATATGTGTATAGGTAAAACTACACTATAAATAATGATGTATTTTGGTCATTGTTATTATAAATATATTAAAAAAAAAAAAAAACAAAAAACATAAGACATGGATTGTAATGAAGAATTATTCCAGAAGATGATTAAGAAATTAAAAAAAAAAAAAAAAGAAAGTAAGACGGCATATGGGCTGCTAATTTATTAGTTATGACGGAATACGCCAAAGAAAATAACGGTTACAAATACGTACTAAATGTTCTTTTATCGAATTTAAAAGAAAATGGTCTGCTTTTTATTTATCAACTGTGAATACAACTTACGGTTATTCTCTCTATTTCCGCGTTTAGAACTCCCTTCAAAAATTGTCCGTTTATTTTATTGACATTCTTATGGTTAAGAATGAATCCTTTTCACTTTATTCGTCTTGTAATAGTGAGACTTGTCAGTCGTTTTCTAATCTATAGTTACCTTCTCCCAACTCTTCAGTTCACTCACCTAATATTTTACCACTTAAAACTCTAAGGCAACCGTTATTAACGTACATTATAAAATCGAGTACGAAACAGATTTATCCAAAGTACTCAACTGATTGTACAACCTTAGACGATCGTTCGCAGTGATATATGGAGCTACGAAGATTGTATTACAATTATTGTCGACAAAATAACCTTTGTACCTGTAGTTTACTTGCAACATCTTGTCATTCAAAAGCATTATGTTCATAAACGTTAATCGATCGCCTAACAAAATCTTATAAAATCTTTACTTCTTCTATATTACACATATTCAACCTTTGCCTAAATTTAACCTACAACTAATTTACACGCAGTTTCGATAGCACTCTCTTTCTTGAATTTTGAGGTGTTAGCAACATTCAACTACATATCCATTTTCTTTAAAATGTTTTCGGCATATTCTTCATTCGTCGTGTATGTATGCGAATTAGTCTCTAACTTAATCTTTATAACACCTCGAATATAACCCTTCCATAATTCTTGATTAGTCTTAAACTCCCATACCTCGTATATCTCTTTCATTATAATAACCTTTCTCGAGCGATTTTTTAACTTACCCGTTGTTCACATTCCTACAAATGACCTCCCGTTATCTGAATACGTACACTTTTCCAAAAACTTGAGGCAGAGAGGGAATATTAAGTCTGTACCAAGCTTCACTTTAACTGGGAATACCGGTGTGTACAATGAACGAGGTGGTAATACTATACACTTTTTTTTGATTAGCTCAAGTTAAAATGGGTGGGTTTGATTAGTTGATAGGATACTTATTATATACATAACGATCAGCTATAAACCACATAGGTTCATGTAACAAATTTTTTTTAACTTTACGTTACCTGCAAAATCGAACGCGATGACTAAATTGGGAATATGGATATCCATATTCTGCTGCACTTCGTAATCGAAGAAAATATATTTTTCCATATATGTACACTTGTCGTTCACACACGCCACGTTACATGCTCCTCCTCATCTACCTCCTTTCTATTTCTTAACCTGCATATTATAGGTTGCTGTTTCTACTACAAAATTTAAAAGCCAAGGATAATAGCTTATGGAAACTTACAAGGTTGCTATTTCTATTACAAAATTCAAAAGCCGAGAATAATAGCTTATAGAAACTTACAAAAATAATGAATAAAACACATTGCAGCATCCCACCGCTTGAATCTGGGGGAAATAGTTAGAAAGCAGAGCTGCTCGCTCAATTTTATTCAGACATACATACACAAAATTACTACTTATCCACAAGCAATCACCGTACGGTAGTCACACGTGCTGTTAATTACTTCCTCAAAAATAATAAGTCTCTACACCCTGTAGCTTCCCATCTTACTATGCCTAATCAAGTGTGGAAACACCATAAAAAAATTAAAAAATAAACTATCCACTGGTCCTAATAACATACCAGCTATTTTATTAAAACACATGCCGCGTAAAGGCGTCATTCTTTTAACAAATATCCATTAATGCATCAGACAAAAATACTTTCCCACTGTATGGAAATCCTCAATTATAATAACCTAACAAAGACATCAGTCATCCTAAAAATATTAGGCCGATTAACTTACTTAACAACACAAGCAAAATAATGGAAAAGGTGTTACTAATTTAACTAAATTTGCTAATGATAATAATATTTTACCGGATAATCAATTTGGTTTTAGACACAATCTTTCTACAGTGCACGCGGTGGCTACCGGATAAGTTTAAATTAAATGAACATACAGGACTTTTACTCATTGATATGGAAAAAGCCTTTGATACGGCACCATGATCTAATTTATAAAATGATAAAACTCCACTTTCATCCTAATCTGATATGCCTAGTAAACAGCTATTTAACAAACTGAAACTTTCGAGTAAGAATCAAAAAGGATTACTCCGCATCTAAAACCATCTATGCAGACGTTCCGCAAGGTAGTATATTGGGTCCGTTCTTATTCTTAATATCAATGATATTCCTCAATTTAAAGGCTCCGTAATATATGCCGATGACATTGCATTATTAACTTCGTCCTTCAGAGTTATAACTAATAGATTGCAACAAAAGTTTACAATGATCAATGCATTCCTAAACAAATGGCAATTAGCTGTAAATGTTGTTAAAACGGTGGCTATATTATTCTCTAAAAGAAGGCCATCTGTCAAACCTGAAATTACATTGAATAACACAACCATACGATGGAAAGAAAACGTTAAGTACCTAGGCGTTATACTCGATAAAAAATTAACTTTTGAGAAACACATTAATTATAGTGTTAATAAAAATAGAGCAAGAATGTTTGCACTGTTCCCTATTTTCAATAAAAGATCCAAACTAAATATTCGAAATAAATCAATTATTTATAAGTCAATTATTGAACCACTACTAACCTACGATTGTCCTGTATGGAACTACGCGCCTAAAACTACATATGAAAAAATACAATTAATACAGAATGACTGCTGCCGAATTATATTAAATTTGCCCAAGTACACAAAGATACAATTAATGCATGAAATGTTGAACTTGGACTTCATAGTGAAAAGAATATCGCTACTCGCAAGTCAATTTGTTCTTAAATGGGAAAGTAACCCGTCTCTCCCTGTTAAAGCAATATCTAACTATAATTTCGAATCATTAATCAAAACTGGTGCTTAAATACTAGCCATTACTCATGTGTCAGGAAGCGAAAGATGACATCATTAAACACATGGTCAACATGGTCTCAACAGGGCATCCACCTGGGAGATTAAAATCAAGACATGTAACGGAAGAGTTACCCGTATTACTGATAGTAAAAACGGTTTACTACCTACCTTTCCAATTTCAGTATAACAGAGATTGCTAACAAAGCTAAAATCAGTTATATGCCCATGAACATATACTTAAAAATAAAATAATCATATTTTCAAAATTTATTAAAGAATAAATTTTAAATATTATTCGCGGATATATATAATATATATATGTGTATGTGTGAATATTGCAGTAATTAAATACCTTAAAAATTTCCTCGGCTGTTCTCAACCATGAAGTTTGCGCAAAATATACACTTTCGGACACAAGATAACCGGTTGAAATGCTGGATGTGAACGATTTTGGAAAAACCACAATAAATTGACCAGGATTTTGAATTACACGCGAAAGTGGAACGTTATATTCAGTCAGTAATAGAGGTGGAATCATGATACTATCTGAAGGTAACCAAACACGCTTATTATGGCAATAATGTGGGCTGAGATTTAATACAGCATTTTTAAATATTCCACTATTCTCATTTGCTATTCCATACCTAAAAATTATAAATCCTTATTTTATTATATATATATATATATATATATATATATATATATATATGTGTGTGTGTGTGTGTGTGTGTGTGTGTGTGTACACATACAATAAAATTATTATAAATAATAAATTAACTTGCAAATATTTGTGGTCATATTATTCGTTACCGAACGTTGTAACTAGCCATTGTACGTTTATTTTGATGTGCAAAATAGACTAGCATTCAAAGCACTATGCACCGCATATGCGATGTTATATACACAGTTAATAAAATATGAATATAAATAAGCAGAGGACTAATATGCTTAAAATTAAGAGTATGTAAATACATTGTAGCTGAAATGGTGTGTTGTAGTTCATTTCAAGTATTTTGAATATAAACATGGTGATAGGATGTAAACATAGTCCCATTTACTGTCAATTTGCGTGTAATAGAATCTATAAAATGCAAGCGAACTTATTTTAATTATTTTAAAGTTATAAATATGTTTTTGGGGGGTTTCCCCATAAATTATTCAAGGTAATTCAATGCCAAAAAGTAGACCATGTTCACACATGCATATAGTATCTTCGGTTGACATTTGAATTAAGATATTGTAATTTAAGGAGTCAGAAAGAATACACTTTAGACGCATTACTCGTTGCGCATATTGTAAGAAAGCTACATGTTTTTTTCTATTCAGTGTAAGCGGATTATAGAATTTTTGTATGTTTCCTAGAAGAAAAGGCAGGACACTGAAATATAAAACGATTAATATCATCAATATAATTTTTTCTCTGATAAAGTGGAAAGTTTGAACATAAAAAAGTAAGATTAAAACTTGCCGTTGCCTGAGAGCAGTTGTGCATGTAAATATTAATTTTCATATTTTTAGTTTTGTCCGGACAAAACATCTGACCGAAAACTGTCTGTATTCCACCTTTTGTGTCAAGCATTAACAACCCGGTTCTGAACATCTTTTTTTAAAAACTTTATTGGAAACCGTTGATAAATAAGTGGTGATTATTTAATAACTTTAACAAAATTAGTTCACTATCACATTATTTTATTAATATTACTTGCTGACTTTTGTAAATTGTTATCTAAATTAATATCCAGGGGTGTGAAATGAGGTGGATTTCTAACTCCATCACTATCTTTCAACAGAACTGAGCTAAGTAATATCCTAGTCAAACATTTCAGTTAGTAATGGCTTTGAACTGTAGATGCCTCAGAATTTCAATAGCTAGTAGCTTTATGGACTAGCAGGTTGGTTAGTATAACTGTTTTAATTTTCGGGGGAGAGAAACAGGTAATAACGAGATTCATCTGATGAGGTGCGTGTAATTCAAGTTCAACTTGGCGATTCAATCAAAACTTTCTTCAAGTGAAGTGCAAATATCTCGAAGCTCATATGCAGGCTACCTCAATCGAGCTGATTGCAAGGAACGGTAAAGTGTTTACAGTCTTTGCAGTGAACTGTCCACTTAAATTTAAAGTCATGTAGGACCAGTTTAATTATTTTTTCAAAAAATTGAGCGATAGATTTATCGTGGGTGTGGACTACAATCGTATCATAGATTACATATTCAATATCCGCGAGCCCATATTATAGCCCCTACGACTGTAATTAATTCATTTTCGTGAATTTTACAAGTTTCATAAAATTTTTATCAAGATTGTTGATATAGAAAAATAAGAGTTCAAGGCTTAGTTGAGAATGCATATCTCGAATCATGAAAAACCGGTGACATTCAGCGAAATTGTGCAACAACGGTTTTGTAATAATTGTAATTTACAATATATACTGTTGGAAAGTGAAAACCAAACGGGACATGCATATGTTAACTGGGGACGAATAATAGTTATATATAGTAGTTTTTTATTCGTAACAGCGAGGTGGGACCTTCGATGAAATATTAAGGAGCTAATAGAACGATGAGTATCACATAGAAAACTATTATATAAATAACGATTTTATTACTTTAATTAAATATGTGAGATAATGATATTGGAACAATGTATATAAAATAGCATTCTACCAAGCCGTGGTCAAACGCTTAATAATAATCCGATGGTTTATTCAAGTTAAAATTATCTGTTATAAAGTCAGCTATCCTTGCAACCTGATGCACTGTTGATTAGTTCTAAAACCAAACTGTTCATTTACAAGAATATAATTTTCTTAAAATACTTAATAAACTAATGGGACGAATATTATTTATATTTGACATATGTTTTCCAGGTTTGGATAGAATAATAACATTAGCTGTACTCCATCTCATTGGAAAGTAAGAATTTTTGATAATACTATTTCTTATTTTCGTTAAATAAACGATTGCTTTGCGGTGTAAGTTTAACCATTGTTGCAATTCCGCAAAGATTTTATGTGTTTATTAACTTCACAAGGCGTAGCGATATATATATGTTATCTCCGAGGAGAGCTGCAACAGTTTGGAATTTATTTTTAATTTCGTTACTTACTTTATACTTGGGGCTAACTTGTCGTTTTGTTTACCAATGTTTGAAAAATGGTTAGCAAGTAATTCTAGTTTATCATTTAATTTATAAACCAGTTGATTAGTTGCGGGATCGTTTAATAAGGAAGTAATTGTGTTCGTTTTGTTAAAAATTTTTACTGGCTTTATTATTTTTAGGAGTTAGCCTGAATAAGAAATTGTTTAATTTTTTGTTTTTTCAATTATTTAATAAGGATGTCGAAAATTTCATTTCTTTTATCGTAATTTTTAAGAGAAATAATTCTTATAATATAAAACGGAACATGATTAGTTTTTAAAGTAAAGGAAGGGACCGAAATTTTTGGGATAAAAAGGTTAGCTTAATTAATTGAGTGAAATTCTCAATAGCTTTGTCTATTGCAGGTGGACTGTAAAAAGTTTCACTTAGATTAAATTATTATGAATAAAAGTTTTAAATCGATTCCAATCTGCATTTTTATATTGAAACATATTACATGTTAGGATTAGTATATCTTGTTTGTCTGAGAGTAGTATATACGATAATATAGGATTGTGATCATACGTTTTAATTTAAAAAACCGACGATAATTTTTGGAACGTTGTTAAATTACTACAAACAGCAGGATAAGTATTTCTCTTATCATTATTCGCTGTAGAGGAATGATTTTAAAAATCCGGATGATTATATAACAACAACGAACGATTGCGTAAGTATTTAATTTGACGTGAAAAAAAATAAGAACCTTTCGGTGGAAAACATATAATAATAAATCTCATACATAATCATTGTTGTTACATAGTATATAATTTTGCACATATTTAATAAGTTAAATAACTTTGTAAGTAAAGTTAAAAAGTAATAACTTACCATATTTTACTAGCTCCAGTATGAAGATACTCAATCCAAGGTAAACCATGAGGATCTCTGTACCAACAGCAAGCAGAGAATAACATGCTCACGTGTAATGTAGGTACTGTTACGCCTATAAAGTTAAAAATGGTCGCAATTATTAATGTTCAACCCATTATTTCTTAGCAGTTTAAACAATGTTAAAAAATTACTTTTTAATGATAAATATAAGATTGATATTTGGTTCATTACTGTATGAATAAATAAATAATAATCGAATCGACCTTTGCAAAACAATTTTCATAATTAAAAATCAGAATTACGTTTTTATGCAAAATAAGTGTTTAAGAAAACAAAATTGACGAATAATGACAAGTATGGTAAAATCTGTGATGACATTATTATAAATTATTACATTAGTTTCTCTAAACCTATCATACATAAATAATCAATAATTTATGATATAGTTCAAATATTAAAAGAAAAATACATTTTATCTGTTTTATAATTTTTATCAATTTAACACAGTAACTAAATGATTTATTTATTTATAGTAGTACGGTTACGACTACTTAAATTACATTAACTTAACTCTGTATTAATAAGGTACACATTTCTGCGTTATTAACATAACACATCTTTAGAAATATTCGACGATATACCGTTCTGAAATCTACAATCCGCACACTTTTTAGATTTCATTAACAGATTATATACAGTCATAGGCTCGTCACACACTTTGCAAAATTAGAGGTTCCGCATCTTCAAAGTTGGGGGACATACGTCATATAATCTATTCAGAGTTAAGCAAAAACTTTCTTATAATTTTCCTGATTTGTCGTTTTTAAGGAGATTGGTGCAGTTCTTGACTACAGAAATTTGTTTTTTGTTCGCAATGTTTACCTTATTTATTTTATATTTTTGTAGCTTATATTCCACGGTAGTGGAACGAATCATCTTCTGCGGAGTGGCAGGTGTTTTAATTCAATTATTTTAAGATTCAAACGTGCTAGATCTGCACAGAATCTGATTACTATAAAATTCCATCCGAGGTGCCCACTAGCGATAAGTTAAGATTATTTGACTTTGATAACATTGTTGCATCATATACAGTAAGCATCCGCCTTCAAATATATAGAGACACCGTCAAGACTAATACATTATACAAGAGAACATTATTCTTCCGTATCACTGATTAAAACTTAATTTTTTTTTAGCTTTGCATATATGCAATCAAGCAGGCCAAACGGAAAAACACTTTTCCAGAACACATTATGACTGACAAAAACAATGAGACATAACATGCAATCCAATTAGCAACCGGCGCCATTCTGGGTTCAGACCAGATGGTTTGAAATATAGAACCGAGGCGATGTGTATGAGTAACCAGGTATTGGTATAATAAGACAATATGGACTTAATAAACGAAATAACAGAACGGTAATTACAGCTTGTTGCCGATAATCAATTCACTGTGATTAGTAACATGTTACCCAGGAAGACAATCAATATGGGCGTCGCCAGGGAACAAATATCGTAACCAAATCGATTATATATTTATCAATAAAAGATGGAGAAGTTCTGCGAAGAATAGTGCAATTAAACCAAGTGCAGAAAGTAACTCTGATCATGTGTTATTGATAACAATATTAAAAATAAAGTTCAGCGCAATATTAATAAGGTAAGAGAGTCGGACTGAAATTGTCCAAAAAAATTTTAGAAGGCACTTGACAGAAATAAAGTTGCCACAAATAAGTCAACATTTAGAAACATAAGAAAGAAGAAAGTCGCCGAATAATCGATGAAACTTAAATTCTGCTCGAAGAAAAGCGAATGTTGAATTAATGCAACAAAATTCAGACGAACTAAATAAAAATATAGCAAATTGAATAAACAAGTAAAGTATTCTTGTAGACGAGATAAAAATTTTCATATCTCAAACCTGTGTAGTAAAATTGAAGAACATGTTAACCGTCATGAAACAATGTGTCTTTTCGGAACAGCGAAGTATCTAGAAAAAGAATTTCAATTGAACACAAATTATAAAAGATGAACGCCATGTTATTATATCTTGTATACTACTTACACTTGAATATATTGGAGAGTAGTGATTTTATTAATTAATTATAAACGAACAAAATAAAACACAATCACTAAAAGTTTTTAATCGCGAAGCTTTTCGACAGTTACGTCATTTTCAAGCCTCGAACTAAAAGTACGTAACTGTCGAAAAGCTTCGCGATTAAAAACTTTTAGTGATTGTGTTTTATTTTGTTCGTTTATAATTAATTAATAAAATCACTACTCTCCAATATATTCAACTTTTAATAGAACCTGAACCAGGTTTGGGAGATATTTACCAATTTTGATGAAGAATTTTTCAAAAATCTGTTTTATAAATGAAATTTATTGTAAATTAATCTAAAATTGAAATTATGTTTGACTAGTGAAATATGTATATCAAATTTTAAGTTGTTGTTATATAAACATTTCTGATTTTTCATATATAAAAAAAGATGTAATAATTTTAGTTCGCGCTTGAAAATGACGTAACTGTCGAAAAGCTTCGCGATTAAAAACTTTTAGTGATTGTGTTTTATTTTGTTAGTTTATAATTAACTACTTACACTGTATAACAAAATATGTACAGCTAAGTAGTCGTCTACCTCCGATACGAAGACGGTGCTTAATGATGATGATGTTACTAAAAGATTTACAGGTAAAATACGAAATATTGGACAAACTTTTATTCAAACATTATAAAAGTTAATTAACAAAAAAAAAAAAAAAAAAACATGAAATCATAATTCTCTCGACAGATGTAAATCAGAGACGTAACATTAATTTGAAGAGTAACTTATTTTAACAACAGATTAGGAGAAAAATAAGAATAATTGCAAAGTGTTTATATATATATATATATATATATATATTGAAAATCTGGACCATAGAAAAACAGATATATTAATAATGGAATTTTTCCGAGTATGTGTCAAAGAAGGTATTAAAACAGATTGAACTATGAAGAATAGCGAACAAATATATACATAATTGGAGGAAGATGAATAAATGGCATGATTCATGATTCAATACGGTATCCTGACAAGGTAACAAACATAATTGAAAAATGGTGGAAAACTAGAAATAAAAATAATTTGGAAAAGAAGAAAGTATCAAGAAATCAACACAAGCTTCACATATATTTATTGCGTTGTTGGACGGAATTTAACTATTTTAATCCGTAAAGTTGTAACCTCGTGCAATAACCTTTTCCCCTTCTTACGCTGGGTGAATTTTTAACGAAGTTGCAAGAAACGCCAGGGATCGGTTAATTTAAACTAGCAGATATCAAGATATTACTTCGATAAACCATAAGGTAGAAAACTTAGAGGAAATAGAAATTTAAAAAAGCACTGACCATGGACAGACAAATAAACTAAGAAAGGACAAACAGTTCTATTATTACGTTTACATCTTCTTTCGTATTGCATTTTTCTTTACCCAATTCTTGTTTACGGAATTGTGTAGGCGATTCGACTGTTGCAGATTTTTCCTCATGCTAAATATTTCGTAGCATTACTCTTTCGTTTTCTCAGTAGGTTAAAAGAATAGTAACGTTTTCAATAAGTAAGTATGATATTATATGTATGACAAAGGTAGCAACTGTACTTACACATTTGTTCCTTGGAACTTTTATATAATATTTAATAATATCGGGTTTCAGTTTCGGCCGAAATTAAGATCAACAAATAAATGAATTCTCGGTGGCCGAGATCAAGAGTTGCAAAACTACGAGGAAAATGGTAAAGAAAACGTTTGTATTAAATAAAATTAAAAGAGAAAGACATAAAAAAAAAATCGTATTGGTTTCTACTGTTAAACCTTTAGCCTCCTTCATACAGTTTGTAAGGTTTAATGACTATACAATACACACGTGTGATACAAAACTAGTACATATTTAGCCTTACTAGTTACTACTGTTAACATTAAAAAAATATTCAAAATTAAACAGTAGAATATTATACGACAAAAAAACGATTTCTCTGTATTCTCTTCTTTCAAATCATGATTCCGTTCAAACTTAAGTAATATCTGATTTAAGAATTGTAGATACGAATAAAATTATTTTTATTTACACCAATACAATCTATTTAAAACTTTTATAACTTTAATAATGAATTTTACAAATTACATTCATTAATAAATTTAATCAAAAATTATATTTCCAATAAATGGTGACAATGAAGTGTCATTTAGGTGTTGGTTTATGTATTTTTTTGTTTTTAAGTAAAATATAATAATAATAGATGAAAATAAAGGAAAAAGTAATTATTTCATGTCTTTAAGAGGATTCTATTAAGATTTTCGCGAGTTTTTCAAGATTCAGTTGAAAAATAAACCCCGAAAGAAATAGCACTACGTTGTAAGATTTCCCATATACTTTTTTTTTTTTTTTTTTTAAATATTATGTAAATCTCCATACGCCGTTTGTAACTATCATGGTTATTACAGCGTAAGGAGACGTGTGTCTAGTTTATATGTATGAGTCCGCTTTCTGTTGCAAAAGCCAGAATACTACCTATTGATTGAGGGTTGTTTGAGAGTATTTTGTGTTTTAGCCTGTATGGTGTGGGCAGTTGTAGATTAAGTGTATGACGGTTTGTTCTGTTAAATGTCCGAATAGGGGGCAGTATATTTTCATCAACAATAAAACAAAAGAACAAAAACACAAGTTTGTTTCAGCCAAGTAAAGGAAGTCGTGAAAGAGCTACCCGACAATCATAAGCGAGCGATATTCGAACCGCTTGCGCGGTTGATCATTTATTCCGTCCAAACGTGCCGTCACACGAGCGGTTTAGATACGCGCACAACAAACTCAAATCAAGCGCTTAATTACTCTCGGCTGTGGTCGAAAATCTCGGCGTATTTTGCCGAAATTTAACGAAGAGCCGGGACTGAGACCGAGATATCGGTCGGGACCTTAATATGTAATAATTATCAACTTCTTCGAATGTGGCGTTCACACCAGACATTGATTCGTTAGTAAAAGTTTTAATCGCAGAATTCTATTATTTACGAATGTTATTTTGCGCAACTTTCGAATATTTTAAACACCTATTGTTATTTAAGTAACAAGTGGTTTTCATGACCACACGGAGTAGACCACAATTCGACCTGAGTATAAACGTGCAAATAACATCAGAATTTTATTTACATAGTCGAAGTTAATATTTATTTTGAAACCTACTGTGTTCGTACACGATAGTAATTTCAATATATTTTTGAAAATAAAATATCTTTATTGCATTTTTTTAAAATGCAAATCAATCAGTATAAAAACTGAACGCTTGTGTAATCAGACAGATGACCACAAAGAAAAATGTATCTAAAAAATTACGAACACAAGCTTAATAATTCCTGTCACATATTTCAGATTTATCGAAAATGCCTTTATCTTAATTATTACTATTTTGTATTGTTAATCTCACCGAATTATCGACAAATATGTAGATTTTTTGCAACATTCAAAGAAGGAATAATGAATAGAAAACTAATTGCGATTCAAAGCCATAAATATGTGTATAATCTTGCCAATGGAGTTGGAGTGATGTATCAGATTATAGAGGTATCAAGGTATATAGATATATGTGAATAGTTAATGTTAATATAAAATAGTTACTGAAAATAAATCGATGAAAATTCTTTATAGTTTAATACGCTTGTACAAAGTAGAGGACATTTTATAAAAGGGAATTTTAATTTCTGCGATAGATGTAGGAACGCACAAGATATGTATGAATGTTGGAAAACACTAAATTTTAGCATATACTTATAACCTACAAGCTGCCGTCGAATGCGAAACGGGGAACTTTACATTAGTTTCTAAAACAGCTACTGGGGTGGGTCACATGCTTTCAAAATGAAACGAAGACGAGTGTTTTGTAGATTATTCGGTTTATTTAAGGAATTGTAAAAATCCACAACATTACGTATAACTAGAATGCGCAAACTTTTGGATATTTTTTTTTTTTCAATAATAGTATATACATGATCGTATGCAATTACATATTAACCCGTAGAATACATATTACATATGTCATATCATCTGTTTCTTACAGCCTCAGGTGGAATCGCTCGAAAAATGAAATATTTTTTCTTACAATACATATACAATAAGAGTCGGTTTGACCATCTTATCAGACATACGTAATCGCATTTTTTATTTTCTTATTTTTGGAAGAAACCGGAAAACACATTAGCAACATACTATGATTTTTACATAAAAGTTCAAATAATTTTTGCAAGCCTGAAATTAAAAAAATAACTGAAATTTAGTATAATATATAAATAAATTTTGCAGGCAACGCATGTTACGACAGCAGTATACAAATAAACCGAAGAATTTACTAACCTATAATTCGCCCCAATGAACGAATTACTGACGATGTATTATTAGTTAACACTTTTAAATTCCACGGATGTTTAGAGCAAGTACTATTTTTGGATATTGGAAAGCCGTAGCCATACGGACCTGAATCGATCGAACCAGAATTAACGCACAAATGATGTTTCCTTTCTGAAACGTGTTTCCAAAATTCTTCTTCAACCACATCGGGACAAATTTCAGTTTCATTTCCGAACCACATCATCATAGTATTTCGTGCAATTCGATAAAATGAACTTAAAGGCATAGTGCGTCCCTTTAAACATATTAAAAACACATGCATTTATTTATGCGATTATTAAAAATATTTTTTAAATTATAATTAGTTTTTAGTAGTCTACTAACACTATATTTCAATAATCGAATAACGAGTAGTAACTATCTAAAGTTACTAACAAAAAGTAACTAAATATAAATAGCTTATTTACAATAAGCGATTAAATGTTTTTGTAGAATAAATCTGACTAAATCGTTTCAGCGAAACCGACTTAACAACTGACTGCTTTGAACCGACTTATCAGTCAATAAACAACTATTTCATTTTCAAAAAATCATTCGATTTTATTATTTGTATTTTTTAAATAATTTTTCATTAAAATAATTTGTAATTTACATTATTCATTATTACTTTTGAAACGTTTTACACGTCTTCCTACATTTGAAAGATCATGACGTGTATTATTTGATGTATTTTGATGTTTTTAAAAACCTGTTACGAGTTAGGGTAATTAAATTTAAAACAAATGATATTTAAAGCACAAACAGCTATTTGGAGTAAAATTTTATTATAATTAATTGAAAATATTAATGATTTATAATTAGTACATTACATTGCGACATTGCTTATGGGGAAAACATTGAATATATGTTATATTATGTAAAACTCGATTAATTAATAGATTTTTAAAAAAATGATGTTACTAATTAGTAGATTATTCCCATGACATATAAAATTTACCTTAGTAACACACTCTCCAATTTCTTCATACGCTTTGTTATTGATTTGACGAGATTTGGTGAATTGGCGCCAATCTTTTTCTGCTTGTTCGAGTAACTTTCTTCGTTCGTCTAAAATAAATAAATAAAAAAGAATCGATAAAACAGTAACGGTGAATATATTATCAACCGAAATAGCTACATCACGAACGTAAATAATTTTTAATATTGTATACAATTTTTAAAAATAACATTCACTTGATTAGACTCATTTATAATAACGAAAATTTTGAATTATTTTAATGAAGAAAATAATGGATTTTATTATACAAAATATATTGGCTATAATTAATCTACATACAATATTAACAAAAAAATATATTAAACACCAGGTGTCCACTAATTAAATCAATACGTATGACATAGTAAAATAATTATTTAAATGAAGCAAGAAACCCTAGTATGACATGTTTCATCCATGATTTTGAATAAATACATGTGTTTTAAATTGAATAGTGTATATATATATATATATTCATCTGTCGCGTCATACATTAGTTATATCTGATGCAATCTTCTTAATCCATTCAAATCAACTTTAACTCCATTCCGTTTAAAATTTACGTTAAAATACTATCTCCTGATGGTGTTTAAACTCCGTATATATAGGCTTCGATCAAATGAAAAATTAATCCTTAATTTCAGTACATTACATAAACGTCTATAAATGTTAATTTTAAATAATTTGATAGGCGTAAATTTAAAAAAACAGATAAATAAAGTCACTTTACGTTCCACACATGTGATACCTTATTTCGGTTTTATTCGACACAAATTCTATTTCCATGCAGCCCCCTATGTAACAGTTAATACGAAATACTTTTTGTAAACATTGAGATTATCAGCTAATCGTAATTAATAACTGTTGATAGTTGACAGCAACATTTGCCCAACAAATTGATTTCCATCAAAATAATACCGAATAAATGGATAAAATGGTTTATCAGCGTTGAAAATAAAAGTAGACTTATTTTACCGCTTGCAATTTTTCAAGGACAGAATATATAAGAATAAAATTGTGTATCAATACTTATGTGCACATTTATGCGAGAATAAATTTCCAAATTATACTTAAATGTAACGTCTTCACATATAAAACCAGATTCATACTCAACTAGGATCATAACAAAAATCACATCCAGGTACTCACACGCGTAATATATATATATATATATATATATATATATATATATATAAAAGATGCTTCTCCTGATTTCAATATATTAAATTATAAAGGTATTCCGTTATATCGGTACATAGCACATATTTACAGAAGTACACAAGCATTCCTATGTCTATATGAAACTGAATATTTGCATTTTAATCTATGAACATTTTACAAATATTCAGCTATTGATTTACAATGATTTTTGTAAATTTTAAGTTTATTTCTTATATACATTAATAATGTATAAAAATATCCATTCATACATTCAACTTATAATTTGCTACGATATCTATTATACGGGGGGCTAATTACGTAATTATGTACCTATCTACTCTTATCTTACTGTTCAAAGTTTAAATTTTAAAATAATATTTGTTTTTAAAAACAAATTCCAACAAAAAATATTTCTTGTTTTTTGTTGTGCTTACGGAATAATTTTAGAACAAAATTTTACAGAACTTTCAATGATCATATACCATTTCTCAATACTTGATAATAGTTATTAAAGTTAAAAATATAATCAAGAACATTTTTCTCCTTCATATATCGTGTTTAAAAGATTTTATAATAAACTAAATAAATTTTATTAAATATCGCCTACTTCAAGGAAAAAAAAAACCCCCGAAAGATGAAACACATTTCTATAACATTAATCATAGAAAGATACACTTTGTGGAATGGATGATACTAAATTATTACCAATCTTCATTATTAATAACTGTAATTATTAGCTTCACATTTTCATAATACAACAAATGACAGGTAAGGCCGCCCGCTTCTCTCCTCGTCCTCAATCGACTCCCTACCCGGTGCAAACGCACTAAACCATCGAAATACTGTAGTACGACCTACTACAGTCTCACCATAAGCTAATTTTAACATATCATACGTTTCCGTCGCATTTTTTCCAGCTTTAAAAAAAATTTAATTGCGGTACGTTGTTCGCGATTTTTAGCCATGATGCACGTAACCAACTATATGTCGCATAAAGTAACACCAAACTGAAACTAATCTTCCGAACGCTTTAAAAATTTAACCACCTGTAGAAAAAATATGTAGAAACAAATTCCTAAATTTTCGTGAAGATCACGCCACTAGTTTCGATTTGACAGCACCAGTCGCAGAACTTATGGGACGTAATGTGTATTATCGGTTATTATACACCACATTTAGGAATGTTTACCTGATAACGAAATTTTCATCGTTCCTAAGAAGATATTTTAAGTTTAATTATTGTAAAGGTCTTGTTTTCATGGTGATTATAACAACGCAATCATTATTATTCTTAAGTCGATGTATCATTCGTTATATAGAAAAAGTCGTAATAAGGAAAAGACTATGTTCTACAACCAACATAGCTTTTTATCGTGACTGATTTATGTAGCGACGATTGATTGCACAAAGACATAACATCATGAAACTGAAACAGGCCAGGATTCAGAGAAATATAGAACTTAAAAACTCGAAGATTAATAGTTTCAATAATATTGGTATCTTATTGTTAACCATTAAAGAATCGTAGATGAATTACCTTCGGATAAAGTGTCATACGGCAAAATATATTTACAATACACGTCATCTAATTTTGTTAATCGTTCTTGAGCTGATTTCGGTATTTTCATCAAATCTGCTACACGTTGCCATTTTTCCTTCACAATCACCTCTTTTAAACCGCCACACTGTTGAACAGTTTGATAAAGCCTTGGAACATCTACTTCAATGCCACCGATCTAAAAATTAATAATATAAAATAATGTTACAAACTTAAACTGTATAAGTACAGACAAAAGTTGTTTAAAATAAATAGCTGAGAAACTGAAATAATTTTTTTTTTTTTTTTTTTTTAGAATGACACGAAATATAATTATAAATTGTTTCATTGTATTTTTAGTGTTTTATTTTTATGTATTCTTATTTATTTTGTTTTTTAGAGTCTTAAAAAATGTGTTGTATAATTGAGGAAATGAAGGGCTATTGGAGAGGAAACCAGATAAGGTATGCAGATGGATATCGATAAGGATGGCGCGCGGGCAATGTAGTAAAATATAGCGAATAAAAAAATTGTTTTGGGAGTAGACAAAAGGGGCTAAAAATAGAGCGGATGAGCATGTTGGAGTAGTAGATGATTATGAAAGAGTGGTATATGGCCAAGGCGGTTAACGAGTTGTTGTAATGTACTCAATTTTAAAGTATCGGTTATCTGTGGCCGTAAAGTACCAACAAACATTACAAGCATTCGCATATAAGGTTGTTTCTTAAAAAATTATTACGTTTGGGGAAGTATAATTAATCGTTGTAGTTCTAGAATGTAGTCGTTATTCTATTTAGATAATTAATAAATCAATTTTAATACACGATTATAATTTTTCAATTAAATCTTTTATACAGTGTCATTTAACAATTTAGCATTCACATGATAACAAAAAAGATTTTTTTATATTCTTACCATCTTCTGCATCAATACTATCATCATTAATAATGTAACAACACAGTTTGTCTTCAAAGGCATGCTTCACTTTGCCATCTTCTAAATTTCATACAGATTTTTGAAACCTTCGAATTATTTTATTTGTTCGGAAATGCTGTTATGTACTTATTTTATAATACTATCAACTAAATCCGCAAAATTACTTGCATGATAATCGTAATAATGTTTTTGTTTTTTTGTGAATCCGGCACGGGTAATCCGCAAATAGAATAATCAGCACAGTACTTTCACGTGGATACAATATATAATGCTTACGATTATTATGATAAACGCTAACAATCTGTTTTTAATTCCTAAGCTTGAATTGAATAAAACGTATAGTACAAATATGTACGAGCACAGATTTACATACCAGCTTTCAAATAGAATAACATTTCCTAAATCAGACGAATATTGAAAATAATTTTATAAATTGTAGAAAAATATTATTAGGGTATATTTCACAGGGGAACCGACATATTGTTAAAAATTCTGAAATAATCGTGATAACAATGATGATAGTCAATAACTCTTAACATAGTATAAAGTACAAAAACTACTTGTCGCTCAAAATAAATACTGAAAAATTATTTTGAACTATACGTTCTTAAATAATTACAAAAAAAGAAATTATTTTCAAAAAATAGAAATACTTACCCATGGCGGACGAGTAAAAGCAATATTTTGCGTTAATAAGTATTTTTTAATGGCCGACATCTCTTTTACATTTGGACCCCATCTATTTAGCATTTTGTGGACATACTGATTGTATGCCATGAATCTCATTTCGTCGATAACTTTGCATTCAGGCTATGTAATATACGAGTATATATATATATATATATATATATATATATATATATATATATATAAAAAAATGAGTCATACTTTTAAAAGAAATAACATACATTTAGAAATTTTTTTTTAATCTGTTAGAATTTTGAGAGCTATAGCCGTTTCAGTAAATTAAAAATATACACGCACTGAAAAAAAAAACGTTTTCAAACATGTAAAATATATGACATTTTACACTAGAAAGTATCGAATAAAAATACAAACTGCTTCATTTAATTCAATATGGTCTGTCGAGAAATAATCTTCAACAATTTTTTAATCTACAATATCGAATTAAACGAAATTTTACGTACTTGTAATATGATCGACCGAAACGTAATTTCTACCATAATGTCCAGTATATAATATTCTACGAAAATCGTTTTTAAAAACAAATTTGAATAATAATAATTAAAAGTTAACTAGTAATAATTTCAAAGACGCCCATAAAAATTTTACATTGAATATCGATTTTACAATAATTTTCACAAAAAAAAATGAGCAAATTATACGCTTATATTTTATTTAGATTTTAATTTGCTATTAAAGAATTAAGAATTTTTATATTTATTATTTGTCTACTTTTAACGGACAAATATAAAATTCTGAAATACTCAATATATATATATATATATATATATATATATATATATATATATATATATATATATATTTAAATCTTAAAATCAGCCTTAAGGCTAGAAGTATTTTTTCAGTTTTACGAACATAAAACAGAAATTATTGTACGCAATATGTTACTTGTCACATCGTTTTGTCGTCTCATCATTTGGTGACTTCGATTTCTGACATACTCATTCTACACCACTACTACAAAATTTATTTTAACATTACCATTTTCTTTACCGCTGTTCGCGACCGTAAGAAACGTTTACGTACATATGCGGTTATGTGAGTTAAAACAAGCTAAATATTAAGACTAGGGTAATTTTGGTTGTTTATAATCTCCGTGACAAAATTTTATATACTTAATAAACGTTAATTTATTCTTTTCTTCTATTTATCATATCTTTCTACAGATGACAAGCTTTATAATTGAATAGATGACGGTCATTACAAAGTTCGCCGATGCTATATTTTTATTCTTTGCGAGTATTGGCAATCTCCTGCATATTTAACACGCACAAAGTCACAAATGCAATACGACTTATGTCGCTGGCAGTGTGTATATCGCGCAATTGTTTTTTTTTTTTTGTAGGGTTTCTATCTTTACAATTCGGTGAATATTTTAGATCATAAATTTTTTTATCGTTATCTTTGGGCTCTAACTCTATGAAGAAAATATTTTTTGTAACCCTACGTTGTCATTAGTTACACGCTCGAAATTACGTTCCTATCCACGCAAGGCGAGTTTCATATCATCGAAAAAATGTACCCGTTAATAATGACGACGATAATGATCATGCTGACAACAGTACGTATGTTTAATTATAAATGTATCACCTTGAAATTCGACGGCGGTACAATGCGACAAATACCAAATTTTTCCGCAATCGGTTGTATAGACTCTATATAGCGCATCGGATCTACGAATTCTTTTTCATTCGGATAAAACGTCGGAGCTTCCATTATTCCATCAATACGTGCACGGTTACCATTATCGTCACTACCTACCGTTACTGTTTTCTTGGATGTCACTCCATTATACATACGATTTTTTCTCCTATCATTGAAAAAAAAAAATTATCTTCAAATAAACAACGTTAAAATAATTAAACATAAAAAACGTCTCATTGAATTTAGTTTAAAAAAAAAAACAAACTGTGCCTCGGGGCGCAGAGAAGTGAAACTTAAAGACGTTTTCTCCAAAAAGACACTTATTTAATAAACTACAAATTTCACAAACAAAAGGAACGCAATGTCCGCTATGCTTAATTTAAAATGTTTTCGTTCTCAAATCTACATAGCACATACTTTCAGATTACAACGAAATAATGTATTGCCGTGCGCGCGTAAGCAAGAGAAAGAATTGAAATTTTGCATCTTATAGATTCTAATTCCCCCCTAAACGACCCTCTACAAAGTAATCTGTTTCTTATAGTAATAATAATGATAATAAAGAAACCTTCATTAAATACTTCGCAAATACAGATTTACAATAAGTAAAACTAAAAGCAAAAATTTTGACCAAAGGTCTCCCTCAACCTTTCTCTCGTATTGTTTATTATAGATAAATTGGTTATTCCGTCTTCCCATCTCAAAATTGCCTACATATTCTTTTATTCCTAATATATCACAACTTTTTATTCTATAATATTCTTTTATTCCTAATATATCACAACTTTTTATTCTATAATTATCCGTCAATCTTACAGCATGTTCAAAGCAATTTTAAATTTTTCTCTGATAAATGTATTTCTGATGCTATTCCATCGTCGAACACTTAACACAAACCTATAATCCCATTGTAACTACCGTCTACTTTTTTCTCTTCCATTATAGTTTGGATCACGTTTGGGAATCAACTGGAACCACACATTAAAGAGATCAATATTTTTTCCAAGTTAATGATATTAGTCATATTTCTGAATTCTAGTCTTTGCCTAAATAAACGATTTCATGTACATATTCAATTTTTTGGCCTCTATTTTAATTTGTATTTTTTCGCTTATGTTCGTAATAATTTTTGTTCTTTCTATATTCATACGTACACTACCGTCTTTCCCTGCTGCATCTAGTTCCGCAATCATTTAATCCGACTTAATTTTTCCCTATCAGTACTACATCATCCGTAAAAAGTAATTATTCAGAAATCTCCATTCACTTGAAACCTTTTCTAAAACTCGCCTGCTCAATTGATAACTAACATTTCGAATCCTTTTCGCTATTACGTTTGCGCGTTCGTATTCTTTCTCTTGCTCATATGCGCACAGTTATTCGTTATTTCGTTCAAATCTTCGCTGCCTATCTTCATAAGCCACGTGACGATATTTTTAATAATCCCTTATTCACCGGAAAGGTTTAAAAATATACTATACACGTATATATATAATTAATGTAAATTAAGTGGTCATAGCCGAAAGGCAATAAGTACTGCTATTAAACAAATAAATACAAACTATACACGAATATTTTAATTTACCAAATTAATAATATAAATATTAATTGGAGGAAAAACACAAGAGATAAATTAACTAGACTAATTACGGGCCGATTTTTTTATTCAATTTATTTCGGCAGTAATTTTGATTTTAAGGTATATTTTTATTAAAAATTGTTCATCGCGTGAAAAACGAAAAATTATGACGAGGTAAAATTTTCGTATATGTGGCAAAGCAACGTGCAAACGCAAATGAATGAATGCAAAAAAACCAAACATGTGAAATACGTGCGAAACATCGAATTTTTAATTATACAAAACCACACGGGGGATCTTTGTAAATATATTTTCATCACTGATATTAACTTACGTTTATCCCTCCGTTCACCGCAACAATTTCCAAGTCAAAATAATTGAGTTTCCTTAAACCTCGATTAAACTAGAACTGGTTATTTTATTACTTCGTGGACGCTGATTCTTACCGTTAGCATATTCAGTCCGTATATCGTTCTCTATTCAATATTCATTTTTATAATCGTTGATTAGAATATTGCGTATAGAACATACCCCCCGCGTTCTATGAAATATACGTCAATACGTTCGAATTTTTACGCACATTATACATTCATAAATTAATGAAAGATTTATTACTTTCGACTTCTCAATAATTATTTTTTGTTTTTTTTTAGGGAAAGGGGGAGGGGTTGATACGAATACACGATTCCTGGAAAAAGTTCGGTTGCATATATCAAGTCAACAACTTGTACACCTTATTCGATAGTATATGGTCGACAGGATTTCGAAAAAATATAACGCGCTCCTCTCTAGTCCAATTTGGACAGAAGTAAAACTGTTTTTTAAAATAGTAATCGATCCACACGGCTGACTAGGAATAAGCAAAGTCAGCGATTTTTCTGTTTTAATTATGATGTCTGCTACTTCTGAAAACGTTTCTCGCGTTCTCGTTCAAAATATCCATTAAAAAATCTCTAGGCTTATGAGTAAGAAAATTCGAAGAAGCTGACTTTGTAAAGACAACCCGTCGGGGCTTTTAAAGCTCGTTAGAACTGCGCCGAACATCAATCGTCTAGGCCAAACTATGAAGTCAAATTCGCGTCGCTCCGCGCGTATTCGTGCAAAAAAAAAATTAAATTTATTAAGGCGAGGTACCATTCGCATAAGAGATTATATACATGATTACGCAGCAAGAGTAACGTCCAGCGAAACGATGAAACGGGAAATCGAATCGAAATAAATCTCGTTAGAAGCGATATTTGTAAAAAGGAAATGTTCATTTAAACTGGGTAGAGTTTGTGAAAATTTTGTTTTGATATTTCGTAAATATACTGAAAATGATTTAAGTGATACTATCTTTAAAAGTAACAAATTGTCGAAGTTAAATGGGTCAAAATACCTTTTTTCATTCGCTGTCCAACGAGACCATCGACTTTATTAGAAAGCGATCTATAATTTCGTTACACATACATCTTGTATATTGGTTTTTTTTTGTTGACACAGCATGGATGTATAACTTTCGTGATACGGCTAAATAAGCGATCAAGTATAATTTACATATTTATACGTGCCACGTCGGTTTGTTCGGTTTAATTCGGTTTCTATTCTATTCGTTTTCGGTTGCACCGAACAAGTGTGAACCGACGGTCGCTATTCGAATCGAATTAGAACCTAACAGAAAACCATGTAGTCATCGAATGCCCCTACAACCGAATTGGTTTCTATAATTCGTGCCTAGGGTATATTATCGTGTCGTTCACACATACGCGCGGTTTCTTCAGATTCAGTTTAGGTTTACGCATTCAAAATAATCGACATAAAGTTATAAAATTACCTTTTTTTTTTTTTTTTTTATTAAAAATGAGCGTAGCAGACGTCGATATCGATCATCTAATTTCATCAGTACAGTCGCGACCAATATTATGGGAGGAAACAAATGTATTTCGAAGTTGAAGATGATTAACTTCACATGTAATTCGTCAAATGATTTCGTTGACATCCTGAAGTAATTAACTTGTCTTCGTTCTCCCTTAATTGTGGGAAAAGGGTGTAGTAAAATGCTCCAAATTTTAACCATTTCGTTATAATAGGCTTTTCCCAATGAAAACGATTAAACCTTCTTCTTCGTTTTTTAATTCACTTATAAAGAAACAACCAAAACTCGACTTTTCGCCATATTAGTAAAACGTGGCTGATTTTGCATTGTCGGAATCTCGGATTACCGAATACAAACCTGATAGCAACCGTGTATTTTCGAACGATTAGAAGGAACCCGAAAACGAATCGAATAGAAACCGGACAAGTACGAAGCGAGCCTTACTCCTCTCAACCTGGCCGTTATTCTACAGATCGAAATTTTGCCTTCCAAAATAACATAACGTCATTTTGCGTCCGAAGACGAAATCGTCGCTTTCGATAATAATACGCGGAATTGACGTAAATTTATCATCTTTAGCGATGTTGTAGTAAACTACGTCACAAATTGTAACACGTAAATGCCAATTTTGAATTTATATTTCGTACGTTAAATTAAGTACAAAATTCGGCTCGATATAAATTTACTCAGATGTACATTTCGATAAAATGTCTAACATAAATATTAGTATTATATATTTAAATTTTAGACAAGGTAAAATAAAATGTAAAAATCAAGTTTAGCCCCCGCAAGGTGTTTTATATTTCGAAATGCAATTTTCATTTTTTTTTTTGACAATAATTCAGAGTATTTAAAGATCATTCTTCATGAGAAAACATATTGCGTATTTCCAGGTTCTGCGATTGTTATTAGTGAAATTCAGATCGGCGCCGAGTTTAATTACTTTTTGGCACTATCATCATATTTCGATCGAATTATTTGTCGGCTTTACTTTGTACGAGACAACGTCTTTCGAAACATATAATCACATCCACACGCAACGGATTCATGATTGATGTTTTCATTTTTTTTTTTAAAATCATATCGTAATAGCGATTTTTCTTTAACGGATATTATATTTCATTCTCAGCCAATCTTTCTTACTATAAAGGCAACATACGTATAATGTGAAATTATACACATTCATTTTCGAGACACGCATTGTAATTTACTGTGTCGCTATTCTGATCATCGATTTTCTCATTAGATAGTTTGTAAATAAACTATAGAATGAAAACGTCAAACTATTAATATCAAGTGAAATAAATAACGCATAAAGCATTTTTCTTTTCCATTGCAACGATTATGTTCAAATGACAAAATACGAAAGAAAACGTAACAAATATGAAAGAACAGTTGTCGTTAAAGTTGAAAGAAGGATTAAAAATGAGGAAACAACAAATCTCATAATTCTATTTTTAAAAATATTTTCTTTACTATAATTTGCAGATCATTCGTCAGGTGATTCGAAGTACGCCGTGACACCTTTCTTCACTTTGTTATATCTATTAAATATTTCGTAAAAAAGTACAGCTGAGCTAACTTGCACTTTTTTGCATTGCTAGACGTAAGAATTCTTCAAAAATCGAATCTTCAAGTGTCTATGCAATACGTAATACAACATAAATGTTATCCGAAAATATCTTAAACTGTTGCACTTGAAAATGTTATTTGTACACGTTATTTTTTATATCCCTATCGAAATTTGGTCGACAAATATACATTGCTTTTAACTGTCTAGGTTCGATGACCAAAGTATTTTTGTATGTGTATATGGTATGAACATACTTGTGTTAATCAGTACGTTACCAAATGAAACACAGATTCTAGTTACGAAATTCGTTGCGTTACAAACTTTTGAACATGCTAACAATTTGCATATTGATACGTAGTCCGTGAACAAAAATGAACTAATATTTTTTTAGAAACAGTTATACACGACATATATTGCTAACAAGTCGAATTGAACGATATGTGCCACAGACGTGTCATTGCTTGTGCAGTCGATTCAGATGCTACAAACGGCAGTACTAGTGTATGTGATATCTGCTTTTAATGCAAGTATTACGACGTTTTAAATCGTTGGACATAAACAAGTCGGTAGCGCAACTAATTAGATATTGCTCTAAAAAGGAATTATTTATTCTAATCTTAAAACGAGCTCCAATAAATACCTTCGCTAAGAAACTCGCAATTATATAACAATTCTAAATGTCGAAACGGAACATCGAAAAATACAATATATTTTCATTCCTAAGGTTGATGAGACAACACAAACTTTGGCATTGGATTATCTGTACAAAAATCAAATTAATAGTTCGGCAGTACATTATAATTACCTATGACTTAATTAACACAATTGAGGATTTATACTACATATTTTCAGTCATTTTTTTTTTTAATGTATATTTTAAGCAATAATTCCACAAAACAGCTTGATGGGTGTGGAAAGATACCCACTGGGACACTTTACCTCGATTTCTCACATAATTAATGTATTAAGGATTTAACGCACGCTTCACACAATTCCATCAAATCACCGATAATAAAAAAAACTAAACACCGCCAACAATTCAATAAAATTGGTATATAAGACACACCATCGTGAAGACATAAATAAACATAGCGTGAGTTAAAAGTTAGTACATACTTTTGTTAATTAAAAGTACTTGTAATCTTTCTTTTTGCCACGTGAGCTAACTTTTGACTCTTCCTTTAAGTTTCGTACGTAATAACTATTTTATTTTACAATTCTTCCCTGATTATAACGATGTTTTACATTTGCGTTTTTTACGTAACTCATTGTCATAATTGAATTTTCTGTTCCGGTTTTTGCCGTGAAAAGCTGCTTTCAGCTTTATTTGTAAGACGGCAAAATAATTTCGTAATTACATCGTATGCCGTCGTTACGATTGAGCTATTCGAAACACATTTTCTGCTATATGAGAAAATATCACCCGAAACGTTAATACTTAACATAATTTTCAACAACAAATACCGTACAAAATATTACCGCTAATAAATATCTGTTTTTTTTTTTTTAACATGTCAAAAAATTTAAGTTTTCTCGTATTTAAAAAAAAAAAATGTAATTCGAGTAACTGAAATAATCAAAAATTAAAATTAGTTAAATTTTATATGATATCACCTTCAGTCCAAACGTCGAACAATATAAATATTAAAATAATATAAAAGTAAATATATTTTCTGGCGGCACCCTATACTTGCTTCCACATATTTTAAAAGTTACATAACATTAATTAACAATAATGAATCAGACAGAATTTCGTTCATCCCGGAAACTTTATATTTATGACGATTAAAACAAACAATCAACTATCATGTGAATTAACTACTAAGGTTAAAAGTTCTTCACAGATAGGCTGCAGATGATGTAACCATGCTTGTCTAGAAACTCATTCCTCAAAGAGACAACAGTCATTAAGAACAGAGAAAATACTTACATTTGTAATAGCAAATACGATCTGCAGCATTATGGAATTACTACATATGTTAAAGCGGGAATTAAATATCAGAGAGAAAGATAGAATCTTTTTTATACGCAACACACTAGAAGTTCGAACATATGCAATATCTATAAGGTACCACGTTGTGAATGGTCTCTCGTTATATACTGTCTAGTATCCTTCGTGCGATTTTAATAGCCAAAACATACATTGTAAGAATATAGAAAAAATAAAACTACCAGCTTAGTTAAGTGGATAAATCGTATCAACATGTTTCTGGTATGTGATCCTAAACAATGAGGTGTAGTTTTCCTTCAGCGACGTGAAAAGATAGCAAAACGAGCTTATGTTTCGTCATTCTTGTACAACAGTTACCGTCCTATCCTGAAGAAATTTCCCAGAAGTTAACATTGACCTACTAGTTCTGAAATAAAATAGCAGCGTAACTAGTATTACAACTGAACTTCAATAAAGCTAACTGGGATGACTTTACCAAAACATCGGATGTCACATCCATTCCAACATCAATTCAACGGCAAAAAATTATGAACGATTCTGTATATTTACGACTGGTATAGCTAGAAAGAGCATTCCCGTCGATTTCAGAAATATTATATAGCGGGCTGGAACGTTAAGTGCATTAAACTATATAATATGTATAAGACAATAGATGATAGAAACGTGGCTGATAAACTAGTCAAAAAGTAGATATAGAGTTCGTGTAAAGAAAAAGTTATCACTACCTGTTTTAAATAATAAATAAACACGAGATTATACGAATTTAGGTATTTTACGCAATAATTAACTAGTTGTTTTTTTTTGTTTTTTGTTTCCTTGATGAAGAAATTACTAATATTTAAAGAATCACATATTCATACGTTTAAAAAAATATTTTATAACCAAGGTAAATTAAAAATATTGCGCATGAATTTCTTTTATTTTTTTTAGTTTATATTTTATTACTCTATAAAGTGACGTATGCTTAAAATATCAGTTCTCTTTGAAATAGTTTAAACAAGATTCAAGACATCGTGATTAACGTTCTTAATTGTAACTAAAAGCACTTTTCGCACATTTTGATTTTCTATCAATATTAATCGCAGCATTTTATCTAATAAATGACAAATATTTATTCCGTTGATTTTTATAATCGCAAACATAACTTGTTATATAATCTAAGGGCCGTATATGAAAACTAAACGTTGTTGTAAATATTATATTACAAAGCGCTGCATGCAATTATTTTCATAAAAAAATAAAATATTCGTGAATTAGAAAAAATTCTACTACACATTCTTTACCGTAAGCATGCATTATTAATAAATAATCTCCAACGTGATTAACGTGCATAAATTCATGCACACCATGCATTTGTACACAGACAAATAAACGTACAGTATTTAAAGAAAAGTATAAGAAGTGAACACTTGTTTGTTTCAGAAAATTATCGCAACTGAAAACCGCCAATAATTATAATATCAAGTACACCTTACAAGGGTTGAACATTCAAATAATGGCATACACAAATATACTTAACAAACGTACGCGCATATATATATAAAAATATATATATATATAAATATATATATATATATATATATATATATAATATATAGACTTAAAACAAGTACCTGATAAACATGATCATCCAAAACGATCGACATATGTAGACACGCAAAAAAAATCAACATGAGAATAAAATTAGAATCTACTGATTTATATATAACAAATGCTGCATTTAAAATAAACTGATAAATGGACACAGATGAAAAAAATTGTGTGTGCAAATGTATTGTTTTTTCGTTTTCTGAAATTTAATGATTATTTTGCGCATCAAACTTCGCCTATATTTATATTTACGCGTTGTTTCTTTTTATTTTTTGCATGACAACTTGATTTAATTACTGCTAACATTTATTTTAATATCTAATTACAGTTTCGGTTTTATTGTTTTGGTATTTCAACTTTTTTTAATAATATATACTGTAAAATAATACGAAAATTTAATAACGTATTAATAAATTTCATATTGTATTCGTTTCAACTCTGTACAGAATAAACCATATACATTGAATATAAATCATTCTATAATTCTAGATAGAATTATTTTCAATTTTTTTTTTAAAAACGGTATTCATCTGTTTAAATATTCGACGTTATTAATCGACGACTAAAAGTCGGACATACATTACATATTTGAAACGAGATATCTCGGAAAAGAATATATAACAAAATCCATTCAGAACATGATATTGATCGATGGCATTATTATATAAATGATTTCATTGATTGCGACATACACAATGGAGAAATTTAGATAAAATTAAGGCACATTCGAATTTATTCTCACGAAGATAAACTAACGGTGTGAAGAATTTATATTGGTGAAAGTAGTAGACAGTTCAAAGTAGGATTAAACCGGTATACTATGATTAAGCTGTTTAAGATAAGACACAAAAAACTAATAATACCGATGAACATTGCAAAATATTATGTATATAGAGAAAAAACCAGAAGAGAAAATTATTCGAATAATTGCAACATAAATAAATAAAATATAATAATTACATTATTAATAGGAGTTAGTGTTAAAATGATTGTAATAAATTATCTTTGAAATAAAAACTATTTCAAGCACTATCGTTACATAAATGTATATAGTTGATATTTCATTTCGTTATTTTAAACACAGAATTTATCCGCATCAATTCGAAATTAAAAAGAAACATGCGATTTTATATATTTTTGGTTTTCCATAGTTAAAAATTTTTAATTCTGATGATGACGTTCGAAACGTTAAAATTACATAAATAATGAGACGTGGTTTTTTATTGAAAGGCAAAAATTAAACAGGCGAATTTAATATTAAATTTCCATCATTTTTTGAGAATTTATGTTAAAATTATTGTACGAAATGTTTTAAAATGCATTAATAAAATATATCAGAACCTAAGATAGAATTTGTGTCCTGACGGAATCAGCGAAAAAAAAAATCTGAATGTCTTGTTTACTACGACGTCAACACTTATTATTTTGGACCCAGCATTAACTCGTTTAATGAACACATTTCATAATTCAAATAAAAATTGTAATGAAAAAGTATTATAACGTTTTTGATAAAGTATAATTTCTTAGTGGATACACCGAAAATGCATTAACTATTCAAGTAGAAATATATGCGTTAAACGTTTAAAATGTTAATATACTTAACATCGTGCAAATGCTGAGAAACTTAGTAAATGTGACAAAAATTTAGAATTTATTTTTTTAAACTAACATTTATCCAATATATTAAAAAAATTATGCATACTCGGCATTTATTGGTTATTTAGTAAAAGCTAAAGATTTCCCAGTAATAGAGCGAAAGCTATTAGAATTGAAATAGATTTTTTCGACTTTAACTTAAATCTGTTAGCTTAGTAACAGATCCAAAAATGTTGAAAAATTAATTACACGAATAATCAACGTTATCACCAAACGAAAAAATAAATTCACTCGTCGAATACTTTTAGAACATACACATTATGATGTTCGAGTACGTCATAAATGCACGCCCGTACTTCATTTAACTAGAAACGAAGCAGTAACAATATTTAAATATATTCATTGAAATCCGAAAAATGAATGAAAGGCTAATTTTAAAAATGCTATTTCGTCGGCTTATTATCGTGTATTACACAATACTAAATAAAACATAAGAAAAACTAACTAGTAAATTTATAACATATAAGTAGAGAGTTTAATAATTTAAGATTATAAAATCATATCAAGAAGGTGAGATATTTATAGGAAAAATCTCGCATAAATGATATTTGGTCGGAGCTTTTTTTTTTTTCTTCAAGTTATGAACTATTGGGTAACGATAAAGAAATTCAGGCTCATTAGGCACCGTTAACTTTGACTTTTAACAGGTCTACAAAATTAATAATAAAATAATAAAATTTAGTAAACATTTCAACATAAACGCAACGTGTAGTTTCCGAAAACTTAGAAAAAAATGTTAATCTCGAACAATTATTTTCACATAATATGAGTAATAAACATATTAATAGCGCAATTTTGATGTATTCAATGAAATTTATTTGTTACCAAAATATTTAGGTAAATTTATTCGAATATTTTAATTAATAATCAACAGTAGCATAAAATATTTCGAAAGTCATATACTTATTCCTCAAATTAGACAAAAATACAGACACATGCTCCACAGATTTAGTCTGTAATTTGTTATTGGCTCATAAATATCGTAGGGTCAAAATAGGAATAATCCATTTATAATTTATTTAAATAAGCTGTTATTTAAGTGTTATTCTGTAAATAACGTTAACACTAATTTTTGAAAAATAATATATATATATATATGCTTACTATCTCTTATTTATGATACTAGTGTTTTTAAAAACGCATTAAGTATTAACACTGCTTTATAAAAATAGTTATTTATACGTCGTTATAGGAGTAGCATAGTTGCTAGAACACCATTCAACCCGACGGTCGAGCGATCGATCTCCGCTCGCGAGATAGCTCTTTAACGATTTGCATCGTCATATAGAACTTTTAATTATCACGTAGAAGATAACGCATCTATATAATCTACTGAATTAGCGCCTTGAATGCTAACCAATTTTGTACGCAAAATTAACTTATAATAGGCTATTCACGGTGTTCGGTAACGAATAATACAACGAATATGATGACATATATCTTATATATTTAAACGAGCAATTATTATAATAGAATTTTTAGCCTAAAATAGTAAATTAACGAAAGAAACAATAATACCAAATTAACTTTGCATACGTCTAGTATTGATGTTTATATTTATTATTTTGTCGATAATTAAGAAACGATTAACGAAAAATTCTTTATTATCCAGTAATATTTTGAACATTTCACACGGACATTGTTTACAAATTAAACAAAATAAAAACCTGCGACACAAAGAAAGCGCAGTAGCTAAAATTTAACAAAACATCAGTTGATACATTGTTGAAACAAAAATCACTACAAACAACCCGGTTATTCTATAGTTATTTTAAATGACTGAACCGAAAGAATAATAATAAAAAAAAAAACTTCTACATTTAGTACTACGGCTAACTACCACTACTAATATTACGTCTACTGTCGCTAATAATATTGCCGAGCATGCGCGCGCGAGTGTAA
Organism: Coronaproctus castanopsis; assembly: GCA_032883995.1. NCBI lineage: Eukaryota > Metazoa > Arthropoda > Insecta > Hemiptera > Monophlebidae > Coronaproctus > Coronaproctus castanopsis. Next base: position 62,604,710 of record CM065053.1, read on the forward strand.
ATGCATTTAAATAAATTTGAAAATAAATGAAAAATATGTGGCCGGTGTAAAAACGTAACAAATCACTTTTTCGATGATTAGTCTAAGAAATACTTACGTGCCAACGACAGAAGATAAAATAAAGACATAATACGAAAAGATTGCGATTTGAAGTGTAATTTTCGAAAAACATCATACAGAGAGTTAAAAATCAATCACCCTCGAAAATCAAGAAAACTATACCTAGTAGTAATAGCGGTGACGGTGTTATTAGTTGTAACCGTTTCTGTTGGTAATGACGAAGAAATTTCGGCAACCAAATTAACCATTTTTCCATCTCGAGACGATTTCGTATCATCAGGAAATGTCGAAGTCGATGTTGTGCCTGGACTTTGACGATCTGATTTCTTGGTCATTGTTAACTATTAAAACAGAACATGTAAAATCATATAGGACGATAAAACTTATTTCATGCATCCGTCTACTGTTTATACGTACCGATATGTAATGTACGCGAGCAGGGGATTGTACCTCAACATCAGAAACAATGTGTTTTCGTTTCATTAACTTGTAATAATTAGTAAAATAATAATATCGAATTCGTCGTTTGTCGTTGGAACACAAGTTACTTTGCTTAATTTTTTTAATGTTAATGTGCGTTAATTTACTTGAACTTGGACTAATGTGTTTTTTTGTACCGTATACTTTTTACATTCGTCGGTCCTGTGTTTCTTTTGCTTTTTTCTATTTTAGTATTTTATAATTTTGAAAAATTTCGGATTACCAGAGAGGTTAATACTCTCAGCCGGTCGAAATAGTATGTAGTCGAGAAATTGTAACATCAAGATTGTAACCGTACAATAAAAAACGCAGCTTCTCCGCGCCGTTGACCGTACACTACAATAACTGTGCTAACCGGTTTGCTATCGACTGGTTACAATTATAACCGAGAGGATTCAAACAAACACTTTGCTGAGTTTATATACCATTTGTCTTCTCTTCTTATATACACGTTAATTTAGTTTTATTTAATATCTGCCGAACATATTTTTAAATAAAGAAATGATGACGAAAACGGAAATAGCGCCAGAAGAATATCTTTTTGTCTTGAGCTGCGTTCGGGAAGTTAAGCGGAATACTTCGAAACAAGCAAATACGAATTAATCTAAAAATCAATGTGTACCGCCAGTCCTTGTATACGCGGCAGAAACATGGCCACATACAAAAACAAACATACAGAAGATAAGAAAGACCCAAAGTGCACATGAGAGAATGTTGCTCAACATCAGATTATCGGATCCGTACAGAAACGCACAGATACGGGAACTAACGAATTTAGATGATGCAGTGGAACGAATTGCTAGAATAAAGTGGAATTGGGCTGGCCACTTAGCCCGAAGAGATTACAACAGATGGTCAAAGCGGGTCATACAATGGTGGCCGATAAACAAAAGAAGAAACCAGGGTAGACCGAGGACACGATGATATATCGATGGTAGCCGGGAAGCAATGGTTGCGAAAGGTATAGAACAGAAATGAATGGAAAAAAAAATCAGGGAAACCCTTCATCCAGGAGTGGATAGATAAAGGCATATCGCGATATCGTGAAAGTATTTTTATTTCGTTTATACGCGTGTCTTTTGACGGGCGGGATAACATTTATTTTAAAATGATCTCCAACGAAGATCTGGATATCATCAGGATAATTACTAAGCTAATCTTAATATTAAAAATCAATTACGTTCAAAATGTTACTAAGGAAAAAGATTCTGTTCTAAAATCAAGCGAAGAAATAGATATTCTTTTAAATAAACTGTCAAGGATAATACAAAATAAGGATAAAATTTTACACGTTGAACAACATGAAGTAGAAAGTATTGTTAAAGATGTCTTACACGAAAAACACAACTTGAATAGTATAACATCATAAATAATAGCATCCGGTTTAAAGACAAACTAAACGTAAACCTATTAATAAACTAATTATTAAAGTGGATGATATTAACGAGTTTGATAAACAACTTAAAAATAAAATCTGATCGAATAAACTTCAAGTAAATATTACTTTTTATAAAAAAAAAAACAAACAAAAAAAAAACACCGCTATTATTTCTACAGCTACTAAAGAAGATCAATCTAAAATAAGTGATTCTATTACAAATAACATTAACAACGCTAAAGTATCAACGCCTAAATTATTTGATCATTCTATACTTTTATTTCGTACTAATGATATTAGTGTAGAAAATGTAAAGACTCAAAACTTGATCCGATCCTATTAACGTAAATGATGTTTCCAATAATAGGGGTAGTCGAACATATGTTAGACTATCTCCATCACAATACGTTGCCCTACCTAACGATTAAAAAATTATAATTAACTCGGAAAGCCTTTATCGATACAGTTCCCATTAAAAAATGTAAGTACAATAAACTAGGCACCTTGAAAACCACTGCCAATCGGAAATGAACTTTTTACTTTTCCAGGATAAAATTAATAAAAACGGCTCTTGCAGCGATTACGTTTATGATCATATTAGAAAGGAATGTCGTAACAATGTAGTTGATTTAAGATTATTAGCGCTGCTGTACAGAGGATTGATCACTCCGTTCATGATCGTAATTGTCGATCTATCAAAAAAAATTATAATTACCTAATTTCTCAAACTAATTATTGTTATATAAATTCTATATCTGAATGATGACAATTGTAATGCAGCTCAGTTACTCTTATTCAGGCAAATTTATCATTTAAATTCTGACATATTTGTTACATGTGAGTCCTATTTAAAAAAAAAAAAAAAATCAAATTCATATTGATATAGTCGGTATATATCCTATACTAATAACAGAATAGCCTTTAATAAAAACTTCCAACATGGATTAAAATCATTCAATTGAGTATATAACTGCAGTTACATTTAGCAATTACCTGCTTATAGGATGTTATCTCTCCCCAAAACCAGGATAGACAACACTATGTGCAAAAGTTAGATATAATTAAAAATAATCGTCATTTAAGTATCATTTTAATTAGCGACGTTAACATTCGAATCCCTTTGTTAGAAAATAAAATCAAATCCAATAGTAACTCCACATTATTTTATGATTTAGTGTTTACGAATGACTTAGCAATCATTAAAAAGTCTTACACTTCAAAATTACAATAGCAGTAGTATAATTGATTACATAATTTTTTCTTACAGAATTCAAAATAGGTTTAACTCTAAGATAGAGCATGCTGACCTCACAGCACATGGACTCTTCTCTATCATCCTTAATGATTCAACTGTCTCGGTTGAAAAGGCAATTTGATCAAACAAAACTGATTAGTACGATCGATAAAACTTTTGTCAACAATTTTATACATAATACTGATGCAGTTAATGATCTTACTATGCTTGATGCTAATATAAATAATTTCAATCAGTACATTACGTCAAAAATTGAACATTGCAAATATGCGATTAAACCTCCACTAAACGATTGGTAGACATTTGGACTGGAAGAAATGAAGGGCAAAATAAACCAACTTAGGAAAAAGAAAAAGCAAGTCCAAGAACTCATTGAGACTCTTAATAATAAGTCAGATAATTAAGTTTTTAAATTTTAACCATAAAAAATTAATCATCAAAACTAAAATAAATTATTTGAAGAGATTTATTGCCGAATCAAACGCCTGGGATAAACTCCATAAATTTATTTTTTAAAAAACGTGAAAATTTCAATATCCCGATATCAATTATCTCAATAAAGTGAACCGTACTGATGAATAAAAATGTAACTTATTTCTGGAACATTTCTTTCCAAACAAAATTGATAATATCATTAGCTTGAACGCAAATTCCTTTAATATAGATAAAACAAGTAGATAATTAATTGATAATATTATTAGAAAACTAAACAATTGGAAAGCTGGAGTTATAGACAAAATATCTAATAAAATTATTAAAAACGTATACATTAATTTTCCCAATCCTTTTTATACAATTATCGGCAAATATCTTCAATTGAAAACTTTTGTAGTCTTAATTCCAAAATCAGGGAAGTGCTTAACTGAAAGAACTTCCTTCAGACCAATCTCTCTACTTAATAATTGAGGGAAAATTTATGAAAAAGTTATTAAACATTACCTTATAGATGAAATAGATAAAAAAAAAATATTCTACATCTTAATCAGTTTTAATTCAGAACAGCATACTCTGATGAGGATGCCGCTTACAATTTTATTTCTTTTATTAAAAACAAACTTGATAATATATTATCCATACTTGTAATTTCTTTTAACATAAAACATGCCTTCGATAATTGCTTGCGTTTTGCAATTATTAAAATTCTCGAAAATGAGTCTGTTAACCCATCCATCTTGCATTATCATCTCAAGTTTTGGTGAATTATCCCCAATCTGCCCTTTTTAAAATTTAATCCAAGTTGTTCTTTGGATTTCGTTAATGGAAGTGTAAAACCCACTTATATTAGTGCATGTCTATAATGGCTTTTTGTGAATTAGCTGAATATTTCTTGAGTGGTGTGAATAGGTTACCCATCAATGTCCTTAGTGATAAAGCAGAGGTCCGGATTGGTACTTTTTTTCCATCTTATTGAATTTCGAGTTCTAAGTTGTTTAGCATCATGTAGGAGGTGCAGATCTTCTAATTCCAATGAGACTAATTTTTGTACCTCAATACTATCTTTTTGATAGATCACATTTTATGAAGACTATTCGAGTCCCATACTCTAACGAGAGGTCTGCTTTCTAATTTAATGGCATTACTATTCCAATCGGTTCTGGGATGTTTATATATATATTAGCTATCAACAAATTCCCAATTTCGATCTTTGCAACATATATCTACTATCTTCTACATTAATATACCTCTAGTCTTATGATTTTTAATAAACGTTGCTATGAAATATTTATGGTCGCCCGCTACAAACCAAAAGGAGCTATTCATTGATTCATGTATATGTCCTCTTCTCAAAAGTATGTTGTCGAGTAAAAGAATATATAATTAAGAAAGTAAATATTCGTCATACTTTATGTGTGCAAATCGATCACTACTAACACTGTTATACCTTTAATCGTAGCCAATCAAAATTAAAAATAATGCAGATATCTTATAAGTTACACTAATTCATACATAATTAACGGTATTACAATACAACGTTTATCCTATGTTTCACAAAGTAATTTTTATGAGCAACGGGGAAGAGTTAATAAAAATATCACAAAATAAAGATACTAGCACTTCCTTATATAATTACTAATCAAAATGTATTATTCTATCTGCTATAAACAGGAGCACAACAACTGAACAGGGGAGAGGATGCTTAAAGAGTAGCCTATACGCAGGCTGAAAAATCAACAAACTTTAAAAATGACGAATTGAAATATCATTATCAGTAACAATGATTTCAGTTTATTATTATTATCTATATTATTTTTTTTTAAAGTTTATATTATTGGAAATTAAATTTTATTTCTTTCATTTTCCTCGGATTAGTTATGTCAAATTTTGTGAATCGGGATATTTTGTCAATCAATCAAATCATTAGATAGTAATTAATCATCTGCGTTCTCAACTATTATGCAACTGAATAAACCACTTTTTTTTTAGTCGCAATTATAAGGGTTGAAAATAAAATTAACAAACGAAAGCCTACCGTAAATAAAATATTTTAGTAACACACACACACAATGTATGTACATATAAATTAACATTAAATACATGTATAACGCATATATATCGAACATTATTACACATAAATAAAACAATAATTGAGCTTACCGTTGTTGTAATAGATTTATCTGAGATATTAGTTTTACTTTCCATTGTAGTAGTTTTCACGTTCGAAAAACACATCCTTTGAATTCGAGTGGATTTTCTTGTTATTCTATCAGATGACTCGTCTAGTTGATTGGCGACATTACCCGCATTAGTTTCTCCTACAATGTAAAAAACAATATAATAACATAACACAAACCGCAATGACTACGTTAGTGTTTTTGTAGTGAAACATGTTGCACATAAAGGGGGGAAATAACAAATCCTCAGTATTATTATAAAAATAAAATGTTATACATATATTACACGTGTTCGATTTCGAAAATTTTTGACTACTAAAAAGATTATTTAAAATACTTATTTAATTGGACTTAACATATTACATCAACAACTGATACGTATAAATATGTAACTAATGAACTGCTAGATAAATTTTAATAAACGTTCGAGTTATTTAAGGTATAATGTTCCAAAGCAAAAAATATTCATATTGTACTCATTTCGTGTTATCGTAATTATGTTTACTTAATTGAAATGAAGCTATATGTTCGCCAATTAGTCGAGAAACTAATTCTCAAATATCTGTAAATTCAATTAAATCAGAAACTAGTTTATTTTACAGAAAATTGTAAATAAATAGAATTGCAATTGGCGATAATATAAGAAATTAAAAATTTATAAAACGCTATCGATGATTTGTTCACATCATGATTATATTCTTCAGTAAAGTTAAACGATATGTATTTTCAATTTATAAAATTTTAAAAATTAACCCGTTATGTAAAGCAACTTTCGTTACTGGATTAATATACAATTTAAAGTAGTAATAACAATTTACATAGGTTTTCATTTAAATTTATAGTCTCGGACAACAAAGTGAAAATACTTTTTCATATTTTGTCGATTTAAGAAGTAAAGTAAAACATTATTACTTACTGTAAAGTTAATTTCAATTAATTTATTAGAAATGTTTAATATTTCTTTGCAGCAAATCATCTTAGATGTTTTATTATGAGAAAGTTACTTAAACAATAATAATAAAAGAATAAGACGAATTAAAATACCTTTGATGGAAATCCATCTTATTATACAGAGAAAGTTACAAGTTCAAGCATAAATATTAGAGAAAAATTTGCTATTTTAATAATTAAATTTTATAATTATAAATATAATTAAAAATTAAGTCATTTTTAGGTTATATTTCATCGCAATCTTTTTTATATCTATAGCTGATACTCTTAAGAAACTTTTTTTTTAAATATATATATATTTTACCTGAACAGTAAAACGTTCTGGTCTGTCAAACTTGTTAGAAAGAACTATAAACAGATTAACGATGGGTAATAACAAATAGTAATAATATTTGAAGTCAGCATTTCAAAAAATCTACATCAATGGTGTCCATATTTATTTTCTGGTATAAAAAATTAAGATCCACCCGGGAATGACCTATTCGCAATCGACAAAACGTAGATAAATGAGGCGTTCGGAAATATTAGAAATCGAGAAATACCAAGAAAAAGTATATATTAGATCATGCGATATTTGTCTTGATTTTTCATATTTATAAACCTATTTCATTCAACATAGTTATTAAATTTAATCTCCTACAAAAGATTTGAGTGGTGATGATTCACCTTCAAAATCGACTTTTTTAGCTGCTAAGTCCACTGCAATGGCCCAGTGACTAGAAAAATCCTAAAGCGTTTATCTTTAATTTAATATACCAAAAGGTGATATTTATAATCAAAATTACTACTATTGTGACTCATGAGTACACACTTAAGTTGCCACAGCAGATTAAAAACTTTTGATCAAGTTTGCATGTGTTGAAAATGACTTCCAATAAATCTCGGAAGAAAATTTATGATAAAACTTAAATTTCTGCACTAGGTTTGTTTTTAATACCGTTGCGGCAACAACCAGTCAATGATGTTTTAGAGCTTTAAAACCATCTATATATATATATATATATATATATATATATATATATATATATATATATATATAATCTCTCTACAGTCGTATATTGATCATAATTGACCGTCGTGACCATTATGTAGCAATCAAATTCCTCCACGGTTGTCGATCATCTGCCGAGTGTACCAAATCTGGTATTGACAGTTTAACACGTCGGCATATTTGTTTCGTCCATCGGGTCATTGGCCGACCTTTTCTTCTATGTCCGTTCATTCTTCCTAGTGTGACTGTCCTGTCTAAGTCTCGTGCACGCATTATATGACCGAAAAATTTTGTGCATTTTATCGCGTATGTCTTGTGACAATCGTTTATCTATATTAAGACGCTTAATGATCGAGACGTTCGTTTGTTTATCGGGCCATTTTATACCCAGCATTATGCGCCAGCATTTCATTTCAAATGCATCAATATATTGCTGATCCGTGGAGTTTATTACCCATGTTTCGGGACCATAGGTAAAGATGGAGAACACCAGGGAACGAACAAGTTGTATTTTTGTAGAATAATTGATATTTCCATCCCGCCAGATACGTTGCAACTTATTCATAGCTTTTAGACTCATCGCAGATCGTCTCCTTATTTCTTTGCTTGAGCCTCCTTTATTGTTGATCCGGACACCTAGATATTCAAATTCGTTGACGACTTCATATCCGTGTAATTGTTGTGAAGTATTAGATATGTTTTCATTATTATGATCCACTATCATAATTTTTGTTTTATTTTTGTTTATACGCATTCCGAATTCATGACTTACTGTCGTCAGTTTATATATATATATATATATATATATATATATATATATATATATATATATATATATAATTTTAAGCTTTTATGGTTGATTACTATACGTTCACAATTTTTTTTTATATGTAAAACATGTCAATTTTATTACATCGCGAGCTTTAAAAAAATTTCAGTTTTCATTTTCAAACGTTGGTCAGTTTGAAAATGAACACTACGAGTATTTTTGAAAAATCATAAAGTAATAAAAGTGACATGCTTTTGACCGAAAAAAATTATGAACATCTGTATATACTTTAATACGTTCCCTGTACCGACTAGACATTAAATTATTAAACCAAATTTCACTTGGGATTATACACCTATTTTTCATATATCCATACAAAACCGTATCAATGTTTAAATTCAAACTGCTAATAATGTATGGTAATTTGAAATACAAAGATAGAATTGCTAGAATAAGAGCTGGACTATATTTATATTCATAGGCATCCTTTTGGTTAAGAGTGGCATTTTGAATGGAACAAACCTGTAATGACGGCTGATTTTAATCAAGCCTGTATAGTAGGAATTGATAACTACATTTTACTAAAAGCGGTCAATTAGAATGTTTCCTATAACGGACAAAAGACAGATATTAGTGTCAATTTGTATTCAAGAAATAGGATATGAAACATTATCAATAATGAACCTCAAATAAATGTTCTATAATATACCCCAGTGTTACTACATATTAATTTAAGGTGATTTATAATTTGTAGGATTCTAAATGTAACCTTAAATATTTTACACAAGAATTTAATTGGTTTATTCGAATCATTATACACTGAGAAAAAACATCTAATCTATAATCTTTAACAAAATCTCAGTACAGTATGAGACAGCATTCTGCTTATCTACAAGACAATTATTTATATTCTTATTCTTATTATATATTACTAAATTATCTGCGTACGATAATATACAAGTGTTTCATAAAAAATAAATAAATGACATTGCACAGAGGAATAATGTACAGGTTAAATAACAAAAGGTTAAAACTGATCCGGATTCAACCCTATAAGCATATCTCGTTACAGTTAAGTTAGTGACCGAATTTAAAAAATGAAAAATTCTGTTTGTATATAAGCCACAAAGAAGTTTACGTAACCTAGGGGGAATTTCTACCTTAAGTAATGAATCGAAAATTAGAGATAAACAAACACATGCTTAATAGTTAAGAAAGTAGCAAATAAATAATCTATTATAGGCAAAATCAGATCTAAAACCATACGTGCCTCTGAGTAAAATAATTTTCTATTTGATCCACCAAAGAAGTCTATTTTTAACCATAATTTCCAATATGATGCTAAAAATATTGGCCTGAACGAATTAACATTCAGCTGATGTTTACCAACATTTTTATGGATAAAACTAAGATACTTGAACAGCTTAGATGGATAACATCGTTACGGATTAACTGATTAAAGGCAGACATAAAGACTAACCTAGAATTATCACCAAGTTAAGATAACACGCAAAAGAAATATTTGAGAATCGTGTTTTGAAAATTAACAATATGATACGATGATAATTACAACTTTAGTATATTAAAAGTAATGTACGTATAAAATTGTAATAATGCAAAATTTAAGGACGACGAATGCTACAAGCATGCAGTCGTGGAACAATAACTAAGACATAAATTTACTTAAAGATATACAACGTACCTGAATCAACATCCGAATCTTCCGTCGTATTTATTAACATTTTAGACCGTTCAATTTGTGACGAAGTTTTTTCAGTTCCGCTGCTGTATGACACGCAATTATCTTTATTTTGAATTAATGCTAAAGATGAAGTCTCAGCAAATGATTCTAATTTTGTGGAACATTTATTGTTTGGTGAACAGTCAGAAATTTTTCTCTGTCTACAAGATCTGTCCTCACCTATATCATCGCTCCTATTATCCTTATCTAACGAATAGTCTTTAAAAATGGTTGAAGTGCGAGTATTTGCAGATTTTTGAAACTTTTTAACAGCTGAAACATTTGACAGGTTCTGTTTAATACAATTATTACTGACACATGATTCGTGTATTGTGTTCGAAAATTGTTGCACATTTTTCAATGATTCTAACTTTTTTTTCTTAGTAATCGGTGAAAATTTTTCTGAATATTTTATTTTTGACGAATTTTCTGGTTGTAAATGTACATCGCTAACGTCCAATTCGATTTCGAATGAATTTGTTGGTGATTTAACTTTAACATCATTTAAGACGTCAAGATATTTTAATGATTCACCCTGATTGACAGTAATATCAGAATTCGCAATTTCCGTTTCATTTATACACGTTTCAAGAGATTTATGAGACGGACTTATCGGTTTAGTTGAACCTAATTTTCTTTTTCTTATAACTCTACGTTTTTCTAGTTTTTCGTTCGAAGAATGCATCGAATTATCACAAGTTGTTGTTGTTGTCTCGTTCTGCAACTCTTTATCGTTCGAATTTATAATGTCAGAAATTTTCATCAATTGAACAACATCCTCATCAGTTTTCAACTTATTTATAAATAAACCACGCTTACTATCGTTACTGTCATGATTTTTGCGTATTTCGCAAGATCTTTTCAGAACATTTCGGAAGTTAAATTTTTTGGATTTTCTGAAGTTGGTAATTAACTTTTTCGAAAGTTTTCCCTTGGACGAGTGCATCGACTTCGTTGTTGTTTGCATATCATTTATAGACAATCTGCTCGCCGCAGGATTTTGTACGTTCTTTTCGACGCTTGTATCTGTTTTAGAATGAAATAATTTATCCATTGCATCTGTATCACTTTTATTTTCATTTAATTTCTTTTTAGCAGATAACTTTGTATCGATGTTCGATTTAATTTTAGGAAATGGCAGTTCTTTAAGTTTAGTCAAGCTCTTACATTCAGATTTTTCGAATTCACTAACGTCAAATATTTCCGTATCACTGTACTTTACAATAGGATCTTCTTTCAGAACAGGTCGATCTTTTGAGTCGAATGGTGCTGTTTTCGCGGTATCTAAAGTGTGTACAGTAATATCATAAATCGAAATCTTCATTTCATTTTGTTGAGGCAATAATTCCCGAGTACTATTTTCTTCTACGCATAAAGTAGATTTAGTCACGTCATTCTTACTATTCAACAGATCATCTAGATTCAATTCTTTACTTAGAGAAACTGCATTATTCATTTCTCTCGTAACTTGATTTCCTTGCTCTTCTTCCGGTTCGGTTTTATCAACACCAATTAAAAATTTTTCAAGAATATCTCTTCGACTTGAATCTGCTACAGTTACGCCATTTATATTTACAATTGATTTCTTTTTATTTGAATAGGTACTGTAATTATTAGTTTCTTGACTATTAATCTGATTCGCAGGTTCATTTGTTAATTTATTTTTTATCGAATCCAACATGAATACTTTATTGACATTGTCATTTGATTTAGATGACTGCTTATTAACATGACTATCGGGAGATTCTAATTCATTTATAATCGATGAGACACTGCTTCCACGATTATGTAAATCGTTCAAACAATCGCCTATAAAAAAAAGAAAAACATTTTAAAAATGTATATACCAAGCTATATTTTTCCCTGGTCCGTATATAATGTAAAGTTTGTTTCAAAACCAAAATTTTAACCCTTTTTTTATTTTGACCTTTTCGTTCACGGTGTCTTCTACCGATGTTTCAAAATAAAAACATTAATATAACACATTGAAAATTATCTAGCCATTTGAAAAACAATATTATACATAAAACATTATTTTATATTTTCATCTTCTCGAATTATTTTTTTAACTATTTCACAACAAAATGTACAATTTTATGTAAAAAAAATGTGCAGCTAAAAGGGTTGAGATCATGTTTCACAATTTTCATGATTCGGTTTTTTTTTTTTTTTTTTTTTTTTTTATTGTATAGTATATACAAAAAAATCTACGATAATAAAAAAAAATGTAATAAATTAACCTAAACAATAAGTATATATAATAAAAATTAAGAGAAAATGAATAAAATAATGCACTCAGACATGAAAGTCATGTTAATAATTAACATGGTGTTTAATTAATCCAAAATTTAGGCTTTGGATGCTTGGATTGCTGTTCGAATTACAATAAATGTATTTTAATAAAATTTGATTACTTAAAAATCGCTTTTAAATATTCCCAATAAAAACTTTATCGCAAGCGTCGCGTAGTATTTTACTCAAAAGAATTTGAAGATAAATAAAAGATAACTACGTTAAATTGGTTTTCACAATTTTAAGATCATAGTGTGAGTTAACTTCACATTTAGTTTTCTAATAGATTTACATACGGAAACAGAATAAGCCTACACAAAAATGCGAAATGAACTCTTATTGGAAAATATACATATCTGAAACAAGTAATGTTACAAATATTAAACGTTTCACACACTAAAATCAATATTTAGAAGCACACGAGCCTCTGAGACCAAGAAATATAGATATGTGCACATAGTGGAGCATTAGTTACAAAACCAACATCGCAAGCAATATAAATTTTAATTAAAATCTGATAGGCTATGAAGAATTTGTGATAATTTTTTTTTTTAAATTTACAAAAACTCAAAAGAAAAATGTATGCAGATGTGTATATATTTAAATATTCATTTTTTAAATCCGCTATCCTAGCTCCTTGATTAATGCCTCGCAACGCATCTAGGAGTAAGAAAAGTGTACAACAATAATTAAAAATAATAGGTACGATTATTGTACGGTATCTTGTGTACGAGGAAACGAAACGTCGAATTACTGTGCTCTCCGGATGTGGGAATCGATCAGATGGAGCCGAGAACTTCTTTGGAGAAAACTGCGCTTAACAAAAAATAATGCAGAGCAATTTTTGTCACTCAACCGCTACAAAAAACAGAAATGTTCAAACAATTCAAATAAAAAAATACTTATACGAAGCAAGGCAATCGCTGACAAACATCAACGGTGTGGTTTTTATAAGTACATATCGTGTTGGGTTGGTTTCGCATCTCCGCTCTCAGACATTCATAATGAAAATAGCTCTCATATATCGAAATTAGAGAAAAAAACTGGCATATATATATTTATATATATGTATGTGTGTTTGTGTAAATAAAATAAAAACACATGGATATAATATGGATCTTAATAATCGCAGTAAGTATTAAAATATATGTGTGTAAGTGTATGGGTTAGTCAATGGTTAAAAAATAAATTTACGGCGCATATAATAGTAAATTGTGAAATAGCAACCAAAAGAGCATAAGAATTTTACCATGTGAAAAGTAAGGGAAACGGTGTAATGTTAATAATAACTGTCGTGGAAAAATTTTTAAAACGCTATTATAAATACAAGTGTATCTCCGATACATAGTTTCGATTTTCTCTATTTATTTTCATGAAAGTTTCATGTTGCTAAATCAGGAAGTTTCACATATGAGGCTATGAACATCGATGTTTCGAACGATGATACTCGGCCTACATGAAATCTAATCTCTCGTAAAAAAATATTAATTATTAACCGCCATTCTTCACTAGCTCTTTTATAGAAGATGCTTACACACACACCTATATATATATATAGTGAAGCTTAGACGGGACCACGTAAAGGTGACTTTTGAATACACGTGGACAGCTATGTAAACAATTTAAAATATGAACCAATAAACAAATTTTTTAAAATTATATGATTATAAATTTACACACGAGCTTTATATAATCCTTTACATTTAAACGTCATAAATATGATTTTTAGAAACAGGTAAACGAATGAGAAATATCAATACAAACCTGTGGACAATCGATTTTCAGGAATAATCGAACACTGTTCAAACGTTAAAGAACTCCTATTACGGCTACGAAGAGTTCTGCCTTCGTGTAATGTTGATTGTACACGTTGTTCACTATAGCACATAAACAAAAGTAATTTCTCATTTAATTATTATTTCACTAATTACAGTGTCACAAATAAAGCATTCTTAAAGGTCGAGCTAAACTAAAAAGTTATTCCATTTTACATTGAAGCATGAAAGATCAATTGTAAAAATTATACAATTTTTGTTTGTATTTATTTAAATATTACAGGGATGCTACATAAATTTAGCGAGTTTTATCACCGTTATACAGTATATATATATATATATATATATATATATATATATATATATATATATATATATATATATAAATATACACACATTTATCTTGTAAAAACAAAATATTTTAAAATTACTTGCTATTCGTAATGAAAATTCCAATTGCACATACGTTAAATTAGATTTAAAAGATTTGAAAGTATGGTCTCTGCTTATGTTTAAAAAATCCTATATGTATATATATATATATATGTGTGTATATATATATATATATATACACACATATATATATATATATACACACATATATATATATATATACATATATATATTTTATATATATATATATTTTATATATATATATATATATATATATATATATATATACATATATATATATATATATATATATATATATATATATATATATATATATATCATGTGCCAGCCAATTGGCTGATTCGCCCATATTTTTCCATGAAATGTGGTCACTGACTGTCTTCTTCAAATTTACGTATTTCATAAAACCCGTCTGCTTTAGCACCATATTCACAACATTTTATTTTAGGACGTCCACATGGTCTTTTTTCTAAGATTTTACCTTCAATAGCAAATTACATGTCTTAACCAACGAAGAAGAGTTTTGCGTATTCTGTTAAACATCGCTTTTTCCTCTCTTATTTGTTCTAGAACCTTTTTATTCGTAATTTTTTCAGTCCAGCTAATTCGTTACATCTTTAGCCAGCACCACGTTTCAAATACTTCACGTCGACTGCAATCTATTTTTTTAGTATCCACGTTTCTGAGTCATACAGCGCATTGACCAGACAAAAGTTTGCATAAGCTTTTACGTAATTCCAACGATAATGAGCGCTGTGCCAGCAGTGAATATTTTTCTCCAAATGCTGTTTTGCCCATAGCTATCCTTTTACGGATTCCTGGTGTACAATCGAGGTTATATTTTATTATCTGCCCCAGATATTTATAAGATGTTACTTGTTCTATAATAGCTTTATTCAACACAAATTTGATTTGAAGCTGCTTATTACTTATGACCATGACTAGACGTATGTTTATACTCATCCCATTATTCCTCATTTTATATGCAATTTGTTTGATCATTGTTGTCAATTCTTTTCGACTTTCTACCAGTAGCACCTGATTGTCAGCAAATTATAGTAGGTTTATTCTCTTTCCGCAACATTTTACTCCATATTTATTTTTACTAAATTGATTTTTTCAGAATCATATCTGCAAAGCCATTAAAAAAGTCTAGTGAAAGAAAATAACCTTATTTTAATCCATTCCTTATTTTTATTCTCTCCGTTTCAATTACATTAAAGCGAACCATTGCTTCTTACCCATTATATATCAACTATAGATTATCCTTATAAAGGTTACTAAACATCCGATTTGTTGTAATAGTGTAAGTCTTTCCACTGTACATTATCAAAGGCTTTTTCATAATCGATAAAAGCTACATCGTGACACCTACCTTGATTTATCATACGATCTCCTAGCACTCGCAATGCCGCTATTGCATCACGTGTAGATCGGCCTTTTCTAAATCCATATAGCGTTTCATTCGCATATTTAGCAATCAGGGCTTCTAACCGTTTCTTCATTATTTTCAGTAGGATTTTCGACGCATGAAGTACTAGAATGATAGTTCTATAATCCGTGCAATTTTTAATCACTTCTGAGTCGGCACAATAACTGAAGTACAATGTTCTTTAGGACATGCTCCTTCTAACATAATTTCGCATATCATTTTATATAATAATTCCTCGACTTCCAGGCTACGGTTTTCCCACATCTCTACTGGAATGTTATCAATGCTAACAGTCTTGTGGTTCGGTAAGTATTGTAGTGTATTTTACGAATTCTGTTCATAATACTTTATCATGATATTTTATATTATTATTGTTGTTATTCAGCTTCCAATAATAAACACTGGCTGTTCATATGGATCTTCTACGTGAGTCTTCCATGTGTGCCCAATTTCTTAATCGGTTTGTGCTATTCTTCCAGCTGGCTTATAAATTGTTCGATTGCATGTCCCTTTACGTTGTTTCTAGTATTGTTTGATTTTACTATATGCTGTTTGTATGCGTCCTTGCTGTTTTCTGTCTTCACAAAGTTGTTCCCATCGTTTTTCCTTCAAACGTTTACACTCCCGATTTATTGTATTTCTTAGTCTGTTATACTACATTTTTTCTTCTTCCGATTTTGAATTTTTAAAGTTCTTTTCTGTTCCATCATATTAAGTAATTCGTTACTTGTCCAGGGCTTATGTTGTTTATTCATTTTTTGCCTACCTATAACTTAGGTCGCAGCTTTATTTATAATTTCTGTTACAGAGCTCCATGTTTCTTTCATCGTATTCATTTTATTCTTAATATTTTTTGCCTTCAGATTGTTTATTTCCATGAACTTGCTTTTTACGATACTCTCTTTTACAGCTTCTACATTTCATTTTAGTATATTTTTTCCGACATTCCGTCGTTTAAATCTATTACGTGATATTAGCTTTACAAATGAATGATGGTGTCCGCATCTGCTCCTGGACACGCAACGCTTTTTATTACTTTGATTCTTTTATCATTCTTTAACTAATACAAAATTTATTTGGTATCGCATCTTGTCCTTTGGTCCTTGTCATGTATATCCCCGCCGATAAGTGTTTGTTATTATAGATCGTTCTTGCTTACAAAAATACAACAATCTTTGTACGTGTATCTCTTTTTCCAAATACAAAATTACGAACTGCAAGTTTATCTTGTCCTTCACCTACCACTGCGTTCCAGTCGCCCATAATTATAACATTATCATCAGCACGTACTGTTTCAAGTTCCAACTGTACATATACTTCCATCTTCGGATGCCACAGTAGTAGGCATGTATTGACGTGTTTACAGGTATAGCCGTTAGTTTCACGTTTATAATACGATGACCGATAATATTGATATCTATTATTCCGTTCGCTAACGACTCTTTTAATAATATTGCCACACCTCCTTGTCCTTTCTGATTTTGTGAATGTATTTTTTTTTTAAATTTCCGCAATTATGCCACTAGCTCTAGGTTATCTAGCAAACTTTTGAAAAAACAGTGATTGACTTGTGAACTAGCGATAAAGATTTTCGCTAAACGTATTCTAATATCATGTGTTTATTGCTGATTATTCATAATAGATCCGTAGATTTTGTTCATTTTAATCGACTGATTTCTTTCGAGTTATCCAGCAGAGCAACAGCTAAAGTATTTGTGTGATAATACAGTTTGTCGCCATATTCACTAGCTATTTCTTGTATTTTATCTTTCACGGGTGTAACACCTAGGTCCCCGTGTGCAATGTAAGATTACTTACATACCACGGTGCATCTGTGATAGTTCTTAATGCTTTATTTTGGAAGCGTTGTATTATCGCTATGTTACTCTGCTTAGCACAGCCCCAAAGTTGACTTACATAAGCCCATATAGGCTTTACAATTATATTGTACAATAATATATTCTTCATCAGTGATAGTTCAGATTTTCTTCCGATAAGCTAAAGCATGTTCCTAAACTTTATATTTAATACATTACGTTTTGCTATTATGTGGCTTTTCCAGGTTAGTTGTCTATCCAAATGGACTCCTAGATATTTTACTGATTTTTTAATTGGAATTATCACATTGTTGATATGAATATTTTTGATATGAGAAATTTTTTTATTTGTAAATATTATACGGGTTGATTTTTTCTCATTGATTTCTATACGTCACCGCTTGAATCATATTGAAAGTGTATTAACTGCTGATTGTAAATTAATTTCAACATTTCCTAAAGACGAGTCGGAATAAATAACGGCTGTATCATCCGCGAGAGTAGCGATTTCTGTGTTATTTGGTACAGGTATATCCGCTGTATAAACTAGGTAAAGCTTCGGACCCAATATACTACCTTGCGGTACATCGGCTTTTATTGGATGAAATTGAGATTCTTCATCTCCATATTTTACGACAAAATATCGTTCGACAAGGTGCGATTTAAATAATTCAAAAAACTTATATGGAAGATGGCACCGGATTTTATAAAAGAATTATGTAGACCTGCAATTACTTCCGAAGTATGATATGATCCTAAAAATGAACATAAGGACTTCTACAACGTTCCGCGGTACTTCAATTCGTATTCAGAATGATTTAATTTCTTCGGTACATGCTGTTGTTCAAACTAAGATAAAAGAAGAAATTAAAAATGCGAAATACGATGCTATATTACTGGACGAAATGTCGGACATTTTAAATAAACCACAACTGTGTGTAATTTTACGTTACATATGCAGTCACACTGCAAAAGCTCAAGAGAGATTTATTAAATTTATTGATCGGATCGATCTGCGCTGATGGTATACTTGAATGTGTTAAAAGTATTATCGAAGAATATGATTTAGCTCAGAAACTTGTGGCTCAAACATATGAAGGGGCAGCGGTGATGGCAGGACAAGTAGGAGGTTTATGTACAAAAGTACAAAAATTGTATCCGAAAGCACTATTTGTCTATTGTTTTAGTCATTCATTGAATTTAGTTTTATCACAGTCCACTTCAAATATAAAAGAATGTAGAATTTTTTTCCCGACGTCTGGTTTACGTGCTTTTTTTAATCAAATCTACAAGACGCGCACATGCACTTAGTGAATTAACCACTAAAAAAATGCAAAAGAAATGCACTAACCCGATGGAATTTCTCTTCTAGATTAATAAGTACAGTAAATGACTATCATCATTGTTTCACTGTGTTCTTTCAAACTGTGATTGAAAATTCAGAACAGTGAGAGACTGTAATATCAGTCCAAGAATTCATAAAATTTTTTAGCGAAGTTCAAACTTTCTTCTTAATCGAAATTTTTTCCAGAATATTCGCGCTCACTAATGTCTTATTCGATATTTTACAAAAAAAGCAATTAGATATTTTATGTTGTATGAATAAAACTCAAGAAACTCATGTAGAAATCCAAAAATATGGAAACGATGCGATCTTCAAAAACATATAGAATTATGTGAAGTCAAAAGAGAATGAAGAATTTATTGTGAGAAAAAGACGAAAACTATCAGAACCAGAAAATGAAGAAACTCATGCGCGTGCGTCATTCTACGAAATTTTTGACAATGTTCTAACAAAACTGAGTGAAATGTTTGGAAATTTTGATAAACTGAAGTTTTTATCGCTTCTAGATACAAGTAAATATGAAGAGTATACAAAAAATTTCCAAATGAAGTTTTTTCAAATTTAAAATAATCCTATGGCGAATTTTTCGATGATGTAAAGCTGAAAAGTCAATTATTATTAGTATATATGGATGCCGACCTCAATAAAATGAATCCATATGAATTAGTGGAAGCAATGAGTACATCTGAGTTCGATGAGATCTTATCTGAAGTTTATAAATTAGGTGTATTAATCTTGACAATACCTAGTACAACTGCTAATGTAGAGAGGTCATTTTCAGCGTTGAAACGAATGTGATTTATTATTTCCTTCCAAGCGTACCATATGCGTTTTTATGATTAATAAATTGCCATTTTACGAAGAATCGTATTGTTACATTTCAAGATGATGATACGTTGAAAAATAGTGTACAAATTATTAGTTTTATATTTAAATATTAAAAAACAGCGCAAAGTACTCACTCTTCTAGGAAAATATTTTTAGGTACCAAATATTCGTCAGCAACGCCCTTTCGTCTCCATTTGGTTTTACCAACAGCAGTATTTTTTTCCGCTGATTTAGTAGATGATTCGACAAAAGCTGTCGATTTATCTAAATTTTACAAAAATTTAACATTCAACTGACTGAATAGAAATTTACATTCACATTCTAAATTTAATTTAGAACTAAGTGGAGTTGCGATCTCAAAATATGAATACAGAAAATATTTAAAACAAAAAATAAAAAAGAATTAAAGATAGAGATGAATTTAAAATATAAGTAAAGCATGCTTCTGAATTACAGTCTACAAACCACGAGACATAGTAAAATTTCTAATTAGTAATAAATTCCATGAGCATATATCATGCATTCAGTATTACCGGTACAAACCGTGTTAACTTTTTTATTTCGTGACGTTTCAGAAAAAATTGCAATTTCTGTTCTTAAGGTTAACGATGTGAAAATATGGTTGAAAATTTTCCTACAGTAATAACATTCAATATTCTGCACTGTATTTTTCCAGACGACTTAGAGTTTGCGTCATAATGGTTAAGCTATTAGTCATCAGCGTAATGTCATCTGCATACCGGAAATTTGATATCTTAATTCCTCCAATAGAAAACCCGCCATCATGAGTCTGTAAAAACTTGCGCATGATGTACTCTCCATAGAGATTGTACAACAGTGGGCACAGAATACAGCCTTGCCGTACGCCGCATGATGGGTACAAATCTTCCGAATGTATATCATTACTTATTCGGACTTTAGCCGTATTTTGTTTATATAAATTTATAATTAAACGTACTAAATGTCTTGGTATTTCCATTTCAACTAAAATTGGCCAAAGTTTGCTCCATTGAACACAGTCCAATACCTTTTTGTAGTTCACAAACCAGAGTACCATTTTGACATTGTACTCTCGTGCTTTTTCTATTAGCAGTCGAATATTCAAAATATGCTACCTTGTTCCTCGACCTTTCATAAAGCCCGCTTGTTTACATGGAATTTCATTACGTATTACACTATATAACCGTTCATATATGATCTTTAACATCACCTTGCTAGCGTGTGGAATTAAAGATATTGTCCTGTAATTTGCACATTTTTTGTAGGAACCTTTCTCATTGTAAGTGAATATATGTAGATCGGCACCAATCCTTTGGCCAAAAACCGGATTTCCAAATGTTATTGCAAATCGTATGTATAGTATGTTCTGTCTTTTAACCCGCTATTTTTAAAATTTCTGCAGGAATGTAATCCGGCCCCGGAGCTTTGTTCTGTTTTAAATAGGCTATAGAATTTTTAACCTCCGAGAACAGAATAGAAGGCTACATCTCATCCACTTGAATGCTATTATCAGCTTCTTGATGATCTCCTTCCGCGTTGTACAATACCGCACAGTACTTACGCCACGTTTCGGCTACTTCAACAGCATCCGTCCTTAATGAGCCATTCTCATCTTCAATTACTTGTGTTTTCATTTTAAATTCTCTTGCCAAAAATTGAACTTTTTTGGATCTCCTCACATACAGAGGAGATGTTGCCATTTTTATATTTTCGGAACAGCTTTTTGGTCTGTTTGTTTAACAACTTATTTTTCCTATATAATTTTCGATGCCATGACTTAGATTTCTCCGTTCTTCTATAACCGCAACTGTTTCATTTGAAAACCAATGTTTCCATTTCTTTATTTTATGGGGCGGTTGCGAATCTTTATTTGCGTTTTTAATGTGTTCTTTCAACTGGTTCCAGCTTTGTTCCGAAGATAAGTTCACGTTCTCCTCTGTGTAGTTACCAAATCTTGTTATCATGGTTGCTTCAAACCCTTTTGGATTTAAAATTTTAATGTTTGTTAATGGCGATCTTTTATTTCGAACTTTTAGTTTTAACCTGATTTCCATCATTAACAATCTATGATCTGAGCCGAATTCCGCCCCTGGTAATGTTTTCGCGTTTTTGCATGCTGAAAAGATTAGTAGGAAATCAATTTAATTTCGAACTCCGGCGATATACATGTTATTAGTCTGCGGACGTGGTTCTTGAACATTGTGTTCATTATTGACATATGTTGATTAATACTAAATTGTATTAATTTATCTCCCCTTTCATTTCGGTCATCGACTGTGTACTGGCCTATATGTTTCCGTATATGTTCATATATGTCATTATGTACTTAGCCAATTTTGGCATTAAAATCTCCCATAACAATTCCAAATACCCCGCTCACTTGGTCATAAAACAGCTGTGCCTCTTCATCTGGTGCATCCGACGTCGGTGCATTGAATTAGATTAATTCCGACTGGTCTGATTCCTAGTCTTATCAAGATGATGCGTTCATTGATGGCAAATAGTCTTTGGCTATATTGGCAATCTCTTTATACCTGTCCTGCTTGAGATTAATAATTAATAAAGATAAAAGGAAAATCGTGATTATTGATAGACAGAACGATAATTGTCCGGGATTACACGCTGTTGATGGCGTGGAAATTGTGAAACAATTTGGATATGTAGGTTTGAAAGTGGAAAATCGAGGAGGCTCTGAAGAAGAAAACAGATAAAGAGTAAACATAACAAAAAGTGTGATGGTACGTCTAAAACGTTTATTGGTTGATCCCTGTATCGAAAAACGTGAAAATAAAATTGGTCAATAGTTGGTCTTCTCGGTGTTTCTCTACGGCGCAGAAACGTTAACACTACCGAAATGTGACAGACAAAAGAGAAATGCGCTGGAAATGTATTGTTGGAGGCGGATGTTAAGAATCGCGTGCACTGACAAGAAAACGAATTACTCGATACCACAAGAAGTTGGCGCAACAAACAGAAGATTGTCCTCGGTAGTAATTAGAAGAATATTAACATACTTCGGCTATATAATAAGAGTAGATGGATTTCAGGCGAGAATTCTTGAGAGAAGAGTAGAAAGACGTGGTCCCGTTCCTACAAGATGGTTAGACATGGTACGGGAGGAAGTTTTGCTGAATGCGTCCGGATGGCTCGCAACAGGGATTCATGGCGACATTGTGTACAGATGTATTTTTCATAATCACGATATCTCCACGAGAGATTTACGATTCACAGATCAATAACATTCAATAATTAAAACTTTCAAATGAATAACCAATTAAAAGCATGAAGACTGCATAATTTAAAATTTCTCGTTTAGTCATCACGATAGCAGATTCAGCAATTATAAAAAACGGCGAGTAGGAAAATATTGTATCCACGAATGTGATTCTTTCAATTGAATTTTTTTTAGAACACCTAATTACCCAATTTTATTAATTCGATTTTGATACAAGCAATAATTTTTTAATTACTAATTATAAAGTACGTAAATATGTAAAACAAACTATTTACACTTTACACCAGTTTCATAACAACAAAACATCATCAAGAAAAAGCATAACTTGAAACATGACAATATTATTTCAAAAAATCGATAATATAAGTCACAAAATTCACGGATAAATATATGCTAAAATTAATACAATTTACAGGAAAATAGAATATTAAATATCTACACAGCTTGTTTTTGAACGAAATCGCAAAACATACAAAATTGAAAGCAAATTTCTCCAATCCTAAAGATTTTTATTAATACCCAATTTAAATTTATTATAAATATATTCAATCATGATCAACTACTTTTATAAATTTACCTTATACATTATTTAAATTTAGTATAAATATATTCAATCATGATCAATTACTTTTATAAATTAACCATATACATTATGAAAAATGTACACAAATTTTTTAAAGGATATCATGTCATTTTTTAGTTATAGGAACATGGTAGGGTACCGGTGATATTAAATGACATCACCGTCTGTGAGCATGTGTTCCTTACTAGGAATACTCCCACTACATGATCATAGAGAATATCTAACATTTAAACAAATATTCCGTTGCATCCTTATACATGACCATTCTACAAATTCCTTTACAGCCACTCTAAATGATTTCAAAAAACTTCCTTCTTGCTATCAAACCCAATTTAGGCTTCTGGAAACCACCTGGTAATTTATCCCGTTCCTATATAACACTCAGCCAGCTCCGCCTTCGCCACAACCACTCTCTCATATCCATCTACTCCAACGTACCGTTATTCCCAAACCCACCTATTATTTGCCATATTTTACTATACTGCCCTACATTCCACTCCTATCGACCCCATATTCATCCGCATACTTTATCTGGTTTCATCTCCAACAGTTCGTCAACTATTCAATCTACAATTTCTTTTCTCTTCTAACCTCATTAAATATATCTAACTGTTAAATCACCAGTGCGGTATTACCCTTGGTAGTTAAACACGGCACTATAAAATAAGAATAAAATAAACAAATAAATAAATAAACGATAAACTAGATAATAAGAATAAGTTATCTTGGCAAATAGAGTGGCAAAATGTTAAATTGAAAAAGAGCTATACAAAGAACTACAAATAAAAGTATATATAGTAGCAGCAGCCCGTCAAACGATAACGTAGCAAAAAAACGTTTTCGCCGGTAGTAACAGCGACCGAGATAGGAACGAGAAATCGGTTGGCAAGATACGAATAATGACGACTATCATGCTAATGATTGGAACAATAACGATAACTGATGACACTAACAATACCGATGATACAAAATCGAACGAAGAAAAGTCTCTTCTACAGCAGTGCGCGGGATAACGGATTTCCGTAAAATTTTTATCGATCAATAAATCGGAACAAGGATTAAAATGGTAGAAATAGACGCATATTAGAAAAAAATTAATTTGATATTTAAATAAGGCAAAATAATACAAAATTTACATAATTCTATAGACTCGACGATAACCCGTGTTTCTATCGTAAGATGACATAGTTAAGCACGCATAATTAATATTAAGCACATGGTAACTAAGAAACCGCTACCTATTTTCTCTTCATAGAGTTAAAGCCAATGAGAATAACTAGAAAATGTATAAAATTAATTATTTATTAACATGTGAGTTAAAAAAGAGACCCCATAAAAAAGCATATATCACAATGTAGTAGATGTTAACAATGTGACCATCAGAAAAACTATTGTAATTGCGACCTTGTCTGTGTGAAATGAGCCGGCAACCATGGCTCAAAAATTGTACGAAAATAATGAATATCCATATGCAATAGATCCCCAACTAGCTAACTACAAAGATTATAAAATACATCAAGATCTTATAAACAAGCGGTATACGGATAGTATGTAACAAAGAAATAAAAAAGAATTAACGTTCAATTTGTATCGTTATCTAATATAAATACGACCCCTTCAGCTATAATCACAATTATCAACTTGTGAATAATCAATCACTTCACACAAGTAAACGTAGTACCTAATCAAGTAAGCAGATATTTCTTCGCATGAATAGTAACCACGCAGAAAAATAGAAATGTGAATAGAGCAAACAAATTAATAGATCTCTGCTGATATCAAAATATGATATGGAACATGCGGAGTGAAATAAAAAAATATGATAATAGAAATAATCAAACAACAAAATGACGTGAAAACAAACATTAAATACAATCGTTTGTACACTAGTTCAAAAGTGGAAAATTATAGAATAGCTGTTTTAATGGAAAACGTATTATTAAAACGTATATAAGAAATAAAACTGTGCCTAACCAATAATAAAATGCTTCAAAATAAAATATCATGTGCAATAATAAACGTCCCTTGATTTATTTCGAATAAAATATTTCATAACGATTTCCGCGTGAAGTATGTTTCAGAAATACTATTAGATGAGGCGACAAAGTTCCTTCATCAATTAAAAATCACGATAAACCACTGGCAATCGCATCGACGAAGAATTTAGACAGTTACATCGAATGGCGTAAACAATAATTAATGTTATAAGCAAGGCTAGCTGTAGGACAGGAAAACTATTAAAGCAACAATAGAACCGAAGTTTACAAGGTAAAACGTTATAAGTTTTAACCGTAGGCACTTTAAACTCAGTTAAATAAATAAGATACTATATTGAAGATAACGTGCGGACAGAACTTTACCGTTAGTTTCCAATCCTAATAAAGAAGAAGATTCCACTATCGGTGATTCTTTATTTGAATAAGACTCCTGCTGTTGTTTCAAAAACGATGGTTCTTTCAGTGTTACTGATAGTTGCTGTGCCAATTCTGATTCGTTTTTTTGTTGTTTTGGAAAGTGATTCTCTGACTTAAATCGTGATTTCTGTAACGACGGTGAAGATTTTTCTAGTGACGTTAATGATGGCGATGCCGAACCTATTGACTGCTGCGATCTCTGTTGTTCAAATCTCGATGCTCGTCGCTTCGAAGTTAATGGTGGCGGTGTAGGAGGAGGAGGCATTGACAATGCCTCATCATACTTTAAAAATAATAACCGCAATAATTATTTATCAATAACAATGTCCGAATTCAGTTACAAGAATGTATGTAAACACCACAGGGCGATTAATAAAAGACAAATAAAATAAATAGTAAATAAAAATAGCCATACATATATACAGATCTAACTACTCCAGTATTCGACATGAAATAATTTCATACAATTTTGAGCTATTTATATTTATTACTGAAATGTAGTTACATTTTAAGTCAATATTATGGCATTGCTTGCGACTGAAAGAATGTAAGATAAACCGCATTTGCATTTGTAATATATATTTTATCAAACTCTGATGAGCGGAAGCTGATAATACACTTGGACGTGAATGAATTTGACTCAACTTGTAATGGGTGCAAATAAATCGTTTCTGCACTGATCACGTATGCTATAATGAGATCTTAGCGAGAGGAATATAAAATGATACAATCGTGACCTACGGTCAGTTACACTAAATTATAGAACATTTTATATGTAACTGTACCTAAAGTACTATTTTTATATATAATTTTATTTTAGTCGACATAACAATTTTTTTAATGATAGTATTAACACAATTTACAAAACTTATGTATACATTTTTATATGAATAAGAAAATGCATTATATCTTTGTTTCTTTGATGACCAAAATTGTTATTAAATTTTACTAATAATTTTTATTACGCATTAAGTCCAATTAAAATTATAATTAGTTCGTATAAACTGTAACACTTTCAACCACAAAAAGTAGCAACTTCACAAAATCACGAATATTTACCAACATGTTTTGTATTTACTAATTTTACCATTTAGCGTTTTCTACGGATTCTGGCTAAGGAACATTTACTTTAAGACGATTTACTTTGAAATATATTTAAACACAAGGAATTTAATGGTTTATTTAATGAGGAGTCTGTGACTTAACAACTCACTTTTTTAAATATTAGCGTTAAATACTTAACATTTTAATCACACATCATCATCATCGATTTTTGACTCAAAATTTTAAATTTTGGTATATTAAATAATTAATGACTTCTGTGTAAAATACAATTTACCAATTTCCACAGTTATAACCATTTCTGAGATGAAAGTTTTTCTATTCCTTTACAAAATAACTTGAGGAGAAGGAAACAGAAAGTAAATGATCCTAGGTAATTTTTAATATGCTATATAAATATTTTTAGAATTAATACATTCAACGTCAACCCTTATTATGAAAATATACAATTTTGTTAGTATTAAAAACTTATAAATCGTGTAATACTGTAACTGAAATGGTTCAAAATGTTTAGTTATAATTTTTTAGTATTACAAAAAAAAAAAAAGCAAAATAACAGTAAATTCAATTAAAGTATATATAATTATTTTATGCATAAATTATTTTCAGATATTACTTCCTTTTCCTTAGTATTTTTCTTCTTCTGTAGTACCTCTGGCGGGTAATTCAAGTAATTTAGTCTTTCCGGAAGACGTTCAGTTCCTTAAACATAAAATGAGCATGATAATATTCAGCTCAGTATAATAATAACTATTATTATTTAATAATCTAATTTTATTTTTCAATATATACTTAATCATTAACTTAAAGAATCATCGCCACAATTTATATATTCAATTTCAACACATATTGTGTTGATTATAAGGAATTAGTAATTTAACGTTAATCACAAACTAGAGTTCGTTTTCAAAAGTACATTGTGCAAATAATTCAACGCTTTTTGAATTATGTTGTTGTTCAAATATATATAGTTTAATTTAAATAACAAATTATGTTTTTTTTATAAAGATAAGAAGTAAATTAATGCTTGATATGACAGTTTGAAGCAAATAAAGTCAATACATAATTAACTTTACAAAAGAAAAATAAATTTACAAATATATCTTTTTTATTCAGCTCATTTTAAATGTTTGAGTACCTGAGGTTTTTCTAAAATCAATCTTATTCGATTTTATTACAAATAATTACAAAATTTACCAAATAAAATTACAAAAATTGATATGTGATGCACATAAAACATGAAATGCAATTAAACATTTTTAGGTAAATAAAATTATGAATACTTTTGGAGCGAAAAAATCGACTTCGATATTCTTCACAAATTTGAAATAGGAAACCACGGAATATTAAAAATATTAATTCCATAAATTTACTGGCTAGCTCTTTGATCATGTTAACTATACTTATCACGTGATGCATTATTATTGAGTATTCACATATTGATGTAAAAAATTACCAAAAACAGAAAGATATAAATTTTTATGTAGGTATTTTAGAATAAAATGTCTTTATTTCCTGGTACGCATAATGGTTACAAATCAAAACTAGTAATATAAATTAAAAAATCAATTGAAAATTAGTTAAATCACTAATATTTATTTTCTTAAGGAAAACACAAATTTATCATACTTTTAATATTTATTTTCATTTTATTTGTAAAATTGTGTTTTTTAAAAAATTTTGTGGTTGTATATTTTTATATTTTATATTTTACGTTTGGACATCATACATCGCAATAGTAAATGAAAAATTTAAAATTCCAACAGTATACAACTTTTACAGAATCAGGAAAATAATATTGAAGAAAAAATTAATATAAAAAAACTAAATTAATAAACAAATATATTGATATTAAATTTCAACAAATCAAAAAAATAGACCGACAGAAGCAGACATCATTTTTGGATCATATTTTCACAATTACCATCACATATTTTTAAGTAATTATATTTAATTTATATTTTTAAAATTATGATTTTTTAAATTTTTCACTTGATAATGACGTAAATGCCGAACAGCTTTGTGTTTTCCTTAAGAAAATAAATATTAGTGATTTAACTAATTTTCAATTGATTTTTTATAAAAAATCACTACATTCTACATTATATAAAAAATTAAAAAATAAATTAAGATGTCATAATTAATAACAGTGTCATAAATATAAAAGAAATAATTATAACAGGAAATATTTATTACAAAAGCTGACTTGCGCATAAATTGATCTGATTTGTTTAATTCGCCGTACATTATATTAAATATAAAAAAAATGGCTGAAGACTTTCATGTTTAAATAATAATAAGAAGAATATCTTGAATGCGTGTATAAATGCATTCAAAGTTCTAATACACTAAATAAAATAGAAAGAAATCCATAAATTAAAACTGTGAAAATTATTAGATAAAAATGTTGGATAACACACTGATGAATTTTTTGAAGATGACTCAAATTTGCGGAACAATACGTAATACACTATATAAAAATAATTCTATTTTTAAAATAGAAAATAAAATCTGTCAAACTTTCTCTAAATAGTTTATTTCACGACAATTTATGTTCCATTGTTCTAATGAACGATTCAATTAATATTTTTCGTGTTATATATTGTTTACTCGTTTTCAGAATATAATTATATTATTAATAATTAATTATTGAGATATTGAGAAATCTTTTTGATGTTACTCATAACTTTTCATTTAGAAATATCCGTTAAAATGTACTTATTTAAAAACAAATTTCTATGAAAGAATACTCACCTCTAAAACACAAAAAATCAATGAAGTCCTCAACAGTTGGTTTTGGAACTTCATCAAATGGCCCGGGTGCATCAGCGAGAGATGGAATAGTAATAGGACACTTAGTAAAAGCATCAGGTAATTTAGACGCTTTTTTAGTATTTACACCAGTGTTGCTGTTATTATTTCTATTACCAGAGTTGACGTATTTATTGCCAAGATTTGAAGAAAATCCTTCTGCGAATTTTCGTTGAGCGTATATTTTAGCCCTCGAACAGAAAAAAGAAGTAGACGATGATTAAAATAAATTTAAAAACTAATGAATTTATTATATAACATCAATAAATATATTTTTGTAGGCAAATAAAAACATTCCATGATAAAGACAAATCTAATTTTCCACTCGTTGGACAATTTTAAAGTAATGTATTTTTATACTATTTTAGAGACTGTTATCTAAGTAAATGGGCGGATAATAATAAAAATTTTCAATAAGTAGATAAGATTGTATCAATCACTAGAATCCCTCCAAATTTTCATATAATTCTAGATATGATTAACGCATGGCACAGAGGCTGAAATAAGAATAAAAGATTAGCTATTTCGCCGTTTGTAGAGAATACCAAATCCATTATATTGCGTTGATACAAAACGAACAGCCTGTGTATTTTGGTAAGTAGAAAAGGAAATCTAAATCCGAATAAGGTCCCAGAATTTCAAAATATAAAAATATAAACGAATATTGTATAACCTTTCAGATTTCCAAGCGTTATATGCGGCTGTGTCTGTCTATATAGCAAAGATATGGAATTTAAAAACAATAATAGTAGAAAAGCAAAGAAATGAAAATTGGCATATTCAACGAGTCCCGAAATGACAGGTGTTGAGGTAGCTAATTTTCAATATAAAGAAGCAAACGATAAATTATACGGGGGGGAGAATTCATTACTCCTTAATATTAGAGGGATTTTAAAAAAAAAAAAAAAGTGGGATTAACGGAAAACGTTATTTTGTATAAAATCTTCTGTAACCAAACAAGGGTGTCCAATTTTGAAAAGCTACCTTAAGTGGTAATCACCAAGGCTCATGAAGTACGGCAACGCATGAAAAAGAAGTGATGCTGCCACGCAATAAATCTGATTTTAATTTTCAAATTAATTTACAGGAAATAATGAGATGCTTCTATAAATCACTAAGCACACACATGTAACAATACAGTGTTTAAAATTTTTTGGAACCTCGCGTGAAAACCTAAAGAGAATCCTACATCTAACTTTGAGAAATTTGAAATAAAAATTGTTTTTATAAAATTATATATATAAATAGAATGAATTACACGGAATTTTATTAGCCGGATAAGGCAGGACAGCTACATAAAACCAAACTAATGGTAATAAAGTCACTGGTACTAGTAGTTATTAACATCTATCACCTGTGAATCATTACTCTAAATTTAAATTTTAGTCGGTAATGACTATTAAGATTTGACAAGTCAACAATTTTGTAAATTTCGCTACTATTATATTTCATAACTTTAGGAACAGAGTAATGTCTGCAGGTGGAAAACTGAAAATGGAATAGGTTTTTTAAAAGACAACCGATATAAATTAGTAATTCTCAAATTTTTAATATCCTTTATTGCCGTAAACATCTGTAAAATTCTTTTATAACTGTATGATCACCATATCTAATATAAGTCAATAAAAAACGTACTTTTTATGAGATGATGACTTCGGTTCAAATTCATCTCGCGATGATTTCTTAGGCATGACTTGTACGGATCATATGTTATCTAAACAAACTAATCAATCAAAATATTAAATACACACGCCTCCGAATAGCTTATTATGTATAAAATATATCACGACTTCATTTTTATAATTTGATGAATGCTTTCAATGATCACATATAAAAGTTGTAGAACTCGAATAACACAAAAATATTAGTTACTTTTAATACGCCATAAAATAAACTTCACTGTTAAATGATACATTAGTGTTACAATTTCAGGTATTTATTTATACATTTGATGAAAAAACATTTTTGGAAAGTTTTGTACACTTTATTATATCAATGATTTAAACATTATGTGAAGTTACACATCTAAGTTAATTATGACTATAAGAAATAATGCCAAAAAATAATTTTATTACATACACAACATTTGTTTAATTATATAATGTATGAGTTATCTTAGAGTACTGCATACTCTCACCTCCTATTATATATTAATAAAATAAAATAAAAACAAAGTTAATCACTATAAAAATTATTTTATTAACACAAGGATTTTCGACAATCACGTCATTTTCAAGTATATACAAAAAATACATCAACATTACTGAATCCTATTACATAACATGATACTTTATAATGTAACAATTTTTAATTCATAAGAAATATTTCACCATAAATTAACAATAAAAAAATGATATTATAATGTATCAGAAACGGTACTTCTTTTTTTTTAGAAACGTATCAAGGGAAAAATTAAGCTTGCATATGTTTGTCTTTTCCCAAAACACATGAAATTGGAAAAAGGAAATAAAGTCAAATTTAAATATGAACTATACACAATATAAATATGAAATAAATTTACTGTTTAAAAAATAATTTGTCTGGAAAACAGCAATTTAAGTGAATGTATTATTCTGTAGTCGGAATGTGTGGAATTCTTTGTTTTTCTTTATATCACTAAATTAAATAAGTTGAATTTTGGAAAACTAAAATTTTGTTTAACTTAATGCATACTACACCCTAAAACGTTATTTCATCTCGAAAATACGTACAAAAATTATCCAAAATGCAGTCACTGGTTATGATATTTTAAATATTAATAACATGTTACTTATTAGTAAACACCGAACTTTTAGCAGAATGTTATATTTTAGATTTGGCAGATCTGTAATTAAAGAATAAAAATTACCAGATTACAATGAATAACACATTCCATAATTTTAAAAATATGGTCTGCTTTATATATATGTATAGTAATTGTGATCAGACCAGAGGAGTTATATGCAGCGGAGGGCCTAAAAATGAACCAAAAAGAAGTAAATGAACAGCTTGAAATCGCAGAAAAAAGATCGTAAAAAGAACAATAGAACCAGCGAAACAAGGTGAAAAAAATACAAAACGAAGTAATGAAGAAATATATCAACATGCGGAAAAAATTCCTACCGCGATCCATAAAAGAATTCGATTTTATGGACATATGTAAAGGATAGAGGCCAGCATGCTCACCGGAAGATTAAGTATATGCGAAAACTAAAAATGGATGGTACATTGTACACAGAGACTAAAAATGAAATGCGGAACTGAATATTTTGCTTGAAGATGTAGAACAGCGATTAAAATTAAAGAAAAGACTGTTTGACTGTAAATGATTCGCTGAAAAGCAGAGAGGAAGAACTGGTATTTTCTGGACCGAAGACCGAAAAAAAAGACATGAAAGCAGTATGGAAAAATAGGAAGAAAAATGGCAGGACCAGTTAATAACGTAGTCCATCAGTGGCTAATTCGAAATAATAACAATAATGTATAGTAATTATTTACGATACCTCTTAGAAGATTTTATTAAAAACACAATGAAATATCAAAGCACGACAAAAACATTCACAACGCCTAACAAAACACAAACAAACCGGCGGGGTTAACGAAATTTTTTACTATAATACAAAGCCGTGTCAGAGTCAACACACACAGCTTCACAGTGACAGATTACCACCTTTTTTTTGTTAAACTTGAGAAACTTTCAAAATATGTTTTAGCAAAATAATAATGTAAAATTTGTTTATCTATTTATAATTATTATAATGCAAATAAAATTGTAAACTGTTACAAATCATTATTTCTAATACATTTAATAATTATCGCAGGGAAAAAAATTATATAAAAACCTGCAGCAAAAAGTAAAAAAAAACAAGAGAAAAGGTTAAAAAATTACAAAATAATGGTTAAGCGTGCTTATAAAAAATTATGCTTAATGCGTCTATATTTATACTTAGTATACATCAATTTTAGTTGCCTGGAATTATAATTACCGATCGATGAAACAAACATGTTATCATGATACATTTATTGAAAAAATTCCTAATATAGGGTAACTTTAAGTAAGGTTGCATTTTATCGACTTTTGGGTAACGAGGTACGTTTAAAATACATCTTAAACACCTATTTTGAATGATTTACAGTTTGTTAAAAGTGGCTTTAGATACTAAGCCTAAGCATAAAGCAACATGCTCGACAGGCATAAGTTATTATTGGTCGGATTATCATCGCGTTAATTAATATTAAGGTAAGATTTATGATTAAAAAGCAGGTATATGGAACAGATGGATTTATTTGTCTTAAGACTAGTATTGTTTATTAGCAAACGTCAATCTGCTGTCAAAAGCAACAATCAACTTATTTGCAGAAACTGATAATAATTTATCAAGATCGACACGTCCACAATCTTGTGAAATAAAATTATAGAAATTATAATATGACAAAAATTAATAAAATTTGTAATTTAGATTCAAATATTTTAAAACATCAAGCATTAAGAAATAAGAAGACGCTGAATTGCAAATATTTATACAAATCCGCAAATTCACACAACTTGGGATAAATAAAATTGTCAAACTCCCTCACTGCACACAATGAAAATTTGAATTAAACATTCGTTATAAAATTCATATACAAGTTAATTTTTGATTTTATTAAATCCCACTTTAGTATAATATGTTATATACCTACATTAATATTTTTGGATGTAATTACTGCATTTATACACCAGTCAGAAAATTTAACGCATTTTATAAAATTTAACAATGAAGAAGTAGTGATTATCACCACCACAAAACATTTAAAAAAATAAATATAATTATATTAAAACTATTAGTGGTCATCTGTAAATTCTGAAAAATACCTTCTTTCTTCAAAAGTATAAACGATTGATACGTGCTACTCTTCAACCTCTGAATTTGCTGTGATGACAATTTAATAATTCTTAATAATTTTATTCAGCCAGGCCAAATTAAAAAAAAATAATATATATATATATATATATATATATATATATATATATAAATAACTGCCTTTAGGAAGATTAGGAACTAGGAAGGCAGTTACACTACTACAATCTTAACCTGTAGGTTAAATAATTAGTAACTGATCGAACATGTTGTGTACGCTGATCCAATGATCATGGATCAGTTTTCACTAATTTATAAACTAAATATTAATTATGAATATGGGGTTCAATAGAACTATAATTATTATTTAACTTTAAACTAGTGTGTTCGCTTAAGGTAGGTGGTGGTTAATTATTCAGTAGATATAGATGTGTAATCCATTCATGGTCAAAATTGATTCTACTAACCGGTTTTCAGTCTTACCAGAGACTACTATTTAAAGATATTGAACAATACTTGGTCCACCTTACTGCAGTTGAATTTATTTTTTCAATACAGTGTAAGACCAAATATGATTACACAAGGCCAGTTTAAAATGGAAATATAACCAAGGAATTTAAATACCTTCGTTTGTTGCAGAATCAAGTTACTCATTTTAAAATTTAACTTGGTTTGAATGTTTTGTACAATCATATTCCATATGTAGATTATCTAGTAATCTCTTTTTGTGTATTATTCAAGTCTGCAGTTTAAATTTTTTTTCATTATTTTCCTGTAGCACAGGTAATCCCAATTGTTCTAATTGTTTTGGTTCATAATCTTGTCTGTAAAAAATATATTAGCAAGTAATTCTCTATTTCTGGTCGTAGACTTATGAGAAATACGGAAAATTCTATCCAGCCCTCGAGCAATGTTTTTAGGTGTATAAATGATTCATTCAATCAATTTATTTTCTCTGCATAGTACGGTATGAGAGGGAAACATACAATAAAAACAAATGAATGAAGTCTAAAGTAACATCGGAAAAAATGATAGATAATATCAGCGTAACAGCACACACTAATTCCAAGGAAATCGTGGATAACAAGTGAGATTATAGAATTGATAAAACAAAGAAATTAATTGAAGATAAAGCAACATGCAGAATTATAAAAATAAAATTACACAAAAAATGTATGGATGGAAGAAATTTGCAAAAGAAAAATATGGCTACACACAAGTAAAGTTTTTTAAACTATCAGTTAGCAGAAACTTCAAAAACAAAGTCAGTAATGAAAGACAAAGATGAAATATTATTAATGGAAGAAAAATAGTAAATAGATGGGGAGAATACTTAGACGACATATATAGAGATAATAACGATATAGAAATAGACAAATCACAGTTTGTTAGAGATCAAATAGGTCCACATATTATGAAAAGTGAATTCATCAAAGCAACTCAAGAAATTAAATTGAAATACCTGTAGAATTTTGGAAATATGCCGGAGAAGAAACTAAACATGCTTTATTTAAAATGGTCAAAGAAATATATCGAGAAATATTTTATTCGCAATAAAATAATATGCATCCCAAAAGAAGTAAAACAAAATGTTGTAATTATAGAACAATGACTCTACTTGGTTATGCACCTAAAATATTATTAATTACCATAAAAAATCAAATAGAAGATAACCTAGAAATGGACCAGTTTGCATTCAGATCTGGAATCGGAACAAGAGAAACCATATTAGCCCTAAAGATATTGATGGAAAAGGTACTAAGTATGAATAAGAACACCCATATAACTTTTATCGATCTGGTAAAACCATTTGATAAAGTAGTTTGGCCTATGTTAATGTCTGTAATGAAAAAAGTCAATTTAGACCAGAGAGACTGACAAATTATAGCACAACTATACAAAGAACAGAAAGCAGTAATTAAATTAGAGAAGCCATCGGCTAAAATTTGTAAAGTAGTGGGATAAGGTTGCATTGTCAAGTTTTCTGTTTAATTTATACATAGAAAAAGCGATTACAGAATTGAAAACAAAAACTAAAGAAAGAAGTAAAAAATAAATGGATAATCTACTGCACAAAATTCGCAATGATATTGTCCTAGTGGCCGAGTCAGAAAAAGATATACAAACATCTTTACAGACCTTTGATAAAATTATTAAACAACAGCTTACAATTATAAACATTAAAAAAACACACAAAAATTATGGTTGTAACTAAAGATAAAATTGCGAAAATAATTGAGCATATGCAACAATACAAATATCTTGGGAACATAATAACCAATGACTACAGAAGCTCAACTGAAATAAGATACTGAACCAATACGGCGAAAATTGCATTTTTCCAAAAGAGAAACTTGCCTACGAACAGAAACCTTAAACTAAACGTAAGATTAAAATTTGCCCACACCTGTGTGGAGCGTATTATTGTATGATTGCAAAACATGGGTGTTGGTCGAACAAAAAAGAAGCTGGAAGCAATGGAAATGTGGATTTGAAGAATATTACGTATTAGCTGGACAGAAAAAAAAGAGAAAAATTTAAAAGTGCTTGAATAAGTAAGAAGTAAGAAAACACTTTTAAGAACAAAATAAAATTAAAAGTGAAGAACGTTTGTTCATCTAATAAGAAACAAGTGATTTTATTAGGTAACATTTTTGAAAAGTGCTTATTAAAGATGTTAGAAACTTTTTGAAGTTTTATGTTAATCGATGTGCTAGTAAAAGAATTTTCTCCGATTTAAGATGTTAGTTTTCTACAAGACCCGAGAGAGTTGGCAGCTCGTGTTAATTTTGAAAATGAAATCTTGCCAGTTTCTCACTTTACTTTGCCTAGTGATTTAATGCGTTTGTGCACGACATAGGTGGAATTTAGTTAAATCAATTATTAAAAATCTCGTCAGCAATTTTGTTACGATTTTGAATAACTATCTTCACCTCGTAACTGGAACATTACACATTTTTGCAATTTAAAATGATTTCGGAACTACTTTCTCTAACACTAAATTATATGTCTATTGATAATATCAATGCGTTATTTTGGTTAGTCTGTGATATATGCATCGTTAACAGTGATATTGGAATTCGTTGTGTATTCTAAACTAATGCAATTCATTTCAGCTGATATTTAAACTAAACAAAAGGAAAACCCCAAAAAATTAATACAAACGCAAAAAAAAATCAAGCACTACAATTTATAGATAAACGATGTTTTATTTATATTTCATGCAGATTGTACTACACATATTTTAAGAGCAAATATCATAAATCGAAAATAATTTAAATGTATATTATCTATTAAAGCAACTATATTTATAGTGGCAGCTATATAAATAGTTATCGATGATTTATTAAATACATAAATTGGTTGCTACACAGTATTTATTTACTTTATATAAACAGTATATATTCAGTAGAAATTCAAATTATAGGGTTCGTGCTATATATAATTAAATAACTAACATAAACACGAGTATATTACAACACATAGAGTAAAATAAGAACATCTTTGGCCATGCTTGCATTAACACACGTACATAACATGCATAGATGATGTTTAATCGAAGAGAAATAAGAAACCTACCCTCTGTACTCCACACAAATAACTGAATCATAGGAAAGTGTTATATAATGTTAATATAATTGATGTTATTAAATGAATAGTGAGTTCTCGTGTTATCAATTCATTGCATTTTTTGTGTATTTAATAAGTAACGTTGTTCTTATCTACAGAGATAATGTGTGACTCACATCTTCTGCTCAGCTCGATTTTTAAATCCAACAATTCACTCCAAGCAATTCAGAACTCAGCCAAGGTTGCTACATCTACTTCTAAGAATCAAGAAATATAAGAGATTACATCTCTTGAAATACATCAGAATATTGCTGAGAAAAGAATAACTTGCCGAGAATAAATCTCCTAATCCACGAAATTAAACTGTTTTTAATCACTTGAATAACAAGTTAAACAGATTAATCAAGGAAATAACATTTGCACATATTTTGAAGAGCTCAGATGATTACTGGAAAGCTACTAATACGATAAAGAGGCCTATATACCGCTTAGAGATGAAGTTGGAAATTGTATTAGAAGATGCTAAAAAAGTAGAATATTTGACGAATCTTCAAGTCACATGACGTTGTGTTGGATGAGATACGTTCAACAAATACGGATCAACTTCTGAAACATCGTACTCCAATTAGTAATACATCATATTACGAGTATAAACGAACGTCTGCATAGACATCCCAATTAAAAAAAAAAGAAGTTATGCCAAAACCGACATTTAGACATTTGAAACGAACTAACCATATATGACGATGTAATTTTAAGTAGTAACATATATAATGTGTATATATGTTAGATAGAAGCCTTGCTCATTAGAGCAAGTGTCTTTATACTGGTCTTATACGTTCATCAGGCTAGTTTTAATATATATACCGCAATAACTGTAATACTTATTTAAACATAGATTTAAAAATGTATTAATTCAGACATTTTAAGGGTATTTAAAAAGATACACACTTTTGTTCTCAAAATAATATGTAATATAAGACTGTTTTTAAGTAATTATGGAGATGGAAATGACTTTTTCAGTTACATAATACACATAATTTTTACATATATATGTGTGTGTGTGTTTTAAACGTGAAGTATACTGTATTTTTTCCCATGTTTTTAATATTAATCCATAATCGGTATCCCGTATAATACCGAAATTCTTAAATAATAATTACCGATAAAAGTTCTTAGTATATTACATACAATTTAATCTATGTGAAAAAAACAGTTCAAACTGCTATCTTGGTAATTTGCAAGTTTTTTTTTTTTATTTGCAACCATCAATATGCTAATTTTTATTTCGACTATATGCTATGCAAAAAATATATTTGCTGTAGTCCAAAAGATATTTGTAATTTTTGCTCCACAAATTAATTCGTAATTTTTAACATTGCACAACCACAAGTAGATTTATTCACGCACGTCAAGTCACCCGCAAAAGAAATGTAGAATTCAATACATCATCAATAAAAATAATATACAAGAACAATCTCGCGAAATACTAAATTCCCGCATATACTATCTTTAGTGACACTTGTCACTTTCGAAAGTTTAGATACGAGTAATAATAACTCACACATACCATGAAGTATATACTATCGACGGGTTTAACAAAGTTCATATAAATATTCAGTTTAGGCAACAGATTTTTTTATTAATAAAAAACTTTTAAATTTATAAAAACTTAATTTTAAAGAAACTAACCATTTATCTAGTAATGTAAACAACTAATGGTCATGTTGACCTTAATTAGCATTTTATACAGTTATTCCCATGACTACAGTATTTCATAACCAGAATCATGATCATTCAATGTATATCGGAGGGTTCCATTATTTCATTTGAATTATAACGTCTAGTTCGAATTAATAATTGAGATAGGTAATTTCACCTTCTATCATGTTGACTATCACGTTTTGACGGTTGACAATAATTTCTTTCTCTAGTAACGTTAAATTAATTATGCAAAATACAAAAAACATAATTTTGCTCTTTTTTTATATGACCAATAGTGCTTGCTTCTTCCTAATAGTTCATTATTCGTATTACTCGTACTTTAATAAATATTTAAAATTATTCAAAATATTTAAAACACATCAAAGGTAAATCGAAACAAATTCAGATTTAAACAGATAATGAGTTCTAAATATCAACGTGATAATTTGCTATCGTATACAAATTTATATTGGATAAAATTTTTTAACAATGCGCAATTCTCATTTGCGATCTCGCAATCTTACACGAATTAAAAAAACAACAACATGAAAATGAATAATATTTAAATTCGTATGACGTCGGATTATAAATTAACTATAATGCTGCGAATCTTAAATGAATGTGAAAAGAAACAAATTTCAAAATAACACTCATTTACTGTAAAATTCATTTTATAAAAACCAATCCCAAAGTAAGATTACTAATTAATCCGCAATCATTCATTTTTACGAAAAATGCGCGTACATCAACTACAGACATTTTTAGAAGAAACTATATATTTCACATAAAGAAAAATGTACACTAATTCTTATAATTTACATTAAGAGATTTTTTATATAAATATTTAAAATCGTCTATTGACGATAAGTAAATTTTACATTGGTGTAGTTTGAAATAAAAGCAAAAAACATTATGTAAAAAATTGTTTTTGTATTAGAGAAATATAAATTAAGGGAGATTAAATTTTTCATAAAATTATAAAACCACTTGAGTAGCCATAAATAAAATTATGAATTAAATGTGTAATTATTAATAAGGCATTTTTTTATCGACATATGTGAAACAATAAAGGATATTCGTCTATACTCCTATAAACTAACGATAACCGCTAATGTAATGTAAATAAATCAAATTCACACTCACACACACATACATATATAATAACGAATGTTTAGAAATGATTTTTTAAAAATTAGATATTTTCATATAATTCAGGTTGCGCACGTACATAATGATATAAGCACACAGTATTATATCAGTGACACACGTATGCAAGGACAATAATGTACATACTCATATGTAAATATTTACATCGTTTCTACACGATTATTCGAGTACAGGTTAACAGCAACCCGATTTACTAGATTCAACGGGACGACCTTGATCAATTTTCACTTTGTTACCAGAAGAATCAGCAGCTGCAGCAGATGATGGCGGTCCAACCCGATTTTTGATTTCTGCAGCCATTGTCATAAATGCTTGTTCAACGTTGGTAGCATTTTTGGCAGACGTCTCTAAGAACGGAATACCTAACTGATCGGCATATTCCTATACATAAAAAATATATTAAAGTATGACGTATACAATATTAGCGAAAATAATGATTAACCGGAAACAAACCGTATTAAACTGAATGGTTTTATTTATGTATCAACTGTCATTTTGTTCAATAAAAGAAAACAACGTGGAATTGTTTCGAGACAATTACCGAGTACATAATATCGATAAATTCACTATTTCATCTAGATAAATTTTAGAAAATGTAACAATTTTTAAAAACTGACAAAATGCCTGCGTTCTCATAATTTGCAATCATATATATATATAAAGTAATTAGACGAACAAGGAATACATATAAACTTGTTTTATGAGTGTGCATGAATGGAAGTAAAAACTGTGTAATACAGTATTCGTCAAACTAGGAAAGATTAAATCATTCAGAGTTACACTGATATACTATATGATATTTTCGTAAAATAATAATATACATGGAAAATTTGTAATACCTAATGATAGAGAAATTTGCAAATGTACACCTAAATTATACATTCCTTTAAGTTGCACGGATTGTTTCAAATTTATTAAGAGACTTGGAATTAAATCACAATGTAAGTGCCAAACAATGTAAAATTTTTGAAACAAAAAAAAAAATAATGACGTTCTTGAAGATTATGACAATTTTTCAACTATATTAAAAATGTGAACTGGTGTGGAATGTAGTGATATTTTAAATATTAACAACAAAACAGAATGGATAATAAGAGAAAAATTTAAATTTTATTGCTTATTTCATTTGACATGAGATATAAAATTTAATTGTTTTAATAGCGATTAACAGACGGCACTTTTTTGTAAAAGTTCTAGAGTTCGTCAAACTTTGCGAATTCAACCGTGCTACATTTTTATAAATAATTACTTCGGTGAATTAAAGTGGTATAAAAATACTCAACGGAAAAAGTTTTTTATGTATATGATTAGAATTAATTCGGACCATTAGTATCTTTATAAATTAAATAGGACGTTTTAATGAATATGCTTATATGTACGAGACTGCAAATGGAAAAAGGAAATTCGACCATTTCATGCTTCATGCGCGAGAATAATGTATAAGTAGTGTGCATATGAAAGGTAATATGTCTTATCAGTTACCTTGGCCGTATTATAATCGACTACTTTTTTGGTAATCTGATCGCACTTATTGCCGACTAATAATTTGTTAACATTTTCACATGCATAACGTTCGATCTCTTCTAACCATTGTTTTAAATTGTTGAACGATTCTAGATCAGTACAGTCGTATACTACAATAATTCCGTGAGCTCCCCTATAATAGCTGGAAGTTATAGTACGAAACCGTTCTTGACCAGCCGTATCCCACTATAACAACGTATAAAATACACGATATTATACAAATTCTTTATCAAGTGAATTGAATTCTCAAATAATTGTAAAATATACTAATATTAAAAAGCCTCGAAATGAAATATTTGTATAAATCATTAATTTTTCTTTTTAAATTAACAAAACTTTATATTACAATCATTCGGTTATTTATTAATTTTAAAGTATCGATGTTAATCCATTTAACAATAATTAAACTAACTATAATACACACATATAAAGTACTAAATATTATACAAATATTATTCAACTGAGTTAAATTCTGGACTTTGTAATTTATATTTGTATATTGTAATTTTCAGTTCAAGTTAATTATTGTTAAATAATTTTTTCATTTCATACGTATCGTTATTTATTAATTTAATTATTAAACTGACAATAGCGTAATTGACCGAGTTTTATCAATTGAAATATAATATTAAATGTATGTAACCATTTTCACTTTAAAGAGAAATTTCTACATAACCATTACAT
This sequence comes from Coronaproctus castanopsis, assembly GCA_032883995.1. NCBI lineage: Eukaryota > Metazoa > Arthropoda > Insecta > Hemiptera > Monophlebidae > Coronaproctus > Coronaproctus castanopsis. The sequence goes on from CM065053.1 coordinate 62,648,424, forward strand.
TATTTCTCTATTTAAAGTTACAGCACTATTTGAAATATATCATATATTATGAATAAATCATTTGTGTAATATGCTAATGTCAATAATCAATTTCTACTTTATCTCTTCTCTGTTTTTAAACCTAATTGTATATTTCCACCCGACAAGCATAATATATAAAACAACTATCCTAAATATGTATTTTCAGTATGAAATTTGATAGCTCAATTATTCAGTGATTTTTTTTTTTAATAAAGATACGATCTTAACTCACTGAAGTTAAATAAGTATCAAATTTAGTAAAGTGTAGCTTACTAACAAGATCATCCTGTTAGCCAGCTTATGGGTTGAAGTCAGTAGTCCATTGACCATGACTACGAAAATTAGTTTGTATTAATCTATTTATGTAATAGAATTTAATGACTTCATAATAAGTCTGACAGGTGGCGCCTTTTAAGACGCCTGATGTCTTGACTAGTATCTAATAAATTGGTATCTTCCACATTGACATGTTGGTGTAGCCTCTTCTTGTGTGCTGTAGCGAATTTTCTAATCCCTTCGTTTACAAGCGAGATGTGCAAGTCTCGATGAATATCATCATTTCTCGAATAACGGCATGCATCGACAATTGCTCTTAGTATTATGCTTTGTCTAGCATGGATCTTTGCTCTAGAAGACCTGCTGGTACAGCCCCATAACTGCAGACCATAAGTCCATATTGGCTTTATGATCTGTCGATACAGTAGGCATTTGTACCTTACGTCTAGAGGCGATTTGCGTCCAATAAGCAAATATAACTGCTGAGTTTTTTTCTTTATTTGTTTACATTTCATTCTGGCATGTATTTCCCAGGTCAGCCGCCTATCCAGGTGCATACCAAGGTACTTGACTGAGTCAACCTGTGGAACAAGTTTACCTCCTAAGTACACTTGGTGATGCACATCTGTTCGTCGGTATGTGAAAGTTATATGCGTTGATTTTTCTTCATTGATTTTAACTTTCCAGTTTGATGTCCATTCGTGCACTCTGTTCAAAGAGTTTTGCAATTTATTTATATCTTCAGAATGACTACTGCTAACGGCTAATATAGCTGTATCGTCGGCGAACGTAGCTGTCGTCGTTTGCGCATCCGTTGGTAAGTCTTCTGTATATAGAAGATACAAGATGGGACTGAGAACGCTTCCCTGCGGAACTCCAGCTTCTTTTTTGTAGGATGCGGAAGTAGCATTTTCTTGCTGTACTTTAAATTGTCTTTCTGATAAATAAGACATGAGCAAACGGCAGATGTTACCTGGCAGAATTCGGCTTAATTTATAGGTCAGCCCGTCGTGCCATACCTTATCGAAAGCTTGCGCTACGTCTAAGAAGATGGCCGGGCAATATTTTTTTTTTCAAATGCTCTATTGATTACCGATCCTGTGCACTTGATCAATTGTGGAGTGCTTCCGTCGAAACCCAAACTGATGTACTGGTATATACTCTTCAACCATAGGCAACAGTCGTTTGAGTAATAATTTCTCGAACAACTTTGATATAGTTGGCAATAATAAAATTGGTCTGTATGACCCTACATCAGCGTCTGGTTTGTTATGTTTTTTTTTTTACCATAATGATTTGCGCTATTTTGAAACAGCGTGGCATGTATTCTAAACGTAGACAAACGACTGATTTTTCTAACATACTTTGAATCTTATTTATTGTCAACAAGTTCTAAATACACGTTACTTTTTTGTACCAGTTTTACAATTTGTCATTCAATATAAAAGAACAATGTTTACTTTGTATTCTATAACATTTACTGCTTTTGGCGTGAAAATTTTCCTAAAATACACATTGAGTTTGTTATTTACGCGGATTTTTTTAGCTTTTAATACACTTTTGAGACATAGTAATTATCACAGTATCTTCGGTTCTTCTTACGTCAACTATTGATTTTTTATTATGGTATAGGTCCTTAGGCCAACGATACACACAAAAAAGGTTTAAATTGTACGTAATGCTACTTGTCAAAATCTTAATATAAATTCTAATAAACTTAAGCTTATTATATTTATAAAAAATCAATTGAAAATTAGTTAAATCACTAATATTTATTTTCTTAAAGAAAACACAAAGCTTTTCGGCATTTACGCCATTATCAAGTGAAACATTTTAAAACATCATAATTTTAAAAAATATAAATTAAATATAATTACTTAAAAATATGTGATGGTGATTGTGAAAATATACTCCAAAAATGCTGTTCTGCTTCTGTTCTATTTTTTGATTTGTTGAAATTTAATATCAATATATTTGTTTATTAATTTTGTTTTTTTATATTAATTTTTTCTTCAATACTATTTTCCGGATTCTGTAAAAGTTGTATATGGTGGAATTTTAAATTTTTCATTTACTGTTGCGATGTATGATGTCCAAAAGTAAAATATAAAATATTTTTAACATTTATTTTCATTTTACTTGTAAAATTGTGTTTTTTAAAAAATTTTGTGTTCGTATATTTTTATATTTTACTTTTGGACATCATACATCGCAACAGTAAATGAAAAATTTAAAATTCCACCATATACAACTTTTACAGAATCCGGAAAATAGTATTGAAGAAAACGAAAAGCTTTGTGTTTTCTTTAAGAAAATAAATATTAGTGATTTAACTAATTTTCAATTGATTTTTTATAATTTTTTATAAAAAAATCACTACATTCCACATTATATAAAAAATTAAAACTTATTATATTTAATTGTAGAATTTTTACGATATCATGTATATTCTACACAATGAGGATCATATTAGAATATTTAATCTTTTTTAATCCGTTATAAGTCTAGTGATAACTTATGCGTATCCGGTATATGATTGAACACATACAACTAAACTATACGAAAGTTTGGTAAAAGTATGGGGAGGATTATATACAAAAACTTTCCAATAAATTGACTATCCAGTACATATCGTATATTAACCAACATGAAAGATCTTTTGAAGGTTATGATTCCAAAGTTTAAATGAAATAAGTGTATCAAATACAAACACGCGTTTTTTCCTTTTTAGTGCTATTTTTTCATATTGATTTTTACTCTGATTATTTCATTATTTTTAATTTTTCACGCAACCTTGTTAGTTTATTATTTTACGTTTTTAATGAAACGGGACATATTTTCATTGTGTATATTATAATTTACTTGTTGAAATATACCATTACTTTCTTTCACTGTGTCTGAACAATAAAGAAATATATAAAATAAGTGACTCACTATTTGTAGCTTTATCGTTTTTCCATCTAAGTCGATAGTTCTTATTTTCTGAAAAAAAAAAAAAAAAAGAACAATAAATTTCATTAAAGAATAACACATTTGGTAACGTTCTATTTGAGTTCTAAATTTCTCCAGGTCACTTAATGATTTATGCAGTGCACGTGATTCTTTGTAAATTGAAAAAACCAATCCCTTTACCAGAAATAGTGTGAATACGTATAAAGACTATAAAAAGACAAGACTTATTAGAATCATTATTATTGTAAAGAATATTATTATTTACCAAATATTGACTAAAAGAACCTAAGAAAACACACGTCATACTTTAAACCAAGTATAAACAAAAAAGAATAGTATTCGTTTAGATTATGACAAACTATCTCTTACTATAAGTGAAAAAATATTTTTCACAACTACTGCAAATAAACACAGCAATCACTGATTAAATTCAATTAATGAATGTTTCAGTTCCACTTAACTGAACAAATCTGACAATTTTTAAGTGAACCACAACGATGATCAGCTATTATAAATGACAAAGTACACGAACATATATTTACACAATACTAATTTATAAATTACTTACAAAATCAACTCCGATCGTACTGATATAACTTTCTGTATATGTATCATCCTGCAAATTAATTCGCGAAGTGATGAAAAATTAAAAAAAAAATTTTATTACATAATTAGTAGGTTACAGGATCAATAACATAGATAATAGCAAATAGATGAATTATATTGTAAGAAGCTTATATAACAAGCTGAACATAGAAAATAATACTCTGTTCCCATCATTAATTTATTTATTTTATCATAATAGTATGTATTGCTATACTTTAAAAATTATAATTTAAAAATAGTACTAAAACAACCTTCAGAAAAATAAAAAGGAAGGTAAATAGGTCTTCCCTATTATCAGTATTATTAATAATTTTTTAAAAAATGATGGTAATCTTGTAATTTAAGTCTCGGAAATAAAGTGACAATATGAAATGTATGTTAAAGTTTAATAACGTCTCTGAAAACAAAAAACATTATTAGAGCACAACTGGGTCGAATAACCAATTTTAAAATTTTTGAATACGGTTTACTATTTACTTGTTTGAGTGATTTCAATAAAATTTTCCTGCTTTCTAATTTATTTTGTTTTACCTCAACTTTAAATTTTTATAGAATTATATATTTTTATTTTATTTGATTATATATTTCGTTCTAATAACTTTTATATCTAAACAACTGTTTAGGAGCATTAGTTTTATATTTGTTAAGCCTAATATTTACAATCGTAATTTAAATTTAATAATAAGTTCTTAAATATAGAAAAAACTATTATTAACATCAAATAATGAGTTTAAGTGATATTCGATCGGAACTTGTCATCTAAATATTCAGTAATAATGTTACAGAATTTTTGTAATTTATCCAGAAATAAAGAATATTAATTCAGTTTTCACTATCAAAATGTAAATGCAAAATAGAAGTACGATTTATTGTTATGTATATTGCAAACTTTCGTTAATGATCAATAAATCATGTCCTAAAACAAAATAATTGAAGACATATCTCGGATTATTTATGCAGTTACAGAAAAAGAAAACAGTTATTGTTAAGTGATATTTTATTTTCAAGACAAGCCGTATTTATGATTTTTTTAAAATATATACAAAATCACCGTATTGTTACAAATTGTACGTTCTTTTCGTACAAAATACATATATATGTTCATAATTATGCTTACTTACTGCAAATCGTAATAATAAACATGACTTTCCAACCCCTGAATCTCCAATTAGCAATAATTTGAATAAATAATCACTGATGAAAATAAAAAATTAGTACATATTACAAAATTTATTATAAAAATTATTTGAAATATTGTAATTACAATTCTCTTATAATGAAAGGGAAATATGGTAAACGTGCATTAGTTTCCAATTAAATTTACGTCACACATGCATTTATCTAGAGTTCATTAGACAAAAATGTTTGTTTATAATTAAGCTAGCTAAATAAATTACGTATTAATATCTGGTTCTTATGTTGAATTTTGATTGTATATGGATGAAATACACATATACGCATATATATATATCACTACATTATGTGTCCAAGCACCTATTACTTTCTAAATCGTAAAAAATAAAAATAACGATAAATCAAAAACTATTAAGTAAAAATAAACTAGTAGAAAAAGACTGAAATGCTTAATATGTACAATTTTTAAATATCTATCATTTTGTATAAATATTATATACATGTCTAAATAAAATGCATTACATTTATACCACAAATTTGTTTTATTTTTTTAAACAAAAAAAAATCACCTAATACTGTTCGTTTATGACTGCATAGATTAACATACAAACATTTATTAGACTATTTCGATTTTAGATTATTTGAATTTCAACATATATAACATACACTTGAAGAAATAAAAAACCTCCATAAAAATCACAATGTAATAATTTAATACCACATTTATATATATATATATATATATATATATATATATATATATATATATATATATATATACATTCATAGGCGTTGTTCATAATATTTTTATTCTGAAGGCGTATTTACAAAATATTTTATTTTAAAGCTAAATACAAAAATATAAATTATATTTAGGTACATACATGTAGATGAATTTGACTAAAATAGTTTAATCGATTAAATTTTGTATTTCAAATATGTATTAAAAAAAATAGTATTTCAGTTTTCGTTTCAATATTTCCATATTTGATGGAAAACTTCAATATTAAATTCTGTTTATTAGCTATAAAACATCAATTGAAAGACACGACGTATTATGTTAGTACTGATTCAGTAAAAAATAATATTTTCCAAAACAAACGTCTTAGTCAATGTTTAGACACTTTTATTTTAAAAAGTGCGACTTTTATGTACTGTTCGTATTGTAAATTAGTTAGTAAAGATATATATATATTATAGATTTAGTGTTAATTTACGTAACATACTTCTACTTTAACAATACAATGATATTATCATATTATGATTAAATGTCAAAATATTTAAATCTAAAATTTTCAATAATTTATCTTTTTAAGTGTAATACGATCGTTGCATTGAACAATGGGATAAAATAACTTATTACTTACTATTCAGGGTTCATTGTTACAAGGCAAAATAGGATACTCCTAAACACTAACTGTAATAAATACACGCAATAACAAACTACTAATTGTTCACTCACGAAAAAGAATTATAAACGTCATCCTTATACAACAACTTCACACTTGCACATCATAGAATCTTAAGGAGATTTCAAACACACAAACCTCTAAAAATTTATAACAGATATCTAAATGAAACACGTACAAATGACGTGTTTTATGCATGGATTTTAATAAATAAATGAATTAACTGAATTAATTAAACATAAAATATATTTCAAATCAAGAAATTTAGTTTTACTCAAATTATATAATCATTAATTTGTTAAGTCATATTGTGTAATTTCGGAAATAAGTATGTTAAATTATTAACAGATCCAATCAATGAAATAACTCTCAAAGTGTATTTTACAAAGTACACATATCAAGCAAAGAATAAGTTTGATGTTTGTAATAATTCTTTATCCTTTTTATGACATAAATAAAATATGATTTGACATTGCAAAATGCAAAGCCTTCGTTTATTACACTTTATTTATTTTGAATACACAGTTTGTCCACGCCAAAGAGTCTGTAACTCATTTCTGCTTAATTAAATTTGGATCTGCTTCTAATTTATTTATATTTTCTACGAAAGGTTGTATAGAATGCTACTCCAATGAACAAGAAAATATGATCACCTTTTACAATATGGAATTAAGTTCCTTGGGAAGATGTAACATTAACAGTAATTAATAACAATTGATCCTGATTTAGGAAGAAATTTTGTTTGGCATTTTCATGTCATCAAACTTACCATTCTTGAAGGTGACTTTTTGAAACAATATAAACTTTCTACAAGTATTGCGCTCCATTACAATCCGCCAGAATGTAAAACAAAACGTACGGCCAACAACCTACATTATCATCGCAATTATTGAATAATCCCTTCACGAACTGGTGTAATTTTGATCATGTACAAACATGTTTTTTCGCATAACTTAATGTCTGCATTGATCAAAACTTCAATAGTGTATTATATCTCAAATCTAGACCATCAGTCGCTGCTGTCCTTGATTTCTCACAGAGAAAAGTTTCAATGTGCTAAAAACGCATTCCACTAAATCGTTCGATCTTTCATCTGTCGACCATCTAGCTCAATCTCATTGTTATAATTCCTAAAGGCTCTGCAAATTGGAGAATAAGCGTTGACGATTACTTAAGCAGTCGATGATTTATGACTTATATCCGCAACATTATCTCATTAAATGATTGTCCCTACTTTTTGAAAATTACCAATGAACTCAGATGATATATCAAACCCTGCCATCATGGTATGAATTTACCGAAATAATCGCTGCTTAATCAATTACTCTCGAATTATAGGCATTGAAAACTACTTAGTACACATGGACAATTTTGAATGATCATTTATTCCATGTCTTTTCCAAATAAAACAGTTACAGCTAAACGTTAATTCAGTTATTCATATCCTTTATGAAGTGAGATCTCATTTTGTATGGCCTGGCATGGAAACAAACATTTAAGAGTAGATCCGAAAATGTATTCCTTGGCAAACTGCAAAAATCAACCATTAGATCAAGCCAATTCAACAATTTCTAACATCTGAATGCTTTGATAATTTCCACATTGATATCTTGGTACCGCTAGTTCCATGCAATTGTTGTATCATAGTAATGATTGACTCGAAACTATCTATTCATCCGACATCACTGCTAACACCCTAGTGGAAATTTTGGTACATAAATGGATTTGTAATTTTGGAATATCCGAACAAGTTACTAGTGATAGATTCGCATTTTACCAATGGGGCAGCTTGGGTTTCACATATTCAGATAACTGCCTACCATTTGCAATCAAGTCATCCTTCTTCAGTGTTATCAAAACAAAAAGTGGACGTTGATGTTACCAACCGTAATTTTCAGAATCTGTACCTTTATAAATGACACCGGTATATGGCAGTCAAACTTCCTTTTTGGAAAGCAACTTCATTTTCCATCAAAAGTTGGGAAACCACGCTGACAAAAATCAATAAGTTAAAACAAATTCAAGATGCCTTTACACATTTTCTACCGAAGTTGCCTAGATATCAAAAGAAATTAATTTTTATCGTTAATGACTTTAAAAATTTGAAGCATGCTTTTGTCCGAGTCAATGGATATAAACCTGCACTCGCATTGGCCTTTAATCAGTCCGCATTCAGTTCTTAATGGTTAAATAACAAAGTCGATTTTGGAAATAAAATTGATTTCTCAAATCACCATATTTAATGGACTGACAACTGATGTAACCAATTCCGAAAGTTACTCAGATATTCATTAACAGAATTGGTTCTGATCAATACTTCAACAGGATTACATCGAGCACCTACTTCATTTAAAGGAAGATAATAAATGCGAGGATTAGAAAACGAGCAAATATGAAACAGACCATTACCTCACCGAAATTAAGTTAAAATTTCTGCCACAAAATAAAATATTAGACCAACGACTAAAATTGCCGAGGATAGATATACAAATTCTGAAATCGAAGAGCATGCAGTTTTAGAAGAAAAGTTGAAAAACATAAAAGCAGAAGAACGGGCTGCAGTTAAAACAAAACTGATGATCGTAGCATTTGATGTAGCACCGCTTAAGAGAAAATCGTAAACCCAGATGGTGGAACGAAATTTTTGAACAAGCGTTAGAAAAAAGAAGCCAGATGTGGAAAGAATGGCACTCTACTAAAAATAAGGATGATTATGTGAATTTTAAGAACTAAAGGACCGAAACAGTTCGGGTTATAAGAGGAGGAAAACGAATGTATATGAAAGAACAGTTGTTACAGCTTGAAGAAGACTTTAAGAAAAATAATACAAGATCATTCTATCGTACATTTAAAAATAATTTACAAATGAAGAAGGAAAACTTGCTTTAAACAATCCAGATAATTGTGAAGTGCTAGCGAAATATTTTGATATACTATTAAACTGCGAACAACCGAGGGAGACATATCCGAAACAAATAGATTTCTGAACTCAACGTGAAATCGAAGACATTATTAACGATTTGAAGAATAATAAAGTGGCAGGGGAGGATGCCATAATTACAGAATACAAAAAGTAATTAAAGAAATATGGATATCAGAAAATATACCACTTGATTGGAAAATGGCGTTAATTCATCCCCTTAATAAAAAAGGAAATAGAACCAATGTTACTAATTACCGAGGAATATCGCTTCTACCTATAACTTACAAAATTATTTCAAAAGCGTTGCAAACTAGATTGGAATATGAAGTAGACAAACAGCTTGGAGAATATCAGGGTGGTTTTAGAAAAGGAAGATTTGGTCCAGAACATATATTCGAAATGAATACTAAGATATAGGAGATTGAGATCCAAAAAATAATAATAACTTTTGTTGACTTTAAGAAAATTTATGACTCTATAGACAGAGAAACATTATTTAACATATTAGACGAATTAGGTGTAGATAGTAAACTTATTGCCATCATTTAACACAGTATCTAAAGTTAAAATTTTTCGGACACGTATCGAAACCGCTCGAAATAAGAACAGGAGCAAGACAAAGATATAGATTATCTCCAACATTATTCAACTGTGTATTAGAAAACATAATTAGAGAACGGAGAATTAGAACAAAGGAAGAAGGTATTCGAAGAATTAGATTAGGCAGAAGCAAGAACGACATAGAGATCGATTGTCTAGCCTTTACAAACGATTTAGCAATTTTGTCAGATAACGTGGAAGATGCGATAAAACAAGTAGATATTTTAAAGGAACAAGTGGGAAAAGCAGGATTATAAATAAATATATAACTAATGTCAGAGATGTTCTGAAATATATAAGAACGAAATCCCAGAATATTCGAAGTCATAAAATTTAAGTATCTGGAAGAAATGATACAACCAAATGTGTCGGACAAGAAAACCATTATAGTAAGAGCGAGAAAAATGGAAACAGCAATTCGGTTAAAGGAAAAATTTGTACAACAAGAAATCGGTGCCTATAAACGCAAAAATAAGACATTATAATACATTGATTAAGCCAGAATAGAATGACTTACAAACAGTATTAATACGATCGAAAAGGAACAAAGAAAGATAATCAGGAAAATCCTCGGATCAACATATGAAAATGATACATGGAAATTAAGAACTAATAAAGAAGTATATGAAATAGTTGAAAAAATAAAACATACTATGCGTAAAAGAAGGGTCGGATTTTTGCAATCATCTTAAAAGGATGGTTAGGTAAGATTATCAAAAAAAAAAGTTTGATTCTTTCGATAAAAATCAGAACACAGGAATAAGCTGTTTTGTAGAAGTTAAAATGGACTTGGAAGAAATGAAGATAGAAGAAGAAGAAATCCAAAGTACACAATTCTTTAGAAAGAAAATTGAAAATTTCGAAGATTTCAGAGAAAAACAGAAGAAAATAACTTGTGCAATATGAACGGATGAAAGAAAAGAACATCTGCAGAAGATGAAGAAGTATTGGCTGGGGAGAATGACGATGAATCGTGCATAAATTATTTCACGTGGTCCTTAGATGGATTAATTTGAAAAAAAATTGAAGGTTCTTTAAATTTCAAAATTATAGTAAGAGTTTAGTAGAAAACGTATTTAAAATTACTAGCAAACTATTTTTAATATACTATAATAATCATATAAACGAGTAAAAAGTTTATAATAAATTATTATTGCATAAAGAAAAATGTATAATTTTAAATGTGATACAAATTTTAACAAAGTGCATTAACACGTATACAGCCATATGAATGGAGATAACGTTTTTAAATATTCTTCTTATATTAAATATTAATTTTACTTCAAACGTCAGAATTTTTTATTTTGTCCATTTTATAGTACATAACATATACACATAAATTGACTAATTTTAAAATATTTGTAATAGTAGTAAAATAGATATAAACACAAACTGTTATAAAATAGTTATTAAATTAATTTGATCAATATTTGATATTTTTTTATTCAAATACATTTTTAAAAATAATATAATTAAAAGTATAATTATTTTATTAGCATTAAAATTAATATAAACACAAATTGTTATAAAATAGTTAATAAAGTAATTTGATCATAATCTGATCTTTTTTGATTCAAATACATTTAAAAAAAAAATAATAATTGAAAGTATAATTATTTTATTAGTAGTAAAAAATTGACATAAACACAAATTGTTATAAAATAGTTAATAAATTATTAATTAAAAGTATAGTTATAAAATAGTTAATAAACTAATTTGATCTTTTTTGATTCAAATACATTTTTAAAAATAATATAATTAAAAGTATAGTTATTTTATTAGTAGTAAAAAATTGATATAAACACAGATTGTGACAAAATAGTTAATAAATTAATTTGATCATAATTTGACATTTTTTTTATTCAAGTATATTTTAAAAAAATAATATTATTAAAAATACAGTTATTAATGTTTATCACCTCAATGAGTTTAATGTGTATCAATAATTTTAACTACATGATGTCAGTTAAAAGAAGCTGTTATAATTTAATTTTGAAAAATTATAAAAACCATAAAATATAAAAACAAAATACTCGCATCAAGCAAAAAAGAGCGTAACATTAAGTAACGATAGGCTTAAATTATGAACGACACACTAGTATTCCATGTACAAGTTCCGTTTTCTCATCTCATCTTGTATCCACTGTCTGAATAATGCCACATTAACGTACGCTGCAGGCGTTTCTGTGCCACACTCGATACCCCATGCAACCATTCCTACTTGTTGATAAAAATCTCCGCTATTTCCTACTGGACATACTAAAGGACTGCCACCATCACCCTATGCAAAAAAAAATTTATCATGGACAAATATATATATATATATATATATATATATATATATATATATATATATATATATATATAAATAAATTAAACGGCTAATTTTAAGCGATTAATGTATAAAATTGTTAAAGAATATAATGTTCTATACGCTGATATCCAAAAATATTCTATTTCGAATTATTATTTTTCGTTAAAATGATTTTGAATTTCATGATGTAAACCAAAATACACGAGCAGGTTAATTATACAAGTAAAAAAGAAAATATGAAAGAAATGAAAAAAGTACTTAACAATAAACAAATTGATAACATGTAATATATTGCACTTATTCAGTATCTTTTTTGTGTCTATAACATGACATTATGGACCACATGATCTATTTTGTATTAAGTCCATATGTTTTCAACGTTTAAATATTGATAAAATATGATTTTTGGAACGATTACATTATATATTTATTAAACTCAATATCAAGCTTAATGTACTGTATATTGTACATACATGGTCGTTATTTCAAGTCATTTTTAAACAAAAATATTTTACATTTATATATATATACAAAAAATAAAACATTATATAATTCGTGTTATCTTTAAACTTAAACTATGAATATGTCATATTTTATCATAAAAAACAAAAATTAAGGTTATTATAAGAAATAAACAAGGCCACAATATTTTACATTTAACAACATTATCAGCTGACGAAATTTTTAAAATTTAGAATAAATGTTTATGAATTAATCTTTGTGAATTTCTATTATTTTCCATTAAAAAAAAGTAAAGACGTGCTTCCGAACATAGACATTCGTCGTAACAGAGGATAATATTTTAGGAAATCGATCAACGGTTAAATATATATAAAAATCTGGAATTCGAATTCCCATGCATTTTTTCTTCAGCAGAGAATCACAGTTAATTCTCATTAATTCCATTTGTAAGTTTTTATAAACAGTTTTAGTATCGATAGATAGAGGTGAAGTAAAAAGATACGATCGCATTCCGTTTCTAACAATTTGATTTTGTAAGCATATTCTGTAAATTTTAATTTAGATGAATGATAGACAATGACAGCTTTCAAAGTAGGACATGTTTTCTGTTTCTATTTGTTTTCGACCAAGTAACATTTTTTTTTTTCTGGAACTGAATATTATCAAACAGCGTTGTAAAATACGATTTTAGCCTTGAAACTTAAATTTAAGTTTAACTGAGAGAACTCAGTCTTTGTATATCTCTTAATTCAATGTTGTTTTGAAGAAAATTGTGATTTTTGTCTAGTGTCTTGGACTTTGTGACCCGAAAACTATTAACGCTCGCAATCCAATTGTTCAGGAAATGAAGCAAATTGACGATGATTATGCCTATTTGCTCTAATATAATATACTATTTTGGTAACTATTTTTAACAGATGTCCGATATTCAAAGTTTGAAGCACGGTACTCACTGGTAAATAATATAATGAAAATGTTTAAAATTATTATCAACATACAGTTTGAATTGCATGTTCCCTTTAATCTCGCAACAACTCTTTTAATAATACCGGTCATGTGTCAGTTACAAGAGAAGCCAACTTTTCCAGTGGTAACTTAAAACATTAATAAGTGCATCAAAAATATCAGCTCAGTGGTTATATTATGTGAAAAAATGATTCCAAAAATTCTTCACTTACTTTTAACTTAACATCGCAAACGCGAATAAAAACAGTCAATTCGAATATCACTCCTTTCATAAATTGAAATAAAATAGATTTGAAATGTTACCATTTAATTATATTTATTCATCAAATTCTCGGCTATTTCGTAAAATCTGCTAACTAGCTGGGCATTCCCGTCATTCTAATTAAGCATTCAATAATAAATTCCTCTTCAGTACATAGTTTCTCTCTGCGTTGTCTTCAAGCGATTTAGTGAATACGTAACGTATGTTTGTTTTATGATTTGTGTCATAACGTTTTTTAAGATCATATTTCTTTACAACTGAAACAGTTTTTACATATCAGTCATAATATTTTATTATTTTTTTGGACATAACAACATATTGCAGTTCCCATTTTTCTTGAAAATTACGTTTTTCTTCATCTGATCTTTTCTCGCTCAACGTTCAAAGTTTGTTTATATTTTTATTAAATAACTTTTTAAATTGATGAAAACCAAATCTACTTTATACATTGAGTTCGAAATATCGTTCAAAAACGATTGAGTAAACACGGTTCAACGTCAATCAAATAGTTTACATTTAAAAATTATTGAAACACAAAATTTTAACTGCTAATGCAACTATATTAAACTAAACTGTATAGAAATAAAAATATAATTTACAATTAAAAAAAATTATCGAGCAGTGAATTTCTGTACATATTTAACAAGCCTTGGTCTGTACTTATAAGAAATTAAAAAACGACTGTAATTGTATAATATTATTAAAAATGTCATTAGTTATCAGTTTTATCATATTGACGATCACCATCGTCGTATTGTTCGTTGCCGAACGTCGTGAGTAGCTATTGCACGTTTATTTTTACCCACGAAATGAGCTAGTATTCAAGGAACTAATATGCGACGCAGACGCGTGTGCATATGACATTATACGGAGTGGGATGCCACTGCCTTCTCTGTGATAATTAAGAATTAAATAATGATGAAAACTTTCTATGTCGCGTGTTGGTTTCGAACCCCCGACCGTCGAGTTGACAGTAGAGCACTCTAGTAACTACGCCACAGCGACATTATATATTAACGATATCATATAAACTAGTTCCAGCAAGGTTCTTGTGTTAATTATACCCTTTAAAACCTGGGATATGAAGCGAACGCGGACAAATAATGCTCCGAAAATAATTAACATCCCAGAACCAAAACCACGTATGTCCTCGAAGATTTTAAGATAGACCCAGCAAAATATAATAAGCCCAGTTTACAACTCAGCGTTGTAGTATAACGATATTTGAAATAAATTAAGTCATTTCTTTAACTGAAAAGACGCACTTACAAGTTTTGTTATACTTATTTTTTGATGTTTTTTTCGCTAAAATAACAAAATAATCCCAAAATAAAGACCTTAAAATAATTAAAAATGAAAATAAAATTAAAAAGTTAAATTTACATTCGAGGATAAGAATACCTAAATCATATATTACCTCATTATATAAAAAATTAAAATATATTACCTCGCATGTATCTTCTCCTTTTCTACCGCCGGCGCAAATTAAACTTTGGTGTAACTGAAATTTTGGTCCCAAACGCGTATTCCGAAATTTTGAAATACAGGTTGCACGATTTACTAAAGGTAAATCAACGCGCTTTAATATATTCTGATAAACTCCATTTCCGCCTATAGGTTCAACATAATAATGAATACGGTAAGCTACCTCACACATAAAAACATACTGAAAAATTTGGGTTTATTACTGAATGTTATATAATTTAATATATTTGGCCAAAGATTTTCAATGATGATATGTATTTTGGATTTCATCGAATACACACTTCAGTGTATGTTACATACTTTGGTTTTTGTACTTGATTCTTCTTCTATAATGTGACCCATAGAAGACGGACGGTTTTGTTTTTTGGAATTTTTGAATGAAATTTTATTTAAAAATAGAAAAACGAGACATTAGCTTACAATCATTTATGGAACATAATATCGTTCAGACGTTATTTGCAACAATACATTCTTTCACTATTTTTTATAAAATTTTCGAAGATTTTTTTCGAGTATAGGTCGCTGAATGTTTGAAATTTCTTCAGAAATCCGACCGAACCGGCCAAGCGAAATCGGCACGACGCGACAATATGCGGCTACTAAACGCATATTTCAGTATTGCCAGCGTTTCTGCCGAACAGTGGCACGTTATAATATCTTGCTGAAACCATGTACGGCACAGACGACGACGACGAAGTGAGGCAAGCAAAAACGATACGCGGAACAGGCCTTTAAAGAAGCGCTCGATGATAGGAAAATTGGCGGTGAAATTATTAATAACATTAGATACGTAGACGACACAGTTCTGATGACTGAAAGTGCAGAATTTCTAGCTGTATTAACAAAAGCGGTGGTGAATATATGCAATAAATATGGATTATTAATTAATGCGAAGAAAACTAAAGTAATGATCATCTCAAATTATCAGTACCTTGTAGATATAATGATAAACAATAGAAGACCAGAATAAATCGATAAATTCAAATATTTTGGTGCATGGATTAATAAGGATGGAAACTCGGACGGAGAAATTAGATGTCGTTTTGAGCAAGCACGCTCTGCCTTCATGAAGATGAAGAAGATGCTAATAGCTCATGATCTGGATCTTGATTTAAGATTCAGAACTTCGAAAGTGTTACTATATGGTGTGGAAACGTGGACACGGACGTCCAAAACACTCAACGGAGCTTTCGAGTTTTGGTGCTATTAACGTTTACTTAGGATCCTGTGGACCAAAATGATGACAAACGTTGAAGTGCTGCCAGACAATGAAAAAAGAAAAAGAACTACTCGATATTGTTAAAAGAAGAAAAATTGAATATTTCGGTCATGTGATGCGGGGGCCTAAATACACACTATTACAGAATATAATAATGGGGAAGTAGAAGGAAAAAGGAGAGTTTACGAACATGGAAAGTTGCGGCGTTGAAGAACTGTTTCACACAGCACCAGATAGTTAATGAAACTTGCCAATAGACGAGCCTAATATCGAGAGAGACAGAGAGGCAGTTCATATGTAGATTTACAATAAATTTCCCAATAAAAGCAGCGGGTATATTTTTTAGTACTTTTTAACAATCACACAGATAATATAGAGTATGTAATAGGAAATATGAAAATCGTTTATATTGGATACAGCAATTATGCTAAATGAGAAAACACGCCAAAGTATGTTAAACTAATATAATGTTCTATGATTATCTAAGCAACAGGGCTTTTACTTGAAATAATAATAATAACGACAAGATTCGTTAAGTATATATATATATATATATATATATATATATATATATATATATATATATATATATATATATATATATATATATGTTGTTTTTTTTTAGATTATGTCTATATTGTTATCACGTAACGTTTCGAAAAAACTTTTCATTTTCAACACGTAACGTTTCGAAAATACTTAGTTTTTATTTTCAAACTGACACATCGTTTACACCGAAAAAATCGTAAACGTAAAGACAAGATTATTTATCTTAGCATGAAAAACATAACAAACCTAGTGAAGGAGTTATAAGTTAGAAACATAACTAAATGAAAAACAAAAATTGGAAATACAACAACAAAAGAAAAGATTAACTATTATCGCAATGTGATCGAAATGGAAACTAATTTTCTAATAATGCAAATTTCATGAACAGGTGGAAAATAAGTATGTATCAATATTAAAACTACTAATATTAAAGATCCTAAAAAATCGGAAAATTGCAATCCAAATAAAAAAAACAACAACCTAAAATATTGATCACAGTTTACTCACATAGTAAATATTATCACATTTCGATGATTTAAATTTCAAAAAGGATTAAGCACCACTATTAGGTTTATTATATTACACATTCAGAACGAACTGCAGAGCCTTTTAGATTCGCTAAAACTGAGAGTAAACCTAACCAAGTTTTAAAGTATTTTATTCAAAAATAAAGCACATATCTTTTTTCAGTCAATAAGAAACGTTCTGTTAAATATCTGAGGATGATGTTTGACGTTTGCTAATCGTGAAATGAGGAGACTAGTTATTATTAAAATGTAATACAGGGCTCAATGTACTGCAAGGTTTCTCAAGAATTAAAATAGGACGCACACCCCGTAGTATGTATTTAAATTTATAAAGCTCTTACCAAGTTATATATAGATTATGTTGCACTAATACTTACTTTTCGTGTCCGGATACTTTATGCTTCAACTCAATATGTAGCGACGTAGAATGCTTTATCATTTGCGTTCTGATCTATCAGTAAACATTGTAGTCAAAAGTTTGTGTTTCCCCGCAATTGCACTTATCGTTTTCTTCTATATCCCATTTTCTGAGGTAATCTTTGCATCGCGTGGTTTGAGTTCTCAGTTTGTTGAGTGATCGCTAAGTTATGACCAGGTGGTAAAACTTCATGCAACTTGACTGAATTGTTTAGTGCAGCTTCGTTCCACATCCTAGCTGTTTCTGATTTGGGGCGAGCAAACAGCATTTCAGTTGACTTAATGAAACTATTCCTTGGTTTTAGTCGACAAGGGGGAGGAGGGGGAGGCAACATTATGTCCAAATAGTGTGTGTCTATTATCCATCATTTGTGATGTGCGCTCTAAAGCTCCTGCAACCTCATGTCATCACAGTTGGCGCTATTTCTGCCAGTGGGTTGCTCTACTCTTGTCGGTTTCAGGCATCCTTTTACTATTCTTACTGTTTCATTCAGTGCGACATTTACTTGCTTTGTATGACAATACTGGCGGTGCAAATTCGGCTGTGGAGAAACAAAAGGCTAAAATACTGACACCCTCAATGTATGTAGTTGCACGTCCCACTTAGATTTAATTAGCTTTCTGATTATATTATTTCTAGCTTTCACTTTTTTCTTTATGTATGTACAATGCTGTTTTAACGAGCGGTCTACGCACACGTTAATATATTTCGATGTATCCCAATATTTTTATTTTAATCATTTCCAGGTGATATCCAATTTCCTTCTCTCGTTTCTATTACATAAGTGTTAAGTGTAGACTTGTGTTATCATTGTATTTCAGTTGGGTCTCCAATGCGGATATCAATATTTTTGCAAAATTATTTCTTTGAACTGCAATTGCAGTATCGTCAGCGCAGATAAACTCTCTAGTGCCGGGACTAATCGGTTGATCGTTTGTGTAAAGAGGAGCCCCCATAGAAATTGCGTACATAAAGCGGAATTCGAATTTTATGCAATCAGGCGCCTGTGGAAACGGAAATATATCCAGCCAGTGATCTCACTTCCGAATATAATATGCCAATTAATCAGCCTAAGAAAAAGTTGCACCAATTATCAATTTTAATAAAACACAACAAAAGAAATTAAGGGTATTACAGTGTGACTCCCTTCGTACATGCTTAAGCGCTATACGTTCACTCCTGTCAATATTTTACAGCCAGACACAGCAGAGCCTTCCTTTTCAATGAGACAAAAATTCAGAACAAATAAGTTTTATTTTAAAATTAAGGAACGCTACCCTCTCCAAATTAATAAGCTAATTAAATACATTTTAAAACGTCGAAACAATAGATATTGGCCCCAAAAGATTTAATTCTGCTTATTCACAGTCACGTTGATCTCGGCGAAATTAATTTGGTCCAACCAGCTCTAGTATCTTTCTACCTAGAGTACTTCCGAATACAGCAGGTTGATCCAAAGGCGAATGGTAGTGATTACAATACATTTAAGGATTTCCCACTTGGATTAATAATTATATAGTTAAAATAGTTCGATAGACCATTTACATAACCGGTATTCAGCGGCCTTCTTCTACGCTAGTCGATATATCTCTAGGAATAAACATTTACTTATTTTGACAAATTCATTAAAAGTTATCCTGCAACTTTCTAGGTCATGAAACTTCACAAGTGAACTAAAGTTCTTAATTCTTCAGTTGGTCATAAAAATATGCAAGTCTGTGTCCCGAGTAAGGTTCAAATGGTTTTTGTCTATTATGGCTTGAAAGGAAATAAAATTGCTGATTAATTCACTGAGTTATATAATATAGAAAATAATATTGAACATAAGATTTGGTCTTGTGCGAACATACAAATAGAGAATAGCTTATTTTTAATCTTATAACTACGTAGAATACGCTACATATACAACTGCAAGAAATAATTGCCAATCCAATGTCTTGTTTTTAGTGTATATTTTTTATTAGGACTAATAACATAAAACTTTAATTGGTTAATAGACAACTCAAATTTAAACTGGATATAGAATAAAGAAAATTAACGACCAATACAAATTTTTCATTATATACTACATGAAAGTTTCTAATGTCACGGTAAATAAGAAATAATTTTTCCAATTATATTTCAATTATACATCGAATGTTTACGATACAGTAAAGTAATTACCAAATGTATCTTTTCCCCATCCACTAGCAACGCATTCAATGTCACTTGAGGTAATTTCCTTATCTGGTAAACAGACCACGTCTACATTTTCGGCATAATCGAATGGCTCTGTCAAAAACAGCAAAGATATATCGTTGTATAAACCACCGGAATAATAATTAGGATGTGATGATATTTCTGAGACTACTCTGTCTTGATGTACTCGTACTTCATTCGTAGCTGTTAAATCCCACTCGCCAGCTCTAGCAATTATTTGGAACTTATCTAGCCTAAATAATTATTTAAATGAAAAAATGCTTAAAAGTATATGATAATTAAATATTATTACTGAGACAAATTTTCAATTATTAATCCCAACAAGCAACGTTGATGATGACTAAACGTATTTAAGCACACGCACCTAAAATAGCCTTGCAATTTAATATAAGAAATATTGAATATAAAAAATCTACCGACCCGATGCATTAACAAAAATGTATATAAGAAAAAATGAGTTTATTCTTCAAAACTACTTTCAAAAAATTTCAACTAAAAAAATCTGACAGTTCCCAAGTATGTCATTACATTTTGCACAATAATTAACTGAATGTGTAATTTGTAGAAAATATTATCTAAAGAGGTATAAAATAGTCATAATTAGAATTTTCTAGTATTCGTGTTTATTTTTTTGTATTTTTTTTTCAGAATTTTTGCATTATTTTATAATTACTCAGTTAAATTATGCCTCCGTGCCCACTTTTATCAATAGACTCCACTTTTTGACTACATGTTTATACTTAAACAAATGTTTGTTTTCAGTATAACATAATTTATACATTCATATCTCTAATAGATTTTTCATGCAGGTACACAACTACACAACAATGAAATTATAATCAACTTTTGTTTAACAATAAAATAAATATATTATTTCATTTGTTAAAAATTTAATTATATTTACTGCAATGTTAAGGAACGTTTTTATTTTTATATCTATGCGCAAAACATAATTATAATCTCATTACTGATTCTAGATTTAAAATGTCAGAAATTTTGTTTGCTCGCAGTAAAATTAAATTTCCTCAAATGCGATTGGAAATGATACTATTATATTAATTAAATTATTTAAATACTTAATAGGACGTCAGTGTTTGTAGTATGAATCGTAAAATGCATATGTTAAGAATAGTTTTTCAATTTAATATTTGGAACACATGTTATTGACACGTCTTCATTGGAAGATGCGTCATTCATGTAATTTTTCGATGTGATACTATCTATAGATAGCTAAGCAGCTAGGAGTAGATAAAACAAAAAAACAATTTTTAATTTCAAAAAGGCATCCTACTATTATAAATACGATCTTTTGTTATGAAATTAATTTATATATGTGTTTATCACCTGTTTTATTCAAGTTGTTCAATGATATATATGTACTTTATTCAAAAGTTTTTTAATCGCTAATGTGATTTTATTGCATAAACACCTTCATTTTTTATTTTTAAACTCAATATGATGAATACAAGAATATTTTAAAACCTAGATTTCAGATAGAGTCTTTATATTTCATGATTATTATTTTTTATATAATCCATATCATCTAAAAAGAAAAAATATTAACGTTTCAAAAGGTAACCAAAAATCATTGTTTAAATCACCAAAATTCACACTTTTAATTGTATTTAACGTGGTTTCGCCGAAAATTGGTGCGATGATAATCTTAAAAACCACCAAATTGTAAATAACTTTAATTAACAGAATGAACAATTGATTGGAAAAATATTATCGTCATATCCAACTTTAAATTTTAAAAAGGGAAAAAGTGTTATGTTACAAATATAGTTTTAAACCGATTCTAACCTACGTATCTTACGATTCAAACAGCAAAAGTCCCCAAACAAAAAGTGAATAAATTCATTAATTTCCGGAGAAAGGAATTTTCACTCCAACCAACTACGAAAATATCATTAATTGTATAGTTTAAGGGCAAAAGCATTGCAAGATACTTTCAAAAACAATCATAATTTTAGAGAGTATCGACATTACTTGACATGGACAATTTTCTACTAATTTGCTTAAGAACAGTCAGAATTTTACTAATATTTTAATTCTTAAATAAATTAAAGAATTCAAGAAGCGAAGAGGAATTAGCCACCTCTTTATTCGTGGGGTTACTACCTATTGGAGCCTCAGCATACTAACTACTGGGAAAATCATTACGAATATTATTGCTTAAATTAGAATTAACATTATTTCTAGTATATAAGGTACTAAAAATTTATTCTGAACTGGTGATTGTTGTTTCCCTCCTATTTGTTTGATAAAATTGATACTTCTTATGCGAGTTGCACCTTGTAATTATTCACCAAAATCTAGTATTCCGTTTTATATAAGAAATATTCTATCCCTCAAAAAATTATTATAGACTCCAAACAATTAAATATAAATTCACCTTATTCTATAACAATGACAGATTGAAGTACTTATTTTTAGTCAAATTTTCCGCATATTAGTTAATCAGCCAGAAAAATTCAAAAAGGACTACTTTTTTAACGTCACTCTCTCCGACTAACAATAACTTGTAATTTATTCAGACCAAATCAATCATTACTGCCCTTGATTAATCCGGTAACAAATCAGCCGGTATACAGGTTAAGTGACCAGCTTGAACTACTGGCTTCTCACTTTTCTGATATGGGTACCCGTCATGATATAATACCACGTACTCATTACTACAAGGTTAATATGGATGTTAGATCTCAACTACTTCTTCCAACTGTTCGGTCAGAATGTACCTTGCTACGCCTTCTGAAATTAATAAATACATAACAAAGTGAAAAAACAAGCCATCCTGTTACGATGATCCACTTTCTGCAATAGTGATTAAACACTTACCTCGTAAGGCAATTGTATATTTTATAAATATTGCGAACGGTGTGCTCAAAACAAGTTACTTTTCTATATAGTGAAAAACTGCTTGACTTATAATTATGCCTAAATCCGATAAAGATATTACTAATATCAATCATATTCGTTCACTCAGTCTGATAAGATCTCTGAGTAAAATAATTGAAAACGATATTTTAAATCTATTACAGTTACACTCTGAAAATAACAGAATTCTCATAGATGAACAGTTTGAATTTAGAGTGGGTTATTCTCCTGTACACTAAATATCTAGACTGGCTGATTACATAACCGATAATTTTAATCACTGGGTTATTACTAACCGACATTAAAAAAGCTTTTGATTCGGCTTTGCATAATGGTATCAAATTCTTTAAATTTCCCTTATATATAATCAAGTTAATTAAATCTTATTTAAGCAATAGAATTCTTTCGGCACATTATGTTCGGCTTGCTTTTGATAATTACGACTGATAAATATTAATTAAAAATTTGAAGAATTACTAATAAAATTACGAAAAAGTCAATTCCAATAATGATCTTTCTAAAAATTCGAAATGAAAATCTCAGCTATCAATAAGCACACAATTGTGTATATAGAATGATATTGACATTTTAAAATATCACTTAAGTCGTAATTTATATCAAACTTTATAAATTTATTTTTGTACTAGCTTGATGTTTTGTAACTTATGATTTAATATTTTTTACACATTGATGCTTTAATTCTTTCCTCACATGATAAACTATTTTTACAAAAAATTATTAATATTTAAAATGTTATACATCCACCTAATTATAAATACTAAGGTATCATACCCCTTGACGCAATGTGTTGCAGTTAAAACAACGTTCCGATGTATTAAAGAACCACCGCAAATGTATGTTTGAGTTGATGAAAAGTCGGAACTTGATTTTGGCGCTTTCATTAAATAAATCATCCATGGAAATTCCCCGAACTGGGCTTCATGATTCGGGGTGGTTATTCGAAATCCTACTCCATTAAAATTCCTCTTTCCACATTTTCCTGGCCACTTATATTCTGGTATGGGCGTTATAGAGGGTGTGATGAACGGTTTTTTGCAGCACAATTCCAACACAGTTCGACATGGCGATGGAGCCCTGCTAAAATGTTTATAGCATTAACAGCATTCATAACATGAACAGTTATTATTTAAATTTATCGTCATTCATTGTTATCACTTAAAGACAACTTCATTAAATAATAAAGTAATTTGAATATATTTTACCAAATTAAGACTATTGTATTCATACATTACAAGACCAGATAAAAAATTTGCATTTTAATCATTTTGAAATTTTCATACTATTTTTAGTGACATATTACCTTACATAAAACTTTGAGGCAGACTTTTTCATTACCTTAAAACACCGTTTTTTAAGACAAAAAATTGAATAAGTAATCAAAATTTTATAAATGATTTATATACCGTATGTCTATAAGATCCGAGCCATCTGTTTTTATAGTTCCATTTGTATCACATTGATCAAATGAAACACATTCGCAATCATCCTGCGGCGGTTTTCCAAAAATTTTATCAATAACATCTTGCGGCACATCTGGAATAGATTGTCCATAAATAATATGAACTATGTAGTTCAATGCTAAAAGGAATAGAGCTGAGCGCAACTACAACAGAATTATTGCAGAAATTTAACAATAATTACGTTAATAATCCTTTAAAAGTAACACTGACGTGTCACATAAAATTTATCAAAACTATGTAGTTCGTAAATTATAATTACCATGTACACGAGAAAAAAAAAGAAATGTATTACATCTAACATTGTTAGTATGAAAATTAAGTAATAAATTATACACGTTTTATACGCAAAACTTAATAAAAATAAGAATTTAGTTATATTACCATTGTGCGCATATAGAAAATTATAAATGTAAAAAAACAGTAATATTTAGCCGCTCAGACATATTTTCTTATAAAACTGTTATAATTAATTACACATTGTAATACGACACAAAATATTTTGGAATGTAACAGGAACTCTCATACGCTGGAAATCCCCCGTAAAATATCACAATCACTGTGAGAAAATTAATAGATAAGTTCTTAGTTTGGCATTTGAACTCCGTAATACACCTGACAACTAGAATGACGTAAATTTGATAACTAACAGCTACGTATATTAAGATTAAAAATATTAAAATATTCAGTAATAAATTAAGAATAAGGATAGTAGAAGACTGAAGACTTACATACAGATAAAAACAAGTTTAAAAGTAGTTTTGCAGTTTTTTATTATGCGAAACAGGTCCACTATAAACATGTATTTTTCAAGAACAAACACAAACAAAAATAACAAGTTTAATAGATCATTCATTACTCAATGAAATGATTAAATAAAGATAGCGCTACATGCAAGGCCAACATTTAACAACCAGGGTAATAATGAAGTGATATTTTAACATGATAATTTATAAAAATTTAAGTAATTATTTATGTGTTGTTCATAAAGTATTTTTACAGCTGATTAAATATTAATATTTAACTTATTCTATTTAACACACAGTAATCATTGTCCTATAACTTGTTTTGTGATTCTTTGGTAATACAATTTTTCAGTTGATAACTTGCGGGTATGAATAACAGAAAAAAGAGTGACACCAGGTTTGCCTTTAACGTAGTTTACCATAATGGCGGGAACACTTGACTAGAGAAATTAATAAAAGTAACATTGAAAATGTGCAGTATCATAAATTAATTAACAGTGTAAAAATTTAAAAGTGGATTTAAAATAGAGAAAGATAAATTTTTTGAAACTCAAGCAAATCATATTAGAATAAGTTAGAAGAAAAACGTTAATTTTCTGAAAATTGAAAAATTGTGTAAAGCCCGATAAAACTTATTTAAATTTTAAATTCAAATATTTCATTCTTGGACTAAATAAAGCAATAGATAATGTTAATATTGTTGATCTCAGTAAATATTTTGTTTCAGTGGTTCTTTATTCATAATTCATATTAAGTTGCGGTTATATTATAAGACGACTCAAGGTAGAAATTGCAGGAAATGATTACTCTGTTGTTGCTTCCTGTTCTGGCAATGTGTACTTAATTGTCACATGATTATTGTTTGTGCAAAAATCAAAATTATATTGTATTTATGGTGAAACCGATTTATTTTATAATTTAACGCGTTCAAAATAAAGTACTACGTACATTAACAAATGTCCTCTGGTTTATTTCGAATAAAACACGGCATATCGGTCTGGACATCAAGTACATAACAGAAGTAATATCAAATGAAACTACAAGGTACCTGCGTGGACTCGAAGGACATGGTAATTCTCTTGAGTTATGCTCATGGACATTTCGATGAAAATTAGACGTCCACAATTTTACTTAATAAATGCAGAGAAGACCTAATATCACCAGCAGGATAAAACACAATCTTCTACCTGAAATTCACCTTAAGTGGGAAGTGAATTTCATTCAGGATTATTTTTGGCTTATTCGCTTTCCTTC
Organism: Coronaproctus castanopsis; assembly: GCA_032883995.1. Classification (NCBI taxonomy): domain Eukaryota; kingdom Metazoa; phylum Arthropoda; class Insecta; order Hemiptera; family Monophlebidae; genus Coronaproctus; species Coronaproctus castanopsis. The sequence continues at coordinate 62,675,101 of CM065053.1, forward strand.
TTTTTATATTCACTACAGACTTACTAGATAGCCATAAGACTGGTTGTAAGAGTGAAAGAAAAAAATCTGTCTAATTTTGTATCATAAATTCTGCATAAAAGCAATTTCGTCACATTTTATAACACTTTTCACTTATATTATATTTTGGACAGTAAATCATTTTTATTTCGTTCTTTTCCTTAGTTGGGACGAGAATCTTATAATTTATTCCTCTATTTGTTTTTTAGTTTTGTTATGCGCATTTATTCTTTTTAGTTTGTTTTATCAATTTATCATTCTATAAGATTTTATTTTGTTTTTATAGGATTATTGCAAGAGCTTGCATATTTCAGAGTTAATACCACATTTATTTCGGAGTGATATTACTCGTATGGAACTACGTAAACTTGCTTATTGATATAATGCTGCGCACAAGTACGTGATCAGTATCTTCAATAGGTTTTTCGAAAGCGAAAATAATTAATCATATGTTCTTAACATTTACTTTATGATTCTATAGATACGTATATGCTAAAATTTAGTAATTAATCTGTCGACCAGAACGTTTGTTCATAGGCTCAGGTTTCTGAGTTCAGACAATTTAGTGTCACTCGCAACTAGGACAGTGTCTGATCATTTCTCGGCAGATGTTATTCCTTTTAATATAATGTATAATTAATATTGCTTCATGTGATCATTTAATTCTACTAAATCCCTACAATATCTATTATTACATTATCTTCTTAATTCATTTAGTATAGCTATATAATGAACAGGAATTATCATTTCAAAGGTTTGAAATTTATTTACTTTTTGTAGTTATAAATTAAACTATTACATTATTACATTAAAATTCGTCCACTCTCTTTTGCATTTTTACGTTTTTTGTATTTAATCAGAATAAAATGATTACACTAGCGGCGAGTTTCCAAGGGAAGTTGGGGTAGAGTTCCTTTAAAATTTCTTCAAACTAATGACCTTCTCCTTTAAATGAATTCTAATCAAAGTAATTATTGTGATGAAAATTATTGTTGCCCCCCTGTTTTATTTACGTTTTTAAAATGCGCAAACTATTCAGAATGCATCACGCTATTGTTTTGCTGTTCAAGCGGAATGGGCTGCTGTATAACTAAAGTTGCTAAGGTAACCAGCGTATAATTATTTCAGAAATCAAAATGCATAATTTTGTATAAAAGATTGGTAATGCGTGACCGAAAGCGTTGAAATTATATAGGTTCTATAATCATCAATAGTTAAACTTATAATTAAACTTACAATATTGTTCCCTTGTACTTATAATAAAATATTATAACAACTACTTAATTACTTAAAAATTGCCGACTTCCTCAAATTTCTCCCATAAAAATTGCTGCTGGGTCGTACTAATTATAAATTAAATATACAAAAATTATATTTTATTTAAATCAGTAAATTGCTGCTCTCCAATATTTTTAAACCCATAGTGTCTTGATCACTTTCAAATATTAAAGAATAAAAGTTATAGGTAAAATTTTATCACGATTTAATTTATACAATTTTCTTACATTTAAAATGAAATTTACGTACCTATTTTCGATTACGTGTTGATAATTTATTTACGATTGTAGAATATCATATAAACGAGAAGATATTGTTTTATTTTAACAGATGATAAATATGACCTTAAATTATAACTAGTTTCACTTACTAATTTGAAAACAGAATTTTGTCTGCAAATGGTAAATACCCGTTGGTAAAAAAACCTGGATAACCCGGAGGACTTCCCTAAATCGAAGAAGACAAAGTAAAAAAAGAATTTATGATGAAAAAAACTGCAATTATCACACACGCACACATATATATATATATAATTCTGATAAAGGTCAAATTTATTTCTTTGTGATAATCGAAATAATCTGTTTTAAATAAACAGAGATAAAAGAAATAATGATCTCGATGAAGACGGCGAGAGAAGAAGTTAATTATTTTCTAAGAAATATAGATAACCGTCGTCAAACCTACTGTTATTATTAATAACAGTTACGTTTGTGTTATAAATGTGGGATTCCCAACCTGATTTTCCTGTTACAAGATTCTGTTTCACGTTTTGCTCGACCCAACGTTGACCAGTACGCAATAACACTATTACCAGATCAAATGATGTCGTTGTTGAGAGTTAAGAATAATCTATTTACTATTTACTATTTAACTGTATAAAGAAAGAATTAAGGTCGCGCCGATTTTACAAACGATCAGTTCGATTTTTTACCGAAGCATTAATTTTGGTTTCATGCATGAACGTTAACTTAAACTAAAAAATGAGAAGTATAGTGTATTCCTTATTTTTAATAGTATTATTTTATAATAGCCGAGTTTTACAAGCAAAAAGTATCAAGTCTTCGAATTCAACTATAACGACTCGTGTAGGACAAGTGAATAAAACTGGCGTATCGTCGACGTCATCCCAAAAAGTCGTACTTTTTCGAGTAGGTGCTCAAGATAGCAGACAACAGCGTTGTAGATGTGTGCTCTTTTATTTATGTGATAATATTAATGTTGTCGACGTTACTAGTCCGGAATTTTTAAACGAAAGGTAAGAATAATAATTATATTTATTTTAAACGTACATTTTTGGATGTAAAACTTATCACGCACATACACACGCCATATAAAATTTATAAATAATTATACAACACAACAGTATTATTAATTAGAGTTTTATTATTTATTTTACAATATTTTAAGTGGACTTAAAATATTCGTTTTCACACTAATACGAAGAATAACTATATCTCTAATATTACTTGCGAATGTAGGTGATTTTAATGCATCGAGAAATATTTTAAGTTAATTAATAAAACAAATGTATTTTTAGATAATAACTGAGTTGTTGATGTGTTTATATAAAGAAGGCCTTCAAAATTCTCTAGTAATTCATATGAAATTGATTTTCCAAAAATTAAAGAACGTTCGTTAATAGTTCAATATTTATTTTTGTATGGCTTGTACGTCTGTATGAACTATTATTTAAAAAACACAGTTTAAATACGTTTTTCTAGACTAATTAACAGATGATACGATTACAAAGTTTGTTGAATGATTAAATTAAATCTTAAAATTATTTTTTACATTGTTCCCGAATTCGCATAACTACACACGAACGTTTGTTTTAACAATAATTGTTTTTATTCTTTGTGAACTAGGTTGAACAATAAAAATACATATATTAACGAATAAATAATAATATAAACTAATGATTATATACAAATAAAACTGTACTTATTCGTAATTTTTTAACAATTTTAAGATATTCAAATTAACATGCCCGTAGGAATTAATTGTCTAAAAATAGTGAAATTTAAATTCCAGCATACCTCATTTCAAATACAAGAATAGTTATTGTTACTTTTAAAAATATGCCGTAAAGAAACAAATAACCACGCTTTGTTATCATTTTAGGTTTGAAAAAAGTATACACTAAAAATAAAATACATATACATATTTATTAACTGAAATGTATTTTCAATGATCAAAATATTCAACCCTGTTACAACTATGAGACATCTTTCTTATCAACCTAGGTGATGGACGATTCGAGAACACAATTTATACTATACTCAATTGTTGGAAGTACGGGGTACTTAAATGGGGTACCTATTTTTACCGCAATATAAGTACCCTATTTATGCAACTTTTAAGAATATTCCATTTTTTATTTTTTTTTGGTAAAAACATGCCAAAGATCTCGAAAAAATAAATAATCCAGCAATTAATTTTTAAAAAAATGGGCTGTAAATAAGTTTCACAGACAGGGTGTTCCACAAACGACTCTGGAAACAGGGTTCAAAATATTAATCGGTATTCGATATTTGACATACCAACTAGCACGTATCTATAGTCCGCAAATAATCTTAAGCATTGAAATAGGAGGAATGGCTACAATCGCAAAATACATTCACTGTAACATCAAGAGGGCTTAAAACAGATCTGTTATATTCATTGCATGGCAAATATACTTTCACGAGTGAATGTTTTTTAACATATATGAAACGGAGGTTACGGTATGTCAATCCCTAAATCAGAAATAATACGCCTACATGAAAGAAAACAGATTGGCGTCCTTACATCTACCAGACGAGCGTAAACAACAAAAATTAAACATTGAACGATATACTTTCTTTTTTTATATTTCCATGGGATAGATAATTAATCCAATCTCGATTAAATGCCATTTGGATTATTTGCTGCATTCATCAATCTAGATGGACCCAACCCTGTAGTTTTGTAGATTGTTGAAATCATTTTTTCAACTTTTTGTAGATTATTGAAATCATTTTTTCAACTTTGTAAAAACATCATTAAAATATCCGGCGTTTTGTTATTAAATGGACATACTTAAAAAATCTCCATTTACAGTTTGCATCCTAGGACATTTCCTGACCATTCGAAAAACAAGGAAGACTGCACAATCCAATCGTGAAAACTGCTTTAATAACAGAGTCTCCAAATAAAAAGCTGAAAAATGTTCATACACCTACAAAGTTGACTCCTAAAGGGGAAAAATAAAAAAAAAAAAAATGAGAAAAAAATATGGTCTGTCCTGGATACAATAGCTCAGTGGTTATTGATGTTTGGATGCGGTGTAACATGGGTGTAGACTCATACGATTATGAAGTGTATGTCTATTTATTATTGTGAACAAAATCATGTATTCATGTATTAAAATTTATTAAACACCACGACGTTATTAACACGTAACGGTAACATAAAATATTTCACAGATGACAGCAAAATGAGAACAGACTAAAAATTAAATAGCGATTTAATTATTTTCTGAATCCTTTTAACACTTTATGATCTGCAGTCGATGAGTTGCATCATGCTCCCCGTTTTTCTCACTTTTCAAAATTGTATGTAAATTACTTTTTGTTTTATTTTGTATTTATATCAATAGTAATAGACTGAATACCTTGTTTGTATCATTATTAAATTCTTGTTCTTTAGCCTATACATTTATGAGTAATTCTAAATAACAATAATGGTGATTTCACGTTCAGATTTATTTATTTCCTCTGATTTGGATATTTTCTCCGTGTTTCTATTTGGGTATCGTAACAGTTTCCACATATTTCATAGTGTTCTTAGTGATTTCAACTACATAGAACCAATTTTTCTGATAATTGCTAATATTAAATTCGATATATCTATACTAATATATAAAACTGTAATGTTTGTCTGTGATTTGCGAATATTTTCATTATAATCACTGCATTGGGCTATTTTTATCACACATAAACAGAAAATCTATTTATTAAAATTTTTGTCTGTTCCGATTTATCTAAAAAACTATAAAAGCAATAATGATGAAATTCGCGTAGCTTATATCTTATACTATCGGATTCGTTCTAATCTTTGTTTCACATCGACTTCACAAATAGGACAGAAATTACCATAATTTAAAGCTTTAAAATATCGCTGTCTCTTTTTTTAGCATTTTTATATATTAGTATATTATACGTATATATATTACGACAGTCGTTGTATGTTCACGTTGCGATAAATTAATTTATTAATTCGGGAAATGAGGATTAATATTTAATATAATCAATATGATGAACAAATATATAATAATTTATTTATTTAGTTAAAATAAAATATTTAATTCATGAATGTTACGTGTAGTTATGATAAACATTATTATAGTAAAAACCAGATTCGAGATGAGTGAACTATTGTCATACAATAGTAGTAGTTAAGCTGAAACGCCCCTACGGTCACGAGGTAAGTGAAAAAGAAATTGCGCATGCTCAAGCTACTCGGGCGGCATACAACCGGCCGAATGAGTAGAAGACGAAGAGAAATGGGGGACAGAAGATGTTGGAGAGGTTGATAGTTAAAGATTTTCTAAAGAAAACAGAGGAGTCAGTTAGTCAAGAAGAGTGAGCCAAGAAAAAGTTAATGAGGAGTTAGCCTTTAGTCATGTGGTATTCGGAGCTAACCAAAAGGAAAGATGGTCGGCGAGTTACAAACATCACGAATCTGGTTAGTTTGATCTATATATGTATTATTCGCTGATAAGAACAGATACTACACTTTGATCTTAGCCAAACAGACTGAGAAGCGATCTTAGACTTAGCACTCGTAAAAAACCTAAACACATCAAATCTAATCTCTGTTAACGAACTCTCATCCTATCATAATCCCATACTGATTACTATTTTTACAACTAAACTCCTCTTGCAAAAAAAATGTTTTGATTACAAAAATGCAAACTGGCATCAAGAATACATTAACAACAACATTGTTCACACCGACATAAGCGGTCCCTCTGACATCGACAAAATCTTAAACATTTGTAATGCTTGAAAATGACGTTATAGCCGAAAAGCTTTGCAAATAAAATAAATTTTATAGTGATTAACATTGTTTTTATTTTGTTTTGTTAATTCATAAAGTCACTACTCTCCAATATATCAATATTAAAAAAAAAGTACTTAAAGTGAGAGAAAGTATAGAGTAGAATAGAATAAATATATACATTAATATACGAAGATCCTAAACGTGGAATAATGAAGTCTGTAGAAGTCCGTCAGGCGAGTATTATATATATATATATATATATATATATATATATATATATATATATATATATATATATCTGTCCATTATTTCGGCCACACCCCTAACGCAACAAACCGAAAAATGTGTTAAATTTTAAACGATTTGGCAGAGATATCGCTTACTACTTTTTAAAACTTTAAATTATTTTAATTTCTGTCCTATTTGTGATATGAAACAAAGCTTTAAAAAAGTAATCACCAAGCCGTGGGTAACTTCTAATATGTATGTATATATATATATATATATATATATATATATATAAGATATATATATATATATATAATATATATATATAATATATATATATATATACATATACATCGTATTTATATCACATACGTTACATATTTAGCGTTATATGTTTTATTTTAGTGACATAGTATGCGCACTTGGTAGTGAAGTATGTTGTCGAGAACCGATTGGATTACCCGGACAAAACACTGAGCAATCGCCAGTCACACAAATAATCACTGAATTACCATCATCTCCACCAACAGTTGTCGGTGGTGGTGATAGTAGTCTGTTATGTGTGTGTGTACCAAGAGATCAGTGTGCTGTTGGAGATCCTGAAACTGTAGTAAGCGGAGCTGGTAAACTCGATATAAGGTAAGTTTTGTTAAGTGTAACAAACCCTGCATAAAATCATATATATTAATAGTGGCAGTACTGTTTACCTTATCACGTTGTAAGTCGTTCGATTATGTTACATTGTATCACGGTATATAGAATACACGGTAGGTATCACGCGCATACCGGTTGGCAACTAGTACGTCATTGGTACCCAACTAGACTCCGCCCCTGTATAGAAGAAACATCGCGTGAACACTCTTTTTGGTTAAATTGTGGTTTTTTGACTAGTTTAGTTTTTATTTTTTAAATTTTGTTTTATTTCCTCTTCTACATAAATAATTTATTTTAATATCGTATTAATCACAGCTGTGTTACCACTTCTCGCAATCAGTTTAGTGCTGTTTCATTTTTAAAATAATTCAAACAGTAAATAATATCTTTAAATCGTGACTTTTGGGGTAGTATATATATGTGTGCATTTAAAGATACACAGACGTATTACTTTATGACAGTGGCGAAGCGTGGTTCATTATAATTTGTTTCCGGTACACCTTTCCCTTATACAAACACATTTACAAAAATTAACGCAAATATTATATTTTATATCGAAAATTATGTGGGGTAACGTGCCCTGGTCTAACAAATAAAATTGTCAATATTATATGTCGATTAAATTAAAGAAATTATATACAAAAATTGACTATGGAATAACTTTAAATAGTAATAACAAAATAAATTTTTGGCATTTATTTGTATCGTAGTTCAATTCGACGATTTTTCTTTAAAAATAAATCTATGATGGAATCATAAAATGCAGATTTTTCTTGTAAACTCTGTAGTAGACATCTTTCAATTGAAATAACAGATAAACCAGAAAGCCTTGTTTGTCCCTGAGTATTCCGCTGATAAGTATGGATACGTCGCAATGCAGAGGAACTACGTTCAGCTGAAGCGCTCGTCACAGGAATGGTAAGTATCAATGAGCACAGTTTTGTAATCTCAGGCAAGGCTTCAGTAAGACCATCAGCACGCAGTTGTTAATTTAAATCTAAAACCAATTTAATTTTGAATTCGGTTGAAGAATATAAATATGAAAGTTCATTTTTTAATCGTGATACATTAAAAAACGCACCATAGTATTTTTGTAAAAGTTGGAATGGTTTATTTGGAAATACTTTTTCGTATTCGGAATACTTTTCAAAATCCAAAAGAGACAAAAATTCAAGTTTATCAATATCAGAAAACTTGTCAATAATCTGCCCTTTTAAAGTGTCGATTATCTTACAAAAGAGACGCTTGTACGATGATTTTTTATCGAGCACAACCGTGTCATTTGTCCGGATTCTTTTCAAACATGATGCTTGTTCTAAATTATCCAATTCTTCCATTTTGCACCATAATACATCGAAGTTTTTACGCATTTCATCTAAATAATTTAGAAAATCGTTGATTTGTTTTTTACAGTATCCGATATCACAAATCTTCTTCTGTAAAATATTAAATAAAATATCAGCCTTGGGAAGAATTAAGGAAAATTCTTCGAGCAAAAAATTGAATTCAAAGTTCATTAATTTATGATAATAATCGCTCGCACAAACTTGAGTTTCAACATCCCATTCATTGGTTTCATCTGCCATTAATAAAAATAATGCTGCAAGTTCTGATTTATACTTGAATACGACATCAAGCATACGACTTCTATAATTCCATCGTGTATTGGACACTGTTGGGAGACGTTTTTTAACTTCACGATCAAGAGTATTCGATTTTGTAAAAAATGACGAAAATCCAGATACAGTTTTAAAGAAAATTTTACATTCCTTTATTGAGTCGACTGATTTTTCCAAAACTAAATTGAGACGATGGGCGTAACAATGTACATATATAATCTCTTTTCTACAATATTTCTGCTTTACCAAAGTCAGCAGACCACCGATCGAACCAGACATTACTGGAGACCCATCATACGTTTGTGCAACCAACTTTTTCACCACAGTGAAGTCGTCTACATATTAAAATAAAATAACTGCTGTACGATTATCGCTTACATCTGAAAACCCCACAAATCTTTCTTTTACACTTCCATCGCAAGTTATGTAGCGAAATACTGTCGATAATTGGGATTTATTTGAAATGTCAGTTGTTTCATCCATAATTACCGCGACAAAGTGAGCATTTTTAATTCTCGTTAATTATAAAACGGGAGATACAACTAATAATGTCATTCTGAATTTCACTAGATGTTCCAGAAAACACAGTAGAAGTTTACAAATGGTTATTCAGTACAATGTCATTTTTGGCGATCAAATTTAACAAGCCTATATAATTACCTCTATTTGATGAATCGTACGTTTCGTCATGACCTCTAAAAGATAGTTCGTGTTCAGCTAGAAAACAAACAGCGTCTATCAAACGCTTCATTATATATCTGTTGTTCTTTTCATTACTGTTGTACTGTGCTACTGATTCTTTAAATACTGTGCTCAATTCTCGTTTTTCCGAATTTGACAAAGGCGATTAGCCGAATACGATTCCAGAAGTCTACAATAGTTCCTTGAAAGAAGATTACTCATTTTAAATATTAGACCTTCGTGCCAAACACTCGAACGCTTGCGATATGTCTAGAAAGACTGTGGAATAATACTTTCTTTCTTCGAACGCTTTTTCGATTATAGATATGTAACCCTCTAAATTTGGTCTATAGTCCAATGTTGGTTTCTGAAGCCAAATTGATGATCAGGCAGATCAACAAATGGCTTTAGCCGTTTTAATAATAATTTTTCGAAAAGCTTCGATAACACAGGTAGTAGTGAAATTGGGCGGTATGAAGTAACTTCTTCCGTTGGTTTTTCTTTTTTATGCAGCATATTCGCTATTTTGAATATGTACGTCAACAGTACCACATCTTCACTTGATAATTCTTTTAACAATGCCGGAGAAATTCCGTCGATCCTTGCAGCTTTTTTTGCGTTAATCTTCAGAATTTCTTTTACAATTTGCAAAGGGGTAATATAACCGAAATCGGCATTAGTTTTATACGACACTGAAGGATTGATATCCGATGTAATGTCATGTGGTTGGAACGTATTTGACAAATGTTGAGCAAACAATTCTGCTTTGTCACGATTGCGCCTGGTGGTTCTGAGCGCATTTAAGACATTTGACCGGGTGGAAACACCTTAGCTTAGCATGGTTCCATCTTTGACACATTTTGCATTATGGAATTGCAAAATTTTTGTGAGGTTCCTCGATTTTAACTGAAGAGTAAACGAGATGTGTAATTTCATATATATTTGTATTATTGTCTTTTGGCTCAAGATCTACGTAAAATAAAGGATAAGTTTTCTTACGTCTGCTGGTAATCGCGTAATTTAATAGTTTTAGAAATGTTTACAGTATTTACAATATTATGTCCCATGTTTTGTAATTCATTTTTCAGCTCATCTAAATCGGTAGTAGGGTGAAGCCCCGAATTACTACCCGAAATATTCTGTCTATTTTTAGTTTGTAAGTATGATAAGAAATCCCACGAAGAGGTTGATTTCTACTCTGTTCAAGTTCGCGATATAAGATCGGTAATATTACGAAATGCATCGGCATTTTTTTGCAGAGATAACAACGTCTCCATTGTTTATAATATTGAGAGAAGCGTGACAGTAAAGTAGACATAAGCGTTAGATTTTGTGACTATATTCTCAAACTAAGATCGTCAAAATTTAAATCAATATCTTACTTTACAATATGCTTGAAGTTAAATCAATTACTTGTAATCATTTAAAGAATAATTATCTAGTTAGTGCAAATCGTCGTATCTAAGGTTAACGTAAGTTATAAAAATACATAATCTTAACATTCGTTCCGTTTTAATGAAACGAATCAATTGTATTATTCGTAAAGGATTATAATAAATTATGTTTAAAACAAAATCCGTTGTTCAAAATAGATTCACAGAGTGTGCAAAAGGAGATATATGTTGTTTTCCGGATGAAATAATTTCATCAGGTAGTCCAATTCCTTTAGGTCCTCCTACACCTACTCAACAAGTATTTACAGACGAATCACCCGTTACTCCCACACAACCGACATTTACAGAAATTTCACCTGTTACCGATATTATACAACCAGGTCAGCAAGTTGTTTGCGGCGTTAGGAATTTGTACAAAGACAGTTTAAACACTAGGATCATTTCACCTCCAGGTATAATCTACGGCTATTAACAATTTAACAATTTTCATAATTACATTACAATAATAGCTATTATTAAAATAATTTTAAATTTATATTTCATATAATATAAGCGACGTATAGAGTCTTTTAAGGGCCTTTATTTCTAATTTATATTTTCGTCTTTCTAAATTGTAATATTTGTAGCGATGTATTTCATTTTCCTTCCTGTATCGAACGTCTTCAAAATTGTTCTTTATTATTGTACTATAAGAAAAAGAAAGTTATACATTAAAAAAAAAAAAAAAAATAATTCATATCATGGGTAGTTATAAATTCAAATTATCGAATTAGTGAAAAAAAATTATCAATAAAAGTATAAATGTGAAATGCATAGTTCAGATCTAAATATTACATGTATATTACATGAAAAATAACTAGACGTATTTAATGACATAACGCAATTTGACATACGCGAATATAATTTAAATTAAATTAGGAGTTAGTGACACAGTATTCGGGGAATTTCCTTGGATGGCTGTTATTGTAAGAGTCGATATCGAAGATGGAATGAGACACGAAAATGTATTTCAATGCGGAGCATCGTTTATATCACGTTCGTTTATTCTGACTGCAGCACATTGCGTTCAGTACGTATTACGAGTTATTTTATTTTTACATATACAACGGTAAATTAAAATGTGTATAAATGAAATTCACATAAAACTTTACTTTTTACACATACAGGTATACGTATATATCATATTAAATTTTGCGAAACAAAATTATGAATAAAAATTTGTCAACTGTATTAATTTATCTCTGCCGAAGATAAAATTATTTATTTTTTCGAAATTACATTCTTAAAAATTTTGTTTAAGTACGATTTGCAAAACATATATGTTATGGAGAGAACTGTAGAAAAATTGAAATATTTCAAAACAAACGCGACACATATAATATGTATAAACAAAAAATTCAAGAAATAGCTCTGGATATGAGACCAACAGATGTAACAAGATAGTTGATAAAAAGAATCACGTAACAGTAAATAAGGAAGAGAAATTGTTCACTTGGAAAAAATATATATAGACGGAATCTATTTCACGATGTCAGAGTTGAAGTTAATAGTTTAAAAGCCACCTCGGGGCCTACAATAATTATCGATGAAATAAATACGGCTATTAAAGATATAAAGAAGAGGAAAGCGACAGGACCAGACGAAGTACCGGAAGTATGGTTAAATTGCTTCGAGAAAAAAGGTAGATCATCTTTATACTAGTTATTTAACAAAGTAAATGACGCAGGGCAGATACCGGTAGATTGGTTAAAATCAACGTTTGTGGAATGCCCGTAGATGTTTAATATAGGACCGTTAGTTTAATGAGTAGGCGTGTTTTGAAAATCTTTTTAAGAATAATACATGCAAGAATGCGCAAAATAATATAAGATAACCTAGATGATTGCCAGTTTTGGTTTTGTAAAAATTTGGGTACGAGAGGTGCACTATGTAACATACATAATTTAATTCAGAGATGTAGAGATTTAACAGACCAATATATGCGCTTTATAGATTTTGAAAAAAAAGTAATGAAATGATCGATGTACGAATAGACATAGCAAAGATCTGAGGATTATTACCAATCTATACTGGTGTCAGAAAGCGTTCGTTATGATGGGACAACATATGTCGGAAGTAATATCTATACGAAAAGGTGTACGATCAAGTGTACATTTTATCGCCGTTATTATTCAACCTATATTCGGAGATCATAAAGAAAATAGCGGCTAAATATAGAAAAGGTATTAAATTAAATGGTCATATAATTAACGACAAACGGTAGATGATACAGTTTTAATAGCTAACTATATTCGAGAATTACAGCGATTTTTTAATATATTAGTGAATACATGTTCCAAATGTGTGCCGAAATTAAATATGGTAAAAAAACAAAATATATATAAATGTACACCAGGCTCCTTTAAAATCGAATAAATTTCTTACAGTGTATGGGAAAAAAAATATTAAATATCTAATTTGTAATCTAAACGAAAATTGGGACATACGTGTAGAAATAAAAAGTCGTATTGAACAAGTATTTTTTAAACTAAAGAATGTATTATATAGTAGAAACGTAAATTTTAATAATAAGAATAATTCTGTTTTTCCACTATTCTCGTACGGTGTTGAAAGGTGGACGTCAAACAAAGCAGTAGAGAAAAAACTGAACGCTTTCGAGATGTGGCTGTACCGCGGAATACTTCGCATCTGTTGCATAAGAAAAAATACGCAACATAGAGGTATCGAAACGTATGGGAAAAAATTTGGAAATTATGAAAACAATAAATAAAAACGGGAAAATTAAAATATTTTGCCCGCATACTAAGACATAATACAGTTTTCCGATATTAATTTTACTAAACGGCGAAAGATCACCAGGAAGGAAAAGAAGTTCCTGAATGCAGGGTTTAACTGACTGGTTTAATATCGCTTCCGTTGATCGCTGACGGACGTTTTATTATGTTAGCCAACGTTCGATAGAATGATGATGATGATGATGATAATAATTCGTTTGACATAATTTAATTCAGATATGTGCTTTAAATAACTAATTAAATAAATTGGAATGTCCCATTTTCGTTTACATCCTCCGTATATAACGTGTTTATAAATTTACAGGAAATAAGTCGGTAAATTCGGAAAAATGTTCCAGTAATCGGCTGTTATATAATCGTTAATTTTAAGATGAAAATTAATTAAATAAAAATATACCCTGTCTTTTGACGATTTTCAAAATATAGTATTTACATTAATTCGTATTGTTTTGTTAATATAACAGCGATATAGATATATCGCGATTAAAAATACGCGTTGGAGAATACAATACGAGATTCGGAGTTAAAAGGGAACCGATGCCTCATCAAGATAGTAATGTATCCGGTATCATAATACACCCGCAGTTTAATCCGAGGACTATGTTTAATGATATTGCAATCATTACGGTAGAAAGCGCGTTTAATATTACTTCTAACGCTAACCCGATTTGTTTGCCGGCAAATAACATGCTTTACAATCCAAACAGCTGTATCGCTACAGGCTGGGGTCAAAATAGTATGGGTAATTATATTTATTTCAATATTGAACACATTTCATTAATAAAAAAAAAAAAAAAAACTAGAACCTTATCATATTTTTCATATTTTGTGTTTATACTTTTATAAGAAGATACTTCTATTTTCTTTCGATATTGGCTAAATTTAATTGGTGATCAAAAACGAAATATTACCTATCGGTATTTCAAAAATAGAGTGATATAAATATAAAGTCGTTAACTATTTAAACAATAGATGTCGCAATTGAAAAATGGATAAATTACATCATCGGAAACGGTAACTATTATTAACGTGTCGCTGACGATGTATAGTGAGATTCTAATTTGTACAATTGCAAGTTTAAAATCACGATTTGTTCCCGGCTGATAAGTTAATAAAATTAATGTGGAATTAGAATTTTTTAGTGACGGCGTATTAGTACGAAGACTTAAAAGTACATCGGTATATTAAAAAGTTCGACCGATGTTAATTTATTCATTCTAGCGATGAACGGGTTAAATAAAATAATAACTCCGAACAGATATAGAATAACATTAAAACAAACGGATTTTTTTGCTTATAAATCGTATTTTTCGTTAATTATAACTACACAATTAGTTAGAATTCGGCGAAAAAAGAACCATGTGTGAAGACGAATTTATGGATGAAAATGACGAAATAATGAATGCAAATTTTCATAGATTACAGGTTGGTTCTAATATACGACATTATATTTTTAATTTAAACGGTCCAAAAAAAAAAATTGATATACCGAGAAGTTACTTATAATTCTCTGTAGATTGATTAAGGGAAAAAAATGTACATTCTATTTTATCGAAATTGATCCATCGTTTGCCAGATTATGGATTTGTGTCGTCATCATCATGAGGTTGCCGTGTCCGCTATCGAACGTTGGCTATAGAGATTATGGTTAATATTTAATGTCACAGTGAAAAGTAATAGGTGACAATCATGTCACGGTGAGTAAAGTAACGTGTTACTTCGAAAAGCCTATTAAATTTGTCACCGTTTCGAAGAAGGAACTGATAACTGATATAATACCGGTTTTTGTACTGTGTCGTGACTTCTAACATTGCTAATTGGAACAGCCGAGGTTATTATACGTTTATACCGTGGTTAGTAGGTGTAGTAACTGTGACTATTCAGTTTAGTTTAGTTGTTTAGAAACGTGTAACTGTTTACCTTCTTAAGAAACGTGATTTTGTAATGCATTATTATTTTGCAATTTATTTTACTTTATATATAAAAAGTGCGATTTTGTAATGCATTATTATTTTAATTAAAATTATATTTTACTTTATATATATTAATAAACAAATTATTACGAGTAAACGAGTGAAATAATATAGTTATTTGTGGTCATATTTTAGCATAAGTGATGCAACTAAACAGTGCGCGCGTTGTGATATTTGTGGACAAATATTGTTTTATAAAACAATAAAATTTAAAAGAACACTTAAATAAGAAACATCCAAATGTTACAATTTCAACAAAAGATAATTCTTCGGCTGAAATAATGAATTCAGCTACAACATTGACCTCGATGACATCGGAGTCTATCTTGTCAAAAACCACAAGTGAACAACCGGAAAGAAATAACACCAACATCCACGGAACGAATAACCAGAAGTTTAACATTGTTGTGAGACTAACATATAATGTTGTGAGACTTTTATCCTCGAGATTCCGACGATAAAGAAATAAAATAAAAAACAGACCGAAATTAAATTCGATAATATTTTATTCTAAATCGACGAACGATTTGTACGTGCGTGTACATCGAATTATCCCGAATCTAAAATCTTCTTTCAGACATAGAATACATCAGTATATATACGCAATGCGTACATGACTAAACGTTAATAAAGCTAAGTGAATTTCGTAAATATTTAACTTATAATAATATAATAATTCCGACATCGATAATAATAGTCGTCAGAATAAAAACAATGATCATAATAATTTAATTATTACAATGAATCTCTTTATATGATAATAATAATAATATTAATAATAATTATAAGCAAATACAAATTTCGAAGAGATAATAGAAAGATATTACTTATTAACAAGTACAAAGTTCGAAGAGATAATAAGAGAGTAATCGCAACGGTGATTAGGAATTGCACTTTGGACTAACCTTAGTCTGGAAGATAATCGTAAAGGATTATAAATAAGGAGATTATTACTTTTATCTATCAGGAAATAATAATAATAATGATAGTAGTGTAATAATAATGATAGTAATGTAATAATAATGATAGTAGCGATGATATAGTTATACAACAACATGTTAGCAACATCAGTTCCGTGTGAGAGGATAAAACTGGTAATTTAATGAATGGACGAAGAAGAAAATCAGATAGCACAACTGTAAAAATGATTTTATTTCTACATGTTAATTCTAATCTTATTATTAGCGATTAAGCGTGTGTTCATTATAATTTTTATTTCTTAAGTTAATGTGATAATAAATTTTTGCGTGTATATGTTTATTTTACTTGGTTAATTTTTAAAGGTGTGACAATTTATTTTTATACTTACGCATGTAATTTTAGCTTTAATCGATAATTATTTTTCAATTTTAATACATAATAATAAAACAATATAATGAAATCATAGTACATAGTTTAGATATACTTTGAATAATTTGTTAGTAATATCAGTTAGGGGTTGCGCTTCGATGCATTATAACAATAAGAGGTAACAGTGAAAGTAACTTTATCATATTGTAATATAAGCTACTTGGATAATCATGACAATTGTCGCAGTAATGTGATAACAGTAGTATAAAATGTAACGGGCGACAAAAATAATAGATTCCTATCACCTATTATCAAGTTGTCACTGGAACGTCGTAACCTATTACTCAAAAAGTAACGGTTTAACATAAGTTGGCTAACATGCTGGCAGTGCAACCACATTTCGAAGGCGTATTTTTGTAATTACCTAGTTTTCACACCCGTATAATGATACCGAGAATACATAGCATTTTATTAATCTCACTTTCAGATCTAATTTTATATTTCTGCTACATAATGTTTGTTTTAGTTTTAAAAATGCGCCTCTAGCTTTTCCAATTCGAATTTTTATCTCTTTATGCATGTCCCATTGATCATTTATGTTACATCCGCGGTAATCAATATTTTTAATTTTCTCCGCTTCTTTATCATAAGCCACGGCCACGAGTGATTCTGAAAGTGATTTCATGTCTTATCAATTACCATGTATTTTGTTTTTGAAACATTTAACCGCAATCGCACACGGAAGTAACTACATTTAGGAATCGTTTTGTAATTCTTTTAAACTGTTCGCTATTAGGATCGTATCATCCGCATATCTAAAATTATTTATCTTATGTTTACCTTAACACCTCCTTTAAATATTTTTTAAATTACCGCTTTTCATTTGTGATGGTTTTTTGTCTGATTTTTCCATCAATACTATTTTCATCTTGTATATTTATTATTTACCAGTTTATATTATTAGAATTTTTACTTTCATAAATGGAGAGGGCATTTGTTCCGGTACATTTATTAAATATTATTATAACTTTTTAATATAATGCCAAATATACGCGTTTTACATTTTACATTTAGTATATCTATCATCTTGTTATGTTTCACCCGATCAAATGCCTTTTGGAAGTACACTAGACATATAAATATTGGACGTGCAACAGCCTTATGCCGTTGAATTAGCATGTTGATACTGAATAATGCAGTTTTTCCTAAATCCGAATTGAGTATTACTCAATTGTTCATCTATTTTCCTGTATATATTCTTGCATATAATATTCTGGTGTACCGGATTAATTTTAGTGTTATTGCGCAACAAAATGATGAGAAAGTGATTTAATATTGTGCTATAAGCAAATTGTAATTAAGTTTAGAGGAGGTTGATGTAAGCTCGAATATTAATTTATAATCCAAATGTGAAAAATATAGAAAATGGAAAAGCTTTCGATTTAGCTATGCATTAATATTTGCGGTACCTCCGTTGATGCAACATGTATTAAAAAAAGTATAATCTACTTTTACGGTTTTGAATATGAGATTTCAACTTTAGTGATACACTTTATTTTGTTGTACACCCGCTTGAAAATTCAGCATATAGTAGGAAATCTTGTTAATTTCTCGTCAGGTATGTTTGAGTACTTTATGATAAGTGAAGCCTCTGCAGATTGTTTTTAAACATATGATTCCCAAAAAGCGGTTTTGGATTGGAATCTAAAGTAATTCGAAAATAAATCATTAAAACTTATACATATTAAACCGGAAGGTTTTTAAATATTATAAGCATACAATTTCTAATAACACAAATTACTATGAAGCTGTTAACTAAATATTTACCAATTTATAAAGTTGTTTAGCTCTGTATTTTTAAAATACTGACGAATAACGATTATCTTCTTAATTTGAATATCTTCAGGATGTGAACTTTTACCTTCCTATTGCTTTGTGATTGCCACTGTTGCATATTGTGATTTTCCTGCCATTATTATTATTACTTATGATCACTATTGATCGCGATATATAACCGGTCGTTTGTTTGTAATGTTATCTCTATTATATTTTGTTATCTAATACGATTTAACTTTATCTTTCGTCCTCGTAATAAATAGCACGAGAGTTGAAAACATATGTGAGCGAATAAAAGTAAGACACAAAACAGAAAGTTGCTCAAATTAAGGAATTATTTACTTCGGTTCACCAACTGGAACCATATGGGCGCCATCAAAATTTTAAGATAGACGATGTGACAGAAATATGCAATGAAAGTATATCGGAGATTGCTGTGAAAATTGGTCAGAAATTAGGAGTTGACATTAGACTGATATATCGGCGGCACATCGTCTACCGTAAAGCGCACCAATTTACCGAAACCGATTATTATCAAGGTATCCAGGAAATTTGCGGACAGAGTCTTAGAAAAAAGAAAACATATAGTTATTATCAACGCAGAAATTACGCGTTTTGGACTGTAATAATTGTATTTATATTAACGAAAACTTGTCGCGGTACTACCGCGAATTATTGTGACTTTCATAACAGTAAACTAAAAGCTATAAATATACACTTGGATTAAACGAGGAAAAATATTCGTAAAGAATAATGAAGCCGGTAGGCAACTCACCATTGTTAGCAAGGACGACATGAACCTCGTGGTTTGATCGTACATCTTCTACTGGTACGAAACTGTAATAATCTGTGTGTGCATGGTTTGCATATATGTGGGTATGCGCATGTGTGGTTATATGGTATGTATGTGTAGACGATACATATTTTTCGTTAATTTTTCCCCTCTAAATAACCAATGTTATTAAATATTGTTATTTTACGTATTAAGATTATTATTAAGGTTACCGGGGAAAAAATTTGCGAAATTTCGGAACGATGAAATTTTTACTTATTTTTATATTTTTTGTCAATTTATACTTTATTACAATACATAATTTTTCTTCTTTTCGTTATAAAATTATGTTGTTTTTTTTAAAAATGTTTTTCGAGTATACATTAATTAGTATTAGTAATAGGACGCAGCCTTCTCATATTGTCTATTTCTATATTATCTGTATTGAGATAACCATAACGAAATAAAAGGTGTTTGGTTTAAGTACAGATTACAGATTACACATACGTCGGCTGGATTGAAAGTAATTCTTTCTAAAATTATAATTAACCGGTCATAGTCAAAACAATTGAACCCCTTTTTTGTAGTCAATAAAACGCAATTTGCGATTCGTTTCTTTGCATCTTTGTACTAGTAAACACTTTTTAAACCAGATTGTAATTTTTTCAAGTTTTCTCCGTACTTTGTGTAAATTCATTGATGTATTATTTTTAAAAGATCTTTTTAACGAAATTTTCCATACTGCGTTTCATTTCGATTTTTGGACGGTGATGTAAAAACTAATGTCAACTAATTAAATTCTGTTAAAAAACATTTAGAAATTATAGTGGATTATATACTTTTGCACATGACTTTTATTAGTTCTTCACGAATATCATCTAGACTAATCGATATTTCCAGTTTCTAACTTTTTATTTTTTTTCTAGATTTAAATTTTTTTTTCTCATAGTTCTGACAAATTCTCCGCGTACACTGAATGGATTTTATACATGGACTATAGAGTCTTTATTTTACAACTTTTATATAAATTTATTCAGTCTTCGGTGTTCCAATTTGTCACATTTTTTTTTTCACATTTCATTCGTCATTCGAATAATTTATTTATTCATCTCTGACTTATTTCTAAACAATCGAGTTATTCCTATTGAACCTTATTTCGTCCATTGTTTTTCAAGTTCTTCAGCACTGTTTCCAACATTCCCAAAAATTAACTTCATTTGATCTTCAAATTTTGTGTTGGACACTTTTCGAAAGCACAAGTACAATCTTAAAGCAATAACCACCAGATTACGACTTGACCTGACATAAGGGCCCTGGTTAGGGTTTTGCGCATATATTGTTTTTGGAAGATCTTAATTTCTATATATCGTTCTCAATGAAAATCTCGAATCCTATTCAATGTAATTGTTTTTTCTTCATAAGTAGTTTGTATTCGTTCTTCTAGTCTTAGATGTACATTGTATATAAATTTAAAATTAACTTAAAAAATTCATATTTTATTATTATTTAAAGAACACTACAATATCGGGGTTAGTGAATTTAAATCTAAAAGATAAACATAACGGATTTAATCGTCAGTTTCTATGTATTTTTTTCCCTAATTTGTTTAAATCATGTAAGCAATTTAATTTTTGATTTATTGAGATTTTATGTGCCTTCTTTTGGGCACAAAAATTAAAATTTTCGACTCACTGGATTAAATATATTCACCTTAACCAGAATTAGAAACTTCAACATTGTTTGAATTTCCAAATAACATATTACAATCATGCCAATTTTTTTATGTAATTAGTTTTTTTCATTAGTTAACAGTAACCATAAATATGTTACAGATGACGGAGGTCGATTCCAAGATACGCTAAAAAAGGTAGAACTTCGGTTAGTTCCGAATAATGAATGTGAACAGAAATTGAGACAAACGAGGCTCGGCAAATATTTCAAACTAGATCCTAGTTTCGTATGTGCCGGTGGTCAACAAGGAGCTGATACTTGCAAGGTACTAAAATAATTATGAGTAATTTTCGCGAAAATGCATGTTTTGCTAACTATACTTTCAGTTTTATCTATGTTTCGATAATTAAGAATATACATTGAGAAAAATAGTAGATAATGTATTTGTATTTTTTTTTTTAAAGGGTGATGGTGGAGGTCCTCTCGTTTGCGAATTAGTTAACGAACCAAATAGATACGTTCAAGTAGGCATCGTATCTTGGGGAATTGGATGTGGAGATGAAATTCCTGCAGTCTACGCTTCTATTGAAGCAAATAAAGAATGGCTCGATCGTGAACTCAGCGCCCTTACTTTTGGAGGAGTTTTCAGAATAAAATCCTAATTGTCTTTCGTATATATATATATATATATATATATATATATATATATATATATATATATTTATATTAAATTTTATGCTTTTACAGTAGTAGAATACTTTGCATTACTTTATTTTATTTAAACCATTTTTTTTTAAATAAATCATTTTTAAGTATTAAAATGTATATGTATTCCAAAATGTCTGTAAAACAGTTTGTATTTTAACTTTTATTTAAAAAAAATAAATAATTACAATAAAATTCTTTAAACCGACCGCAATAAAAGTTGCGTACTTGTTATCCAACTTTTTTTTGCTCATTTACATGCCATGTGGCCAGAGACGACTCAGATTATTGAATTAGAAGAGAAGGTAAGTAGACAGTAAAAATACAATTAAACTAATAAAGCACAATATTTTGATCAGGCAACATTCGGATGGCGTTTTAAGGTGAAACAATAAAAGATCTACATCCAGGCTTAAAGAAACCCACAGTGATAACGCGGCTTTGTAATTCTCATGAATCGGAGGTAGCTCATGTATAAATTTTTTTATCAAAGGATTGAGCTGTAGCGATCATTTGTATCTGCTATAAATGTATTGTAAGATTTCATAGAGGCAAGTTAGGAACATAAGCAGAAAAAAGAAGAGACAAGTAGTTAAAAAAACTTTAGGTCCATTTGTCCAAGAAGGAAGACACCATAACATATTTTTGCGCAGTACTGTTTTGTATCCCTTTAGGTAATAGAATCGGTTTAGTACTGGCAAAAATCACCGCTTTGTTCTCAATTTTCGAACAGACGATGACATTAGTTTTAACTCTTCAAGGTGAGAGAAGAATCCCGAATAGTTCAAGAAGTAGATTCAATATTTAAAGAATATTTATACCGTCGAAATATTGTGTTCTCGAGAGGATGGCGGGTTATGATAATTTTTTTAACTTAGTGAATCGGATTTTCATCAATCTGTTGAGAATAATATCCAAACGACAACTTCAATACTGCAATAATGTTAGTAAATGTAATGGTTGACTAAACCTGAATCTATATCATTAAGAAACAGAGATTGATGGAATTTAAGGGACAAGTTTTGAATTGGAATTTTATATCGTTTGTTTGATCTGTTAAAGAATATGTGTGATAGGTTTCATCAAGGTAACTGTAACTGTTTATGAGGTAATTATTTCATGCTTATCTCCAGGAAAACCTAAACGATGCTGTCCCTGTTGACATAGCGCCTCATCTTGATCTTGTATGAATATGAAATGGTTGATAAAATGAGGATAGACTGTTACTTTATAGTCGTTTTGTTTACATATGAAATAAACCGATCATCTGTTTTTTTTTTTTTAAGCGGGAGGGGGAAAATTTTCAAAAGACACTGATGTAAAAAAAAATAACGCAGTGCATACGCGCATGCGCTGCAAGATAGCCAAAATCAGCGTATAGGATTTTTATCCACTAACCCCCCTCTAAAGAAAAAAATAATATGATGAAGGTCATTGCACAATGAAAATACCTCCACACTTATAATTAACTTATTGCGATGGAAGAAGGGATGAGTATACATAGTCCCTTCTTACATCAAATTAAAAAAGTAACAAGTTTCTGCACTAATTACATATAAATAAAAAAAAAAAGACAAAATAAAATAAAATGTTGTAAAAAAAGATAAGAAAAAATAAGCTCTCCAATTTAACTTCTATAAGGTGTTACTCATACCAAAGTTAAGTAAACAAAATACTAACAATATGGATATTATCTTATGACGGAAATTTCTTGATGCAAAGAAAAAAAAGTATTAAAATAGTAATAGTGAAGAAGTGATATGTTTTTAAATTCCAACTTAGACATAAACTGCACAGAAATATTCTCCAGCAGACTAGAATGTTTCAACTCTGTAACACGCCCCCCCTAAGCCTGTGCTCGCCCTACCAACAAGAAATAAATCTAGTGGCAGGACTTCACAGACAACACAAGCGGCAGAGGTTGGCGTAGTCCGGTATAAAGAAGCAATTCTAAGTAGAAATTTCCTTTGCTGTTTGTTGGCCAGACCAAGAATTCTTTTATTAACATATATAGCCGCACCATACCCAAAATGGGCCTGAATGAGGCATTTGCTCATTGATATGGCGAACCAGCGAGGTCTTCCCAAACACAGAAAATTTGCACTTAGTGGGAGAAAAACTTAAACCTATATATGTCACTACACTCTCCAGATATTTAGAAATACACGCGAGAAGTGGTAGTGACACGGGGCTCTCAGCTTTGAATACTAAACATAAATCATCAGCATAGGAGATTAACTGGCATATAGCATTGACATCAGAACCAAAATCATCAAGCCTAAATTATAAAGTGGAGTAAAGTATATTCCAACGGGTAGGTCCGAGGATAGAACCCGGTGGAACTCCACAAGTAGGTACCATAACTCCAGTCGATGAACCAAGTTTAAGCGTAGCAGAACGATTATTAAATTAGTCTATAATAACATTAATTATGAAAGGATTAATCAAGTTAACATTAAGAACATCAACAACTGCAGACCAACGACAATTATCGAAAGCACCTTCATATGAAATAACAACAGCCGAGCAGTCATCTGAAATGTACTGCTCGACCGTTGAAACTAAAGAATGAACAGTGTGCTCATCTGATAGACCTGAGCGAAAACCAAATTGAAGGTGGTGCAACACGCTCCTAGCAGTGATCTCCTGTACCAGTACTCATTGATGACTTTTTCATAAACCTTCCCCATACAATTAAGTAAGGAGATAGGCCTATACGCCGACAACTAGGACAGATCTTTGCCCGGCTTGGAAAGAAGCCTCAAAGAAGCGGCCTTCCAGCAATCTGGGAAGAGACCAAATTTTAGACATTTATCTATGATAGTATTCAACAAAACCGGATACAGAGTGAATTTTTTTAACAATTAAATTGCTGACCCTATCGTCAATGGGTGTCTTTCTATTACTTAAATTTTTGACTACAGTCGTAATATTGTCCGGTTTTATTACAGGAGAAACACTGCCACCAACAGGAAGCACCACCAAGGTGATATCAACTTTAGAGGGGAAAAAGTGGTCTAATAAAGCACCTACTTTTTCATTCTTAGAAACTATAACCTGACCATCAACATTCAAATTAGGTAAGGACAAACCAGTTCTTTGCTTAAATAGCATTTTATATGTTCTACCCCTAGCAGAACTCGAACTAACAAAGTCCTTCCAATGTTGGACTTTGGCCCTTACTACCTCGATTTTATATGACCTATTTAACACCTTCAACACATTCTTATAAATAAATGTATCAAAGGTTCTCTTACATTTAGAAAATTTTTTCCTAGTATAATTAATCTTATTTTAAAAAAATTGAAGACTGTCGTTCCACCAATCCACCTGTGGAAAGTTGACAGTAAATAAACATCGGCCAATCAGCTCAACCAAATACTTGTTGAAGTGACTGATCAAGGAGTGCAGGCGCCCCTTAGACAATTATTTACGTTACAGATTACATTATTAATATAAGTAGAGTTGAGACGATTTACAAACTGTTCAAGATCAATTTTGTAGAACCGTCTGGGAGGGGGCGACTGATATTATCATTAAAATAAAATAGAAAGGAACGCCAGATCCATTTCAACTAACTTATGAAAAAATGCACTGTACTGGCAGAGACCAACAAATAGTCAATTATACTTGAACCATTATAAATTAACGAAGGTAGGTGCATTACTATTTGTAACTACAAGATCCTTAGAGGCAACTAACTTACTGAAGTCAACAGAGTCCCTGGTTTCTCGAACACGAGACTCCATTACTAGTAGCCTGATGTTAAAGTCTCTAACGACAATGTGAAAATAGTTTGGAAACTGCCCCAAAATCTGGTCAAGTACAGACAGAGCTCTGGTTTTTGGCTTATTTGGGGAGAGATAGACACATGTTAAGATGTATGTACTCAGTCTAATAGTTGATAAGTTAAACTTTGTAAAAAGCAAAGAATGCGGAAGATCTGCCTTCACTACAACCGCAACTCTATTATTAATATAACATACATATTTACTACTGATTGGGATTTCTCCATTGCTAATATAGGGCTCTGCCAGTGCACATACATCAAAATCATTATTATAAAAATATCTAAGAAATAATTCTTGACAAGCACACGAGATAACAACAATTAATTCGCTCCATAATCAACCTTGGCCCTCAAGTCTTCCTGTGCTTTGAAAAGACAGGGTCAATTTTTAGAAAAAGTAGCGTGGTCAACTGACTTAAACGATACTGCGAGAGAGTCCTTATCGCTAATTTTATTATTTATTTCCTGCCAAGAGCAGGTAGACTTAATCATAGAGAAGGTGCAGCAAGAGCATACACCATTCTCTGTACATAACTTATGAAAATTAATTTGGGCCTCTGAAGCCCGACACAGTACTTTTCCGGATGGCCGTAGCATCCACACTTCCTTCACTGGCGTGAAGTAACTGCGTCAACAAAGGGAAGAGAATACCAGTTAATCCGTATACGGCCCCCCTCTGGGAGTAACCTATACTGTGCTGGTGTAACCTGGAGATAAATACGAGACGCTCCAGTTTGAGATCTTAATGACACTGACCGGTTCAACGCCAGTCAAATCTGAAACATGCTCCTTGACATCCTGTTAAGTAATGTTGTTTGCATGAAACAACAAAACTGTAGGGTTGAGGAGCTTCTCCTCCTTGACTGCACATTCCTGAATTATTTTAGCCAACTTTGATGATTCCGCCTTTGATGCTGTATTAATAATACACGTAGATTCATTAATTTTTTTTTGCAAAATGTCACATTTATTTTCTCGTTGACCAAGGTTACTTTGGATTTAAGTTTAGTCAGAACAGCATTCGCATCTGACGACTTAATAATAATTTTATTCTTAGGTACAAGCTTCTTTTTCTTCTCCCCAACAAGAGCATCCCTGAAAGAAACTCCAGAAGACTTAGATGTAGTTACCCTTTCAATATTATTAATAACAACTGCCAATAATAGTAGACGATTCCAAGACAGCATCCTTCTACGATTATCTAACATTAGACCATGGTTATTATACAAAATGTGAAAATACGGGTAATGGTAATGATTTTGTAGTCTATTATATACAATCGACGTCGACAACTAACAATCTGTCTAAACTCTTGATATCACTCGGTTCACAATGTATATTCATAAGAACGTAAAACTATATGGACTAATTACTAATGTACTGCTGTTCTACTGTTTAAACCTTAGTTTTATTAAAACATAAGATACGTCGCCTGCATCCTCATTATCACAAAAATAAAGTTGTCTTAGATAAATGCAAATATTGAAACCAATATTCTAAATTTCTAACAGATAACATGAAATCTGCCGTAAAAATAAGCGAAAACAAATATAAATTATAACCTTCAACTAATGAAGAACAAAAAAAGTATTTCATTACTTTACTATCGAATACATATTCGATCTCTTGTATAATAATACAAACATTACTAATAATCAAAATAATAAAAAGGCCGTCGTATGCCGATAAAATAAAAATAAAAAATACTAAATAAAATTAATAATGATAATCGTGTCTTGATTTTTGTCACTTACAACTTCTTCAGAAAAAGCGGCATTATCTAATGAAATAAAAAACTCATTGGTCATCATTGCCAACAAAGAAAATTATTAATAAAACTAAGGTTTAAAGAATAGAACAGCAGTACATTAGTAACTAGTCAATACAGCTGTACGTTCTTATGAATATACATTGTGAACTGAGTGATATCAATTTAATCAGTTACCATAAAAAAGTGTGAATCGAATCATCAAGAGACATTGAGAGAAGGAAAAAAAATTTATGTCAAGTGTTAACGGGGAAATACAGAAGAAAACTGGAGATGTTATTCCTGAGTAAATTTCTACTTTTACAGTAAATATAAGGACAAACTTGGATTTAAAATATAGTTTAAGTCTTGTTTTCAAATAAATGTTTGAATTCACAAAATGAAGTGCATCTGTTTTTCTTGCATATATATATGAACATGGTCACATTTAGTAATATACAAAAAAAATAATTGTCATCTTTATATATATATATATATATATATATATATATATACATATATATATGTATATATATTACACAAGTCTCAACATAAATACATCCGATTGTATTTTTTATGATTTTGAATAAGTATGTTCAAAAAATTGATGACGCATTTTGCGCGAAACAGTATATTTTTTAGAAATTGCAGGCTAAAGGTTCTAGCTTTCGTCAATTGTATTATATTACGTTAGTTGCTCGAATAACAGTATTTGAAAATTAGAAATAAGCTTAGAAGTCTTTACAGGCCCTCATGGTATGTCCACGAATATTCTCACATAACACTTCCCTTAAGATCAAAAATCGATACAATAATCAGTACTGAAAATTATATAAATAACTTATTTACGGAACAATACTTTAAAATTGTAGAAAACTTTGAAAACGCGATCACAGTATTTTCATGTGTATTCTCTTATAATTCTTTCAGTCGACCACATTCATCGCAGTAAAGTTAGTCTGGATTTCATTGGTTAAAACAAAATCATTCATACTTACATCAAACTATTTAAATATCATTTCAATTTTTCTAATAGACATTTCCGTTAAATTATAATTTATTTTATAATGCATTATTAATCATAGTAACGAAACATTTGAACACAGATTTTATAATAAATTTGTTCTCAGATTTTTCACGTAATAAATAAGATACATATAAAGAAAGTAAAGTGTTCATAAATTTCTTTTTTCATATATACACACACACACACACACACACACACACACATATATATATATATATATATATATATATATATATATATATATATATAGAGCATCAATGATTTCAAAAAGCGCATAAATAAGTCAGAATGCCACATAATAAATTAACTTGCGAAAAATGTGTGCGTATTTGTATAAAAATAAAAATATTAATCTATTTTTTTTTCAAGAAACAATTTTTTTAAAGTAAGTTACTATCAAATATATGCTTATACATGATACGTACTTATTTATCTCTATTTTTCAACTAAAAATATGATTTTATATATATATATATATATATATAATATGGTATATATATATTTCGCATTAAAAGGTCCACAGAGAATGAAAATATTAAAAATGCCATAAAATCAATAAAAATACAAAAAATAATATAAAATAATTTAAAGATAATTACATAAAACGTGTAAAAATGATGTGCGCGCGATATATATATATATATATATATATATATATATATATATATACACATATATCCCTTTATGCAAGCGATGTGTTCAATTAACGCCATCTAATATATATATATATATACACATAATGTATTATATATTTAAATAATTCTTGTAACAAATTTGTGACATTAAAATTGGTCCAAAAATATGTCGAATATTTCAAATGATGTTTTCATATATAAACACCTACTTCGACTATAACTTACAAACATCAGCTAGCACCATTTACGTTCGACGTGTTTTCTTGTTTGACGAAGCCGTTGTCAACATTGTGATTGTTCTCTGGCGTAGTAGGCAAATATTTTTCATCATCATCTTCTATTTCATCATTGTCCGTACTGTGTGCATCGTCATTGTCAGAGGCAGAATTTTGCCCTTGCCTTAAAGTTGACAGATAATTAGCAAGAGTAGTTACTGTTACATTTAACAATTCGGCAGCTCGAAATAGCGTTAACTCTTTCCGTTGCAATTTTGCTAGTACATCCGCTGGTCCTTGTTCTGACCAAAAATCGCGAACTCTAAAATAACAATAATAAAACGTATTTATTTTAAGGAAAACGATGTATCTATGATGGAAAAACAACGTAATTTCTTTATGTAATAAAACATGTAAAAGTTAATATAACATTAACTGAAATTTATTAAAAATATATGAGCAGGAAAAAAAAGACAAACACAAAACTGTAGTATACTGAAAAATATTAGTTCTAATATAAAATTTAGTATAATTATGACGAAAAAAGGAACGGTATACATATTATTATTTTTTAAATTTGAATAGATTGGAATGTAATGATTTAAAAATAAAAATAAAAAACAATAAAAAGGAATTAAAATCACCAAAATTTGTTCTTTATGAAAAATCACGAAGCTTTTATTTTTATTTTAATTACTATTGTGATTGTTTATGTTATAAATTTTATATTGCTGATTGCGTTGTTTACCACATTCACTATAAGATTATTTAAAAGCTGTTTATCACTATAATTTTTGTAAATTGCGTATCTAAGTAATATTCTTTACATACATATATATATATATATATATATATATATATATATATATATATATATATATATATATATATATATATATATATAAAATTCATTTTTTATATTCACTTGATAATGGCTTAACAGTCGAAAAGCTTTGCGATTTTTCATAAAGATAAAATTTTAGTGATTTTAACTCCTTTTTGTTGTTTATTTTTATATTCGAATTAAGTAAAGAAATACAAATATACCGACTTGAGAACGAGGTGAGAAAAAAGAAAAATAGAGAAGCCAGTTTTTGATTTTTATCTGTTTATACTTCTTATAATTATGCTTCGAAATTTCATACCTATTGAGTTTATAGCCATATCGAACACATTAGGTAATTAGAAAATTTAGTCTATTGTGGATCATAAATGAGAAGGCAAAATGTAAGTAATCACGCATTGTTTCAACGCATATATATCGTTGAATATAATATTCTAAAATAATGATTATGAATTCGCTGATATATTCCTATAGTCCGTCGAAATACCAAACGAGCGTTATAGCGATTTAGGCAATGTTATTAGAGTTCTATAAACACATACCTGTACGGATGTTTCAGACATCCGTATGCGTCTCTATATCGGCCATATAACGTGCCATACGATACACCCATCAATTCAGCAGCTACCTTCATTTCCAGTTCTTTATTTTTAATCGCTTCCATTAATCTTTTCGTAAACGGTTCTTCCCAAAATTGTGGTCGTCTTCCTCCAGATTCCAAATAATCATTCATTTTCATTACATCTGGAAACTGGCTTAAATCTGAAAAAAAAAAAAATATATCTCCCAAACTGTCAAAAAACAACGTACAAGTAAATTGTACAGGTCGCAAATTTTACAGTGGTCCACTATTAACGTTATTCTTTCCCTAACAAGGACACATTAATATAAGTTTGTATCCAACGTCATATCTGAGATATTAAAGGAGTAACTAAGGGTATTTTTTGCAGTTCTAATTTTTTCTTAAAAAAAAAAAAAAAAAAAAAAAAAAAACAACCACTTGTAAGCAAATGTACTTTTACAAGTTGCAAACGCTTCACATTTCTACCAAGTTAGAATCGATATAAAATAAAACGGAAACAAAAGTGACGCTTTTGAATATATTCGAGAAATACGGGATATTTTTATGGAAACATGTAAAACACTTTACATCATATCTCGCAACAGATGAGTTTGTTAGGATTATGTTGTCGATTTAGAATATATATATATCCCTAATAAACGATAATTACGCGATAACATGGTACTTATTTAAGAAACCAACGACTTGCCACTCGTCGAACACTTCGACAAGTATTTCATCATTTCTCTGTATGGATCTAATAGGAAACGTTATCACGGATAATTGTTTATTTTAGTTAGTTTAACCGGTTAATTATTTAAAGATCCGACAAACTTACTATTGACAGAGGTACCTTACAGGAAAAAATAAAAAACAAATTACAAATTCCTACAGAAATTTTCGACAGCAAAGGATCAAAAACTAAATACGCCTATGTTCTGTTTTGACCGGGAAAAGACTATGTATATCTAGTAAAGCAACAGGAGTTGTAGTAGATAAACACGACAACGGTGATTATGTGAATTTATGGTACGTTGAAAAAAGTAGCCATCAACTCATTTGCTATTTATACCAATAACACGTTGAAGGGCGGTAAAAATCACTATTTCGTTATGTGTACACGATAGAATTCTTGCTAAAACTATTAATAAAACTAAGTTTTGTATGGGTGCACTCGGAAAAAAAATAGGAACTATATTAAAAATAATTGCCGAATCTAAACCCCCAGTGAACCACGAGAAAAGAAACATAAAAATTGTTCTACATTTCCACATAAAAAAAGTGTGTGATAACAATGTATTGTAATTTAACGCGCAATTCACGGAAAACCCCGCTGTTTGTACTGAATGCGGTTAAAATTAAATCGGACTGTACGAATATGTTGCCTATAACATTGTATTTTTTTGGAAGTAGTGAAATTTATGGCAGTAGTAAAATACAGTCCGGTACTCTAGGATTAAATTTAAGAAGCTACTTTTTTTTAATTAATCTTTCATTTTCGCGATGAAATAATTGTAATTTCCTCAATACATATATATATATATATATATATATATATATATATATATATATATATATATATTATAATAATAATTTTTCCGGATATTTATTTATATATTTATTTACAAAACATTACGGCGTACACAACAGCAAAACGCAATTACAGTGTACGCATTCAGAGAATAATTATAAAAGAAAAGTGTGAACGAAAGAAATATTATTAAACAACACGCTAATTAACATAAGTCATATTTAAAAAGTGAAAAAAAATTACTAATAACAACGAAAAATAATTTACTTAATGAAACACAGCACCCAATACAAGCACATATTGGAAAAACAGAAATACCAACCATACACCCGTATGACCATGACAAAAGCTCGCACGACACACACGAATTCACAATGGCAATAAACATAACTTTTCATGACCAACATGTGTTTTTTTTTTTCGAACAAAACAAAATTTATTGAAAAGTAGGAACTGAAATGGAATATATTAAAAAAAACAATGTATACATAAATTTACTACCAAAATGAAAATCTAGCTAGGATAAATGTTTAATATGGTATTGTATAGGCACAAGGTGGATAGAATTGAGATTTGTAGGATCACGCGGTTTATACAAAACACGATATGACCCAAGATTACTATAAGGAAGGTTGTCTCAATCAACTGTGTTTGTCTGTAGTATGAAATGAGAGTAAAAACTTGTTTTGTGACGTAACTGTGGCGACCCAAACGATATTCGGACCATTCATGCGGTCAGTCATCATAGTGTGTTATGCCCGTTAAATTGCTTCATATTTTATTTTTTATTCAAATTCTGGTATGCTTAAACGTTGTATGCTACTTGTAATAATAGCGCGATGAAAATTAATGTTATAATAAATCACTCGTTTCCCAAAAATCCTGAATTAAAAAAAGCGATGGGTTAATTTATGCAAACGAAGTGTCAATTGGAATCCGAATTTGTGCCGTATTTGTTCGGTTCATTTTTCAGAAACCGACTATGAACGCAAATTGAAATCCGAAATTTTAAACCTACCACCCCAAAAAATATTAAAGAAAGATTCAGTTCCGTCATTAAAATTATCGAATAATATATCAAAATCAGCACGTCCGAAATTAGATAGTAATAGAACGCAACGATTGGAAAAAAGGGAACAGTACATTATAATTAACGACATTCTAATTGAAAATGACGAAAAATATTAATTCCTCGGGAATCCGTAGACACAGATAATACACAAGCAGAAACTGCTAGTTTATATAAACAAATTGATGAACTGAAAAAAATGTGTACTTTGTATAGGAGAAAATTATTAAAACAGATTCAAATAAAAAAAAATTTGATAGAAAAAGGTAAAAACTCTGTTAATAAAAACCAAAAATTTAAACTCCATTAACAAAAACTGAAAATTTCTAAAAAGAAATCAGTCGAATTTATTTTATTAGAAAAAGCGAGTAAACTGCAGTACTGAAGAAATTTCAACTGGTTCAAAATTTTATTATACCTTAGCGGAAAATGCTACGTATACTTAAGAGAGAGCTTGAATTTTCCTTTACTGGGAATTTCATCGCTGCAGCGATGGTCATCTAGAATAAATATCAGATGTGGTATAATTACTGATTCTATCAACATTATGAAAAATGGGAGGCCACAAAATCGAGAAAAGAGCTCGTTTGACAGTATTACTGTTTGATAAGATGAATGTTATGAATACGATAAACTAAAACATGCAGTCGTTGGTCCCCATTCGCAAATACAAGTTATCATGGTAGGCTTGTTGGGTAAATGGAAACAACCAGTATATGTGGATTTCGATAAACGCATGACACTTCAGAAATATTAAACACGGTAATAAATAAATTAAACGCTGCAGTATATAGAGTGACAGCTTGAGTCTCAGACTGCGATGGAGGTAATCCTATCGCTGTGTGGAAAAGTTTAAGATAATCGATTGAGAAAACATACTATATTGATCTCTCGAGAAAATATATACTTTTTTGCTGATGGTCCACACTTACTTAAATTATTAAGAAATTG
The DNA here is from genome assembly GCA_032883995.1 of Coronaproctus castanopsis. NCBI lineage: Eukaryota > Metazoa > Arthropoda > Insecta > Hemiptera > Monophlebidae > Coronaproctus > Coronaproctus castanopsis. The sequence goes on from CM065053.1 coordinate 62,709,408, forward strand.
GTTTTTTATTAAAGTGCTGTACAATCATAAAAAAAGAACCAGCGTGTGACGATTATATGTTCATGTAAAATAACTTTTTTCTTTTTTTGTAGAATGATAATTTTCATATATTTAAAAGATATCAATGTTATTTTACTTAATAAATTTTGCCAACAATTTAATATATTTCTTTCCCCTTTTTATTTATTCATTTATTTAATTATTAATAAAAAAAATGCATTGTCGATTCTGTTTATGAATGTTTTCAATGTTTAATATAGCTCTGTACATTCACATAACGAAAAATCTAAGAAGCTAATAAAAATTAATTTATTCGAAATAATATGGCCGACGTTAAATAAAAGCAAAGAGATAATATAGCGTAGAACATTAGTTATCAAAAACGTATAACCCATTAGTTCAACAACTACAATAACTAATTGAGAAGCTAACATTTTATAGCAAAACATTACTTAATGTATGTGATATTTTACATTACAAACGTAAATAATTAATCAAAATTATAATATAAAAAACTGTATAAATAAAAAAAAAAAACTACCTTTAAAATCACCACATTCAAAACTTTTATATCGTAAGTTTAAACGTATGAGAATTTATATTTAATTTGATTAATAGGATATTAATATCAGTTCGTAGTTACTTGAAAATACCGGAAAATCAACGTATTATGGACTAATATCGAACTAAAACTAAATCACAATAGATAGAAATGACAAGCTCGAACTTGATAAATTAAGTGGATTTGATGTTACCATTGTTTGTCATGTATGAAATGTCAATTAAATATATCGCGTTGTATAGTCATTAGAAGATTTGAAAACAATAAACTTGTTACTGAACACACGAAGATGATTAAAAAGACTGTCGCGAGTCTGAGTCTTTGTAATCATCCTATATGTACACGAAACCCGACTTTTTATCGACATTTACAGAATCGATGATTGTTAAAAATATCATGGATGGAAAATAACGAATTGGATATGTAGACGGGCTTAGCAGACACAATAAAAAAAAGTTTTTTTTCTTTCGGTCAAACTACTATCTACAATGATAGATAATTCGGAAAAAATGATCGAAAGGATAACACAAGGTAGATCAAGAACGCGGTTTTTAATTAGTCCTAGCCTACATAAGATATTAAACCGATTAACATGGAGAACTTGTGATGGTAACACTACCACATCCCTTCGTAAATAGGAAAAAGAAGAAAGACGTAATTAGCACTTTACACTTTCATATAAATTTATTGAAACTTTTTGATGTATAACGATATCAATAAAATTTCTTACATAATTAAAATATGTATTTACGTATTAATTTAAAATAATCATATATTACTATGTAATATAACGAGATAATAAAACTAGGAAAATGACAAATAAAATTAAATCGTTACTCAATAATGGAGTCATAATCGCGTGCAAAAAATGAAGTACATGTTAGCAGACTTAATATGGAACGAACGCACTCAGAAATATACAACATAATGCAACAACACGAGAAAAGCACACATGGCAAGGTCACGAATAAAATTAGCTTATGCGAAAGTGACGAAGAAACTGAAGACAGACCGATTCTTACTAGGTCGTCGTATTAAATGTACTTCAAGAACATGTACACTTGATTCACTTCTGGTTAACCAGATGGAAAATTAAAATTAATGAAACAGAAAGTAGCCACATTACATTTACTTGCGGAATGGGTTGACTTCGTCGATTTATCTAAACGGAAATCCATCCCCCGAACAGATGGCATAAAATATCTTGTTTTGCATTATAACACAGAACAACAGAACAAAGGACGCAGAAGAGATACGGATTGCATAAACAATGAAGTTTCAAACCCTTAATATACAATTCGGTCGTCCGATTTAGAATTATGTTATCGAACTTTATTAACACTGTTAAGTGTTATATAAAATCCGGCATTTACAATCTATAGAATATAAAGTTACGTCAAATTGTGGACGCTCCATAGATTGTACCAAGTCGATCCGTTCCGATTTGCAGATTTCATGTGCGTTAGAAATAGAAAAATATACCCTCCTTTTTTTTTTTTGTTTTGCAAATGTTAATAATACAGGTATCTTTGATATAACATAATATAACACGCCAATTATTTGACAAAAAAAAAAAAAAAAAAAAAAAAAATTAATAACGAATGTCAATATAGATTACCTAGGGAATTTATTATAAATGGTAACGGTTACTTGTAATAGAATGTATGAAATAAATGCAGGTTATGTTAAATAAACAAAACAAGAGAAAAATCTGATACGATTACAAACGCGAATAAAGATACGAATAATAAAACTGAAATTCCGAAAATGGTAAATAAAATTGTGGAAAATGTGGACGGGTTTCGTTAAACTATGGAAGAGATAGAACGAAATCGGGACAAGTATATCCATGAGGAAACAGATGTTCGAGAATCTCATCTATATTAAAAGATAGGAAATTAAATATTAAACTAAAGATCCGACTGGTCCAGAGCGCTATGTTTATAGTAAAATACGGATATGAGACAAGGACGTTGAACGCAGAAAGCATAAGACAATTGCAAGATTTTGAAATGAGCATCTAGAGAAGAATCTTGCGAATAGAAGAAAAAACAAACAGAAATATCATCTCAAAACACAACCAATAATAGTGGTAGAAAATACTTAACACATAAGATAAGAAACAATCGAGACGTTATGATGTATTTGAAATCGAAGAAAAAGCACACAAATGAAAGAAACCTCCTGATGGACGCCATAATCAGAAAATTTTAGATTAAGATAACTTCCATCAAGGAGACAATAAGAAGACCGTAATAAACATAGTTACGGATTGTTATAAAATACATCTATAGTCCAGTTAACCTAAAAGCGAATTGTATAAAACAAAATCTGAATTTAATGTTATCTCAGCGCAGTGTAATTGATTACCAAATATCATTCGCACAGCTTAACATATATCATTGTTCTATGTTAATTTAAAGAATTTACACCCGTTAGCTCGAATGCCTTACAATATAATGTAATAGAAATTTTAACTGCATTTCGTCTAAGCGTTAGTAAGAATGTGTATTTTCTTGTAGTTTTAAAATACGAAAGAATTTTGCATAATAAATCCCGGAATTTTATAAGGATTGCCACCTATGTGAACGATACTACTATTATATGCGCGACGCGACCTCGAATATTTAAATATATTTCATAAATACGAACATACTTCTTGTAATTAAACGTCAAACTATTTTATTTAAATTTTCACGTAAATAAAGTCCATAACGCTAAGATTTATTACGAATAATAAAAAATGATTTACGTTATTAAAAAGAACATCAATTAAAAATGTAACGTGGCAATCACAGAAATACAGATATAACTTCAACGGAATTCATATTTCAAAATTTGATAGCGTTGTAATTTATAAAAAACAATTCACTTATCAACAAATTTTGGTAAAATCTATGTAAACACTTCGTCTTACTTGAGCTATAACTATTAATTCGCGGACATATAATAGACAATTATAACAGACTTTATTAAGCAATTTAAGTAATCGTGAACCTTTTTTTTATATAATTTATATCTAACAGTTTATAATTCTATATAACATTGTTGATTTTTCAGATTTTCTTTTAAAAGTATTGTATTAGGCGTTTTCGAAGTTATTGAGACTTCAGTTCTAATAATAAATAAAAAAAAAACCGACAACAACAAAACGTGATTATTGAAAACTACCAGCGCATAAATCAAATATAAATTATTACCAGGACCAACGTTCAACTTGTGTTTCAAATTTTTAATTCACACATGATTAAGTTACGTGTATGATGTTTTTAATAAAATAAACAATTTGGAACTTTATTATTAGTTTTTAACGCTTCATGGAAATTATTTCACATGCAAATTAAACAGTTACATAATAAAATCAAGAATGATAAGCGTATCGGTTAACGCGTTATAATAAAAACGGATGTAAATGTTATTCGTACGACATATAAAAACCTAACATGAATTCGAGTAATCCAAAACAATTTCAAGCAAGTTGCATATTAAATGCGACGCGATAATTTCGTATAATTACAGAGTATAAAATGACCGAAGAAATATGGATTTTCAACGCCATGAATATTTCATAAATACTTTTCTCGCATTTTTGCGAGCACATAATATTATATTAATTTAAAATAATCATGCATTTATAGAAAAAGATACAACAAATGTACAATATTTTCCAAAGAACTATCATTAAAACGTCAGCGAGACAAACGTAGAGCACAATTGAAAACATATGTCCCAAACGATACTCATGCATAAGTACATAAACATAAAAGACATGCATAAACTTAATTGTTCTACTCTTACTTATATTGCGTGCATGCTCTCCCAAATGTTAGTTAATTTTTCGTTATCATAATGTTTATACCGTCAGCCTGTACCTATTAGCAAAATATATATTAATAGCGATAGAAATAAATATTCATACAATCGATGCTACACTAAAATTAAGTTAGTAAATGTAGCGATTAGTTAAGCAGTAAACATAGATTACCGTTCGTTGTAATTTAAAATTCTTTTTGCCGCGACTTAGAAAAATTTAGTTTTATTGTCATTATACATTTTATTCTCGCTAATAAAAATACGATCGCGTTAACGTATTACGTTTAACTCTGTATTATCACAAGACGCTGCAAAAGAATTTAACTTACGCAATATGTTTACACGAAAAATAAATTATTGATTGATTAAGTAACCACAATTTTATTGGAAAGGATGTACATTAGAAATAAAAAATCAACAATATACAATGTTGAAAAAGAGAAAATACATTAAAAACTAACGAGATCGTGTAGAAACATTTTTAAGATTCCATCGGTTAGAATGGTAAATGTTTATAAAACATGCACCGAGAAAGTATTAAAACAACAATGACCACACACGCGTCCGTATATATATATATATATATATATATTTTAATAAAACAAAATTAATCAATATAAAAATGTTTTTATTAATTCAAAGCTTTTCGACAATCGTGTCGTTATCAAGCATACATAAAAATAAATATGATTGATAACGACGTGATTGTCGAAAAGCTCTGCATTAATAAAAACATTTTTATAGTGATTAATTTTGTTTTATTAATTCATAAAATCACTCCCATACAACAACATGAAATATTTTTACTATACTCTAAGACGCGATGTAAGATAATATCATTAAATCTGAATTTCAACACGTCCAATATTTCTAATGTAGACGAAAATTTCCATCGAGTACTTTTTTTTTCTTCTAATAATAAAAAAAATGTGTAAATTCATATGCACATTAAAAACATATTGACTATAAATCAGTTTGTATAAATATAATATAATTATGGTAAATTATATTAAGTTCCGGAAGGTATTGATGCCAGAGTCAAATATGAAAATAATGGATTAATGAGTTGCAAATTAAGACTTATTACTGGCGAGAAACATTAAATTATTTTTGCGGCGTAGATGCAATTTAGAGATATGAAAAATATCTCGATTTATTAATCTTCAGCAAATCGGCACTAATTTGTGAATTTTGTAATTAGTGCTTCAAACAGTACACTGCCAACAGGTTTTAGGAAACTGTATATATCATGAAAGACAAAGACACATGCAAGACCTTCGGTTAAAATAAATTGCAGAAAAGCACTCTTTTAACCGCAGAAGTAGTGAAAAGTACTTTCAAATTCGTTAAAAATGGAAACACACCTATCATAAATGGAATCTATCTCGAATTTATTAAACATATCGGACCAAATGCAATTAAACTTTTAACAGAATTTTTCAATCACATTTGTACCACTGGAAAGAGCTGCCTCGAGTAGTGTGTACAACATAAGCTACTAGAATGTATAAGATAGTTACAATTGTTGAAAAAATTTTACCTATAGAGAATGCTGAGTTTACGAAGAATCTTAGTTGTACCCATCAAATGATGGCGTTAACAAACTACACTGAAATCGGATATGACAGAAAAATGAAAATTAGCATACTTTTTATTAATTTGACGTTGGTCCGTCTATGATACTGTATAAGGAGAATTACAATCAAAAGCGGCGAAAGTGATTCCATGCAAAAAATTCATACATCTGTCGAATAAAATGTTAACATATCGAATTTTCAAGGTAATGATAGGTGATAAAAGCAGTCAAGCTAGAAGAATCAATAATCGTCTTTCACAGGGTACCACAATAGTTCCCTCTACTTGTTCAATTTATACAACAGCGACATACCTACAAAGAAAGTTACAGTATGCGAATGAGATCGCATGCATATTAAAGGAAGTTTTAAATAATTACTTTCAACCTTTAAAGTTTTATATATAAATTTATACAAAACGGAAATATAACATACAGGCCGCATATTGAAAAGCTGACACAGAAATTATAGACTACAGTGGATTTGGCAAAGAAATTTGGCCGCATAGGATGAAGAGTAACGACAAAGGTACGGAGAACAACATCTCTAGCACCTACTTATTTAATAATATAGTACTGCATATCTGCCTGACTAAACAATGCACATATTAAACAAATATATATTTAGCTGAAAGCTGTAATACGCATAATTAACGACACATTAAAGTCCACAAATAAACATGAGCTACCTGTTCTCGCACACATCGTACATATCCGAGTAAAACGGGAAAATGCATTTTACAAACCTTGAGATAATTTTTCATTCACGCAGAACTGTTTAATGCATGGAAATAAAGAATATAAGTTTCATATAGGCACTGTAATCGCAGGCGTGGCCGGCCTAGAATAATGTGGTTAGAAAATTGAAAAAAATGCCTTAAACTAGATACAGATGAAATATTTAGAAAAGTTATGGATAAAAATAGAACAAGAATAGGCACTGTAGAGGACAGCAGTGTATGAAAATTCCAGAAATCTGGAAGAACGAATGCATAAAATGTACAACTATAAATGCGGGGGGTTTAGAACATGTGGAATTTTCGAGAATTGAATTAAAAAAGAAATGATGTAGAATAAATAGATTCCGAGCGGTATTTTGAACATGTGGAAAATGGAATATAATCATATATATATATATATATATATATATATATATATATATATATATATATATATATATATATATAAATCAAATCTGGAGAGATCCAAATTTTGGATCATCTGTAAAAATGCAAGATATTTTCAAATAATAACGTCATTAGTAGGCAAGATGTACATAACGCCACAAATAATGCGCTCTAGTGGATATCGGAATCCCTATAGGCATTTAAATGCATTTATTTATCTTATTTATTTATTCTTTATGACCGAACGAATAAACATTTCATCTGCCACTTTTCAATAAAAAAAACATATTTTTTTACGATGTAAGAATTTCTTATAGTAATCGTTTGATGTAAAATAATTCATATTTTCCTGTTTAAGATCTTTATGTAACAGAAATACAACCAAAGAAAAACCGATAGGTAAACGCATTTTATTGGCTAAAACATATAAATTAATTCTCTTTCTGGCAAATGCAAAAATGTAAAAAATATAATAAAATATCTATTGCGACGTAGGAAGGCAATGTCACAGAGAAAGAAATTTAATACAATATATACAAACATTTATACGTAGAAACACACGAAACTCATGATCAGATGAAAGATACAGTTGCAACCAAATTTAGATATCTTTGTTTTAATTTAAATGTAAAAACTTGCGAAATCACGTGTATACGAGCTACAATAAACACATTATTCAGAATGCTAACTTTAATACACAACAATAACATAAGAATTTAAATAAGTAACATTTTATACAAATGAAAACAAAAATTCAATAAAAAAAAAGAAACAATATAATTCAAGACATAAAATAATTCAAATAAAAACTATACGAGAATAACTTAATATATTTAAAAGGAGTAAAACAAAATAATAAAGATATATTTATATCACTAGGCATAGTTAATATATACAATAATGTATCCGTATATGGTGTAAAATACATAGAAGTAAATAATTTAAATACAAATAAGGATAAAAATAATTTTATAAAATGATTAAAAATAGCATTATATCAAATTATTTTAAATTTCAAGATAAATATTATAAACGAGAATCGGGATTGATCGATTATTTTAGAAGAAAATTTTACTAATAGGAAATATAATATCTAAGGAGAATAAAATATTTAAAAATAAAATAAAATTCTGGAAAAGGTATGTAGATGATATACTAATACGTCAGACATTTAAGAATTAAGCAAATTCGTATTAGTATTAAATAATATTAATAAAAAAAAAATTCACGTTAAAAATAGGTGATAAAAACACAAACTTTTTAGATTTAAAAATTAACACTAGATATCAATTATTAATATGCACAGAAAATCAACATAAACAGAAATGATTCGTTTAATTCTAAATAATACATAATGGCTAGTTTAAGAAATTATTGTAATAGAGTTAAAATTATTTTAAACAACGAAAAATTAAAAAAAAAAATGTAATTAAGGAGGTAGCTATTAAAAATAAATATAATCCTTGTATAGTTCAAATAAGTGATAACAAAATTGTACTTAAATCAACTTCAAATAATAATATAGAAAATAATGAAATATTAGAAAAATTAGGAGTACATAAGTTCGACTACACAAAAATGTATGTTTTATACAGGTGAAACAGGTAGGTAAAAAACACAAAATTAAAAGAACATTTGATATCATTTAAGCATGAAAATTGTTTAAAAATGTTTATTATACATTGTGGGTCAAAACTATAGAGGCAGCACTAATTTGGAGGAAATCGGTCGATATTTGATCAACTTTTATTTCTCCAGAATAACGCCTGAGATGTCTTTGTCGATTATAATCATTTTTAGCAGTATTCTTCGACTATTAAGCACTCGATACTACTAGCCGTTTAAAATTTCGAATGAATTTTATTGAATTTTTCCTCAATAACCGTACTGCACAAGTTCGTAAATATTTTGGATGGAGTACCACAGATTCTACACAGATGGATTTACCGGTTGCACAAGAAAGAAGTACTCATACGTTTTCCTTTATGGCCTACATATTCCACTTTGTCAACTGAATTATATGCGATATAGCTGTACATCGATTTAATCCAGTCCAACTGTTCAAGTATCACCTGTTCAAATTTTCTTCCAGCTTTGAAACAGACAGTTGAAAAAGTGAACTCTCTACACGAGCACGTGTTGACACAGATTTAATCGAACCTTAGGAATGAGGTTGCACTGTCCAGTTTGTGCCTAGGTCACACGTATCATACATTCAAAAACATATCTTAAAATCTTCTTCCACTTATGTTTCCTACATTACTTTAACTGTTCCTCACTTACTTCTTCATTGTGATGTTTCTCAGCGTTTTTTCCTTCAAATAACATCCTTCTCATTTCAACTCTTAAAGTACAAAACTAAATCAGCACAGAAACAACTAACTTCCGTTTATTTCACTCACCTTTTAGGTTGTACATATAAATAAATAAATAAATAAAATAAAATAATAAGTCACTGAATGGTAAACAGTGCAAAACATGTAGAAAAATAGACAACTGTAAACTGCACACTGAGTATAAAATTAGCAACAGAAAACTATTTGAAAAATTTGAAATAATTAAAGACAGAAATAGTAATAAATTATTAAATAATATGATTAACTTCAATGCTGAATTAAAGTTAAAACCAGTTTTTTATAAATAAGATTGTTGTATGAACGAAGTTTAATGCAATTATCTATAATTACAATTTTTTCAATACTTCCTATATTAATTATACTATAAATATATATTCATTTTTCTGATATTTTTTTATCAAACATTTCTTTAAACGACGTTTGCAAATGACACTCTCACAAGTTATATTTTATTAATTATTGTGATTACTTTATTTTACTTTTACTGCCACCTTTAAATATTTTATATACACACATATGCACATATATGAATTTATATCACACACACGCGCGTGCGGGCACAATAAACAATGCATACGTAAGTGTGTCGTTAATAATATAACAATTTTACTGGTAAACGTTTTTAGTGTTCTATAAAATAATTATGAATTATTAAAATATTACCAACCGCTCTAATAGATATATTCAAATATTTGAAAAAATTAGTTCAAAACTAGTCGAATGGTTAAATAACTACAAAAATAAATCTTTAATTTCAGTATTAGTTTTGTATTAACTACTTTTAATGGAATGACATCACTCGGAATAATTGATAGTTATAGGCGGACAGAAAACATCAAACTTTCGCCCACTCCTTACTATAACTCTGATAACTTTTCAGTTACCGACTTACTTAATGATTAAAAAAAAAAAAGTTTTCAACTTTGATATTTCGAAAAAACTAAATGAACAACAATCATGAAGGATCGTTCTTAAAATATGAAAAAATTACCTAAAAAATATACCTTCATGATAAACTAGCCATAAAAATAAATACTTTGTATTACTTTCACTGTTATTAATCGTGTTCATTATTTCCTATGTAACAATTATAAAATTGACACTATGTTTTCGACTGATGTTCAACTTTTCGATTTTTTCCCTTTTTTAGTACTTTTTCTGACATTCAAATAATCATTATCGAATTAATTTTTCTATATAGAATTAAAATCACAATAATGAACGTACTCTATTTCTATGTAGAAAAATTTACCTGCCTACCGAATGTATTAGATGAAGTCTCAGAGAAAGGCGCAGTAGGAACTGTTAATTTATCTTCTTCCAATGTGGAAACAGTGAGCGGTCCAGATAAGGTCGGAATCAAAGGTGGCGGCGATGCAGCTGTAGTCGACTATAAACATGTAATAATTAAACACCCGAAAACATGATTTCGTTATTTAATAAATTAGATTTAACGTTATTAAATTATATTAAATTACGCTAACGTTTAATCGAAGACATTAATCGTATTTAATAAATTAGTTGTATAATTAACGGAATAAGTGCAGTATGATTTGCCGGCGTAACTACAAAATAGTATTAGAATGAGTATTTAATACTATTTTAGGATAATGCTTCAGCTAATTATTCAACTAGCTGCACAGATACACTTTATAAAGACGCGAGATAAATCCAGTTTATGGAATTTATATTGATTTCACAATAAAGATCGATTGTGATCATCGGTATTTTTAAGTTTAAAAACTATTTATTTTGATATTGGCTACAAATCTGATGAAAATAAATACAATACCGATTGCGTAATTTTTTAAAATAATATACCTAATTTAAGTTAATGCGTTCTAATTAGAGGTTTCTTGCGAATTAAAATTTTCCGAAAATCCTGGAACTGCTCTATGAGTTAGGTTTATGAACAAATATTTTGTGTTTATTTAAAAAACTTATTATCCGGCTTCTTTTCTATTATTTTATCATCGTTTGCCTTATTAGAAAAAAAAAAAAAAATGTTGTTCAATGTAAAGATGTGTACATATTTCACATCGAGGTGTTTTATTATCTCCGGTTTAGGTAAGTACTTGAAAAAGTTCACACTCACTATTGGGTGAAGGGAAAATAAGGAAAAAGAACGTTTAATAAAAATCTTCATATTGCATGAATTCTGTCAGTTGTTCTTTTCAACATTCACACCTCGGACGTAGCAAAAACAACTTCAAGCAAATTCATTAATAAGAGAATCTAAAGACTACTTAAATCAGGAAAAAGATAGACCTCATCGAGATGGTTAAATACCTAGGATAAGACAGTGGTGTCTTTCCGCCATCAAAACAAACTACATATGAAACTAACTACAAATATCGACGATAAAAAAATAAAACACGTGTATATACAGAAATACGTAGATGTGCCTACTAACGGGATACTAACAAACAAAAACCATTTAGAATAGATCATGACACAGATCAGAACTAGAAATGAAATTTTCTAAGAAGCGGTAAAAATATATTGAAAATGTGTCTTCCAAACAATAATACAAATACTGTGGAGTATGCATCTTAGATTAACGCATCCCATGTAAGTCTTGTAGTAAATCAGAGTAGTTAAGATTATTGCGAGTTCCTATCCCGACTTAATTCCCATTTCTTCAATCAATATTTAATTTTTTCGGATTCCTCGAGCTATCTCCTGTCTGTATCCTTTAAATATAATTCTAGATAGATATCCCCTAGCGGTGCGACAAATGACTACTTGCTATACGACGTGGTATCTTTATCTCATATGCCTGGATTCCTGGAATTCATGATAATGATGTTGCCGATGCTCCGGCCGGAGAAGTCGTGTTTTATGGTGCACTTGTTCCGGAAATTACTTATTCAGACCTGATATCTATCACAGACAGCTCGATAGCCTACGATTGGTCTTCGTGGTTAGCCAATTCTTCCAATCCACGTTATTATCTCGCTACCTCTTCCATCCCTTGGTATTTCAAATTACCTTTTATGCACATCAACTATCGTAAATTTATTATCACCATTACCCGTTTAGATTCTGAATATAATCGAATTCACGCTCATTTGTTCAAAATTCGTATTTTTTATTTTCCTTACTGCTACCATCCCTTTGATATGCATATTATCTTTGATGAAAATTACGTTTTCTTCAACTATCGCTTATACCAACACGAGCAACTCTATTTCCTAAATTTCTTGATATCAATCGGTTATCGTACTCATTTTTCCATTACTTCATTAATTTACTTCGATACTCATCATGTTATAAATGTGGACCCTTATTGTAAAGAGTTCATTGTGTTAAAAGAGCCTTTAAAAGTAATTGTTGGGAATATAAATAATTATTAGCAATGAAAAGAATATCTTTAAAATTTCAAATCGGCAAAGTAATACAATACTTAAAAATTTATTATGCGAAACAAGAGATAAATAATTTAGTTAACTATTCCACGCGAACCCACAAGCTCGGTTCACATTTTAAGATAAAAATGAAAGATGTAACACTGTGGACGTAGAATTCAACTTTGGAGCTAATTAAATCGCATGTTTGAATGTCGACCGAAACATTTAATAAGAAAGATCGGAAAATGAAGATGGAAACGAAAGCAAAAAACGGTTAAACCTATTTGAAATGTAGACGCTCAGATGAATGTGACTGATATCATATGAAAAGAAAGAAAAAACAATAAAGATGTGCCGTCGAAAAGCGGAATGGAAAACATAGACGACATCCTGAAAAGGGAGGGAAAATATGTGGTAGACAAAATCAGAAAGGATTATTCACGTTGGCTATAGAAGGTAGTTAGAAGGGAAGTCGCCACGAGGAATACTACAGATGATAACATCAGAACTGGGACAAAAAACGTTAAAGATCTAGCTGATGCCGCAAGAAATAGATTATACATTCAGATATTCAAACGTATAAATGTTGGTGTTGCTACGTGATGATTTCAAAATAACTAATAATTATAGTATTATCTCAAAACACGATAAACATAAAATGTACAAAATTAAAAATTATTCACTAAAAATGGCTTATAAAGAAAACAATTTGTATGTAATTCGATATTACAAAACTATGTAATATTGTAAATAATAAAGAAAAGTACAATCGAATTTTAGGACACATTAATTTCGGAACATTAAAATTAGAATATATTACTAATAATAACTATAATCGGTTATATAGATAAATTCCAATAACAAAATAGCCGACATACTAAGTTCATTAGTTAACAGATACCATATTGAAAAATATTAACCTATATGATACCCTTTTCGGAAATTATCTTAAAGTTAGAAAATATTAATAGTAACAATAATTATAATCGATGTTATAAAAATAGATTTAAAAAATATATATATAGTCAATATACTAACTGGAACCTTTTCACTAATTATGAAGAATTGTTAAATGTTACATTTTAAAATGTTGAGGGAGATTGTATTAAGTGGTAGCATTGTTTTTTGTTGTAACGTGTTAAATGTATTAGTTGTTATGTCGTAAGAATGTTAGGTTATCCGATTACAGAAAAGTTGAAAAAACAATATTTAAAAACATAAATGGTAATAGGAAAGATTGATAGAGTACAAATAGCTAAGAAGGCAATTGTAGTTGGAACGAAGTCTGACCAGGATTGGCGTAAGTGAGAGAATGAATGTAGTAAGGAGATTATACAGTCCTTATGGTCGGATAGCCTAGGTTTCTTCATGGCTTTACGAACACTAATAGTCATTTGCTATTAATATTTTCCTCCGGATCCAATAAAATAACGTGACTGATAAAAATATACTATTCATTTAGAAATTACTTCCAGTTTGAGGTAGTGAAGAAAAACATGTAGTGTCAATATCGATCTTTAAAAAACCACACTTATAGGAATGGTTGAATATTTCAGGGGAAATTTAAATATAATATCAGTATAGAGTAGCCAAATCCAAGTTGATAATTTTAGTCTTTTTAGTATTTTCAGTCACATTAATCGGCATTAGAAATTTGTCCCGCATAAAATACCCCGCTTAGCTGACAGAACATGATGCGGTTTTATGAGATTCGCACAAAATTTTAAAATAAACAAATTTACTACAAGAAGGGATAAACTGATATTTCAATTCGGGCCTCTTCCACCTTAATATGTCGTATTCATGCACGAAGTTTTCTCGCGATTCGGATTTTATTCTAAGTATTCAATATCCTTGTATTACTTCATACGATAGTTGACTTTAATTTTAGGTACCACAATTAATATTCACTATCAATTATTTTCCCTATCTAATATCGACTTGTCGCAGTAGTTAAATCTAAAAAACGATTTCAAATGTTATTAAAATAATTTTCTTTATATCAAGTATGGCTAATAGGAGGATTTGTATTAATTTCATTAAAAATAAAATTATAGCTCGTTAACTCATTTAGAAAATACACGAGAAAAAAAAATATAATTAGAAAATCTAGACAAGAATGTCAGAAGCCATCGATGTATATAAACGTAATATTTGATGGCCATACTCTAGAAATATTGTAAAATATTAGTTGAAAAAAGGTTGTAAGAAAAAGTTTGTATTTTTGTCCAATAGTGTTCAAAATATCATAGTAGTATAATGCATGATAATCATAAAGAGCATAAAATTTATCACATAACTTCAGCAAATAGGACTTAATAGCAATATAATCAACGCAAATTAATTAAATGAAATAATATAATATAATTGATACGGACGTAAATCTTGATAAATTTTACTAGGAATTTCTGATTATAAATCCACTGACATATTCGATAAGAGCTTTCCTGTAAATCGATGGTTTTTGACTTACTAGTGATCCCGTCTGCACCTGTTGTACTGGAGGTGAGATTGATGATGTTTAACACCCGGCGCACTTTTCATAGCATGGTCAACTATCTCTTATTTACTTTAATATTTAATTAGTTTAATAGTTAATTTTTTGTTATTAATTTCCTTGTCTTTTATATATTTTTTTATTTTATTTCCAGGATATTTTTTTTTTTTTTAGTGTGATGTAATACTTACGATTCAAGCGTTTTTATTTTTAAATTTCGGGAGTGCTTATTATTTTAAGTTTGTATTGAAAAAATACCTTTTAAATTTTAAGTTTCATTCTTCAAAATCTTTTTTGTTGTTATTAAGAAGTTGTGAATTATTCTTAAGTTTTTTATGTGATATTCTTTTATTTTGCATTGTTTTTTCTTTATTTAGTTAAGCATAAGCTCATTACTCCTTATTTGATGGAAGAAGTGAGTATGTAGTCTTCATCTTCCATCGTATTAAGTTAATTTTTTAGGGTGGGGCCCTCTGCAATTGTGTAGGGGCGCCTTTACCTTTATTGAGGTCCTTTTGATTATAGTGGAAGGGATTTTTAGTGGGTAAATATGCCACGTACTGATTTCGGTTTGCTGCAGTGCATGCTCTACGACAGACTATTATTTTTTTCATTAGTGTCTTTTGAAGAGTTAAAAAAAAAAAAAGCCCGGTGGTTATACAATATTCAAGGAAGTCTCATATTGACTTACAACTGAAATTCTCGACGAAGGAACCATACTCGAAGGAGGCGAAATATTATCATCTTTGCTTCGAGATTCTTCGTAATGAGAAACGGAATCAGATCGCTTTCTTCCAGATTCCCAAAAACTATCTGCGGTATCTGAATCATCCATTTCATCTTCTACCGAATCTTCGGGCGAATCCTGCAATGCCAATTACATTTAAATGCGATCGTTACAAAGTTTCGCACTTTATTATCAAAAATGTAACACCAATCGCACACGATTTTTATTTATGAATTGACACGTACAAAATATTTAACGCAAAATATAAGATATTGATAAAGCCGTTTCTTAAAAATTACCTTATCATTTATTACATTATAAAAAAATTACATATGTACCTACTGAAACACCGGAGGTAAACGTTAAACTAACATCATATGTATCGTATGTGCTAAATAAAGATATTGATATACATGTCGCTATACACGTGTGTTTGTGTATATATTGTAGAAAATTTCTCAACATCATTATAATTTATTTATGTATTAACTAATTAAATACTCGTTTTACTCATATTATCAGTTTAAAATATGTTGACAATGCTATTATAAACGAACTTAATTTCCAGTCGATTATTTTAAAATACATTATTATATACGCGAACACATAAATAAGAAAATGATAGAATAAGATACACTTGCAATAATCAAGACGATTTATCAGCAACAAAAATATATACATTAATTTTTCGACATATTTTTATAATGTAGTACATTTTATGAATAATTTTTTTTTAAGATGCAACTTAATTACTTATTTTTTAAAATATTCGTATAAAAATGCTAAATATTGAAAAAGCGACTACTCGCGAATTATGGGGTGCGGTAAATTTTTCTTTTAGAAAAATTGTGTATTACCGTAGTAATATGTTAGTACGATTAAAAATTACTACGCAGAGCAATGTACTTTTTAAATATTAATATGCAATGATTATAGTTCGAATAATCTATGATTTTCAGATTCCATTTTTTCTCATTCGTATCCAAAAAATATTTAATTGGTGATGTAAATAAAATTAGAAAGTAAGAATTATCAACGTACTTTAGATTCTTCAGGTAAACACTCAGCGGTAGGTGGAATTATTTTTGGTGGTAAAGGTTCGGATTTCACCTTTTTCGGTGGCGGTTGATCTTCATCTGCAGAATCATCATCTTCCATTTCATTATCGGATCTCCATGATACTTCGGCTAAACCTTTTATTCTTAATTCCTCCGCTGTTTTTAATAGGGTAGTTAAATCAGACTAGGACACATCAAAATATAAAAGTTCACTTTCACGTTTATAAGTGTTATCAAAATTAGCCAATAAATACTAAAGCAGATATTCATATTTAGATACATGAAGTTAAAAATGAAATATAGAAGTACAGGTAATTTATTTAAAAAAAAAAAACAAAACAAAAAAAACACAACAGAATGATCGCATAATTTCTAATCGATTAAATATTTATATCTTGCACCAAAAAATTGAATATAAGAATGCTTGTATTCATGATTTAAATAACTAACAAAGTACTTCCTTAAAAAAACACACATACATGTATATATATATAAATAAATGGTCTAGTTTAAATCACTCAATATATTTCTGATAAAAATAATCACATTTCATTATTATATTTTAAGTACCACGCTTAAACAGACTATCGTTGATGAAGAACATATTAAATAGATCAGTTCACAAATAAGCTTTAAATTCTCCTATATACTCGTACAAACATTCTAAAAGAGAAAAAAAAGTTTTTTGTACGATCGACAAAAATTTTCGATCCGTCATTAGGCATTTTACTATTAAGAAGTTCACCTGGCAGCTAACCAACACGTACAAGAAACCATCATATGCTGGATCCCTTCACACTCCAACATAAAGGAAAATGAAGAAGCTGACATCGCTGCGAAAGAAGCGGCGGAGATGTTCCCAGTACCAAAAATTTCAATCCCAATACAAGACGAAATACACAATATCAAAAACCAATTTCACGAGGCATGGAACTTACACTGGAAGCGTATTCCCACAACCAACAAACTTCGAAACGTCAAGTTAAACACAGATCCATGGAGAACAATCATCCCATCGCGACGTGATGATGTTGTACTAACTCGGCTCAGAATTGGACATACGTCATTAACCCATAATTACTTAATAGAAAAAAAAAAAAAAACGATATGTTGCTACTGCGGACGGGAGCCTCTAACAGTCGAACACATGCTTACAAAGTGTAGGCCACTTCAAAAATACCATCCTGATGGCAATATTTCAATTCACACGGCACTCTCTGATAATCCAGCGGAACTTGAAAAAACCATTAAGTTTTTAAAAGTTACAAACATATATCCTTTGATTTAATTAAAATAGCTTCGGTGCCTCTAACCTGAGTTGTGGTACACGGCACCTTAAAAAAAAAAAAAAAAAAAAAAAAAGAAGTTCATATTACCAGCAACCAGCATGCTTCCGATGAAATCCGGAAGATATTTAATATTATGAGAACTTTATTCAAGTCAACAAGTATCATGTACCCTAAGAATTTCATATATTTTTATGCTAAGTTTGAATAGCAAAAGAATTCCAGGGTCCGAGATTTGTTTTAATAAGATAAATATCAATAAAGTACAGTGTAATGTATTAAAATAGTTTAGAAACACGATGCGTTTGAAACTTAATAAAAGTAAGGTTTTATATATAAAACATATTATAAACATATAATTTGACAAGTTTATCATTTGCATTCTACTTTCAATAAAATCAAATCAAGATTTATTTTTACTTTCTTATATATATATATATATATCGACCTTAATTTAATATTGTCTTAGGTACGCAATTCTTCTAGCGTAAAATATCTTTAGTTTAAATTTACCTTATCTTTATTCTGTATTAATTATAAAAGTATTATATATACACACACACCAAAATCCACGCACACACACACACAAAATGCACATAATGACATATAGATAAATTGCAAACTTTTAATCATTTAAAAAACTAATAATAGTACATAATTAAAATAATTTATAATAGTTATCCATAATTTAAACATTATGACTAGAAGTATTGGTGTAATAGTTAAAATTTTATAAATTACAATTTGACTGCGTAATACATAGATGAGCCATGTTTACCTCCTGCTGCGGAGTGAACCACCTCAGTGTCTTGTCCGATACCACTCTTACTGTTTTTTATGTTCTCGTCATTTGTCCCTATTATTGAACCTTCTGACTCCACTGCCACTTCATCACGGATTCTTTTAATGATGTGTAACCTTTATCAGTAATAAGCATATCTTCCACAAAGAATGTATATTATATTTACAGTACGATCATTAGCGTAAAAATTAATATTTTCATATAATTTATCTGTTAACAAGTATGTTAAAATTTGTAATATTTGTTCTTTACTTGTATAAAATTGTATTTCTTATTCGACATGTAATAGATTGTGGCAATTTGATGTTTAAATTCATCATTTTCTTACATTTATACGACGTACAAAATTCATGTTTAAGCATAAGTTTGACAGCTATCGTTTATTATTTTCATGCAAATGTGATGGGAGTTAAAATTTCCAGATCTATTGTATCGTCGATAAAAATTTGACTGAATAAACCTTAACAATCCCGAGACACTTTTTCCAGTATTTCAACTATTTTTTGTTTTAATTATTGTTTTTTTTTTTTTTTTTAAGTAACGTGTTCCATTTCATTCCAATTTTATTTTATTTAAATTTTTATTACAGCTATTTCTATAAAAATAATTTTATTTAATGAAAGTTCTTTTTTTCCACAAACAATTTTTTCATTGGTGTATATGAATTTTTTACAATTTTAATTTACAAATACATTAAATAATAAACCCATAAGGCATTTATATATTATTTTTATATTCGTGTACCACTGAATATGTTTCTATTTCCGTTGAATCAAGTTCAGTTAAATGCTACCAAATACAATTCTTCTCCATTTTTTAGCGAATTTTTCACACCTATTCTTACTATTATTTCCTATAGAATACTGTTAGAAGATAATTATACTATTGATTTAATATTCAAATTCAAATCTTGTTCATTTTCAATGAACTTAAACATATATACTCCTTTCGGATATAAAATATTTTCTTAGATGTTTTTATCGCATATGGTTTTGTTCATTAACTCGTTTGATTTTTCATGATCTCATTTAATCAGCATGCGGTATCTTTTGCATTCTTTCATACAAAATTGTATTAACTTTATTAATTAATATATACAACGATTTGCAATAAAAATTCGAGTATTGAAAAAGGTATATGTTCAGAATTGATTACCTAAATAGAAATATTCTACGCCTATTCTTTTGACTACTTTGCACAAACATGAAGAAGCGTCTTTTCTTCATACACACAAGTGTGTTTTGAAAGCTATTATCCAAAGTTCGGACAAATTCATACAGAAAGTTGTTCATTAAGTGTTTTCATAATATTGGATTCTTTTTATAAGGATTTGCAGTACATATTTAATTTTAATATAATTTTATAAAGCAAAATTAGCAACATATGACTGAAATGTAAAGCTAGAAACCAGTGTGGCTGTCTTGTCCTAATTTTAGATAGTAGACTGGTAATTGTAATATACTGAAGCTACATCACCACCGATAATTTCATATATTAGGTACTTTATTGATAAGTTTTGCACTAACATTTGTGTATGAAATGAACAGTAAGAATTACGATACATTTATAAAAAATATCGTAATATATAAATATATTTCACAGTTATGTACAAGAACATCAGTACAAACACAGGACACACTGATCTGAATGCTTTTTTTTTTTTTTTAAAGTTATAACTCATCAGGCTATTAGTAATTTAAATATATATCATTCAAATATAACTGTATACTATAATATGGACTTACATTACAAAAATCTAAACTCAAATATAATGAAAGTTTATTTAATTTTTGTTTTAAATTTAAAGAGGGAAAACAACTTAATATCTGAACTAATCAAACATTGAGCTAAATAAATTGATATGGTTCACCTTTGTTTTTAAAGGACTGTTTCAGGATAAATGTTTCTTTCTCACGATTCTTATGAAAACATATATTCAGTAAATCTATGACTTTTTGATAGGAATTATAACAGAATCATCACCTTTTACTTTGTTTTTATAGTAAAGCCGAATAAATATAAGTATTGTTTTCAAATAATCGTTTTAATTTATTCGCTTTATATTTTTAATCTATTTATTTTCTCTTGTATTCTACAAATTATTGGAGGTACACTTTCTTTTTTATTGGTAATTGAACTGTAGCAAAAATACAGTTTATTAAAATATCAACTAGTAAGCTATCAGTAAAAGTACTCTTCTTGAGCAGCAACGCCATCAAGTTAATAATTAAAACAATTTAAGGGTGTAATTATTTAATAGATTTATTTGTTAAAAATAGCGTGATCCTGTAATTTTTTTACACACACCTTTTATAATTAGTTGTTCATGTAAGCTTTTATAACATTCCTCAAAAGCCATTATTTTATCCGCTTTCCAACAACCAAGCTACTAAACAGTCAAATAACTAAATCTCTCTTATTTAACAGTCATCATCATTGTCAGTGTATCAGCCCGTAGGCTGGTTCGCACCATGTATCAACCGCTTCCATTCTAGAAAATTGTTATCATTGAATAAACGATAAATATCAGAAAAAAGGATGAACTTTTTGCTGTGTCAAAAATACTTTCATCGCCTTAAGACGTGAAATCCATAAAATCCATATTACAGTCCTACTTGAATAATTCTAACAAATAAAGCGCACGCACTGTACTGGATTATCATATTGTTCGATTAAACAATACTCCGATTCTTTCATGTGGTTTTAAAATAATAAAAAATTCATAAAACATAATTAGTTCACGGAATTCTACGTTTCTAATAACGCGATTATAATAAAAATCACCATTAAAAAAAAAACAAAAAAAAAAACGAAAAATATAAAAATTTTAATTCAAGAAATATTTTGCAATATCGTGTACTCAGGTTATTAGAAGATAATTATTGAACCACCTAATAACTTTAGCAAGTGCATTGAAACCATAAATATTATTTAAAATTTAAACGTATAAGATTTTATATTCACCTTAAACATAAATCAATAGCGGCAAAAATATTAAATAAAATAAAGAATGTATATAGAAATATTTAAAATATATAGTTTATATTGCTACAACGTATAATAAAGCACTGAAAATACGAATCAAAGCATAAGTCAACTAAGAAAATACCTACGAAAGCTGAAATAAAATATAGTATGCCGTTATTTATTAAATGACTATTATCATATTACTCTACAATGTCAATAAATACACATTTAATCTAATTGCAAAGCGATTATATAAATAGGCATTTTAAAGAAACAGTAATGAAGTAATCAATTATACAGATTTTAAATCATCGTATATGCATTTAAAATATAACGACGTATGTGCAGGCGATTGTGTGTGAATTTAATAACAGGACAAACCTACATATATTTATGAATGTGTATTTAAAACGATGTTTAAAATAATAAATTCAAAAATCACCTTTTCAAATAAAAGAGCTACTATATTAAAAGCTACAGCACACTATCATGTATATTAAACTAAACCTAATGAATATAAAAAACGGGCTTTAAAAATAAACGACGTAATTAACTACACAATAAAAACGATAATTATTAATGAAATATATTGTTACAGGCATAGCAAAGTATTCAATAATTACACACTCATCTAAAGTACAACATAATTAAAATAATGAAAAAAAAAACCACAAGAATTCTTAATGACATACATCATTACATGCAGATTAAAGAATTTTATATAATTGCCCACCCATCTCAAGTTAATACATTTATAATATTTGTGTACCGAACCTGCGCCTTGTAATACTAATTGCAATTCTCAAAATACATAAAAATTAGACAAGACTTCGATAATAAAAATTATACACATTTACCAGAAATGTAATTTGTTGAAATAAAAATATAATTACATTTATAAACTTTTGTAGCTTGTGTACTTAAGACAACTCACACAAGCATATTTTATCATAGTTGATGGTTATACATACATTTAAAATTTAAAACGGTGTGCTAATTGATCATCAATTTACTTACATTATCTACATTTATTTCACCCCTATACATGAACTGGACTAAAGCTTTTATATCAGAAAATCGCACATCTTTTAATATAACAATAGGATTATTTTCTTCGTATTGTGAAAAAATAGAATCAAAATATGTACTACAAGCAGAAAGCATCACCTGCGAATAACAGAAAATATTAATTACACGTTCTTTAAATAACAAATAAAAAGCACACACACTATACATGCACTAATTAAAAAAAAATATATCAAAGAAGCAAATATCCAATTAAATTAGAGCGCTGTTGACGAATTATAAAATAATACCGGCAACAATTAAAATAGCCTTTATTTTTTCCAATACAAGGAATAATAATTACTTTTATACTTGATACAATCGTTTTTACACGTGCTATAACAACCCATTAGATCACAGTGATAACATAAATATCGCTGTAAAAGAAAATAATAATAATAATAAAAGAGAAAATACTGACACCAATATTACTCGCATAATTGAATTAATATTAATAATATTATGAATTCTATTAAGTAAATATGAATAAAATTATATGTTTTCTTACCTGTATTACCTAAGGATTATTTTGATACACAGTTGGTGGATTATTTATTATCTGACTCGGGTACAGATCATTAACGATAATATTGTATCAAAATATTCTATTAAATTAATACTTAACATACAATTCCCAACGTAGCTGAATTATGAAAAATCTGCAAGTCTTACGAATGAACGAAGTAATCGTAACAATAGTATTAAATTCGAAAACAATTTAATCGTGCGTGAATTTAAATGATTAAAAATAACCTTTTTTATAAGAGCTACTTTTAAAAAGTTTGAAAGTAAAATTAAATTAATATCAGCAAAAAACTGGGAATTTTACATGAAAAGTACATATTATGATTATTACCGAATGATAGGAATCTGCATGTAGTTCCCCTGGACAACGATTTAAGAACAAACAAATTTATAAACAAGATGAATATGGAAGTTACTGAAGAGTTTGTAGGGAAACATTAAATAAATCATGCTGAGCAATCCTGCCACTATCAACAATCAGCCAGAAGTTGTAAATATACTTAAATCGAAAGAAGGTTTAGCTGTGAGAACATTTTCAGTAAATATTGAGGATATTAGTAGGGAAAGGTGTTTTTTCTGACCACCATATGTAAAAAATACAAATGCGATATTTTATATATTAAAAAAAAATCATGTAACTTACATAAAATAAGATGCTTCGATAGCTGGAAGATCCGTCACACTTTGAACAGTAATCCTCTAGGGAGAATCAATAATCAATAAGAACAAATTAACTCGAGACAGATCACCTCGATAAGCCTTTCACACAGTATGATTTTATGGACGTAATAAGCATAATGAAGAACTGGAAAATGACTGACCTAGACAAGTCACAATTGGAACAAATCAAAACAGTTTTCCCCAACTACCGTACAATGGCTTACAGCTCACATTGTGACAATACTAAAATATGTGAAAAAACCAGAGAAACCGCGCAATCATTGTCTGATGTCATTGCTCTGTGATTTATTAAGGTTTTTGAGAGACTTCCAGACAACAAACTTGTATAACATATCGAATGAAACTAAAAGAAACGGTATTTGAGGAATATGATATCATGAATACTATTGTTAAAGAAGGTGTACGATATCACTAATTTGATTAAAATTCTGCAGAACGTATTACCTAGGAGGCTGTTCTGTTACACACGTGGAAAAAAGTAAGTGACGAATGAAACAAAATAGTCTAACAGGGGAGCGTTTTGGTCCAATGGTATTTAACTAAAGCAATTAATTTGCTTCCTCAATTATAATAAAGCGCTAGATCAAGTACAGCATGATCAGCTAATACGAATACTTGAAAAGAGAAGGATCAATAAATACGACCAAAGAATAATACAAAAATTGTATTACGATCAAGGAGCAAACTCCGTTTAGAATACGAAGAATCTGAATATAATCCGATAAAACGAGGAATTAGACAGGGATGCATACTATCGCCTTTATTGTTTAACATACACACAAGCGAAATATTCTAAAAGCTTTATAAGGAATAAAAATCAATGGAAAGTCGATAACATTCGCTACGCAGATGCTTCTTTGTTCGTCTTCAAAAAAAAAATTACAACGACTAGTTAATAAAATAAATGAAAAAAGAGATGAAATATGGTGCAACAATTAACAAAAATAAAACAAAGCTCATGATTAATAAACAGAGAAAAATAATAAGTAATGATAAAAAAAACTCGAACGCGTTAAGCAATTCAAATATCTGAGATGTTACATAACAGAAGATATGAATTCAAATACAGAAGTTAAGCTGTGACCGCATCCAGCAAAATATTTGAAGAAGCGTAGGAGAAATGACAAAAAACAAAGTATAAAAATTCTTATAGTATATAAAAATTTAAGCTACGTAAAAGCATCACTGAAATTCTTATAATATTTCTTACTCTCTCTAAATTCAATTTGTAGGTTCAAGTAGTCCACTCTAATATACAAACAAATTAGAAATCAAATTATAATAGGTTCTCTTCTTTTTCTTCTTTGTTGACATGCCGTATACTACCGCGTAGGCCAGAGGCATGAGAATATAGGAATTAAATAAGTTGAAATAAGTTGATCTTGAGGAAATGAAGGAGACGTTCAACTTTAGCATGATGATCAGACAGGAGTTCAGAAAGTGGACGATTGGAGAACTTGTGCTCAGTGGGAATTATAAATTGGACAGCTAACGAGTAGATGTTGGATTGCAATATGGGAATTGCAGTCGGAACAGAGTGGGAGAGGTTTATTTGATAGGTATCTATGTGTGAGTTTGGAGTGTGCTAGGCGGAGTCTTGTGATAACGATTTCATTCCTTCTGTTGGCCGATAATTATGTGTTCCATGGTTTAATGGTGTTTAGATTTTGGCATAGTTTATTCGTGTTTGGAGTGCTGGTCTACTGTTGTTGCTATATCTGTAATAACTTCTTCATTACATGTAGTTGAAGATCCTTTGGTGGTATTTTGATGTTTGGTACCGGAAAGAACAGCGAACCTTCTTTTGCTGCAATGTCCGCGCGAGCGTATTTTCCTGAATTCGAACATGTGATGGAATCCACGCGAACGAAACACGAACATTTATATCACAAAGAGCGCGAATAGTTTCTTTGGCCACTGTATGTTGATGAGGACAGTTATATTTTTGAAGAGAAGTAAGTGCGGTTAGTGAGTGTGTGCATATTAGGCAAGAGGAATGAGGATCAGAGTTTATTACATATTCTATAGCAAGTTTTATAGCAAACAGTTCAGCCGAAAGAATAATAAATAGATCTGGAAGAGAGTAACAGAGAATAATTTCTTTATCAGATGCAATTCCGCAACCTGTTTCCTGAGGTGTTTTGGAACCATCAGTAAATAATATTTTGAAATTGTATTTTCTGATCATATGTTGATATGCAGAAAGGAAAGTGTATGCGATTTTTTTTTTTAGAATTGTTGCAGCTGAAGGTCTATGTTGAGATGTAGGTTAACCCATGGAAGTGTGTAATAGATTTTAATGAGTCGCTAATGAAGATAAGATTTTTTAGAGCTTACATCCATCATTAAGCATATAAAACACCAATAAATCTGAAAAAAGTTATACATCTAGTACAAAGTTCCAGCAGGTGTTTTTAAATTATATAATTATTAATTTAAATTTTATTAAAATTACAGAAGCAGAGCACACACCATCTTATCTCTATCTTAGAAGTTAAGATATGATATTTTAAATTACTTCACCAAATTTGTTACTTAAGGCAGCATCAATGCAATTAGATCAATTTAGTATTATATTTAGTAATGTTACATGTATAAATATTGAGTAGGTAGTAATATATTTAAGAAATAATTTTAGTATTTTTTAAAAACAAAGTCCAATGTAACAAATATTAAACAAAATTACTAAATATGTTACTTAGGAAAATAACTCCACGGATAACATCACTGAGATATATAGTATTATTAAATATAAAATATAGCTAAGAAATACACAATATTGAAAAGATATATTCAGTGGGTACCATTTTTCGAAATTTTGAGTATCATTCTGAGGGTGAAAAAGTTATGATGCGTTCATATTATTTTTCTCGTGTTTGATAAAAAGTGATGGATGATATCACCTATGCAGTTAATGTTTAGATGCCTGTGTACGAATCATTTTCCACTGCACCAGTGAATTTGATGATACTGATGGTACGGCAGTTCAATCATGTTGTAACTCACTAAATTTGTACACATGCTTACTTGGGAGAGATGGCTTGGCAGTTACTTGCTGGCAAGATTTAGTGATTTTTTTTCAATCAGCCGATACATTTCTTTCAGCCTAGGCTTCAGTTGAAAACATTTATATTTATTGTGTTACCGACATGAGCAAATGTAATTCTAAAATTTTTCGAAGGTAGCTTGAGGTACTGGGATGATGAAAATATCACTTCTAGAAGTATTTTCTTTTACAGTTTTAATAGTTTAGTTGTTTTGAGTTTTATTTTTCAACTTATAACAATTAATAATAATCAGTATATAATTAAAATGTTGCTTCAGTACAATATAGTTCTATTTTAAAAATTGTATCCACATGTATTCTTATAAATGGCTAAGAAGTAGTTGTACTTTTGAGGAATCTTATTGCATATTAAATCTAAATGTCTGTTTTTGTTAGTTTATGTTTTCATTTATTATTACACTCATATATTTTAAATGTTTTTCAATTTGCTTATCTGCTTAATTTTGTGTACAAAACTAGAAGTGCAGTTCAATGGTTTTCAATTAGATCAATTTGAAACCAAGATATTCAACAAGCTTTACAAAACTACTATATATTTATTTGTGGGTTCAATTAAAGAAGTAATCTTGCAAGTTACAAAAATGATGTGAGGTGTATAAAAATATAGCACAAACTTTATATTCTTGTTGTGTAAATTTAAAAATGACAAATTTAATTCTGCATTCTCAAAATTTATTTCAAAAGATAATTGTTTATGAAAAATGTGTAGAAAATTCAAGTGGTAGCACCTTCTCTTTCACAATTCATGCATAAATAACTATGTAAAAGCTGAATTGTTAGCTTCAAAATACTTCAGAGCATTTCACTTCCAACTATAATGTGAACAAGATTCACTCTGTTATTAAAATTTACTTCAATCAACTATTTAACAATTCCCTTCCTGCCACCCATAAAAAAATGTTTTTAACAATATTACAATATACACACAACATCCCAAGGGACATGTGAATCAATTAAATACAAGAGGATTTCGAGTAAACTTATTACGTGTTCAAATATGGAGTTCATTGCTATTATCGCAAGAATTCTATGTTAAAACAAAAATAACATTTACTTAGGTAGTAAGACTAAAATTTCATAAGTTTAAAATTGCAATATATTGTTTATTGGAAAATATAAATGTAATGTTAAATATTGGCTTGGTAAAAATTTACCTCCACTCATTCATAGTCGTAAGAAACTGCACGAGATAAGTTTAGTACAGACGTCATTAGATCCCTTCTATAAGACTTCCTTTCAAATACTACAGTTTAGATAAGAGGTAGGTACTAGCTTTTTCAATACATCAAAGAGTCTCCCAAATGGCGTTAACAATTTCATTGTCAAGTCAGTATTGGAGGAGTACAACGCTTATTAAATTATTTACACCGATGGTTCTATTGAACATTCTAAAAAGAGATATACAGCCGCTTTTTTTTTACCACAAAGTTGTTCCGCATACCATATGCAAGCTCATCATTTTTTATGAAAATGTATACCATATACGAAGTTGTTTCTTTTATTAGATTATATAAGAAAAAAAATAACCTAATACTCACTGACTCCATGAGCGTTAACTATCTAGACTCCCGGAATTTTCAATGAGTATATTAGAGATATCAATACGACAGTGGGTTCGGCAACTTCACAAGCGTGGAACTAAGGCGAAGTTTAAGTGGGTCCCTGCCTACTGTGGCGTCCGTGGAAATGAGATAGCGGATGCGATTACTCGATCGGATCTAATTCCGGCTATTGAGAAGCACGTTAAACTACAATGGGGACAGTTAATACCGAAGCTTAAGGAAATGTTGTACCGTTTTCTTTTCAATCATATTTCGAATTTCAAAGCTTGTTAAAAGGTAAAAAATATGCCACAATTTAAAAGACAATTCCAAAAGAGACCTGGTTTAAACATGGGGATCTCCTCCATAAAGATTTTGTATCTGTGTTTGTTAAACTAAGGAATGGTCATAACTGTTCACCTAGTCATCTTGCCAAATTGAGGATCATCAGAATGGGAGTTTGTGAGATATGTATTATCGAAGATAGCATCGAACATGAGATCTGGTCCTGCCCAAAATACAAAAATAGAGACAGCTTTATGTCTGAACTTTTATCGACAAGGAATACGCTTCCAATACAACTTGAAGAACTTATTCTGGATCCTATCTCCTTGGATGCGCGTAGATTATATAATTTTATTAAGGCTAATAATATAAGTTTATAGTCTGAACAATCCACTTAAACTGGGAAAAAAAAGTAATGTTCGGTTAAAATACTAGTTATGGTGCGCGGATAGCTTTTATTTTAATTTTCGATAACCGATAGTCTAATAAACATTAATATTAGCTAACGTAATAAAATGGCATAGAGCTAAATATATATAGGTTTAATAATAATGAAGTAAGATACATTTAAAAGGAGCGGGACGTGAAATTAGTTTGATTATATAAGGAGGATTGTTGAGAGCTGTAGTAGCATTCCAAAAATACACAATTTACACTTGCAATTTTATTCTCATTCGAAGGATGTGTACAGAATGAGGAATGGGTTTGTATCGGTATGAAGATAATGGTATAATCTGCTCATAGAATCACCTATGTAATAAATATCAGGGAAAGTATAGACGACTAGGTGCTACTCCAGTATTTTTTACGACAAATTTAATAAAAGCTAGAAAGTTTGTCAAGGGAGTATATGAAATGAGCACAAAGTGGTCGTGGCGGCGGCATCCTGCAGTATTATGCCAGATACATCAGTGTTCAAACATTCAAGAAAGACCAAAACAATAATTAGAATTTTATATGAAACTGGTTGACCTGGTGAACTTTATATGGCCTCAGAATCAATAACTGTATCAACTTATTAGCTGACTTAAATTTACTTGAATTAAGTTCAATGAATGTGCAAAAATCAAAATGAAAATAATTTGAAATATATGGAAATAAATGTAATTTACATTCTCACGTCTGTTGTGCAAACGTTCATACTACTTCATTATGTAATTTTGAATTATGCAATTAATTTTAAAGTAATTTTTATATATCTATTTGGCAAACTTCATACTGCCGTAGAAGCAATAAATGTTGTATTAACTTCTTAGCTGAATTAAATTTAGTTTTTTATTAACACAAAATTAATATTCAAAATGAATGAAGTTCAATAAGTGTACAAAAATAAAAATGAAAAGTATTTTAATTACATTATAGATTTTAGATCGGATTTAGTAACTCATGTCATTAAACTGGAATCCTAATAAATTATTCGATTTATTTACTTAATCATTTATTTATTCTTGAGAAATAATTAATAATTTCCGTTAACCACGTTACGAAAATTACGCAAAATAATTTTCATACATAATATTTAATTACGTTTTGTATCGAATGGTTAGTTTTTACATTTAAAAAACCCACGTTCAATTACATAAAGATAATGCTATACGTAGCTTCTGCACTAAGTTATTTTGAACATGCGTCGAATTATGGTTTATTAAAATGTGAAACTAACTGCTAAACATTATTAACTTTCAAGTAAAAGTTAAATAAGTTCCCAACTTTATGAAAAAGTGACAAAAAAATCTATAAGCATGCATCATTAATTTTTATTTTTAAACACGCGCGAAATTTAAAACCATGCAATTTGATTCAGTTTTGTGTCTAAAAAAAAAAAACAGTTTAAAATATAGGTAGAAACGTGAAAAACATTAAAAAAATGTAATAATTTTGATACTTTATAATTAAATTAATAAATTAAAATATTTTCAATAAGTCGACTAAATATCTAGACGTCATTACAAATGTACGCACAATATTGATTTTTTTATTTTTTTTATTTCATAATATATAGATTTGAGTTTGATTCTTTCGATAATCATGTATAAATAAAAAATTGTATTAATCATACTAACCTTATGTGCTTTTAACGTTTTTCCTTCGCAGGCTAACGTGACATCGCAAAGACATTCTCTTTCTAGTAACTGGGAAAACATGGCCTGCAAATTTGAATGATGGTATTTCCATCGTAAACAATATTGCTGCGGCGTATCCATTTCCACCATGATTGTCTGTAGAATAAAATGTTATATATTGGTTATTTAAACAATAAATTGTATTATTAGCATGACAAAAACACCGTTTATGGAGCAATACGTTAACAATTTATTACATGTAATAAGAACAACTGTTTCCATTGTTAATGTGCTTCAGTCGAAATATATTTTTTTAAATGTCATTAACAAATATACCATTTTTTTATTTTTACAGCTAAAGCTACCATAATTTTTAAACCTATAGATACATATGGGGTGTAGCGAGTTCTTTTTAAAAAACTACAAAGCCAGATATAAAACATTAATTACACTCGAATAATCTTTAACCAATTCAGTCCACTTACATGACACAAAAGTTTTAACGTTAAAAAAAGTCTTCATTAAATATTACAATTTTATAAATATTTATACAACATATTAAAAATTACAAAATATTACTTTATATTTTCAGCCCCTTGAGTTATTGTTAACTACTTCATACAAAAATGTTGTAAAAAATTGCTTTAACCAATTCATTCACAATGTCCCCTACCTACATGGCACAAAAGCTTTTAACGTTCAAAAAGTTCTTTATTAAATATTACAATTTTATAAATATTTATACAACATATTAAAAATTACAAAATATTACTTTATATTTTCAGCCCCTTGAGTTATTTTCAACTATTTCATACAAAAATGTTGTAAAAAATTGATGTGTGACTTAAAAGGTAAACAAAGCTTTTTAGCAGTATTATGAAATAAATATTAATAATAAATAATAATAAAAATAAAAACTGATATACAACAAATATAATCATCAATTTTTAACCATAATATATCTAAGCAGCTGCGCTCTGATTAAGTTCTTTATAATTACAAATTTTTAAATATAAATCTTGTATATCAGTTATAATTTAAGTTATGAGAATTATCTGTTTTTACACCGCCCATATTGACCGAAGCATATAAATCGTCTACTTGATTTGTTAGACTTCCACGTCATAAGAGGATTAGGTAACATGCACAGTTATTGCAGTATAATTCTCAATTTATCATCTTATTATATACCGCTACTACTAATTACTGACAAAACACTGTTACACCAAGAAAAAGCAAATTACTTAACGAATTCATCTACAGACTGGTTACAGTTCAAAAAACAAGTAGAAGCCAATGTTGACTTAAATGTGAAATTAAAAACCCAAGTAGATAGACGCAGTGGTTAATAATCTAACAGAAACGATTCAACAAAGTTGTAAACGATTTACAAAATACAATAATAAACTAAACCACGATAACAATATTATTAGCCCTTGAAATACGTGAACTAATCAGTAAAAGAAGAAAAGCTCGCACAGAATGGCAACGTTCAAATATACAACAAACTGTGTAAGCAATTACAAGAAGCAATTGTAACTTATCATAATGCAAGTAATGATTATTATTGTCGACTTTAAGTAGTACCGATTACGCGGTGTGAAAAACAGCAAATTATTTAACGAAAAGAAAATACTACACCTTATCACATCAAAAAACCTGACGGAAGTTGGTCAAAGACAGAAAACGAAAAGGTTGACACTTTCGCAGAATACTTCGAAAATGTATTTCAATCTTACAGCAATAACAATCTGTAGCATCAAGTGTAATACAATATTGCTCAAAATGTAAATTCCACATCATACCGAGCAAGCTTCAGCCGTGTATAAAAATACTGAAAAGCAACAAAGCACTAGGAGAATATGGCATAACAAACAATATCCTACATCAATTCCATGTTCAGACTCTCTTATTTCCCATTAAAATGATCCACAAACACGGAAAACCGCTTACAGACCGATTAGCATGCTTGACACATTTGGAAAAATATTCGAAAGACTATTAAAACCCATTATTTATACAATCCAGAATGAATATAATTTGGTCCCAGAACATCAGTTTGGCTTTTGGCATACTGGGCGATTCAGCAATGTCATCGAGTAGTGGATGCTATCGAATCTATCCTACAACGTGGTCTATATTGTTCAGCGGTTTTCGCAGACGTGACTAAAGCTTTTGGTCATGTCTGGTATGAAGGATTATTGTATAAGCTCTATGAAATATTTCCTCTAGAATTGTACCACCTTCTGAAATCATATCTAAGTAATAGACAGTTACAAGTAAAAGTAGGCAGCTTTATGTCAATCATATGGACTGCAAAGAGTCGGTTTCTCGAGGAAGCGTCTTGGGTTCATTGCTTTATGATATTTATACTGCGGAAATTCCAACCACTATGGTTATCATTTAGATTACTTTTGCAGATGACATCGTAATCTTAACAAGTCACAAAGATTGTCAAGAAGCATCCAGATTTATACAATACCATATACCATCTTAATAGCATTCAGCTCTGGGCGCTAAAGTGGAAAATTAAAATCAGTAATTACAACTAGGTTCGTTACATTCACAAAACGACGTCAAAATTGTTTACCAGCCTTTTACAATGGTCACTCTTTACACAAGTGCGCCAAGTAAAATACTTATGGTTCGTTTTAGACCGGGGTTTAACATGAAACCCCCATGTCATTAACACAAGGAAAAACTTGCATTGTTGATGCGACAAATGTATCCATTTCTAGGTCGGACCTCTAAGCTGAGCCTAGCAAACAAAGTAATATTATATATGTCATTACTCCCGTTTGAAAGTATGAACTCGAATTATATAGATCTATTGCTATATCCCATCTCAGCAAGATACAGGCATTTCAGTACAGGATGTTGAGGGCAATCGTAAATGCCCTATTATGTTTGCAACAGCATCATTCACAACGATCTGCATGTAACTATGATTGCAACTATATACAAACATCAGTATAACGAAATGCATAAAAACTTTGGCCGCAGTTCAAATCGGCTGATAACAGAGATGTCAACACTCATTTACCAGATAAACCTGCAAGACGGGCGAAAAAAAATCAGTGCCGATATGCCTTTTGAGCTGATTAAGATTAGAGTTTGGGTTAGGTTGACAAAATGACAACAAAGTAACGTACACCATTGGGACAAGTTGCTTCAGAAAGAAGAAATTTTCATCAGGCATTGTGTTTATGACTTCTTAGTCGGTACAAAGGGGAAAAATAGCATTCATCAGAGAATATGTATTGTATATATCCTGACAATTTTTTGATATTTGACAATTTCACAAAAATAAATACATCAACGCAATAGGGAACTGTGATTCCGATATACTAAGTATTTATTTATTTATTTAATGAAGCCACACAACAGCTAACAGCCAATTATAGTGTAGGCTTATAAATAAAATAATACAATGAAATTTTTTTCTGAATTATAAAATTAAAAAAAAAAAAATAAAATAAAAAAAAATACATTGAACACATTCACCAACCTCACACCCATTAAACACACCAGAAAAACTACACGCATTCACAAGTCTCACACTCATTAAAACATACATCATTCACACAATCTTACCCGAAATAAACGGACGAATAATCTTCAACAAATTAATAAATACAATATAAACCTTATACTACATGTACATTAGTAAAGGAACACATATAACAAACACACACCACATAATAACAATCTAGAACCATTGGAATAGACAACAGCGAAACTCCTGTTATCATCGCAAAATATGTTCGGGAAGCAACTTATTAAAGAAATATCTGTTATCAAAGTATATATCCATACAGGGAAATATGTTCAAAAGAGAATTATACAAGCGGAAAGCTGACGGCAACGGAGAACTTAAACCGAGGTTTGTTCGTGCACGCGGCTCACTAAAAAAAAAAAAAAACGATTCGATCGCCTATTTGGTCTTGGTACAACGTAAGAGACGGTTGATGTTAAATACTCACTATTAACTCTACCGTTGCATACATCATGAAGAAACCTTAATTTGGCTATTTTCTTTTTGTAGTGTAAAGACCTCACATCCATAATATATCGTAATCCATATATTTAGGGTAAATACCTGATATACGGTAATATATATATTTTAAAAATTTAAACTGAACTTTGTCAATTAACAATGTATTTATTATAATACGGATCGCAAATAATTGAACAGTATTCTAAAGGACTACGCACTAATGCATTATAAAGCGACAGTAGCGTCCATGGGTCTCTAAACACATATGAATTTGTTATAATAAAACCTAGCATTTTATAACAGCGATTAACAACATCGCTTACATGTATTGAAAATTTTAAATTGTCATCAATATTAACTCCGAGATACCGCACACCACAGATTTAACATCGTAGCCCAATACATAAACTATTCTTCTATTACGTAGCTTAGTTTTACGTTATCTACATTTAGTTATATACATACTGTTTTGAAACCAAAAGATACAGCTACTTTTTCTTTTAGATTATACTGTTTTTTTGTTCTTTCTCTTCTAATATTATGCATTACATGTATTTATAATGTTATATCGACAAGTTTTAAACAAATTTTTGAACACTCGTTTCTTTAATGTAGTCTTTTCAACACACTTTACAAAACGTTCCATTCCCTTTAATTAAGCAAAAAATGTTTCACACTTATAAAATCGATATAGACGGTTAATGTCTTATTCACGTAAGAAAAACACGTAATATCTTGTAAAAAAAGTATTTAATGATTGAATATAATTCTTACATGACATATATAGTTCACAATGGTCAAAATGATTATAATGCGTACATTTAAAACACGTTATATTTTAATAAAAATATTAATTCTGGTTTTTCAGTTTGCGAGGTAAAATTAATTTCAAATTTCTTAAAATTTGGTTTAAAGTTCGAGCAATCATAATTAATATCTTATATCATATATATATAACTTATATTTGAAAATATATATATTTTTTTAAGTAGATTCACTTCTATATAGTGTATATGTAGATATTTTGTTACTTACGACATAGTTAATCCCCAAAATAATTTGGAAATAATAAAATGCTATCGCCTTAATAATTTTATTCTAAAAATTCACTGAAATTTAATAAGGCATCTCAGAATGGTGAGATTTGAATTTAGTTTCCCCTAGTCTTAAAATAGTGATTTTTTTATACAAAAATAAAATTTCAATAATAATGAGTATTTTTGAAAGGAATTCAAAATTTTTCGAAAAAATTATGACAATTTGAGAAAACATGTCACTAAAGATTTCGAAACCAACGATATCTTGCAGAAACTTGTTACGAACGATAGATAGCGCTAAGGTAAATAACGGCGATATGCACCGGAACGAAATTAACCTAAAATATTTTCACCATCAGTATTATGAAAATATGAATATGAAATATTCAAATTAACATCGACAGGAATAAATTCAAACATCGATACTTCTCACATAATTATAAAGTCCTGGAAGCATCTTAGACATATATAAATATTCTCAATTCTTCGGTATAAACACATATTCTCTTAATTTATCTAAAAAACGATTTCTGTCATTTATGGTAATAAATCACATTTATCGCCCCAGAATTAAACAAAACAAAACTAAAACTAACATCTCGAAAATAAACCGAATAATGATGTCGTAACCAGGACGAGTAGTACGCTCACGCTCTAATCAATTGGTTAAAACCGTTAATTTAAAATTTAGTTCAGACTTGTATAATTTATTATGAAAAATTAACATACTATGGAGAATAATTTTATATATAGCTATGAAGTAAATAAATCAAAAATAATTTTTATAAAACAAATTTATAAAATAACCTATAATTTTACACTAAATATTATATTACTAAAAAATAGATAAAATTTCATGAGCACTTATTAACTAATCACACCGAACAAAAATTTCTCATCGATTTTTCATAGCATCAAATTACTAAACACAACTGCCACAACCATGAATAAAATGTTTTAACAAATATGTATTGTTGGTAGATCGATTATGTATCGATATTTAAAATGATACAAAGTAAACTTTCTATCTGTTATGTTTTTTTTTTTTACATTACACGATAACGTGCTTCATGTTGATATTGGGGATGTAGCGCAAAAAGTAATGTAAAAATAATACAAACATTCCAAAATAAAACTCTGAGAACACTTGCAGATGCCCCTTGGTACTTAAGCAACGAGACATTACACCGTGATTTAGCTGTACCATATGTGCAAGATGTCATTAAAAACGCAGCTAAGAAGCATGCCGATAGGTTGGATAAACATACCAACTGGACAGCAATTATCCTACTGGATAATATGGAGGAGATTCGCCGGCTACAACGGACGAAACCACTAGATTTACTCTAGTTAATGGCAGGCTATGATGAAAAGCCGCTATGTGAACACTAACTAGCTACAACATCAATGGATGGGGCTATAAGTGACTAAATTGTAATCACCTATGATAACAACTACTGATAGCCTAGACAGGCTAGGCGTAGATTATAGCAGGGATATTAAAAAAAAAAAAAAAAAAAAAAAAATGTTGATATGTTAAATGTATAATTTATAAATAAATAAATAAATAAATAAATATATATATATATTAATAAAAAAAACTGTTCCATGCCATATTATAACATGGTAGCAGAGCTCCGTGGTTCGTAGCAATAGTAATAGTAAAGAAAAAAAAAGGTTTACTATCGCGTTGAAGTGTTTAATAGAATACGGGTCTATTAAAATTACTGAAATATGGAACAGCTTGGATGGATTCTGTTATGTATTAGTGGTAACACTGGATAGAACGTTGTGGGTTATGGGGATAATTGCGTACATAATTTTAACTAATATATTTAATGTTGTTTATAAATGAATAAATAGAGAATGTAATTGTGTTATTTATTTTCTTAGTTTAACTATAACGAATAAAGACGTAATAAAACGGCGCAGTCGGTATTTAACAATGTTTACATAGTCAATTACTAGTTATTCTGAAGTAATTATTTTTAATAATTCATAAGTTAGTGTTAGTTTAACCTAATCAGTTTAGCATCATGAATGCAAATCAAATAACGAAATTATTGCAAGCTATGAACGTGCAAAACGCTAATTTGCAGCAGTTGGTACAGAATTTGATTCCACAAGGAACTCAATCTAATACCGCTGATCATCACACACCTCATATTGTACCGCAGAAGTTTGATGAAACGGTGGAAAAGGTGGATGATTATTTCGAGCGTTTAGAAAATTATTTCGAGTTGTGCAATATTAATGCTCAATCTAAGGTAAAAACTTTTGTGTCGTTGTTAAATCCAAAGATGTTTACGTTACTTAAAACATTAATTTATCCTGATAAAATTGAAGAGAATACATATGATAAGCTTAAGCAGAAACTACTGGAACATCTTAATCCAGAACCGTTAGAAATACCTAGCAGGCATGCTTTTCTTAATAGAAAACAACATGAAGGAGAATCTATAGCACACTATGTGGAAGATTTACGTCGTTTGGCGGTTCCATGTAAGTACGAAGCTACTGTTTTAAAAATTATGATTCGCGATGTTTTCGTTAGTGGATTAAAATCCAAAGAATTATTACAAAGAATGTTTCGTGAGAAGAATCTTACTTTTGAGTCTGCGCTAGAGATGGCATTGAATTATGAACAAGCAGCTTCCGGTATGCAAGAACTTCTGCAAAAGCCATTACCGATTAATGCAGTTAACCGTAATGTAGATAAACAAGATTTGAAATGGGAGAACTCGGTACAGCATGCAGGTAATAAATACGTATGTTATAAATGTGGTAAAAAAGGGCATTTTTTTTCATCGTGTACTGCTAAAAATCTTTTTCGTGTATTTTGTAAAAATAATGGTCATGATGAATCTGTTTGTCGTAAAAAACAGCGTTTCGAGAAAAATCGGAAATATAAAAAGGAAAATGTAACCATTAAACAACTTGATGAACCTAGCATTAATAGTGATATTGTTCCAATAGATACATTAAATTGTTTAAATAGGAAAAAAGATAAAAGTGATAATTTTCCGCCAATGAAAATGACATTAATGATTAATGGTAGGAATATAGAGCTAGAATACGATACAGGCTGTCGTAATACAGTTTTAACAGAGGATACTTTTAAAAAAATTTCACCATACAAACTAAAACCAACAGAAGTAATTTTTAGTGATTTTAGTAAAAACAAAATTTGTCCTTTGGGACAGGCTATAGTTAATGTAAATATGTCAGGAAAAGTAATACCACTTAGCGTGTTTGTTGTTGACAATCGATTTTCTAGTCTTTTAGGACGTGACTGGATTAGTAAATTAAAATTGTCGCTAAATTTAATTCATCAGGTAAATATTAGCTTTGATGAAAAGAAGATTATCGAACGTTTTCCGGTGGTTTTTAATGAGAATATTGGAGCAATAAAAAATTATGTTGCATCCTTACATCTAAAAGATGGTGCAAAACCAGTTTTTCAACGTGCGCGTGCTGTGCCGCTCGCCTTACAGGAAAAAGTTGAAGCAGAAATTGATAGATTAGTTAAACTGGGGATTTTAAAGAAAATAGAAACATCTGAATGGGCATCACCTGTAGTGCCAGTCATTAAAAGTAATCATGAAGTTCGTCTCTGTGGTGATTATAGTACAACAGTAAATGGTCAAATTCATGTGGCACAACATCCATTTCCTAGTCATGAAGAAATTTTTGGGAAGCTAAATGGAGGAAAACGCTTCACAACTCTTGATGTGCGATCAGCTTTTTTACATTTGCCAGTAGATAGTGAATCGGCAAAATTGCTGACACTTAATACTTCCAAGGGACTTTATCAGCCAAGTCGCCTAATTTATGGGGTTAGCTCAGCACCTGCTTTATGGCAGCAGTATGTAGATCAGGTTTTAAATGATTTACCTGTTTGTGTAATTCATGATGATATTATTATCACTGCAAATTCACATGATGAACATCAACGTCGAATTGAATTAGTCCTGCAACGATGTAAAGAAAATGGAATACATTTAAATTATTCAAAGTGTAAATTCTTTCAGAAGCAGGTAAAGTTTCTTGGATTTATTATCAATGAAGAAGGACTACATAAAACACCAGATAAGGTGAAAGCAATATTGGATATCAAGGTGCCAAGTTCAGTAACGGAAGTTAAATCATTCATGGGCATGGTAAATTTTGTCCTAACTTATCAACTATAGCATATCCAATTTATGAGCTCACAAAGAAAGAAAAACAATTCAATTGGACAGAGGAATGTACTAAGGCATTCAATTTGATAAAAAAACAAATTGCATCAGATCAAATATTAGTACATTATTCCTCAAAGTTGCCTCTCGTATTAGCTGTAGATGCTAGTTCCATTGGACTAGGTGCTGTTCTTTCCCATGTTATTGATAAAGTTGAACGGCCTATTGCTTTTGCTTCGCGTATTCTGTCAACATCAGAACGAAAATATTCACAGATTGACAAAGAAGCTCTCGCCATCAAATGGGGAGTAGAAAAATTTTATCATTACTTATATGCACGTCCATTTACCTTGGTAACTGATCATCAACCATTGATACATATATTCTCAAGAAAACGGAAGTTATCAATTCTCAGTGCAACTAGATTACTTCATTATGCAGTATTTCTACAAATGTTCCAATTTAATATTAGGTATAGGAAATCATCAGAGCATGGAAATGCAGATTTTTTGTCACGATTACCTACCAGCTCAGAAGAACTATATCAAGATGACAGTACTAATATCTTACAATTACAACAAATCAAAGACTTACCTATTACACCTCGACAGTTAGAAGCTGAAACAATAAAAGATGGAGAAATGAGATTATTGATTGAAAAATTAAGAATGGGAACAAATTTGGGCAATGACCTTGGTAAACTATCACTTCAAGGCAACATTGTTTTCAATGGAATCCGTATATATATTCCAAAAACATTGCGTCAAAGGATTTTATCTGAACTACATATAGGACATTTTGGAGTAGGTAAAATGAAGGCTTTAGCACGTCAAACAGTATATTGGCCAAATATAGATAAAGATATAGAAGAGATGGTTCGCAGTTGTGTTCCCTGTATAAGTAACAAAAGGCAACCAAGAAAGGTACTTACCCATTTTTGGGAGTATCCAACAACCCCTTGGGAACGAATTCATTTGGACTTTGCAGGACCATTCCAAGACAACTTATTTTTAATAATTGTTGATGCTTATTCCAAGTGGATGGAGGTTGAGTGTGTTAAAAATACTGCTACAGCAAGTGTAATAAGATTATTACAAAGTTTATTTGCAAGATATGGTATTCCAAGAATAGTAGTATCAGATAATGGCACTGCATTTACTAGTCATGACTTCAGAACATTCTTAAATATATATGGTATCCAACAAAAAACTATTGCTCCATACCATCCTGCATCAAATGGACAGGCAGAGAGGTATGTGGATACATTGAAACAGAGCCTTAGAGCATCAAGAACAGAAGGCGGATCAATCCATGACCGTCTAAACAGGTTTTTATTTGCATACCGTAGAGCTCCACATGCAACTACACAGTTGTCACCTTCATTTTTGTTTTTACAACGTGAACTCCGTTCATCACTGGACTTAATGCGTCCAAGTTTACGGGAAGTGGTATCTAGAAATACAGCTGGAAATGAAATAGTTTCATATGATCTGACCTTTCAACCAGGAGAAAAGGTTGCAGTTAGAAATTATACAACACCAAATAAAAGATGGGAGATTGGTGTGGTCATTAATAAGGATGGACAGCTACACTATACAGTCCAAGTTGGAGACCAGCTGTGGCGAAGGCACACGGAGCAATTGAGAAGGATTGGACAGGATACCCCACTGACTCAGCAGATTGATCCAGTGACATCTTCAATGCCTACACAACAGCATGCTGAGGATGCAGCACCAAAGCAGACAAAGGAACTAGATAGTGAAGCACAGACTTCAGATCAAGATCAAGATCTTGTTCCAGTACCAGATGATACAACTGTAGAAAATTTTCAGCCACCACCAGAACCAGAATTACGACGCTCTAAACGTCAACATAAAGCCCCAGATCGGCTGACTTTATAAAGAAGGGAGGAAATGTTATGTATTAGTGGTAACACTGGATAGAACGTTGTGGGTTATGGGGATAATTGCGTACATAATTTTAACCAATATATTTAATGTTGTTTATAAATGAATAAATAGAGAATGTAATTGTGTTATTTATTTTCTTAGTTTAACTATAACGAATAAAGACGTAATAGATTCCGAAATTGAACCGGAATAGAAATTATACATTATGGCAATTACGAATATCGTCGTATATTGATTCCAAAGGATGGACAGGAGGTATTACAAAATCGGATGATAAACATGAACCTCAGGTAAAAAAACTTATAATATGTACTGTCGAAGGTGAAGTATTGCAAATGATTTCAAAATGTAAATGTGCATCTGAAATACGAGAAAAATTGAAAGCACACTTTATTAGTAATGTGGAAAATAGGAAGTGTCTTATATATAAAAAGTTTCGATATATTAAAATAGATCAGTCTGAAAATGTAGATCAATTTATTAAACGTTATCATGATCTTTTAAAAGAATCTTCTAACTTACAATTAAGTTTGGAACAAGAGTTTATCTATATGAACTTATTCGCAGTCACGAGATGAACTTAAAACAATAATTACAGTTCTTGAGAACGAAAAAGATATCAGTTATGAACAAATTAAAACACAAATAATAATAGAAAGTACTAAAAATAAGTCAATAAATAAAAAATCCCAAATAAGGCTGTTTCTACTATTAAATGTAATGGTTGTGGTGGTTTTGGACATAAATACGCTACATTGCTATTTTAAAGATAAAATATGTGAAAATTGCTAGATTAAAGGTCATATTGCCAAATTTTGTAAAAAATCAAATACCATAAAAACTAAACACAAATCAGCAGCGATGTTAGTTAAAGTGTTAAATGTAACTGAGCATAAGGATAAACAACAAACGAACATGCATTTTTTAATTGATTCTGGTGCAACACATTATTGTGTTCATAATAAAAGTTTGTTAAATAACTATAAAGAATTTGAAAACCCTGCACAGGCCGATGTGGCTCAAGGTTTGTCTTTATTATCCTATGGATATGGTAATGTTATTTTTGATAGAGATGTAACATTTCTAAATGTATGGTATGTACCACAACTGCGTGACAATGTGATTTCTGTATCGCAAATTAATAAAAACGGTTTTAACGTTAGTTTTAAAAGTAACAATAAAGGAATAATCTATGGAAATGGTTTCTGTAAAGTATTTAATTTTGACACAAATTGTGGAATGTACACATTAGAAAGTAATAAAGCTAAATTAGCTAATGTCAACATGATCTGGCATAACAGACTAAATCATCCAGAAAATAACATTCTAAAACATTTATGTGAAAGAAATTAGTCGATAAAAATTATAATAAGGACAAAATATGTGAAGTATGCATCAAAGCAAAATTTGAAAAACCTAGTTTTAATAAAGAAAAGGTAAAATTAGCAACCAAATCAGGTGATAACATTTATTCTGATGTT
The DNA here is from genome assembly GCA_032883995.1 of Coronaproctus castanopsis. NCBI lineage: Eukaryota > Metazoa > Arthropoda > Insecta > Hemiptera > Monophlebidae > Coronaproctus > Coronaproctus castanopsis. The sequence continues at coordinate 62,753,357 of CM065053.1, forward strand.
TGTGAAATAAAAAAGGAATGTGAATACAAATACATTATAACGCTAATTGACGAATATACACACACTATGTAAAAGCATACTCTTTAAAGTCAAAAGATGATTCATTTAAAGTAATAGATGAATATTTTAATGAAGTACAAAATCTATTTGATCGCAGAGTAAAAATATTTACATGTGATAATGGTTTAGGTGAATACATAAATAAAAATGTAATTAATTTAATGTCTAAAAATGGAACTACACTTAAACCTTCGGCACCATATACATCACAGCAGAATGGCTTAGCGGAACTTATTAATCCTACAATTTTAGATAAATTAAGAGCCGTATTAATTCAGTCTGGTGTCTAAGAAAATTTATGGCACGAAGCTTTATTTCATGTAATATTTACTTTAAATAGAATTTTGTCGCAAGCAATTAATAATGAAATACCTTTTGAAAGATGGACGTGTAAAAATGTATCATATAAATATCTAAAAACATATGGCTGTTTAGCATATAGTATAATCCAAAAACAAAAAAAAGACAAACAAACTAAATGAATTATGCGAAAAGTGTGTTTTTCTTAATTATACTCACAATGCCTATCGGTTGTGGAGCATTTTTAAAAGTAAAATAATTGTTTCTCGTAATGTAAAGTTTATAGAGAATGTTTCTCCATTTCTAAATGAAAATTTAATAAAAAACGATACGGAACATACACTTTTAAATAGTGATCACCATAATAAAAATAATATATATGAAACATGTGATGAAAATGACAACACTAGTGAAGAAGAAACAGGTTGTGAACAAATAGAATGCAGAACAAAAATAATAATTAAACTATCAAGTCATCTAAAAGATTATATTATGACCTTAAAATTAAATAAAGGGAAAAAAATATTGAACCTATTGAATTAAAGCTATGACAAATGAAATTGAATGCATGGAGAAATATAAAGTGTGAGATATTATTAAAAAACCGGTTAATGAAAAATGTATTGATTCTAAATGGGTACTAAAAATAAAAAATGATGGTACACATCGAGCTCGTTTGGTAGCGAAAGGGTTTCAAACCGATAAACATGGTGAAACATATTCTCCAACCTTACGAAATGAAACAATACGTATTCTTTTAAGCATAGCATAAAAAAAAAAAACTAAAAATTACACACTTAGATGTTGAAACTGCTTTTCTTAATGGTGAATTAAATGAGGATATATTTATATATATATATATATATATATATATATATATATATATATATATATATGAACCCACCAGATAATTTTGTTTTGGATAATAACTGTGTATTAAAATTAAAAAAAGCGTTATATGGTCTAAAACAATCGCCACATTGTTGGAATCAAAAACTGAATGAAGTTCTTATGAATATTGGTTTCAAAAAATCATTATCTGATGAATGTTTGTATCTATCAGATGGCATATATGTTGATGATATTTTAGTTATAGGAGATGACAGTGATAGTTAGTACTGAACTAAAAAAATCACTTATTATAATAGATTTAGGAATACCAAAAAAATTTCTTGGATTAAACATTGATATAAGAGACAACAAGATATATATTCACCAAGAACATATAATTAAAACAATAATCCTAGAACCATAAGTTACAGCACCAAAAAAATAGAAACACACCAATGGAAAAAAAACCGACAATTAACAAATGAAAATTGCAAAGAAAGTACTGGTAATATAAAAGAAATTCTTGGATCATTATTCTATCTTGCACAAGGAACTAGACCAGACATCTGCTTTGAAACAAATCTATTATCAAGGAGTATTGTTCTCAATAATCAGTTGTATAAATATGTACTACGAATTGTCGAATATCTTAAGAAAATTGAAAATCAAAAAATGGTCTTTGATGGCAGTTCTGATGATCCGGTTGTGGCATATTCAGATGCATCATATGCTGAATTAGATGGAATAGAAAAGTATCGAAGATCAACAACAGGTTATATTATAAAAGTATTTGGAACACCAGTAATCTGGAAACGAAGAAGCAAACCAGTGTCACATTGTCTAGCACTGAAGCAGAGTATGTAGCACTCACGAAAACAGTAAAGGAGCTAATATGGATCAAAGCGATATTAGAAGAATTAGTAATTGAATGCGGAACAACTACTGTATATGAGGATAATGTTAGTTCTATAAGAATTGCAAATTCAAATGATAACCTGAAGAGGTCAAAGCATTTTGATGTGAAGCTTCACTTCATCAAGGAACATATTTAAAGAAAAGAAATTGAAATAATTCATATTCCATCAGAAAAACAAGTTGCTGGCATTTTTACAAAGGCATTACCAGCTCAATCGTTTTAATTTTTTTTGTAATGAATTGAATTTGAAGTAATATTTACACTTACACATTTGTATATCAAGTTTACTTTTGAGGGGTCGAGTTGGTTGGTAGATCGATTATGTATCGATACTTAAAATGATACAATCTGTTGTTTTTTTTTTGCATTACATGATGACGTGCTTCATGTTGATATGTTAAATGTATAATTTATAAATAAATAAATAAATATATATATATTAATAAAAAAAAACTGTTCCATGCCATATTATAACATGTATTTTATTAAAACATTAGAATTTTGATAAATTCATCTTAAATATAAGATAATTTATCTATTAGCAATTTCCATATGCGACAATACACACAACACACGCAATAATATAAATATATATATATACAAAAAATATATATACATAAATATATATATATATATATATATATATATATACATAAAAATAAATATATATACATAAAAATAAATATATGTATATTTAAAGGAAATGAAAATCCCTTTGATCGTAACTGTGGTGGACAATAAAATAATATTCCCGTAAATAAAATATTAAATAAATCGAATAAAAATTTGTTGAAGCTTCTTACCAAAATTGTAAATATACAAACTGTAATAATCGGCAATAACTTTTCTTACTTGCTTGTAAATTAAAACTAAAATAACATACGGTTAGTTGAAATCATATATGAGTAATTACTGAATGTTATTTTTTCAGTTTTGTTACGAATGCAAATAGTTATCAATTTTTATGTCAGAAATTTGCTTGAATAATACGATACCTCATGTATCACACATTTCACAAAATGAGACTACACGACAGTGGTTTAAAATATCCAAGTAAACTACAAAGACAGTGAAAGGTCGTCACCGTACACACATTAAAAGAGAAACTAAAATCATTTATCACTTCTAAATTAAGTAAATACAAAAATTAAGATGGAAATTACAGCGTACTGGAAAATAATATGTTAAACGTGCATTATTAATACGCGCTTTATTCAAATATCGATTGAATTTAATAAAATAAAATAACTACAGTTCTTTAAATTTGATTAATTAGTTTCAATAGTGTATTAGGAGGGAATGAGAAATAAATTCTTAATTTAAATATATACAAATTTAACATTAACTCCCCAAATTTATAAATGTTTTTTAACTTTATTTTGGTAAACTTTTAAAGCACACTACAATTCACGTATTTATTCTACCTTAAAAGCTTAATTAGAAGTGCAAGATAATTTTAGTAATGAAACGATATAGACATACGACATACATACCATAAGTGAAGAAATTTACACGTCATAATTCAGTACTCAAAAGATATATTCGATAATTTCTTATATGTAACTATAAAATATTAACAATCACATCAGATTCCACAGGTTATTATTTTTAAAATACTTTGTGCAACTTTCAATATACTAAAAGTATGCCACTGCTCCACTCAAACTAATGGATAATAAAATTTGTACGTTCTCACTGACACCACACCAAAACAAATTTCCAAAATGTCTCATGTTATGCTTTCTTTTTTTTTTTGTAACAAAATATATTTGATCTATAGGAAATTTGTTCCAGCATATCGATTTCAGTAATGATTTTATTCCTTTTATGTTATTGAACATCTGAATTTTTTATGGAACAAATTTATCTAATATTTACATGTTTGGTTATAGCTATCATATATTGTTTTGCCCAACTGATATACTTTCGAAGTTGTTTTCCTATAATTTCACCGATTATTCATTGTTGGAATTTTGACATTTTGCAAATTAATTGTATAATTAGTTTGGGTTAATTTTTAATACATTATGTGCTGTTTATTTAGTACTAATATTGTTTAACTAATAATATATTTGTATTTTGTAACCGACACAAATATTTATGTTCTCAACTTCCTTGTATTTTTTTTCAATTTTATAAATATTAATCAGAATATAATTTCTGAGTTTAGTACATGGATGTGTTTATTTGGATGTAATATAAAAATTTTGACCATAAGTTTTAGGACTCGTTTTATCAGTGTAAACTTTCCTTAGAATAGTGATCAAAGGCTTTTTAAAGTGGTCGAAGGAATGAAGGAAAACAATGGATGTTCCACTGATGAAGAAACGTAGTTTGGTTTTGCAATTAAAGATAAATTTTGATAGAGAATTAATGGTTTCTTGGTGTTTTATTGAAAAATAATTTTGAGTCGATTCTGATTTTATGTCTACGTATACATTGAAAAATATGATTACGTTTACACTTTTGATATTATAACGATGGTTATCAGGTATGTGAATATCTTTAACTGTGCGTAATGTAAATAAAAAAAATACTTTGTGATCATGTTAGGTAGAATTTTTTGACGAGATAAATTTAATGTTTTATTGATATACAATGACTGGTTTAACGGGAAATAAGATTTAAAATATAAACTCCATGTATGTTGAGATATATATTATAATATAAATTTTGTGTTTATTCCATTATTGAATTGCAACTGTATATTTGATTGCAATAAACTGATTTTAACTTAAATTATTTTCTACGTGCTAATGAGAATACCAAAGATGAATATAAAAAAAATACTGTGAAACATATACTTTCTGGTCAGTCGCCTTATTGAATGTTACTCTTTAAATTTCTTGTTAATCGTCAATTTGTCATGGTATTATTTTGTTTAATTTACATTTTCTCATGTGATTTAAGTAAATAAAATCTTTAAACGATTTACCATAATGTTTATCACATCAGTTAATATCAAGACAACCTGTAATATGAATACATGTAAAAAATACTAACTGAAATTCAATTTACTTAAATTTGTCTGAAGTGGGTTTTAATTTAACGTGTTACTGGTCAAAGATATTTATGTTGTTTTTAACAGCTTTATATATATATATATATATATATATATATATATAAAGAGAGGGAGTGAGAAAAACTCATTCAAAATGTATTGATGTTAATATTTTAAACAGCAGTATTTCCTAACACATTGAGGGTATTATCTGATTAAAAATGTAATTTCAAATTGAATATAAAAATTATCTAATTAAAGTGGAATGTACTCAAATTGTTATGAGATTATTAACAGTATCTGGAAATATTATGTTTGGATAAAATTATTCTATTTAGACTTTTAGAGGTGAACTACGGTTAAAAGTTATTTATAGATTGTATAAAAATCACTTTAATAATTATTGATACACAAACAGATTACTCCGGCAAATTAATTATATTAAAATGATGTTAATCGCGAAATCCTTTATAAATCGGAAAACTAAATCGACTTCTAAGATGTTAACTTATTCGCGGAAATTAGGTTTTATATATAAATTTGAATGTATAGTTAAAATAAACTATTTAGAACGAAGTTTATTGATTGTAAGTTATAAATATAGTTTTGTACGAGTGCGTTCCCCGAAAAAATTCTAGTTCTACAATTATACAATATACATTTATAACAAACGTGATTGCAGTTTTTAAAGTTTTTAAATTGTGTTATATTTTATAATAATAATAATGCATTTGAAAAATTTATTATTAGTGATACAATATATACGTTCGAAATTCTAGATTTGTATCACCGAATTGTATGCATGAAAATTTGGACATAGATAATAATGCTATGAATAAAGAAGACGTCAAATGTACAAGTTCTTCGGGTAATAAAGCGATTCCTGTTTTAAAATATGGAGAGCTTATTATACTGGGGTAAGTGTAGATTATATTATTGAACTTTTTAATTTTTTAGCGTGAATCTTGCTGCGTAACTTTATGTTGGAAAATTCATAATGAATTCAGTTATTATTTGTTTTATTTCGGTAAATTTGTGGAATTATCTATTTTAAGACTTTTTTCGGTTTTTGATTGAGTAAGATATCCGATATGTGTAGGTTTATTCCTTTGATGCCACACCTATTTCCACTAGTATGAACTTTACATAGTCCTCGCTCTATATCCATATATTTGTTTCGTTTCCTTATTATAAGCGAACCTCTAATCACTGATATAATTTTTTGTTACATGTTCATTATTTTTTTAAATCTAATTGTTGAATAACATTTTATTAAATATGATTTTAGCTTTCAAAGGTGGTTGCCATACATTCAAAATTTTTATTTTTAATAAATTTTATTCTAAAATTCATAACATGTATAAAATTAGAAAATGTGATTTAAATAATTATATTATACGTTTCTGTTTCATATTCTAAATTGCCATTTTGTATGGGGTTCAAAAAGAATTGACAATTATGTTTATAATAAGATTTCTAAAGAAACATTGGTAGGCGATTAATTATAGTGAAATTCATTATCTATAGATTTTTTTAAAATAAAGATACGATCTTAACTCATTGAAGTTAAATAAGTATCAAATTTAGTAAAGTGTATCTTATTAACAATATATCATCCTGTTAGCTAGCTTATGTGTTGACGTCAGTAGTCCATTGACCATAACTACGAAAATGAGTTTATATTAATCTATTTATTTATCTAATAGATTTAATGATTTCATAAGTCTGCCGGGTTTTACCTTTTAAGACGCTTGATGTCTTGATTAGTATCTTGTAAATTGGTAGCTTCCACATTGACATGTTGGTGTAGCCTCTTCTTGTGTGCTGTAGCGAATTTTCTAATCTACACGTTTACAAGCTGGATGTGCAAGTCTCGATGAATATCATCATTCCTCGAATAACGGCATGCATCGACAATTGCTCTTAGTATTAAGCTTTGTCTAGCTTGGATCTTTGCTCTAGAAGACCTGCTGGTACAGCCCCATAACTGCAGACCATAAGTCTATATTGGCTTTATGATCTGCCGATACAGTGGGCATTTGTACCTTACGTCTAGAGGCGATTTCCGTCCAATAAGCCAATAAAACTATTGAGTTTTTTCTTTATCTTTACATTTCATTCTGGCATGTATTTCCCAGGTCAGCCGCTTATCCAGGTGCATACCAAGGTACTTGACTGAGTCGACTAAAAGTAAATAACTAAATAAAATAAAATATATTTTTTAAATATAAATTTTTTGCTATTTTACGCTAGATACAATGGATTATTACCAAACGGCGAAAAAGGAAGAAAGAAAAGTAAATTTTTGTTGTATAGGAGACCAGTAGCAAATGGCGTGAAGCGATCAAAACATTACGTTGTTAAAACACCGCATTCTTCACAGGTTATATATATATTTAAATCTGCCTATTAAAATAACGTTTTTCCAGAATCTACATGTATTTGGCATATACTGTTCGGTACGAGGTAATAGAATAAAAATGAGGTATCAGTATAATAAAGCAATGTATATGTATTATATGTTTTTGATTTTTTTTCTATATAAAATTCAGAAATGTATCTTAAAAGTTGATGTTTTTTATGGTGTATGTATTTTGTGTTTGTACAATCTTTTTTTGGTTTTATTATGTTAACTGATAATTGTAAAATTGTTTTTTCTTTTAATAAACAATTCAGCAATTTACGAAATTAAATAATGTCTTCAAATTAAAAAGAATAACGTAAGACGATTATCATTCATTTTCGCAACATTGATAGTTTTTGATCTCTTTTATTCACAGCCTTTTGCGAATTTGAGATTCAGTCTAGAAGAGGTAAATAAAAAATCTATCATATTCTACCATTTTAAAAAATCATTATCTTTTATTTAATACAAGCATGATTATTGGTTTATTTTGTGTGATCGGTCAAACAGTCGTATGTATTTTCAAATTTTAAGTTGCTTATAATTATTATAAACTATTTTAATTAAATTCTACATTTTTCTTCCATAATTTCTACATTTATCTTATTCTGTAGTACTCGTAATATGTGTTTGTCTATTTATCTGTTGTTTTCATTTATTAAATTTAATATTACCTTTTCTTTGTGTTATGTTTTCTTCTGTTTTGCATTTATTATTTAGCAACATTGTAGAGTAGTTTCGTATAGAAATGTTCAATTTTCGGCATAAGAGGTCAATACACATTTTAACTATTATTATTTTTAGTTATTTTCCTTAAATATCTTTCTTATAAATAATTTATTCTCTTAACTTTATTTGCTCACTCTCATACCAAGATCCCTTATCAAAATGGATTGTAAATATTTTTTTATAATAATATTTTTATCATTATTTTCGTTTGTATATGTTATTTATTTTAGCGTTTTCCGCATATATGTTTTCGTTCATTGAAAAAAAATATATTTATTATTAATCATGATAACTTACGCGTCGCATGCTGCGATTAGTGTTCATATTTTGTTATCTTTATTATAGTTCGATTTTGGTTTTATTAGGTTATTTTATCTACTAGTAATTCGATATTGTCATTTATAATCCATGTAACTATATTATATATATATATATATATATATATATATAATATAGTTACAGGGAGTATAAATGACAATATCGACTTACTAGTAGATAAGATAGCCTAATAAAACCAAAATTATATATATTATGATGGCGAAAGTAACGCAGATTACAATCGCTAAAAATAAGGAGAAGCAGCATCATAAATGACTAATTCGAAAAACGGAAAAGAAAAAGAAAAAAAGCCGGGAAATACAGACATCTCACATTGTGATTCCATGATTTTGGATAGGAATTCTTTCGAAAAATTTTAAGTGGAAACATACATGTGCAGTTGTGTATAGGATATATTACAAATCTATCATTAATTGTAATATATCAGTTTTACAGATCTGAACTCCGAGATTTCCTGATGATCTACACAGCGTACTCGATGATAGAAATAATTTAGCGATTATTACGAGAGACATAACTTACGGAATAAAAATAAAGGATGTCCTCGTGAGGTTATTGTAAGCCTTATGACTGAAGGTACTTTTATAATAGAAAAATGAGTCTTGCTTGGACGATGTGTTTGTTTTGGATATAAATAATAAATATTGCATCAGTTTCTCATCACCGTGGTATATTTACCATATAACGTTCAAACAACAAAATATACATTTTAATAGTGGTTATTATTTGGATAAAAAATGTTTCAACGGGTCTTATTCGGGTGGATCTCACATACATGTGTACTAGTAAAGCTACGGTAGATGAAAAATGTTAGTGGTTTATTCCTAAAGTCAGCAATGTTGTAGATTTTTGTAAAACTCTCAGGGACCAAATTTTTTGTACACCACAGGGGAGCATGTTGGGTGAAGGACTTGTTACACCAAAGTTAATGAGATAATATTTAGCTACGTCCATGTTGGTTACTCCTCAGTGTCTAAATATACTGAAGCGATAAATAAAACTAAAACTAAATATCTAATATATGGTTGTCAATCTCCTAACTTGGATTACGAAATTTACACTGAATAATGTAACTGAGATAGAAAGTGCGTATGAGGTCTTTAGGGAATAACATTCTTTATACATGTCTAAAAAGGAAGTTGAGTTATCTTTTTTATTATTTGAAACAATACTTCCCTGCTGAACACTTTAAACGTTTATATTTTAGTCCGTATCAACCTATCTTAGGTTATGAAATAATGCATTGGTTAGGTTCTACTAAGCAATATATCTAACCTTTGCATGTATTGTGGAATTTATTATTTAAAATACATGCCTCGATATCGTACAGTTCAAAAATTGTATCACTTGCGACTACTTGAATATATTAGGAACAAATCCTATACTGAATTAAATGCTATAGGTCACTTCACTCGTTCTGAAGGAAAGTCTACTGCAAGAGTCAGAATTTAATGAATATCATTCTAGAATATAAGCCATCGGTAAGGGTGCAAAAATTTACAATTCATTATTACCACTATTACTGAGAAATAACTTGGAGAACTTTAAAAACATCATAAACCCTTAACACAATACATAAAAAGTAAACATAGACAGACAGTACACTGCCTTAAATTATATAATATCATGTAGACGTATGAGCGTACTGGTTTCTACCTGTAGTGTATAACAGAGTTGTTTGAAAAATCCATTTAGTTGAATTAGTGCTTGAATGAAGGCTGTATGCATTCCATTGCCTGTGGGGTATATATATATATATATATATATATATATATATATATATATATATATATGTAATATGTTTGTGTATTTGTGTAGCGGTATGTATATGTGCGTAGGTGTTGTGTGCTGAATTCTTACTATTTTAATTATAAATAAATATGTGAAATATCCTTGCGGTTGTTTCATTTCTTTGTTATTCTTAGCGTTAAAATGCCGTTATTTTATGTTGTCAAATCTTAGCTGTTACTCGTGGTGCGATTCCGTTCGTTTGCAGCTTGTATCATTTATTGTATTATGTACACATTTGGCAAATAAAAATTATTTGATTTATTTTTACGTTTGAACGAATAATTGAACTAAATAATTTAAGATATTAAAATTATGACCGGAGGCAACCGGTGCGTAACTGGTTTTACGAATAGACATATTAATTTATAAAATTATAAATCTGAACGTGCTTCAATTATTCAGTTATTTGCCTATAAGTGCTGGTAGACAAATGTATATTTTAAAACTTTTGGTACTTACTTTTTGGCATTTCTATATGTTAACGTTTTGTATTACAGGCTATACTTAACACTGAACAGCATTCTATATCGTACACGTTGTCCCGGAATCAGGCTGTGATTGTTGAATATATTCACGATGAAAATACGGATATGTTTCAGGTGAAATATTAACGCGTTTATTTTTTTTTTTTTATCTTACTTTTTAATTTAACAATATTTTTATTGTTTTTTATTATAAAAACTGTCGCAATTTGTTTAATACTTTATTAATGCTTATAGATCGGCAGATCGTCAGAATCGCCAATCGATTTTGTTGTATTGGATACAATAGCCGGTGAAAAAGGATCTGATAGTAAAGTTTTAGCCAGCACGATTTCAAGATTCGCCTGTAGAATTTTATGCGAACGACATAGTCCGTTCGTTGCTCGTATTTACGCCGCTGGTTTTGATTCCTCCCGTAATATTTTTCTCGGCGTAAGTTGAATAATGCGTATCTATTTGTATCTAAGATCGTTTTCTTGTATTATCGATAGTGTTTAATTTGAATACTTCAAATGTAAATGCTTTACCCTTGTGTAGGAGAAAGCTACAAAATGGGAACTAGGTCATGAAATAGATGGTTTAACTACCAACGGTATTTTAATAATGCATCCGAGCGGATCATTTTGTGGTGGTACTGCAACTCCGGGAATTTGGAGAGAAGTTTCTGTTGGGGGAGGTATTTATTCCTTACGATTGTCGCGTTCGGCACAAGTAAAGGGCACTGCCGTAAGTATATCGTATTTTACATGGTGTTAATGTGTGTTTTTTTTTTTTATTTGTAATTTATAATCAGCTAAGAAGTGAGGTTATCTAATAAATATTCTCTATAAGTCGCAAGTAGATGATGCTTCCATCCTGAAACAAAAATATGAAGTGTAGTTACTTATTGTGGTTAATTTAAAATACATCTGTATGCAAAAGTGTAACTGGTATTTGATTGGGGCGGTTATATAATCATGTCGGATGATTTTGTGCGAACCTCTGAATAATTACTTACATTGTGTCTATTTTTAGATGCCGATATATGATTTCATTGAACACGTATCCGTAATATTCAATAAATTAGACGTAACAGCTTGTTCTGGAATCAATGAATAATAATAATTATTATTATATTTTTATTTTAGGACGCTCGACTACAAAGGTCATTTGCGTACACGGAAAATAGATAGAATAAATTACAGAAAAATTATTTACTGCTTATAACACTATTTGTTTAGTTTATAATAATTTTTTTAAACCGGTTATTTTTAGAAAGTACATTACTCGCTGTACTACATCTTCATTGTAGTACTTCACTTCAATCTAGTCCAGTTATTAATGATTACGTTGTTGTTCGAATTTCGGACATTCTGTAATGACATGTTCTACGGTAAGCGCTGAACCTTGACAAAACTTGCATGTTACCGACGACGCATTCTCCTCGATTAGTGGCCCGTGCGTTAACCTAGTGTGGCCGATTCGTAATCGGGCTAGTACTATCTCTTCGTGTCTGTTCGCTCGGTATGACGTCGTCCACTGTTTTATTCGCGGTTTGATTCTCCGTCATACGACTCTTGTCGAACAAGATTTATCACGAATTTTAATTGTTTTGCTTATCCGTGAGCCGGGATTTCTAGTCCATGAAGTTGATTTCTGCCATTGCGGGTACGAGGAGGCTTGTTTGGTACAATCAACCGTTGTTAAATTAAGGTATCGTATGAATGACTTTTGCACAATCCATATTACTGGCGATACTTTTCAAAAGGCGAATTAAAGGCCAGAAACATGGACTTATAATTGGATTAAAATGAAAAGATTACATAAAGAGAGGAACGTTGTAAGTTTGGTTTCAGCAGATGCTGTATACTGCAGGATCTTAGTTAAATGAGGGAGCAAACTGAAATTAAAGACATTAGCTGAGTAGGAAGTACATGATAAGAGAATGTGAGAGAAATGGTAAGTTGGGATGTTGCAGGAAGAGAACAGTGGTCACTCTGATTTAGAAGTAAATGCTTGTGTGTAAGAAGTGTATGTCTACAATGTATGTGAAATAGAGCAACTTGGTATTTTCTATTTGTGTGCGTGGTCCAGCTTGTCTTCATCCGATCCGTAGTGAGCTACTATATAGATTCGAAGATGTTGATATTGCTTGGTAGTTCAGCCGGCTGATCCACAAAGTCTGTTGTTGGAATCAGATTCTTTAGCTGCTTTATGGACCATGGTGTTCAGTTCTACTTCTTTATGACTTGATGTCCACATCATTACTGTTTCCTCTTTATAATATGCAGCATGGACAAGTATTTTTAAAATTATCGAACCCTGACATTTGTATTTATTCTGGGGACAACGTACAGAACAAAAGTGAATCGTTAGGAGTAGGAATTTTACATTTGAATTGTATAGTGACCATTTCGATAAAATAAGGAATTGCACATAGTTCCGCACTCAATATGTTAAATATCTTTGAAATAGGATAATGCGCAGCGTTATTACGGTAGATAATTGCGCATTCGCAAGAATATCCAATTTTGGAACCATCAGTGTAAGTATTTTAAACCCACCATATTAGAGAATTGCAGTATGAAAAGTCGCAAATATGAAGGAACAAAATGACTAGAAACTAACATACTACCTCGAACGTTCTAGTTAGTGAGCACTAACTGATGATACTGTTATGAGATATGGAATAATTGCTTTCTTGAGATCGAAAAAAATGGTCAACGCATGTTGGTTTAGAGTGATAATCGAATCTGTTGTGAGCTCTGTATAACCACACTGATTGTCAGAAGTCCATTATGAATTGTATTTTCTATTAGCTTTCTGAAGATAATGTCAGTGAGTTTAACATACCTATTCAGTTGGATTTTTACTACGTTTTAAAGTCGGAATAACAACAGCTTTTCGTAAAGTTTCTGAAAGCTGTCCTAGTTTTTAAACTTCATTTAGAATGTGCAATAAGAAGTATATTGTTTAATCGGACACATCTTTTAGCATATTTAAATGGAATTTATCATGTTCAGATGCGATAGAACGAGTGTTTTTTATGGCAGTTCTTCCATAGTTCAGCTTTGTAAGGTTCACTTGATTCTGAGAAGATAGAAAAACTACATGAATGATTATTGGATGATGAAGCAGTGATTAAGACCACCACGGAGTGTTTAGCGATTAATGTTTTATATATATATATATATGATAATTGAGCTGTTAACTCCTATAGGTGAATGTTTGAGTACATTAATTTGCATCATACTTCTGAAGGTGACGTCTTTGCTATGCTTTTTAAAGTAAACCGCCTTCAGTATTTTCTTTCAGACTGGTGTAATGTATATTTGGCTAGGACCCGTTTTTCCAGTAATCTCGTTAAATATAGTTTTCGCTACGGATTCTAAGTGTTTCCTTTATATTTGTTATACAATGAACTTATATAAACCGTCACTGCAGCGAGTGTATTGCGCAATAGTTTTTCTTGTAAACGTAGGATAGCTTTTATATTGGAGCTGCTAGTTATTCTGGAAATTTCTATCCTGAGTATGTATCTGTATTTTTTTTTTAAATGACATTGTATAGTAGACGTTTATTTTCAATGGAAAGTGAAGAATATTTGCTCATAAGCCAGTTCATTTTACGAAATTTGAAATTAAGTTGATCATCTTTTTCAGAGGATGTGATCTTTCCAAGTAAATCGTTGACGCGTATATAACCCTAAGTATTTCAATTTACTGGATGTGAGGACCATTGTAATGAGTTCTATTTAATATAATTAAATTTTTATTTCGATGTGAATAACTTAGGGCGAGTAAGATGATTATAAAAATGTTCAGCGCTACCGTACGATTATAATTATTTGATATTATCGCAGCGAGCATGACTGTTGCAGTGTGTGTTTTCTCGTAAATCAGATGTGTATATTTGTTTACACCTAATATACTACTTTGCGGTACACACCAATTTATAGCATATATCTTGGAATATATTTCGTTTGTGTTGTCTTGAAAAATATTTAAAGCTGATTTTGTTTTGGGCGCTATGAAAAAACAAGTTTTAGTTTTGTCTGGATAATAATAGCCGCGATTAGTTTAAACTGGTTAAAAAATAACTCGTAATTGGATTTAATGGATATTTAACTTTTCGATATTTCTTTTTGTCATGCAGTAGTGTCATCATGCGGCTATCGTATATGTAGGCTAGTAAACTGATACGTCTGTTGTGATAAAATCACCAGATTAATAATTGAATTATAATACTTCTTTTTAAATAGTTGATTTACTTCCGGATAGGGACGATGACTCAGTTCCATAACTTTATTTAATTATAAGAACTCATTTCAGTATATCTGAATAATGTGTGTACGCCTTCTTTAAGAATTAATGAATTAATTATTTCCGGGTAAAGTAAATTAAATTAAGGTGGTGTTTAATATAAATTTAAACTTGTTCCTCCGGACAAAATTATAGGTATATATTTTTGAAATTAATAAAAATTTTAAAAAAATGATTTTCGCAAGTGTTAGTATTTATTGTTATAATATAAATCGAATGTTCCTTTATACATCGCCCGAGGTTAATATGTTGTTATATTGTAATTAATATTATTAAAGGGAAAGTAGGATTTTGATATTTTAGAGTTATTAATTTTCGTGGTATGAGTCTATTTTTGGTTATATATTGTTTTTGTTTTTTACATTCTATTATTAAAACGATAATGTAGTGTACAATGCTTTTGAATTTGTTTCATTAAAATTGTCCCTCTAGTTGTATATTTCAGCGACATATTCAAATGATATTAAAGGAGCGTCAATATTCGTATTTTATGTTTTAATTTTAATTATTTTATTAACTTATTAACTATTTAAAAAATGTTAGGTCATTTTAATTTCTAGTTTCAATTTTTATTTCCGTTATAATACATCTATGTTGATTTTTAGGTTGACGGTGTCACTAATATTTTACAAGATGGTACATTAATAGATTTATGTGGAGCGACTTTATTATGGCGAACTGCAGAAGGTTTAAAACGATCTCCTGTGAGTAATGTTATTTAGTATTATTCAATCGATTTAACGTGCGGTTCTTTTTGCACGCTGATATGTTGTATATTAAACGTTTAAATAGAAACGCCCGGGGTGAATTAAATTGTACTAATAAAACTGGAACTGTAATAAATATATTTTAATTGATAGGAAAATATAAGCTTTGTTTATGTAAATACAATATTGATAAAAAAAAATACAAAATTAATTTATTTGGCGACATATCGCAATGCTTACGAACTGATGGATCCAGTTAAACGATGGTTCGACCAGAATGGTCGCTATTTCCTCAACTTTTTAATCTCAAACAACGAATATTTTAAAAAGTCGAAATCCAGATAAATGGTTGTAATATCTATTAAGCGACTTGTATGAATGCTAAAATTTTTATTTTAAATACTCCAGTTCAAGTTACAAAGATTAATGATAAAATGTTATCGCGAATACTGAAATTTGATTATTCAGGCAAAATAGAGGACGGTGAGATAGGAGAACGAATTTTTAAGGTGATAATTGGTGTGACACGAATTTCTTTAATAATTTGACAAACGAATGAATATTCCACCTAAAATTCTTTCTATGATCCGTCGAAACGCTTGTTAAAGAGGAAATCAAGCAGAAAAAATTTTTTTTCGTTCCCACTAACAGTATAGGTAATCTACATACAACATAAAGGGATTTATTGAAAGTTAGTGTTCTTAAATAGTTAGTATTTTTTAAACGTTTGATTTTATATTACTTTTTTATAGATCATTTAAAAATATATTTCAATGTTACCAATGAATACTTAATATATGAATTTAAAATCTTTTGTTATGATGTAGACTAAAGAATTTTTGGAAGAACTTATAGATAAACTAAATGCTAATAGACCCGTATGCCCGGTTGGTCTGAATACGTTAGTAATACCACGTAAGTCTTGTTTGGATATTGATCAACAGCAACCGTATGTATATCTTTCG
The DNA here is from genome assembly GCA_032883995.1 of Coronaproctus castanopsis. Taxonomy (NCBI): domain Eukaryota; kingdom Metazoa; phylum Arthropoda; class Insecta; order Hemiptera; family Monophlebidae; genus Coronaproctus; species Coronaproctus castanopsis. Next base: position 62,770,183 of record CM065053.1, read on the forward strand.
TGTGGTCACGTCCAAGGTCATCACGATTGGGGTTTAAATAAAGACACCGATTGTCGGACCTGTCCTATGTGCTTGAAGGTGTGTTACTTCATTTAACATTTGAATGAAAAAAATATATTAATTATTATGATAATTATAAATAAAAGGGAACGTAATCATTTAAGATATTTTTAAATCTTTATATTTTTTATAAATTTTAAAATTATTTGTATGATATAATGATAAAATGGTAATAAACTGAATTTTGATCACAGACCGGCCGCGTAGTAAAGTTATGTATGGGAATTGAACCAGCATTTTATGTAGATTGCGACGTAAATACTTTATCGTTTTTTGCGTTCAATCCATGTGGACACATGGCAACAGAGAAGACAGTAAAGTAAGTAAATTTCTACTTTTGCACGTAGAAAATAATATCTCAATGTGTATGCATATAAAGAGAACTTGTTAGATATGAATGAAAGATTTAAATTTACAATCATCATTTTGTTCCGTCTCCTTTTAGGAGATTGCGCGCTAAGAACCATTAGCCGTCTCATATTTTTCTGTTCCTAGTTGCGTTTATTATTTCGTATGTTTCATTTATAACCAGATTCGTTATTATATACTCCATCCCCTTGTGGCCTTTCCAATTATATTTCCTTGGACCGCTCACATAAAAATGCCTTCTCGTATTTTGTGTCTGATATTTCCCCTTTTTTCTTTAATATCTTGCACGACAGTCAGTTTATCGACTATGCATCGATTCAGCACGTTTGTATTAGAAACGAAATCGGTCCACGGAATCTTAAGCAGCCTTTTATACGTCCACATATTTCAGCGTTCATTGTCCAAGATTCTGCTGCGTATTTTAACACGGACCATACGTAACAACGTGCTATTCTTTTTCTTAACTCAAAAGCCATCTTTTTATTCTTTAATATTTGTCCCAAATTTATAAAAGCTTGCTTTGTAAATCCTATCCGCGATTTTATCTCTTTCTCATCTCGACTGTCATTTGTGAATATTGCTCCCAAATACTTAAACTCAGTTACCTGTTTTATTATCTTGTTGTCAATTTTGACTTTTAAGTCGTTATTAATAGATTTTGAGAATTTCATTATCTTCGTTTTTTTTTTCAGTGTTTATTTTCATTTCGTATCTTCTTCCTTCCTTATTAATAATATCCAACATCCTTTGCATCTCTTCTTCCGTTTCTGTGATTATTACCCTATCGTTCGCGTAACTAATATTGTTGATTACTTTCCCATTTATTTTGAAGCCGATGTACCTCCCGGGCCGGAGCTGTAACCGGAACGTGGTGGCGTCCATAGATGACGGATAATGGAATGGCCTACAGATATGTAGGTTACCTGTGAATAAGGACGTCAGTTCGAATAAACAGTCGCAGACCAACAGCGGCTACTGGTGGAAAGTCTTTAGCAGATGATTCCAATCGTGACAGGGTAAGGAGACACGACATGCAGATGAGAAGCTTGAGTACCTGTCACTAAAAGTCTTCAAAAATCCTATAACTGTCTCTTCCTCGGCGGGTTTAGGTCGCCACAAAAACCTAAAATCGTTATCTCCTCAGTAACAGCCCGCTGCCTCGCGGTTAAGGGATACAACCCTAACAGAAAACAAAATCGTTTCGTTGCTGTTACGATATTTATCCAAAGGTTAAGGGAGTAAACCCTAACAGAAAATCCAGTGGAAGGCAATGAGAAACCACCATCGTGTTTCTTGTTCTCGAAAATATGGCACGTATAAGAAATCATAGTTTGCTACACCCATGAGATATACTCGAAAGAGTGTATCACGCAATAGGCGGTCATCTTCAGCAATGGAGGTTGATTCGAATTCCCCTTACACCTGTTGGCACGGAACCTTGCAGGCGGGAACAAACGTGTTAGAATATGGGAACAACATCTCTAGAATCGTCAAGAACTATTGGAAAGTAAACAATATATATATATAATTAGACTAGTCTTAGACGAATGGAAAGGGGGTATACTGATAGGAGGACGAAAGATAACAAACCTCCGATATGCAGATGACACAACCTTAATAGCGGCTAATATGGAAGAAATGAAAAAACTATCGGAACGCGTGGAAGATGCAGCACAAACAGTACGGTCTTAATTTAAATAAAAGCAAGACAAAAATTATGATTATAGACAGAAAAAATGTAATACCACAAGACGAAAGAACATCTATCGGCTCAAAGGGCGGCTCAGAAGGAGAAATACCACGAAGAATAGAAATAGCTGGAAATTCTATGACAAAACTAAACCGCATTTGGCTGTAAAAATTAAATTAGTCGAAACGCTCATATTTTCAATTCTACTATACGCAGCAGAAACGTGGACAATGAAAAAGTCTGATAAAAATAGAATTGACTCCTTCGAATTATGGTGTTGGAGGCGGCTTCTCAGGATACCGTGGACAGCAAAACGGACAAATGAGTCTGTTTTACGGGAAATTGGTACCACGCAAAGACTGTCAACCATTGTTTCCACAAGAGTGATTAAATTCTTTGGACACGTCATGCGGAGACTAGAATGATTACAGAAGCTGATGATCATGGGAACTGTTAATGGTAAACGACCACCAGGACGTGTACCGAAAGGATGGACAGATGTTCAACAAAGGACAGGACTTTCAATTGTGGAATGTGTACAACTGTCGGCAGATCGGTGTAATTGGCGAACACTTATTGCTTCAGCGACTTACTAAGATTAATCACGATACCCTAATTCGACTACTGATGATGATGATGATTATATATATATATATTATATAGTGTAAAAGTAAAATATGATAATAATCTTTAATTACATTTAGATATTGGGTACAAGTTACTATTCCTCACGGTACAAATGGTTTTGAGTCATTTTGTCCGTTCTGTGCGACATTGTTGGATGGACAGCCAGGTTATATTCGTCTTATCTTCAATTAGTTATTCGTAATAATAATAATAATAATAATAATATTGGTATTTGTTATTTATGTTATGTTTGTTGTATTTGTTAATTGTGAATAATGTATATTTACACGGTGATCATTAGATGTTGGAATTTGATACTTTCATTCAGAATTGTTTACATTGCATGTACAAACGTGTTTTTCTGCTACGTTAATATTTGTTATGCAGTCACTGCTTTCTATTTTAAAGGTAATAATAACTTTCGATTTTCCATTTTTTAATTATCATTATCAATTAAACGATTACGTCTCGTTAATTAAGACATTATATATGTACACTAAAAAATATACGGATCAGTAGTTTGCAATATATAATGCATTACGATCAATTCATACTGATTTGACAACGCAAGTATGAATATTACACATTGTCTTATGTTATATAAATAATCGGAATAACTGAAAAAAAGTTAGCGAGTTATTTTGACGTATTATATAAATTTTAATATTGAATAGTAAGTTTTGAGAATTTTAACATATTCAAAATATCGTAAATTGTGTTTTAACAAAAATGAATAAAATGCTGCTATTACAAAATGTAAAGTTTTAAAAATAATATGAACACTGAGAATATTTTTAAAAAAAATTAAACTTTGTTATTTTAGTTTTAAAAGGAAAATGTTAATAGCTTTACCCTTTAAAGATAATAAACGAAATTTTTATGTCAAATTACGTATACAAAACAGCATTTTAAAATTAAAAATTGAAGTATCTTCATAATATCACTGATAAAAATAAAAGTTAATCGAATGATTATATATATATATATATATATATATATATATATATATATATATATATATATATAAATGTTTGTCGGTTTGCATATTAATAAATAATTTAAAAAAAAAAAGAAAACTTTTGTAGTGTTTAACAATCAATTTACTTAAACTTTACTGTAGTACATAATTTTTGATATTATATGGGTGATTCATGTAGAGCACGAATTTTGATATATGCACTGAAAATTGAAGTTTTAAATAAGAATATTTTTTTAATAAGCTCATTTACTGTTATTGTTAGTTTGCACAGGGTAAATAAACTATATACTATATATATATATATATCATCATTATCATATTGCTCGTGATCCATCATGTAATTTTTCGTATAATTCGTCACCAGTTGTCCCGATTTTCGATCGTCCACATTAGTTCTTCAAGTGAGAACTTTGTCCAGGACTTGACTTTATCTATATATCGGTTGGGAGCACGTCCTCTTCCTCGTTTATCATTCGTATTTCCTTGAATTATCCATTTTTCTATCGAGTATCTTCTGATCATGTGTCCAAAGAAACTTAGTATTTGTCTACAGATTGATGGTAGTAAACGATCTTTTTCTTCGATTCCAAGCTCCTATGTTCGTCTTCTTTGCTATCCATGTACGGTAGCATATCATCTCAAATCCTTCGATTCGTCTTTGGGTAGTTTTATTAATAGTCGATGATTCTGTCCAATATGTATCCACTGGGAAGACTAGCGTCCATTTTCTCTAGTTTGGCCAAAGTATTCTTTGCCATTCCGATTGTTTTTATTTCTTTTTCATATAATCCTTTTTGTGATATTTGGATCCCAAGGTAAATTGTTTCATCTTTTATTGCGATGTCCTTTATATGAAGAAGTGGTTTGGCGATTATATTTCGTCTGTCTATAATCATCACGTTGTATTTGGATCGGTTTAGTATTAATCCAGCTTCGTTGCTGCTTTTTTCAACCCGAGTGAGAAGTTTGGCCATTTCTTCTTCTGATGACGACAGAAGTGTAGTATCATCTGCATATCTAAGGTTCGATATTATTCTTCCTCCTATTATAATACCACCATTCCAATTGTCTATAGCCTTTCTGATTATCGATTCGCCATATACATTGAAAAGTAGTGGCGAGAAAATGCAACCTTGTCTTACACTTTTTTACTTGAAAAACCTCTGAAACTGCCCCCATCCATTCTTATATATGCTTTATTATTTATGCATAGTAAAGCTATTATTTGTGTAATCTGGTTTGGAACTCCTACCCCTTTAGTATTTTCCACATTTGGTTCCATTTTACATTATCAAAGGCCTTGATGTAATCTAAGAAACATATAACCGCGGGTGTGTTAAATTCATAATATTTTCTACTATTTGTCTTATATTCAATATCAGGTTCCTCACTCCTCGGCCTGGCATAAAGCCTGCCTGTTCTCTAGATATGAATGGGTGAATATATGATTTCAAAACGTTACTGTATAACATATAGCATGAGCTTGCTGGCATGATTTATTAGTGAAATCGTTTTGTAATTTGTGTATTTGTGTTTGTCTTCTTTTTTATATAATGGAATATATAAAGACTCTCCCCATTCAGTCTGCCATGTACGGTTATTTCATTTTTTTTTTTACATATTTAATGTAATATATCAATACCTTCTTTGTCTGCCAGTTTAATCATTTCCGCCACTATTCCGTTAGTTCCTCCTGACTTGTTGTTAGAGATTTTACATATGGTTGATATAACCTCACATCTTGACGTGTTTGACATATTGCTACCCATGTGGCGTGAGGTGCACAGTACAGTTCGCCGACTGTTTCCCGTATTCTTAGCCATTGTTTATATAAACGATGTTATCGGGCGCACGACGAGGACGTGATACGAGAGACGCGACGATAATATGGATACGAAACCTGGATGTAGATTTGTAAGCTACCCGAAGACATACGATATCATCATCGCCTCACTTCTTAAAATTGGTGGCTCATTTGGTTGACTATCCCGATCGAGGTCTTGTAAGTTACTGTCTTCTTTGCTGTACATAAGATTGTAACAATATTCTCTAAACCTATTTAATATTTCCTTTGATTCTGTGAGATTTCCTTTCTCATCTTAGATTGGGGAGTATCGGGGTTTGAATTTTCTAGCGAGAATTTTCACATGGTGAAATAGATCTTTTGGTTCATTTTGATGTTTATTTTTTTTCTATCACTCTACAGATTGGTGTGATAGCTATTTTTATCCTTTTTTATTTTATTCATTATATATATATATATATATATATATATATATATATATATATAATATATGTATATATAAAATTATGCAAACTTCAACGAAATTAAATGGTAATACTTTATTTAATAATTAGTTTTTAAATTCAATATGAAACTAGAATTAAGAGAAGTAAATATAGGTATACTCATATCATAGTATAAAATATCGTATAGTTTTAATTATAATTTTCTTTGAAATATTTTTTTTATAGTGATGTAATTCTTACCTTGTTTTAATTTTTTAAAAGTACGCGCATAACTTTAAAATGATTTTAAACACGCATTATACGTAGATTCGATTTTGTAAAACAGCCTGACATATTTTTTTTTTATGGCAACGAAAAATTATGTAACGTATTTTTAGTGTGTGTTTATATGTGCGATCTTTTGGTTATACTTTATAAGGTCTGAAAATAAGACTTACAATATGATGTTTTGTTTGGACTACATAACTTTCTGCCGTATATATTTCACACATTAATTACACTCGCACTATTAGTTGTAAATAATACTGTAATAACGTTGTTCAATATGGGTAGATGCAATTGAACTTTTCCTTTTATATTTTTTATTGTAAATATATTAAGATTGTTGAATATAAATGTTTATATTTTAATGCGCAATCACTACTCAATAAATTATTTTTTTAAATTTATATATATTTTTTTAATTTTTACAAATTATCTTAATAATTAAGTAAATAGAAAATAAATAAATCTATTGGTATACTCTGAGCTTTGTAATAGAATTATTGAAGTTATATACATAATCAACGCTATATTCAAATTTGGTTACTTTCCACAACAATGGAATGTCTTCAAGATTATCCAACTACCCAAGCCTGGAAAAATTCTTCCTATATTTAAAATGTGCCCTATCAGTCTACTTAGCAACTTAAGTAAGGTAGTCGGCAGGGGTTTCTCATGCAGACATGAAATTGCTTATTCTACACGAACTGTTTGGTTTCAAGTCCAATCACTCCACTCATCAAATTGCAAGAATATGTGAACATATCTCAGATAATTTCAACCGTAATAAGCATACAGATATGTTACTACTAGATGTCGCTAAAATCTTCCAACACAACGGGGCACGATGGCACTATTTATAAAATGATTGAAACAAAATTTCCAGACTATCTAATTACTCCTATTAAAAGTTATTTCAACAATAGATCATTCACTGTAAGCATTTCTGGTGAATACTCCATTATGAAAATGTGCGCAGCTGGTATCCCACAAGGAAGCGTTTTCTGTTTACTTTATTTTTATACGACTTCCCTAAATTATCTTCAACTAATTCCGCCTTATTTTTGGACAATACTGCATTATTCTGTAGTTCACACAGGCCCAATGCAATTAGTAGTAAACTTCAAAAAGGTTTAAATCGTACGATACGCTATTTTAAGAACTAACAAATTAATATTAATCCAAACACAAAACTAAAGCTATCTTTTTCGGTCGCAGGCATCCAACAGCACCTAACAGAATTCTCATAGCGTATAAACCTATTAAATGGACTAATGAAAAGGTCAAACGAAAAAAGCATGAAATTACTAACCTACCCAATCTTAAGGATTATATACTAAACGTATCCGATAAATTCTTCACTCGGTGTTCATCTCACACTAATCCACACATTACGCCTATTGGAGATTACGATTCCAGGCGACTAAAAACTATGTATACGAAGTATGAACATCATCATCATCATTAGTCGCATCATTAACTGGTAGCGCTGCAGTCTCCTTTTCCATTCGCCTCTATTTGCTGCCGTAATTTTTAAATCTCTATATATATCCACTCCTACACTATCCATTATTTGTCCGATGTAGCATTTCCTCGGACAGCCTCTCTTTCTTCTACCTTCTATCATGCCTTCCAATATTCATAGGACCAATCCACCGTGTCTTATCACATGACCTATCCATCTATTTCTTCTCGTATAAAATTATTTTCTTTCTTTTACTTTTTCCATAACATTCTTGTTTGATATTTTTTCAGTCCATTTGATCTTCATCATGCGTCTCCAGTCCCATATTCATTTTTTTTTTTTTAATTTGCGCAATTATGTCACTAGCTCTAGGCTATCTAGCAAACTTTTGAAAAAACAGTGATTGACTTGTGAAACAGCGATAAGAATTTTCGCTAAACGTATTTTAACATTTGTGTTTATTGCTGATTATTCATAATAGATCCGTAGGTTTTGTTCGTTTTAATCGTCTGATTTCTGTCGAGTTATCCAGCAGAGCAACAGCTAAAGTATTTGTGTGATAATACAGCTTATCGCCATATTTACTACCTATTTCTTGTATTTTATCTTTCACGGTTGTAACACCTAGGTCCGTGTGCAATGTAAGACTGCTTACATACTACGGTGCATCTGTGATAGTTCTTAATGCTTTATTTTGGAAGCGTTGTATTATCGCTATATTACTCTGTTTAGCACAGCCCCAAAGTTGACTCCATAAGCCCATATAGGCTTTAGAATTTGATTGTACAATAATATCTTGTTCTCCAGTGATAATTCAGATTTTCTTCCGATAAGCCAAAGCATGTTTCTAAACTTTATATTTAATACATTACATTTAGCTATTATGTGGCTTTTCCAGGTTAGTTTTCTATCCAAATGGGCTCCTAGATTTTTACTGATTTTTTAACTGGAATTATCACATTGTTGATATTAAAATTTTTTTATGTAAATATTACACAGGTTAATTTTTTTCATTGATTTCTATACGCCACCGCTTGAACCATATTGAAAGTGTATTAACTGCTGCTTGTAAATTAATTTCAACATTTTCTAAAGACGAATCGGAACAAATAATAGCTGTATCATCCGCGAAAGTAGCAACTTCTGTGTTATTTGGTACAGGTATATCTGCTGTATGAATTAGATGAAGCATCGGACCCAATATACTACCTTGCAGTAAACCGGTTTTTATTGGATGCAATCGATATTTTAATGCTTCCAGTTTTTTAATATAGATTTTCTTGAGTATCCATGTTTCGCTTCCATTGAGTGCGATACTCCATACAGATGTTTTATTAGTCTTTTCCTCAGTTCTATTCCCATATTACTGCTGAATATCATTTTCATTTTCAATAATTGTTGTTTCGCTATATTTAATCTGGTTTTTATATCTTCTGTATTAGAATTGGGGTTACCTTGTCGTAATCGCCGTATCCAGTAAATGATAACTTACTTTTAAGTATACTGGTTTTACCGGTTTTAGTGGTATTTTTTCCCGTTCATTTTCATTATATATTTTAATATAAAATAACTCTGATAAATATATTACTAAAGTTATCATTATTGTATGTAAATTGTACTATGCAAATATTTTGTTATACCCCTTGAATTCACCCCAGTTTTAACATCACGTAAATTTCTGTCCCTTACAATAATTGGATGTATAACTTCCAACACATAAACTTTTATGCACCGTTGTTCTTCCTCAACATGAACTTCAAACATTATTTTTTATTTTCAATATTATACATCGAATAACTTATTTTATTTGTAATCATTTATATATACCCACTCACCTTCATCATACATAACACACACACGCATATATATATATATAAAAATTTCATAAGATATAAGAAGACATTTACAAGCTCATAACTCAAATATAAAATATATAATAAATATGTGCACATATCAGAAATTTGAAATGTACTTTACTCATAATGGTTACTCTAAAAAGCATATCTAGTACGAATATCTTCAAGTTTTTTTGCTACCTCTGTTGCTGTTCTATCAAGATCTTCTGCAATGCTTTTTTGTTTAGCTACATCAATTGAATTATATAACTCACAGAGATCACCATCTACTACATTCTGTAAAATATGATAAATAATCATAATAAATTAGGAATATTAAAAGTAAATTAATATTTTTATTTGATACAATTATTTAACACGTGATAATTCATTATTTAATGACATGTACAGCAGTATTTTAAATTGAACAATGTTATATAATAAGATTGGGTAAAATAAAACTTTAAAAATTATAAAAAAGATATAACTTTTAAAATTCTAATTAATTAGTGATTTAATTATAATGTTTTCCTGAATTTTAATCTAGCTGATATATTACCATAATTACATTTAAAAACAATCCCAACATTTGTTATTATAATAACGAATTATTTATATTCTTCTTCTAAATCATTCTTTTATTTGAACAAATGCAAATATGAAAAATAAAATACGACTGTATAAATTAAGATCAAAATTACATTAGTTTACGTGTTCACGAAATCATTCTGTTTTAGTTGAATTCTTCTATAGAACTTAGTCCTAGGCCCAATGTTTCAGATTTTTCAATATTTCCACAAATAAACTTTCTATTAGGAACTGGGGTAAATTGGAGCTTAAAATACATTTAATATTTTTAAGAAAAGCATTTTTGAGGAAGGTAATATGTTCCAATAAATATTTTGTAGGATGCTTAAAATATATATTTTTTTACGAACCACATATTTAGGCATCCATGGATGAATTTTCATTATATATGTATATTATTTCTTACTATAAGTTCATTTTTTTAGCGATTCCCTCTTAATTACCCATTTATATTTACTTTGATTTTATATAGATATCTTTAATATTGAAGGGAGTAGTCACCTGTGTACTAAATTATTCTCATCACTTTAGTATAGACAGTGTGCACCATTTTCTGAAATCAATACTGCTAACAATTTTCATGAAACTGCAGGAATGTGTTGATACGACCTTTTTAACGTCAATTCATATGTGTCATTATAATTTCGAATTGGAAAAACATTGAGCAATTTCTAAATAATCTTATTTTAAAGCTGGTAAAATCGCTACAGAAATGCTTGAAATAATAATAGTTCCTTATGACAAGCCTGTAGTCTCATGTCAGTGGGTTTTGCTAGTACAGTCAATTTTCATTGCGTAGAGGATTAGCAGAAGACGAGAGAAGTGGAAAAAATTGCAAAATGACAACTGACAAAAACCATTTCGGGATTACAACAGTGTTGAAAGAACATCCAAATGCCACTTGTAGATTAGTATAAGAACCAACGGTATTCTGAAAACAACGGTTCAATAAATTATGAAAATTCACAAAAGTAGAAATTGTACATGCATTTTGTTTCTGCACACTCCGAGTGCCAAATACTACAGCAACACATTGCACACACACGCACACACTGGAGATTCTCAAGATGATTTAAATTCAGTCTAATTTCGTAAATATGATTATTACTAGTAACAAAAGTAGGTGTTACGCGTATGATCGGAAACAAAATGGCAAAGTGCTGAATTGCATCAAAAATCAAAGGTGAAGATGATGTTGATCGTTGTTTTTTTTTACTGTGGAGGAATTTGTAGTTAATTCCTGAAGAAACTAAAGTTAATGTAGCATCTTATCAAAATATTTTGGGTCGTCTCTGCAAAAGATTGCACACATTAGAGCAAATTTGTGGAAGGATAAATCATTTTCTTAATATAGGACAATAGACCTTCTCATTCCATAGCGAAGAGCACCGAGTTCTTGACTAGGAAGATAATTCCCGTACTCAGCCAAATTCTTACTCACTAGATTTGAGTCCTTCCGATCAATTTTTGTTCCTAAAGATAAGTACCGTTGTGTTACCATTGGCTCTTGAGACTAGAAGCATAATTTCAATGATCCATCTTCTTACTCACCAGATTTGAGCCCTGTAAAGTATTTTTGTTTCCAAAAGTTGAAAGCGGAGTAGAAAAGGGACCGTTTCACTCTAATTGCAAGGATTCAAGAGGTAAGTGACTAGGAAATCAGATTTCAACGGATATTTTTCAAAGGTCATGTGAACGTCGTAAAAATGTGCGAATGCGTATAAAGTGTAATTTACGGTCATTACTTATGGGGCGCACTGCCATATATATATATACACAGACATACATATATATATATATATATATATATTCATTTACTAGAATGCCGGCCTAAATTATTAAGATTTACGATTTCATAAATAGATAAAATAAATTTTATTGAATATTTTTATATGTTTTAACTATATCAAATTAAAAATATATAGATTTTGACTATTATATAAATTCCACAATAATACACTATTCAGGCTATACTTTTGCAGCGAATTTTATTTATATGGACATTAAAGTTTATAGGCAGGCTAGCTCAAATCTATATTGGTATTAGTGTCTTCATATTTAGGGATAACGAGAAAAGATTTTCGATTTCATTAAATAATTGTCCATAATTAACTGATGAAAATCTGATTGTTTATTTAGATTATACTTTCACTGGACCAATAATTTTGTTTTAATAATAATTTTCTGTGTCGGTGAGAGATCACATATTTTCTGTTTTTTAACTTTTGTTTTGAGAAGTTACTTTCTGTAGAACATTTTTTGTCAATTTACGTGAAATAAATTATGAATCGTATTTCATAATTCAGCAATGATCCAATTTTTAATCCATAGTTCTTAACTCTTCCTTCTAAATTTATATCCAAAGATGTTTGAAATTAAAATTTTTATGTTGATTAAAATTTCTAGCCTGCGTAAAATTAATAGATATAAATATAATTTTGACATGTAAATAGATTTTGACTTTTTACTTTCACATTATTTTTAAAATTAAATGATGTATTTTTCGTGTTCCAAGGAGAAATTTCATTACAATATTATAAATATTTTTTATATCATGTTAAAGTAATTATTAATAATTTTTAAATAATATTTTCAAAAACATTACTAAAACAAATACACTGCATATAAAGCTAAAAGCATGTCTCCTTACTTTTTTCTTTTCTTTCACAAAACACAGTTGTTCCATTAAAATGAAAATACTTTTTTCCAAAATTGTCATGATATTTACAGTAGCTTTTCGATTTTTATTCTGTGATGTTTTAACTATTTCAGTAAGAATAAAACTGGCCCTTCCATTTAATGCAGCTTGGTGTGCAAATTACTTTTGATGCTATTAAAATCTTCTGTACATCGCGTGACGTGATTACAATTACATTTCCTACCCTGATTAACTAGGTTCTTTTTTCCGATATAAAATTATAATTCCCGAACATTATTCATTATTAATCATAACTGCTGTATTAAGGTTCTCTGATATGTTACCTTCTCATCTTGAACAACCAACAATTTGAAAATACCAAAAATTGTTGTCTAAGCACGTGAACCTTTCCAAATATATCGGTGTATCTGTTGGCATGTGTATTACTACCCAAAACATTTTTTTTGCCTTAATTTTTTTTACTAAAACATTTGGAAATGTTGATCTCCCACTCATTCCTTATCTCAGAATAAAATTTTTATTTGGATAAAAAAAACTGAGTCTTCTTTGTTCTTCTGGTCCATATTACATATCATAAAAGTATCATTAACATATAACGATACCAATATATTTGTGTCAATTTTCTTAGTACAAATCTGTTAATGTTCTCAAGAAATTAATTGTGCCGACCACCATCGGATTTTTATGTTGTACTTCATTCCGGATAAACAATAAAATAAACACTCCATCACCATTAATACCCAATTTCTTGGCTTATCAACCTATCAGTGTATACTCTCCCAACATTTATCATTACATAACTACTTTCACCTGGACTTGTTGTTCACCGGATCACTGCTGAAATCGTAAAATTTTTACAAAACACCCACTCCTAATCTGTATTTTTAAACATTTCACAATATAATGTAATAAATACATTCGGTTCCTTATTACTCACTATATAAAATTTTACAAGTCAATAGATCTTAAAGTATTTATTATTATTATATATATATATATATATCAATCATTAGCTCACTCGATATCGAGTATGGGGGCATCGTTATTTGTGGATACGGAGATAGCTAATAAGTCCAATTCTGGAAGTATATCGTTTTCCACAGTCATTGCAGATATATACGTTATCCGCATTATAAATTCTTCTGGTATCTTGCACCCGTTTCTGCCTCTTCTTCTCTGCCGCTAGTTCTATCCTTTGTTTCACTGTTGATAGGCCGTGTTCTACCGTACACTTCCATGTAGGTCGATTGTGTGCAAGTTCTTGCCAATTCTCAAAGTGAATTTCACATTCGGTGAATATAAGCCGTAAGTAGTCTCTGTACCTCCAGCAGGAGCGCCCAACATTCATATTTCTCATCATCATTTAGGTAAAGAGCATCTGTTTTCGAAGTCTAGTGTTGCTCATTCTTGAAGCATGACCCACCCATCTCATGCTGTTTTTATAAAGCAATAGCTCAATCGACGGGATATTAGCTCGTTGTAGAAAAATTTTATTTGATATTCGATCCTGCCAGCGCACGTTAAGGATTCTACGTAGAGTACGTTGATGGAAACGTTCCAGTGTCCGCACGTGTCTTTCATACGGGCTCTACGTTTCTGAACCATATAGTAACGTTGGTAACACAATGGACTTGTAAACGATTAACTTGGTGGAAGTCAGAATATGATTGTTCGTAAACACTTTTCCATTCAGTTTATTGATCGCTGCTGAAGCAGATTGTAGTCTGCTATGACTTTCGTTGTTTAGACGAATTTTACCGTTTAATATACTACCGAGATATTTAAATTTAATTATTCATCACTCCTATATTAATTAATATATCAATTTTAGATGATTTTATATATAATAATATTCAAAAAAATTTCTTCAAAATAATCTTTTGTTATATTGGTGTAGTTTACATGTAACGTTAATAATTCAAACAATATACTCTAAATATTTTGAATTATTGAAGTCCTACTAGATATTTAATATTAGTTTCCGTGATTTTTATTATTTCTATCAAACGAATGTTTTTTATTATAAACAAAACGTATAAATCGGTTCTCATGAATGATTTTTTTTCAGTGCACAGTTTAATATTTTATAAATAATAAAACAAATTGTAACATACCTTTACAGGATAATAATATGATCGAAATGAGAGATGATCTCGGCCACAAAGAGATAAATTCTCCGCCCTCATATGCATTTCTAAATGCTGAAAAAAGTCTTGATCCTCATGAGATGTGAATGGAACAAATATGCCGATAGAGCCGCTTAGTGTAGTGTAAATCAAAGCTTCACTACCACCAGGAATTAATGTAGCTTTCTGAAATACATTTTATACATTGTTTATATATAAACATTTTACGAGTGCATAATGTAGTATTTACGAAATAAAAAAGGAGTCAAACAACGATGAATCATATAGTCCACGCTGTTTAAACATATATAGTGAATGAGACAAGTGTTGTACGATGGGGTGGATGAGCATTAATGGAGGTAAATAGTTACAAATCTGTGATGTGTAGACGACACAGCAATAGTAATAATTATTAAATCGATTTCACGCGCTTAGTTAGTACTTTGGCCTAGATATAAATAAGCAAAATACGAAGATTAGTTATAGTTAAAAAAGTCAAACGAAAAATATTAACAAAACAAAATAAAAACGAGGTTAAACACTAAACATTTTTTTTTATTAATTAAACACGAAGCTTTTCGACTGTAAAGTCATTTTCAAGCATTGTTAAAAACCATTAAGTTATCAATAAGACGAAATAGTAAATAGTCACAATGTAATGTAACAGTAGTGTCACTACGAACGTATCACACGATCAGTAAAATTTATACACACCTCCATTAGGTTGCGTATTTTTCTGGCGCTGTTACCGTTGTCGATATAGCAAGTTTCCTCTCTCTGCTAGCAACTGCTGATAAGTACATTACACAGTCCGTTGTTTTCGCATTGCTATTACAGCTCAATCAACCGCATTTATACACATTATAAGCTACACCGTACACACAAATGACTGTTATTAATAATCCTAATAATAATATGTGTGTTATGAAAAAAAGTAATTCCTCGATCGTTGCCAATTCAATTGCATTTATTGAAAAGAAGGAAGGCATATCCGAATCTAATTCTACAAACAATGATTTAGCTAATTTCTCGTAAAGGAATTAAGTCCGATAATATTTTAAAAGAAAACCAGATGATCTGTTTTCTGTCAATCAAAAAACAATATCTCAATTTTGACTAATCACATCGACAGTGATCTCACGAATAAGGTTATAGATAAAACACTGCCGCGCAATTAATGAAAATATTAATACTAGTTCACCAATATTTGTAAATATAAAAACTATGTGACTTAATAGGTATGAATAAATGTACGTTACAACTTATAAAGAAACATACAATAAAAGCACAATACTACAGCTGGATTACACCCGAAGTATATATATGTATATATACGTGTGTGTGTGTATGTGTACATAAATTAATTTTAAAAATATTAGATTAATAGTACACTTTTTGGTTACGTGTGAGTTGATACAAAGTGATTTACAATCACATCACAAAATACAGTGATGAACAAAATAATTAATTTTAACACAGATTTATTTGATTAACGTTCCGCAATATATATATATATATATATATATATATATATATATATATATATATATATATATATATATATATGTAGAAATAAAAATACATCAAATACTTGAGTTTTTAGGAAACGGTAAGGCTGTCAGCGATTGTCGTAAATAGAGTGCTGAAAATCTTCGGTCATTTAATACGTACTTGATTACAAAAAACAGTTAAAATCACTAACTTTATTTATTAAGCAAAGCTTTTCGGCAACTACGTCATTATAAGCTTTGCTTAATAAATAAAGTTAGTGATTTTAACTGTTTTTTGTAATCAAGTATAAAAAATCACTACATTCCACAATCTAAAATTTAATACGTAACCAAAAAGGTATGGAAAGCACCATGATTATGGGAAAAGTTCAGGGAAAGCGACCACCCGGACGTATACCTATGAGATGGACGGATATTATATTGAAAACGACAGGCCTGTCTTTCGTTGAATGCGTACACTAAGCAGTAGATAGAGATTAGTGGCGGAAAATTACACAAAAACGGACCGTTTGTTAATCACGATACCCTATTTAGGGTGACGACTATATATGATGACACTTTATTAGGCATATTTTATATTTTAATCAATAATTTTTACCTGTAACGACATGCACATCTCTCCTATATGAAAATTTACAATAAACTCTGCTTTTTGTGAAGCACCATTTAATAAGCCACGATCCCATAATGACTTGTTTCCAGTTGGATCTTCATCTACTTCATCTGATATGGAACTGGCAATTCGAATCTTTAAACAGGTGTACACACACAAACACACAGATATATATATATATATATATAAAATGTAGAAATAAAAATACATAAAATACTTGAGTTTTTAGGAAAATATAACATATTTACCATTGCTACATTACCAAATTTATCAGCAGTGGCGACAGTGTTATAATCAAGAGATGTCATGGTCGTAATCCACCTTGGCTGAGTGTCGTCCGCAAAAATAATCAGCTGATTTTCAGCACGTTTATATCTTAACATATAAACACTTTCTTGTACATCTCCTACAAAAATTCGATGACCCATCGATTCTATGTGAACAATCATGTTCGGTATATGCTGGAAATTCAATTTGATACTTTACATATATTTACAATAGTTTATTAATGGGAGGTTTATAAATTTGGAAAACATGATAGGCGAAATTAATTTTTAATATTCTAAATGCATTTTATGATATAATTTGACATAAACACGTCGTGCAATTATTGAACTCATATTGAGAGGTATAGTTACTACGGTTGTATTTCATGTTAATACTACATTCTCGTCTATTTATATTTCTAAATCAGTAACTTTGTAGAACTTCATCAAAATCTGGAAATCCATATTTATACACAATTCCCGCAAACAAAAGTTTAAAGCTGTCGTTTAAATTTTATTTATTTAATATTTTTAATAAAAATTTCAAGTAAATGAAACATTAATCATAATATTGATTTTAATGGACTAAAATGTGTAAAAAATATTAACTAAATAATAATATGGATGTAAAAACATAACAAACAGAAAATCAATACAGTTGACTTGTGGTAATCCAATATTTGTTAGTTCAACACGTTCAGTAATCTGGCACCATGTCGCATGATCCTACTGCTGCAGACGTAAACCTGCACATACTTGGTGTTTTTTTTTTTTATCTCGTGTGACTTATCTTCAATATGTATTGTTAAGCATGCTTCTTTAGTGTTGTTATGTATACGAAAATGAATGGTCACAAATCCCACTTCTTCTAAAGAAAGACGACAGAAACAACAAATCTGAATATAACAACATTGTTATTAAGACTACGTTTACACTGTTCTCATTCCTCGAGAATCTGCTGAGTATTAAATGATAACGCGCTAGTTCTGATATAACAGGGGAGGAGATAATTAAGGAATTTATGGCTCATGTTGTAATCGAACTAAGACAAAGCAGAAATGCAGAATCAACTTTGATACGTTGGTGTGAAGAAAAGGAACTCAACTCAGAGAATATTTTAATGTTAAAAAATATTGAACGAGAACCACGATAAAATCTTTATGTAAGAAAAAACAAGAAATTATTACAGATTTTTAAAGCTGTAAATAGTACGTAAGTAATTCCTACGATTTATATTATCTTATATAATAAGAATTATTATACGAATTTTCTTGTAATGTAGAAACTGATTTATATACATAATTACCTGTATTTAAAGTATACGTAATTATGTATTATTCATGTGATTGGTTTTTTCTTTTAAATATCATCAGTTATCGTACTAGTCGATAATATAACTCAACTTACTATTTTTGTTTACTTTAGAAGTCAAAATTCATTTTAAAAAAATATTCATTGGTAATTCAACATTTTTGAACATCTAGTGCCCTCTCTCGGTCCTATAACTGTTGATTACTAGGAGTCAACGTGTTAGCTTCGCAATTAATGATGATCAAAATACAAACAATAAGTGATGCGACAAAAGATTTAATGGCACGAAGCAGGAAACTGAAAGTGATTAAAAAGATAAAAATCAAACTAAAAAACAATACAAAGAAAATTCGCGAAATAATTGAGCATAACAAACGGCCTAAAATATTCAAGAAATCATTGTCATGGGAAGTAAGCTGCTGATGAATTTGAAAAATCGTGACGGAGTTATCCTTAAAGACAAAATTAAACTATCCAAAGAGGTGGGAAGATTCTATGCAGATCTCTATGACACAAAAGTTAAGCCTACAGTAAAAGATAAATTAACAATAAATGAGGATAAGAGAAACCTACCGGATATATCAACAAGTGAAATCAAATACGCTTTGAAGAAAATGAAAAATTACAAGTGTGATATAATTCCAGAAATGATTAAAGAAGGAAATGAGGGGATTTTAGATTTGCGCTGAAAAACCTGTTTAACAAATGTTTAAAAGAGAACTCTATAATGAAGCAGATTTTATCTTAATACAGAAAAAGGGTAATACAACTTTAGAGTACAAGTATAAATAATTGGTTGTTGTTCAGAGTATACTGAAGGAAACGAGCATCTCCTTAATGTAAGAATTATATTTGCTAATTTATCCTTGTTGATTTTAATTCTCCATTTTGTGTACGACCTTCCCATTGCTTGTAAATTAAATTGAATAGATCGAGATGCAACTTATGGACTTTTATCAGCGACCATAATCAACATGTCATCGACAAAGGTGAATATGTATACAGTGTTGTCGGGATATCTGCTGTGAATATCATGTACAAAGTAGGTCCTAAAATGCTCCCGTGCGGCACAAATGCTTGTATTCGGTGTTTTGTCGTACACAAAATTTCCTGGTTTTCAAATGGGATTAAATCAACAAGCAATGATCCACTCGTAGAAACTTCTTGAGCTTATATAACAAACCCTGTTGTCATACCTTATCCAAGGTTTGAGATACGACTTAGAAGACTGTAGAACAATATTGCCTTGTTTGAAAACAGGAGGAAATATCATCGAGAACCTGGTGAGATTGATATGTAATAGAATGTGATTTATGGAAACCAAACAGATGGGTAGGGAGTAGATCTATTTTTTCCAAGGTTGCGGTAATTATTCGCATTACTAGTTTTTAGAATACTTTTGATAATGTACACAGAAGACTGATTGACCTATATGGTGTCACTCTAAAAATGGACTTACCAGGTTTAGAAACAATGATTATTATGGATTTCTTTCCTACTTCTATACATCTGTAAAACAATGACATTAAATAGGTATGTAATCTGTAAAATAGTGTTCCGTGCAATGTTTTATTTCTCGAATGATTAAAAAATTATTTCCTGAAACTTTGCCAGTAGATATTCGTTTTAATTCGTATTTTACTTCTGCTGGGAAGAATAAACGTGTAACCATCGTATATGACATATCTCGCTGGTAAATTATCTGTCTTGTTGAAATTAACTGAGTCGTGTTTTTCCTGACATCTGACACAATGGAAAGGGAGGTTACAATATCGCCTAGTATGCCCATAATTTTGACAACTTGTACACTGAAGTACTTGTTCAGGTTTCCTTGGTTCCCTATCGAAATTATTGAATGTAATAGTGTAGTTAATTTAAATATTTCTATACGGATCTTAATTGGTTTAAATCTACAAAAAACATTAGAAAGGAGATTTATTTTTTCTGTGTAAGTGATACTGATTACATATTTCACCGAGTATCCTAATTTTTCTAATTCTGTTTTAGGAGACGTTGTGTGAAAGTGATGTAGTACTACACAAAAACGATATAGAAAACTATGGATTGCAAAAATAATTAATGTAAAGATGAAGAAAATTTAAAAATATAACATAATAGTTAATGCAAAAAATATAGAAATGAAGTAAAGGGAGGGAAAAAATATATTTAGAACAGTTTAAAGAAAAAGGAAATATAGAATGCATACGAATAGATAAGATTTAAATTCAGCAATTGTAAAATTAACACAGATGAGAGTGAAAAGTTTGTAAAATGTGGAAAAAAAGGTTTCAGATGAAAACTCTTACAAGAAAGATCAAAGTGTAATCAATAAAAAAAAACAAGACAATACTAATAGAAAACGTATCAGCAGACAATGTAGGAGAAATAGAAAAAACTTATATCCGATAACAGAAGTAGTAAATTACTAAAATCACTAGATGAAAATACAAAACCTTGAGTTAATAAAAGGATGCATGAAAAAACTGTGCTCACAACAAATTTTGATACAAGCAGGTTAATTAATCCTTCACAAAAATGAAACAAGTGTGATATGCATAAAATGAAAAATTTAAAATAAAAAAAATTCTGTTAAACAGGATTAACTATTACAGTCACAATGTCCTCTATATGGTACGTAAACTTTTAAAATAGCGGACATTTGATTGACATTAAATGCTTCAATTCTAGAAATATTTATATAGCACATTAAAAATTATATGGTCATCTAAAAAGCAACATTATACAGAAAAATATTATTTGATATTTTCACCTCCTCGAGTCATTTGGTAAAATTATTTCATAAACCAAAATGTATAATTTTATGTAAAAATTGATAATGTGCGACTGAAATGATTAATAGAAATGAAGTGAATACGAATTAACCGATTTTACAGTATGATCTTAGAAAAGGAATAGAAACCAGAGAAATGTAAAATAATAGAAATGATTAGAGATAAATCAATATATTCACATTACATTCACAGACGTTGAAAAAGCTTTAATTAGAATTAATTTATTAAACATTATGGGAAAAAATTAATAGTGGTAAAAATCTTGGATGTTGTACAATACCGGGATAACAGTCTACCTTGTGGTATGGAGGCTAAAAGCATCATTTACTTTCACGACAAACGTTCTACCTGTTAAATATGATACGAATATAATTTATAAAGGTCCAGAGTTAAGAACTCTTTTAAAATAGTCCCTTATGTCGGACTCGATCAAATGCCCACGTAACATCCAAGAAAAGAGCTGAGCATATGTCACATTTTTCCAACGTTGGTAATATCGTATCAACTAATCTCCTCTCACAGTATTATCATAAAAGAATGCTGCGTGATAGTTTCTGTTATCGAGCTTCATAATAATAGTTTATCAATAACTTTTGTAAAGAGGTGAACTAGAGGGCTTTTCATAGATTTGAACTCATTTTAAAACGAAATCGGCATTAGTGATACGTCGTGATGATTATTTTCTCTATCGACTTTTACTCCTGATGGTTCATCAGTAATATCAATGTTGAACGTCTTAATAACATTAGCGTAGGATCTTTGGTTTGTATTTACCCATGACCTGGAAGAGAAACTGTGAGAAGGGAGCACAGTTGTTTGAACAAAGGGAGTGACAGTTTTATTATAATATTGCGTTTGCTGACTATAAATATACTGTACATCCTATGTAATTTATCGGATGGTTACTAAAAATTTTCTGAATTCGCTGAAGTTCTTAATATATATTTTGTTTTTACCATGATTGAAGGAGTTTTGGTATTTTCATGAAGGTTAGGTGTTTTTATGTTTCTATTTAATACCCGTTTGTGGAAACTGAATAGTTTTGTTTTCATAATTATTTTCTATTGTTCGTTATTATCATCTTTCGTAGGTCAAAAATTCAAATATCTTCTACGTTTTGCAGATAGATTAGCATCGACCGTTTGTCTCGATATTTTACTTATACGTTTAGGCACCTGTCAATTATCATCGTCATTCCCGCTAGTAGTAACAGAGGTTGATTGTCGTTTTAATGTATAGAAACCGCTGTCATCTATGGATAATTTTAGTGATTTTGTCCGAAGATTTACTGCAATAATCAGCGGTATTATTAAACGTCGCGATCGTTGAAGTTGAGCGTTGATCGAATTTTGAGCACGTAGGAGAACGCAGTTTAAATGGACGACCGATCTACGTACGAGTGTCGTAGATAACCAGTTACGGATAGTATAATCGATATGAAGAATGACGTTATCAAACATACGCGTAAACGACAACCGCACTCACCATGAAATATACATGCAGATATACACGATAGTGTGAAGTATAATAACCAATATATATTATTAATAATAATATAAATAGTTTAATCAACAGCGCGTAGTACTGCGATTAATAAATGGAAAGATCTCACCAGTCTTGTCGATTGAATAGCTGATAACAATAAACAAGTCTATCTCGTGCTTATAGATATGAGATAAGAAGAACGTCGATTATTAGATAGACACACATTCAAACACATTTATAAAACAAAATATTTGTTTAATATGAACGCTAACACAGACATATAACACAGTGGTGTGATTTTAGGGCAAACACTTGATACTTAAGAGTTTCAAAATTATATTCTAATATAAATTAACATTTTTTAAATTAATTTGAACAATATTGATAAATAAAAACTATATACAGACAAACAAGCAATTCACTCGTAGTAAAAAAATATACAACAAATGACGTTCTTGAAAATAAGATGGTATAACTTAAAACAACGCATAAAATTATTTACCTTATTTTCGCATTTACGAAGTAATTTTTTTCGTCCAATATCGTACAATCTCAACATACGGCCTATGCCTACTAGTACCCTGCCTTGAAAAGCACAAATAGCATTTGGAACTTCATCCACCGGCGTTTTATGAACCAATTCAAGATCCGAGCATTTATCATTCATCCTAAACAAGCAATCGGACAACTTTAAAATAAGAATATTTTAATTATATGATAAACAGTCGCACATAAGCAGTTTATTTTGTATATTTGGAACGATTTCGCAATAAAGTGATTTAATTCTCATATACATTTTATTTTATTTTTTTCAATCTTTGAGATAAGAATACCGGAATGATTTATCTGATATCACCATTAGACTCATTTTCGCAAATAGCACCTAATAAAATTATGTAATATAGATTTGATACGCTTATGAATTACGTGTTATATAAACAGAAAAAAATTATAGTATACGATCTTTATATTTGGATTTCATCAGATATTATATAATAATTAATAATATATTAAAACTCTTAAATATTATATTCTTTTATTAAAAATATATAAACTTCGTAAGAAATATTGCATATTTATAAAGTGGATCTCTCTTTCTTTTTTTAGAACATACTTTGGGTTTTATCAGTATTTAACTCAACATTTCTTCACTCGTAATAATCTGATGTACCAGTTATTCGACAAGCGCTAATGATTTTATAAGTTATTGAAATTCTCTTTTACAACGTTATAGTTTGCAATGTATTTGGCTCTAAAAATATCAAAGTAAAACTGTCGCTGTATTTTATTAAAAAACGTTACCTTTCAATTTTTTGCTGAAAATAATTTAAGTTTCATTATTTTTTCAAATATACGAATTATTCCACGCGATTATTTCTTTAACAGTTATTTCGTATTCAATATGATAATGATGAAAGAATCGAAACATTGCTGGTTGTTGTTATACACTGTCGAATTTTTTCGGTCAAACCTACGTCAGAATTCGATCTAACTGGTATAGATCTGTGACACAACGAATAAATGAACATGTGCCTGATTGTAAACACAAAAGGGCGCACAAATCGGCAGTAGTTCAACATCAAAATGACTTGAATCACGTCATACAATTTGAAAATGTGGAAATTTAGACAAGAATTGAGGAATACAATAAACGAGAAACCATCTTTCAAATATAAACAGAGAAGATGGATACAGGCTAAACAAGTCTTCACATTTAACTGCGTGCAGGTCAGTTACACGAATTCCAGCTGGGAAATAAAAAAGGTTAATTTTGAAGAAAATAGCCAAGAAAAAGCAACAATGACAAAGAAATCGAAAACAACATAGAATTGACGCAAATATTACAGTCATCGATCAAAATGATATGCATAAATATGAACAACAAACATAAAAAACAGTTAGTTTAGTTTGGTTTGAAAATGGAGATTGCAAGTATCTCTGAAAAAGTAACTGGTGCTGGAATGGCTTTCAAAAAAAAAAAATCAAGTGAATGATATGAATGATTATGGACAAAGCGCATTCTATAATGCCATTATTCAAACAATTATAAAAAGTAGATATTATAATGATGTCTATATATCTACTAATACCATAATGAAAATTTTATTTTGCTGTACAGTTTCGTTCTTAACACAAATTTATTTTAAATGCTTATTAATGATTTATTCCCAAGGTTTTTTCTGTAATTAAATTCCATTTATAACCGTTATTTCCTTTGGCGTATTTCGTCATAATTAACAAATCAGCAACCCGTATGTCGTCTATTCCTTTAGTTCATATTTTCCTTTTTCAAATTTCTTAATGTTTTTTTTTTAAATTTACAATAACGTCCAAAACACCAAAACACATACATTTATCACTTGCTAAACCATCAATTTGGTTATCCTTAAAATTTATTACAAAATGTCTACTACTACAACAAGATTGTATGTGTTCATCACTAGAAGCTATTTTCTTTATAAGGTAAATAATCGTACAAAGTAGTCTAAAAACGCCAAAAAGTCGTTTTATAAAAATAATTCTCATAATACCGAATAAGTCTTATACATATAATTCATTATTACATTACTAGTTTCATTATTACATTACTAGTTTCATTATTACATTACTAGTTACTCGGGTTCCGCTAAAAGTAATTTTATCAGTTTCAACGTTTAGAAGTATGTTCCCTATTTATTTTATCGACATTTTTGTTGTTAATCTCAAACTCGCATACTTGGTACATCTCTTTCATTACGAAGCCTTTCTCGAAGGTTTTTTTTTTTTTTTAAGCTCGGACACGAAGTGTTTACAGTTTACTAAATCATACCGATCAGTGTTACATTTTTATGATTTAATAATTTTTCTACAGAGTCCAACGTGGTAGCTGCCGTAATACGCAAACTGTCGAGTACAAACTACACACATGCATGTATATTTAAACACCTCCGTACGATCACCCTAAAATGCATCACGTGTATTTAAAAGTGATTTTTTTTTATATTCCATATCCATTTTAAACTTATATTCCTAGATTTCAACCAACTCGTAACTTGCATTTAGTATGCTTTTATTAAGGTTCTATTGTTTTTTCGTAGAAATCTCTCATACTTTTCCGTTTCACGTTATTTATATATATGACATTGGTACCTTACCGCCATTAAGAGCGTGTCGAACATTAAAGATTCTATTCAAGATACAGATTCCAAAAAATATATTTTTGATCATACAGCGATTATCTAATATTTCGAATGGTATATGGTCGTACATACGCTGATAATTGTCAACTACTGTAACGGATCGATATTGGCTATTTGTAGGAATTGCTTGGCAATTTTATACCTTTTCTGAGAATATTCAGTAATATCTAGATTTTTTTCATATTAAACACGTAATTTTCTTCAACACATTTCGCGTACCATTCTATGAATTTCGATATTTCTTCAACTTTCATTTGGTCGTAGATCTCTCATATTAAACAGATGATGGAAATATCTCAGTTTTTAAAACAGCCACATTAAACGTTTCAGAAAAGGCGTTTAACGATGTTTGTACGAAAGTATGGATGTCTATTATTTTTAAACCCACATTACGTATTTCTAACAGCACTACGATATTAATTTTCATTATAGACAGTGTAAGGTTTAATCATATTTATAATAAAGTAGTCACATAATGAGCGATCGGCGTATAACCTTTATAATTCCTCGATATTAATGCGCAATCACTAAATTAGAAATACAATATTTCGTTATTGTGTTCCTAGAATGGTTACACAAAACTAACAACACTACACTTCAAAACGTATACAATATCAACGCACTGACTATAAAGCATATTCTTCAGCTTGATCTTCGCAGTTTAATTTATCGCCTGTATAAAATACATACTTTTTTTTCTTGCACTTATATTTATACAATTATATTCTTATTTGTTAAGACGTTTTCGTAGACACGAATCATTACATTTTAATTTCTTTTTTTAATATTAATCTTTTATATTTCCTATGCACGGGTCCATTTTTAACATGAATAAATTTGAAAATATTTATTTTACATACCAGCAAAAAATTAAACCTAATGACTTACTTATATGTAAGCAGCATTCCGCCATTATGGTCTCTTGGATTAAGTTGTAAATCTCGAGTAACACCGACGATCAGATACTGCGCATCGGGATATAACGAGAACTTCACAAAACTTATGCTGAAAAGAAAATTAAAGAATTAACTATATTATTGGTAACCGTAGATAATTTACAATTTATATTGGAATTATTAAAAATTATCAACTTTTCTGCTACAAACGATAAGAGATTCCAGTAAATAGACAACATAAAAAAAATTTGAATATCTCACGGTAAACTTATTTTCACATTTGGGTGCTTTAGATT
Organism: Coronaproctus castanopsis; assembly: GCA_032883995.1. NCBI lineage: Eukaryota > Metazoa > Arthropoda > Insecta > Hemiptera > Monophlebidae > Coronaproctus > Coronaproctus castanopsis. Next base: position 62,797,441 of record CM065053.1, read on the forward strand.
AGTTCATTGAACGATATATCTTTCCCAGTCCACATTATCATACTTTAAATGTTTTTTTTTTTCAATGCGTTAAAAACCGCCACCTAAATACAAAATAAAGACGGTAACTAAAAACAATAAGTTGCGTTGGTAGCTCATGATTTATTTAGAATCAACCTCATATTCTGCGTGTACCAGTTTTTGCGCTAATTAGGTCACAGCGCAGTCCTATCGGGTATGGTTTAATTTGCACGAAATACAGAGAGCCACTGCATTAAATGCAAGTTGTTGAATCATAAGGGAATTTTCAAACCTAACACTTGTAGAAGAAACTAATGTAATTTCTTTTACATTAGACGTCGAATAGATACTAGGATCCAAAAAGTAAATTTGCAGTTATAAGCTTGTAACATTAAAAAAATTACATTATTTGCAGTTTATATAATAATGCGATTCGCAATTAGTGTTTACTATAGATCTTCACAAACGTCAGTTTAACCGGATTTTAGAAATCTGTTTACAAATTTTGTTTGCTTGACAATTCATATTTTACTGTAGCATTATTCGCATCTGACTGAATGAATTATCACACAACAAACGAAATTAACACGTTTAAAAATTAACCTAGTTACGGCTTCATTTTGTTCATAGCGTATAGTTTTTTCAGTTCTTCCATCTATTGGTTCCAATATGCGAATGAGTGAAGCCCACATACCGGGGCCAGCTTTAGGCGCACCAAATATACTCTCTGGTAAATCCTCGCTAAGAAACGCCTCAGCCATTTCTCGAGCCAGGTCTTCTTCTTCATCTCCAGCAGCTTCTTGCATTTCCTGAAATTATGCATATTTTAACACTTGGTTCTGTATATGAAAGTTCGAGTTTTATAAATTTGCCTGTTATACGTAATAAATATTTTACTTTTTTTTTAACAATTTATTATTTACTAATAATTTGTTTCGATTTCCTATGTTCAGAAAAAATATACGCGCAACTGCTTCATCACAAAAGCAAAATATTTCGATTACGTTGAAATTATTTTATTCATACAAATTTATAATAGTGAAAATAACAGTTTTACCTGGTAAACCACAATTCCTTTGAAAAAAAAAACATGAATCTTTATTCCATCTTAAATTGTAAAATAGTAACCATCATTCTCTTATTTATATTAAACGGGCTTGTAGTAGTAATAATAATACCATAAACCCCATTATTCGTCCAATTTATTATTTATTCATATTATATGGGGTTGTAAAAACAGCATTTAGTAGTAGTAATAAGCACAGTAAAACTTAACTTAAACATTATCTACACAGTAGCCATTGTTTTTAAACATGTTATTCATATCATGGTGATTTTAATGTGTATATTAAGAACGAAATGAAGAAGTGACTTCGCGATAATATATCTTTCAGTGACAATGATATTCAATGTGCTTTTGAACAGATTTGCTTGGATGATTGAAAGTACTACTCAAAACAATTTTCTATGTTTAAAGTGTCAGGATACTAAGATCTAAATGCTACAATTTTCACAGGGCGTTAATTACTATTGATAAAACTTCGACAGTCTTAATTCTCTCTTAGCTACACAGAATTATCCTTTCAAGTGTAATTGTCATCCTATGATATTTGATATAACAAACACGGGAAATACCGAAACACCAGAAATAATCATCTGAACAAACTTTAATCAAAATTTAATATAAAATGAATACAGTCGCATAAAAACATATTTGAATAAACACTAAAAATAATAATCAAAATGAGGTATATAAGAACATACTTCCGCCATTTGGATACGTCTTTGTTTTTTTGTTTCTTCTGTATATGCATTATGTTCTGTTTCAACGATAATTATATTTTTAGTTTCTGGATGAATTATGAATTTTCGCGGTGTATACTCAACCGGAAATGTTACCTAGTAATAACAGTACACAAATTATGTTTTTAAAATGTCTATTAATAATCAATAATATAATAAAAAATCTGCACAAACGTGAACCAAGTATGTTTAAATATAATCAGTTACGAAAAAAAAAAAAAATATCTAGAACAAAGAGAATTGTTCTGTAAAGTTCAACTGTTTAACACCAAATGTAGGTAGTATTTCATGATGGGTAATTTTTAAACCGTTTTTAATGACTCAATTAAGGGATCCTATAACTGTACTAGCACGTTAATTAATTAACAAAAACAAGCATATTTAGCAAACACGAAATAATATAAATTCACTCACTTGATTAAAAACAGCTCCTAATTTATCCAACGATAATATTCTTAGTGTATTCGTAGAAATAGCAACAATACCTTCTGGACATTGTTCTGATGAAAAGCCTGATGCATATTCTAAACTTTCATAAGAAAGAGGAGTCAGATGAAATCGGTTTTGATGGTAATAACTTAACCAAGTTCGACTAGACATGGCTAATACCTAGTATAGGAAAATGTATCAATTAAAACAAAAGTATATATATAAATACAATCAACATTTGAAGATCGATTAACGTGATCATGTGGTCTGCATTTGTACAGAGAAAGGTGCATACTTATGGTATGATAACTCTTGATGGGATGGTGGAATATGGAGAGCGTTTTATATGTACTTCATTATAAACGAGTACTGAATCCCACTACTCATCTGGAATCTAAAGGAGTATAAGTATACATAGTTATATATGAATAACCCTTAGAAGGAAAAATAATAAATCTATCGTAATATTATTATTAGAAACTCTTAATGGGGAATAAATATAAATATTGTTTTAGCTAGTATCACTTTTCTGTGATGATGAAGTCGTATGTCTACGAGTAGCTTAAATGTCCACATATAAATTCTAAACCATGCTATGGCGTGCTTGATACTGCTCAAATATGATCCAGTGTATGGTTTCCTTGTTGGCATTCACACAATTTCCCATATTCTTAGCCGAACGTTTCCAGGCGCACGATGAGGACGTGATATAGAACGCGCCGGTAAATGACCTCTCACAATTTAATATTCCAGTTCTACTATTCATAAATAAAGTAATGGAACTTTTTAATGGTGAACCATATTGCTAGTTCTTTTATGAGATAATTTAGTGTAAACATGGCTATAAAATTAGTAATAATATTTTAATAAAAGATAACTAACTTATTCCAACAAAATCTGCTTATAAATACTATGTTTTGTAATCAAAGTAATCATATAAATATAACAGTAATTCTATCTATCAAACAATTTTCTGAAAAAAAAAAGAAAAAAAAAAGAAACTAAACCAAATACAAACACGACATTTATCATATTAATATTAATTTTTATTAAATATGTACAAAGTAAGGACTTACTGCTTCACCGCCTTGCATTCGTATACGGAATAACTTCACGGGTTTGGAACCAAGATAACGCGTACGCGTGTCCGCCAAGTCACCAGTAACCTTGTCTACAACTGTACGCAAAAGTACACCATTTGCCAAACCAATGTTTAAATAAAGAGTAGCCACACCTCCAAAAGGTTCGTCACCAATATCGGCAACATCAGTTCTAACACTTCCCATTTCTACAAGGCATAAAGATTCCGCTGGAGCTGGTAAAGCTTGCATGCTTAACGGTGATAAGCAATCCTTCAAATTATGAATAAAATAATAGGTATAAGTAACCTAATATTACACTCACGATACTCTCTACTAAATATGTCCACGAGTTATACTAAACAATTTTTATACAATAGCAAAACACCACATCGTACTCGCTGTCAATAACCAATAACAAGACATAAAAAATGTATTAAACAGGCATTAAATAACGAATTGATATATTAATTATGCACAATTCGTGTGTCACTACTGAAATGCAAATTTATATCAGTAATTGTATTTGGACAAGTATCTGCAACATATTTGGAATTTCATTTACCCGAATTATAAAAAATTGTGTCATAATATAATTAAAAAATAAACCGACAGTATCGGGTTTTAACAAAACTGAACATTTATTTTTTATTACAAAACAATTAAGACGATATTTAATATTAAAAATTAATTTATCTGAGATACAAGATAAAAAAAAAACATCATATACATCTAAGACATATATAAATTGTTAAAGGAAATGGGTAAACTTGAGGATACAAGAAAGGTTATGTGACCCAATTTAAAGTCCTAAATATACGCGGCCACAAAGCAACATCTCAACATATAACTTATTTTTAAAGGAAGTCCCAGTCTAATTACTTCACTAACATCTTTTTCTGATATCTCAATGTAGTGTTTACAAAGTGATATTACTCGTTAAAATGATATTAAAATCACCGGGTATCAACGATAGTAAATTCGATTAAAAATGTAGTTTCATAGGCGATTTAAACAGATTATCCAATTCTTGATAATAAAGATACTGTCGTATTAACGTAAGAGTAACTATAATATGAAAATAACTCGGCTTATTAGTTTATATATACTTATATTTATCACTTCATATTTAAAGTGAATAATTAAAATAATATTAAATTACAACAAAAAAAAATTATGTACCCAACCGAGTAATTAATACATTTGTATTCGTGCGCTAATGCGATTCATTAAAAACATATATTTATAAATATTTTCTATTTTTACTTACATTTGGATCCAATGAAATAATTCTTACTGTATCATCGGCTAATCCAACGGCCAAAAAACGTGACATCCTTTCACCGGTTGGGGCATTAGCTAATGACATACATACAACTTCAGAAGTCATTTCTTTACGTTCCTTGTATTCATTTAGCTGCCCAGTCTGCAAAAATAACATAGAACATATAAAACAACTAATCGCGTGAAGATAAAATTCAAAATAACATTTTTTTGTAACGACACAATTTAGGAAATTTACATTTAGTTTGTTTATTACGCATTAGAATGCGTTAACATGTACGTTTCGTGTTTATAATAAATTTATTTTTAAACATAATTACACGTCTCTACCTTAATGTAAGTAAAAAGAAACAAAGAATAAGAAAATTAAATATTAAAACAACTGTCAATAAGTGACACAAAGACAAGTATCAAAAAAAAAAAAAAAATTGAATGCATCAAACCATAATGATTTTGAAGTATCATTCAAATTACTAAAAAAACTACGGTTTAAGTAAAGTTATAAATTCACATCATAAAATTTTATGCATGTTAAAAGTATCACACGAATTTAATTATTTAATCATTAAAACATATATATATATATATATATAAAATGAACCTCAAACGTGATTTTAACACACTCCATCAAGCTTGCATTGAATCTGTATATTAAAATACTTTAGTAATGTGTCTATGTAATTATTTATTTACAAATCACATATTTTTGAGTTGCGATCTTATTCTGTAAAAATTACCCATTATTTTCAAGAAATATTTTCAGTATACACTCGTTACTGCTACAATCGTAAGCTAAAATTTATATATATATTTTAAACAATAACCAACAATTACAAAACATACCGGGTCCATCTCAAAATAAACCAATTCGCCACCGGTCAATGAAATCACAACTTGTCTTTGATTTACAGCGCATTGTAATATTCTTTTCTTTCCTGGTACCTTCCAATCGTGCATTCTCTTATCAGCTCGTATGTGACGAACTCCATCTGGATATATCTAATTATTTTTAAAGCAGAAAACACCAAGCTATATTTAGTAAACGTACGGTTGAAGATAACAACCTGCCTTAATTAATTAAACATTTAATCAAATATTTAAACCATATTGTTTAACTTTGCATGGTAAACTTATGCAATACTTACTTAAAAATTAAGAATACAATATTTTTGTTATCGTCACGGTAATATTGTTATTTCACTCCAATATCAATATTACAATTAAGCTTAATGACTTTGATCACGTTGGAGAGATAACACATATTTAAATTAAACGTAGAATTCCTATGATACAGTATGCATAATGTATGCTGGCTTTAATTATATTAAATCTACATTATTTAAATCTGGTCTTAGTTATTGGTTAAGAAACATAATGAATGCGGATTACATTCATGTATATAAATAATTACTTTTTGATAAGGTTGTTTATAAAATGAAATAAATAAAAAAAAATAGGGGAAAATAGAAAAATAAAATGAAAAAATTTATGTACAAAAAATCATAAAAATAGGACATAAACAATAGTTAAAAATGAAAAAAGGAAGAAAAATAAGAAAAAAATTAATTGCAATTTTGTGCTTTATTTTTATTGTATATTTATTTATTTAATTGCCTCACTATTCCGTCGCTAAAGAATTAGATTATTATTTAAAAAATCAAAATAACATGAACAAATAAATTTTTCTTATTTTTAATAGATGTGTTGCTGTTTCTCGCCATTAAAATTAACTTGACAGTAAATTGTGAACTAAGATAACCACAGCCACATCTCTCATTAAATTCTTAATGTTCTGCTGTAATTTAAAATATGAAATAGGACAAAAAATAAACTGTTAAACTAGCCTGCACAACAGCATCGTCACCCAAAACTGAACACGACAATGTTGGTGTAGTTCCCAAAAATCCTGAATCAGATATTTCTTCCACAGTTTCACCGATAGATAACACAAGCGTGGCGTTTAAAAACGATACTATAATATACGCATCATATTCCTCTAAAAATTAAAAAAAAAAAATTAATTATATATGCGAAAAAACTATTAAAATTATATATTTCAGTATATTAATAGTTAACTAGCGTTAAATATAACTCATAAATTGCGAAAACTGATACTCCGTATGGAATAATACTAATAAAAAATAGTATAGTGTGTTTATGTAATGCCAAATACAAATATCCATAATACTCAATGTTATAACATTTTGAGGGTAAGAGGTACATGAGTAAATTAAATAATTAAAAAATAAAATTTAATATAAATGTTCATAGTTCATAATAGTAGAATATGTAGAAAATAATATAGGGACAAAAGTCAAACTGCTACAAAAATGCTATTTCACATATAGTATATGGCAACAGTTCCAAAATCTCCTGACAGAACATTAATAATGATCATGGTAATAATATACGAGAACATATAATGGCGTTTAATAGAAATTCAGCTATACGTTGTATCGTATACTCGCGTTTTCGATTTCACGTCTTTTGGTCGTGCATCATGATCGTTTCAGTAACGTTCACAATAAAGTTAAGACATAAAATGTACTAATCTTTTCTAGTCATAAAAATAAACTTTGGGAATATTTTTCAAAACGATTATCTAGTCAAAACTCTATTATGTTTAATAATATAACTACAAATAAAGATCATCGTTATTTTAATAATTGTATAATATCATCGAAGTAGTACAGACACACTATGGGTAAAGGAATGAGAATAATGTGAACTATGAGTTACAGCTCAAAAACAAATTTCAATTTGGTACAATATTTTCAAAATAAGACACTGAAAATGCCAGTCGACGAATAATAAATTTACCGCATTTTTTATCTTCTGGTCTTCTACTTAGTACTTTCTATCATATTTCTCGCAAACTATCATTCTTATCTTTTTCTCCCGTTTAAAATCTACAATCCGCAACACTAACTCCTATAATTTTCTTATAAAAACTTTATATATATATCCCGCCCAGGAGTACTTTGTACCTTCTGGGATCCGGAGCTCTAACCGGAACTAAGTGCGCCCACAGGTGGTGGATAGTGCAATGGCCAGTAGATATACTGGTTAGCTGCGAATAACCAATAAGTAGTTGTGAACCAAGAGCGGCTACTGGTGGAAAGCCTCTTGCAGATGATTCCAGTAGTGACAAGATAATTTGCAATGAGGGTGTAGAGGGGCAGTTTCGTGAACTGTCTAATTAAAACTCTACATAAACCTGTTAACTGTCTCATGCTTGGAGAGTCTAGACCGCTATAAAAGTCTAAACAATTCTATATCACCAATAGAACCTGGAATTGAGCAGCAGCAATTTCAGTAGCAAATTAAGGCATAAATGAAATGATCATGAAGTGGATTAATTTGGATTATCAGGAGGCGTAGACGAAAATCATAAAATACGGCAACTGAATTGCGATGAGGAAGGCAAAGGAAACCCACTTTATTATTTATTCTCAGGATTTTATTTTTTCTCTATATGATGTGTTCTCCTGATGTAAAAATAAAATCCGGAGTAACACTACCCCATTCATGTCTCCGGTTGGGGAGTATCTTAGTAATCATGTGGTTCAAGAAAATAAGACGAAGGAATTTGTAAAAACTGAAACATAGAATGTGAGAACCTTAAACAAATGTGGGAAGTTGAATAATTTAAAAGTGTAAATAAAAAGAATGGAAATTGATATTCTAGGTGTTAGTGAAATAATATAGTCACGTACGACAATTTCTAGTCTGATGAATAAAGAATAATTCACACTGCAGCAAACAATGGAATAGCAGGAGTGGTTTTTGTAATGAAAAAAAATATAGGTAAATTAGTCAAAACAATATGAATGTATAATGAAAGGATAACGAAAGGATAATGAAAGGATAATATTGATTAGAATTAACACGAAACCTAAGGACACGGTTATTGTGCGAGTGTATATGTATATATGCCTACTTCAACAGAAGATGAGGTATAGATTAAAAAAGTATATGAACAACTGAAAGAAATCAGACGAAATCAAGTATCATGAAAATCTAATTTTCACGGGAGATTGAAACGTGATTATATTAATGGGAAATTACTTTTCGTATTGTTATTATATACTTATTTATATTTTTATTTTAGGTTGAGAATGATGTAACTGCTGAAAAGCTTAGTTATTAATTATTAACATTAGTGATTTTTCCTAATAACTTTATTGTTTCTTTTTATTTAAAAAAGCACTACTTCACATGTATATAATATATATATATATATATATATATATATATATATATATATATATATATATTATATATATATCGTTTAAATGTTGCCAATACACACTACGGTCAGTCTGCGAAGCTTATGCGCGATATAAAATAACGACGAGATACTACGATCAGAACAACGGAAAAGAGCTAAATCAATCAATGTGCTGGAACAGTGTGGTTCTAACGTATGTAACAGGCTCCTGCAGTGAATAGGACGTATGAAATACATATATTAACAGAGGGAGTATACTTGGTATGGATAATCCAAAAATTTCATTTTACGATAATTTTTACTGTTTTACCATTATCTAAAACCTGAGTGCACGATTCCAAACGTTAAAGTGTACATCGCCATTAGCATAGCTGGAGGACTATTTGTTTCAAAGAGGCATGTTCCTGTATATCACTGCAGGTTACTAAAGTATATATTGTCTTTAGTGTTGTACATGAATGGGGAAATCTAAGGTTTGCTATGCTACCGTGTAGATCTGAACCACACGAAAACGACCATTAAAAAAACGAAAAAAGAAACAAAACAAAACCTGTATAACTGAAGATCACGCACCAACATCCGGTGTATTAATGTGTAACCGTTCTCTCAGTTTTTTCTTTTCGGTTGTTTTTCCTGCATATCGAATTTATTTTATTTCATATATTTTTATTTATTTTTCTAGTATTAATGTTGAGATCTATTACACAGTATATAAAATATTAAATGTTTTGATATCAACTCATTTTTAAAATAAAAAGATTAATGAGGTTGATATAGAAACATGTGTATAATAAAGTTAGCATATAAAACGAGTAGTGAATCGCTCATTCATTTGGCATTGATGTCCGTATAAAGCTATGACTAACACAGATAACATCATCCTTATTTCCTAAGCGCATGTCTCTGGGCATGGAAGTAAAATCATCGTACTGGTCCAAATCTAGCTATTGAACCATTTTTCGTCGATGCATGATAGGATTCTTTAGCTCATTTCAGCCTCTTCGCTGTGATCTTTTTGGACATTCTGTTACAAAATAATTTTTGGCTGTTGGAAAAAGCCGCAGCTTCATTTGATTTGTTCTTTCATGACCAGTTCTTATTTTTCTAGTTAAGCTGAAACTAAGGTGGCTTGTGTTAAATCAGTTTACTGTCATTAACGTTGATTCTATCTCACTATTCTTTTCTGATGCTACATTTGTTGGCTTCCTTAATTTCAGTCTTTGAGGACATTGAAATGATGATGAATCGTAAGTGTTTTTAATCATATTCTTCCCCTTCCTTTATTATGATATTATTAAGAGCAAAAGTGAGGTAGTTTATAATAATTTACTATGCCTGAGATCAATCTCATAGCTTTATTTAGCTCAGTGTCTACTTTCTGTACATGTCTATGGAGTTGCATGTCCAACCACTAAATATGATAGTGTCCAATTTATTATGCTGAGAACAGCTGCATTAGCATTCCAGGTTGTGTATGTACATTTGTGAATGACGCCATTTCTAATTCTAATATTTGCTAGTGTTTTCTACGTGTTTTTGTATGTTAAAATTCTCAATATTAAGTAATAAAAATACACTTATATTAAAATACACAATTCATCAGACACATTAAACTCTTATAAATTATTGAAAATTACTATTCTAACAATGTTCATAGTATGCATGTTGATAAGTGTTATCAATAAAACAATATTTGTATTATTTTAAAATTTTATATATAATGTAAAACAGACCGTCCGCTCTTCGTTTCACCGTCCAGACTGCATTAGGATTTCCCGGTAATTCAGATACAGCCATTTCCGAAACTTCCAATCCATGTCTTAATACTCTGATGGATGACCTAGGACCTCGACCGCAAGCCATGTACAATTGGGGAGTATCCTCCATAGCTATTTGAAAAATAATTATTAAGTAAACTCATGTAAAAACCTGCATGAGCTATTTTTCAAAATATTATTTCCGTTACTTACACAATACACATACTTCGTCAGTTTAAATTACGTTACACAAATAAATTATTCATAAATTAATAAATAAAGAACGTAATTAACTGGGTATTTTTTACATAGGGATCCGACAGAAATAGGGACATCATTCCTCGTAAAAAAAATTATAGACATAAATAAATTCAAGATCTTTAAGTTTTTACAATGAAAAATGATATATTGAAATATTTATATTTTCATTCATTACACCTTTGAACAAGGTTTTGTATATAAAGATAAACGATGAAATAAACTATCCATATTTCTTTTTATACTGACCTTCTGAGTAAATAGTTTTTTTTTGGTCTCACGACTGTGTAATTCAAATTATAAATATAAACAATTAACTAGAAACAAAAATTAAATTCGCTCGCATAAACTTATCAAACTGAAACCAAATTATGGGTACTAACTGGTAAAGACAAGATATAATAAAGCTTATGCATCACAACATCCGAATAATGAGTGACGCAAAATTATCAACAAAATCGGAGTTCATATAAGCATATAAAAATGATTTAAAATATCCTTCGAGCATTCATAAAGGCGAGATGAATATTAAAGCCATGAGAAATATTATAAATTATTATTATTTAGCATTACATCAGAGATAGATAATTTTTAATTTATAGTTCAAATGGAACAAAAAAGTACTTTATAATATTAATTAAGTACATTTTTTCTCGTTAAAAAAAAAATCAAAACACGTTTTACAAATAATTTTATATATTAAAAATATAAATATATTATTTATTAACAATTACCAAGATCTGCGACACGACAACACAAAACTGGCGATAAGGATTCCAATTCATCTACCAAAATCAAATTTCTTAACATTCGAGGAGCGAAAAAGAATGTATCCCCCTCGTCCAAAGGCATCGCAGAACTAAATTCAGGTTCATCATCATCATCACCGAGATGAGATATTTGATACAAATAACTAAAAACATATAAACCATATAATTAGAAAAGTATCAAAACAAGAAAAGCAAATACTAACAGTAGAGATGAGAAAATTTGTATAAAGATTCTTCGGTAAGTGAGAAGACATAAGGAATTAATAATTAACGCTCAGTTATAGTATTTAGAGAGAATTATTAATATTCTCATACGCTATTACAACCTATATCAATAGACAATCTTAAAGAGTAAGGACGAGGATTCTTTTCAAAGATTTAGTTGGTATTATATGTTCAATGTTAATAAATTTACGCAAATAACCTTTAGTATACCTTGACTTAGGTAAAAAAAATGAAAATTTGTTTTAAACCGTTTGTGTCACATATCAACGAGTGATAAATTAATTTCATATCTCGTAGTTTTATTTTAAACATTACCTAATTTATAATAAACTTCTTTTTAGTCCTTCATTAGCAATTTAATGAAAGATTATAGAAGCAACTAATCTTATATGACTAAATAAAGTTTCATTCAAAGTAATTAGTGAAATAAAAATAAATACAAAATACAAAACTATATTGAAACGTGTCAAAAAACTAAAACTATTTTAAAAGATAAATAAATTAAATAAAGAGAAATGTTATGAAAAATAACATTTAATAATAAATATAATAAAATTATTGAAATAAAATTAAAAATTGTAATTGTGAAATTTTACAATGATGACGTATAAAAAGAAAAAATTATCTGATCCTATTAATTATAAAATACGAAGTATGAAAAAATAGAATTAATTAACCATAACACAATAGGAAAATAACTATGCACCCAATAAATAATTTCTTTCATAAGTTGTTGGAATAATTCTGCTCTTAATATTAAATTTATTAGTACCTAATCACGGTTTCGCCTGTGTAATTATTTTTTTAAATATAATATCGCTGTTTCCTTCTTTTAACACGCTAAAGCAAAAAATCCAGAACGGGCCAATGATGATATTTTTTTTAGTTAAATCGGGACAGACAAAAAATTTAATAGCACAATGTTTTATTTACACAGAAGCTTTATGTGTCTATTGAAATTTTATATTATTACTGACCTGTTTTTTTTTTTTTTTTTTATAAAAAAAGCTTTGTTGTTTCTTCTTGTAATTATATAATCACACGTTATAAATGTATTATATTTAAAAATAACATGGTGAGTATTAAATAAATGTTTAATATAATTGGATAATTTCGCAGGTAACTTATTGCTAACCACACACACACCATGAATTTATAGGATACCTCAGTGACAAGCATCTTAATCTATTTTGTACTATAACTAAATGATTAAGGTTAGATATCGGTTTTTATTTTTATATTCTGTTCTTACTTTACTATTCACTATATCCGGAGTAGATTTGTATTATTCCTGTATTTGTATTTTTGTTGAATTTTTTATTTGATAGTTTTAATACAATAATCACTGCGCTCCACATGCTTCATTTAACTCATTGAAATAATAGAAAAGATAATAATGAGTTTTATCGTGTTAGTCAAAAAAAGTTTATTCTTTCTTGTCTAACAAAAATTATTTCATTATTACCCATCAATCACAAACAATTCGTTAACTTTTATTATATGTACCTTCTAATATAGTAATCATCTTAATTTTAACTGACCTGTTGTAATTACTATTTTAATACATTATAACATAAAATAAATAATAACTCGTGCAATACAAAGAATATTAAAAACATACTGATTTCCAAATTCTGAAGCTACAAATAGAAATCCGGTTTTTAATACACATATAGACGATGCTACAGGAACTGTATCGAAATATTTCAATTTTATTTCAGTAACCATTTCATCATCTGTTTCCAAAGTAACTTTGAAGATATCACCCTGCTCTGTTTGCAGCAAGAAAAAGAACATAGATTTAGTTTTATGAGTTGCTGAACACACGAAAATCATTCCACGCTCAGGATCATCTAAATCGTTCTATAAATGCAAATATAAGAAACTTTAACTAATGACATAAATTCTAGTGCGTTTCAACTAATTAAATGTATAAAACGAAATAAAACATTTATATGTGATTCCATTACATAATAAACGAATACATTAGGTAAATTTACTGATAATATAACTGTATGTAATTTGATATTTAGATATATAATGACTACTACAAGTTATTTAAAACTAAATAAATTGAAGTAAATAATTTGATGCGTTAAATTAAAAATATTAAACCGCTCTTACAATGCAAACAGTTGCATTATATAAACTTCATAACTTATTTACGAGCTATAAATCTTAATATAAAGCTGTCAAAGAGTAAACATATTGACAATAATTCCCACTCAGCAAAATGATGAATGAAAAAATATATACATTGAAAACACAGGGCATAAATTAAACATCCGAAAAATTCGAAAACTAATGTCACAACTACACGAAAATATATGGTAATGTAAAAAATTTGATGCATGCACGATAAAACTAATTTAGAATTACTGTAATCCGTAATATATATCAAACTGAATTGTGAAGAAAATGCCAGTGTGTACATGAGATTTAATAAAAATATTACAAATGTATAAATGTTTTTAATACGATATCGACGTTTATGTTCTTAATTAAATCATTAATATAAAATAGACAATAGACAATAGAACGTGAAATAATAAAGTTCTTAACGCATAAAAGACTTTATTTCACATTCAAAATAATACAATTATATTACCCTTCTACGAGGAATTGGGCACCGAATATCGTGTTGATCGCCTAAATTTTTGTAAGTCAAATAATTTTCGGAGCAAATTAATACGCCACTTGGACCATCTTTATCACCAGGAACTGATATTAAAAAATTCGCATGCTCTTCTAAAGGTTCACTATACTTTCTAACCACGTGATTTAATCCTAAATTCATTTCATAAAATGTTAATGTTTGTTGTGTGTTTTCAGCTGCTGTGCCCGAAGTATCGCTATCCGCTTCCTAATGAATATAAAAAATTCATAAACGTATATATTACAAATGAAAAATTAACAGATTGACCAATCTACACATCGGATACGATGTGAACGAATAAAAGAAGTAAAAAATATGTTACAAACAAAAATAACTTGTCATTTATTACAAACTAACAACACAATAAATTGTCACGAACAAATATGCATGTAAGCCTAAAGTATTATTAAAAAAAAAACAAAAAAAAAAAAACATTAAATTAAAGTAAGAATGTATTTATTTTTTTAAATATCAGGAAAAGTAAGCATTCAACATGCCAAAAATATAAAGAGCAAGATTAAAGTAAAAATTACCATTAAATAAATCTTACAAGACTATCGATCGTTAAATTGAAACTTTATTGTTACACAGTATAAATCAATATAAATTATACATTACTTCATAATCAATTTCTAAACACGCAAATAGCGGATTTTCAAATCCTACATCCACACCAACCATATGATAAACTAAGGTATTACTTTTGTGTGCTTCCAAAGGAGATGATATAGTCAGTCTAGCTTCAGCATCCCTATTTAATATATAAACTAATTTCTGTTTTTCAACCGCACCTACAAATACATTATAAATTCAACCCAATTTCATGTGATACATAAATTACATAAACTCCGTCCAGTGTACTTGTTATACAAGCAATTGAAAAATTTATCTAGTATAATAATTATGGGAAAAACTAATTTTGTTCGTTTTTTAAAATGTCAAAATAATTAAGAAAAGTATTGTTACAATAGTTGTTGATTTTTATTATTATACGCTGAATTTAATTTAAAATAATTAGTTAATACAACTGATAGTACACTTTTATAGTGAAGAATCCCAACTGTTCATTTTGACAACTACTTACCTTTATCTATTTACTTATTTATATGTTAATTTTATTTTAAAATACATTCTTGATAAACGAATATAGTAATTTAATGAGCGCAAGTAATAAATACTGCGACTCACCTATCATTACAGCCCTCCCTTTTGGATCAACTGCTAAATATTGTCCAGGCACTATTCGTCTGCAGCCAGTTTTTCCAAATGTTTCCTGATGAACCTTTTCTAATACATTCTTCGAAGGATTATATTCTAATATTACTATTCGACCAGAATCGGAACCAATTACCATGTAGTCTGTAAAGATGTAGTTAAAAAATCAATATCACAGATATGAAATACATCTATGTAAATTTTGTTAAAAGTGAAACCAAAATTGATTTTACAACACACATGAATAAAATTACTCAATTATTTTAATTATTTCAGTCACTTATTCTCATTTTCCATTATACCTTGATTGGAAAGTATTATATAACGTACATATAACTTATTATGTATGCAAGAGACAGAAGGAATAGCATAAAATTAATGAAAACAAGAAAATTTCAAAGAGGTGCATTATTTTCAAAAAATACAGTAAGTCTAAGATAAGTGAAAAATTTTAAAAATTACATATTTTAAAACATAAATTTTTCCTTAAATCTCATGAACTAATTAAAAGCCCAAATCACAACAAAAATACTAATACTGGGAGACAATATTACATATAAGGCTACAGTCGTGTCATTGATTTCCTCGAAATTTTAGAAATAAACTAACCTTATCTAACTCCCCCATTTCAATAATTTATTTGAAGACTGTAATCTGGACCTGTTCTTTTCTTTACCAAAGGTCGACTACTTCTCACCTGTTGATAGTTTTATTGTTTATTATTTAGTGTTGATAATGTTGCACAACTGAGCTACTGTATAAAGAGTGTTTCTATTTTATTTGTTTTTGAGCTGTTAAATTTTACAGTTGTGTCCAAGTTGAAAACATAGAACGACTTGTGATTTAATCCATGTAACATTAATTTTAATTGGCATGTTTTGTTTTGAAATATGTAAATTAGGATGCATATTAAGGAGCAATAAATTGAAAACTACAACGTAACTTGTAATTGCGATATAAAAAATAGATTTTTCCCCTCGATTTGTAGCCGAGAGCAGGCCTGGTTTAACGGGGCGACTAAAGGGGCTGCAGTCTCGGGCCCTATGAAAATGGGGTCCATTCCATTGAGACTTTTTTTGCATAGCCGCGAAATTTAAACAAAATCGAGAAAATTCAAAAGCTATATATAAACTCACATAGCCAATTCGTAATAACCCAAATTCATTAAACCCACATTACCCAACTCGTAATTAATCCGAAAAACATAAAATAATCGTAAAATTTTTTCAATAAAGGTTTGTTAATTTCAATTCATTTGTTTATTAAAATTTATTTCAATAAAGGTTTGAATTAAAATATTTTACTATACCAGTATTTTAAAAAACGCGCTGAAAATAGTATTTATTTAAAAAAAAAAATCGACACTCAGGAAAAGAAAACAAATGAACTTGCGCGTTATTGACACTACGAAAACAAATAACGGTGTAGTCCAGTCGCAAGTATGTACGTCCTTGAGTAAACTTATACTGTTGATTCAGCAGTATAAGTCTACTGAACAGCTAATTCCAATAATGAAACTAAATCCGCAAGTTTCTTCTGGGGGATAAAAAAATAAAAAATGAATTTATTTCATATTTTAAAATACTAAATTGGCTCTCTGAAAAGCAATTGATTGATGTTTTTGCGAATACTAGCTCTCAGAATATTCGTGACAATACCAATAACAAATTGTGAAGCAGAAAGATCTTTCTCAGTCCTTGATAGAATAAAAAATATGTACCGATCTTCTATGTTGGATGACAGATTTTCATCATTAACTCGTGTTGCCATCGAATCAGAATTATTAAAATCAATTGATTTTAATGATCTTATTCAAGATTTTGTAAAAATTAAATTAAAAAAAAAGAATTTTATTTGAAAATCATCATTGAAATGTATTATTTTATTTGAAAATTATTATACGTATCATTTTTCTAATGTTATTGTTGCTATTATTTGCTATTATAAAGTACAATAGCATGTGAAACTTGTCTTAATACTTATTCAATTCAAATTCTCATAATAATCACAAGATTTTCTTTCAATTTTACATGTTTTGAATAATTGAAAAGAAAAGGTTTTCTGGTTCTAATTATAATGGTGTTTTGATTAATGACGAGTTGGGTTTTGTAGGTTTAACGAATTTGGGGTTCACAGTTTTTGGATCAATGACGAGTTGGGCTACGGGGGTATTACGATTTTGGGGTTTATAATCTTTGGGTTTATGATTTTTAATTTATGGTGGGATCCTGATAAGTAATAAGCCCCGAGTCTCTAAAATCATTAATCCGGGCCTGGCCGGGAGACTATCTGCAGATGTTATTAGTGTAGTACATACAGTGAGGGTAAGATATCTAATAGTAAACTACCTCAATAATTGTTTTTATGTATCGTTTGATTTTGTCAACTCTGTCGAGTTTGCGTATCTACTGAGTCATTTAACAGACTTTTGATTACATCGTTTTTACCTATGTTTTTATACCAACTAATTAACTGAAAAAATTGCTCTCTTTCTATTGCTATGTTGTTGTCGCTAAATAATTTAACTCGTCAAAGCACATGTTTATCTAATAATTGTTTAAGTATCAAGTGAAATTATAAAATATTTACGGACACATATCATCCAACATATCTCAGGAAAAACTGTCATTTCTAAGTGCTGAAAAGCATATGAAGAACTTGTTTACGATTACTTGAAGTTACTCGCTATTTCTCAAGTGAATGACTTATAAATTGTATTGAATACAACACGGAGAGGAATCAAGGCAGTTGTTTTATATAGTGGACGCAAAAAAGAGAACATTTTCGAATAATTTGCGCGTTATATGTTTATAAAAAAAACTGCGTCAGATTAATCCTACGGTGCATAATGTTGTATAATCTTAAAATTTTCATTAAATGCAATACTGTGTTTTTAACTATAGTTTTAAATGCAATCCTGTGTTTCAAACTATAGGTTGAAGTACAATTCTGTGTTAACAGGGTTTTCATCATTATTATGCGTACATATATCTTGTAAAAGTTACAACTTTCTTAAAATGTCTGTACACATTTAATGCATAGTTTTTCGAACACTCTAAACATTAGATTATGTATATGATTGGATAATTTTTGTTTTCAATTAGGCTCATGTTGTAAATGTAAATAAAACAAATAGTAATTTTAATAGTAAATATAAAATTAATGTTTCATCTACTGAAAACATATTAAATAAATTCTTCAAGGAAATCAAGGACATGTTTATTCAAATGATAAATTAGCAAAGTAACATGATAAATGGGCTGATTCAAACAGTCACGTCTGTCTTGAAAAATAAAAATAAAAACTCCTTAAAAGTTGTTACTTGGAGTGCTAATGGCATTCCGCAACGCAAATCAGAAATAGTCCTATATTTAAATCAAGCAAAAATAGATGTATTATTAATATATGAATCATATTTTACAGATGTAAGTTATTTTTATATTAAAGGTTACTGGTTCTATAATACTCCACATCTGGATGGTACTGCCCATGGAGGAACGGCAATATTGGTTAAAAGTAATATCAAACACTATGAAATTGATGTGTCAAAAAGCTATCTTTAGGCAACCAATATAAAAAGTCAGTGTGTAAATAAAAATATAGTAATGTCTACGGTATACTGTCAACCAAAACAAACTTCTTCACCATCAATTCAATTCTTTCGGAGAAAAATTCCAAACTTGTCGAATTTTTATATAGTCAAGGCATTAGCCTCAAACTACATTCTAACAGAATCAAAGTTTGGTCTTTCATCTGATAATTCACCTGTAATTCTATAATAAGTAACTTACTATAATAAAAAAAAAATAAACCAAAACTACATAAGGAACACACAGACTGGGAATTATTCAGAGAAAAATTTAAACAAAATGTCACTTTAGGAGTATCAATACAGAACAAACTAGAGATAGAAAATGTGCTACAGCATTTTATTAACACTATTCTGGAGTAGCTTGGGAATACATCACAAATTAGTAACACTTCTCCAACTATTTGTTACCCGATACCAATTTTGAATTAAGTAAAATATAAGCAGAAGTTTAAAAAAAATGTGGCAAACAAGCAGACATCTAGGAGATAAAAAGGAACTGAATAAACAAATGAAAAAAGTTAAACAGTTATTACAAAAACTAAAAAATTATACTTTTAATCAATATGTCTTATCTCCTGCGGCAAACGATTATTCACTATGAAAAGCACGAGCAACCTGAAGATGCTCCTGGTTATGATAATTACTAACGTATATATTCAAAGCTATGTTGAGATTAACTTGTTATCCTGCACAGTTAAAATTTTCACAGATTGTAGTCATACCGAAGCCTAATAAGGAACCAACAAATGTTACCTAATATAGACCTATTTCGCTAGTATCAGTGATATCTAAATTATTTGAAATCCTGTTGCTAAAAGTTTTTTCATTGGTTAAAGAATATCAAATTATAACATTTCATCAATATGGATTTAGAGCTAAACACTCTATAGTTCAACAAGTACAATGGGTGGTACATAAAATTTAATCAGATTTAGACGCGAAAAGGTTTTGTGATGCTGTATTCTTAAATATGTCAGGCTTTTGACAAAGTGTGGCATGATGACTTGTTGTACAAGATTAAAAAGATATTTCAAAATCATTATTATGATTTGTTTTCGTTACATCTAGATGAAAGGCACTACCAAATTAAATATGGTGATGAATTATCCAACATATATCCGATAAAAGCAGGTGTTCCACATTTGGGGCCATTATTATATCTTATTTTTACAGTTGATGTACCTGTTGATTACATCCTTAATAGCGACTTTTGCGGATGATACCGCACTCTTCAGTTCAGATGTAAACCAAACAGAAGCAAATCATAACTTGCAAAGAGCAGTGGATAAAATTACTTCATGGAGCAAGAAATTACGAATTAAAATAAATGAAAATAAATCAATACAACGTATTCTCAAAACATCAAAGTAGATAATAAGATTTTACCCCTTAAAAAAGATGTTAAATACCTAGGGTTGTACTTAGGTCAAAAGTTAACATGATGTAAACATATTGATACAAAAAGGGCTGAACTCAGAATCAAAACTAAAAAGCTGTATTGGTTAATAGGAATGCAATCCCAACTTACTTTAAAGAATGAACTAATTACTCGCTCTAGTATGGAGATATGGATGCGAATTACGGGGCTGCAGTAAAAAAAGCAATGTAATGAAAATACAAAGATATCAAAATATTACTCTTAAGTTAATCGTCAGTGCTCCATGGTATGTAAGGAACAAAACTATACATGATGACATTGGCATGGAGTACATAGCTGGCGTAATTAAAAAGGTGGCTATCAAACATCAGGAGCGGTTATATAGTAACGCTAACTGGTCTGCAATTAGCTTATTGGATAACTCGCCACAGATGCAAATTCGCACACTGAGAAGAATTAAGTCATTCGACCAGGCATATAGTAATGAAAATTAAGTAAATTATTAAACATAAGATATTAATATAGGGACTATTCATTGGACTATATACCCTTCAAGTCATATTTTGCTATACTATCTACTGAAAGCCCATTAGCTAGGAATAGATTTTTTTTAAATACGACAGTACTGGGTAAAGTAACGTATTTTAAAAATAAAAAATGCATGCACTGCAAGATTAAATGTTGTGCAGAATCAAGTTCCTCTGCGCTGTACTTCACTCAATTATGCATATCAAACACGTAAAAACGACGATCCAGTAAAAGCGGAAATTACTGTTTTATAAATGTTTATTTCTAGAAATGCGGATATAAAAAGAAAATTTTAACACCTTTACAAATCCTGCACAATACAACAAGTTTAATAAAAAAAGTGAATGAATT
Source organism: Coronaproctus castanopsis (assembly GCA_032883995.1). NCBI lineage: Eukaryota > Metazoa > Arthropoda > Insecta > Hemiptera > Monophlebidae > Coronaproctus > Coronaproctus castanopsis. The sequence goes on from CM065053.1 coordinate 62,818,997, forward strand.
TAAGACAAAAGTAGTAAGTAAAACAAAATCTGAAATTTTAAATATAATAAAAATCTTCATGTCCTGACTGATGTTGGTCACAAGTGGTCAAGAACTTGAATATTCCAGTATTAAACATTATTGCTTACTTTAATCATTAACTATGGCAATAGTTGTCATATGCATCATTAATCAATAAATTAATAAACTTATCTATGGCATTATTTTATATTTACGCAGGTGGTTAGAATTTTTTCAATTCATTTAATAATGAATTGAAAAAATTCAGTACTATTATTTTAATAAAAATTTTTGTTTAAAATTTCGTTTTATTCTTTACCTTTATTGCCACCAGTAAGTCTAAATGACATAATGGATCTTACAATTCCAAATACTTCGGTGGTAAGCAATGAATGAACTTTGCCGGTATTAACATCTGGTCTAAGTAATTCTAGACTTTTTCCTCGTGATAAAAGTATTTCCTGAGTTTTACCTCCACTAAAATTACCATGTACAGCCTGAACTATTGCTGAAGCCCGTTGTAATGTCAAATGATATAAAAACATTTTAAAATTTTATTTAAGTGATAAAATAAAATTAAACAAAACAGATAAACAAAACCACACGCGTACAACGTTCTAGTCTAGCTTCTAGCTCGAAGTTCGGAGGGCCTACCGTTAACAATAATTGTCATGGTGGAATGAATGATATATAACTTAAAAATACATAAATTTATTTAATTTTATTAAAAATACATCAAGAACATATATTTTTTTAAGATTAAAGTTGTACTAAACCTTTGGATTTTATTTTTATTTATTACATATATGTAGCAATAATAAGTTTTACATTAGACTGATAAATATGTATGTAATATAATTAACTTTTTCAGAAGCTTCGTCCATAAATAATAGCTGTTGAATACTAGCGGTATTTTATAATATATGCATCCGTTTTACCTTTAAAACGTTTGTTCATAATTCTCCCAACATACAATGCCAAAAAATATTTAAAAATATGAAAAAAAATAATTTTATCTGGTAAATTCAGTTTGGTTTTTACTTAGATACTTATTTCCACATTTTATTTATCGGTAACTGTGATTTTATGTTATGAGGTTAAAGATTTTTGATAGATGTAAAAAGAACACACATGGTTTAACATCATAGTTCTCATTTTTTGACTTTGTTGGTTCGTTTATTACTAGACTACTATCCTATCCACCTTTGTTAATAACTGATTAGTATTCCTTGAAATAATTGTTAAAGCTTTGAAGCAGGAACTTCAATTTTTTGGTTTGTCGGTTGTCTATTTGTATTTAGAGCAATTTTATAAGCTGAGCACCTGGTTTGCATCCAACGTCTCTTTATTATCTGCTACCTATTTACGCACAGAGTCTGGATAATATAGGGATTTTGAGGATGTATGTTTCAGCAATAATGTACTCATAAAAACCGCATTTATTGACTTATGACTATCACCTTCCAATTTGTGTACTAATCTACGTTTCTAAGGCTTTATGTGTGCATTGATGGTTTAAAGAACAATTGAGTGATCTAAGGACAAAAATAACTTGATCGCATTACATTCGTTCGTGTTTAGTGGTAACTGTTATCCTAGATGAAAGTGAAATTGTTTTATGCCTTTTTTTTGGCCCCCAATTCGGACTCTGCCGGTGGGGGAAATGTTGTAATTTAAGAATTGTGTGTGTGTGGTGTGATTGTGTAACTGTAAACTTAGTGTGTGTGGTTCCCCTCTGCCAATGTGTACTTAATCTATGGAGACAGTATCAGGATGAAAAACAGTCCCGACACCACCAAAAATATGTGTGTGAATTAAGTTTGTATGTGTGTAATAAATTTAGTTTATGAACAAGAAATACGTTCTTAGAGAAAAATAATCAGAATAGACAAAAGTACAATATATCTTCTTAAGGTACAAATTCTTACAAATAAGCTCTGTGTAATGAAAATAAGATGCATTCTTAAAGTTAATAATATACAAACATTCCTCCTAACAAGCTGTAAATTCTTATGAGTACAACATTTAACAAACTAATATTTATAGCATAGAAGCAACCAGCCGCTAGGAGTAAAAGGGGGTATCGGGTTCACGTTTGAATTTGGTTCATTGTACTTGATTAATTAGTAATTGTAAATTTAAGACGCATTGCTTTCACCGCAAATTCAAGGAAGGCAACATGGTTTTTTCTGCCTAAAATGAGTGAACTCTTATATTTATCTATATTGAATACGTTGCGTAAGGAAGAGAGGGCAGGACATTCAAAGATGAAGTGATGTATATCATCGACAGAGTCAGTGGAACACGCCTTACACCTGTTAGCAGTGGTAAGACCAAACATAAATAAATAGGCTTGGAATCTACCATGCCCCGAGAGAACCTGCGCATTCCAGAAATTAATTTTCATATTTATAATTTTTAATCTTTGGGAAACGAGACACAAATCATCTGCATAAGAGATTAAGTCACATTTATTGTTTATAGCAAGACATAACTTCTCTACCCTATGATGAACTACTGAATACAGTAAATTCCACAGGGTAGGACCTAAGACTGAACCTTGAGGTACGCCACATGTAGTCTTCCTTTGTAAGAGTGAGGTGCCAACCCTATCATTAAAGTAATTATCAGATTTATTAGATAAGGATTGAAGTTATTAGACTTCATGACATCAACGATGGCAGACAATCTGTAATTGTCGAAGGCTCCTTTGATATCATAGGAGACGACAACCGCAGAGGCACCAGCGCTGATTGAAGTATCAGAAGAAAGCAATTGCTGACCATTCCATAGGTCTGGAATAATCAAACTTGCCCCTTCCTTCACCAACATTTTGTAGGGTTTACCCCAAGCTGCACTTTTGCTAACAAATGTTTTCCAACAAAGAAATTTGGCCTGAGTAATTTCATTTTTGTATATAGTATTTAATTCAGCTAAAACATTATACAAGATGAAAGAAGAGAACGAATTTTTACATTTCGATTTTCTTTTTCTAATTATATTTATTTTGTTCTTAAGGTTTTATAATTTAACATTCCACCAATCATTGGTGGTAGCTGTGACAGTAGTCTGACTCCTACCAACCACTCTAGAAATGTATTTATTAAATTTATTAGTGCGAGATGTAAGAACCGAGCCTTGTCTACACTGTTGGACATTGTCAACAAATATTTTAATATATTTGTCGTTTATATTATTTTTAAAGTGATTGAAATTTAATTTACTATAGGTAGTTGGATTAATATTGAAATTACCTTTGATCTCAAATATTAACTCTTTATGAAATGTAAGGTCAAAGTGTTCTAATCTAAAAGTTGTACCCAAAGCTAGAGACAAGCAGTCAATAATGCTACTCCCATTATAATTGCTAAAGGTGTAAGTTTTATTATTTTTAATATATAAATTATTGAAATATATTAAATCTGTGAGTAGCATTGCATCCTTGGAGTACCCAACTTTCAACTCCAGTAATGGTAGTCTAGTGTTGAGGTCCCCAACAATAACAGGTGAAAAATGGGGATATGATTTAATTGCAATATCAATACGGTTAAAGGGAGTGTCTTTAGATTTATTGGGGGAAATATAGGAGGAGATTAATATAATTTCTCCTACATTAATGGAAATCAAATTATCAGAACTAATTAGTAATTTATGTGTAATATTTCTTTTTATTACAATTGTTGTTCTATTATTAATGTACGATATATAGGAGGATCTAATGGGAATAGCACCATTGGCTAGATGTGGTTCATCAATACAAGCTATACCAAAATTGGAGTCATAAAAATGTAAGTAGAGTAACTGGCATGAATAGCAATTACTTACATTTAGATGAGAACACCTAAGGGGGGACCAAAATCAATCTTAGCCTTAAGATCCTGGCAAGCTTTAATATAACAAGGACAATTCTTACCACTAGCGGCGTGGTCTACTTCACTACATAGCTTATTAGTTAAATTGATATCTTTAATAGAAATAATATATTTACTTTTTTTTTTCGGTGTTTTGTATATTTTGTCGGAGACACAATTGGAACAGGAATCGTTGCATGTTTTGACGAATGCTTGATATTCTTCAGTAGCCTTGTAATATTTGGCTGGATGGCCAAACTTATTGCATATTGTGCATCTCCTAGGACTAATGGAGTCCACAAATGGAAGTGATTCCCAATTAATTCTGATCCTATTTTCGCCGTTAGCTGTAATTATTCTGTATTGCTGTGGGCTAAGCTGAACGTACATTCGTCTGGCTCTGTCGGTGTTAATTTTTGTAATTGAGATTGGTTTATCGCCAGTTACATCAAGAAAATATTCATTGATGTATTTTTCCTCAATATTTTTGGTGTGAAATATTAGTATGGTAGGATTCAAAAGCTTTTCCTCCAACACTTTACATGCCGGTATTTTTATCTTGATTTCAGCTGCAAGTTTGGCTTGATCATCCTTGCTAATGGTGTTAATTATGCATGTATTAGTATTTACCCTTTTAAAAAATGTTACATTCACTTTAGACTTAGTGATATTTTATTCTTCAGGTCATTTCAAAGTCATCAATTTTGTCCGCTTTGATGATAAACTTATTCTTTGGAATTGTTTTTCTATTGATGGTTGCATCACGGTATGACACAGGCTGCTGAAATTTAGGTACTGTCCCATGTGAAACAGTCTTTACCGTGGTCCGAATGTCGGTAGCTTGAGATTTTACTGATTTCTTTAATTGATCCACTAGAAGAATAGCATCCGCAATCTTTGTATCTATGTAATTACAGTAGTTTTCTGTGGTTTTGTGACGCATTTGTCTTCAAATTGTTGTTTAATAATTTTAGTAAAGCCAGTAATGTCGGTGAGGAGGTGACCTAGTTTATTTAGACCACCCGCGAACGTTTCAACCATTAAGTAGCAATGCTACCGTAGTATAGAAGATAATTATTATTATAACGTATAAATTACTGACTTTATAACGCTGGTTATTTAAATACGCGACTTGATAAGATGAATCGAATAATCCGGCAAGCACAATGCGATAACGAACCGACCAACTCAATCACGATAGGTTAACGACCCGAGTATAGCGTAAACTTTGCGGAATACAAACGTGCACACAAAGATAACTATATAAACGGTACGTGCGAGTGTCGTACAACATTAGTTAATTGACGCATACCGACATAATCATGAATAATATTGATACTTTTGATTTTAAAGGTGCTTGATGAGTAAAGTCCAAATAATGATGATGACAATGTTGGAGGTGACAGCATTGAATATGTCGATATAACAGATGCTGTCATTAGTTTTGGCAATGTTATTTTAACCAAATAGTTTTGATAACAAGTTCGACTACAGTTTTTGAAATCGAAATATCTGTAGTCCGTTGGATAAAAAGAGTTGCATAAACGTGCCCTTTCCAAAAGTTATCTCTGTAAAAAATAAAGATATGAATGCAATTAATTTTTTTCCATGTACTGAACTCACAGGTCCAATTTTGCTGTAGTAAATATCCCTTAATACAAGCATGATAGTCTGATTCGAAATATGTAATATATATATATATATATATATATATATATTTATATCACTTCAGGGAACAAATGTTAATTTTCTGCTTGTGGATATAGTTGCTAGAGGTCGTGAAAGATCGATAATGACCTTTAAACTAGCCCCCCCCCCCGACTTTCGTCGTCATCCACAATGATGCTCTTGATGTATGACGGATATTTTCAAAATCCTGCTGTAGATAACAAAAAGTTAGTACACGATGTAAATAAGAAATAAAACCGAGTTTTATTATACCAGATGCGAAATTAATTTATGTATCTTTAATTAATGACCATGTAAAACGTAAAATATAGTCGACAATAATATATACTTGTATTCGACATGGAATTAATTTTTATAGTGCTGTTATTATGTGAAAGTGGGTGTGACATGTGCAGCTGTAAACGTATATTTGAAACAAAATGCATTTTTATGTTATGTTACTTCATTATGTATCAACATACTGTAACTTTTGTTGGGGAAGTCATTGTGATTATTTCGGCGTCTTTAAGTTCATGTGTCTAATATGATTTTTATATTGGAAATTGAAGGAGCTTGAATGAAAGGTTTAATGTATCATTTATTTGTTATTTTTACTTATTTTATCTTCAGCTAATTTTATAACATGAAATATACATTATATATATATATATATATCTCTCTCGAGAATACTTTGTACCTTCCACGATCTAGAGCTACAACCGTAATGGGCACGTCCACATGTACAGATATGTAGGTTAGCTGCGAATAAGACTAACGTCAAATAAACTGTCGCGGACCAACAGCGGCTACTAGCGGAAAGTCTCTAGCAGACGATTCCAATAGTGACAGGATAATTGATAAGAGGAGGTGGAGAGTCAAGATGGGATCTAACTGTAAAACTCCATGCTCCCGCGACTACCTATTAACCCTTGGCCAGCTGAGGCCGCCTGTATAAGTATGTCTCACCAACTGCATTCCCAGCAGCAAGCCACTGCCTTGTGGTTAGGGTATTGACTCAAAGACTAAGGGAGAAACCCTGACAGAAAACAAGAAGCAGGACCAGCCAGTTACATTACCCCTGTTTCTCAATACGATTACACTATACAAATTAAAAAGAAATAGTTTAAATGCGATACAACTACAAAATACAAATAAGAGATATGGAAATAATGATATGGATAACAGGAACAGTTGCAGTAACAGAAAATTTAACCTGGCTGAAGGGATAAAATGCATCTCCCAATTGCTTGGCCAGCACAGGAGATTAGACCAATATCACCCCGATATGATTAAAAGGAAAGAGAAGGGCCGTATTAGCCAAGGCCAAAATGTGCAACATGAATCGACTTCTGCCTCCTTACCGCCTAGTAAAAATATAAATAAAGGAGGCAAACACCGGACAAGAACATTAATGTCACCTGCACACAACAGTAACATCAGCAAACGAGGGATTAGTGTGGGAAATAAGGATTACCTTATACATATTGGCACTTATTATGTGCGAACTTTAGCTTCAGAAGAAACGATTTTGGAACTAGAAGAGGAATTACAAAAATAAAATGGATATAATTGGATCAAGCGAAGTCCGCAGAAAGAATGAAAATGTCATGAAGTTACAGTCACAGTCTGTGTTCTTTTATAAAGGGGATCCGGAATACCATCGTAATGTAGGATTCTTAATAAATAAACAATGGTACAATAGAGAAATTAAATATGTTAGCGCTACAGATAGAATGGCATATATATATTATATTGCAGTTGGATATGAACAACACCTTAAAGATAGTCCAAATATATGGTCCAACAGAATCACATAGAGAGGAAAAACTGGAATGCTTTTACGATGAACTACAAGATTCAATAAATAGAGATAGATGTAAAAATACATTAATAGGCGATTTAAATGCCAAAATTGGGATGCGAAAAGACGTACGAGAAACAACAGTAGGCAATTACGGAATCGGTAAAAGAAATAATAGAGGAAAAACGATGGTAAATTTACGAGAAGCAACTAAGCTATATTGCATGAATTCACTTTTCAAGAAGAAGTACAAGAGGAAATGGACCTGGATGAGCCCTAATTTCGAGTAAAAGAATTAGATTGATTTTATAATCTTAGATAACTTGAACATAGTACAGGACGTTACAGTACTGAACAGCGTCATAATTGGTTAGATCTACTTTAAAGGTCAAAACAACAATTAACAGACAGTCTCCCGAGACAAATGTCAAGGAGAAAAAATTGATACTGGAAAATTATTACGAAATATGACACAGTATCAGAACTGTCTACAATTGGAACTAAATAACACAGAAAAAGAGGAAATAAACGAAGAAACGGAATTCATGACAACTACTATCAAAAAATGTGCAATCAATGTGGCACAAAAGGAGCAAACCTTAACTAGGAAACTAAGTGAAAATACAAAGAAATTGCTTCAAAAAAGAAGAATCCTAAAGGTAAATTTGGATAAAAATCTGATTGAATGGACGGACTTAAACAAACTAAATGAGGAAGGATATTAAGAATTTTAGTGTCAACCTAATAAAGAAAACTATAGAGGAAAATAAAGGACTAAAAATCTTTAGAAAGGCGCTCGCATATGGAAAACGAATAATAACGAAAATAAAAACCAACGATGGGAGCATCATAACGAACAAACACGAAATAAACAGAGAAGTTGAGAATTATTATATACAGCAGAAAAGTATTGCCTGAAGAACAACGGAATATTGATGATCATGATGATTTAAATGTCAATTGTCTACGAAAAATAACGACTGCGGAAATTAAACACGCTATCCGAACATTAAATATAACCAGTGTATCCTACCGGTATTATCATATGGAGCCGAGACATGGGTATTCACAAGAGGAATCATAAAGAAAATTAGAAGTGCAAACGTTGCAAGAAAGGTTGATGATGAACTACTCAGAGGAAGACGAAGCCTCGCCTGGATCAGAAAGAAACACAATTGATGGACGTTATAGAACATATTTTTTTTTTATACTATATTTATATTTTTTTAATATGTTTTGTTACAAAGGAGCAGCATCCTAGCGTACTTATAACTGTAACTAAATTTTAACTATAAAGGAAAAAAATAAAATAATATTTATAATAAATATAATGTGTGTGATGGGCAATACAGCTAAGTGTGACTTACAAATTAAAAGGTAGATGCTAGAATGTAAAAGTAACATAGTCCCAGCATCCACATTAGTATAATTATAGATTGTAAGAAAGCGCACTGAAACTATTATAATGAAAAAGACAAAGGAAAATAAAAACATAACAATAATTCAATATGTATATAAATTTTAAGTAATCACGAGGAAAAGGATAATCACGCTACGCAGTAGAGGAATTTAATGCTACGGTATCACAGTTGAATTAGCTTAAATATGCGTTACCAATTCTATATTTCCTATACATAGCGGATTCAATATAAAATAATATTTTGTTCACATTATCCTTACTAATTTTTAAGTTATCATTAATTTTAATACCAAACTTAATCCTAAGATCGTCAAAACTCGGGCAATAGAACATAAAATGCCTAATGTTGTCCACATTGTTACTACCGCATGATATACAACCAGGACTGTCGGCTAGACGAAACCTATATAGGTATTCACCCAACTTACCATTATTGAAAGTATCTGTGAAGTGTAAAAATTAATATTAATTTGTTTTAACTTAATTCTATCCAAAACACATGGGAAAAATTTATGTTTTCCGACCAGTAGAGCAGTTTGTCCACCTTTCCTGCCAAACTGAAAACAAAACATTAGTTACAAATTTACTTAGGATTTTATATGTAGGTGTTTCACCTATTGAGTTTAAATCGCTATTTAGGTAAACTATATTTTTAAGCGAGGCAATATTACCAACAATTCTATATTCAGAAATAATTGATCGGCCAATTATGTATAAATCTAAAGGAATAATATTGCCTATAATGCTCGCAGCAGTGGTTGGAGCAGTCCTACACAAAGAACAAATGTTGAGCAAAAATTTCCTTTGCTGTTTTTTAACCGTTTTAAGAACTGCAGAATTTACATAAACATTGGCACCGTAACTATATACAATGACTGAATAAGACGACAGTTACTGCTGGAGGGAATTGGGGTCAGCCTACGTTCAGCAATGGACCGACATAATATATAATCACCATCATCGTTGTATTTTTCGTTGTCGAACGTCGTGACTAGGTATTGTACGTTTATTTTTACGTACAAAATGAACTGTCATTCAAGGCACTATTTATATGCGACGCAGATGCGCGCGCATGAGCGGAGTGCCACTGCCTTCTCCGTGGTAATTAGTGTTGGTTTCGAACCCTCGACCGTCGAGTTAACAGTCGAATATTACAGTACATACGTTCAAATAATATATATATGTGTGTGTGTTAGAAAAAAATATATGTTTATATTAAAATATTTCAGTACAAATGTTCAAATTCAAATTTTTCACTTCTATTAAAACAATTTCATTTTTATGATCACTTAATTCGGAATTATATATGATTAATACAATTGTAGATTATATGTTACACGAGCTAATGGTAAAGTTGAACACTATAATTTACTGAGGAAAATTACCGACATCATTCGGTTTAGAAAGTTGACAGACTGAAATCTGAACCCTTAAATATAATACAAAAGTCAAACTACATAAATATCTGTTTCCACATTACGTATAGATTTTACATTTTTTGGTAATCACTGTAACATTGACAACATCGCAAAATACAATTTTATTGCAATTATTTTGAGATCGAACAAATCAATACAAAGAATTTGAATATTTTTGTCAAAGAATTGTATAAAATATTTATTGTAGACATATATCATAATGGTACAAAATGATTTCAATGAAAGATATTATAAAAAAACGTTTCTATGAAGAAGCTACAACAATTGTCATCAAAATAGATACTTAGTTGGTAATGGGATCTACACTAGAAATAAAACCGAATATGTAAAGGAATAATTCCCGGAAAACGAAGGTGCGAAATTATCTACTGGCAATAATAACACATACATTTCAGTGAACTGGTATAAAAAAATTTATCTGTATGGTCGATCACAACAATAAAACATCAGTTCCTTTAAAAACACATCTAAACTATTTTATTTAATCGCTATTTTAAATGTAAGTAGTGAAAGATCATACGAAAACAGGCCCGTGTAAAAAAATAAACATTTAGTAAGCATTTTATTACAGGAAACTCTTATTAATATCGTGGGTTGCTAAGATAACAAATCAAGGGATGCTAGAACGTATAGAAAAAATAGGAGAATCAGTATAAACCTGAGGAAGATGAATTACCAGTCATTTGATGCACGGACAATAATACTAATACAAACCGTCCCCATGTATACGATAAACATACACGCGAAGTCGACTCCAGAATATATTATCAAATATAGGACAATGGATTGATTTTACCAGAACACGGAACTTAATTCATTTAGCGCGTACCCAACATTTATAGAAAAAAGAAAAAAAAAAACAGAGCAAATATGAACATTCATCTTCGATAATCGAAAAAAGCACTGCAAAAGTAGCAATATGGTGCCGATTTAATGGTGGCTTTTTAACACTCGTAGATTTAAGGCCTGGCGAAATGTTCAACTTTGGAACTTTTTGACTTACAATATGCTGACGGCTACATTGTAGTGGCATACAACCTACAAGATCAACAGTACTATATTGATATATTAGTAACAGTATACAAAAGATTTGCCTATCAGTAAACCCAAAGAAAACAAAAATAAGACGTATCAGTATAACATCGCGACTTATAATGATTTGATTAAATCTATCGGTTTCTATGTAATCCACGTATTTCTGAGAAGTTATCGAGTAAAATTAACTACTGTCGAATTCGGGTGATTATTAAGCTTCTTTTTATGATTTTCTGCTTTTTCGACGATCACTTCTGATTCGTATTTTATGTTCATATCGCAGTGAAGGGTTTTGTTGCGTACATACTATGGAGCATTTGCCATCATTCAATAATGTTTTATTTTGGTAATGCTGTATTATCGCAATATTGCTTTTGGCACTACAACCCGAGTTAAATAACCATACCTTCAAATAGGGGCTAGTATTTGTTTGTATATTAATAGCATTTTATTCAGGGACAATTTGTAGATACGATTTATTAACTGCAGCATTTGCCGGGTCTTTATATCGAGCTCTTTTCTTTTTTTCTGAATATGTGCTTACCATGTCAATCTTTTGTCAAGATGTAAAACTAGATATACATTTTCCGCAGCTGGTATGTTTCTGTTATTTATTGTTATACCTCTAGGTATAGCTATCGGTCTGTTAGTGTATGTTATATGCTTTATTTTAATTTATATTATTTCTCCATTGTTTTTGTTAGTGTTTCTTTTGGCAAAGTTCGCGATATATATTAGGTAAAGCAGTGGCCCCAGTACACTCTCTTGTAGAAAGTGCAATGGAATGCGTACAAAAACTAATTTTGCCATATCTCTGCAAAAAATACTCAGACTTTGATGAAATGCCATTTTTTTTAACAACACACTTATCAAATGTTCAGCAAAAATATAAATAAAACTACGTTATTTGATTTTCCAATTCGGTAACTAGTAACACATAAATGATTTCATATATACTAAGTAACAATTACAGCAAAAATTATATGATAGTGTATTTTTCTAATATAATAAAATTAAATTTTCTCCGAATATACAATAAATATTATTATTAACCGTTTAATTTCAATGATTAAAATGTTATTTATATAAATAATTGGAAATACAATTATCAGCGTTGAAAAGCAATATATATATATATATTTTTTTTTTTAATAATTTCAGTAGCCACACTAATTTTAATAGATATACAAATTAAAATTAGATAATTTCGGCTAGAAAATATTTTACTGTTATATCAGAGTTTTATTCTATACCAGATAAAATTGGATAACAAGAATCATTCTTATAAATTATAGGTATTTTAACAATAATGAAGCAATCGAATACTAAAATTAATATTTAATGAGTAATTCTGATGGAAAAGACCAACACCGACAGTAAAACAATCGAAAAATTTGTAATTGCTGGCAGTCGTTTTATAGTTAATACAAAGAAATTGTTCACTATAAATTATGTGAAACAAATAACAAATATGGTATAAACAGTAAAAAAAAATACGTTAAACGTAATTTTATTTACACAACAGAAATAATCGCCGCTTTCTAAGAAAAAATGGCTTGTCTGTGTTATCAATAAATGGTACAACGCATATTTTTATAACGTTAATTCTACTTATTTTACCGTGAAAATTTCACTTGTTCTATATATGAACGAAACTTGGATCCGTTCACCATGAATCCCCAGATAGCGTGTAAGAAATTATTTGTGGGAACGAACATGAAGCTTTCATTACAACCAATTACAAAACACATAAAGAATATACAAATACTTAAAAGTAAGCAGTTGGCATCGAACAATGGAAAGGGAATATACATTTGACGTCTAATAAACTGTAAATTAAAATCGAAACAGACTAGTAAGTGGAATTATGGTTAATGCACAGAAGAATATACTAAAATTAAATGCGTGCTGGTTTACGTAAAATGAGTAAAATTCATTTATTTAGAAGCGTATAAGCAAATTAAAACCAGCAACAGTTGAGAAAAATACATAAGACAGTGATATGGAAGGTTATGAAAGAATAGGGGAAGACACATAAAACGAAAAATCCAAAGAGAAACCATTTAAAATAATTATATAAAATGACAGTAAATTAATGTTACAGAAACTTACAAGTTTAAAGTAAATACGGTATTAGCTAATGTTAATATTTTAACGGTTATGAGTTAATTTCAGGGGATGCAATTATATTTGCAGATAATCTGTTAGTACGTGTTCTTGACATGATAGCCTCTACTCTTTTCCTTCTGGCCTGGCGTTCCTCTTCTTCTTTCTGTAATTTAAGTTCCGTTTCTTGCCTTAACCTAAACATATTAGATAAAAACAAACACAATGAAATATGTGGGGTTTTCCGTTGATTTAATAAAATTGGACCTATTTATTTTTTATTTCGTTAACAATAAGTACAATATCACCTTACAAAAAACAATTCGATCGTCTGGCAGCTATGTTGACAGAACATTGTAACCAATTGGAGGTTAGCGAAAGAATAAACTGGTATTTCAAAAACAATCGTTCAATGAATTATCGGGAGCGATTTACAAGAAATAAAAAAATAATAATTTTGTCCTGCTTACATTGCAACGATCCACAACCAGCTTTGCGCAAGAAAAATGATTCAGGCGCTGAGCCTACCCTAATTACCGGATTCTGTATTTTTTACTCCGTAAGCTGAAGATGGAATGAAAAGTGACGATTTTTCTGCGATTGAAGAAGGGCTAAGATACTGAACACAATTCTAAAATGATTGTTCAAAAACCACGAGAAAGTTGGAAGAACGTGCGAACATGAGTACACAACGTAATGAAGACTACATTCAATAAAAAGTTGGTTAATTTTTTTTTTTTTAATTTTTTTAAGCATTCTATAGGGAAAACTTCATTACTGATGGGGCTTACTGTATATATGTATACGCTAACTACCTTTTCTACAAGATAGTTTATTTTTAGGACGTTAGATTTTTGATAAATCACATTAAATTGAATACCAAATTATAAATGAAAAATTGCTGAGATTAAAAATCAAAAATTTATAATTTACTGAAAATAAATAACTATAACTTTTATTGCGAAGTTTCAATTTAATTTTATTCATACATACCGTTCAATATCTTCTTTTGCCTTTCTTTCTACTTCCGCCTTTTCTAATTTCTGCTTTAATAAAAATTCCTGCTTCTTCTGTTCCTCTTCTTCTTTTTTCTTCATTTCCTATAAATATCAAGTGTTATTTTAAAATACGTGGTTTCGCATCGAAATTAACACACCAAATGATTGATGTACGACAATCAATTACATCAAACGGTCCTACACACGCTGATACATACATACATACATACATATATATATATATATATATATATATATATATATATATATATATATATATATATATATGTATGTATACTATACTAATATATAAAACTGTTAAAAGCAAGAGACAGTAATATTTTAAAACTTTAAATTATTGTAATTTCTGTCCTAGTTTTAACACAACGCTTAGAACAAATTCGGTCATATAGATTATAAGTTATAAGTAAAATTTTATCATAATTGCTTTAATAGTTTTTGAGTTAAACCGGAACAGACCAACAGTTAGACAAACAATAATTTTAGAAAATATATTTTCCGTTTACGTGTGATAGTGTGATAAAAATAGCCCGATGCTGTGATTATAATGGAAATATTCGCAAATCACAGACACTACAGTTTTATATATTAGTATACAGTACTATTATATAGAGTATAGAAGTACATACATATATGTGTTCCTATATATTCTGTATCTATCTATATATCCACGTAAGACTCTTTTCCAGATGAATTCAACCATATTACACTTCGAATATTCTTATATCGAATACAATTATAAACGAAATAAAATAGAACATTCCAAATTATATCGAAACATTTAAGACGTTTTTACAGATTGATCTATTTAAAAATGCGTTACACTTAAGTGGTAAAAATATAAAATGAAATTATTATTTATAACGTAGGCCGTTTAATATCTGAAGTTTTACCGTAATGATGTACAAACTACAAACGTACTTCTATAGCAGTATTTAAGCGTTCTTCTTCTACTTTTTTAGCCATTTCCAATAATTCTAATTGTTCTCGCTCTTCATTTTTCAGACAATTTTCGAGTATAATCCTTTCCGCTTCCTACGATGAAACAGAAAATTCACTACTTTTAAAAACATTTAACAAATCGAAAATAAACATACAAAGATAAGCAGTAAACAATAGAATCCAACCTAATTACGCGAAAATTAATAAATAACTTTTCAACAATATTAAATGTTAATATATCGTAGAGTAGTGATTTTATGAATTATAAACAACCGCAAATCATAACACAATTTAATCACCATAAAAGTTTTTTATTTACGCAAAGCTTTTCGACAATTACGTCATTATCAAGCATACACAATAAATCTTAATTTATATGTCGGATTTATCGCGTATGCTTGATAATGACGCAACTGTCGAAAAACTATGCAATAAAAAAATTTTACAGCAATTAAACTGTGTTATGATTTTGTTTTGTTTATAGTTTCAACAATATGTCAGTGATCTGAACGTGCGTATAAAATATTACAATTCTGATAAAAATTATACGTTATTTTGTCACATTAACACCGCGTGAGTTATACACGCTAATTTTAACTACAGCATTTATACACATACAAAATAACAATATGAGTAATATATACATACTTCTTTTTTTTTTCGTTCTGCAGCTTCCTTCTCAGCTTGTTCCTTAGCTGCTTTACGTTTTGCTGTTAAAGCAGCTTTAGCTTGCTCTTCATTAATAATACTTTTCGAGGAATTTACCGATCCTTTACAAAATATATTTCATTAAATCAGACAGTTTAAAGTACGAAAGTGTTATTTATTGTGAAAATTTAATTATTTGCAATTCGAAAATTCTCTTATAATTTACCCCGCGACTGTGACAACTATAGTGTGTATAGGGTGACCCAGAGAAGACAGACGATCTTGTTTCTTGAATAGCGCAATTGGTAATACTGCTACAATGCAGACCGCATACTCCACGTTTAGTATATACACGAGAGATTCGTTTTTGTCCAGTTTCAGTTATAGCATCCTATAATATGAAGGAGGGCGCGTTTTGCATGGTACGTTATTTTTGGCGTGAATCGATCACGACAGTGCGGAGTTTCGAAAAGAATTAAAAAATTACGCGGTTTTTGCGGGAACACGACCGCGAAATCTGAAATATCTGAGAACTCGGATTTCTGAAGAAATTTCAAAAAGTCCGCAACCTATGCTCGAAAATGAATGTATTGTTGCAAATGGAGGTCATGTGAACGATAAAATGCTCCACAAATGATTGTAAGCTAATCTCTCGTTTTCGGGTCATCCTGTATAATTATTAATATATTAAAATGTACACGATTGCGTATTTTCATGCAGAGATTATTCGAATTATATTATTACAAAACTACATGGTTATACGCTACCTGTCATATCACACTCAGCAAGATCATTCACGGTGTCCGACATTAGCGTATTGCAACTGTTATCATCACAAGAATCTAATGAACCGTCCGATACACCCGTATTAATACTAGGAGCATCTGCTTCAGCCTGACTGTTATTTTTCAAATCAGTAGTAACTGATGTCAATGATGTATCACGTGTAACATCTTTATTCACACAATTCGTTGCAGACGTGGGTTTATTCACCAACTTATGATTTATTTGCTGAAAAAAAAAAGAAGGTATTAATGAGGTGCATAAATTTTACTTGAAATTGTCTGAAGCAGTCTAAAATTATAGTATACCCTACTTTAAACACGCTATGACGTAAGAAAATACAATTTGTCTTGGAATTTTCATGCATTTAAACGTAAATTAACTTTATAAGAAACTAAAATATCAATATGACCACTTAAATATAATAATTACCATAAACATTATAAACTTTGAAGACGGCACCTCTTCAAGAGAATATTTAATAATTTCTATCAACATACTAGTTTACGAAGTCAGGATTTCTTTTTCACGATTCAGTTTGTATATATATTATTACTCATTATTGCAAATATGTTTTTTTTTTTGCTATTTCTTCATAATAAAATTTAGTTCATAATTTCATCTATAAAACTGGCTACAGTAATTATTTATATACATATTTATTTAAATGCATCCATTTTTTAAAATTATTTGCCACTTATTTCAGCGTTTACTATTACACCGCACAATGTTCATAACCAGTTCCTGTTAAAAGTTTCGACAAATATTTTAAAACGTTTTTGAACTTCATTCATAATTGAGAAAATTAAATCACGCATAGAAATCACTCGGTAAGTAATTATTAAAAATAGCTAAATATAAATCACTGTTGCATTTAAAAATTATGCAATTTATTCAAAATTAGGACAACATTTAATTAATTGAATGAAATTGTCGAAAGACATAATCTAACTTTTTGTGCAACATGTTAAATAAAAATTTAAACTAATTTACGGTATATTTAAAGAAATTAATTGAACAAATTGTAAAAATATCATCGATGCATACTTAAATCCTTATTGCATACTTAAATCCTTATTATTAGCATTCTACATTGAAAATTAAAAACCTGAAAGTAAATAACGACCAAAAAACAGGATAAATTAAATTAAATTATAATAAGAACCTCTTAAATGTTAAAATTTAGCAATAAGTTATCAAATTAGATTACTAATATACGTAAAACGAAAACAACGACTATGTAGTCATAGTTTGATTTCTGTACAGTGAAAATTTGATGATGCGACAAATCTTAGTTACAAAAGTAAATAATTTGTTTTTTGTTACATTTATTTAAAAAACAAATTGTTTTGTATATAATGATACCATCAAACAAATATACGAAGTGGAGTGTTACATATGTAATTAACAATTTAGTATGGACTTTGTGATATGTCACACGTAAAAGGTGTATATCAAAATTAAGTATAATTGTATTAATTTATAATTATATAATAATGTATATGTACTCGCATTAAATATTGTCCTACATACAGTCATCAGTAGTCAAAAACATTCCTGTGTTGAAAATAAACATTGGAATATGTAAATGTCTTTCGTTAACGTCATTACAGACATTGGGGGCACGGTGGTAGACCTCCCCGAAACGCGATATTAATAGATAAGTAATTCAATAGCGCGGGTGCCTCTGGAAACGTCTAATACATTATATTAGTCGGCTAACTACACCACTTTAATCATCGGTTAATTAATTAAAATTAAAATATCAACTAGTTATCACCGAAACAGCCTTTATAAGGGCTACGGGACTAAGTGTATCATTAACAATCTTCGGATATTTCAGTTAAATATAGAAGGGATTTCGAAAAGCAAAGCAGAAATTTTGGCGCGTATAGCCCAACAAAATGAGATTGACGTTATTGTGCTTCAGGAAACACATACGGAAAAAGATACAGACCTTTTTGTACGTGGAAGTATTCAAGGATATAAAATCGCAGATGCCTCACTCAAAATACGGAGTGGCCACGTATGTACGAATTAATTTGGCCTTACACACTGAAGTTATAGGAAAATCAACTAAAGGAAATTGTTTCAACATCGCTATAAAAGTAGATAAGTTCACGATCGTCAATGTATATAAACCACCTGGTATATTACGGAACACGAGTATAAATCGCCATGTATTTATATTGGAGATTTTAACGGTCACAATGTCATCTAGGAGTATGCAAAAAACTATGAAAATGGATAGAACATTCAAACATGGAATTGTTATTTAATGCTAAGGATAATGGAACATTCAAATCAGCAAGATGGAAACAGGATTACAACCCAGATCTTTGCATATTTCTAGCAGAAAATAGTGCTGCAATAAAGACTACATCACATCGAACAGTTCTTTGCGATTTCCTAAACTCGCAGCACCTACCCGTATTAATTGATACAGGAGTATATGTTCCAGGTGTACAATCCATTCCAAAAAAATAGATGGAACTTTAAAAAGGCTAAATGGAACACACTTTTAAACAATCTATTGAAGAAAATATTCAAACATATTACCAATAATTGGAAACTACGGCAAATTTGTTAAAACAATTAAAAGAGCTGCTCATAAGAGCATTCCACGAGGTAGAAGGAAGAGCTATATACCATACTGGACTGAAGAATGTTCGAAACTTTATAATGAATTTAAATCTTCAGGTAATCAGATTATAGCAGCTGAGTTATTAACTAAACTCAATGAGGAACGAAAAAATGGATGGCTTAAGACAGTAGAAAATATTAATTTCACACATAATAGTAAAAAAGCATGGACTTTACTTAGAAAATTTGGAACAGCAGCTGAATTTGATGATCTCTATCCAGAGTTTTTAAAAAACCTGGGACAAAAAGCAAAAACCTTTATCTGTGGGATGTTTAATGAAATAATAGCAATAGCCAGATTACCAAAAGAGTTTAAAAAATCCAAAATAATTGCGATTAAAAAAACCAGGAAAGGAAGCAGCAGACTATCGACCGATACCTCTTCTTAGCGTAGGTTATAAAGTATTGGAACGAATTATTTATAATAGAATTGCAGTTGAAGTAGATAGACATTTACCAATATCCCAGGCTAATTTTCGAGCAGAAAGATCCTGTGTAGATCAAGTTGCTGTCATTACACAGTAAATATAAAATGGATTCCAAAAGAATTAAAAGACATTGGCTGTTTTTTTAGACTTGACTTCTACTAGTAAATAGCATGCTGTCAGATAGGTATTTCCGTGTCTTGTTAGGAGAAAATAGTAGCAGATGGCGACGAGTCAATCATGGTCTTCCACAACGATCAATATTAGCACCGTTACTTTTTAATATATATGTCAGCGATATGCCTGACACATCTTGCAAAAAGTTTCAGTATGCGGACGATATGGCGATGACCGTGCAAGGAACAGACTTGAAGAATTGTATATTAACTATGGAAAGTGGCTTATCACAAGTTAGTAAGTACCTGCACAAATGGAAATTACGACAGAATCCCCACAAGACAAAGACAGCGTTTTTTCACCTCAACCACCGAATGCAAAAATCGAAACTACAGTGAAATTTGAAGGTGTAGAACTAGCAAATAAAAAAATTTCCAAAGAGACCGCACCTTATTATATAATGAGCATCTAACAAAAGTTGAAAACACGTATAAATCTCATTAGAAGACTAGCAGGTTCGACTTGGAGTGCTGATGCCAGAACACTCAGAATTTCTTCCTTTGCACTTGTATACTCAGCAGCCGAATTGTTCATCAGTAATCCATGTTAAAAAAGTAGATGTAATATTAAATGAAGCACTCCGAACCATATCAGGAACGCTGAAATCTACACCACTTATGTGGCTTCCAGTTTTAGCTAATCTAGCTCCAGCTAAAATTTAGACGGGAGACAGCATTATTCAGAGATAGAAATAAATTTCAGATGTACCCCAAACTGCCAATATCTGAAGAGATTAGGTGCGCACTAATATCGAGACTCAAATCCAGAAAATCACCTTGGACAATGGATGAATTATTAGCAGAAGGTATGAAAGAATTTAATAAATGAAAAATAACATGGAAAAGGAATTTAGAACATACAACAAATTCCAATTTAGTTGTCGACCCGAGGAAGGAAATTAAAGAATGGATTTATCTAGGAAACTATGGAAGACTATCGGACAGGGAAGATGCGGATATCTAATGCAGAAATGGGGTATAACGACAACTGCTGTGTGCCAGTGCGGAAATCCAAGACAAACAATGCAGCATATATTGGAAAACTGTAGTGAATTTGCACCTGTAGGTTTAACATTAGACAATGTTCACAGTCTTAATGACGGAGCCATAGACTGGCTGACAAATTTAAAGTTAGACTTATGATGAGAATTTTGTGTAATTATATATAACCGATGATTATACGATAAGAAGAAGAATCTAATGCAGAAATGGGGTATAACGACAACTGCTGTGTGCCAGTGCGGAAATCCAAGACGAACAATGCAGCATATATTGGAAAACTGTAGTGAATTTGCACCTGTAGGTTTAACATTAGACAATGTTCACAGTCTTAATGACGGAGCCATAGACTGGCTGACAAATTTAAAGTTAGACTTATGATGAGAATTTTGTGTAATTATATATAACCGATGATTATACGATAAGAAGAAGAAGATTACAGACATTCAACACAGAAATGAGTTCTTCATATTATATAAGATATTACTACGGTTGAAAACATACAGAAATATATTTATATCTAAATTTTACTGACATTTTAAATATATATATATATATATGTGTGTGTGTGTGTGTGTGAATAATTAATAATCATTCCAAAAATACTTACATCAGATGTAGTAGTATCATTCGTTAAACTTTCTTTACACTGTGATGACATTAAATTCTTACTTGACGTACTAAAGCGTTTTCCTTAAAAATACAATGATGATACATAATTAAATTATGCAAAATAAAGGAAGGAATAGTAAATACGAATAAAGTATCTAAACAAAATACTTTTTTGAATTCATTAAATAATTTTTATGGATATAGAAATACATATTTTCTGTACAAAATTTATCATTGAAAATTAAGTACAGATTAAAGAAAGAAATTATAATATTCAACACATTACCGTTATTATTAATTCATAATGATTTTATTTAGAAAGCTGATTCCAAATTAATTATACCTGGATTCGTTAAAGATTTTATTATATTTTAAACACATTTATGGCGAAGATTATTTTTATTTTTCCTACTTTATATTTGTATTGAAAAATAAATATACAAAAGTATTAATCTAAATATATAATACAATAATTCCACAAATAGCGTGTGTTCAGCAAAGCTAAAAATTCAAAGTTAATAATAGACAATAATAAATAAGTCATAATTTAGTGAATCGATTAAACCAAAACTATGTTTACATCATGAATATTGAAGAAAATTTAATATACCTGCGGATAAGTGATTCTGGCCAGTATGTGCAACTAAATTATGACATTTATTCCGAATAACCGTTGGTTGCCGTTTATTATTGATTATTTGGGTCGGCGATAGACGCAATTCGAAAGTTGCTGAATACCGAACCGGTTTTCTGTTGGATACTAAATGTGTCATACTTTTAGTGACTTCAGCATTTGCTTTTTGAAAGTAATGACTTTCTGGAGGTTTTTCGGTATACCTAATTCTAGGTTGAGCTAATATATCTAACCGTGACATCGACACTGCTCTATTCGGTGTCTTGTTTCCTTTCGGTGTTGAGTTGGTAGACGAAAGTGATTCGCGCAGTGACGGTACAACAGGCATCAAATCTGTCTTCTTTCTAGCTACTTGCTGACAGTAATTTTCTATGCATAAACGTAAAATATAATATTGTCGATTTAATTAAATATATTTCGTTTTGTGAATCATAACGACTTAAATTATACGCAACGATGTGCATCGTTATCTTTATCAGATGAAAGAGAAAATATTGTAAAGGCGTATATAAAATAATCAAATAAAACGTATCTCATACTAAATTCAATTACGTAGCATATATATAAATTTTACTTATTCTGAAAAAATATACACTGAACTATTTTCGAGAAATCCTCATTCTAAAACATGTCTGATGGACTTCATTACCTAAGAGTGTAGTTATCAATTTAAGTGACAAGAAAATTAAAATTAATTTTCATTTTTTATGTTTTAATGCATTTAAAGAATTACAAATTTTTCCATTAATAAAGAATAACATATTTTTTTAATAAAATATAAATAAAATTTTAAGATTAGCAATTAAAGATACATATATATATATATATATATATATATATATATATATATATATATATATCATTCGCTTTGGTAAGAAGCTTGAAAAATTCTAATCATTATACATTTAAATTATATGTATATTGTGGCGACCTGTACGATATATACCTATAAATACATATACACATGCAGATCGCTAACATATATTTATTTTACGTTATATTTTTAAATATAGGGATATAAATATTAAAATATAACGTTACCGACTTCTGGTTTCGAGGTATGCCCGGGATGCCACATGGGAGAGGCCCATGACCGATTATTATAATAAAATAAATTAAATGACGAGAATAAAAATGCGGTTTTTATTTTATTGAAAATTTATTACTTTTCGGAAGAAATAAAATTACGAATCGAACGCGTGCGATATCCGTCTACGTTTATTTTTAATATACAAAATTTTTTATATATATATATATATTGAAACTTTTCGAACGATTATTAATATAGTATAATACACGGAACCGTCCCTAGCCTAGATGGACCAACTTCACGGTCGAAGTCCCGACGATCCATCCTAACTTCTTCGAAAACTATCCGACTTGACTTTACTCCACCTCGACTAAAATTCAACTGACTGTGTCTTTCGACTGACAAGATTCAACTAACTCCACTAACTCCACTGGCGAATTCGTGAACTAAAAACTCCGACAAAACTCGTCTGTTTTTTTACACTCCAGGACTCTGGAGGCGACACAGGTATCTTAGCATTATTATACTTATTATGTACTTTACTGTCGACGAAATGCCGGTTTCTTTGCAATTATTGTTTTGATCTTTTCTTAAATCTTTTTCTCCTCCATAATGGGTTTTTTTGTCTATTTTCGACGTACATAGTTGAACCAAGGACAAGTTCCATTGTCCCTTATACTTAAAGGTTATATACTTATACATATACATACATATATAGTCTTATATATTTACTTATTAGTGCGGCAGCCAGCATCAGGTAACATAACACATATACACATACACTCAACATACTTGCTTTCTAGGAACTCTACAGATATAGAAATTCCTAAATTGACGGTTTTCGGTGGAACCCTCCGATTTCTCTTTTGGACTAGCCAATCAGAAAATTCGGACTGTTTCTTTTGGTGTTTGACCAAAATACCGACTGAATACATTTTATATGCTATTTATCTTCTTCTTTTTGCTCTCGCCATGTCAACGCTTGATTTATTATATATATGTCTTTTCGACATTTTTCATATATTAACTTTGACAGATCTTTTACAATTCTAATCTTATCGGCGCCAGCGTGCTTTCCCCAATACATATATCTCTATATTTATATCAGTCTAACTATTCTATTTTCTTTTTATTATATTTCTTTTTATTATATTTCCTTTGGGAAAGTCACGTTCGCAATGCCGACCGGATGTATAAACACATACCTATATATATATACAATATTTCTTTTTCTTTCATCACCTTTTACGTACATATTATTAAATTTAATCTTCCAAATATACCTTTTAACTCAAATTTCAATTTACCAACTTTAGTCACTCACTACTACTAACAATGTAACAAGCATGGTTGTTACATATGCCCCGCCGCACTAAATAAAAATTGGATGAGAGGGTCACTGACCCGGACATCCGATTTTTCTTAAATAACTATTTACCTAATACTTATCAATAATTTCGCGTTCGATTTGTATTCATTCGCGTTCTTCGTTTATATAACTTTTCTCGTAGTTGAGGGATGACTGGCCGCGTGCATGGAATGCGAGAAGGTGTACCGCTTGCTAGTATATACATAGTAGTCCGGCAACATTATCGAATTAAGCTATTCGGATGCGGAACGATCACAATAACCGGTTTTTCTTTTCCTTTCGAACTTTGGTAACCATAGGGAGGTTATCGACCCGTCCCTTGGACAAAAGGACAACCTTTTGGTATATATCGTATCTTCGTTATATAAATATTGCCATCTCCTTTTTATTTTCATCTGGGATTTTTTTCCTTTTTTTTTTTTTTCATTATTATTATTACTATTATTTCGACATTTTGGTTGTTACTTCTTCCGGCGACCTAGCATCCCCACATCCTGCACACAAACCAAATCACCCACCCCCTACTGGCGGTTATATTGGTCTGTCGCTAGTTGTCATGCTGGTGATGTCGATGGCGTTTGGGATCATTGACTTATATTGCTATAAATAATTTTAATAATATCATCTACCTTAATTTTTACACATTCAAACGTTTCGTAAAGTTTTAATAGCTCATGCATTTATGTGCATAAATTATATCATTGATAACGTAATTAATCCTACCCCAACTTAATATACTCGATATTTACATGTTTACGACTTATACGCATAGGTGTATTTAAAATTTTTCACATGTACCGTCATTTATACGCACACCAACACATACATCCTCTTATACGTTTCACTTTTAATTTACTTTATATATACATACATATATATATATATAACAACGCGAATTCCTATATCTACTATTTAAACGTACACATATTTTATAAACGTCTTTACAATTATATTTTTTTTTTTTTTTTTTTTTTTTATATATATAATTACTTTTAATATTTATATTTACTTATCTTACTTCCTCGTATTTGCACCAAACCAATGACTGATTAAATTTTGTTTATTACCATTATCCATACCACTCTTCTTATTTTGTATAATTCCCCTGCACCTATCTATATATATATATATATATATTATGGTCATACATTTTATTCAGCTATTCTAAATTATTCCTATTCCTTACCCTACCTACCTACCTATTTATATATATTTATAAATGCGTTGCTTATTTATTGAATCGCTTTAGCTGTCGTACGTTGTATCTTCCTATTACGTTGCCATTCTGATCTTTCAGCATATATGTATTATTGTTAAAGACTTGACAAACGCTATAGGGGCCTGTATATAATCGATCCAATTTTTTCATCAATCCTTTTCCTTTATTAGACAGAGTGTGCTTTTTTAGCATCACAGTATCATTTTCCTTCAGTATCGTAGGATTCTGATGTTTAATCTCTCGTCTATTTCTTTCTTTGGCTATGTTTGATCTCGCCTGTTCTACATCCTGATCATAATTGTATACATCATCGTCGGGAGGAAATATTCCACTCTCACTTAGAATATCCTTGGGTTTTTCACGCAACATTAAATAATGTGGTGCATACTTCGTAACGCCATGAGGTAGTTCATTTAACACTCGTTCTATTTGTTTGACCCGGTTTGGCCATCCTTTGTGATTGTTATGACAGTAGATTCTTAATAAATTTCCTATCTCACGATTGGTTCTTTCCACAGGATTTCCTTGCGGATTATAAGTGGTAGTTCTCATTGGTTTTATACCCCACCTTCGTAACGTGTTTTCCCACGTTTTATTCCGAAATACACTGGCGTTATCGGTTAATAATTTTTCAGGCGTACCCACTTGCTTCGTATATTCTTCAATTTTCGATACTATGTTTTTTGTCGTTGGTGCGCCTATTGTATATAATTTAATGTACTTTGTAAATATATCTAATATTCCAATAATATATTGTTTGCGATTGAATTTGGGCAATGGTCCCTTTATATCGACACTTACCATTTCCAGTGGTTGCCCAGCTGTTACCCCTTTGAATTCCCCTTTCATACTGTGATTAGCTGGCTTACACTGAGCACAAACTACACAACGTTTAATTAGTTGCACTATTCTTTTTCTCATTCTTACGAACATACAATTAGTCTTCATTAGATCGAATAAACGACGCGCACCCACATGTCCATATCTCTCATGATATAGCCAGATAATTTTATCTACAATTTTATCGCTTATCCACAGTTTCCATCGGGGGTCACGATCTTCGTTGACGTAATATATATTATTCTGATATTCTCTCATATATCTTTGCATTTTTTTATCCTGTTTTAGTCTGATGCGCAAACTACTAATCTCCATGCTCTGTTCCTTTAACAATTCTTTTACTTGTGTGTGCATTTGTTTATTATTCGCAATGCTGATTTCATTGATTCGTACACAATAATCGTTGTCCAACTCTCGTTCATAGTGTCCTGATCTTGACAAATTATCAGCAACTACATTTTCTTTTCCCATTATATATTTTATCGTGAGGTTGAACTGTTGTAAAAACATTGTCCACCTCATTAAACGTTCGCTCTTAAATCTAGCCTGATTTAGAAACTCTAAACCCTTGTGATCGGTCATGATGATCGTCGGATGTCCCATTATCATTATCTTGAACTTAGTGCATGCATATACTACGGCTAGTAATTCCTTTTCTGTAATCCCATAATTTCTCTCACGTGTGTTAAGCACACGACTCACAAACATAATTGGCCTCGGTTCACCATCAGTATATTGAAAGAGCTGGGCTCCAATGGCTATTTTTGAAGCATCGCAGGTTATGTAGAATTCCTTCTGATAATCGGGATATTGTAATACTACGTCTTTACTAAATTTTTTCTTGAACAACTCAAAATTTCGATGATGTTCCTCGTCCCAAACAAATTTCTTTTTCGCCCTAGTTAACTCTGATAATGGCTTCAGATGCTCAGCATACTTCTCGATAAATTTTCTATAGTAATTAGCTAATCCGAGGAAGCTCTGTAACTCAACTTTGCTATTAGGTGTTTTAAAACTTAAAATCTTATCCCGTTTTTCGTCCATCATACTTAATCCCTTTTCTGACAAATAATATCCAAGAAACTTTACTTCAGCTTTCGCAATGTCCGTCTTCGCGATGTTTACAGTCATGTTGGCCTCAGCGAGTCTACTGATTACTATTCCGAATTGTTTGACATGTTCTTCTTCTGTCTCGCTAATTATCAATAGGTCATCAATGTATGAAATTATGAACGATTTGCACTCATTCCCCAGAACTTCATCGATTGCTTTTACGAAACAGGCCGAACTATTAACGAGTCCGAAGGGTACTCTCGTATACTCGTAAATAATCCCCTCATGTAGGAAAGCGGTATATTTCCGTGAATTTTCCTCTAACGGTATCTGTAAGAAACTTTGTACCATATCTAATGACGTAATATATTTACATTTCTTAAATCTACTCATTAGTTCGTCAATCGGCATGGCTCTGTCATTTTCCTTTTTTGTGACCTTATTTATTTCTCGCGCATCCACACATACACGCACCGATCCATTCTTTTTTGGTACCACTACCAAGGGTGATAAATATGTGGAATTACTTTTTCTTATTATGCCGATTTTTAGCAATTCTTGGATCTCTTTGTTCACAGCATCTCTTTTACTCATCGGGATAGGATATGGTTTCTTATTTTTAAATTCCATCCCTTCTTTAATTTGTAATCTATACTCATATTTGTTACAACATCCAGGTTTCTCTGATAGAACTCGTCTGTACTTATTTAATATTTCTCGTATTTTATTTCGACCATCCATGCTCAGCTGTGATTCTTTTAACTGTTTCTCGATTTCTATTTCTACGGTGTTGATTTCTATTTTATCACATTCCATCTTGATTAACTCGTTAATTACCATCGGCTCGTTTGCATCCACATTTATTTGATTCAGATTAATCCTTTTTTCCCATTTACTTCCTAGTTTAATTTCGCTACGATTTTCCTTTATGCCAATCGTTAAGATTTTTCTTTCATAATCAAGTATACCCATATGTCTACTTAACAAATCATTTCCTATAATTATAGGACTGTTTAACTTGTTTAATATAAGAGCTATGCTTTCATATACCTGATTCCCTATGCGTATCGGCAAATATACTTGTATTCTGGCTTTGGTCGTAGATGTTGTACACGCCGTTATAATCGTGAGATTTGTGACGGGGAATCTAGGCAATTTATAACGTTCATGTTGTGTAGATACATTTTGCCATACTTCTTGGGAAATTGCTGTTATCTCCGATCCTGAATCTATCAATGCTTCGTAATTTTCTTTAAATATACTTATGCTTATTTTTGGCGACATTATCATTTCATTCGATTCCACTTCCTCTTCCTCATTTAGTAAATCTCCGTCTAAATAATGAATTCTTGTTTGTCCCCTTATGGACATGACTGAGCGTAGGGGACTATTTTCACTCAGTTCACCCCGAAACCCTGTGCATCTATGCATTCGCGCAAGACTCTTATCCCACTCGGTGACAAATGAATTCTTAACCCAGCGCTTGCCTCCATCATTCTCAAATCAGCTCCTCTATTCTGGAAGCTTAATTTCTCCCATGTGTCCACTATCTTAATTCTTTCTGTCCCTTTGTCCTTGATGTACTCATTATATTCTTTAATTGCATTATTATAATTACTTCCCGCCCATTCTTTTACTGGCGGGACGGTTACTAAGATTATGTTACTTACTCCTTTCTCTATCAACAATCTTAATAATTCATCTAAGTCTTTCTTTATATCGCTCATCTCCCTATGCTGCAGTATATCATTTGTCCCAATCATTATTATTAATTTATTTCCTATCAATTCTGGTTTGTTCTTAATTGTGGCGATTAATCCTGATATTTTTTGTCCTCCGATACATTGCCCAACCGTCCATTTCCCCCATACTTTAACTGCTTCTTTCCCCAGTATGGTTCTACAAAACCTAGTAAAATTTGAATCACCTAACAGTTGATATCCTCGATATATGGGTGTTACCTCCTGTGTTGCAATGCTATTCACTCGTCGTTCCATGCGCGTATTATTAAAATGTGTATTTCCTCTGGGAAATGTTGGTCGTTCATTGCCTTCTCGTTTTTCTTTCACTTGATAGGTGTTCACTGCTATGACCTCTTCTTCCACTAACTCCACAATTGTATTTAGAAACTCTTGCTTATCTTTTATGGTCCTTTGCCTGATTGCCGTCCTAATTTCGTATGGCATCGTTCTCGTCATGGCTTTTATGAATGTATAATCGGGAATAGGTTCATCTAAATAGGCCAGCTTTTTGATCCATGTAATAGTAAATCTCTCAAGGTCCCGTACATTACTCGGTGCGGTTATACTCCAAAACTCCCTTCGTAATTCTTCCTGCTTGTCTTGATTCCAATATCGCTCTTTAATCAGTAATTTTGCCTCTTCCCAAAATATTACCCCACTGGTCATTACTATCGCCCATTCTTTTGCTCCATCATCCATATAATTTAGCGCTATTCTTATTTTTTCTCGGTCAGTTAAGTTTGTTTTATTATAATAATCATCTAAATCGTCCAAAAATTCGACTATATGAACATTATTATTTTTCCCGTCATAACGCTTCCAAGTTCGATCGATATGTATCGGCGTTTCATACGTTGGTTTCTTACTCTTTTCTCTTATAATTTCGCGACGCAAATCCTCTAGTTCTCTAATATATATGTTTTGCTCTGCGACACTTTCATTACGTATTTTGTCAACTTCTTCCCGTATGTCTACTACAACCCTTTCCAATTCTTCCTTCAATTTTCGTTCTGTATCTACTTGCCGCCTACTTTGATCTTCTAACATCTGTCTTTGAGCTTCTAATTCCTCTTTTGCTTCATTGTTTTTTATCTCCATCCTCACTTTCTTTGTCTCTTCAGTCCACCATATCCTTGCCTTTTCACTTTCCTTTTTTAATTCTCCCCTTATCTTCTCTATATTCTCCGTTAATTTCCCTTTCAACTTGTTCATAGCCCTTTCTTCCACACCATCCGTGGCCTTTTCTATACAATCTTTCACTTTCTCTTCAACATATTCCGCAGCTTTATCTGCTAACCCTTCACTAATATCTACTTCTACTCTTTCCATAACTTTTTTGTACACTTCTTCCTTAACCTCCTTCTGCACCTTTTTCACACTCTCTTCCATTTGGATTGTCAACTCCTTCTTCTCTGTTTTCCACTCCTTCATAAATTCCTCAAATCTCCTGTTACTTTCTTTAATTTCTTGTCTTTCAATTGCATATTTCTTTTCTCTCTCTTCCTCCTTCTTGTCTCGTTCTTCTTTTTCAATCCGCCTCTCTTCCCGTTCAGTCCTTCTTTCTTCTCTTTCAAGTTCTTTTTCAATCCGCCTCTCTTCCCGTTCTTCTGCAAATTGTTTCATCATCATTTTTACCATGTTTATCAACATTGTGGTATTACCTCCTTCGCTACTTTCTCCACATCCTCCACAAAAACCTTTGAATTCTCCCTCCATTTTTTATTTTATCTGTATTTATATTTATATACGTTAAAATTTAAAATTGATAATATATAGTATAATAAAAAAATTTATATATATGTATACATATTTACGTTAAAATATTAAATTGAAATAATAAAAAAATTTTAAAAATATTTTCGGATTTCTAATCCAGATGTCGTATATTCGATCCCGCGTAGAAACAATTATAAATAATTGTTCCCCACCAGGGATGCCAATTTATGTGGCGACCTGTACGATATATACCTATAAATACATATACACATGCAGATCGCTAACATATATTTATTTTACGTTATATTTTTAAATATAGGGATATAAATATTAAAATATAACGTTACCGACTTCTGGTTTCGAGGTATGCCCGGGATGCCACATGGGAGAGGCCCATGACCGATTATTATAATAAAATAAATTAAATGACGAGAATAAAAATGCGGTTTTTATTTTATTGAAAATTTATTACTTTTCGGAAGAAATAAAATTACGAATCGAACGCGTGCGATATCCGTCTACGTTTATTTTTAATATACAAAATTTTTTATATATATATATATATTGAAATTTTTCGAACGATTATTAATATAGTATAATACACGGAACCGTCCCTAGCCTAGATGGACCAACTTCACGGTCGAAGTCCCGACGATCCATCCTAACTTCTTCGAAAACTATCCGACTTGACTTTACTCCACCTCGACTAAAATTCAACTGACTGTGTCTTTCGACTGACAAGATTTAACTAACTCCACTAACTCCACTGGCGAATTCGTGAACTAAAAACTCCGACAAAACTCGTCTGTTTTTTTACACTCCAGGACTCTGGAGGCGACACAGGTATCTTAGCATTATTATACTTATTATGTACTTTACTGTCGACGAAATGCCGGTTTCTTTGCAATTATTGTTTTGATCTTTTCTTAAATCTTTTTCTCCTCCATAATGGGTTTTTTTGTCTATTTTCGACGTACATAGTTGAACCAAGGACAAGTTCCATTGTCCCTTATACTTAAAGGTTATATACTTATACATATACATACATATATAGTCTTATATATTTACTTATTAGTGCGGCAGCCAGCATCAGGTAACATAACACATATACACATACACTCAACATACTTGCTTTCTAGGAACTCTACAGATATAGAAATTCCTAAATTGACGGTTTTCGGTGGAACCCTCCGATTTCTCTTTTGGACTAGCCAATCAGAAAATTCGGACTGTTTCTTTTGGTGTTTGACCAAAATACCGACTGAATACATTTTATATGCTATTTATCTTCTTCTTTTTGCTCTCGCCATGTCAACGCTTGATTTATTATATATATGTCTTTTCGACATTTTTCATATATTAACTTTGACAGATCTTTTACAATTCTAATCTTATCGGCGCCAGCGTGCTTTCCCCAATACATATATCTCTATATTTATATCAGTCTAACTATTCTATTTTCTTTTTATTATATTTCTTTTTATTATATTTCCTTTGGGAAAGTCACGTTCGCAATGCCGACCGGATGTATAAACACATACCTATATATATATACAATATTTCTTTTTCTTTCATCACCTTTTACGTACATATTATTAAATTTAATCTTCCAAATATACCTTTTAACTCAAATTTCAATTTACCAACTTTAGTCACTCACTACTACTAACAATGTAACAAGCATGGTTGTTACAATATATATTCAATTTCTTGCACTTTATACCCTTTAACTTATGTCAATAAACATTCAATTTTGATGAGAACTTACCACTATTCTCACTTAACATTTTCTATTATTTTTTCCATTTAAATTTCATAGCGATTAGGTTCAACATAGTATACATATGTTTCTGAAAATTAATAACCAGAATTTCATTTTGTCTGAATTTTCAAACGTGTCTCCATTTCTGTTTCTCATTTATTAAAATTATTTCTAAGATACATATTTATTTTAGATATAAATTTGAAAATATAAGGAAATTATTAAACAATCTCAACCTGTTCTTCCATTTTCTGCTGATGCTGCTCGTCGTTTATATTCGTTTGTTTGTTCAAAATTAGAAATTTTATCTGACGATTGATCGGGTATCGCAGCTGTCATACTAACTGACATCATATTCATTGTAGACGCGCATCTATTTCTATGTAATAATAAAAAAAATCGTCCAAAAACAAATATTTATTCAAATTAACCCTATTTATTCATTAATGATTACAACTTCGAACTAATGTAACTTTAAAATGATAATACAATTAATATTTTATGTAGGTTAGGTAAAATCAAATGGCTCATACAATTCATACCGTTGTGCTTTCGTTGTCCATTTTCAATTTAAAACACGTGCAAAACGCTGTAAATTGCATTCACACAAAAATGAAATAAAGAAGTAGTAGTGTAAAATTTGTTATACAAACCTACGAGTAGCCCAATATGTTTTCCCTGATTCGGACGGATCCAACATTCTTGGCGTCGAACTGCCAAATGCGAACACTATAGAACTGCGCTCCATTCTTTTCTTATTTTCCACGCGAACATCTCGTTCCTTTCAAAAATAATATTTTTTTAAAAAAATCAGTAATAGTAACCTAAATAAATCTTATCTTCCAAAACAAAAATAAAAAAAAAAAAATCGAATCGTAATATTAGCACAATACAACAAATTCAGTATAAAGACAAATACAGAACACATTTCATATATTTTATTAACGTTCTTTGTAGAAGCCGATGACGTCTTCATCGTTTTGGAATTTTTACACTCTCGATGGAAACCACGTCTAATTGGGAAATATTTTCAATTTCGATTTTCGAACACAACTGAAAGCGGTCATGTTCGTAATAAAACACAATCTAAATTAATAAATAAATTTTTTATCGTTAATGTCATACTGGTGTTTACTGTATTAGCCACTGTTATTTGAACTTATTTGTTACGAGGAATGACAAATAAACAGGTAGAATTAACGTGGTATCCATATTTTTTATTGTGGTTACAATGTCTGTGAAATTTAGTATCTTCACGGAAAATTCTGAAACTATCTATTTACGTTAACCAAAATTATTTACTTCAAAAGAGAGATTTTTGGACTGTATTTCTTAAAGCATTAAAGATAATGCGAACGGTTTGTTACAAGCTGGATACTACAGAAAATACTAGATTTTATTGAAAAAGGTTCTAATATCGAAATTGCGAAGAATCTTTTGCAACGGTTGTATGAAAAAAAAATGGGTTCCTTAATACGAACATAAAACGGGACAAAAAATAAATAAATAAAAACAGTTTATACAGTATCAAGATTATTTATAGGCGAATAATTTCGTCGGCTACAACATTATCAGATGACGATGCTGTTGCCAGCGAAACTATGCGACTGTACTTATAAATATAAATAATTGCGATATTGAACAAATAGTATTCTTACTTTATTTATTTTTGTCCAATATGTACCGCCGAAAAATACTTGCTTGGTATAAAACAAAACCTTAAAGTACAATAATTATACAGAATACATTATAGCCGATATTTTCTAAGTCAGAACTGCATTTATCACTTTTCATCGTAGTTGTCGGGTGAATATGAATAACCTCCTTAAAATTAGATGTTACACTTGAAGTCATAAACGTGTAGGGCAGAAGTACATAAAGATTTGTTATCATTTGTAAATCCTACAATATTTCCTCCTTTATGAGAATCCAACAACCACTGACTCTGCTGCGAGATATTGAAATTAAAGATAAATTTATTTATTTGGAGGTGTGCATATCAAAAAATGGTGGATCCGAAAAAGAAATAAGGAGACGGTTAGCTCTTGCAAATGTCGGGATCGGGAAACTGAACTGTATATGGAAAAACCATAATCTCTAAAACAACAAAACTGTTACTCCTTAAAACGTTGATTTTTTCCATAGCGACATACGGCTCAGAAACCGGGACGATTAATAAATCGATGAGGAGGAAGCTTGAAGCTTTCGAAATGAAGGGATACCGAAAAATCTTGAGGATCCCATGGACAGCCCACAGAACAAATGATTCTGTTTTAAAAGAACTGAAAATCGAACCCACTGAACTATTAGTAACATCCATTGAAAGACGCATGCTAGGCTTCTTTGGTCATGTAATACGAGCAAATGGGCTAGAGAAAAATGGAAAAAAGAGTCAAGGTAGACCGATGAGCAGTTACATTGATCAAATCACAAGGTTATGTAAAGTAGACACACAGCAAATCATGAATCTAGCGCAGAATCGATATAAATGGCGACGTCTCGTAACTTGCATCAAATAAGGTCACGACATCCGGATCGGATAACGAAACGAGAAGAAGAATAGTCCAACTGCGGTTGAATATGAATTTTATCCATAAACATTACATGTTTTTCATGATCATCTAGAAATTTGAAAACATTACGAGCGTGTACAAGAAATAAATGTGTCTTCAAAAGTTAAATCAGATAAAAATTTACTGCAAATAGTTTTAATTGTCGAAAAATGAGGCAAAATTAAAGAACCTGAATGTCTTAAATACTTATAAGCACGAGGACTTATTGCGGACACAATTGAAGAAAATATAAGTGTATTATTAGAAAAACGATACTTTTCTTTTGGTGCAATTTTAAGTTTCAACTACTCAGGTAAAGAGGACATACATAAATCATTAGTGTCACCTCGTTTCATAGAATCAAATATATTTTGTTTAAGCAATTATCAATGTTACTTTAGTTATTTATTTGGCGAGATTTCAACTTTTCAAATTCTAGTGAAAATTCATGTCCAAATAAATATGTTTTTAATTCTAATTTATCGTTAATAACGACAGCGTAAGTTGTACGTGGTTCAGGTTTATAATGTACTTTAAAAAATGAAATGTGCGTTTTACTATTTACCGGAAACCATGTTTTTGGTTCAGAAAAACTTCTAACATATTCATTAGTTGATGAAAATCTTAGAAACATTTTGATTTTTCATATTCATCAAAAGTAGATTTATTCTCAGTTATATTAATAACAACTGTTCACTTTCAATCCCTACTCTTCCTGTTAAACTGATAAGGTTGAGATAAATATTTTGGACAATTTGGGAAAAACATCGATCGAGTTCGGGCAGCGATTATTCAGTCTCGAACGCACTACGCGTTGTCATGCTGCTTCTTTAAACCTGTCGAGAGAATCTATTCCCCGTATATTGCTGGGAGACTTGAAATTTCATCCTTATAAATTGATAATAACACCGGAATTAAAAAGTATCGAACATGCACAACGAAAAATTTTTGCCGAAGCGATGCTGAAAAAATTGAAGACAAAGAGAGCGAATGATACAATCTTTTAGATGAAGCTCATAGTCAGCTATCCGGATTCATAAACCAACAGAACTACCACTACTGGTCCGAATCTAATCCGAATTCAATCGAACAGAAACGAGTAATCGTCTGGTCTGAAGGGGCGAAGTGTGGAATAGCGGGACCTTATTTTGTCACTGGTACTGTCAGCGGAACGCGTTATATTGAGATGATAACTCTTTTTTGCTTCCATCACTTCGTCGTCATCATCCTGTACATGGTTTCAACAAGATGGTGCAACGTATCACCGCTCGCAGTATTGAAAGAAGTGTTTGGAAACCGCATATTGTCGTGTCGCATGAATTTCGATTAGACGCCGCGCTTGCCATAAAAATAATTTGAAGATAAGTTTGGTTAAAGACGGCGTGAATATCTGTGATTGATTGATTGGCAATAAATTGGAATTTGTTATACTCACAAAGCTACATTTTATGAAACAACGAATTAACTACATTTCTGAAAATGGCAATGTGTAATTATCGATTACATTAATAAAAATAGTAATACTTGATATCGAAAAACAATGTAATATTAAAATGTACCGAGAAAATAATTTATCTTTTATATATAGTAATGACAAAATTATTAGCATTTTTTCCTACACGAAAAACAAGATTTATGTAAAGAAACAATGTAGATAAGAAATACAAATAAGTGATGCAGTTTATCTCGTAATATCTTCAACATGAATTTTGTTTAAAAAGACCAAAATGAAGATAAATAAGTATAGTTAACAACAATAAACAACAGAAATTACACATGTATTTAAAAACTAAAATTGGAATTATAAAAACAAATATGAATGCTAACGAAAAAACCCACGTTCATTAAATTTTGAACAGATATGAAAAAACAAAGAGAAATGTTATTACGGTTCATCTGAGAAATTATGTAAACTTACGGAAATTATATTATATATACCTATATGAAAATATAACTTCCAAGAATTAAATGATTAATTGATTAACAGGAGATTCTGTATTGAACGATGAT
The DNA here is from genome assembly GCA_032883995.1 of Coronaproctus castanopsis. Lineage (NCBI taxonomy): Eukaryota > Metazoa > Arthropoda > Insecta > Hemiptera > Monophlebidae > Coronaproctus > Coronaproctus castanopsis. The sequence goes on from CM065053.1 coordinate 62,856,491, forward strand.
ATATATATATATATTTTTTATTCAGCTCCATCTACGTTGAAAACCAACATGACATTCGAAAATCTAAATATGATAACACGAAATTTTTGTTAAAATTTTAAATTCCACAGCTTGGAGACTAAACGCATTTCAAAAGGTACATACAAGCTGCGTTACCTGACTTTTCCTTAAAATAGCTTCTTTCCGAGTTTTATCTAGTACAGCAATTTCTTTCTTGCGTTCTACAACTTGTTGTTTTCTAGTAAGTTCCTTTAATTTGTGCTGTTCGATGAATAATCGACGTTCATCATCTGCTTTCTGCTTCTTAATTTGCGAGATATCTGTCTATAGCAGACAAACAAAATAAAGTAAATATAAGCGATATACTATATATATATATATATATATATATATAAATAATATATTGTTACTTATGAATATATTTGATTTAATGACAGAGTCACTTCTAAAATCATTGTGAATTGGGATTAAATGCTTATTTAAAACACAAATGAAAATATGAAAAATAAAATATAACCCATTATTAATTTATGAAATAATAAAATGTCTTATTATATTAAAGACCATATAATGTGATAGTAGATGATGAAACAATTTATAACGGTAAATAGGTAAATAAGTTTGGCATATGTTTAATTGAGATTAGCATGAAATTATATCCGTGCAAAATTAAGTAAAACAATTTTTTATATTGTAACAAAATAATTATGTAGATTTGTGTATTTTGAGTTAAACCCTCTTTTTAGTTTGAGAACTTAATAATGTACTCCAAATAGATTAAATAATTCTACATTTGTATTTCTTGCTGAATATAAAGTTACAATGATATATATCTTAAGGATCACCTAATAAATTTTATAAAATTAGTCCATGCTTCGTTATACGATAATTTCATACTTTATTCCAAAATAACCTTACCCTTTACAATCGCACATGACCAATAGAAAAACGTTATTAATAAATTAGTAGTAATAATATATAGATAATAAATTCGTAATATCAACAGTTCGAAAAAAACTTCACCCATTCTTTTATATGCAAAAGTAAACGAAATCTGAATTAGTTAGCGGATCAACATAAGCAATTAAAATTAGAATAACAAAGTGAATATTTATTAACTTAGAAGAAACTTTAATGTAACACCGCCAACTGAAGTGTATTTCAGTTTCGATAACCAAATAGAAAATTTGATACACAAGAGTAAATTTATGGGTATTATTTCCCAACTACAAATTTATTTGCCCAAAATAAATAATGTAATATAATAACAAGAAAATACCAAACTATCTTTACATGTGAACAATTAAACAAGCGAAACATACATATTCGTATTTTTATCGTTTTCTTTGTATTTTCATCTCCATTTTTTATCTAATAAAATTATTAAAGAATATAATTCAGATATATATAACTTTATACGTTTTTTAGAAAAAATTTTAAAAATATAAAAACAACATTTTGATTTTATTAGTTGAACATTAGATAATAAAATTTAATTAAAAGTATACTTACATGATTTTTAACATTTTCCATTTTTTTCAGTTGCTGCTCATTTTGTTTCTCTTTAATTGATTTTAATCTCTCAGTGGAACTCATTTCGGTAAATCCTAAAATATTTTACAGTAAAGGATTTTTTTTTAAAGGCACCAAGTAACTCTCAATCAACACACCGAGCGACTTATTACATAATAGAACTCATGTTTCACATAAATGGAAACGCCCTACTTTATTTCTCCAGAATTAAATTTAATTACTATATAAATAGCAAATATTTCATTGTTTAAAAAATCCCTGCACGTTATCAATTCATGTTCTCAATACAATATTTGGTTTAATTCATTTATAACTATTTTACGCATAAATTATTTTTAATATTTTTCCGTATATTGGTTTATCGTATTCCAATATTTATAATATGAATAACCTTCAACTTTTATAATTATGAAATATGTATTATTCAACCATTTAAGACCACCATACATGACATTTATAGGTGAGCAAATTTAGATCATCCCAACTTACTTAAGAATCAAAAATTACTAATTAAAATAAACAAAAGGGTCATAACTTTGTACAGAGCAAATATTAATACCTTAACGATACATAATTAACGTTATAACAATTAAAATATGAAATAATTTTACACTCCAACCCACTCCCACGAATGGAAATACATAATTACCAACATAAATTATTTGCACTTTTAATAAAAGCAATTGACTTAGCAGTAGGCGTCATGCAAGTGACAAAGTAAATACAATCATCAAGGTCGTTTTATTTACGCATATGAACTTTACACGTAACTAAATTGTAATTAATTTATTCACATTTGATAAGACTATCAAAGATTTTAATAAAATTATTAAACATTTTTGAAATTATGAATAAACAATTTCTGAATAAAATGAGGCTATGCGAAATTTTAATGTAATAACTTTGAAGTTTACACACCGCACACGACATAACGTAGCCATAATTGGTGTTTTTTTTTTTTAAATAACAGAATATTAACTAACACCTCAAGTCTCTGATAATTAAATATTAGAGTAGTAATATAATAATATTGTATAAAATGATATTTGAAGGCAGTTAAGGATGCTTCAAATGTTATTATACGTCCATACATATTTAATAATAATTTGTATTTTTTAATTTATTGGGCCCATTACTTTATAATATTTATACTGTAGACATTCCAACCACTCTGGTTACTATGCAGGCTACTTTTGCAGATGACATCTTAATTTTAGCAAGCCACGAAGATCCTGGAGAAGTATCCAGATTTATACAGCACCATCTTAATAGCATTCAGCTGTGGGAGGTTAAGTGAAAAATTGAAATCAGCAATCAAAAATCGGTTCATGTTACTTTCATAAAACGACATCAAAATTACTCACCAGTCTTTTATAATGGTCACGCTATACCACAAGTATGCCAAGTAAAATATTTAGGGCTCATTTTAGACTGGGGTTTAACGTGGAACCCTCACGTTATTAATACAAGGAAAAAACTTACATTGTTGATGCAACAAATGTACCCACTTCTTCGTCGAACCTCTATGCTAAGCCTTGCAAATAAAGTACTATTATATAACACTCTTATTGCTCTTGTTTGAAAGTATGGACTTGAATTATACGGATCAACTGCTAAATCACATCTCCGCAATATACAGCAATTTCAGTCCAAGACGCTGAGGGCAATCGTAAATGCACCCTACAACAGCATCATACACAATGATCTGGATATACCTACGGTTCCGACTATGTACAAACATCAGTTTAGAAAAATGCATGAAAAATTTGGTCACAGTTCAAATCAGCTTATAACACGGATGTCAACATTCACTCTGCCAGATAAGCCTCCAAGACGACTAAAAAGAAAACAGTGCTGGATTAATAGTGCCTGGCCTAAGCTGACACAAAGACAGCAAAACAACCTGCTCCATTGGGACAAGTTGTTCTGAAAGAAGAAGAATTTCAATTTTGATATTGTGTTTATGACCTCTTGGTCGGTACACGAAAAAAATAAAATAAAAAAAATTACGCGTATGAGCTGATAAATAATAGTACATTTGAAAAAAATTGGCTCGTCTTAGATTTTGTTATGCATGTTATGATTGTCTGGTACCATTTTTATCGATTATAGTAAAACTCATACGCGTCTGAACCAGAACTTGGGTAAGTTCTAGAAATGATCTGGAAATGCAGAACTTGGGTAGACTCCTGAAATGGTCTGGCAATAATTTATGTTGGTCAATAAAGAAGTAATTATTTAAGATAGTTTTGATTAAAATTAACCGTTTAATAGGATTGTAATTCCCCTTCAACTAATAGTTATCGTTTTACATTATGGGAATTAATATTATTGATCGTGTGAAGGACAAGGGACAATAGTACACTCGCTTACATACTCTAATTTTTGCATGTTTTACGGCAATGTAATTTATTATTGGTTTTCTTATTTTTGATTTTAGAAATTTTATTTTGCATTTAGTATTATCATTTAATTAATGTGATTTACTAGGTAAATAAGTATATAAAATTGAATATTCCTGGACTTTTTCCTATTTTACCTAAAATTAAATTAACCGTAATTCTGTCAAAATGTAACTAAAAAAACCATTAAAATGGTTTCCAGCAGTTTTAAAAATAATTTTAATATTCTGAACAAAAACGAATTTTGAAAATTACTGTTATGGTAGAATCCGCATCAAGATTTACAGAAGTATTGTTAAGTAAAAGTTAAAGAAAAGAATATCGCCCCAATTTTTTTTTGTATAAAAGTTTAATTGCGTTCCTTACCAATGTTTTAGTGCAATGAAGATGAAATATGCATACCATGAAGAAAATATTTATGTAAAATTTGTTAGAAAGAAAATAATTATTTGTAAACTTATTATTTTGTTAAACAGATGAATATGATACATATTTACGTTTAATTTTCTTCAAAAATCTGTATAAACACCAAACTATTTGTCATATATATATATATTCATAATTTTTAATGTTTGCATTAAGTTCGTGTATTAAATGGAATAGATATTATATTAGGTTAGGTTTGAGGTGTATCAGATATTAAACCTACACTTTGAGATCTTGCCGACCAAACAGACTGAGAAGGGATATTAGGAAAATTCAATTTTTTGGATATTCTTGCGGAAGCTAGTCTCATATTTCTGTCCGTAGTGCTTGTATAGCTATTCTTATTCATTAACTTGTTTTGTATTTAAAAAAAAAAATCAATTACAACCGATGCAATAATGAAATACTGAAATATGAGCTTTCCCCAAGTATCTTGGCATAACCTTGGACAGACAATTGATGTTCCGTAAGCATATCGAAAATACGGTAGCGAAAGTTAAATCTAGAAATAACATTATTCAGAAGCTGACTAGTTCATCATGGGGAGCCTCAGCTTTTACACTTAGAACAGCAGCATTAGCTCTCGTTTACTCCACTGCAGGATACGGGGCTCCGATATTTATAAAAAGTTAAACGAAAAAAACATCAAAGATACAAATCGGTAGAAAGAAGGATGACGTAGAAGTTAATTACATATCACTCGCAGATGACTTGGCGATTCTATCGGAGAACATAAGTGATTTAATAGAACAAATAAATATTCTTAAAGAGGTAGCAGAAAAAGCGGGACTAAAGATATCGTTTGAAAAAATCAAATAGACTGATGAAAAAAAAAACACTTCGATTTATGGTCACCACATACGGACGTATAAAAAGAGTAAGCGCATTCAAATACCGAGGGGAATTTATAGACAAACGCGTTGGATAAAACAGCTAACCAAGATGGAATAAGAAAAATTGAGTTATCATTTCAGCTGATAAAAGATATATATAATAAAAAAGGCGTCGGAGTGTTTAGCAATGAATGTGAATAAAGAACTGGAACAGATTAAAATGAAGGAAAGGAAAATAGTACGCAAAATTCTGGGACTGAGACCTAATTAGGAAATATGAAAAAAAAATAAAGAAATATACGAGTATACTGAAAATATTGTCGATATCGTGAAAAAGAGAAGATATTAAGCTATTAAGGTCATTTGAAGAGAATGGAGACAAACAGCCTAACATAGGAATCCTAGATTGCAAATCGCGTGGTTCCGAGAATTTAACGAACACCTTAAGAAACTTAACGTTACAGAAAATGGCGTTGTGGATAGAAATAGGTTCAGAAGTGCAATTAGCATATTCCGAAGTTTTGAAGAAAAATTGAAGAAGAAAGCCGGTGCCAAGATGAAAGAAAGAAAAAAAATAGTGAAACAATTAAGAAATACTGGAGTGAAAGGAAGAGGAAGAAATAATCATGAAGATATTTCACGTGATCCATAGTTGAAAAATTCGAAAGAAAAAGAAGTGATCCTGATATTGGTGTAACCAAGTAATAATATTAAATTAATTTGTACGTTATTTCAAAAAAAGATTATAGATTGTAAAAAGAAGCAAAACAATTCTAAAGACATATCAACAAGATGGATGTACATAATTGAAAACTGTTCCAATTAATATAAAGGTGCGTTAAATGCGCTGTTTGAGCACCCTTGTTTTTAAGGCATTAACTACTCTAGGTGAAATAGTTTGTTAGCAACAAAAGTTTGAAATAATTTTATTGATAAATAAGACAATGTTCATTAATAATTAATGAGTATAGTAAATTTTTGTGGGTTTTAACAATAACATTTCCAATTTTGATGATACTATGTAATTTCATATAAAATTAAAAACTATTGTTTATTTTGTTTCAGTTTACCTTGTCACTTTTGTTATAAGCGGTCGAAACAATTTTAAATATTTTGATGTATGAGTTGTATTTGCAATAACCATTTCCAAATTATCATTAATTTATAATAAATTGAATTATTTATTAAGAATTACCTCTATAATTGCTTGTGGTTAATATGTAAATAAATTAAGTAATATCCTGAAAAATATGTAGTTATTTGAGATAGTAAGGTATTTGGGCCTTATATATAATACTACTAATTCCACATGCTTGTACATGTTCCTCGGTTGTATTTTTAATGTGTCAAATAGTTCCACAGTGTAAATATGTATTTTATCTATTTCTATTGCGTTTCAATTAATATATAATTATGATTCACTCAATAATAAATATAATTTCTTAGACTATCTTTTTTTTTTTGTTAATAATGAATTTAAAATTTTTGTCATTCAAAATACAAAATTATTAACACTTAAATACTGTACATACATTTTTAACAATAAATCTCAGAGGCTGTTTCGAGTAATAAACAAGTTACTATTTCTGAAATATAATTTAAAACAATTTATTTTAAAAAAATGATTTAGTAGTAGTGGTACTTTTCCAATCATGTGACAGCATTATGATTATGGTAAGAGTTATGATATAATTATTTCGAAACAAAATAAAAATAAATTCTCGTTGCATATTCTTAATGTCGTCCTAATTTTATGTTCAGTATAAATTAAATTTTAAAGATAAATCGGATGAAAATTATTTTCGTAAGTAGCTTGTGTTCGTTACTTATAATTGTTTGTACTCTGCTTTCAACAACAAATGAAGTGGTATCCTCACACGAATTCAGATGTCATATATGCGAGTTATACTGTTCAGAACCACTTGAATCGTGTAGTTCAGTAGGCTCAACGTTGGCGAATACAATTTAAGAAATATATACCTGCAAAGTAATGACGTAATCAAACAAGCTGATTTTGTACGCTATCTCAGAATGTACATAGATCAAAAATTCGAAAGGCCATTGTTGCTCGCGCTGAGCTATTATATCTGCTGCTAGAATGTAGGTCGGCCTTAAATTTAAAAAGTAAAAGACAAATTAATTTAATGATGATTGTATCGATATGGCATTATAGTATCAATACTTTGCATAATTACACCCATACCATTCTACTGTTTCTAATTTAACCCTGTATAATTATTTGAATGTTTTCATTTGTCTTGAATATTTACATTTATAAAAAAACTATTTAACAAATTCAAACATTACAGCAATCTCAATATTGCTAGAATGTACTCATTAAACGTCCCGGCAATCCAACTAGAATACTTAGAAGGAAGTGATGTAGGGATGCTCTCTCGATTATCTAGCAACCAGAACTATCCCGCACGATATAATTCTTTTATCATTTCCATTTATATTTTTATTTCTTTACATTTCATCCATAATCATTAGTTATATTTACTTTATTGTTTTCATATTATAACATTTAAATATTCACATCTTCTCATTATTTTCTTCGTATCGCAATGTAATGTCTCGTTGGAGGCTTATGGATACACTATTTTTGAGATAATTATATGGTCAATATTATCAATTAAAATTGTATTTATAAATTATTTTTCCATAACATCACACGTTCATTGGATACTTCTGGATACACATAAGTAACTTCTTACGTATTAAGTTGATTCGAAAAAAAAAAACTAAAAATATTTTAATTGGAACACTTTTAATCATGTTATGTCTCAAAAAGTTTGTTATTGTGTGCAATCTATGCGTGAGCATGAAAAAAAATTAACGTTTAATTTATCGCAGTCGCCGTTGTTTATGGTATATGTTACTACTGGTACAATGTAAAAAAAAACAATATAAATTTTAAAAGTAATTTTGCATAGTTTTCTTTTAAAAAATTAATGATATTACATAAAAATAAACGTTCTTTTACGGGGATGTAGTAATAATACTAGTTAAGAAAATGTAGCTATATAAACATATTCATACACTATTGTAAACAAACATGCATGCATTTATCAGGATGCCATTTTTTTATAAATTGAAGGGCATACGGTTTCAATAAAAAATAATAGCCCCCTCGATACTGAGTTGCACATAATAAGTCAGTTTACTACAATAAACAAAAAATATATTAAAAAAAAAACATATACATAGTTTGTAAAAATGGGAAAATTAGCATCAGACAAATTTAAAATGAAAACATTAATATGTGAAATGTTAAATTAATTAAATGAATGCATAGTTAAAATGAGACAAATGAGGCGCACATATATATATATATATATATATATATATATATATATATATATAAACAAATAAAAATATATTATATATATATTTGTAATGTGCATAGTTCAATTTCCTTCATTATGTTTCAGCAGGGTTAATACTATCTAATTCGTCTTTATTTTTGTCATCACTAATCTGAAAATTAAACGAAAAAATATTATTGTTGAAAACTAAAAGAAAAAATGAATTTATTACAACCTTTTCAATTTTATAACATTGTAATAGTTAATTGTAGAACATAGAACATACCCTCGATTCTGATGTACAACCATTAGTTATTTTAGCATCAACTATGGTGCCATTTAGCGATTTATTTTCTACAGTTACATTCTCGGTTAGCTTTAAAAACTGTTCTAATTTATCCAGTTCATTAGCCATATCAAATTCTTCATAATCCTACATACATAGAAAAGCATACACAATTTACACATAAATATAAATGTTCTATATATCCAAATAATGACCAACTATTAGAAACAAAACAATGAAATCGTAAAAATACAAAATGCCACGAAATTATTTAATTAAATAAACGTTAAAATAAACAAAATGATAATCTGAAAGCATCATTGAATACATTCACCCTTTCTGTTAAGAATCTTATGTAACATAAATTTTTAATACAAAACTGACTGATTAAAACAGCCATTTTGTACCTAGTTTGTAAATTCGTTTAATTACGGACCCATATGTGATAGTTCTTCCATTTATCAATTGACTTAATAGGCGCAAGAAGTTATATTTGACATAACTTTTTTTACTGACTAAAAACTCATTCAGAGCTTTGTTTCAAATTACCAATTAAACTCAACCCTGGAAGTACCAAAACCCGCGAACAAACCCTGATCTTTCTAACTGTAACTTGTGTCACGTATGAAATATTTAACTTCTACAATCAGTCGTGAAATTTAATTCTCCCAAAAATAATTTGTATTATAATCATATTTGTGTAAAAGTACTATAAGTTTTCCAATTCTATCGCCGGGTGATTGGAAGAATATGAATATTTAAGTAAATTTGTTTTTCTCGATTAAAAATAATTTCTTTATTAAGTATAAATAAGATACATTATTTATGTTTACATAATTAATTTCAAATCATACGGTGCTTACTCCTAAGTATTGTTCATCATTAAAAATTTGTGGTGGCAAAATATATTTTGAATTCTTTCCTTTGGCATTATCTTGCATAAACTCCTTCTCATTTTCTTTTCCTGGTTCCGCAATATCGATTATATCATACTTTATGTTTTTACTGTCTAGGATCATAGTAACACGCTGCTGCCTTTTTTTTACCTAATAATTAATATAATCAAGTTCATATAGAACGTATATTTTATAGATATTTTTAAAGCGAAATACGTTATCGTAATTCACTGAACACACATTAATTCATTCAGTTTATAATTTCAATTCTCGTATGTAGCAAAAAATTTTATTCAAATTATAGATTTTCAGTAATATTTTTTAAATGATTCATTAATACGAAAATTGTTTAATAATGCAATTCATAAAATTAAGATAATGGCGTATAATGTATACTTTTTATATTAATCAATTATTTGAATTTATGAAACTGATTTTAAAAATAATTCCTTATTAACTGAGTATAAAAACGCATTTTGTCAATAACTGCACTTGTCATATAATGTATGGTCCTCCAACATCGGTGACCTGACGCATTATTTTATTAAACAACCGACGTGGTAAATTTAAATCATTATACTGTACTTAATGCGAATCATCCATAAACACATCACATTTTTACACTAAAACATCTATAATCATTTTCTCTGTACTGCAGAAATTATAAAAAGGTGCAATCACATGTGAATGTCAGTAATAATTTCATGAAAAATTCAACATATGTTCAGAACATAAAAAATACCCAATTAGATTTTTCACATGTGAACGTAAGCAATATGGACATGACCTCTTTTAGGATTAGTTTTTGCATTTTGGAAATGATTTGTATATTAAAATATGTCGAAAAAACAAATGAAAGTGTATTTTGAGCAGATTCAATTAAATTTTATTATTTCAGAATGACGATCATAAAATATAGATTATAAAGAACTACAAAGATAACCAATTAAGATTACTCCTTAATAAATTATCACAATCACAATTACCTTACTGAGGAAAACGTTTTTATCTTATATAAAGTACTTATTTCATTTTTCTTCTTTTTCAAATAACGACGTTAAAGATTTTGTACAATATACAATTTAGACCAAATATTACGCCTAGTTAACAAGGATTATACTTATGAATATAGATATCTCTTTACAATAATTATTAATGCTGGGAGGTATTGATTTAAAAACACATTGTAATCGAAATGTACTTATCTTCAACATACTTCTTTATTCCCAGATATTCCTGAAATAAACACTTTGATCACCATTTTGGCAAAAATAACACCTATCCACTTAAAATAAAAATAATAAAATAGATTTGTATTAATTTTTTAACATTAGTCCTGTTTCATTTAATCTGTATTCTGTAGTCTAGATCTGGATCTGTACTAATTTATATGTCCTAAACAAACGTTTTTATTCAAGGATTATTTGGTGAAAAAGCCTGCGTCAGTATGACGTCAGTTATTAGAGAAAATCATATTTTCAATTAAAATAATTTCATTATACACAAAACTTAATTATAAAGGTTATCTTTTATATGATTAGTTATTATTGTTCGAGTATTAGGTGAAATTTTCATTATGTAAATAATTATTTATCAACCTGTCTTTCCGTACTAGTTTACCTTCAAACATCATTTCTAGTCATCACAATTTATAAATTATTTATAAACAAGTGTGCGTAAATTGAAGTAATAACAAATATCGAATTATATTCTGTTTCCGTATGTAGTTTTATTTGAATCAGAACTTTTTAATTTCTTCTTGGAATGGTCCTATTTATGTATTAATGACGTAATATTTGGACGCTAAATTACATGTGGCTAAAAATAGTTATAAACACATACACAACCTATATATATTAACATTTCGTTACGGCAGTAAAAATTAAATTGGAAACAAATAAATCCGATACATTGCATTGTTAAAGTACTCCAGAAAAATTAATAAACATCAACTACTTAAAATTGGTAATATTTGGTAAATATTCTATAAAATTAACAATATTCAATTTTTTAAATAAAATGTATTAATCTACAATACTTTTAATTTTTAAAAACAAAATACATATATGTAATCACAAATTGTTTAAAGAAAAATGGAGATTCACATGTGTGACGCCAGAAGCGCATTCACAATTCACATAGTCAAAGAATTTACATTATACACCGGTTTTGATTTTGTTTTTGTTTACATAATTGTTTATCAAGTTTTATTAAAGAATGCTTTAAAATTTTATGCTGATTTGACATGGTGATTAAATATGTTGTACCAGAGGATGATGAATTGTGCTTAATTAATAACCAGCTAATGTATGTACCTGTAAACATATGTGAAAATAAGAGGTTATTAAAATCACTACTTTCATTAAGAACATGGTGTTCTCTTTCAGCACAACAAAAAGGATATTTAATGGTAATTACTTCTTGGGCCATCTCTTATTAATAAACAGTTGGATACTTGAAATTTAATATTTCAGGTTATAAATTTTACACTAATGCAGCTAAAGAAAAAGGAATATGTAATTTATGTAGCTCGAGTATAGTGCACATTAGCGTACAGTTAAGAAAGGTTCACACAGTTTAGATGTTTTTATGAAATATTCTGCGCTTTAAATATGTTAGAATAAGCCAGCTGTTTATAATTACTCTGCAAAAATATCTGATTTACTTTAAGGATTTTTTACCACCTTTCACCAGAAATGATGCTGACGAAAAACAGAAAACAATAGAACTATTATTTTCACGATATGGATTTACTTTCGGACGGAACCCAGCATCAGAGTTTCAGGAGAATCTATATAATGGATTTTTTGATGTTACTATAGTTGCAATAAACAATCGGTTGAAAAAACTAATGTTTCAAGATTTTAGGTAAACTTAATTTATTTACATTTCTAAAGAATGATTTGATTAAAGCTTATTTGCAGATATTTGTACACTAATAAGCAACTACTGACAATATACAGTTAAATAATTATTCATCATTCCTATAAGTTAAATATTTCGCGGTATTCTAATAATCACATTACTGAAACAAATGAAAAAAATACTTGAGCTATTTGTGAAATACGGATACGGTGTTAATAACAGATCTGAATACGTTAGGAACAAATTATATGACAAATCGAATCATTCAAATACCATACTGAATATAAAAATACTATTAAATATGAATTGTAACGTATAAAATTCGGTGTAAAACAACGTTCAAGGTACAATTTCTTTCACAATTATTCAGTACTAACAAATAAATTTCATTTTTCAATATGTTGGCAATTTACATATATTTATATTAAATAATAATAAAATATATTTTAGTCAAACTGATATGCTAAATATGTTAAACGTTATATATAAATTATTTTTATTTTCTTATAATAAACAATATGATGGCTACACCGAAATTTCAAAAAGTGACGTTTGTGTTATAAGTCCCTCAAGTACTGTAAAATAAACAGATAATAAATCTTTAAAACTGTTAAAACTATGTAAGACGAGAACATTTAATACGCTAAGTAACCTGTAGAATAAGTAATCATTGTTTCAACATTAGTATTTATTTATATTTATTATAATTAATAATTTAATACATGTTAATTTTTATTATTACTATAAAAAAATTCTTATAATTTGGATAAAACATAAAATGTCATAATTTGTAACTGTAAAATTAAAATTTTTTAATATATATATATATATATATATATCGGAGAAGGCAGTGGCACCCCACTCAGTATAACATCATCTGCTCGCATATAAATAATACCTTGAATGCTAGCTCATTTGTAAAAATAAACTGACAATAGCTAGTCACGATGTTCGGCAATGAACAAATACGATGATGACATATATCATCATCATCATTACCATTCATCCATAAATCTTTACGTCGATTACTTTTCTTCTCCGCAGCTCAAGCGTTTTGATCCATTTTCTGCAGATCGTTTTCTACTGCTGGCCTCCACGTTTTTCGATACATTGGTAGTTTCTCCATTTTCTTGGGAACAATTTCGCATTCATTCAGTATTTGACATAAATAGCTCTTGTATCGCGAACAAGGACGCCCAATGCGACCTTTGCCAACATAGAGCTGATCGTAAAATTTCTTCGTAAGTCTATCATCATTCATTCTGATCACATGTCCGGTCTATCTCAAACTGTTGTTATAAAGCAGCATTTGAATTGACTTGCAGTTATCCCGCATTAAGATTTCGCGATTCGTCACTCGGTTCTGCCAACGAACACGCAGTAATTTGCGCAGTGCTGTCTGGTGAAAAGCTTCCAACAAATGTATGTTCTTGTTCAGGGCCCAAATTTTTGAACCATAAAGGAGAGCCGGTAAAACAATGGATTTATACATTATTAGTTTTGTTGACAATAAGATCTACTTATTATTAAAGATCCTTTTATCAAGCTTATTTATTGCAGTTGAGGCAGCTTGTATTCTACTGCAAACCTCGGTGTGTACTGACCTCGTTGTTAATCATACTGCCAAGATATTTTAAACTTTCCACCTGTTTTATTACACTATATTGTTTAGTTCGAACAAGTGTTCTTTTTGCTGTTTATTTGTAGGTGCTACTTGTATGAGCAACTTAGTTTTATTCTTATTTATGGCTAGGCCAAAAATGCTGTATACTGTATCAAGTATGTTGATAGCAGGCTGTAGTTCCCATACGGTATGCGCGACCATAACACAATCATGTGCATATTGAAAATCTACTATGGAACATTTAGCAGATGCTTTAAACTGGTGCAAACTAATCCACTGTCGAACCTGCTGACCCATTGCTATTTTTTCATGGTCTACTTAAGTATTTATGAAGACCATATACACTGGAAACAGCATGGGAGCTAACACATAGTCTTACTTGACTCCTGTAGTTTTAAATGGCTCAGAATTGCCTTCTTGCAACATTACCATGCTTGTACTATTATCATGTAGCTGCGGAAGCAATCGAATAAATTTCGACTGACAGCCAATTTTCTCGATCTATGGACCATATCAAAATCTTTATTAACATAATAAATGCAAAACAAAGATCTCAATTTTGTTCAAAGCACTTTTCTTGTAGCTGTCTACGTGAAAATATTGAGTCAATGGTACCACCACCAGTATGGAATCTGTGTTTCTGGAGAAGTTCTTTCCAATATTAGTAGAATATGATTAAGCATAATTTTAGTAAATAATTTCTCTACGGTTGAGAGCAGCGAAATTCCTCCAAAGCTATTACGGTCACTTCGGTCGTTCTTATTCTTAAATATTGGTATTATAGCTGCTATTTTTATAATTTGTGGTATGGATTCTTCTTTCCACATAATAGAGAATAGCTTATGAAGTGCATTTATCATATTATTACTTTCTAAGTTTAAGATATCGAACAGCACTCTATCTGGGTCTGCAGCTTTCCCATTGATTATGTGCTTTGTTACATCTTTAACCGCTTAAGTATATCGTTGTCCAGATCAGCAAATTGCTGAGAATCCTGCACTTCATTCAACACAGAGATTTATATAAGTATCATTGTTTAATAAATTTTTGAAGTGGCATTTCCATTTTTGCGCTATTTCATGTTGATTGCTTATGACATTGTCATATAAGAAAGCCTTTATATATGGTGCAGGTCCATATATTGTTTTGGCTGCTGAAAAGAAATCTCTGTAACGATCGGAATCTGTGTAAGTTTGAACTTTTCGTGCTTTGTTTTTCCACCAATTGTTTTTCATCCATCCTGTTCTCCTTTGGACTTGAGTCTTTATTAAAAAAAAAAAAAATTAGGCTTATGTTGTTGAGTATTGAACGAAAGCTAATCTTTTCGGGATGATAAAGTCGGCAGTCTCTTTATCATTTGCAACAAACTAGTCCTGATTATTTCGTTTAGATATCATTATGGCTTTATAACAATTGAGGTGTTTGTTCAAAAAGATATGTTACCTCTTTACGTTCATTTTTATTTCTTAATGCATCAGCATTATATCAGGCAGACTTGGGTTTTGAGTTTTTTGTTTCATCAGGGATATCACTGGTTCTTACCTCTGTTTTATATTCACGACACACAATTACGAAATCTATTATATGCCATTGTTTTGACCTCGGATGCATCCACATGCCTTCAGAGATGGTTTTAAGTTCAAATAAAGTGTTTGTTATAACTAGGCCAAGGTTTTAACAGAATTGAATAAGACAATTGCAATTATCATTTACACCTTTTAAACCATGGTTACCAATAACATTTTGCCAAACTTGCACTACATTCCCTACATGTGCATTGAGTAAGTACTCGTTATTTTTACAGCACCCTCTTAACAAGAATATAAAATCTGAGTAGAAAATCTCCTTATAAATTTCTTCAAAATCCATTGCAGGTGCATATGCACTAGTAACATGTATTTTGGTACTTTTATTTAGTTGTAAGCATAGCCTCATTAATTCTATAATATTCTAATGAAGATATGAGAAGAGCCACATAATAATGCTTCAACAATATCAATTCCATGCAAACGCTTACTACCAGGAACATTGCTGTGCCAAAACAACACATGGTCACCTGCAGGCTCATAAAGATTTCCATTGTCAAGTAATCTTGTTTCACTTACAGCTGCAATATCAATGTTGTATCTGCATAACTTTTTCACTAAATGAGCCATTCTCCTTCCTGGTGCATTGTTGCTATCTGTTAAAGTTCATATGTTCCAGATTACAAATTTGAGTATTAGTTCATTCTTGTTCTTCTTACCGCATGTTTAGGGTTCCTGCCAGCCGAAGCAGACTGAACAGTGTAATTGGAGTAGCCAATGTTTTTGGGCAACTTTTCTATCCCTCTCGACATTCATGGTGAGCAGCTGTGATCCGGAACAGGCCTGCTCGGTCGCATACCTGGCTGATGAATTAAACTTCTACCCGATTCTAGTTGAAAGCAATCATATAAGACATGTTGTCTGCCATGCAAGTTGCAGCTAGTAGCTTCCAGCCAACCAGCCCTGCTACCATTGCCACAAACTTATCGCTGTATGACTTATTTAAAGGAGAGTGAGTTCATTATGTTGCATAGAAAAAAGATGGTACAATGTAGGAGCTATCGCGATACAACTCCTATGCTGTCTATTGCATGATCTTGTGGTATGGTTAATTCATGATAACTGGATGCACTACAGCTGGTGCATTGCAGGAAAGGATAAATATGCAGCGGAAAATAGAGGTAGGATAATTAATAAGGAAGAATTTACCACTATATTTGATGTGACATCCTAGTGTTTGGATGAAAATCCTGACCGCAAGACAGCAATTTGCTATTGAGGAATAGCAATGTATGGTTTTGAAGCGACCACATCTGACTGAGAGTAGAAACAGTCATAGGATTTTAACTGACTTTTAATAGGCAGTTCCTCAAACTGCCCATTCACATGCTCTTGTGTTGTTACCCTGTCACTACTGGATCATCTACTAGAGACTTTCCAACAGTAGTCGCTTTTGGTTCACAACTGCTTATTGATTATTACTAACTAACCAGTATATCTATTGACCATTCCACTATCCATAACCCATGGACATGCCCCATACCAGTTAGAGCTCCTGTCCAGAAGGTACAAAATATCTCCCAGTGGGGATATATATACATACTTAATTGTTTATACAATTCACATAATTATTTGAAATAAACAAAAGTGTGTAATCATGATTATGTTATATATATATATATAAATTTTTTGTCCAATATATATATATGTAACCTAAACACACGGCTTTGCCTATATAATTATTTTTTTTTAGCTTTGTTTCGCATTGATATCACAAAAAGCACAGAAATTACAATAATTTAAAGTCCCAATGCAGTCATTAATCACAGACAGACTACAGTTTTATATATTAATATAGAAACGGGCGGATATATATATATATATATATATATGCACGTCTGTTATTTTATCTACTCCCCAACGCTATATATATAGGTATACTATACTTACTAATATTTAAAACTGTTAACAGAAAGAGACAGCGATATTTGAAAACTTTAAATTATTGTAATTTCTGTCCTATTTGCAATGTGAAACAAAGCTTGAATGAATCCGATAGTATAGGCTATAAGTTATGCGAATTTCATCATTATTGCTTTAATAGTTTTTGTAATAAATCGAAACAGAAAGACAGACAAAAATTTTAAAAAATAGATGTTTTGTTTATATGTGATAAAAATAGTTCAATGCAGTGAATATAATGAAAATATTCGCAAATCACACAGCACAGAGACACTACAGTTTTATATATTAGTATATTATTGATATATAGTTTAAATTATTGTCATTATTATTTTTGTTTTAGACAAACATTAGAAACTCACTATTTTGACATGTTAAAGTTTGCCTTGATGGAACGAGAATTATTCAATAATGGTGTCATATGGGACATGCGGTCTATTGGCCTAATGTAATACAATAACGTTTCTAATAGTGTGAAAATAGCGTAAATTTATCTTTCGTTATTTTCCATATATTATTGCTTTAAAACTCGATAAACTATGTGAATAAATTGTGAAGACTATTTTGTAATTATAACGTTTTATTTATAGGTAGTAAATAAATATATATTAAAGTTTTTGTGTTGGGTTTATTAATATTTCTTTTTCTCAAATTCTGTAAGCGCATATGATCTGTCTATATAGTTTCCTTGCTGCTTGTACAACACAATTGACTTAATCAACTATTTTAGTGAAGATAATATATACATGTATGTTTTCAACATGTGAGATATGCATGTAAATACATACTGCAACAATCTTGTTATGTAACTGAATTGAGTACCAGTACTCAGCAATATGTCTCCCAACATCTGTAAGAAGGTAGGTGTATATGTGAATGGACAAAATGTACAGCTCTTCTGGAAGTCCTTATAATAAATATATGCCACAATTTCATAAATTAAAGTTGTGAAAATGTGCATATGCTTCAGGAGAATAATTAATAATAGAAAGATATGAATGCATTCAAACATAGATCACTTAAAATTAATAACTAAGACTGGTGTTGAACTTTGATCTAGCATGGAAGGATTGAGTATGGTTACACAAAAACAAGCATTATAATGACATGTTAATATGGTGATGTTTTAGAAATGATGCTGTGGCAACTAAGGTTAAACCATCAAAAAACACACTGTCACTATCCAAGCAGAAATTTTATTAAATATGTTGGCAAAATTAGCAACATGTCAGCAGATGTGTGATGTGGATCTAAAATTTAGATATCGATTTATGGTGAGGTCTGCTATATATTGACCATATGAAAAAAGGAGAGGACTTTACAATATGTTCTCCAGGAATTTTATTATTTCAATAAACACAACATATGAGGTAGCTGGAAGTTCCAAAGTTTCTATTTTATTGTGAAAAAGTATTATAGGTGCCATTTTAAAATTCTGTTGCGATTATTTATATACCAGAATTCAGAAGGTTAATTGACAAGAACTACACTAATACACGTTTATTACGCTTAATCACCATTCCAATTGATTCTCTCTTATGCTTCTAATATGTTGCCTATTCGCATATTACATCACAATTGAGCAAAAATTAGAGAATCATTGTACTATGTACTGTTGAAGCTTTTAATATTGATCAAGACCATCATTAAAACATCAAGAGCTTCTACGTTTTTTGCTGTATAATGTAGCTCATTTTTCTTATACTGTAAAAATAGTAGAATATTTCTGTAAAGGTAAAAAAAAAAATATCTTCATTACTAGGGGCACCATGTTAGCATGTATTCTTTTTACTGTAGTCGAAATATTTTATGCGGACTTCTCTCTTATGCTTCTAATATGTTGCCTATTCGCATATTACATCACAATTGAGCAAAAATTAGAGAATCATTGTACTATGTACTGTTGAAGCTTTTAATATTGATCAAGACCATCATTAAAACATCAAGAGCTTCTACGTTTTTTGCTGTATAATGTAGCTCATTTTTCTTATACTGTAAAAATAGTAGAATATTTCTGTAAAGGTAAAAAAAAAAAATATCTTCATTACTAGGGGCACCATGTTAGCATGTATTCTTTTTACTGTAGTCGAAATATTTTATGCGGACATGGTAATTCAGATAACATTAATGATACTATTAACCGGCACATTTGTACTGAAAATAATAACAGAAGTATGTAGAACTAAATTTGACCAGTTGAAATTTTTATTAACAATCAATTTGCACTGTTAATAAACGTTAAGACTGTTATGAGAACGTTGTATATAATAAAGACAATGTTATATCTATTGACCAACATTACAAAGAAGTATAAAAATTGTATCGAAATATCTCCCAATTAAAATATTTAAATTAGAATATCCAAACTAAATTTACAAAACAAAAAAAAACCTGATGTACCTATTTCAAAAATTAAAATAACGAAAACCATTGTTGATTTATTATAAGTGTCTATAAATATGAATATTATAAAACAAGAAAACTAAAAAAAAAATGGAAGTAATAAAAGCAAAGAGATAAAAATAATTGATCGAATTCAATGATAAATTTTGATGAAGAATTATGTGTAAGAAGTGTATTGTAAATTCCATCATTTTTATATGGGACTGTTGTTTTTATTTATTTTTCATTTCACTGGCTATATAAATTTTATATTGTTGATTGTGTTGTTTGTCACGTTCACTAATCGATTATTTTATAAATAATGTTTTTTCACTGCTAATTGTTGTAAATTGTATATTTCAATTAGTATATTTACATTTTATTATAAACTGTATATTTTATACTTCATTTTTTATGTTCACATGATAATGGCTTAACAGTCAAAAAGCTTTATGATTTTTATAAAAGTTTAATGATTTTAACTAATTTTTTGTTTTATTTTTTAAAAATCACTACATTCCACATTTTTCAAATTATTTTTTGATCACTTTAAATTTATATAATCATTATGTAATCACAAATTTATACCATTACTATTTGTGAATATGTATAATTTAAATGCATAACTGAATTAGAGTTAGTACTAATTTTTATGAGTAGAATCTATACTGTATTCTGTTAACAATAAATTGTAAATTGATATATCTATATTTGTGTATTTGCAATGTGGCGAAATGTGACATTCAGTATTATTCTCTATATGGTTTAAGCCACAACCTCCTCTAATAATTCCTAACTCGGTCAGATTTTCTGGTGTGTAATCTTGACTACTACTTAATCTGATAAATACAGAAACAAAATCCTTCCTGAGGTGATTTTTGTGTTTAAATCCTCCATAATAGTACATATGTGTCGCAGGAGTGTGTTCATTTCTATTATTTAGTTTATCGCGGGAGGGGTTGGGTACGGCTATTAACACCCAAAAATATATACAAGTTAACAATAAAAATTTAAAGTTTTAAATCTATAAATGACAGAAGGTCCTAAAATCTATACAATAGTTGTACCTACATTATACCTTTTATTTATGGAAAAATTAAACTATCATCTTTGAACTTAAAAATTTTATTTCATAGCTTGTTTCTAAAATGTTTATAATCTTTTCTACAAAAAATTTATCCATCTTTGTTTGTATGTTTATTATATATAACTTTAACTACTACAAATTTGCCAACATCTAAAATTCCAGCATTATTTTAAGACTTTAATGTGATCTGACACTTCAGTATGATTTTAAATTCCAGTGAGATTGGGACTATTATCTGGAGATATTTCTGGTTCTTCAATATTATTGTTTGAATGACTACTGTGAGAATCCACACTGGAATCATCAGATTCTTTGCTGCATGCATTGCATAAATGTTTGCCTGGAGGAATATTCAACACTCTTTTTCTTCTTTGTCGGGTAGGATCAATTTGAACTCTTAAGTGCTAAAGATTGAGTCCAAATGTTTTCACTGTTGCTACTGATCCTTTGTATTCTTTTAAGAACTTGTTCCCGATTTAATGGAAAAATTCCTGTGATTTGGAAGCCAGACTTTATGTGCTCACAACAGTGATGTTGTAACTGATTAAATGTTGTTTTAAGTAGATGAGGAAATTTATCCTTAGGAATAACACCTCTATGCCCCTTTTCCATTCAGACAATATCTGCAACCAAGCTGCTTTTAATGTTTTAAAATAAGCAACATCAAGTGGTTGACACAAATGTGTTGAATTTTTTGGTAATAGAACAAATTTTATATTATTATTTTTACATGTATCCAGTACAGCTAGGTTGTCAACAATTAATACTTTTACCTTAGTCCCATCTTTATCTTGCTTATTGAGGTATGGAATTATTACAGTATTAAACCAATCTTCAAAAAGAAATTCATCCACTTCTTGATCTGTTGTGTCTAGTTTTTGAGATTCTCCTTCACACTATGAATTGTATAGATGTTCTGATTTGTACACAACTGAAGGTTCTAATAATATTCTACTAGCAGTGCAAGAAAACATTACAGTAACACTAGTTTTTTAGCTATCTATAACTTGCTCAGAGTGCTTACATCCCCTTGACTAAAATTATTTGTGACCCAGGAGCATCACTCATGTTATTTTCATCATAATTTATTATAAATTCTGCCAATACTTCTTTGAATGATATCTCTAAGTTATCAAAATACTTATTTATAATGTCTTTAGATACAGCAGCTCTATATCCCAGCTTATGTTAACAATTAACCTATTAGCTATTCAATCTTTGTCTTGCCATGGTAGAGAATATCCATTCAGGGTCAGGATAGTTATCTTAAATCAAGGTTCCTTAATTCCTTTTTGATTAAGATAATTTTGTAACAATTTCTTAATATCTGTATAAGTAAGGGGAAATCTGTAATCACCCCACACTTTTATACCTTCAACAAGTTTTGATTCTTCCCCTGCATTTAATACTGGGGGAAAACCATAGGAATTTGTACTTTGTATACCTACAAAAAAGTCACATAATTAAATTAAAATTGCAAATTAGGCACTAAAAAACCTTGGGAAGGACCTATACGCTTCATTCTTCTCTGTAATGTTAATTTTGGTATACAAAAACGTTTTTTGCTTCTCATAATAACCAGCGTTCTTGTAAAAGTTTAACTTTGTCTTCAGTGTAGTCATGATACTGTCTTGAACCACACATTCTTTTACATTTTTGACTCATGTGCTACTAAGATTTATAAAATATTTTATTAAAAATAAGACTATTATGGGAAAGTACAATAAAATATGGGGCAACTTGGGACATTTATATTTTATACGAATAACAGCAATACAATAAATAATAATTGCCCAAAGAATCAGTATATATTATTATTATTATATATATAGCTTAACATAAAAAAATATATTTAAAACTTCTTACCTCTGTTTTTAAATATAAATAAGGCAAAGTTTCAGTGAGATGAAAAATGCACTTATATAAAATAGTTTATTTACAATCACAAAACATTTATGACAGTAAACAATAAGAAACATGAATCATGGAGGAACAAAAGCTGTAATTGTAATATTCTTCTTCAGAAAAAAGTCATTTTCACTTACACCGTTCTACATTAGTTCCAGTGTGACCAGTTAATCAACATACTCTATTGTGCCATGTTAGACTAGTATCCCAACTATATCCACTTTACAGTATTTGCTTCTTAGATATTAATAAAGTTTTGAGCCTGTATATTTACATATTAATAATTTTCTCATGTAGGCATTTTATTAATTTAGTGTGTGCACTCCTTTGTAAGTATTCAGTCACTCTCTTGCATTTTACTTACTAGGTTAGTCTGTTTCCTCAAGGATCTGTGTTACTATCACCTCCAGCCATCTCTTCCCAAACTCCCGTGGTTCTATCTTTTTAAAAAGATTAGTCGTAAGGGAATTGTACTCATCAGCAGATTGCGATTTGGACATCATTTGTTGCCTGATCGTCTTTTCCGTATGCAGCTTAGAGAAAGTCCCTTCTTTCCCCTCCATTCTGAACAGGCAGTCTGCAGCCCCGATCATGTCTTTTTTGAATGTTCTGCTGTAGCACCGTTGCGCTCGGAGCTTTACCTTATTTTGTTGCGTTCTTCGAGTATTACACCTCTGTATAATGTATCGTTCCTTTTACATCTGGATAACCTACAATTGTTCCCCCATATAGCGACGTTTTTAGAGAAGTCAGCATGCTTGATTAAGATGTAGATAGTCCCCACAATATCACGTTGGGTAGGCTGTAAAGGCACCCCCATTAAAAAAAAAAAAAGTCTAATCCTCTTTACCATGCATGTCTGTGGTTTGTTCTGGTCACAAGAACCAAATTGAATGTTCAAATATATTATGTAATAATTTAAATATATTTTCTTCTACTTTAACTAATTTTGGGTTATTTCTTTAGATGTTCAAACGCTCAGCTGAGTTAAACAACTTCAATAGATAATAAATTTATTGACCTTTGATCACATCTTTTCCCTCTCTCAACTTTCCATATTTCTACAATAATTATAACTCATACTATCATTGATTTAGATACTTCCGCTCATTTTTGTTTATCTGTTATCCTCTTGATTATATTCATACCATCTTCTTATATTTATTACAACTGCATTCACTGGATTTTTTTTAGTATACACGGAGTCAAAAGTGAAATACGATCAATGCTGCATTCCTTCTTTAAATCTCATTTATAAATACACATCAATTTGGTTTTTCCATATTCACTGCTTAATCTACTACAATCACCAATCATTTAAAATTTATATTGTCTGATTCCAAAAGTTATTTAACAGATTTAAAGAGAGTTCCTTTTAATTTACGATTATTCTTAATGTCATTGAAAACATTTAACTTTTTGATTTTAGTCTCTGACTGTTCCATTATCATGGATTCCTGTGCATTATGAAAGTAATTATCTTGCAAAATGTTGAGATGATAGTAGAATCTTCATTCAACATATACCGTTCGTTGACCTTTAGCCGATTATAAAAACAGCCCACAAGGAAAATGGGAGTTCTTATTGATTTAACCCTTTTGGAATTTATATTTACAAGTTTTTTGTTTTACAAATTAATTCTTGAAATTTTCGACTACTCGCCATTAATCTCAACACACAAAAATTAAAAATGGAAGAATTTATTTCACTAAATCTTCTCGATCATATTTAGTGCTGGATTATGGCTAGGCCCAAGAGGTCCCCCGGGCCTAAGGCAGCACAATTCAGAGGTATCAAAAAAATTTTAAAAGCAACTTAAATTTTATAGATTAAAGAAAAATATATTAAAAATTCAAAATTACATGAGTGTTTCGTCGATCGTGAAAAAAATTCTCTCGCTATTACTACCGAGAAATGCTAATATTTTGAAACTACCGCTACTGTGCAAAAAAATGCATGCAATAACTAAAATTCATATATATAAAAAAAAAAATAATAATTCATTTTAACAACTCTTGCTTTTTTGGCGAAATTAAATTATGTATTCACCATTTTATTTGTAAAAATATAACAATTACCTTTTATAATAAAAAGAAACGTATTAAGTCCTATGTTTAATCACACTTTCACAAGGTTAACTAAAAATCCGATTTATGTTTTTTTTTATAAAATTCAGTTTTTTACACTATTTATGTATGTATATTTTTATAAACATATTTTAAAAAGGGCGGTATCTTGGATTGAGCCTAGGGCGGCATTGCACTTAAATTCGCTACTGATTATATATCGATGAACTAAGATATTAGTTTTAAACGAAAATAAAATACTAATCGAATGAACTAACAAGGTTGACACTTAAGTTGGATGAGGTAAAGAAATCGTTACAAATATTAGTTGCTCTTCATAATCACATCCTGACACTGCCAGTGCCATGATGATAGACTCGCTTGTATAAGTTTTTTTTTTTTTAAAGGGTTTCGTTAGTTTAAGTTTTTAATGTCAAGTTAGAATATAATTTAAACAAGTTTAATTTTCCAGTTACATTTTCAGAGAACCTACATAAAAGGTCCATATTATATGCACATGTATCATAATCCTAATTGTATTCAAATAGTTGCATAGCAAATTAATCGAATTGATTATTTGATACTTGTAATTT
The DNA here is from genome assembly GCA_032883995.1 of Coronaproctus castanopsis. Classification (NCBI taxonomy): domain Eukaryota; kingdom Metazoa; phylum Arthropoda; class Insecta; order Hemiptera; family Monophlebidae; genus Coronaproctus; species Coronaproctus castanopsis. The sequence goes on from CM065053.1 coordinate 62,882,188, forward strand.
TCAATGTAAAATGCGTGTACGATATGTTACATTAAATAACTGAGGAATTATGTAATCGATTACCATAAATAGAAATATCTTCGTTTGTCAATCAAAAAACTTTCACTGCAGCTTATTTAAACAACTTAAAATTAAATTGCATCATGTGAACCGATAAACCGCGTTGTAGTTAATGTCGAATGACGTAACCGGTCCATTTATTCCCAACAGTATTACGTAAAAATGTCAGAATTTTCTATCAATTAAATTATTCGTTAGTGGACAGCATCGATTAACTCTTTATTTAATCAACTATGACAATTTTTCTTGAAAATAAATAAGGCTCGCATTCTATGTTAGTGGAAAACACACATTGTACGCGAATCAGTAACGCAATTTGAAAAATGTTCAGGCAATACCGTAGATTGTTTACGTTCAGCAAATAAATAAAATGTATCATAATGATCAATCGTGCCGCGAGCTATATTGAAGCCAAATCATAGACGCTTAATCTAGAGATCAGCAAAGATGTCATTTTGACTTTTAATTTATATTTGATGGTAACATATATTTCTCGTAAGTCCGCTAATATATCATAGTTACAATAACGCAAAACTGAATGCGAAATTATACAGGAATATACCATTAATAATGCGATGTATTATTCGATTTAAAAAAATAACAATAATGATAAAAACAATTAATAAAATTAGAGAACATTAATTATATTCAATCCGTCCCAAAATATTTTTGACCAAAATGATTCGGTGCCACGCAATTAATTTCGGATGTTAATATCGTCATCTAGAACAGCATTAATTAACTTACGTGAGAATACGCATACGTTATAAATCATATTTATTATTTACTGACGAATCTAAATTTTTAGACCAACTCAAAGTAAAATTCAAGATCATCTTCAAAGATGCCTCATATCTGTTGGGTCTTGAGATACAGAAAAAGAATAATGGTGACATTAAGATTAGCCAGAAATCATATAACCAGAAAATACTCGAGCGCTCAATTTTGTCGTCTGTAAACCTGTTTCTTTGCTTCCAAAATCAGAAAACTAAAAATTGACAATGCAGCAGCTGTCCGTTTAGCTGAGAATCCGTAAAATTATAGAAGAATCAAACACATGCAGAGAGAACATTTTTTCATTAGAGAACACGTTGCTGATAGTAGACTGGATTTTGAAAAAATTGTCTCTGAAGGTCAGATTGTAGATGTTATGACAAAGTCATTGGCCCATACGCGTTTAACAGTTCTTCGTAGGAAAATGAGACTTTGATAAGTTTTTATTTTTTATTTTTTGCATACACACACACACACACACACACACACACACATATATATATATATATATATATATATATATATATATATAAACTTACATAAACAAGGAAAAGTTTCAAGAATTAAAATTATCGATAGTGTTTAAGTTTTTACATATAGGCTGCGTTTCAGTTTACATTTTTTTAAACGTGTAGTCAAGTATGTAATATAATATAAAAGTTCGTTCGGTGATAAAACGTGTAACATTTCTTAATAAAATATAATAAAACGTTATGTTAACTTGGAGTGAGTATCACTGTTGCATAGAATAAACTTTCTCTTTTTTATCTACACCGTCCCTGATCGGGGTTTCGCGATCAGTAATTTATCCATAACCGCATTATTTAATTTCGGTTGTGTACATCGGCACCATCGTTGGAGATCTACCGTCACTGAAGTTTCCTTCTGCCTATGCTTCTTTTGCCAATAATTTTTGCATGTAGTACTAATTGCAAAGGATTATATTTTTGATTTCGATGGATATGACTATAATAACTCAGTTTGCGTCGGTCCATATTTGACATCTTGTTTAAGACTTCTTGATTTGTTATTCTGTCTGTCCACGAGATTTTTAATATTTGTTGATATATATATATATATATATATATATATATATATATATATATATATATATATATATATATATATATATATACATTTCGAAGGTCTGTATTTTCTTTTCTAATGCTGCTATAATTATCCAACTTTCGATTCCGTACAATAAGACTGTAAATACATAAGTTCTAGCTAAGCTCATTCGCAAATGCAGACATACTTTTTCTTGTAAATAACTTCTTCATTGACCTAGTTTTTTCTATTCTGGTTCTAATTTCCACATTTTGATCGACTCTTTCAATTTCAGTTGTACTATGATGTAATTAATTATATCATGACTACTCATAAAGTGAAAAATTCCAGTCACGATTAAAAAAAAAATCAATATTAATACACTTGTATCACTAGAACTGTGATATTCAACTACTTAAAAGCAAAGAAATACGTGCTTCGCAAACTTGTACTAATATATCAATATAGATTTATATATCACATACATAGATCGAATTACTCGTGTAATTTAAAAGACACTTAAGAAGCAAAAATTTTACTCAATATTTTTTAAAGACATGCATAAGTTTTTTTGATAGAATTATGGGCTGTTCAAAACTAACAAAATTATAGCCGACATTTTCGTTTCTATAGTATAGGGATGACCACGAAGAGACTAACGATTTTGTTGTTTTTTGAATAGCTAAAAAACTACTCGACCAAAATTGTTGAATGAAACTTTATTTAAAAATAGGAAAACGAGGGATTAGCTTACAATCATTTGTAGAACACAATATAGTTAAGATGACCACCATTCGCAACAATACATTCATTCAGTCTTTACAACATTTTCGAATACTTTGTCGAGTATAGGTCGCTGAATTTTTGAATTTCTTCAGAAATACGAGTTTTCAGATCTTCTAGATCTCATGAACGTGTTTCGTAAATGCGATCCTTAAGTATCCCCATAAAAAATTGCGTAACTTTGAATCCTTTTCGAAACTCTCTTTGCACTGTCGTGATCGATTCACGCCGAAAAGAATCTTCCACGCCAAACGAGCGCTCTTTCTCGTTATAGGATGACATGATAACTCAAACTGGGCAAAAACGAATCTCACGATTGTAGCAGTCTTACCAACTGCGCTGTTCAAAAAACAAAACCGTCCATCTTCTCTGGGTAACTTTATATTTAAATGATATTAATGTCGCATAGCAATGTGTATTGGACTCAGTCTTTATCTCACTCTATGTTTGAATAAAAATTAATGTTACATAATCAAGTGTATTGGACTTAGTCTTTATCTAATTCGGTTGATTCAACAATGGGAACCTTTGCTGACTCGGTTATGCATGTAAATGAAGTAATAAAAAAAAAAAACATGCAAAAATCTAGATAACTTAATAAACAGTTCGAATGAGAATTAAAGAAATTTGTTAAAAAAAAAAAGAAAGTAACAGTTGACGGTAGTCAAAATAGTGTCATGAAATTAAACGTTAAAATACAACACTGAACTAGAATGCAGAAAAAGTTATTTAGTATTTACAACAAACTGTTTTTGTATAAACAGACGTCAGAACCATTGTGGACACATGAAACTAGGAGGTTGCACTAAACCAACGCATGTTATGATATTAAAATTCAAAACAATTTGCTGCGTTGTATTATCCACGTACTTTAGTTCAACCGGAATAAGAATCTTCATAAAGATCTACATACAAATCCAGTTTGTGAAGTAATTACAGTAAACCATTAAAAAAGACATTTTTTCAAGTCTAAAAGTAACCCAGCTTATAGAGACGCACAACCTACACAACCGACGGAGAACATTTAAAATGGGCCACGGGAAAATATGGATCAGCACATTAGGACAGCAAAATGACAGAGATGGTCGATTAGTAAAATTTACCATAGATAATTAATTCGTCATTTTAAGCATGTTTCAAAACCATCCAAGATATTTGCCAACGTGGAAATCTCGGGTGACAAATATCAGAATCAGATAGACTATATATTTTTCAGTATTATATGGACGAATTCGATGAATGATTGTAAAACAAGATCTAGTGTAAATTGGGGATTTGATCATAATTATTAATGGTAACTTTTAAACTTAAATTATGTACAAATACAAGAAATGATGTTATAAATAAGAAAATAATGATAGATTCCTATAGACTGAGAATCACAATTACGAATAAAAAATTACAGAAAGTAACTCACTATGTTGAGCAGATGTGAAGTAGAACAAAGACTGGGTAACCACGGTCATGAGAAGAGCAAAATGTTAAGAGAAAAAATATGAAAACACTAGATAATAGTAGTAAGCTAGTGAAAAAAATATCTATCCTAAAAGGAGTATGCACAAAGAATAATGCGGATAATAGTAAATAGAAAATAAAGAAATAAAATATGAGCGAAAAAGAGACGAAATTATATACATTATTCACTCATGCGAGCAAATGAAACAATATATAAAACGGTTTGAAATTAAAGATTTTGTTCTTAAAAGTTAAACATTCAGCGAGAAAATTTAAAACACATAGATGATAAAAAATTAATGCATATACTGTAAAAGCCTGTATGAACAAAAATAAATCATGATATATTTCCTATTGCAACGGAATTACACATAATGATATGTAACGTAACAGACGCTGTTAAAAAACAAAAAAAAAAAAAAAAAAAAAAAAAAAAAAAAAAAAAAAAACGAGAACGATTAATTCGCTATATACGATGTTTAACGAAATATGTCACACTGGTAAATGACTGGAAAACCGGCGCGAATCAGTTTTTATTCCAATTCATAAAAAAGGATCTATATTGGAATGTTCAAATTATCGAATTATATCTTCGCTGTTCCACTTAAGTAAAGTAATGCTTCACATAATAAATAAGATTCAAAAGTATGTAACTACTGCAAATGACAGAAGGACAAAAAACAGGTTTTTATTAAAAAAACATATTTAATTTTTTCAAAGTTTTTGATTCAGTGTTGTGGAAGAACTTGGAAAAATGAAGTACTAGATGAATTAATCGAACTAATAAAAAAATGTATACGAAAACAATATAACATTAATGCACATTCCCGTGGATTCGAGATAATGAAAGGTGTCAAACAGGAATACATATATTATCACCCATATTAACGTATTTAATGAATATATAATGGAAAAGGTCTGAAAAACTATTTGGGGGAGCGACAATCGGTGGTCGTCTGATTAACAATTTTAGATACACGGATAACATATAGAAAGTCGAAATAAAATCAATGTTTATCATAAGTAAATTACTGCCAACAATGGAACAATAATACTAATAATTCAAAACAATGATTATCGACAGATCGAAAATCAACTACTCAGAAATTAGTACAATTGATGAATATAAGTAATAGACAGATTTAACTACTTGGGTTCCGTAATAATTAATACAGGGAATTGTAAAGAATAAATAAAGTGATAACTAATCATAGCTAGAAATGCATCTGCGAAATTAAAAATCTACAATAGCGCGATTAGCAGAACAAATAAAACGAGACTGGTAAACACTCCTTAATCTTTTTAACTGACATGTAACAAATATGTGCGTTCGAGATTTGGGCGATGGACACCATACAAACGAGTCAATCATGAAAGAAATATCATTAGGCGAACGCCTAAGATAAAGTGAATAAAAATACAGTGCAATATTTTGATTACATAATAAGACGAACACCATCATTTAAAGAAATATATATTAGAAGGAAAACCCGGGGGTGGGTGGGTTGTAAGAAACTTGGAAAAATCAAATAACGCTATTACATGGAAAACCAGTAACAGAATTAACACGCCAGACTGAAAATATTGTAAACGCGTGTAAGTGAAATTGTAGACAGTATATGTGTGTGTAGATAGATGGATAAATACTAATACCTTATAGAAAACATTTTAAAAATATTTAGTAAAAAAAAAAAAAAAACAATCACATATTACCTTTGGAAATTTTGATGTAACGCTTTCAATTGCCACTGGAGTTGAAAATATATTAGATAATATAATGTTTTCCTCAGCTACATTATGTTCCTTTAGTACGGACACCGCTTTATTTACTGTATTGCCAGTACCTGTTAGTCATAATGTGGTTAGTAAGTGTAAATATTAATCATACAGAATTAAGAAAGCAATTTTACAATTATTCTCAAATTCACTTTCAAAGACTAGTACCGTAATAATCAAAACATTTATTAAACAAACCGCGAAACTTTGAAATCATTCTAGTTGGTTCCAGTGGAGCCAAATAAGGTATCAAAAATACGTGTACTTGCATAAAAATTTAAATATAAAATATATCATTTTATTTTTCTTACTCATAATAGGGTACATTAAGAGTACTTTCCTTTCAGAAATATCTTGTGGGAATTTAGCGTATACAACACGAGCCTGATGCGTTTCAGAATCAGATTCGATTAGGATTTTACCAATACGAATAGACCGACAGCAATCGCGAAGACCCTAAAACAAAGTTTTCCATTATTTAACAACACATTTAGCATTCTTAGTGGAAACCACGCCTTTTTCACATGACGTTTCAAAAATAATTGCAATTTTTAATCTGAATGAGAATAAGAATTTATTGCAATTATATCTTAAATATCGGGAAAGTCGAAAAATTGATATAATTTCTATCGATGAACGTAAATATTCATTTTGAATTACGTTACTATGTTATTAAGCTTATTTTCAAACAATATTTTAGACGTTGATAAATTTTTATGAAGAAATTAAAGAATTTAAAGATTTTTCGTATGATGAAATTGAACATTAGGAACAAAAAATTATTTTTCCAAATGTAAAACCTAAATTATCACAATTGTTATATCGAAGAATAATTAAATTTTCTATTTAATTTAAACAATTTTGACTAAAATTAAGATAATATATAATAAGATAATAATAAATGAACATTAACTTTTAAACTTACTTATTCATTTGATTTCAAATTATGAAATTGTCGAACATAATTCATTCGAAAAATTGATAGCACGTTACAACTTTTTAATTTATTATAGCTAAATAACTATAACAAACTTTTATAATCACGATTTTTTTTCGGTGTAAACAATGTCAATTTTTTATTATCTAACGTTTTGAAAACAAATACAATTGTCATTTTCAAACTGTGGAAATGAAAACTCTAATTATCTTCGAAACGTTAGATAATAAAAAATTGGCATGATTTATATTTAAAAAAAAAAAAAAGAAATCGTGAATATGTGGATATAACCATGAAAGTTTAAAAGCGTATATAGTACACTTGTTACTTCCCGTAAGCGAGTGGAAATAATAATGATACATGTATTTTTCAGCTATTTACATGATTATTGGATTTAATTTTTAAAATTTTAGAGCTATAAAGTGTTTACTTAATCATTTTTAAAATTAAATGAAAATTAACTATTCACACCTGCTCCATTACTTCGCCGCTTCGTACTATGCTGACGCCGCAATTACCTCGTTGATACTGTAGTCCATTGTATAGACATCCTGTGGGAGTAATAATATCTGTTCTTGTAAACGGTAATTGATTTAAACTTTCTTCTATTACGAGCCTTATCTGACAAAAGAAAAAAGAACTGATTATTGTACATAACGTATTCACATGAATATTGTTTAATGCTATAAAATCAAGAAATCTTTAAAAATTACATTTTATTCTATTTCATCGCGAAGTTAATCAAAATACTTCAAAATCACACGCTTGAAATAATAATTCAAAAAGATCCATAAAAAGAAGCAGACAACCTAAATCTTAACTCGGTAGTTTTAATCTATTTATTATTTTAACTTGGACACTGAAGGCTAAAATAACCAAAACTATAGAAGTCTTCTAAATGTGGTGTTACCGTCGTATATTGCGCACATCGTGGACAGCAAAGAATAATAATATCGAAGTATCGTACATATTTGTTATTTATAGAATTGCAGCAGGCTAACATATTGCTTTTCCATTTTTTTAAATTATATAGTAACAGTAAATTCTGTGAGTTAGCATATATAACCAAATAACGTGATTTTAATATAACGAAAATAATATACGATGTTCTCTAAATATTTTTCCCTCCTAATGAATAACACCATATTTTGTTCTTTACGACTTTTTTAATTAACAGATTATTTAGTTACTTCATAAATTTAGAAATTAATGTTGAATATATTTGAAATTGTTAACAAAATAAACATAATTGTTATTTAAAATCATATTTATAAACAGACAAGACATACATGCGCGAGTACGAGGTTACACAATGAAAAGGCAGACATTTATGACAAACTATAATTTAAGGTTATAAAAAGAGATACGATATTGAGCTAATGTATATTTATTGAAGTGTGTTTTTTTTTTTTGTAAGAATACATATTTAACTAAATTATCGAATTCTGTTTTAGTTTAAAATAAATTTTGATTACAAACTTATTCACTAATATAGACTAATCGTAATCTAATTTTAAATTTAATATATTCACCATTAAACATATGGTATTATTTAAATCATTACATGTAGTAATATTCAGTATATTTGCTAATATTCTTATGATCTTAAAACCTGGAAAACCACCTGAAGAAGTAACATCGTACCGACCGATTTCACTCTTACCAACACTTTCAAAGGTTTTTGAAAAACTCATTCATAAAAGGCTGCAGAAAATTATTGATAAAAAGAAAACCATCCCACACCATCAGTTTGGATTTCGTGTTGGACATTCTACTGTGTAACAGGTTCATCGAGTTGTGAAGCAAATTGAAGGATCCCTTGACGATAAGAAGATTTGTGCTGCTGTCTTTCTCGACGTCAAGCAGGCGTTTGACAGGATTTGGCACTCGGGACTGCTATATAAATGTAAACATATCTTTCCATTGATATACTACAACATTTTGAAGTCCTACTTGGAAGAGAGACATTTTCAAGTGATTGTCAATAATAGTCAATCATCTATATACAAAATTACGGCAGGAGTACCCCAGGGTTGTATACTGGGACCACTTCTATACTCATACTCCATTTTTACCAGTGATATTCCGGAAAACTCGTTTATTGCAACTTTTGCCGATGACATGGCAATACTAGCTACTCATCACTGTCCCGATACGACTAATCGACAGCTCCAGAGTACCATTGACTGACGGTTGATTGGTTTTGCAAGTGGAAAATAGTGATAAATGAGTTAAAATGTAGCCATATCATATTCACAAATAAAAAAGTTGATCGTGGAAAATATCAGATTAAAATAAGCGGAAAGATACTACCACAAAATCCTTGTGTGAAATATTTAGGAATTCATCTAGATCAAACACTAACATGGTTGCCACACATTACCGCTAAGAAAACTGAACTAAATATCAGAATGAAACAGTTATACTGGTTACTGGGACCTATATCTCAACTATCAATTAACAACAAACTATTGCTGTACAAGCTTATATTAAAACCGATATGGCTTTATGGCTGCGAGCTATGGGGATGTGCTTCCAAAAGCAACAAACAAAAAATCCAGCAGTGCCAAAATAAAATTTTGCGTATGATAGCTGGTGCTCCATGGTACGTGTCGAAAGACACGTTGCACAGGGACCTCCGGCTAGGATATGTAGAAAATGAAGTCCGCTGTGCTGTCCGAAGGTATCTGTCGAAACTGGACTTTCATGGGAATCCGTTAGCAAAGATGCTGCTAGAACAAGAAGAAACCAGAAGATTGCGAAGAAAACGCATCACCGATTTCAAGTAGAGTCGGTGTAGATAATTAATAGGACCACCCAGGTGTTCGGCTGTTGGGTCGACTCCTATTAAAATAAATTTCGTTCACCAAATCTAGTTGATGATGAGAGTCTCGTCAGTTCTAGATCTTAAAAGTTTATAAAAAAAAAAAAAAAAAAAAAATATTTATGGTGTAAGAATGGTACAGATGTGTGTTGGAAGTTTTCGTGATCGCAAATCAACTATAGTTTGTAAAAATTAGATGTAAACATTTTATTATCTAGTTTTTTTAAAACGTTAGAAAAAAGTTTATTTTGTCTGCTGTAGTTTTTCAACGATTTCTCATATTCTTATATATAATAAAGAATTATTATTTTTTTGGATTCATAATGAAATTACTATTTACATGTTGCGATGAAATGAGTTTTAAAAGTTTCTGAATTTTTAAGCACACCCGTATATAAAGTATTGTTATATATTATACTTTGTAAAATTATCGTTTTATATATTATACCCGTTTTAAAATTTGTTGCACTATTATTATCATATAACTTCACGAACATGCTATTAAACGTCATAATTCTGTCCCTAAAATTATGTATATGGCTATAGAATTTTAAATTCTTATTGAAAGTAATACAAAAATTTTATAAAATAAAAATGGAGTTAAAATCACTAAACTTTTTAATAAAAAATCACATAGCCTTTCGGCTGTTCAGTCATTATCAAGTGAACATAAAAAATAAAATTATTAATATACTTATGAAGAATATAAAAATACTAATTTATATATAGCAAAATGAAAAAATTTGGCATTACCATGTAGATAGTACCTATAAATGAAGAAACAGCATGGAAATTTGATTCAATTTTATTTAACACGGGGGTAACAATGAATAATTATAATTTCTAAATAATGATTTGTAAATACATTTATCTTCTAAACGAAGTGTTGATTTACTCACAGTGCAATAAGTCATTACCTAATAAGTATATCATTAAGAAAAAAAAGGGTTTTAAGCTGTACTTGACTGTATAACAAATATGTGTCTAACTAATTAGATTAATATTAAACGAGCGAAATTGTTTAGAGATGTGCACTAGTAATATTATTGTGCAACAGGGAGGTCCACGTGGTATTTAAAATTTAAATATTTTTGAACTAAAAATAACAATACCAATATTAGCCGAAAATTTTATATGTATAGCACAACATGTAGAGTCACATAGTTCTCTATTAAGTTAAATACAGTAATAATAAAAACAAGTATAAGAGGTAACTTGATGAAATGTTATTAGTTGTCAATCCAAAACATCATAGATAATGCTGTCAAACAAATAAATAGTGTGGGCGAATATCCTTTAAAAAACAAATATAAAAATTTAATAATTCAATTACGATAAACGTAAAAGCGAAAAACCAAAATAAAGTATGTTATACTATAAGCTTTCCGACAACAAAAATAGAGCGCACACACAAATATAATTGTTCTGACATAATAAGTTTAAGTTCAACATTCTCACCTGTTTTCACTGTGGGAGACTATAGTTCACTTACTTTCGATCGTCCCGTTGTTGTTTGATATGTGCAACGATCTTTCTATACATTCTACATATTCCTCACAATTAACGAAATTCTGAATTCGTTTGGTTATTCCAACATTTTATATCCAGTTAAAACATCTACATCAGTTTTCATAAGAACAATTAAAAAATCTCGAAATAATTTTGAACAGGAGACCGAAAATATCTGACATTTAGAATATAAAATAAGCTGTTAAAATTTCAAACAAGTTCCACAAATCATTAGGCAAAATATTCTGTTTGAAGTCGTTTAATTTTACACAACAATTTTGTACTTATATATTTTTTGTAATTAAGCATTTTAGTATTCATTTACCCATAATTAGTATGTAGTCAAAGATACATTATATGCTATATTAAGAATGTTCAAATAATTTCTATTTGTACTTTGACGTTATAATTTATTCTCCGTTACTAAATGACTTTATCAATAATAAAATTAAAATCATATAATTATAAAATAAAAATAATGTATAACAGTATAAAATACAACACATACATATATCATCATCATTAACGTCGTATTTTCCGATTCCGAACGTCGTGACTAGCCATTGTACGTTAATTTTTACATACGATATGAACCAGCATTCAAGGCACTAATTATATGCAACGCAAGAAAGGATGTATATGATGTTATACGAAGTGGAGTGCCACTGTCATCATCCCATCATCGTGATAATTAACAATAATGATAAAAAGCTTTATATACTTCTATGTCACGAGTTTGTTTGGAATTTGAACCTCTGACCGTCGAGTTGTGAAGCACTTTAGCAATTATGCTACCACGACATTATATATATATATATATATATATATATATATATATATATAAACTTAAATTTATGTAATCATTAGGAATGAAATATGAAACATACCAATCTATCCGCGTAAAATTTAAAATCGTTACGTGACGTATTCCTGAAACGTATGCCAATATTATTTATTAATTAAAAATTATGAATACATTAAAAACAAAATATAAAAACCTAATTTTCCTTAAACATTACATATACATCGTCTATGAATGTTATCTCTTTTGTACATGTACTTACATATTCAACAGCAGAATATTGGCATCTGCTACATACATAGATTATTCATATTGTCCTTCGACAAACATTTTGAAAATTTTCAGTTACAAAATTATTAAGAATGAATATTTTAGTAAAGAAACTTTTACTTTGTTCATCATTTTCGTAATTGCAATTATTTTTATGAGTAGTACAATATTGGTTTTTGTATAAAAAATACTTCGACGTTTTCCTTTACATTTGCATGCAAACTACATGTGTTCTTAAATAAAGATAAATTTGTTTAGAAAAAACAATGATAATGTGAACAGATCAAATAACAATGTTTCATGGCGTAAAGGATAGATTAATCACTCCATGGTTGAGGCATGTTTGTTTCGATATGCAGATTTCGAATGATGCTGTATCAGAGAACTGACCACATCGTGGGTGGAAATATACAGTTACAAGGATTCAAGCGAGACGATACAAATTGACAAGTACGATGTTTATGCCAGAAAAAATGAAATAAAATGCTAAAATTCCTTTCTTGCAAAATAGGACAAGTGGCTTGGTGGCTATGTATGACAGTGAAGAGTTTATTGTCAAAAAATTGATATAGATAATTTATAGGTTGGAAATTATAAATTATGTGGATCATTTTATTTGCATATACATTAAGATAAAAGGTGTTACTACATAAATGTGAATATGGAATAATTCCATTATTTGATTCATATTTTCATAAATTCATGTACTGGCAAAAAAACCGTCTGAATCAATGATTTTCTTATGTTCCATTGTTTTGTCAAATAATGATTATATGAAGCAATAACTGAGCAAAATATTTAAATTCAGATGGATGTCACATACGTTTAATATACCTTTTTTCCCCCGTTAGAACATCAATAAATGTACTTGGTATTATACGCACTACTTTTAAAATAATATAAGGAACATATGGAAATAATTAAAATGCCTACTTATCGCGTAAAATTGTTTGAAGCTCCTTAACCTGATCGTTACATGGTAAAAGTTTCAAATTGCCGTTACATTTAGAGTCATATTCTACTTCATTTTTGCCGGTATAACCATTCGATACAAGATTTGTTGTAGTACCCATGCTTATAAAAAACAACACTTCTTAATTTAATACCAACAAGGTAAACGAGTGTAACTAATTTAAACATTTACATCGGCGATAAGTATGCATCCTACAACTAGAAAGAAAAAAAATACACTTCGCCGCAAAATGATCAATGATCAACGTGCAACGTATCATATCAACGGTTGTGTATTGTGCATCCTAAATTAAATATAAAAATTTGTTAAATAATTCTAACACGAATTAATGTTGGAACTGAATGATTTTAAACCTGTTTATTTAATATTGCTTTTTATCCATTAGTTAATATTTAAATATATTCTCTTTTTTATTTGTTTTCCTGTGATTATCATTTTCCGTTAAATTCGTGCTGCTCTCTACATAAATTGTTACGATGTGCCATACGGAACAATTGAAAAATAAAATAGTAATAAAGTAGATTGCTGGTTGTTGTTTTTTGTTTTATGAATGTATATTTATTTTGATTTGCTCGTTATGTGTTTGTAAAATAGTAAATTGTTATTTACGACGAAATTTTTGTTGTCACATTAATAAGGATACATATACGTACAAATGGCGTGTGCTACTCTCAAACGTTCTTTAGATTTTGATCCCGTTCATAATAATACAAATGCTAGAAAACGTCAAAGATGTTCTTCGATTTATACACCTTGTTCATCACCTATTGAACGTACCGAAAATTTGACATCAGTTTTTGCAGGAGTTTGCCCTAAATTAACTCCAGGTTCGTGTACAGTATATAGAAATTATAGAAATAAAGTAGGAATATTAAATTGACATAAGTTTCTATTGTAAATTCTTAGTGATATGTACATTTATATCTATTAATGTCTAGTAAAAAATAATTATCTAAAGTACTGAGAATTACGCAATTACTTGTTTTTGCCTTCATAAGATATATTTTATTCTTCAATGTTTAATAGAGTATACATTATGTCTGTAATAATTATGTTTTAAACATTGAAATTATTTTTTATAATTTTCGATCTACTATCCTTAATGTAACTTTGCTAATCGGTTAGTAAGCAAAATTTGTATTTATATATATTTTTAGATATGATGGCGAGAGGAATTCGTGAAGAAGTTTCAAGACTGTATAAAAAGAAACAACTCCATTTTCATCCGAAATTAGAATCTAGCTTATCCGATTCGTCATCGGATTCTTCCAATTCACCGACAAATTCATTGTTTTCTTCTAGCATGCGAGATAAGCCATTATTTACATTTCGTCAGGTGAGAATGTTTTTGCATTTTTTAATTTTTAGTCAGTGATTTTATTGAAGATAAATGTAGTTATGTACTACGGTCTTTAAATTATTTCTTTTATGATTAAGGATAATTAATTACTTTTTGTGCGGGTTTCTATAGAATGAATTTTCCGTGTCTGATATGTATGAAAATATTTTTAATTTTCTTCAATTATTTTATATAGAGAGCTGTTTATGAACAAATTTTATTATTTGGGTTATGTGCATATTCAAATATAATTTTTATAGCCATGTGGCTCATCACACTATACTTTGACGCAGTTTCTATTATAAAAAATAATCTGTTTTCGATTAGAATGTTGAATTAGATATAGATCATTAACTTATAATTTTTGTTCTATATTGTTAGAATTAAACTTTTGTTAGTTAGTATAATCTGCATATAATATAAAACATCTTGTTTCTAAATATCTCGTTAGGTGGGCATGATTTGTGAAAAACTTATCAATGAAAGAGAGAACCAAATTAGAGAAGAATATGATCGGTTTTTGAATTCGAAGTTATCGGAACAGTATGAGGCATTTGTTAAATTTTCAAATGATCAATTGCAACGATGTTTTGATCCGGGTTCTACCCCCAGTTGTAAGTACTAACAGATTAATTAATTATATTATTATTTGTGTCCTAGCTAATTATAACACGAGCAGATTAAATTAATTTATATTAAATGTTCTCGGACTGATATTCCGCCAGATACTCGTGGAAGGTAACACAGTTTTTTTGATCAAGCATAAGCAGTGTGTTGAAAAATTCTGGCTTCTATACTTTATGAATGTACAAAATGTTTTGTATCATTAATAGAATTCAATGCACGCAGTGAATATTCTGGAAAACTGTCCAGTTTAAAATTAAATAAGTAAAATTAACACTTTCCATTCCCATTTGATAAAAATTAAGCTTTTTCTTTTTAATTTTTAATCTTGAGAAAACATACAACTCGAGTTTTCCTACAAGTAATGTTAATTAAATGACTATCCAATAAAAAATTTAATAATGTCATATCATTTTTCTTCAGTTAATGTTATTTTTGAAAACAGTTACCTTTATGTGAATATACGGTACTTCTATTTTGCGAATGCAGTTATCATTTTATATCTTATTAAATTAATTTTGTAGTATTGATTTATTTACATTTCTTCTGTAGAACCACATTTTATAACATATGTTGTTTCACTTTTTACGATAATAAAAAAAAAAGGTTCTTCACGCAATATATAAACAGTTTATATATTATACATTATTTTGTGTACTTTTATTATTGAATGTATATTATTTAGCAAAACTAGCTATGTTGGCTTTAAAAGTAATTGAACAAAAATATATTTTTACTTAATAACGTTAACAACAATATTTGACACAATTTAAAATAAAATTTTTTTTACATACACGAGATGTATTGATAAATAAATTGTTAAATGTAATGTGTTTTAATTAAAATTTTTCAATAAATAAGGCAATAGGAATATTTACTTGTTATTATAGTTTCGTAAAATTTATGTTAAATTGCGTAATTTGTTTTTAGACCTTTCGTAAGAACGTGTACTATTGACGGCTGAGAAAAGGAACGAATGTTGCAGATTAAATATTTGAAATGTTTACAATTATTTGCATAAACTGAATTATTTTAGTAACATTAACAGCCGAAGTTTCTTGTTTGCTCCATCAGTATATGTATGTATGTATATATATATAACTTGTCGGTAAAATTAAATTCTTTTATATAATCTCTAAATACGTTAGTAATAAATTTAAATTGGAAATTTGATTCAATATATATTATATATGTAATTTTCACTTGTATTGGAATTATATTTGTGCATGTTTATTGTATATGGTAATAAAACATATTTTCATTATTTGTTTCAGTACCATTTGTAATTAACTATATTTTTATCATATCTTAATGTTTAATACTTTTCCAAAAATTGTAACCTCGTATTTTACTAGGAACAATACCAAAATTCACTTAATATTTTTAAATTCATATTTTCATTTATCTCAGTACTTCATAATATGTTTGTTGACTACTCTTAATGGAGGTTAACATATTTTATTTGTTTGACGTATAAAATGTTTTATTTATATGTACATAATTATGTAGGAGAGTAGGAAAAACAAATTACATTAAAAGTATAAAATCATTTTACGAAGCTAAAAGTAAGTTTATAATCAAATTATTTTATAAGCATATATCCAAAAATACACCGCAAGTCTATTAATATTTTATATTAATGAAAAATTGATATTTTAAATGAATTTTTGTTGATATTTGTGATGTCCTTGAAAAAATTAAACAAACGTTTTTATTAACAATGTGATTTTTTAAAGATAAAAGTGATGACAAACAAACTTAGAAGATTACCCTGGATGTCGTCTGTTATCTTGGGATAATTA
This sequence comes from Coronaproctus castanopsis, assembly GCA_032883995.1. Classification (NCBI taxonomy): domain Eukaryota; kingdom Metazoa; phylum Arthropoda; class Insecta; order Hemiptera; family Monophlebidae; genus Coronaproctus; species Coronaproctus castanopsis. The sequence continues at coordinate 62,899,163 of CM065053.1, forward strand.
TGTTTTCGAGTTGATGGAACTTATGTATCAATATAAAAATATCTAAATATTATAGAAATGTAAATGAACGCGTTTAAACAATGCGGCAATGCATAAATTAATACGCAATTCACTAAATTAATTTTTTAGAATACTTTTATCAGAAATACCTTCGTTCAAAAATCATTTATATTGATGTTGAGTACAGATAATTATCACAATTACATATATGCTTCAAGGTAAATTTTTTATTTTATTCATGCTATTCTAAATCCCTTTTAGTCACACATCAGTTCTTGATATAGGATTGTATAAGCAACTCCGTTCGCATTATTAATTTTTGACACAAAATTAGTAATTGATAACGTCGAAGAAAAATATTTTGTCGACTACGAGAAAGCGTTTGATCGAGTTAAGCACGAACAACTTATAGCAATAATAGCAATACTTCATAAATATAATATTGATAACAGAGACCTCCAACTTGTTAAACATTTAAGCGCAAAAATTAAGATAAATACAGAATTCTCGGATTAAAAAAAAAGTAGTATTGAAATGTGGGTACGTGAAGTATGTTCACTCTCTCACCCAGATTATTTAATATATATACGGAAGAGATAAAACAAATTGCAAATATAGGGAAAATAGGAGTGAACATAAAAGGACAAAGTATAAATGAAATTAGCTACACGGATGATAAAGTATTACTTGCTGAAACAGAACAATTACAGAAAATCCTGGAAAAAATGAATAAAGTTAGGTTAAAATTTGGAATAAAAATTAATACTAGAAAAACAAAAATTATGAAATTCACAAGAGCTACAAATACAGATGTACATATTAATCTCGACGGACGGAAACTAGAAGAAACCTTAACTGAAGTCAGATATTTAGGCAGCCTACAAAGAAATCAAATCGAGAATTGGCATGGCGAAACAGGCATTTAACAACCTTAGTCAAACACAGAAGAATTCGAGATTAAGCTTAAAAGTTAAGAAAAGAATAATGCATTGTTATGTTTGGTCAATATTATAATACGCATTCGAAACATGGGCAATAACTGCGAATAGCAAAAAAAAAGAATAATTTTTTTACATGTGGTGTTACCGCAGATTATTAAAGATTCCTTGGAGAAACTTCGTCAACAATAGTACTGTTCTAACCCGAGTAGGAGAAAGGAAATTAGTAATTGTCGACAACATTCGGAAAAGGAAAACGAAGTACATAATTCATGAGATACGAAAAAATGCAATCTTCGTGTTGGCGATACAAGTAGACTGGAAATAATAACATTGAATTTAGCAAGTAAAACTTTTAAAGAAATAGTGACCAATGCCACAAATCACATCATATGAGTTGAACGCTATCTCTTGTTTGAAGAGATGTGACTACTACTACGACGAAGTAAAATATAATTAACAATTTTGATAGTTCTAGGATTATTAGGTATGTAATTCCCTTTATTTTTGACAAAATTACAAATAGTACATGAAATAATTAAGGACTTTCGAGTAATATATAGCTAACCTATTTTAATAGGTATTTCCGTTTTTAAGGTATAGGTATTTCCGTTTTTAAGGTACAAGGTGCTTACACAATGATTTTTAAAACGAAAACAAATATTTTGTGTCCAATGATGTTTTTTTATAAGATGTGTAATATAAATGTTTTTAGAATTGACACTTTTCTTGTCCACCAAATACCCGTTATAAAAATATGTAAACTATTCTCTTACAATTAAAATTCATGTGCCATATAGGGAGCTTTGAAATTAAAACTGCGAGTTTCATCATATTCTGTTGAATACGAACTTTTTTTGCTTTTCCATTTAAATGTATCCTAAAAATGCATTGTTTATGGAGAAATCATTTCTGCATTATTTTGTGTTATACATTAATAAGCTTTTGTAATTTTTTAATATCAAGTCATACATTTCTTAATTTACCCATTAAAAATATTTGATACATCCTATGAATTCATTTTCGTCTCATAAGTATTTATTTATATGAAGCTATTTCCTGTAGACTGCTTGATGTTTCTCGGTTTTACGAAAATGCACACACATATATATACACATTCTGCTGTAGCACAGTTGAAAGCGCGCTGTCAACCAATCATACCCCGAAGTCTAAAGTTTATCATTATGTAACTATCATGGAACATTTGCGTTGCATATAATTAGTGCCTTCAATACTACACCATTTTGTGAAAAAAAAGTAACGTGTAATGTGCCAATCACGATGTTCGACGATGATATATATATATATATATATATATATACATATATATGAATATATATAAAAGTTTGTATATTATAGTGAACCAAATTACTTTATTATGTCAAGTGTACCAGTCAAAAAATTTACAAATAATGAGAATATCTTAGTGATGTATCAAGTATATTAAGAATTACCATTTATCTAAAATCATGTTTAAAAGAATAAACTGCAATAAACGGTGATGAAATGTCACTGTCTTCTCTTTAGTGATTGTAAAGCTTTTTCCCTTAAATGCCTCTCAATTTCATCCGGATCACTGTATTCTTCAGAACTCTAAAATGAAAATTTAAGTTGTAGAATACAATTGTTGTATAATTACGAAAAAATCGTTACATTAAAATAATTTTTAGCGTTATTTTAATAAATATATAATTAAAGTAAATAATTATTTTTTGCGACTGGTAAGCACGCCCACATTTGATGTTTTGATGAGTACTAGCAGGAGTATAAATTACATATTTTGCTTTACAATACGTACCTAGCAGATTATTAATATTAACATGATAACATTTATAAAAATTCACTAAAGTGCAGGATAAATTATTTAGTGTACGGTGTTTGTGGGAAAAAGAATATATTTTTAAATTTTATCTATTTTGAATACGAAGCGATAAAATTCTCTTCTTTTTGCTTTAAAAGTTGAACAAATGACGGAATAATTATATTACCTGAATTTGTTGAAGCCATTTGAGAGCAGTCATTACATTTCTATTTTACTCGATCAAATGTATGCTCAAATTTAACAGTATACATTAATATGTTTTATTTATTTAAATCCTAATGCTTTGTTCTATTAATATATTCAAGTGAGTTGTCTAATAAAGAAATCGTTATATGATTTGGACGTTCCGCTAAACGAGTGGCGTATTCTTAACAATTGCAATTTCTTCTTTTAGGAATTTCAGATGAAGTGTAAGGCTGGTTCTGCACCATGAACATTAACAGTATACAGTGCCGTATTAAATGATTCGAGGGCCCACAAACAGCGTGGAGGCCCCCTTATAAGGCAGAAAAAATTAGGAATTTGAAAATGATTACGTCTACAAAATTATACATATGAAAATACTTTTAAAAAATGTATTAATTTAAACGAAATTATTAGTACTCTTAAAAAATTTAGGAATTTATTTTCATTTTTTTATTATAAAGTAAAAATACATTGAATAGGTTATAGGTAATACATTTATACCAACAATTATTTAAATAGAATACTTATACAAAAAATTAAAGAAGACGTTTTCGTGCTTTTTTCTGCGAAATTTTTTATAATCTCATTAATGTCTATTTCTCGTAATATATCACGTTTCGTACTCATGATTGTCAAATAATTTAAACGATCTTGATCCATTGATGTTCTTAATGCATTTTTCACAATAAATAGTTTATGTACTATTGAATTGATACATCATTTAGAAAGTCGTTTTATTATTGTCTTATTAAGCTACTAATTAAAAATAGTAATAATAAACAAAAAAAGTGAATATGATGAATTTTTTTTCATTACACATGAAAAAAATATTAATTTGATGAAATAAATTGAATTTTACGCTTACGGTCACAGAAAAAAATATTAAAATTTTGTTTCAATAGTTTAATTTTTTTGTGGGGCCCTGGGCCAGTGCCCTTATGTAAATCCGGCCCTGACAGTATACAAAACGAATTACAATTGAACTACCTGTAAAATTGCAATAAATCAAACTGGTTTCAAAACCGGGTTGTAACAGCTTGTTCACAGTCTCACCGCGAAAACTTTTATTTTTACTTAATATTCAGTTCACTGTTTTTTTATTATTATTATTATTACATCCTTCTTTCAGAATATTATTTATTCCAAGATATTTCCTGTTGAGGGATTGTAATACTTTCATAAAATTATTTGTTCTAATTAACATTTGTTTCCACTTATTAAATTACGTTATTTACTGCTGCTTAGTTTTTATATGCATTTGCAGATCTGAAGATTGTAGTATCATTAGCAAATATTGCTATTTTAAAATCTGCCAGACTAGTGATACCAATAAATTAATTATAACACCCACCCCTCGTAAGCAATATTGTACCGATTTCATGTTCTTCATTGCATTTAACGCAAAAGTTTCCTTCAGGTATAACTACCATAGTTGGGATAATTCATATGAAAAATAACGGTTAATTTTTTGCAACATATATCAAACCTTGTTAAAAATTTGGCGTATATCTAAGAATACAAATTTTTTCTTTAATGGATTTTTAACTGTCCAAAAAACTGCACCTTTTTCCATTTATAACCTTTTTGTACACAAAATTTAACATGAATTTTAAAAAGCATATGTAATTAAAATAATTAAACGAGCGATATGAAACTGACTATATATTTTTTTGTTTTAGGTTTTGTTCATGATTTGTGAAAATATCAGTTGTATTGTTAAATATGTTAATATATGTCAGGAATATTAGGCCCTCCTTAGGCAATTGTTTTGCTGTTATCACGTCATAATTGGGTGCTTTTATTGGATTTATTATTTTAATTATATTTTGAATCACATTATATAAGACAAATTTAATGTTTTGATTGTATATGTCAAATACGTTTGCTTTTTCTAAATCACTTCGTTTCTCTTTTTTCCCTACAAATAACAATGCGGTCTTTAAACGATTTATTTTTTCCATATTTCAATAAACTTCACATATTTTGCTTGATTGTTTTATTTGCATGATTTCTGTAGATATGTCACTATTTCAAGTTAACTTCAGGTTAATATATAATAAGCCTGGATGCATTCATTTGCGGTGTGGCTGATCACATTGTCGTAGAATAATTTGAATAACATGTTTTACAGTAGTGTTCTTACAGTATTTTCTATATAATTAATTATATATTATTTTTAAACTGGTACGTCTGTGGAATTTTAGTTTACAAGTTTTGTTAATTACGTGCTCCTTTAGCAATGTTAGGGAATGATCCCATTATAAACTTATCGTGTTTCACGTAGAAAATCTATGTCACAAAAACAGTCAAGCAAATCTGTTACTTTGTTTAAATTAGTAAACCCATACTACTGTGTTTCAGCAAATGCCACTTCCAATATTTTTCCTCTCGGTAAAGTGGTTTTTGATCCGAGAGTAACAATTGAAGTGGCTTCCAATTATATACCTGTTGCCCAATGTATGACTGATTTGTTCATCGCTATTATATATATATATATATACCAATCAAAACAGTCTGCGTGATTTATGCAATATGGGTATTATCTAGCGAACGTAACTAACCTTGTATCGGTTAAGTGTTTCAGATATTAGAAGTACACCATATTGTACAATATACTTTTGAATTTCAGCGATATTATTAAAAATGCTATTTACATTCTAAGTAAAAATTTTGAGATCATTCGGTTTTGTTCAGCAATGCAGATGCAATAGTACGTACAACATTGTTAAACAGTTCACTCTGTTATTACATGGGCACTAAAAATGACGATCATTCATTGTGGAAGGCCACTAAAGAGGCCATAGAAAATGATTCCACCCCTGTGGAAACATAATGGTGAATGGACACGTAGAGATCTTGAAAAGGTGGAAGTTTTTGGGTTACATCTAAATGATGTTTTTAAACCACATACATCCGATAACGGATCGGATTTTTCTATAATAAAATTGAATTCAACCTAACTGCCCTCTTCCAAATGTCTTTTCCAATAAAACCATTTTCTCCGTCCCAAATTAAAAGAGTGATTATGGGTAATTTATCAATGCACAAAGTTCCAGGGTGTGATCTAACACTGGAAAGATGCTTAAATTCCTAACGCGAAAGGGGTATAGCACTATTAACAATACGGTTGGGCTACTATCCATCACAATGGAAAATCGCTCAAGTAACTATGATACAAAAACCAGGCAAAATTAATCTCCTACAGATAGTATCAAAAGTGTTCGAAAAATCATTGCTGCCCGAACTAAAAAACAGTACAGGGTACGATTCCAAACTACCAGTTTGGGTTTCGTCCTGGGCATTCTACAATAGAACAAGTTCGTAGAGTGCAATCGGTAATTGTTTTGAAAAGCAGCAGTATTGTTCTGCAGCATTTTTGGATCAGTCAGGGGCCTTCGATCATGTATGGCATGAAGGGTTACTTTCAAAAATAAAACGCACTCTGCCACATACTACACGCTATTGTTCATAACTCTCACCTAGATTTTTTCAAATTAAATTCGGTAGTGATGTATCAAAATTTTATCCTGTCAGGGATGGGGTTCCACAGGATTCAGTTTTGGTGCCAATCCTTTTTCTCATATATATGTTCGACCTTCCCAATGTGGAGATGGCGGCATTTGCAATGATACAGCATTATTCGCGAGAGATAATGTTCCGGTAGCAGTGTCAGAAAAATTACAACGCGGTTGGAACGACTTGGACATCTGGGCAAATGGAGGGTTAAAAATTAACTCGTTCAAGTCAGTACATTTTACATTTACAACTAGGCGGAACACATGTCTACCTGTTGATCGTAAATATGTTATCATCTATGAATACTCTAAAAAATAATTAGCAGTTTTAATTTTTACAACAGATGTTATTAACGAGTTAGAAGCTAAGAAAAAACTTAATTTTACAACTTAAATGTATGTGGGCGGTGCAAATTTAAAATAAGTATGAAGATAACAGTTTGTAGTATTATATATAGATAATAAAAAATAAAAACTAATATTTCAGTTTGCCGATACATATTAACGCGCAAATGGTCATAAAAAAACAAGTTAAAAGAAATATATTAAACGCTAGTTTTTTAATAAAAAAAAGCCTGAATTTTTCCATAACTACTTAAAGTTATAAAATGGACTAGAATCTAACGAAGTTGCCAGTCTACCCTAACAAAGGTGTTTTTTATTAGAAAATGCATTGTATAAAATAATACATAATTTATGTTTTAAGTACTTACTTCATTTTTCTTAGTTTTCTTTTTCTTATGTTTGTGTTTTTTATGTTTCTTGTGTTTCTTCATTTTTTTTTTATTTTTTTCGTTATTTTCGTCAACATGCATCTGCAAACGTTATTGTTAATAATAATTATTATTATTATTTAGAATATAACATATTATTATTATTATTATAGATATTTATACTTCAAATCGTTTATAAATGAATTAAAATAAAAGGAAATAGATGAATTGTGAAAACAACCGAATTTTCGACCATCATGTCGTATTTACTGCTGTCAAAAGAAAAACTGATGAATTTAAAATTGCGTATAAATATAATTTGAAGCTAACATGTGATTATAATACAAAAAGACCATGTTTTGTGTATTAAGAAATGTATTACAAATCGGCATAGACAAATCAGGCGTTGAATAAAATTATGCATAACTTTACTATATTAATTTGAGTATTGTATTTACTCGGAAGTATGTGTACGTTATATTGTTATATATTATTGCTAGTCTTCGTTTAAAGGATCTGTGAACTGTGAAGAAGTTTAGTTATCAGAACTTAGAATTATGTCTGAAAGTAAAAATTTGTGGGCTACATGAGAAAATTATTTAATGAACACATAATCAGCGTGCTCATGAAGGAAGTAAAACGAAGGTCTTTGCAACCCATGTTTAAGAACTATGTCTTAATGCACACATATAGATTATTTCCCGTTTAAGCTATACGACGTATTTATCACGTGATCTAATTAATCTAGTTTTAAATTTATACATACGTTCGTATATTGTAGATATCCCCACTAACTGGGAGGGAGGATTTCTTAAAAAAAAAAAAAAAAAAAATTATATATATATATCAAACACAAATTGCGTGAGGAGAACTTGTTCATGTTGGCGGAATAGGGTAAGATAATTTGAAAACCGGCAAAAGGAACGAGACTGCAATACATTAAAGCCAATGTTGGAATTCATAAAACGTACGATGTTACAAGGGAAGTGATATTATAAATGAGGAACTGTTACCATTATAGTGCGAAATCTACTGTATGGCAGATGCAACTTAAAAAATGAGTTACCGTCACCTACTATACTAACTACCGGAATGTTTGAACTGTTACTTAATAATCACGATATAGCACAGCTCTTAGAGAAACCAATATTATAAAAGTTAATTTAATTTGTGTTTTCAAAAATAAAAGAATGTGTATATACCATTTTTCTTTTTTTGTTTTTAGACACGTCATCATTTTCTTCATCTTCACTATTTCCATCATCGTCATTACTATTATTATTCACATTTTCATTATCCGTATCATCTTCATTATCGCTTGGCTGATTATATTGTTCATTTTCATCGCTGACATCATCATCATCATCATTATTATAATCAGACATATCATCGCTGTCTTCATCATTTGTCTGGTTGGTATCATCATCATTAGATGATTTTATATCTTCATCGTTGCGATCATTATCACTGTTATCGTAATCATCTTTCTTGTTTGATTTTTTCATAATTTCTTTCCTATTAACAAATTTGTAGAATTTATTGCATCATTTAATCGTAAATATAAATTCACACAAATGCATACAAGATTATATTTTCGATTAAGCTTAATGAAAAATGGACATTTTTGATTGAGAATGAAATATGTTCTATCAATCCATCCATGTATATTATATATCATCGTATAAGAAGAAAAAAGCACTGTAAGTACACGCACATACTAACATACAAATACATATTTACATCCCTTATCTAATTATTATACATACTTTCCACTAGCTATATGTATACTATTTGTTCGATTCTCTAATTTCTCTTGCAATTAATTTTCCTTCTAGAGCCGTTGAAACTTTATTTAAAATATTTAGTTTTCGTATTTTATTTGTATAGAGTTAAAATGTCTTATCGATTTTTTACATTGCACAGCTTTATACGTCATATTTCAAACTAATAAATTATGCATATTTATTTAAATTCTGGAATGTTTTTTCACTGATTAATTCATTCTTTAATAAATTCCACATATGTTGTGTCTAAATAATTTTATAGTTCAGATGTTGGAATTCATTTATCTACTTTTATTTCTACTTATTTTTATTGGAAAAATCTTTTAAGTAGTCTTTCATTATTTGTAATATATTTTTTTCTATAGTATAGTATAGCATATTACAATACAAAATTTTATAAATTATGAAGAATTTATATGTACATACACATATGCCAAGTATCCTTAAAGTTACCTTAGCTGTTAAATACAACCAAATGACTTTACAAAACTAAAGAAATAATAAAGAAAATAACCAGTAAAATAACAATAGGAAAAATTAAAAAAAAAAAAAAAGAAAACTATTAGCTTATTAAATTTAGTTCAACTTGTATATAAATAAATAAAAAAAAAATCGTAACACAGATTGGATCGTATAATGTTACATAATCCTCATTCGAAATCAAATCATATTATTTACTCTCATTTTTTTGTTGACCTTAATTGTACAGAAAATATCATTATTAAAAAATATCTATTGTTTACTATCATTATTAATCTGATCTATCAGTTTTTAATTTTTATAAAGTTTGAAGATATTTATTTTAGTATTTTTTAAAATTCAAAACAGCATAATCATATATATATATATATGATTATGCTGGTTTGAATTTTTAAAAATATATGATTATGCTGTTTTGAATTTTAAAAAATACTAAAATAAATACCTTCAAACTTTATAAAAATTAAAAACTGATAGACCAGATTAATAATTATATATATATGGAAGAGTAATGACAAGCCACCCACATTGGCTGTTCGTCTTTCAATCAAATATCACTTATGGCGAGGTTTACCACAATGAACTGCTACAATAATATATTTATCATCGTTATTTTCTATTAAAATATATAATGAAAATTAACAGGAAACAAATAACACTAAAGTCTGTAAAACCAGTATACTTAAAAGTAATTTATCATTTAGAGGATACGATGATTACGGTAGCTGCTCAAGTTCTTATTCAAAAATGGCTAGACAAACAAAAACCCGTTTTTGTTTGTTTCATTGATTATGAAAAGGCAGTTGACAACGTAAAACACGACATTTTATTAAAGCAATTAGAAGATATAAGACTTGATAGCAAATATATTAACATTATTAAACAGTTATATTGGAATCAATCAGCCCACATTAAAACCAATCAGATGACAACTAGAGAGATCAAAATACTTAAAGGTGTACGGCAAGGCTGTATTTTGTCGCCAACACTGTTCAATTTGTATTCGGAAAGAATTTTTGAAAATGCCCTGAATAATGTAGAAAAGGGAATAAAAATAAATGGCAAATGGATGAATATTAGATATGCAGATGATGCAGTTATTTTTGCTGATAATGTGCGGGATTTACAGTACATGTTGAATAAAATAAATCAAACGAGTAAAGAAATGGGACTTGAGATTAATACACAGTAAAACATACATACAGGATATACATTTATTTATTTATTTATGCACATTGCAAGTAAAGAAATTGAAAAAGTAACAAAAATTAAATATTTAGGATATTGGCTAACGGATGATTGAAATCCTGATTACGAAATTAAAGTTAGAATAGAAATGGCGCGAAGCACGTTTTAAAAAATGAAATGATTACTGTGCAATAGAAACATTACACTGGAAACAAGGTGGCATGCTACAAAGTGTTAAGTGCTGGCGGTTTTGTTGTATGGAGCAGAGAGTTGTACGCTCAAGGCTGCATCAATCAAGAAAATAGAGGCCTTCGAAATGTGGCGAAAGTATCTTGGATAGATAACATTTCCAATGAAGCCATTTTAAAACAAATGAAGAAAAAATGCGAAGTCATGGCGTCAATAAAAACACGCAAAGTAGCCAACTTTGGGCACATAATTCGGAACAGGAAATACGTCACATTGCAGGTCATAATATAGGGTAAAATAGAAGGTAGCAGATGTCGAGGACGCAGACGAAGGTCATGGACGAAAAATCTTAAGGTTCAATATGCCTGACACGGCTACACTGGTTCACACGGAACGAGATAAAGAAATATATTGTCAGATGGTCACCAACCTCCGGTAGGAGATGGATTTACAAGAAGAAGAATGTATAAGTTGCGTATTTTATTATTTAATTTAATAAGTTGTATGAGTTGGGAAATAATAGGAGACTGTTGATTATTACGTTTGAGTACTAAAGCCGTGATTCAATAACATCAGTGTTACTTATGGTCATATTCTCACTTAAGTTAATGCTGTTATTAATAAACATTCGGAACAGTTTCCAGTTGGTTTTAGTGTAATCATAAAAAATATGTTCTCTTTATGTGAACATAACCTAGCCATATAAAATAACTGACATATTAACATTTATGGAAAGAAAAAAAAAAGGAAGAAAGCTTCACACCCACCTAGTAACAATTTTCGGAATTTTCAACTTTTGCTTTCTTTGTTATCAAGTAAGATGAATTAAATTTTCCAATTAAATACAACAAATAAAAAAGAAAATAAAACGTGTTTATAGAAAAATAACATGAGACAAATTTCAAAGTCACATTTTTCGGTTAGTAGACATGGTTCGCTCACGGTTTCATATAATGCATTAATTAAAATTTACTTACTTTTCGGAAACATTTGAATGCTTATACTCCTTTTCAGATTCACTTCGTTTTGGCTTTTTATCTGTATACTTCTCTTTTACAAATGTATTACTTTTCTTATAATCGGTGTTTGAATTGAGGTCTTTTTCCTTGGATAGGCGTTTACTTGATGTATAATCACTATATTCCCGGAAACTTTTATAACCATGTTTCTGTTCGTATTTATCATACTGCTTCTAATTACATCGAAACAAATTAGTTTTGAAGGAAATAGCAGTTTAAGTTAAACATGTAAATGGTTACACCTGGTTAAAAAAGTAAATTATTGTTTACTGATTGAAATCAAATATTCATGATAATTAAGTGCAATCTCCGTATCGGAGGTAGGCGATTACTTACCTATACATGTTTTGTTGTACAGTGTAAGTAGCGTACAAGGCAATCGTAATATAGCGTTAGCGCAGATAGAAACACACACACACACACACACACACACACACACGATTGTAATCGCTTTGTTGTCACGTTACAATTGTAGTGTACTATACTATTACTAGGACACATATGGTGTTAGGAGTGGGCGTTTGCCTTTCCACGCGATAATAATATTAGGGTTATTTATATATTTTTATTTTCTAATGATGATATTTTTGCGTCGTCAATCGTATTCGAACTCAGTACTTTCCGTATAGAAGTCCGTGCCCTAGCCACTATGCTATTCCGACGACATGAAATTAAGTATTACTTGTACATAATTGCAACAATTACTGATTTTACAACAATTTCGGATGAATGAGTAACAATTACGTTATATTAGAAGTACCATATGTAATTTTGAAAATTAAACAAATAATAAGAAATATATTAAATTTTGATATCCTTATAATATTGAACGAATTAAATTAAAAATGTGGATGCTTTTAGAGTTTACCTAATGTGACACTATACGTACGAATTAACTCATATTTCTAAAAACCTAGACAACTTCTCTAGAAATATCTCTATGTCTAAATTTTGATATCGGTAGAACTAAATTATTATTATTTTTTTTTTTTTTTAAATTGGGGATGCCTTTACAGCTTACTCAACGTAATACTGTACATACGAACTAACTCATATTTCTAAAAATTGTGACAACTTCTCTAGAAATGTGGCTATGTCGGGAAACAGATATAAATTCTCAAGATGAAGAAAGAACAATACATTGTACAGAGGACCGATACATGATGAGCGCAGTAATTTAAGGTATAGTTCAAAACGTAACGTTGTTAAAGATAGGCATTCGAAGAACACATGATCAGAGTTGAAAATTAAATGTCCAGTATGGAGAGAGAACTAATAAGTTTTTCTAAATTGCGCAAGGAATAGGCGGTCCGGTATGCAATCTACTGATAAGTACCCTTTACGCTGAATATTTAAAAAAAAGTAGAACCATCAAAATTTATGAAGAAACGGTTGTAATTGATAGTAACTTCCTAGTTTTCTATATTTCGACTGTATAAAAGCTATATCATGTGCAGAAATGAAAGGAGCATCTTTTTATTTGAAAACCGCCAGGAGTAAACTTGATCCAATGAATTATATAGCGGAAAGCGATCTATGTTCATTCTACTAATCAACCGTTTTAGTGCTAAATAATTCCTTAATTAAATTAACTAATTATTCAAAATTGAAATAGTTTTTCCGCTACTAAGCCATTTGTGATTTGATTGAAATTAGAAAAAATACATATAATAAATCAATTATATTATTTTTAAACTGAGATGTGCAGCAGATTCATGAATGTAATCAATAACATGCATGCAATCAATTAAGATGGTCCACAATTTTTTCAACAATTATTACACAGTATTAACATATTACTAAATTATTTCTTTTCAGTTTTTATTTTAAATTTGTTATTTTTTATTTATCACTTTTTGCTATATTCTTGTTCTTTTAATTTTCCCGTTTTAAATTAATACGTCGCTTACTTCAACATTAAAAACTTGTTCCTAAATTTCTCATATCTGTTTTGATAATTAAGACAATTACTTTCATTTATGTACTTTATTATTTATTAAGCAACTTTTTTCTCTCTTTACATTGGAAAAATATTTGATAAATTAACTACTCTGTCTACGAATTTTGATGTTTTATACACATTTTTAATAATTTCACAAAACTAATTCACATACATGTACATAATTATTCTTCGTATCATTGATTAAGATATAATTTAAAATCTGCACACAAATGTCCTACTTCTCACTTTATTTCTGTTTTACATTTAATACTTCATGCTAGTTTACCTTTCTTATTAGTAGCTACAGAATGTTATAATAGAAACAGATGCGATTGAATTACACTTTAGTTCTAATTCTGTTAACGTTAACCATAATTTTTCAGATTTCGTTATATAAATAAATTAATATGCTGAGTGCAGTTGGTCATTGGATGTACTCTACTAAAGTTGCATTATTTATGTCAAATTAATATTATTCTTAATATATAGTCTTGTATTCTTAATTTATGTTTATTTTACTACCTCGAATGAAATAACTGCTAAAAAAACTTATTAAGCAAATACACACACACACACACACACACACACACACACATATATATATATATATATATATATATATATATATAAATTTACTTGTCGCGAATGTGATTCATGCTGATCAAATGTACCACTAGATGACGAATCAAATTTATTACTACGGTAATGTCGTTTTTTCTGTACACTATCTTCTTTTTTATGGATTTCGAAATCATCTCCATCTTTTTTATAATCTATAAATCGTAATTTAATTACAGCATAAGAAAATTGTAAATAATAAATAAAACTAGATTTGAGGCACATTTTTTACTAACTTGTTTGAGATCGATTTAAACTTATAAAAGTTAGTATCCCAAACAAATTTATCTCCATAAATACAATAATAACTAAAGTGCGGATTTATCGGCACTAAAAATTTTTTTTTCGGCGTTTAAAAAGTCATTTTCGGTATTTAAAAAGTCATTTTCGGCATTTTCCGGCATTCATAAAAAAAGGCTTAAATTTCACATACAATTTTTATATGAGCATTGAAAACCGAAGTAAAGATAATAAAACACTACAGTATACGAAATTACGGATTTATTAAATACTATATATAGAAAAATAAAAAAAAAAATAATTTTTTAGTGGTGTTGCTATATGGGTATCAAACAAATTCAGTAAGATGGTTACTGGTTATAAAACAAAGAATGGCAGAGCCATAGCTATCAGGCTAGAGGGGAGACCGGTTCCTATTAATATTATTCAAATATACGCACCTACTTGCGCAGCGGACAATGAAACAATTGAATTATTTTACAAAGAAGTAGAAGAACTTATGAATGATATATCAAATAGAGAAATCACAGCGTAATGGGGGATATGAATGCTAAAATTGGTAGTTCATTTAACGTACAGTTACGAAGAACAGTCGGAAAATTTGGAATAGGCAACAGAAACGAACGAGGTGAAAGGCTACTTCAATTCGCGGTTGAAAATAATCTCAGCATAATGAACACAATGTTTAAACATCATATACGACGGTTATGTACATGGGAAGCTCCTGGTGATCGATGTAGAAACCAGATTGATTACATCTTGATACAAGAAAGATGGAAAACATCTTGTGATAATGTCATAGCCTATCCTGGAGCAGAATGTGGTTCGGATCATAGACCATTAGTTATGACAATTCGGTTGAGATTGAAAAGCAAATTGCAAGAATTATCAAGATCCAGGATCAAAATTACACATCCGCAAAATTTTAAGCAAAAATTTGAAGAATATGTACCAGACGACAATACAGACACGCAAATTCGGGAAGTTGACCTTCTATGGCGTAATTTTAAAAATAAAACTATTTTGGCAGTACGAGAAACTCAACCACATGAAGAAGAAATGAAACGTAAACCGTGGATATCATCGGAGACAATCCAATTAATTGTGAAAAGGAGAAAACTCAGAAACAGTACTCACGCAAATGAACAGGAAGTAACTCGTTTATCGTCAGAAATTCGTAAATTTTGCCGCAAAGATAAAAATAATTACTATGCAGCTATTTGTCAAGATATTCAGATACATGCAGAAAAAAATGAACCCAGAGATTTATATAAAAAGATTGCTTTGATTACAAGAGAATTCAAGATGAAATGTTGGGCAATCCAAAACAAACAAGGATGTATTAAAACAGAAAAACTGGATATAGCAGAAGTCTGGAGGGAATACTGTCAGGAACTATACGATAATACATATACAGAGGAACCAATAATACCAAATCCGTTGTCCGAACTTGAACCGAATATACTTAAATCAGAAATAGAAGAGGCCATAAAATATTTAAAATTGAATAAAGCTACAGGTTGCGATGGAATACCGGCGGAAATAATTAAACAAATGGGTACTACAGGAATTAAGAAAATACACGAAATATGTGAAGAAATTTGGCGAACCGGAGATTGGTCACAAGAATGGTGTAAGACGGTCTACATACCTCTATTTAAGAAAGGACAAGTTACAAATTGCCAAAATTACAGAACTATTTCATTAATACCGCACACCAGTAAAATAATGCTACGAATTATAAATAATCGATTAGCGGAATTCTCATCCAGGCAGATTCCAGATGAGCAAGCAGGATTCGTAAAGGGAAAAGGAACTCGCGAACAAATTTTAAACATAAGACTGTTGATTGAAAAAACCAGAGAACATAATATTCCGTTAGTGTTATGCTTTGTTGATTATTCAAAGGCATTCGACAATGTTCTTTGGGAAAAATTGTAGCCTGCACTTATTGAAATGGGAATACCAAGGCATCTAGTGTATTTAATAAATCAACTATACGAACATAATATAAACACTGTGCGTATTGAAGGCCATATAGAATCAAAAGAATTTAAGACGAAAAAAGGTGTAAGACAAGGATGCGTCTTATAACCGGTACTTTTCAATCTATACGGTGAATATATTATGAGACAGGTTTTGAACGATTGCAGCGTTGGTGTTTCCATTGGTGGAAGAATCATTAATAACCTACGCTTTGCAGATGATACAACGCTTATAACCAGCTCAATTGATGACATGAGAATAATACTCGATCGACTAAATAAGATAAGTGCCAAATATGGATTAAATATAAATAAAGATAAAACAAAACTAATGGAGGTTGATCGGGGAAACTTAATACCGGAAGCTGAAACACAAATCGATGGTTACATATATTTGGGATCCCTTATTGATGATAAAGGCACTTCAACGGATGAAATAAAAAGACGGATCCAGTTGGCTCGAAATGCCATGATCAAATTAAACAGAATATGGCGCGACGCATCAATTACAAATGCGGTAAAAAAGAAATTAGTGCAGTGTTTGGTGTTTTCTGTATTCACATACGCGGCGGAAACATGGACGCTGAAAGCCAAAGATAGGCAACGTATCGATAATTTCGAAATGTGGATTTGGAGGCGTATGTTACGAATACCCCGGACAGCAAAGCAAACAAACGTTTCTATATTACGCAAGCTCAACATTAAGCGTAGATTGTCCAGCGATGTTCTTTTCAGAATATTACGATTTTTCGGACATATCATCCGAAGCGATGACTCCATGCAACGATTGGTAATTGAAGGGAAAATACAAGGAACGCGTCCTCCTGGTAGATTACACATCAAATGGACAGACACGATCACAAAAGCACTTGCAAAGTCAATGGCTGATTGTAAACGGGAAGCTGCAAACCGGATAAAATGGAGAAGAAAAATTGAAGAGGCTGTAGCATGAAAATGGTCACGACATCCCTTAGGGGGATTACGACTGAAGATGATGATGATATAGAAAAATATTACACTTAAACACTACAGTACATGAAATTTCGGATTAATTAACTGTACATATACAATTATTACACTATTACTTAAATAATTTGGCGTTATATGAAATAATTAAATGTTTTTCAAAATTTAATTCGCCAAATTGGTGACGTTTATCACTTAAAATATTTTTCAAATGGGAAAAGCTTCTTTCCACATCTGCCGACGTAATTGGCGCGTATTTGTATGCGCTAATTTCAGTAGGACTAAGTGTATTTATTTCTCCTTCCCCTTCAACTAAAAAATTACTTATTTTCTTTAAATCTATATATCCGGTATTTTTAGCTACCACAGCATTCTCTCTTATCTGAATCCATCTTTTTAATAAAACACTTTTTGCAGAGGTCGATTTTGCCATTGGGAACAAATTACAAATATTAGGAAATAAAGTAAACAAAAATTAAAATATCTAACGAATGGAAAAAAAACAAATCAAATGTTAATTATAAACACAACACACCTTTATTTAGAGAAAACCAAAACAGGTAACAAAACTAGTAACAACATAGAAAACAGAAATGAAAAGTAAAAGTAAACGGTAAAAGTAAAATGGCGATTCACACTATTTATCATATTAGTCACAGACATAAAATATGACATAGAACGACCTTACAAACTTTTCGACTTTTACACGATTAAAAATCGAAATTAAAAAAAAATCATCAATGGATTTTTTTTTAATATGTGGAAAATGTTTAAAATAGTATTAATCATCATTTTCGGCATTTTTTCTGTTTTCGGTATTTATTTTGCTTTTCGGCACATTTCGGCAAAATAAAATTTCAGTTGTAGAACTAGCGAACACCAATTCGAATTTGTCTGTGATCAGATCTTCTGTAGCGTGCAGCAAAATGATTCGGCAAATGCCGAGAAATCCGCACTCTAATAATAACGAATAACAAATAATTCAAGCGTGTTGTTCATTTTGTGTACTTCACATTTTTCTTTCTTTATGTACATTTACTGCTAGAATCGCATATCATATTTAGTTTTATTTAACCCTGGTATTCACTACAAGCTAGTAGTATATTTAAACATGTTCTTTCACCGTAATCGCTACAAATTAATCAAAACATAAATGTATTCATAGACCTTAAAGTCTACATCATGCAAAACGAAGCAATGCTTTAAAACATCTTATATATATATAAAAGAAATTTAAGATCTTGTTCTAAATCACTACTTGTAACTTCTCGTATATTGAATAATCGTATATTCTTTGAAGGGGGCAACATTCATATATTGTTAAAATATATCTGGTAGACTCCGTTTTAGCTCACGACCTTATTGGACATACTAAAAACTACAACCAATGCGAACGAATATCTCTACTTTCCAAGAATTTTTTATAATTTGACATTAAATGTATTTAGGTGTGGTGTTATTCATATTAATTTATTTCATAACGTTCACGTAGTTTTTAAAAATATTTGTATATACAGTTGTAACGATATTTTGATTACCAATTGAGGCACCAATTATGTTGAATTAGATTCCTAAAAAAATTCATATGTATACACACATAAATATCAGTATAAGAAGAATTTGCATCATGATCTGTTAGTGAATCAATCTTTTATTCGATAACTGCTATTTGAAAATAGCAATAACCACAACTGCTTTTTAAAAACAGCAATCTCGAATATCACTATTGCTTATTCTTCTAACACACGTGAAATAGCTGAAGTGCGTCGTTTTAAAATTATTCTGTAATATATTATTTTATATTATTACCTAATTATTTTTAAAATTTTGATAACATCACAGTAATCGAAACATTCGATTCACTAAAATCAAGTCTTATTAAATTCTAAAATTTTATTTTTACAACGGCCCGTACATACCCGGCGAAGAAAGTGAACTCGACCTACGAACATTTTTTTGTTTTTGTTTATTTGTGTCATTTTTTGGAGGCGATGGACGAGAATGACCACTGTCCTTCCTGTGTACATCTTCATTCCTTTGCCTAAAATTAAACAGATTAACAAATTATATCAATAAGATTACAATAATAATCTTTAATGGTCAATTTAAAACAATCTAACATAAAGAATTTCACTTTTAAAGTTTCGTCATTTCTTGAGATATTGTATTTAATGTATCGTATATATAACCTATACAATATAATCGTAAAATAAATTTCAATTAGGTTATAATAAGAAATAATAGAAAACAAACATTTTTTTTGTATTAAAAACTAACCAGAATTTTCGTTTTAAAAATAGAATTATTTTGGTAAAAACATAATAAAGCAACTGCTGTTTTTTAAAATAAATTTCTCTTGTAATCTAAACAGAGGTAAAAAAAAAAGATTAATATTAAGTAAATATATCATGTGACTTTTCTGCTGTAATTAAGATATTCCTATTTTGAAAAATAAATAAATAAATAAAAATATATTTACCGATGTTTAGGGGAAGTTGTCGTCGTCGACAATCTTTTATCATATTCCTGATCTCTACTCTTACGGTGTTCTGAGGAATCTTTCTTTTCATAATAATCTCGACCTTGAGAATTGTGCTTTCTGAAATTAAAGAATACGATGATTTATTTTTACCAACTATGACGCTGAGTCGTTAAAGAACGTTGTCTAGAGAAATTAATAAACGAATCTGGTTTTCACATCAACAGTTCTTTAGTCCATCTTCCGTCAGATTGTCTTCAAATATGGCCGACGCGTGTCCACTTGTTCATTGTCATCATTTCGTCAATTCATTCGAGCATAGTTTTTTTCTTTCGGCTTTCTTTCATTTTCTTTGGCGGTAAAGTGTGGGCTTTCATCATTGTACAAGCTTTGCTTAAATATACGAATTTATTATCTACTTCTTCTCTATCATCTGTATATAATTTTATCGATAGACCGTCGAATTTTTTGGTTCCGATCGTACTCATGTATTTAGAATTTTCAACATGTTATCTTTAATACTATCGTTCTGACTGTTATTTCCAATTCCTATAACTTATAATTCGTTTCTATCTGGAGCTATGATTATTATGCCGTCTGCAAACACCAAATGATATCCATATTTTCCGTTGGTATTTACGAATTTTATATTCGAATTCAATAATTTCATCGCATATTCTAGTACTGTTGTAACAGTCTATAAATTTATGCACCATCTCGCGCCGAGTTTTTCCATTGTATGCGAGCCAGATCGTTTATTCTAAACTAACTGTAACGTTCATACTCTTTATTGTTGGTTGTCCATTCGCTTATCATGCTGTTTCGCTTGTACAACTAGTTTAGCTATGCTGTTTGAGCACATATGATCAAAGAACTTCAGTGTTCGTTTATACACAATGATTAGTAATAGGCATTCTGGTACAGATTAATTTACTTCTTTTGCTGCTTAAAACATTAAGATACAAACCTCAAAAAAGAGATAATATATATAATATATACACAAAAAAAATTCGTGTTCATTAAATTTATGTAACTTTGATGTAAGTTCGTCCACAACAAAATTTCGAAGTAATGAATACATAAATATGACTAATTGAGCTAATTTTAATATAGGGCGAACCAAAAAGAAAACACACAAAAAAAAAACCGGACGGTTTTGTTGTTTTCTGAATAACTACAAAACTAATCGACCAAAATTTTTTAATGTAATTTTATTTTAAACAGGAAAACGAGAGATTAGCTTACAATCATTTGTAGAACACAATATCGTTCAGCAGACCGCCATTTGCAATAAATACATCCATCTAGTTTTACAACATTTTCAAATACTTTTTCGAGCAGAGGTCGCTGAATTTTTGAAATTTCATCAGAAATCCTAGTTTTCAGGCCTTCCAGATTTCGTGGACGTGTTTCGTAAACGCGGCTCTTAAGGTATCCCCACAAAAAAATCGCATAACTTTGAATTGTTTTCGAAACTCTATTTGCACTGTCGTGAACGATTCACGCCACATAAAATGCGCGATCCTTCTCTTTATAAGATTCCATGATAACTGAAACTGGATAAAAACGAATTTCTCGTGTGTACATTAAACGTGGAGCACGCGGTTTGCATTGTAACAGTATTACCAACTGCGCTATTAAAATAAAAACGGCTGTCTTCTCTGGATTGCCCCATATTTACACGGTTTTGGTGGGGGTAGAAGTACAATTTTCGTTTGTTCTCAGAAAATTTAACATGATTTATATCATATAAAATCATGATTAATAGTTTTTTTTTTTTTAATAATTATTAATTCGCAATATTAAGTTGGTCACGACAGAAGTGAGATTAGATTTCATATTTTACATATAATTTTACTTTATTTTTACGTTTTAATTAACTGAAACTACTACAATTACGTTAATTTTAAATTTGATTTTTTCAAATTACACGCTAATGGGTTCGATAGATCCCGGTCATTTTGAAAATAAACAATTTTTAACGAATCAGGATTATCATATTATGTTACTCGTCCATGTTTTATATTAAATTATTTCAATTTAATTAAAATTAAAAATAGAAAATACTGTTAATCATTGTAATTAACATTATTTTATAGACTAGTCAAATAGTGCGTAATTTTACCTATCCTTCCTTCGCTCATTTTCGGATTCTCGTTCTTTTTCTAGTTTTCTAGTAATATCTTGTAATCGATCTTGTTCTTCCTAATTCCAAAAAATATACATAATTCTATAAATAAATTACTATATCATGCGCATCCGCTTTGAAATTGATATCAGCCGATTCATCAGAAAAGAGAAAACAAATGAATTTTTTTAAAAGTTAATTATACGAGTATTACTGAGTAACAAAGCAAATATTTCATACTTCGCGAAGTGCGGCAGGAAATTAACTTCCGCGGGGAAAGTACGGATAATGCACTCTTTATATT
Organism: Coronaproctus castanopsis; assembly: GCA_032883995.1. NCBI lineage: Eukaryota > Metazoa > Arthropoda > Insecta > Hemiptera > Monophlebidae > Coronaproctus > Coronaproctus castanopsis. The sequence continues at coordinate 62,921,659 of CM065053.1, forward strand.
TCATGCGCAGTGTTATATAAGAAATGAATTAAATGAAAAGACACTTGAAGTTATAGTTTACGCAATTGAAGCTACAATTTTGTTTGTCACTTCTGCTATAAAACGTATGTACGACGCTATGATTCTTATACCACAAGCAACTATAAAGTTTTTGACAATGGGTGATTTACCGTTTACGACAAAGTAAAAAAAAAAAAGATAAAATAGAACAAATTATAAAAACTATAGAATATGACTCTAATAAAAACTATTAAGCGAATACCCTAAAGTTGAGAAAAATTTGTATATGTGGTTTAAGTAACCAAAGAAGAAGGCTTTTATTTCGAGAGATAATCATTTTTAATATGCTGGGAATGATGATCCGAATCACTACAACGGTGTTGGTTTTATAGTTAAGTCTGACATGAATAATTACGTAAATAAATTTGTACCTGTATCGGATAGAGTCAATTTTTTACAGCTTAATGCCAAACCTATCCTCATCAATCTAATACAAGTATATGCACCAACATCTGTTGCACCTGAAGCCGAAATTGAACACTTTTATTCCGAAATCAAGATAGCCTTGTCGTTCACTAAATCAAACTATATTAACATAATAATGGACGATCTTAATGTCAAAGTAGGAAAGGGAAGACGGGCTGACGTAGTAGGACAAGTAATGGACGCGATGACCGCGTAGTGCAATGACACCAAGAAGAAAATTTTATAATTATGAATACATTTTTTAAATTATCTCCGAGACGTTTGTACAGCTGGACATCCTGTGACAATAGTATCAGAAATCAGACTGATTATTTCTTGATAAATATAAGATTCCATAACGTAATAAAAAGTATAAAAACATATCCACATCCCGGTATGAACTCTGACCTTAATCTTTTTCTGGCAAGAATAAATGTAAAATTGGAGAAAATTAAAAACATGTAGCTTTTAAACGGATCAATGGAAGTATTAAAACTAAAAATGCGATAGTGTATAAACGGAAAATTTAATGATATTAAAAGAACAGAAATAAGCAATATTGAAGACGCATGGAAAAATATCAAAAACACTTTTACAAAAGTAACACATGATTATCTCATAAATAAAGGTAAAAGGAAAAGACAAGTTCCAGATGATATATACATTAAATTAATAAAGGTTTTGTAAAAATAACAACCACTTCTAGTTTTGGTTGATTTATTTAATAATATATATCACCGGGGGGGGGGGGAATACTCATCACTTGCAATGAAGTTATGTCGGCTGAAAACGCTTTGATACGTTAGTGTGAAGAGAAGGAACTCGATAACGAGAACATTTTAATATTGAAAGATATTATAAAAATAAACAATGACAAAATCTTCATGTAAGAAGAAACTAAAACTGGTTACATATAATTTCTTGTATTTCAGGTATATATGTGTTATTCTTTTGTTATGTCTAATTTAGTTTTTGTTTCAATTACCGTAAAATGAGTACGCAATACTGTACCTATATATATAAACAACTTAATTTTTTAATTTAGAAGTAAAAATTCACTTTTAAAAAAATCAACCTTTGGTAATCCGGCATGCCCCGGTCTCGTAACTGTCGGATTACCGCGAGTAAACTGTATTTACCATCCACACGTAAAAGATCAAGTGTTATAACAAAACAAAATATTATATAGCATTTTCGTTAAAAATAATAAATATACTCAAACAATATGGTATCACAAAATTATCATTATTTTCGCTGTTTATGTTGTAGTGAATTTCAAAATAAGAATGCAGTTGTTATTTTTGTGACTACATGACAAATTGTGATCACGATACTAAAACGAAGATACAAATATAAATGTCTCAAAACAAAATGAATTTTTAAAAACGTCCCTTAGTGCTTAATAGTTGTAAAAAATTATTACTTTCTTAAAAAAGGAGTGAGGAAGGTTTTTAATTTCCAATATATATAGCTGCTAGTGGTTTGAGTACAAAATATTGAAAACTTCACATTGTGTAACTCTTCTCTAAACTGAAATACATAACATGTACTCTTATAAACAGATTTAAAAAAGACGGAAATTCCACTACAAAATTTAAAAGTAAGATTACGAAAATTAAAATGAAATAAAAAGACAATAATAATCTAACTGAGGTAACCCATGAAGGGGAAAATTAATAGTCTAAAATTAAAAATATCAATAAGCAGAAAACTAAATATTCGAATGAAACAGTATTTGTCAAATGTATTTCAACCTTATGAATTAAATCGAATATAAATAAAATAATACTCACAGGTTCTAATAAACCGTTAAAAAAAACAACTCATGACACAAAATCAATAAGTAAGAAGATTCGTACATTCTGATTCAAGAGAAAACAGTTATGCAAAGTAATTCAAAAATAATTAATGCACACGATTATTTTTACACTTATCCAGAATATTAATGAAAAATTTTCTGTTTTTGTGCTGCCCTCTCGGCAATGCTCACTTAATTCCGTTATTTACTACATCATGAACCTTTTGACTTTACTCGCAGACTAAATTGAAGCAAAAAATTCTATTAACAATTATGTTTGCTAACCATATGTAAAGTAAAAGACAATAAGTATCGAGTTTAATTTACGTGAAATTATGAATAATTTATTCTGAAGTCGCATTGTTTTATACATAACTATTTGTTTCAATATTTAGGCAACAAAATAAATTATTTTACCATTTTCTTTTTAATCTCTTCTTTCTTCATTTCAATTAATAATTCTGGAATACCAGAAACTGAGTCTTGTGCACTTAGCAATAATTCCCATAGATCTGTCATGAATAAACGAGCATTTTTGCCGTTTAAGAACCCCGTTAAATTTATCTGCATTTTTTTCGGATCAGGAAACTAATGAAAAATAAATTAAATCAAATTTTATTATGACCCGACAAAATAATTTATGCGGGTACATACAGATTTAACGAAATAAATATATCGTTCAATACATCGCCTTTTAAACATATTTAAATTAATATATCTTTCGAGCTTCATAAAAACAAAAAAAAAACAAAGTTAGAATTTGTATACATATGAACACTATAACAGTATTTCGATGGAGTATAAAACGAACTATAAACGTAAGAATTATATATAACACAACGTCATTAAAGCAATGACACTACTGTTCTATGAAGGAACGCAAATCATTTAAGTTCACTATAACTTTGACACATTTATATCTATTTCCTTAAAAATTATCAATATGAAAAAATACAATCAACATAAGTTCTAAAAACCTCGTTTATAGATCAGTGACATACATGGTTTCAAACTTCTATTACAACATAAACCTACAGTATACATAAATAAATATTATTTATATCATCATTCAGGTTCATTTTGATAAATAACAATGTTATTAGACATTTTGCTATATACTTATCGGAGGTACAGAAGTTGTATCAACTAAATTACTTAGGAACAGATACTCCATTGTTCGAAAACACGTTTATAATGATTAAAAACTCGTCTATAAACCAATTATAACTTTAACCATATTACTAAGTCTATATTAAAATCCGAATACTATTCTCACTTGCAAAAAAAATTATAGCTTTTGAAGGGATGTGAAGTTATCATAATGTACGTGTTAAATGGGTAAAACTGGAGAATAGTCCTTAAACTACTAAATTAACTACACAAAAACTCACCAAATTCAGCTTAAAAATCTTGCCTCTTTACAACTAAGAAGACTTTTCTTTAGTGTAATTTTTTTCTCGAGTAAAAAAAAATATTATTTCTATTTAATTCAATAATTTATAATTTTATTTAAATTAAAAATTTAAAATAACATAATTATCTTTCTTTTTTCTCTCCCTAAACTTATTGTTGGTGAGTACTAATATCGTCATGTTAGATCCGTCTTCGGGAGCATTTTATGGCGACACATTGTTTCATTTACCTAAGGCTTGATCGGCCTTTACTTCGACTTTGATCCACCATTGTTCCGTTAAAGTTTTTATCATTCCAAATATTTGATTACACACCAAACAACTTCATTCCTCTTTTCATATTGATCATGCTCATTTATCTTGTACAAAATTCGTCATTAGTCGTTTCATTTCTTCAAGATATTTCTAACATTCGACGCCGATACAACTCCAAGCTTACATGAAATCGTGTATATTTAACGCCACGCTCCAGATAAAATATTTTCTGGTATTTGTTTTTTTTTTACAAAACGAAAGTTTTTTTTCATAAAATACCTTTTTGCAAAAGATATTTATAATCTTATATACTCTTTGCACTTCAACCGTCTGATAATATCTAATTCCTAACTCAGGAAACTTGATTTATAAGAGAATATTTATTTATTTTTTGTTGCACTTATATTCATTATATTCATTTTACACATATTTTTAAATACTTTACTCAACACTTTTGAAGATTCTTGTAGTCATTTTTCGCTTCCCGCTATCATTACATAATAATAATAATTATTAGTTATAATTATGTTAAGTTTACTTTGTAGTTACAATTGGCCTTGTGAAATGAATATTGGTCATATTAATGATTATACTTACAAAAATATCGAACACACTTAACATTAACTGTGAAGTAGAGATTATAAAATAGTTTTTTAAAAATTTGACAGATGCCTGTTGCATAGTTAATTACATCTGAAAAAATTTAATATGTGTATCCATCGGCTATTTGCAGACATCTGAAGAAACGTTAATGCAAAATTACATTATATAAACGTGTAATTTTATGTTCGATATCCGTTCCATCCTAGCTCACTTATTACTAGTATTCGAAATTACTGGACTACAAAATTTTTCATACTCTGTAAAGAAAGTTCGAATAATTAACTAATCATTGTATCTGGTCAACGAAGAACAACCTTGCAAATTCAAACAAAATTATTAAAGCAAAAAATTTATCAAAATTTTAATACGTAATTATAGACGATAAATTTGGTTAAAATTAATAAGAATGGCAAACATATTATTGACCAATTATTATTATTATTTTTTTAATAAATAATACTCCAGAGTACTAATGTAAAAAATTAATTAATTGAAATTTTAAAAATTAACTCAATTGAAGAATTATAATTTTATACTAATGAGTGTGTTATAATGGAAAATAACATAAGTGATTTAATATAGCATGATACTGATGTCGTATGTCTATTGGTAACTTAAATATTTACATCCAAATTAATGTAGTGATTCAGAGAGAGAAAAAAACATCGTAGACTGACGCGTATAATCAACAATAATTACTTTTACCATGTATGGATAGAATTTAATGACAATGTTCTCGATATCCCACTATAAACGAACAACCTAATATTGTTTCATGTCCTGTTATTTAATTAAATGAAGAACTATTTCAAATCCGCACTATAGTTTTAAAATGATTTAAGATATTCGAAACAATTCAAAGTGTTTTACATCCATATTTTATTTATTTTAACAAAAATGATATTGCCAATTCAATTCTGAATGAACTTCTATCTATACTCCTCAGTTTCTAATTATTATTGGACTTGAAATATTAAACTGGCGCATAGCGCACAAATATTATTAAATAAAATTTTATCCACAATGGCAAGTTCAAGATTGGAACCATTAAACGGAACTAAGATTTTATTTTTATATTATTGTGCTCTATAGAATTAAAAGGTATAGAAATGATTTTCATACAAAGGTTTTTTCTGCGTTGAATCTACTTAGACACAACATTAAAACTTGAAAACCATTAAGTTGAATCAAATTGTGTTAAAGGAGAGCTGTATAATTACTATTTACTAAATTCAATTAGGAGTTAGGACATATTATTTTAGTTGATGGGCCATGATCTTCTATGGTTAATGTGGCTCTAAATTTGTGATGATATTATTAAAAGCAATGGAAACTACGTATAACAAAGACGCCGCAGTTTGTAATAAATTAAAAATAAAAAATTAAATTCTGCTTATCTTGAACCAGAAATACATTCAGGTTATGTTAATTACAAAAGTAATGCAGACTCAAGTAAAAAGCACCATTATGTACACATACACAAAAAACCGCATATACTTATTTCTAATCGTAAACATCGTAGACTAGATTGCTTATATTTACATGTAAATTATTTTTTCGCGATTTGATACGAATCATTAAAACACCTTACAGTAATAAAATAAATAAATAAAGATTACAAATCAGAAACAAAAATGCAGATGATTTGCGAACGTTTAAAAATGTAACAAGATATATTATGAATCGACGAATAAATTAACGACCAAGAAAACATTTAAGATGTAATAATAAATGTAAATATTAGAGACTTCAAAAGCTATAATTCCACAAAAATCTTTAAAAACATTTAAATAAGTTAATATTGAAATAGCTTGTTTTTAATTATTAATTATTATGTGTTTTATAGACTGAAAAAACGATATTGATAAATAATATATATTAATGTACCTTTTCCCCTTCTAGTTGATTATATACAAATTCCACTACTACATCATCGTCCATCCCTAAAACTTCGGTAATTTTTTTACATATCCATGGTTTTATGGCATCTAATTTCACTTTAGACATATCCACCTGTAATTATGAAATAAACATTTTCAAAAGTTATCGTGTATAGAATTCTAATTAATAAATTGTGCAACAATAAAAATGATAAACAAATCCAGACACACAAAGTGTATGTTATATATATATCACTCATACCTAAAATATAAGTCACGCACGCCATCTCTAATTAGTATAATTTACGCATTCATTATGTTTAATAACTTTGTTAATGATCTGTTTTCAAATTCATATAATTTACATTTTTATTTAGTGTTATAAAAACGTCACGAAATACAATCTAATAATTTAAATGACATTTTATAATAACCGGCTGATTTTTTTTGTAATTTTTTAATGTAATAAAGTGATTATTTTATGAAATTTAAAAAAAAAAATAAAATTTAATTAAATCACTAACATTTTTTTCATTGATTGCAATTTTTTTGGATTTTATTAAATTTTGTTTATTTTATCCCCATACAATTTATTAACAGTAAACTATTAACAGTCTACAGCAAGGTACTTACTTCAATCAACATTACGAAGCGTGAAATTATTACTCGATGCAGGTAACTGTAGGTCTACCAGACATAGCCGAATTTTCAAATATTATACTTTGTTGTTAGTTTAGAGAATAACCGTTGTTGTCCTAGTATATTACATTTTGTACTAGCCAAAAATGCATCCTCAACATATAACCCCGTTTTTTTATCCGATTTAAGTTCTAATCACAATTCTATGGTTTTCATGGTGAACTTAGGTTGAAATTTTTTGCCTTCACATTCCATATATAAATTTGATGAAGGAAATTGGATTATACTTCGTCATTATACCTCTGATATTTTATTTCGCGGTTCTGCTAAAACAAAAGATTAATGCTTGTTCCACACTACTAAAACCCCCCTGTGATTTAACTGATTTAATAAGACTTAAAAATAAAATTAGACGTAAACATCAGAGATCACAGTACCTTCAACCAAAAATCAGTTTCAATCTCTTACGCAACTAATTAAAAAATCAACTAATTGATAATAACAACCATACAGAATATTAAATTTATAAGCAATTAAAGTCGGAAAATGACTAAAAAATTCCAAACCAAATACATAGTATAGGCTACTCTGATAAAGATAAATCAGCAATACTATCTAGTATATACTACGATATGCACATGAAAAATATAGAAATGGCCTCTATTAAAATTCTACCTACAGTTTTAAACGCTATTTAAAGACAAATTTTAAATACATTGGATATTAAGATTTAGCAATAGTTAGGAAAATACGAAATTGTATCAACTCTTAAAAACAAAATTATTCTTGGACGAGATGAGATTTTTACAATCTTTTTCTTAAAAACATCACAAAAATGTTATTTTGCTGAATCATGTAAAATATCGAAAAGCCGGGTAAAAATATTTCTGACACTAAAAATTTGTTCTATATCATTATTCAGTAACCTAAGCAAAATAGAAAAAGTCATCGTACACTGAACCAAAAGTAATATAGGAAATACAAATATGTTCTTAAATCAACAATTTGGTTTCAGAAATAACAACAACGTAATTAGTAAAAATTCCAGATTCGGTTTTAATATGAATAAACACACTTGACTGTTTATTGAAAATAGCATTTAGGTTTAATATATAACTTATTACGAAATATTTGAGCTATCGGAGTTTCCTTGATAAAATCAATATGTAAGCTCTTTGGTAAAATCAAATATCGGTACTATACCACAAGGAAGTATTTCGGACCATATTTATTTTTATTATTTCTTAATAATTCTTCCAAGTCGTCAGAATAGCCGAGTGGCTAAAAGCACGGGCTTCTATATGGAAAGTACCGGGTTCGAATACGATCGACGTTGCAAAAATATCATTAGAAAATAAAAATATAAATCATCCTAATATTCTCGCGTGGAAGGCAATTGCAAACCACTACGACAACACCATAGGCGCGCTAGTAATAATATAGTACACAACAAAAACACGCGGGGATGCATTGCGTCGTGATAACAAAGCGATTATAGTCATTTCTCCGGGGTGTGTGTATGTGTGTTTAACTGCGTTAGCGTCATATTATAATTGCTTTGCACGTTACTTACACTATACAACAAAATATATATAGGTAAGTAGTCGCATAAGTTGCCCACCAACCTAGCGATTGAGAATGATGATTTTCTCAAAATAAACTATGTAGAAGCAGGTCTCTACGCAAATGAATTGTTCCTCGTACAGTGTTGACACTATTCAAAATAGACTAAATGGAGCATCTAAACAACTAAATAGATATTTTAGTAAATGGAAAATTAGGATTAATACTGAGAAAAATAAACCAATGCTATTCACCAGAATAAGGCAAGCCTTATTCAATTCAGTTATAGTAAATAATAAATCTATAATGTGGAAAAATCATGTAAAATATTTAAAGGATACTTAAATCAAACCACTTTTATTTACCAAATGTATATATATAATACAGGCTGCAAATGTACCGAATCCGCGAATAACAGCAAAGATCTTGCGGTGTATTGACAGGATAAACTAATGTCATCATAACGATAATTAGAGAATAACATAAAGAAAATGAAACGACCGCAAGCGTTTTATACTTAAGAGAAATATAACGCATTTATTTATAACTGAAATAGTAATAATACCGCATTCACTCACACCTACGCACATATACAGATATACTACATACTACGACTCATGCGTTTTTCTTTAAATTGTATCCCATATTTAATAACCGACGGCACATTAACACAGTTAATAAACTAGCCAATTATTACACCTTCTACATTATATGCATACTCTATCTTGTCGAATTCGAACAATTCCAATATTTTCAATCTATAAAGATTATAAAATAAATATGGGATAATATTCAGTAAACTTACATTTGAATTGACTATATGTATAGGATTTTAACACTAGCGAATGCATGTACTATGATTAAGCAATATACAGAACAATTTTTTTGGTAGCTATCAATGAAGTAATTATCCTATTGTAAATAATATAGGTGATTATACACGCACTACTCTGCAGCTAATGTATAAGTATTGCAAATGGCGAGATCGCAGTTGTTTTGTCACCTTTTCACATAGAAATCGAATTTAAATAGTCAACTATTATATACATTTTAAATTAGTACCGCACTATTATGTTTTACGTTATTCTTATTTTTGATTCCTATATAATTAAGGTTTTATTTTAACATCAATTGAAATACAGGATTGTATGGCATGTGTTTAACTTTGTCATTTCAGTTTTGGTAGCTAGTGTATGGAATCAACGGTTTTTGTAAATTAATAATAAATATAAATATCAATAAGACTGTAGGATTGCCTGTAACTTTAAGAACTTTTTTACTTCATAATTTAAAATGAATAAAAATTTTCAATTACATTTACTGGTTTATATATAATAATATATACCAGTGATAATTTTAATTACCCTTTTAGTAAGACATTCGCCAAATTTCATCTGCTTTAGTAACTTTTTTTCCTTATCACTGAACCGTGTATCTTGTTCAGCGCTGGTGCCCTATAAAATAAATTTGCATTTAAAAACATAAGGGCATGTATTCTAGAACACCAAATTGTAAGAACTCTGAAGTACAATATCTATAAAAAATCTATAATGTTTAAAAAGAAAACTAAATCTTCTCCAAAGCAATATATAAAAACTAAAATAATAGTAATATTAAGTAATTGATTAATTTTAGTTTTGAATGAATAATTATTAAACAAAAATTAGTTATACATTAAAACTTTCTATAAAAACAAATTAACAATTAGGAACAATATTCACGTAAAGAAATGTTTATATCTAAAAAAAACATGCAAAAATATTATCTAATTTCTTCTCGAATTTAACGATTAATCTAATTTGAACATTATAGGGAAAAAATATGATCTAAAAAAATTAAAAATTATTCGCTAAGAAAAATATGGTTGGCAATTTGAATATTTTTTCATAATAAAATATTATGATGATTGACAAGAATAATATTTTATTTCTACGTTATTGAACAAGCAATTATTTCTAGACATTTGTGATAGTATGATTTGATATATAAAAGTAATTTTGAACAGTGGTAACAAATTATCACATATATTTGATTAAAGTAAAAAAATCGGATGCGCCGTTTACTATTTAATTAAAAGATAATATATACAAAATACACATACGTATGCACTCATATATATACATGTATGTACGTACATATAAACAGAGAAAATTTGATATAGAAAACAAGAATTAAAACATTGTGTTTAAGAATATTTCTTACTTAAAATGATAGTACAATGTGAACTAGTTTTTTAAATATTGTGTAAATGTATTATTAGATCTGCGAAATGATTATGTTAAGATTTTAAAATTTAATATTCGATCATGAATTTACATCACGTGTAAATCCCAAATTCCAGTCAAAATTGTTTAAAATATGCCAACTGATTCGTACTTAATATACTGATTAAGGGTGTGTAGTTATGGTGGATTTTTTAAAATGTGACATTTTTAAATTCTCTTTTCCAAGTTATAATTTATTAGCTGCTTACATATAAAAGCACGTACCTTCATGTATTATTTTTTCAACTTTTAAACTAATTTGTAAGTGAAATAAATTTTACGTATACAAGGTGATAGTTTAAATCTGTAATTATCGCTTTAAAAATTTACATGAATATCATGTTGTAAAAATTGTTTTATTATCTGAATATCACACTACACATTTTATTTTATTTTTTAAAAAGTAATTATGGATTAGGCTTCACATTATATACTAGTGAATACAATATATCGTTAAATCCTTTTATTACACATATCTCAATCAAATAAATTATACTAACCGTGTACATCATGTCGAAGAGCTAATACAAAATGTACTTCTCTAATAATTATTTCATAAGTAAGAACATAAAATTCGTTAAACATAAATAACTCAAAACCTCGTTATTACGTTACTTAACCAAAAAATAAACATTGAAATCAAATTAACAACGGTTCCATTGACCATTCATTAAATGAATCTTACAAATATATGAAAATCGACACACACAAAATGATAATTGATGGTTGATAGAAGGTTATTATTGTATTTCAAAATATAATTTTGCAAAATAGATTAAATTAATAATTCTGTTTTTTTTTTATTTTAACGTATTTTGAATAAAATAAATTATGATTTGAATAAGTATGTTACAAATAAACTAACCACGCCATCATTGTATATTTTAAAGTTAATGCAAAAGTTTTAATTAAAAAGTTGAAATAAATGTGACAGCTATAATGTGTGTACTTATCATTGATTGAATTTATACTTATTTCAAGTTACAGAAAACAAAATGAAAGATACACAATTTTAACAGCTGTATAAGTTAATACAGTTAATAGTTATATTCAATGATTTAAAATGACAGAAAATCGCAAACTTCGGAAGTAAATTTCCTCAGAGCTACTGTTATAAAGTTTTTAATATAACATCGAATGATAATTCATAGACTTTCATACTGAATGAGGAACACTTAAAAATATTTAGAAATTAGTTGGAAATTTTAAACATTCAAAAGGTTAGTAAATGTTCCTAATATTAACAAAGTTTGTTTTCAGTTTACCTAGCCTTCCTCGTTCTTCTGCTAATGTGAGCAAAAATTTTCCGCATTAAACAATATTAAAACTTATAGATGATCCAAATTATTGCCGTAGGGTTTATTATGTCATCTCCGCAATTGTTTCCCTAATAGATAAAGGTCTTCAGCCCCAAAGGTTATAGTCCAGTCTTGCAGTCCAATATATCTTATTGTATATGCCAGTATGTTTGAGAATAAATTCTTTAAATATATTTATTTTCCCATACAGTGAAAACTAGCGAAAATCAGGATGGTACAGAAACCTAATAAAGATGCGACAAATGTTACGTCGTATAGGCCACTGTCATTGTTATCAACGGCTGTTAAATTAATAAAAAAGCTAATCCATCATAGAATAAGTAAAATTATTCATCAAAAATCAAGATCAACATATTTTATAGAAGTAGGTACAATGGCCTACTGTTCAAAATAAGGATGATCATGCTAGAATATCTTTCTTTTTACATCATACTTCAATAATAGACACTACTATATAGTACAGCTTATCACAGGGTGGTGTACTGGACCCTTCATTGGACACATTGCAGACATGCTTAAAGATAATACAGTAAAAATAGCAATGTTTGTAAATGATGTTGTTCAGTTTAAAAACCGTGCGTACTTTATTTAACTTTATATCGATTTTTTATGCTGCTTTAATATTTTTCTTCCTACTTGTTAGTAATACATTATATCGTTTTTATATGATTCTTTTTATTTTGGTAAAATAAATTTATGGTGTTCTTAACACGGTCCTTTGTAGTGTTCGGATTCAGATACCCATAAAATCAGTGCTTATATTCATATTTTCATAATCCCTAGATTCGTTAAACTATTACATTTAAACATATCTAGATGTTACCAGCAAAAATCGTAGCATATTAAAATTGAGCAATCTTCATCTACTGTACCCCATATTATAATGAGTTCAATATTGATGTCAGTTCTAATTGATAATAAATTAATCATCATCAGAGTCGTGTGCTCGTTCCGAGCGTCGTGAAATTATGAATCATAATTTTTTCGTATAATTGACCGCCATGTATCCCTATCCTCGGTGCGTTTAATAATCTCTTGCAGTGAAGTGATACAAATGATAGTTTTGATTTTGGTTATATACCGCGTTGGTGGTCTTCCTCTTTGTCTGCAGCCTTCCGTCATTCCTACTGTGATTAGTTTCTCTAGGCTGTCTCGTTGCATAATATGGCCAAAAAAAGGTGGCTATACGTTTCTCCACTATGTGCCGTAATCGGGTATTTACATTAACTTCTTTAAAATTTCCAGATTGGTTCGTTTTGCAGCCTCATTCGCCTCCAACAGTACTTTTCGAAAGCGTCGATACTCTGGATATCTGTTTTGTTTATCTTCCAGCATTCGGATGCGTAGAGAAATATCGAGAACACAAGGGTTTTCACGAAACGTATTTTTGTGTTCATGTTTGTCCTGACTTTTCCATATTTGTAAGTCGTGCTAATGCAGTTTTTGCTATTGCTATTCGCCGTTTAATTAATGCTCAATTAAAATTAGTTATTTGGAATGCAAATAGCATTCTTAACCATATGCCAGAAATCAGTGTTTTTTAAAAAAAATTATAGACATTAATTATTGAATCACAATTTTAATATTAACGGATATAATACATGTTACATATCACCCTAATGACATTGTGGTGGTTTCACAATAATAATTAAAACATAATTAAAACAAGTATTAAACGGTAAATTATACCTGGAGTGAAAACCGTACGGAAGTGTATTAATGCGTTTCATTTTATATGGTTAAACTATTGTAAACGTGATAAAACTCGAGTTTTAATTTACGGTAGTTGTATTCGCGTGAGACTGTGTGCGTTATCTCGTATTTAAAGTCGTTGTGTATTTATAACCGCACGGCCGTTAGGCCGTTTGATAATCACAAGATGGATTTAACTATTCGTCGACCGTCCTCCCCTCCTGCTCAGACCGCCGCAGCAACTATCTCAACAAAGCAGCCGTCCGTAAACCAGTTGTCAGACACGAGGATAATACCGGTAAATAAAGATAACAACAAACAACAATCCGCAGGTAACACTTTTATCTCTTATTCTAACCAACTGATGTCAGAACAAGTTCAACACTCTAATACTCCAACACATATGTTTAATTACGCTAAAGCTGTTACACAAATAAATTTTCCTTCAAAAGACCAAGCTATAGTTTTTAATATACCTAAAGGCGAAAATCAAAAAGATTACATTGTAAAAATAGGAGAAATTGTTAAACCAGTAAATTTAAAATATGTATCGCGTATGTCGCGCGATAGATTTGCAATATTTTTGTCAAACAAAAAACTAGTCGACTATTTAATGGAAAATCACAACACTATCCGAATTAACAATAACATTATACAAATTAGAAGATTAATAAACTCTAAAAAGCGTATAATAATATCAAACATATGTCCTTCTATACCTCACTCAATAATTGAAGAAACTTTAAAAATAAACCATAATATAAATGTTGATTCTCAGATTTCTTTTATAAGATATGGTATGGGGGAAACAAAAGGATATGAGCATTTACTAAATGCAAAACGACAATTTTTCATTAACCCGGATGAAATGAAAAATGTTCCAGAAACTCTTCTTTTACGCTACCAAGATGTGACATATCGAATATTCATGTCCCCTGATACAGTTACATGTTTTCTTTGCGGCGAAAAAGGGCACACTGGTAAAAGCTGTACCAATGTTGTTGAGGAAGAAGAAGAAACAAACAAACAACAACTGACTGTAGCCACCGACAACCCTTCTGACGCGAATACACCAAATGGAAAAGTGTTCACAGAAAACCATGGTTTACCGTGGTCAAATACAAATTCTAACAATCTTCTCAAAAGATCCTTGTCAACAAGCACGACTCACACGTCTGAGCAATCAATTACTAGTGAGAAACCTAAAAATAAAACAAATAAAAAAATAAAAAATAAGTCATCTTCTGATACAAAACACGATCAAAATCCAAATTTAATTAATATAGATCAAGATACAGACCTCTCAGATAACGACCAATCTATAAACACGTATATAACTGAAAGTGAATTAAAGCACATGCTGAAACATCTCGATGAAAATATTCAGAAAAATGAAAAAAAATATCCCCTTTCACTAACCAATTTAACAATCCTTGTTGATATGTGCAAAGGTAAAAAGGATATCATAAACATAGCGAAAGACTTTACGGATGATATACATTCATTACGTAATATGCTCTCAGAAAATAAACCCTTACTAAAGGATAGAGCAGCAAAAATCCAGTTTACAAAAATAATTAAAAAATTATCAGACTATCTCTCAACCGCTGTTTAAAACTAAATTATGATGAATATACGTATTTTAAACTGGAACTGTAACGGCTACTATCAACACTATGAAGATTTCAAAGTACTATTATATGAACATAATCCAACAATAATCTGCATACAGGAAACAAATCTAAAACAAACACAAACAGTAAAATTAAAATCTTTTAATTTACTTCAGGAAAACTCAAATTCTCAACATAGAACACATGGCGGTATATTTACAGGTATAAAAGATGGTATACACTATTCTAAAATAAATACGGTTAGCACAATCTCAAACATAACGGTATCTATTGAAACAGAAGAACAAAAATTTACTTTATGTAATATATATATACCACCCTCGCAGCAAATAAATCAGAGGGAAATGAATAAGTTAATCAATCAACTTCCGAAACCGTTCATAATTTGTGGGGACACAAATGCTCATAGTCCCCATTGGAACTGCAAAAATTGGAATAAAAAGGGAAGGATAATTCAAAACGTAGTTGACAACTACAACCTGATAATACATAATAATAATAGCCTTAGTCACTATAGTTTCTCATATAAAACATGGTCAAACATAGACTTAATTATATCAAATGTTTCCATCTCCGAATCAATTAATGTTTCTGAACACAGTGATCTAGCAGGTAGCGATCACCGGCCGCTTCTTATAAATATTCTCAAAGATATTCCAATAATTCAACCACTACCAAGATGGAATTTTAAGAAAGCCAACTGGCAAAAGTATCAAAATGACACAAATCAAATAACAGTTGATTGTGTAGCAGAAGATGTTAATTTCATTATCTTGAATTTCTCAACGGATTTATTAGAAGCAGCGAAAAACTCAATACCAGAGAAAACCTATTTCATTAGGAACAAAATTAACCCTTGGTGGAACTGTGATTGTAAAATAGCTCTGCGAAATCGACGGAAAGCCCTAAGAAAACTAAAAAAAAACCCAACACTTGGAAATCACATTAATTACCAAAAATCAAGATCCAAAGCTAGGTTTATATTCAAACAGGCAAAACGGAAATCATGGAATGAATTTACATCATCTTTAAATTCTAAAACCCCGACTACAAAAATATGGAATAAAATTCGCTCGATGAATGGTACACCACAAAATAGATTTTACAGTATACTAATTAAAAATAAAATATATAATAACCCGATTACGTTGGCAGAAGCATTTGCAAATTATTTAGCGCAGATATCAAGTAATTGTCATTTACCGAATGAAGAGTTACAACGTCGGCTAGAACATGAAACGATCCCCTTGAAAGAACTATCCGACAATAACAAATCTTATAATATTCCTTTTACTTTTATGGAATTGGAAGAAGCATTAAAGTCTACAAAAATAAACACATCTCCGGGACCAGATAGAATATGCACAGAATTTTTAAAACATCTCTCATCAACAGGCCTTCAACAATTATTACGCATATATAACTATATCTGGGAATCGCATCAATTTCCAACAAAATGGAAGTTGGCAATCGTAATACCTATACCAAAATACGGTCAAAACAGTAATGAATTGGGAAACTTTAGACCAGTATCCTTAACATCTGTATTATGTAAGCTAATGGAAAAAATGGTCAACCGAAGGCTGCTGTGGATTATTGAGCAGCAAGGACTATTAACACCTCATCAGTTCGGTTTCCGTCAAAAGAGGTCAACAGTAGATGCACTGTATTATATCAGTAGTAAAATACAATTCTATATGGAAAACAAAGCTCATGTTTTATCGGTATTCTTTGACCTTCAAAAGGCTTTCGATACAACGTGGAGACGTAAAATCCTAGATACACTATACGACTGGTCAATCACTGGAAACATGCTTGCTTTCATAAAAAACTTCTTAGATGACCGAAAATTTCAGGTTCGAATCGGGAGTACTTATTCAACACAACACTCACTTGAAAATGGTGTACCACAAGGATCGGTACTTAGTCCTACCTTATTTAACATTATGATAACAAATATTTCATTAATGATACAAAAACCCATTTTCTTAAGTATATTTGCAGATGATATAGCAATCTTTTTACCGTGTCAAGACATTTCAGTGGGTGAAAAAATGTTGCAGGACACTGTTACAAATATAGCAAATTGGGCAGCAGGAAATGGTTTGATACTTTCTCAGTTAAAAACAGCGGCCGTTCATTTTTGCCGAAGTATTAAATGTACAAAAAAACTCCAGATCACAATTAAAAATCAACCGATAAAAACGAAATCAGTCATGAAATTTCTAGGCTTACACTGGGATAATGAGTTAAAATGGAAAGAACACGTAAACAAACTATTGGTTTCAATTTCTGCGGACATGAATATGCTGAGAAAATTAGCTCACACATCGTTCGGAGCGGACAAAAAAACCTTATTACATTTGTTCAGATGCCTCATAAGATCAAAGCTGGACTACGGAAGCGTAATATACAGCACAACTATTAAAAATACCACATTGAAAAAACTGGATATCATCTGTAATACAGCAATTAGAATAGCCATCGGTGCTTTTCGTACAAGTCCGATTGACAGTCTTTATTGCGAAGCTGAAGAATGGCCTCCGTCTTTAAGAAGAAAATACCTTATTAAAAAATGGAATATACACCTACAAACACTTTTCCAACTTCCTGATAACTTTCCTATTCCAGAAATTCCTGATTTAATTTATAAAAATCACACGCAATATCCTCCCTGGCATCTCTTTTCCATCCAAACCGACACATCTCTAATGCATTCCGCAATAAAGTCACTCTCTGCAGATCAAATAAATATCCGCATTAAACAATCCATAGATAAATACAGAGGATGTAAAAAAATTTATACCGACGCATCTAAACTTAATACATATTGTGGTTGTGCGGTGGTTTTAGAGGATTATATTCTTCGCTACAGCTTGCCTCCACAGTACTCGGTATTTTCCGCTGAATTATACGCAATCTACCTTGCTGTATCCGCTGCGGTCAATGAAAATCACAATGATCTTTTAATATGTTCTGATTCACTATCTTCCATTATGTGTTTCAACCCTAATTCTTCCAAAATCCATCCTATTGCCATAAAAATATTGAATCTTTTGTACCAACACCCTACTCTGAAAATAACCCTAATATGGATTCCAAGCCACACAGGTTTCACATTAAGTGAATTAGCTGATAGAGCAGCTAAAGAGGCAGCTCGAATCCAACCTTATCCCTTAATACCTATACCTGAGGCAGATGCAGTCACCTCCATCAAATATATAACAAATAAATTATTTTGTGATCTGTGGAATGCAATTCCTCCAACGAATCATCTTAGATCCATTCGCTCCTCTCCTCTTCCTTGGAAATATTCGGCGCAAAGCAGACAGGATCAGGTAGTACTTTCCCGTATTCGTATTGGCCACACTGCATTGACTCATGGTTATATTCTAAGTAGAACAGATCCACCTCTGTGCGCTCATTGCGCCCGAACCCCCTTAACACTCCAGCACTTGTTCTTTGACTGCCCACAATATTCCGTATACCGTCCCCAAAACTTCAATGGTAGTTCATTCAAAACAGTTCTATCTGATGACCCAACTGCTGTAGAAGCAGTACTTCAGTTTCTTCGAGCTATAGGCATGATCAATTTAATCTAACATTCATTTTTCCATACGGGTGCTTCTAGCCATAGCAGCAGTACATAGTACCCGTCAAAAAAAAAAAAAAAAAAAAAAAAAAAAAAAAAAAAAAAATTATTAAACAACACAAAATTAATAAATATCGATGAAACTTCTTGTATGTAATTAATGTGATTATATAATTTACTGACAGAAACATAACCATATCTACAGTATACTATCCACTAAAACATAAAATGTTTAATGAATTTTTAAAATCCCTTGGTAACACATTGACAGTGACTACAACGCTCTTATTGGGTGCCATGAATAAATACACCAAAAGGGAAAGAGCTACTAATAAAATCCATTGAAGCTAATTTATGTTATCAGGATTACCCTACTTTGATTTTTTTGGCATTATTAATCGTTAAATTTGTCCACTGTTATTAAATAAGTGTACACACATTAAAAAATTTCACTCATACGTGCAATTCATTTAAATGTTCTGATTTACCTTTCGTTATTGACATAAAGTAGAATATAGCAGTTTAACAATATAATGAAGTGAATTAGAAGTGATAATATACACTATTTAATAGCATAGTAAAATAAATATTCAAATATTTTGGGGAAATAATACAGCCAATTGCGTTGGACAAGGAAACGAATATAGAAAGAGAAGAAAATGGAAGCTGCAATGCCGTTAATGAAAAATTGATACTTAAAAAAGTAGTGTTTATACGTGTAAAAATACCACACCACAAGGCAATGATTAAAACAGAATATCTTGCAATGAATACATGGAACACCGTTAATAAGATAGAAAAGAAGAAATATAATAAGAAAAATCCTTGAACAAAAATACGAAAAAAAAAAGATATTTTAAAATTAAGAACGAATAAAGGTAGGTTTACGAAATGTTCGCGAAATAAAGGATACCATGAGTAAACGAAGGGTGGAATTTTATGGCCATCTAAAAGGAAAATCAGGATGACTAATGAAAAATATGTTTCGACTTGTTTGTTAAAAATAAAAATGCACGAGTAAGATTTGTAGAAGTTAAGAAAAACTTAACCGAAATTAAGATGGAAGAAGAAGAAATATAAAATAAATTAATATTTTAAAAAAATATAGAAAATGTCGTTGAATTCTCCAATGAAGTTAATTCATCAGATCAATGTTATTTGTATGTGTTATGAGTTTTACGACCCCACATTGTTCGTTAATTCTGATATTTTAATGTTATCGACCAAAACACATGTTACTTATATACACTCATAAATTACCAAATAATTATATAATAATTAACAATTGAAATTATATTTTTCGTTTTTTTTTTTGTTTTTTTTGGGGGGGGACGTAGTGGATAATATGTGCCATAATATAATATACAGTTATTGGTACTACTGTACTAAAGAATACTGGAATTGTATGTTTTTAAGTTTATTGTTACGTTTTTATTTTTGATTATTTTATTTTCATATTAATATGGATTCAAGTTGTAAGCATTTAAGCAAAGATGAAAGTAATATACCGTTGGCAGACGATGATCCTCAAGGTATATATTTTTAATATTTCGTGAATGATGAATTGCTGTTTAGTGTTATTTGTATTTTTCTTTTTTTTAGTTCATGTTTCGATTCTCTACTAATAAATTTTACACGCCATATTTAACAATGAAATCGGTATTTCATACCAGAATTAATATTTAACAGTAAATCAGATTTGTACTTTTAAAACAATGTCTAATTTCGTACTTAAAAAAATGTATTTTAAAGCTGTTGTTCAAGAAAATCAAGAAACATGCGAAACGAATGCTCATCAAAATGGTGAAGTGAACTGTTCGTCATTATCATTTACAGAAGAAAATTTTGAAAGTAAATATTCAAATGTAGGGTAATATTATATTTTAGTGTCGACAATAAGTTTACGCACGCTATAGTTCGGTTATCGACAAATAACGATTATTTTTATCCATACAGAATGTATAAGTAATTTTTTTTTATTTGTAATAATGGTTTTTTGTTTACGGTATTCAAATCTACCACTGGTTAACTTTTAGAATCTCGTAGGGTAATTATAAACTGTGAACTGTTAACTGTACCACAACTGATTGGTGAATCACGACTTTTTTGTAGTTGTGAAAAAAAAATATAGTGGTTGATCGTTCGTGGACTCCTGAAAAATACTTGTGTTTGCGATTATTTTGAACAATCTGTTTCATTAGTAAATTATGTACAAATAGTAAGTGATTCGGTGAAAATTTTAACTTTTGTAGATTAATCCGAGCAGGTTTTTTGATAAGTATTATTTGACACTGGGTCCAATAATAATACAAAATAATTACGAAGTACATTATTTTGTGATTTTAATATCGATAAATTGATTAAAACTCAGTATCGACAATTACATTAGCGATAATATTGTCGTGGAAAAATGTAAACCTATTGTTAACGTTAAAATAGATTACCTGAAGTTCTGAAATCCCAGTTAAAACGAAATGATTAAATTAAAAGTAATTATGGAGCTATTTGCAGTGTTGTTTTAAAGTAATGAAAGGAGGTAATTATACTTTTTTGATTAACATAATATATCTTAAAAACCTATAATGCTCATCTAATTTTACTAAGCACCAATGATGTTCATCTTTTTATCACACTCGTATCTTAAGGGCTCGTACATATGTTGGATATGAAAACGCCACATATATATATATTTTTTTCTTCTATATGCTGTGTTCTCGGAGAACGTTTGCGATCATCTGCTTGCTTTGATTTTTATCCATAACTTTTCTAAATATTTCAACTGTATCTAGTTTGAACCACTTTTTTAGACTTTCTAACCATATTATTCTAGCCCGGTTATGGCTGCGATTATATATAAAATTAAATTTAACACAACATAAATTTAAACGCTCACAAATATTTTTACGTTACATTCAGAGTCACATATTTACAAGATGATCAAAAGCGAGTATACAACTTCTCTTTTTCTGGAGCGTTTTAATTATAACAATGAATGAAAAGATTAAATAATGGTGGAATAGATTTTAGA
This sequence comes from Coronaproctus castanopsis, assembly GCA_032883995.1. Classification (NCBI taxonomy): domain Eukaryota; kingdom Metazoa; phylum Arthropoda; class Insecta; order Hemiptera; family Monophlebidae; genus Coronaproctus; species Coronaproctus castanopsis. Next base: position 62,943,803 of record CM065053.1, read on the forward strand.
AAAGACAAATATCAAATATGTTAATAATGTTCCGGGGAAATATGTTTTCATTCTGCCTTATTACACAAACGACAAATGATTTCGTTATAAGTACCTTATTTTCAGGTTGTTGATACATAAATCAACATAATTGGTTACCTCTTTTATATATATATATATATAAAAGTTTATTTTGTAAAATTAATTCGTAGATCGGTATAACTAGTTTTTTAATATATAACAAATTTACAGTGTCCATTATCGAGACAGAGCATCAACTAACTGAATTATCGAAAAAAACGTCTATACACTTTTAAGGGACAAGACTGTTTCTCAGACGAAATCTGTAACTACTATTACTACTACTACTAATATTGTATTTGATTGGTTGTTAGAGGACCACATCCAGCTGGCTTGGTTGGTCTGTATTTTTTGCATTGTTTTTTAAACCATACTCTATTGAAATTATCTTCATATTCACTCATTTTAACAGCTTTTCGAGCCAACTTTGGTGATATTTATCCACTCTAGCCAAAATGTGGACAATATTGAATTTTTGATGATATGGCCTGAATTACACATATGATTGGACACAGCAGATTTTTTTTTATTCTAAGGTATTTTACATCTGCTATATGTTCCTTAATATGAATATCCACTGGCCTTCTTGTTTGACCAATATAACACTTCCTACATGAACATGGAATATGATACACATCTGTTCCCATTGTAAGTCATTTTTGTCACTTGTAATCATATTTCCAATTTTTTGGTGGGTATTAAATACTGGTCTAATATTTTTTCTGCCTAATGTTCTCCAAGTTTTATCTGAAATTCCTTTTATATAAGACAAGACTACATTAGGATAAAATGTTTCATTCCTATTAATGATTTCTATCCTCTTTTTCAGTGTATGAAATTTGTTGATGAAAAATTCAGTCTCTCTGACATTATATCCATTATTTATCATAAAAAGCTTTAAATTATTTAGTTCTTCTCATACATAACTGCAAGTTACTCTTCTTGCTCGAGTCGTCGAAGTTATAAAGAGCATATAGCAGATTTAAAATACCTTAGAACTAAAAAAACTACTATTGCCGATTATGTGTGTAATTCAGGCAAGTCACCAAATTTAATGATGTCTCCATTTTGGCTAAAGTGGATAAATATTACAGAAGGTTGGCACGGGATGCCGTTGAAATTAATAAATATCAATATAATTTCAATAGAAAGGGTGATTTTCATTTGAGTGATATTTTTGGAATCCTAATTAGTAAAAAACACCAAGAAAAAAAAAAATAATGCGAAAAGTACAGCCAAACCAGCAGTTGGAGGTGGTACCCTAACAACCAATCAAATCCATGATATCGGTGGTAGTAATATAGTAGTTACAGATTTCGCCTAGTCTCGTCCCTTAAAGGTGTATAGAGTTTTTTTTTTCGATAATTCAGTTAGTTGATGTTGTCTCGATAATGGTGTGTATATGCTTGAAACGTCGGCTTTTTTTTTTCAAAATAGTGACGTGATTTCCGTCCAGATTATTTTAAAATGATAATTTATTGTTCATTAATAATAATTTGTATTATTTGGATACAAATTTTACGTCCGAATACACAATGACACTTTGTCTTACACCGTTGTTTAGGCTTTCTCGATTGTAAAATGCATCTACAAACTAATGTTAAAAAAAGTATTTGCATAACATATTTTTCTCTATTATATATATATATATATATATATATATATATATATATATATATATATATATATATATATATATGCGTGTATGTATTTATATAGGCCTGTAATATGGTCAAAATCAGTAAATTCAAAAATTATACACTTGCTATTGCTACTTAAATGAAATCAATTTTGTTATCTCGGTTATCATATCGTATTTAATATGTAATAAAAGTTATTAATGCTTTTAGAAAAATGGATTATCTTCATATATATATATATATATATATATATATATATATATATATATATAATTTAATCTAATCTCACTTGATATCGAGTATGAATTTTTCCACCCAATCTTATCAATGCTTGTGCTGCATACGAGAGACCAATCCTATTTGATGTGTAATAGTAAAGCTACATAGCTGGCAGGCTACATTTTGATCTGTGCCGAGGCTTTCCTTGATGTTATTTTTCTTTATCCGCAACGTTTTAATGTTCTCTAATTTTTTTACAGTATCGATCCACACTGCGAATTTGGGCGCTGTTTTTCCAAGTGTTCTTTTTCGGCTGGATACCGACTTTTTTTAAATCATCCGCAATGACATCTTTAAAACGTAGTCATGGTCTACCGAGCGGTCGTTTACCATTAACCAGGACACCGTATATTATCCTTTTCGGAATCCGATCGTTATCCATTCTGAGTATGCTGCCATCATCTGACTTATTGTGCAAGAATTTGTTCTAGCTAGTACTTCTTCATTTGATACATGATCAACCCATCATAATCGAAGAGTTCTCCGCAGAAACTGTTGACACGTATTTCTTCACCTGTTTCTTCATTATCGGTCATGTTTCACCTCCATAATGAAGAACCGGTATGACCATTGCTCTGTATACGGCTATTTTAGTTCCAACCGATAACGCTCTGTTGTTAAATACACGCTGTTGTAGTTCTGTTTACTACAATATCTAGGTAGTTGTGAACGCTCCATCAAGCGTATTTTATTTCCACTTATTTCTATGTCTGCCGTATCATCATTAATTTGTATAATTTCCGTTTTGTCAAAATTAATGCTGAGCCCATAATCTCTATATGTGCTTAATCCAGCATCACATATGATGGCTGCTCTGGTTTGATTATGTAGCTCTTTTAAAAGGCATAGCATTTTCGGTGGACATCCTAACTCTTGGATGTATTCCCATAGTGCTTCTCTCTTGATCGAATCTAATGCCTTTCTAACATCGATGAATGCCATGTATGAGTAGTAGCCTGTTCCATGCTTTTTTCAATAAGTTGTCTCAGCGAAAAGATCATATTAACTACGCTTCGATTTTGTCGGAATCTACACTGGTTTTCTGGCAGTAGTACGTTGATTAGTAAGTTCAGTCTTTTCATTAAAATTTTGCTAAATGCCTTATCTGCAGTGAATAAAAGAGCTATGCCACTGTAGTTTGAGCAATTGGTCTTGTCGCCTTTATTTTAGTATATAGGTATTATAGCTGCATCATTGAAGTCCTGCGGGCATTTTTCTTCATCTCATATCTTATGGTAAAGGACATACAACCAACTCGCAATGTCCATTTCTCCAGATTTAAAGATGTCCGCAGGTATGCCGTCAAGTCCTGGAGATTTTTTGTTTTTCAAGCTTTTGCTTCGCAAATTTCTTCCATACTTTTTATCGCGCTATAAAATCCGCGTGCGTCATTGTCATCGGCTTGAGTCCGGATTTCGCTTGATTTTCTTTTCCACCATTTATCTTGGAGTCTTCTGGTCTCTTTTTGCGCTCGAGACTTTGATTTTTTAAAGGCATCATGGTTAATTTTGTTCGTTTTATCAGACTGTCATTTGATAAATGCCCGTTTCTCATTGTTCAATAATACTTTGATTTCTCCTGCTTTATCGGCAAACCAGTCTTGATGTTTCATCTTCTTATAACCTAGAACGCCCTTACATATTATTCACTTTCCCCTTAATTACATCCCAGTTCTCGGTAGCTGATGTATCCTCATGTTGGCGTATTTCTTGGGTTACCATCTTGATCTCTGTATCAAGCTGTTGCAATATCTGTTTATTTTGTAAACCACTCAAGTTGTATTTTTTTGTTTTGTTGGCATTTGGTTGACTCGTGCGGTAGAATAAACATTTCTTGAAACGGAATTGCGAAAGCAACATGAAGTGATCTGTATCGCCGTCTGCACCTCTCAAAACCCGCGTTGTTAGACATTCATTTCTTCGTTCTTTCTTTGTTATAACATAGTCGATCGTATGCGCTACTTTTGATCTAGGATGAACCCATGTGTCCTTATAAATATCCTTTAGTTTATAATTCGTATTTGTAATAAACCATTTCTAGTGCAGAACTGCAATAGTCGTTCTCCGTTTTCGTTTTCCTTACCAATTCCGTGTTGCCATATTACGTTTTTCCAAAGGCTTGTGTTATGACCTACTCTGGCATTAAAATCGTCCAAGATAATAATATTGTCTTTGGACCTGCTTTTGCTCAACACATTTTTAAGTTTCCATAGAAGTGTTCTTTTTCACAATATGGGCTATTTAACGTTGGCGCATATACGCTAATGACTGTTATCTCATTGGCTTTGTGGAAGACAAATTTTCATATACATAATGCGATCATTAATGCCAACGTGTATTTATGCAGACTTTTAATACGTAGTTCCTCAAGCTGCGCATCTGGATCCTCGCATCTCCTAACCCTGTCACTACTGGAACCGCCTGCCTGAGTATATATATGATAAAAAATTATGTTTACTTTTAAAATATATAGATATTTTTTTAATGTAAATATCACGTTATTTTTTTATCTGTTGCAGAGAAATTATAAGCATTTTTATTTGATTTTTAACAATAAATATTCAACACGTATTATTTTAAAAATAAATTGATTTACACAGGATTCTCTTCAATAAATGGGTACTCCTTAAGCATACAGTATATTTTTCGACATTACATGCATACTTACAAAACAAAAAGATTAAAACTAAGTTAAAGTAAAAAAAAAACACAGATGACATTTAAAAACTAACGTAAACACGGTAAAATTCTAAGTATCAATAAAAATTTGTAAGAAAAAAAAGTACTCAATTGCGTTCGTAGATGTCCTCTTAACGCTGAAAATATGAAAAATGAAATCGATACAGAGTCCAAATTCGGTAAGTTTTCCATTTACGATTACGTAATACATGTATTACAATAAATGAAATTGTCTGATGATGTAAAAGAGCCAATATAGAAAAGTGAGACATCAAAAATTAAATTAATTTAAATTACTAATTTGATATTCACTAAAAAAATCTTCTTAGTCAGTTAAGTGTTGCGTTTTTTTCTTTTGTTATTTACCCTGTAATCTTTTTATTTTGTTGTATGTATAGTAATCGCTTATAGATATGTGCTTTAATATATTGCGATTTATAACATACGATAATTGCGTGAATCGCAACATTATTTTCTAACCATGGTTTTGTATATAATGTACACGTTAAACTAAATTTAATTTTTCTCTTACATAAATTGCTCACGACCGCCTGCTAAGTACTTAAAGTAATTACCACGTCGTGTTGGGTAATATGCCGAGGTGATATCTATATAAATATTAATATTTTACGAAAATATGGAATGTAGTGATTTTTATTAAAGTAAACAACAAAACACAAGTTAAAATCACTTTTTAAAATATTCACTTACCCAAAAGTTTTGTGATTTTTTATTAAAAAAATTTAGTGTTTTTAACTTGTTTTTTGTTGTTTACTTTAGGAAAATGTTACGAGATATTCGACGTAATATGTGCAAGTGAATATTTTTTTATATTGCTTAAATCTCTCATATCGCCGAATGAAGGATTACTTTTATAATGCGTAAAAACCTGTTTTTATATATTTCTGGTTTAATATTGTTAACTACAGGTCTTGATTCAAACATAAATGCGGATGAAATGGAGGAAAAGGCAAGGTTAATATTTCAAGTATTAGAATTACAGAATACGTTGGATGGTAATTTTTTTTTGCATTATTGATTTTTTTTTTACTACATTTATTTAATTAAAATCTTCCAACCAATAATGCACAAAAATTTTATTTTAGCAAGAAATGTGGTAAGTCGAAAATATCTTTGTTATTTATCATTGTTAAATTGTATAATTGTGTCTGATTTCGAATATTCATCTTGCTAAATAATGAGAGTTTGAAGTGTACTTTATTAACTTCTAAATGATGATATTAGGGATGTGTAACCGTACGAGTTACCCGAAACTTATCGTTACTGATTATTGTTGAATATACTAACTTGCGTTTAAATATTTATAGACTTGTGGTGTGCATGAAATTGTATTATTTTTATAGATTTGTCACAACGAGTAGACACAGTTAAAGAAGAAAATCTAAAATTGCGATCTGAAAATCAGGTTCTGGGTCAATATATTGAAAATTTGATGTCTGCCTCTAGCGTATTCCAGTCGACAAATCCGAAATCAAAAAAATGAAACATTCCTTATTTTGTTAAAAATCTGCTCTGTTATTATTGTGCTTGCCATATTTTTTCACTGTTCTCATCACTTGCTTGCCAATACATGCTTAAAAATGACACGCGTATTATTAATTTCAATAATTTATTTTTATTACCGAAATAAGTTTTTATTTAAGAGTACATTACGCTAAAATTATGAAATTATAATATTTTCATTAGTGGGAATTAAAATGTAAAAACAGATTAGCTAGCTGATCTTTTGATAGGCCCCATATATATTATCTTCAAAGTGTAACATATACAGACATTTAATTTTATTTTTGATGCAATAATAAATTCTTACGTTTATTTCGATTATTTTAAAAATGTTTAAATGCGAACTTATCTAAAGAAAAAATCGCTGTTTTCTGTTGCATAATGCATTTAAAAATATAAAATCTATATTAATATTAAAATCCTCAAGCTATGTAACATTCCATTATTACATGCCAATATTATTAAGATAACATAATCGAATATTTATTACTTAAGCACATATTTTACTTTTTACACGATTATGATAGGTCAAATTTTTTGCATATTATAATTAGTGAATAGTTTATATTTATCTTATTATTCAACTGTTACAAAAAAAAAAAATTAATAAAAAATAAAATTGTATGCGTAGGACGGGCTACAACTTATACTCTAAGAAGACTATCTATTGGATAATTATTAGGTTTACTGCGAAGTTAAATATTCGAATATTTTTACTCGATGCTATATATTTTTTACGGAAGAAAAATGGCCGCCTTCCGCAGAGACAAATAGCAAATATAGTCATTGTAATATTGCTACTACTAGCTTTATAAGAAATAAAGAGATTATTCGTAATTCTATTAAAAATAAACTGTAAGGTTTAAATGTTCCAAATTTAACTGATCGTTTACTAACGGCGTAACGCTTACATCTGGATCTAATCGAGTCTGCAATTAATATAAAAATTTTAATATTAAATCGTAAAAATTTAAAATATAATTAAGATGTTATTTTTTATCAAAGTTATTTAGGGTTAACAAAAGTCAAGTGAATTACCTTTTTGTATCCGGAATTGAATTCATCGTTCCAATTTAAATTTTTAGTCCTATTCGGTGATGAATTTATCGACCAGATATCATTTCCTGAAAATTCGTCGTTTTCATTGGTAACCATTTGATTTGAATTATTCGCAATTGTCTCATTTGGTAATTTTGGAGGAGCGGGAACTACTTTAGAATTGTAGGTAGAAATCGTTGTTTTAGGATGTGTTTTCTTTCTTGACGGACAGCCATGACTCGACGATCCTGAAATAAGAGTATAATATGTTATTTATAAAGTAAACGATTATTTATTATGCAATGAAACGCATAAATATAAACCGTCGATTTATGAAAAAATTTATTATAAAACCTAAATATTAATTTTCCACGTCGGAAATCAAAAATACGAATTAGCTATAATACAGTTACAAATAATTTTATTGCTGAATAAAGAATGATTACGATAAAACAAAAGATTAATGAAAATTATTTAAATTAACGGGAACTCGAAAATATCAATTTTAAAAAGTACTAAAGGTAGTAATTTAAAACGATATAGGTAGAAATATTTATATTATTGAATAAAAAATAATTACGATAAAGCAAAATGTATAAAATAAAATAATTTAATTAATATTAGAAACAGAAGATATAAAAAAATATAATTTAGTGAAACTCGTATTTTAGAATTCAAGCGGTAAAGTAATAATCGAAATGAATACTTTTACGTCGAGTGGTTTAACAAAATCATTAGTGATTCGTATTTCATATGTCTTTCATTTTCGAAAAATAACAAATTATGTTTACAAAATTTATTTATAAACAACAGTATTCGTTTTATTCGACTGTATAATTCTAGAAGACGAGTTATTTTTCGAACAAAAATCTTATTTTAAATTTGTATCACTGGAATGAGTGTTGTAAATTTATTATTATTGTTTGAAGTAAAATAATTTAGTTATTTCTATTATATTTCTTAAGGGTATAATTTTAGACTTTTTACAATCAAACTTTTCAAATAATCGGAGAATCTATTATTTTAAAATATTTTATATATACATATACATATATATATATATATATATATATATATAATTTTAAATAACGTTAATTAATATAAAAAATTCTAACTTTTTACTGTTGCTGTATGCTCGGAATCGCATGTCGTTTGTAATATCATATTGTGTATGTCATTGCAACTGCTGAAAACGGGATTTTCAATTTTTCCGAATGCATTTATATGTTTTTCTTCTCCTTTAAACAGTTTACTAAATTTCGGTAAATTTCCGTGCTTCGGTGTTTTGCTAATTATTAAAAATTAAATACTTTAATCCAATTAAATTAATACCTAAAGTACGTTAGCGAAATACAAGTTCGTTGCAATTACAAAAATTAATTACGCAATAACTATTGCACACTATCATTTTATATCATAGTTTTTTTTTTTTTTTTTCTATTCATCGTTATTAACTTTTGTGATAAAACCCTGTGTCCATTAAAATAAACAAATTCGATCTTTATGTTATTTTTAATTTAAATTATTTCTAACCAACTTGGATAAGCAGATGCGAATTTAAAAAGATTTAAAAGAAACAACGCGTGTTTAATCGATAGTTGAAAAACAGAGTATTTTCATAATTAGAGAAACAGTAAAATACAGGTATCACAAGACATTTAAATTAAGATTGGTTAGGAAGAAAATGTTTTCGTGTAAATTTTTCAATTTTTAATATATTACTTAGACTTTCGATTTTTCAACAAATAATTTGTGTGTGTATAGTACGTAAATAAAATATTAAAAAAAAAAAAGCTTTATTACGATTTTATCGCTAACTGGTTGTTATCATAAGAATTTACAAGTCCCATAATACGGGGTAATATAAAAACTTATTGTTTTGTGTTCAAGTTATTTAATATACAAATAATACCTAAAAAAATGAAGCGTAAGAAAAAAAAAAGAAGACAACGAACTCTCCTACGGATGTTGTTTCACAATCAGAAATGACTATAGATGGGGGTCAAAATCAAGCCTTCAACGATCACTGAATCAAGTATTTCAACCGTTAGGAAAAAACTTTTCTGACAATATAAAGTCCGATTCACTATTTTTCGTTAATTTCAACTGTTTGTTGACATGTGTCAAGGCGCGCCTATATTGAAAGACATAATATCAGAATTTTCGGCAGACACTGCAAGTATTACACAGATGTTCCAAGGTAATTATCCACCACGATGGGATAGATCAATGAAAACTAAAATAATCAATAAACTCCAAGCGGAATTTATACTTCTCCAGAATTATTAATTTTTGTAATGAACTCTCATATTAGATTGGAACCGCAATGCACATACTGTGAAGAACTAAAATTATTCATAGCTATGTATTGACCAACTATAATCTCTCTTCAAGAAACTCGTCTGAAAATAAATCAAATCCTTCATATTGCATCCTATAACATTCTAAAATATTCAACTTCATCTGATCTTAACGCCCACGGTGGTGTCCTATTAACAATTTGAACCAATATCTCTCATTTTGGTATATCACGGTGGTGTCCTATTGACAATTTGAACCAATATCTCTCATTTTGACATATCACGGTGGTGTCCTATTGACAATTTGAACCAATATCTCTCATTTTGGCATATTACCCTGAATACAGAGTTACAACACCTATGAACCAATATTTAATTGGATCAATCGTTTTGCTCTTTGTTCCTTTTACCCTCTCCCAGAAGAGTCAGCAGATGAAGCCCACATTATTAAGATAACTCGACAATTAGAACCTTCTATATTGTTCATTACAGATTTCAGTTGCGATATTCTAATTATAGGCATTAATATTACTATTATAGAAAACCTACTAAATACTACTAATCTTTGTTTACTGAATACAAGACAACCTACAAATTAAAGTTTTGCACACCATACAGGATCTACTCTCGATCTAGTAATTTCTTCATCACAACTACCTAGCAAGTTGCAATCATTTCATAATGTGGATTTAGCAGACAATCGATACAGCCAGAACAATTCACACCTAGCTAGAATTATATATAAAAAAAAACTGGTCTCGCTTTGCATCTGAATGTCAAATTTTCACAGTAGACTTATACAACATTGTTGATAGTTTTTCTTCTGATATAGTCCATTATACATCAATACCTAAACAGGTTAGAAGAAAATTAATACCGTGGTCGACAAAATGTGCAATTGCTATATGTCTTAGACATAGTGCATTAAAACAGACAAGCTCTAGGTAAAGCAAGATGGACGATTACACAAACAATGAGAAACGCATGAAGAAATACATCACCGACTTCAGCAACTTTGGTTTGGCCAAAAATTCACACATTAAGTCACTTATTTTCTTATTGCCTTAAGTTCTTAATGTGATATTGTCTCAGCTCTTGCTGATTATTACAAGCAAACATCAATTGACGCAAACAACTATAGGACCGACAGCCGTCCTGCTCTACTCAATTGAAATAATATAATCAGATTATCAGCCTACGAAAGTTAACAATGACCATAAAAAACAGAAAAGAGAAGCCGCACCAGGTTAAAACAATATTCATATCAATATGCTAAAAAATGCTCCCATTGGGACACATGAAATATTATTTCAAATATTTAATCAATTCTGCACAGAAAGCACATTTTCAGAAGCTTCAAAAAGGCGATTATTATCCTTGAAAATTGCAACAGTTAAAGAATGGTCAAAATACAAAAATGACACTAATTTACCAATACACCAAGATCTGAAAGGATCAGAAAGATTAACATTGAGAAAGCCTGCTGACAGATTAGCTACAAAACTTATAGCAGATGATTTTGTCGCAGTTGCATCCTGGAAAGAAGAATGGGTCCATAAGAACCGAGACCGATACAGTACAATAGACACACCGAATTGCAAGCTATCAGGTTTTGAACTAGAGCGGAAATTCTGGGTGCGTTTAAATCGTGTCAGAACAGGTCATGAGCGCAGTGGTCATATGCTCGCAAAGTGGGGTTTTAAAGATGATCCATCTTGCGACTGTCAATTGGGCGATCAGACAATGGTTCACATCCTCAACGTATGCCCACGTAAAGCCCTTACAGGCGGTTGGAAGGATATTCGAGTAGTATCAGACGCGACGATAATATGGCTACGAAACCTGGATGTGGACATCTAAGCTACCCAAAGACATACGATATCATCATCATTCTCAAACACAATAAAAATCCATCTCTTGCAGAATGATATCGACCAATTTCACTAACTTCGATTCTGTACAAAATTTTCGAGCAGATAGTACTCTATCGCCTGAACTGGATACTAGAATCAAATAATCTAGTTCACAACTCTTAATGCAGTTTCCGTAGCAGATGCTCCACACTACACCAACTGCGTACTTCACAAAATACAATAGTTGAGTCCTTGTCACAATCACCTACTATCAGCATTTTTTTTTATCATATTGAAGTTTTTGATAGAATCCGTAGGTCAATGATTATGCCACAGCTCAGAAATTGGGGAATCAGAAGCAACTTAGCACCGTTCATAGGAAACTTCTTATCCGAACAAAAATTTATTGTTTAGAGAGCGACACTTTTCTCTGCACTTATTAGCAAATAGAATACCTCAGAGATCTGTTCTGAGCCCTACTCTATTTAATATTGTAATTAATGATTTTCCAACCATTGTATGGAGTACAATGCTCCTTGTTTACCAATGGCATCACAATATTTGTTTGCTGTAAAAACCTAAACATTGGATAAGAAGTACTACAAGAAAACACAGTCAGAAAACAGTTTACAAATATCCAAAGTGAAGACTACCACAATACATTTTTGCCGTATTTGGAAATGTAAACATGAATTATCTATCCGTTTCGATGGGAAATAACTACACCACATCATAAGTTGTTCCCTATCTTGCTCTAACATTCGACCAACCGATATTCTGGAAACCTCAAATGAAGAAAATGCTTCCAAAAGCTAAACTTATTAAGGCACCATATGGTGTAGATCGTACACCATTACTTCGAATTCATTGTGCTATCATATGTTCTACTTGAGAATATGCTTCGCCAATATAATCAATATCCCATCATATTTATCTGCAACCTGTAAAAGCTATTGACAACATAGTTTTTTGACTAATTATAGGGGCATTTTACACTACTCCTACTAAGAGCCTACATAGAAGCGTCAGAGTATCCTCCAGATATTTGACAAATGTTTCTACTAGCAAACTTTCATGCTCACTGCCTCTAATATCGCTCCTGCACGCATAATTCCAACTACTTTTCAAACTACAGCTCAACCAATGGAAACAATCTCTTCACATTAATACAGACAATTGCTAATATAATTTCAAATTAACCTCTCACACAGCCGCAGCAATTCCACTGTGGAATCAAAATTCAATTAAATTGGATTTGGACCGTTAAATCATGACAGAAATGGAAGTCCTGTTATTATCGAAGCTGAATGGGAGATATCTTCATATGCCTCCAAGTCATTGATCTTTATCAGTTCTTTAATGCATTCGTTGGGTGTTCAGTGGTAAAAGGTGATCCAGGCAATGTACATAGTAATCCAATATATTACAGATCAGGAGAATATCAACTAAACACTGATTTTCTCAGATTCGGTAGCGGCACCAAACCATCTCCGATTATTACAATGATAAGCAACATCCTTGCTAAGGAAATAATAAAGATTCAAGAAACCACTTCATATTGCGAAATAACGGCTCTCTGGATTTCTAGTCACTCAGGAATTCGTGAAAACGCACTGGCTAGCAGGACAATCAAAGAAGCCGCAATGATTCATCCTGTTCTTGACATTGCAACACCTGCTACAGATTTCACCCGCTACTTAAAGAAAGCCCTCGCAACTTAGTGAAATCAATGATGGATAACTGTTCTAGCCACAAATAAACAACGTCAAATTAACTTTAATAGTCGACCTTGGAATATGCTCTTCAGTCGACGCCAAGATGAGTCATAACCAGGCTCTGACGCGCCCATACTCAACTAAATGGGTACCTTTTGCAGAAAAAATCGGTTTCAATATGTAATAAATGTAACATTAATATTTTCGTTAGTCATACCGTTACAGAATGTCCTCAATTTAATTCTTTTACAACCGCATTAAACTTTCCATCCTCTTTAACTGAAATACTGATTATTTTATTCCTTATTCAAATTAAATTTATATTTATCCGTGTCCCTAGCCGTTAGTCATGGCACATAAATTTAAGAAAATAAATTAAAAAAGATAAACTTATCACATATTCAATTTTCTTTTTTAAATTATACTTGCCGTAACAGAAGGTAGGTTAACAACCGTTATAATTTCTGAAAAATATGCAGGTGGTTTACCAAAAAACTTATTGAAAATAATATTTTTCGAATATGTAATACACGTGAGAATGAATACAAATACAGAAAAAAAATTTAAAAAGTATGAAACGTAGTAGGATAATGGATAGTGAGAGAATATATATTAAGGGCATGGCAAATTAAACGTGTTACACGTAATCAAATCACACATAAGGAATGTTCTGTTAATTAACCGGGTAATAGCTATGTAAAATGTTTCATATACTTTATTACGTAAAATTCATAAGTTGAATTAATAAAATCCATAAAAATATGTTTAGTCTAGTCGCTGTTACATAAACCTGTTAATAAAATCGCACAAATAAAATATAGTTGTATAGTTCATACTATTTTTGTATGTAAATAATTAACGTGATGATGACAAGTGACAAAACCGCCAAAATCGTTATGAACGATATCATTACAAATGAACCAGAACTAGACAGAACCCAATAATCGGATACATTAATCGTTGACGGCGTTAAGTGAATAATCACCGGAATAGAAGCTTGCCGTGGCGGTACACCTGAATCAGTGGCCACAGCTACTAGATGGATTGTTGAAATATTTGTTTTAATTAATTCTTGAATTTTTATTTCCCCGAAATCATTAATCGAAAACAATCTGAAATTACATATATTTGTGCAAAAGTTGAAATATATTTATAATTTAATTAATCCTTAAATTTAAAAAAAAAAAAGAAAAATATCTAATGCAAGATATTTGTTAGTACGTATCATAGCCATGTAGCGTTTTTTTTAAAGCCATTTTAACAAATTATTGTGAAACGAATAAATATTATACATATAGAAAAAGATATCTTATACTTTGCTACAACATTATTTAGCCATAAATATAATACAAAATATTCTAGTTTCAAGTAATATTCTCCTTTCCTCAATATTTCGATTGGTGGTTAATATGCAGAGCACTTTACTTTCAAGTTTCTGGCTTTTGCCTTTTCTTTCAATTAATGATACGTATCTACGTTTGCATCTTCCATTATTCGAGTCATGTATTTTATCTTAGATCTTCCCTGTGATATTTTTCCATTTACTCGTCTTTTATTACTGTTGTTAAATATTTGTTATTTATTAAAATATGCCCTATCCAACTGCACCTTCTTTCGCTTGTACACTTCATTAAGCAGCGTTTTTCGTTAATGGTCTACAGCACATCTACATTTTCTGTTTTGTCTACATAAAGTCCGTATTTTTTCACTCATTTGTGCCTGCGTGAAATTAATTACACCGATTGTAGCACTCAATAGATTTTTAATTTACTTCGCGACCTACGTAAATTTCATTTCTAGAATTTGACGTTTCCGCTGCTATTTTTGTAGCAAAAAATCGAACTTTTTGTTAGTATGTCGTGAATATCTATAGTAGATATGTAATACATTTCTAAAGCTTGCAAATAAAACGAAACTTGAAATAGAGTAGGTTCCTTTGTTTTTTTTCCTTTTTCATTTTTCTTTGGTACCGTCTTCTTCTTTCTATTTTTATTTCAATCAGATGCATTGATGGATTATTGTAGGTAGACGATGTTATTACTCGTGATGTTTGCAAGATTTCCTACTACCCTTAGTCGGAATCGAAGAAAATAATAATAATCCACTTGACGACTAAGTAGGGCGTATCAATTTCTAAGCATTATTACTTGTTCAAGAACTATGTGTTAAGATGGGCACATTGATTTTCATAAGATTATTATCATCAGTATGCGTAAACTTATACTACATTGAAGTCGTTTATCGTATTTTTATTTGTAGCTGCTTTCGAATAACTTCTACCGAAAAGCCCAGCTACTTGATAAGTTATAATTACTTCTAATGGATTTCTCAATAACCAATTTTCGATCACTTTTAAATAACGATGTTCAAATTGGCCTATGAGTGAAACATCAAGCGATTGTAGTGACAATAATAACTCACTATTCTTTGTTAAATTAATGACATTCAAGTTTTGCGTATCAGAATGTGTCCGTCTAAGGTTGGAGCTACTGGTTTATCTAATGATAGTGTCACACACCGTTGATTTAATAAAATTCTGAAGGCTTGTATCCAATTGGACGAATTGCAAGTAAATAATTATGGAATTGGAGGTCCGATATTCATTAATTCGCTTTTCATATTTTTCCTTGGAAATATAAGTCTTGCTAAATTACCGAAATACTCATAAATATTACTACTGTAATAATGCTTCTTTTTCTACAAAAGAAATGGAAGACAACTTGCTTCTTTCTTTTTAATAACGACAGAACTTTGTGTTGAACAACTGTAATTCCAGTTTTATTAACATTAAAATTCTTGTGGGACCGAAAGTAATTTTCATTATAATTTGTCATTCAAAATATTTTAAAACGCTGATACCTTCTTTTGGCTGAAAGCTTTGACGGTTCACACTTGCTAGACAAATAGTCTCCGGCTTCCTGAAACTTAACTGAGGATTTCTTTTTAGGAATTCTTTAATCTATTCATCACCGCTTTGTTCTTCCAAACAGAATACATGTTTTCAAGTTTTTAAAAATTATAAATGCACCGAATACTGTTTAACGAATTTAATCTTTACCTAATTTTATACATTTAACATATTAATTTTTTACTCCAAATTACACCTTTTAGTGTCGAAATAGTTGAAAGAAAATAACTCTAGAAGCTGAAAATGTAAAGTAATATTTTATAATTTCGAATAAGTTGTATAAATATTTAAATTTAAAATTGAAATATTGTAATTCTAATATACATTTTTTAAATCATCAAACGTTTTTGTAACGTATAAAGAACATCGAGACGGAAAGGGTAAAAAGAACGAAAGAGGGAAACCGATGGAATGTAACAAATTAATCGTTTTTCAATTATATTTCTATGAAATTTCTACAAGAAAATTATTTATAATATTGTAACGTAATTATAACAAAAAAGATTCTTTATTATAATTACAAAAAAAATTTAGTTTTGAAGGTTTGGACGTATTTTTCTTTTTAAAAAAGGTTTTTATTTAATGCATTTTAAAATTGTTTTAAGTTTTATTATCATTTAAAATTATGGAAAATATTATATAACAGTATTTCCGGTGAATATACTAACAAAATATACATATAATAAGTATCTCATAATATATAATTACAAATGTTTCAAAGGTATATTTTTTTTTTAAACATTGAAAACGTAAATAATGTATAAATAAATATCGTATACCTGGCATGGGGACCTCTTAAGGAGAGTGTAACACGATCATCCCTATCACCATCAGCAGCTTCTACAGTTCCAACTATTGTACCCGGAATCAACTGTTGTGACGATATATTAGGCATAAAAAATTCATATTGTGGATAGCGAAATCTGGGATCCCAATCATTTACATTTAACACTGTAATATTGACCGAAGTGCTCGCATTCTAAACAGAGAAAAAAAGAGAAAAGTAAGAAATGGAGTTGACACTAATAACATTTTTTACATTTTAAGAATACGACGTTGGGGTTACCCAACCTTCTCAACTACCAAACTAAGCAGGTTTATTTTCTTTTGCTGGTGAGTTCGTTCCGATTACACTTTACAGCGGTATCGATTGAAAGTTTTATTAATTTTAGTATCAAACAAATAAAATAATGCAGACATATATGCATTAGATAAATTAATTCAGCGGCTGGTTAGCCGAGTATTGAGAGTAAAATCAAAATCAAATGAATAAAACAGCATGGGTTGGGCAAAGTAAACGAACAGAAAAGAAAATAAGAAATAATGAACGTATGAACACATTAAACAAAAACGCGTAAATAAAAAATAATAATAATAAATATATTAAAAAAGTAATAAAGTGCAAGGGCTCGGGCAAGATTTTTGAAATTTGGAATAACATTAATTATATAAATCCATATATCAAATAATGAAAGAAAAATAATTATCACTGTTGTGTTTTTTTTTAAATGTATTTATTTGTTATTACATAATTGCCTTTTGTCAAATTAAAACGGTTGTCGATGAATCATCTTATATTTAAACATTTATTAACTTATAAGCATATATTAAAATCTATTTCCCGTTCTTTTATAATCGGCATTGATTTTTAATCTTTTATTTTAAGTTTTTTATCAGGTTTATTTCCTCCTTCCTAAAGCCATTCATTAATTTTCTTTCTACTTTTTATTTCCTTGGGTATTCTATTTAACATCTAATTATAATGTACTTGTTCGTTTGATCCTTCATTTTTGTTCTTGCAAATGGCAGCTTGTACATAAGTTTTTTTCCTCAGCTCATAATCTATTTGTACTTTTCCACCAATTTTATTTTATTTTCTGTTTATATGCAGTCCTACATCTTTACTGATAGGTATATTCCGTTTATGCTCGTTACGTCTTCTCTTTAAATATTTCGCTTTCATATTCTTAATTTCGTATTAACTTCAAGCATATTTAAAAGCACGTGGAAAATAATTCTCATTCATTTTTAAGTATTGATATTTTTGTACATTGTTATACTTCTTTGTCCATTGTCCTACGTAAGGACGTGGTGATATTATGAGATACTACAGAATCTGTATTTCAGTTTTTCCTCATCTTTCGCAATGTTTAGTCAGCTGGAATCCCGCTTCAGACACAGAAGAAACAACATAGAAATTCGAAGAAAAACTGCTCTCGAAAAAACGTGAAATATAGGTTGTAGACTCATTCCTTCACGTGTTATGAACAACACAAAGAAAAACTTGTTTCGTCGCATCAAGTGTGTATATTTCAATGATAACCAGCAGTCGCCAATATAGCCCTATGTAAGCTCTACAACTATAGTAGTATTAGGCGTAAAATCTCCATACCATATAACGTTGTGTAATGTATTGTTTTCTGGTACATAATCCAGGTTGCATTGCGTGTGCAACCACCAGCTGTTCTAACACGCACCTCTTTAAATATTTTTTACTTCTTATAATATATTCTACGCGAAATATAATTAAAATTCAATTATTGTGTTTAATTTCAATAAAATAGTTAGCACTTTTAACTATTTTTTACGTCATCAATTTTTATGCAGTCGCGGGTATTTCTGGTGGTTGTGCAACGCAAACTTTATGTACAAACGCGCCTTGGTATGTGCCCAAAGCATCTAGCCATGTTTTTTTTCTATTTTAATTAAAAGCCTTGTATCTATTTTTACTCATCAATAATCAATTTATTACTTCAGTGTGTCGTCCATGTATTCTGAGAATTTTCCGATATATATCTATATCGAAAGCACTTACACGATTTTGGTTATTATTTTTTTTTATGTTTCGGACGCATATGTAGCAACCGGGAAAATTACTGGATTGGACAATTTTAATTTTGTTCTTTTCATTATGACAGAGTCCTTCCAAATTTTGTTCAGTTTTGCCATAGCTGCTCTCACTACTGCAATCGTCTGCACATTTCTTGTTCACGTTCTCCTGTATTTTGTATAGTCAGTTTTAATAATGAATTTTTTTAAATTGGGAAAAATATAATTGTTATATATAATTTTTTAATTTAATAATAATAATTTTTTTAAATATCAAGCGTTTCGTATCATTAACTTTATATTTAAAAAATCATTATGTTCCGTATACAAATATATATTATTTATAAAAATAACCGCATAGTACAAATGAAATTAGAAGTTCCATTATGAAGTTCATGTAATTTATGAACAGATATATACTTACGGTGTACGTGTTACTAGCGAAAACTGAATACCCATAATTGTCAACTAGCTCGTAGTCAAGTGTTTTAACAAGGATAATTTCGCCATCCGCATTAATATTAAACATATCTTCGAAATTACTTAACCAATAATGTAATTTCTGTAAATGAAACATCAATTCATACTTTAATAACTTGATATGATAGTAATTTTATTTTTCAATATTACATTATAAAAAAAAAAGTCATTGTTCCCATAATAAACAACGCATTATTAATTGATTAAGAATAAGCAATTTTGTAATCACCTTATCGTGTGGTTTATTAGTAGAAACCGTAAGTATTACACTTTGAACAGGTACATTTTCCAATACAGCGGCAAAGTACTGATTATGAAGGAACTGTAAACTTTGAACGGATCTCTCTGATCTGTTTACTGTTAATGTAGCTAACGCATACTTATCAGCATTGTCGAATTGAACTGCCTATACAAAAAATAATTGTTGTTTTTTGATGAATAAAAAACTGTGATTACAATCATTCAAAAATAGTTTTTTTTTTCATATATTTGCTGTTTTATAACTAGCCAAGAGTAAGACGATATAAAAAATATATATAATATATATATATAATCACGTGTAGGGGAAAGCTCCAAATGATACAACCCCTCAAAAAGATTATAGGATTAAGTTTCTCATTTTGCTTTGCTTGAATCTTGATGATGGTTCAGAGTGTGGAAGTTCGACTACCAGCTGGTTTGGGTGGCTTTGCCACTGCTTCAGATTTTTCAGATCCTGATGTATAATGTCGTTAGACACATACAATATCATAAGGTATTAGTCGCAGAACCTTGTTTTGAAAGCGCTGGATAATCAGTCTGACGTCTTTGAGCAACCTCAGACATATTGGATGTTATTTTATATATTAACAGACGATACCTAATAGCCAGTAAAAGTTGTTTCATCCAGATGTTGAGTTCATTTCTTTTCTTTTTGTAAATGCGACCTCAACGTTAGCCGTTGATCTAGGTAAACTCCTAGATATTTCTCTTCATTGGTCCTTGGAATCGCTTTATTGTCGATTAGTATCCGTTTGCTGTGCTGTTTTCTTTTGGAGAATGTGATGTGTGAATGACTTATCTGAATTATTGTTAAGTTTCCACTGTTGTGTCCACTGATGAACCTGATCTATACTATTCTGCAATTTTGTGATGGCAATGTCAGCATTTTTATCTGATACAATTATCGCAGTATCATCTGTGAACGTTGCTAACTGAGCAGATTCAATCGTCGGAAAATCTGCTGTATAATTATTGTATAGCAGGGGTCCCAGGACACTGACCAAGGACTCCAGCTAGAATGTAATGTACATCTGAAAGATTGTCCTCTGGAACTGTCTATTGTTTAGGTAAGATTGTATTAACTGATAGAGTCACTCTGGCAGAAAGGATTTCAACTTGTATAGCAGGCCCTTGTGTCATGTCAGATTTTATCAAAGGCTTTAGTTATGTCCAGCTTCATTATATTTTTTATGATCTATTCCAACTTGTATAAGATTTACTACTCTATGCAGCTGCTATAGAATAGTTCGATTGGCGTGAAAAGTATAACATATTTTTGCCTCTATTTTATGTAGCTAATTGGGAAAACAATGTAATTAAATGAGATTTTATCAGTCTATACATAAATTAATTTTTTAAGAAACTTAGCTGGAAATTGGTCTGTAGGATCCTAATTTATTACCATCTTTGCTTGGTTTCAAAACCATTGAAATTTGGGAAAATTTCCATTGTTTAAGGAAATATTGCATTGAATATGTGAGTAATTAGCATTATTGCCTTCCTAGGTAGCTCCTTTAACATCCTTGATGTGATCAAGTCAAAATCAGGAGATTTTTTGTTATTCAAATGTTTTATATGTTTTAAAACTTCGGACGGAGAAATCACTTTTATTCCATTTTGGGTCAGTTTGGAGCCTTTTTTTATCATCCTGTAGAAACGTACCAAAATATAATCATCGCTAAATAAATTGGAATTGATTGAACACAGGCGGATGGATATTTTATATAGTTTATAATTATCAAGGTTAAACGCAATGAATTTCTCATGCAGTAGAACTAAATATTTGCCTAAGATTAAATTCATTTATGATTTACAGTAAAAAGTTTTTAATGATAATAACTCGGCTTATTTGATTAATACATTAAAACCACACCTCGCTTTTGAGTGCATGTACTTCGAGGGAGTAGGAACATAAACAGAATGGCGGCCGCTCACAGGTAGCGAATAGTAGAGTGGCCTGCAGGTATGTAGATTAGTTGCTGGTTTGTTATTTATTTCCGTCTCTGTCGATTATGTGCCATCCATTTCAGTTCTTCATACGATGACGCCATCACATCTTTCAGTATCTGTTAAATGTAATCTGTTTGCGGCCTTTCAATCACATTCTTTCCGGATGCATCATTTCTATTAGACACATTCGCAGTACAAGGCCTATCATTTGGGTTCTTATTTTTACTATTATTTTTAACAACATCGGTTTTTCATCAATTCTTCTCAATACTTCCTTGTGGTTACGTTATGTGTCCATTTTATTAGTAGTAACCTTTTTCAACACCAGAGTTCTAATGTCATCAGTCTTCATTTCTCATATGTCATCATTATCCAAGTTTCACACCCATACAGGGCAATGCTGAATACATATACTTGCAGCAGTCTTTTCCTAATGGCTAGATCTATGTTTCTCGATGTCAATAAGCTTTTCTTATTATAAAACGCTGCTTTGGCTTAGGCAATTCTGCTCTTTATATCCCTTTTATTTCTACCATCTTTTGGTTATTACGCTTCAAAAAAATTCGTTTACTTGTTCTTCTTTTTCTCCCTTAATATCGATCTTAAATTGATTACTTATATTATTATATTTATTGCATACTAATATTTTGGCCTTCCTTTTGATTATTTTCATATTATATTCATGCAACATGTTTTTCATTATGTTGAAACTTTGATTCAATTCTTTTTCTGATTCAGCTAATATAGCGATATTATTGGCAAATCTAAGCATACTAATATTTTCCCCAATGTATTGGTATTCCTTGTACTTTTTCTTTTCATCAGTTCTTCTGTGTAAACATTGAATAGCATGGGTGACAATACACAGTCATACACTTTTTCAAATTTTTGCTTTACTTTCTTCATTTCTAATTTTTATAATCACCCATTAATTATTATATGGATTGTATATAATCCTTCTTTCCTTATACCTTAATCCCAAGGTTGTTTATATTATAAACATCTTTTTCCATTCGACAATATCTAATGCCTTTTCTTTATATATAAATCCTATAAATGTGCATTTTCCTTTCCTCATTTTTTCTGTAATGATTAATTGTAAGGCTATTGCTTCTCTGGTACCTTTGTTCTTTCTAAAATCAAACTGGTCCTCTGCTAATTCCAGAAAGAACAAAGGTACCAGAGAAGCAATAGCCTTACAATTAATAATTACAGAAAAAATGAGGAAAGGAAAATGCACATTTATAGGATTTATAGATAAAGAAAAGGCATTAGATATTGTCGAATGGAAAAAGATGTTTATAATATAAACAACCTTGGGATTAAGGTATAAGGAAAGACTGCTCTTCTATATATAGTTTTTGCTAAAACTTTTGACGCATGTGACAATAAACTATAGAGTTCTAAAAAATAAGGATTATATGAATTACAAGAAACAAATAACAGAAAGAGTTGAAATTATAAGAGGAGTTAAAACTATAAGAAAGAATACAGGTTGAAGAAGACTTCAAAAAATAATACAAGACCCTTCTATCAAACTTATAAGAAAAATATACTGAAATATCAATTATCCAGCTTATGCTTCAGAGATGAATACTAGAAACAATTGGGATAACCATGCAGTTTTATTTTGACAAACTACTAAGTTATTAACGACTGAGGGAGATGTTTTTGAAACGATGACCCTAATAAGTTTCTAAACTTATTACTAGCTGACATATGAGAAATCCAACAAATTATGAAATATTTGAATGCCTAATTGCAAAATGTATCTTTTGAAAAAACAAAATATATAACTAACATTGGAGAATTTACAAAAGTATGGAAACAGAATTCAGGAACATTCAGTTATGAAATTTAAGTATCTGAATTAAATAATGCAACCAAATGTGCGGAACAAAGAAACTCATTTCAGTAAATGAAGAATAAAACAAAAATTTAGTATCTGTGAATGCAAAAATACAACACTGCAATACAGTGGTTAATTTGAAACAGTGTCTTGCAATGAACACGTTAAACAGTAAAGGATGTATTCAGAAAGATTAACCAGAAAGATATTCATTTTTAAAATAAAAATAAAAATATACTAATATATTAGTTTGTAGGAATGGGGATAGAAAAAAGATAAATCCAAAATAAACAAATATTTAGAAAAAAATCTGGAAGTTTTAAAGAACAAATGAAAAAGAAAACTTGCAACATACGGAGGATTTAAAATAAAAACATCATCAGTGAGGAATATTGGATGGAGAGAATGATATTAACTCGTGTCCAAATTATTTTTAAGAACATGTTAGTACGAAAGTTTACTGGAAAAACGTGTTGATATACCATGTATGGTCAAAATTTAAAATTTCATTCTAATCAACAATAATGGCCAGTGGACATTTTTCATCTGTTTATGAGTTTAATGAGTTTTTATATATCTTTGTTGTGATTGTATTGCTTGAATGAATAGATTTATAGTAAAAAAATTAAATCAAATATTATTTAACATACTTAGCGGGGATAGATTCTAATTAGGACTTGTAAATGAAAGACAAACCTTATTACTATGGTAAAACTAAAAAAAGTGGCATGTCTTGGTTATATAATGAGAAATGAGTTATTGTATCAAAAATTCTTCAATGATATATATTTAAATTGGAATAAAATAAAATAAAATAAAAATATTCTTTGCATTATATGACAATATATTTATAAACAGTCTACTTGTTTCACTGGTTACAGCATCATCAAGGCTTAATGATAAATGATAAAACTAATGAGTAAAAACTTGGCCTTTAGTAAATAAAAGACCCTGTTCAAAATCTAGAATTTGTTTCCCAACCACCTGCAGCGAAGCGTTTTAAAATTGTCTCATTTATTCCTAGAATTTCTTGTTAATCAATGACTTATTGTTTATGGAAACGTATAAGATTTGAAAATCAAAAGCAGGATTATAGAAGTGATGTATAAGGTGGTCAGAAAAATTGGAAAAATCAATTCTTTTTTTTCATAATATTTAACTTAAAATTCAGTAGATTGAATTTACATCATCTTTCAAATTGCTTTTCAAGTTTCTATTCAAAGTCATCAGCGAATGTTTACTGAATTAAATTGTGAGTGATATTCTTATATAATATTAGCGAGGTACAACCAAGATATTCTTGGATCAAATTTTTCTTTTATTAGAGGGTTGGATAAATTGTCTTTTACAAACTACTGTAAATCAAAGAATTAAGTGTCTTCGTTTTAGTGCAAAAAATGGTTCCTTTACAAAAAATAGTATTTTGTACAATGAGGCATTAGAAAAATTAAGTGTTGATGTAATAAATGAAATTTTAAAAGGTAGCTAAAGTAAACCATAGGTGGTGCATAAACTATAAATTTTCACAAAGAAGAAAATGATTTTATTAATATCATTGAAACATTTTTGTATGATAAGGAAAAGTCGAGCTAAGTGCTGATAAAAACTAAGATTTGTTAAAATTGGTAGCAGGTTACATTGCTTATCTCATGAAAAAAGTGGATCAGATACTGAATTTGAGTATATGAGTATCTAATAAAAATATATTAGAATTTACTAATTGCTTTAAGCAATTTATTAATTGTTTTATCATTTATATCTGAAAAATCATAAGCACTACATTTTATATCAACCAACTTACAATTTAGAATTTATACATGCAACATTAAAAGTTATACCTAAACCATTAATGCATATAAATAAAATTAATAATATTTAATTAATAATAATAATTTCCCAACACTAACCCAAATTATTATTCTTTGCATAAACCAAGTTCTTCTCTCATTCTGACAAATTTGGTTTCTAATCCTTTGGTTAATATATCTGTCTTCTGCTTTTTAGTAGAAATATATTCCAGTCTGAATTTTTCCTTCTTTGATTAATTCATTGATATATTTATATTTGATGTCCAAATGTTTAGTTCTACTGTAATTTGTTGTGTTATTGGTAATTTTTATACAAGTTTGATTATCTTCATGTATTATTATACCATCTTCTATTTTTTTTTTTTTTTTAAATTTTTTATAATGTAGAATGTAGTAATTTTTTTAAATAAAAAAATCAATTGAAAAATTAGTTAAATCACTAACATTTATTTTCTTTTGAAAAACACAAAACTTTTTGGCATTTACCCCATTATCAAGTGAACAAAATTTAAAAAAATCATAATTTTAAAAGTAAAAATTAAAAATAATTATTTAAAAATATTTCATGATGACGGTGAAACTATATTCCATAAAATTTTATTCTGCTTGTCTGTTCTGTTTATTTTTTGAATTGTTGAAATTGAATATATTAACATATATTTATTTGTTTACTGATTTTGTTTTTTCTTTCGATATTGTTTTCTGGATTCTGAAAAAGTTGTATACTGATGGAATTTTAAATTTTCATTTACTGTCCCAATGTATAATATCCAAAAGTAAAATATAAAATATAAAAATATACAAACACAACAATTTTTTAAAAAACACAACTTTACAAGTAATATGAAAAATAAGTATAAAAACAAAATCAGTAAACAAATATATTGATGTTAATATATTCAATTTCAACAATTAAAAAAATAAACAGAACAAGCAGAATAAAATTTTATGGAATATAGTTTCACCGTCACAATCAAATATTTTTAAGTAATTATTTTTAATTTATACTTTTAAAATTATGATTTTAAAAAAAAAATTGTTCACTTGATAATTGCTTAAATTCCGAAAAGCTTTGTGTTTTTCAAAAAGAAAATAAATATTAGTGACTTAACTAATTTTTCAATTGATTTTTTATCTTCTATTTTTATACCCAAATCGGCAGATATCCACAATACTTCTCTTGCACTTTTGCTTACAGTGATGTACTTGGATTCAGCAGTTGACAGCATTACTTAACTGTTTATACCCAGTACACAGGATTTCTAAAAACATTTATCAATATTCCTGATGTTGATCTTCAATCTTCATGTTCTCCACAAGAAGCATCTGCATAAAGTTTGAACAGTTCACTACTGATATTTTGCTTATAACAGAGCCTCATTTGTTTAGTCCCTTTTAGGTATTTTAAAACTCTCTGTAAATACTGATACTTCTCTGCTGTGATGTTCTGTCGGAATCTGCTCAATACATTTATAGCATAGCTGATATCAGGTCTACTATTCTGCATTATATGTGCTAGTGCACCTAATAATTTTCGATATTGTTTTTACTTTATTTAGTCAGTATTTTGATTATCATCTGTAAATTTCAAGTCTTTCCCTATAGGTGTCCATTGTTCTTTTGCATTTTCTAAATTATAATCTTTTATGTATTTATCAATTAACTCCTCCTGATCCATTATAAGTACATCATTTATTTGTTTAATGTTAGCTCCCAAAAATTTATTTACTGAACCAAAATCTTTAATAATAAAATGGTTCATTTTAATTATTAATTCATCAACATCTGTTTTATTTTCTCCAACGATCAATAAATCATCAATGTAAACTTATATACAATTTTTTATCTTTATGTTTATATAAACATGCTTCATACTTTCATTTTGTAAATTACAGATTCATTAGACATTTATTTAACTTATTATATGAACTTTTAGGTGCTTGTTTCAAACCATAAAGAGCTTTACCAATTTTAATGTACTACTTCCAATGTCAATTCCACTTGCAGGTCTTAAATATAATTTTTCTTTCAAATCACTATTCAAAAAATCTGTTTCTATGTCGATGTGTCTCATATGATAACTAAAATGATTAGCCACAGTTAACAATGCTCGAACTGTAAATATACTTGCTACTAGAGCATATGAATCATTGCCATTTTTTATTTAGTAAACACATGCCAACAATTTTGCTTTTGCAACCTTTTCATCAGTAATCATTTTATGATTAAATACCCATTTGGTATAAACCAACTTTTGATTGCTATAGTTCACATTTTTCCATACATTATAATTTTTCATATGATCAAGTTCCTTTTTAATGGCTAATTTTCAAGCATAATTTTTTTCTTCATTCACTTGATAACTTTTCAGTACTGTATCAACACAGAGTAAATAGTCTTTTAAATATTCTGTTTTTTTCTTGTTTCTAGTGCTTTTTCTCACATCAGATTCCACATTTTCATATGTTACTTCCTCTCCATCAATCTCTTAATTAATAATTTCTGTTTTGGTAACAGATAATTTTGAATTTTGAAATCTTTAAATGATCATCTTTGAAAACAACATCCTTTGATTCTATTATTTTATTTGTTTCAATTGATAAAAACATGTATCCTTCCTTGATGTAACTCAAGAAGACACATTTCTCAGTTTTTGGAACCAATTTTGATTTTATTATTGATTTGTGTACATAGGCGAGACAACCAAAACTTTCGTTTTCTACCATACCACAAAGTTGCAGGAATATCCAATTTTTGCAAACCTTTAGTTGGTATGTGATTTATTAAATATACAGCTGTGTTCAGTGCATCACTATAATATTTTTCATGCATCCCTGATTGACTAATTAAACATCTTATTTTATCCAATATAGTACGATTCATTCTTTCCACCTTACAATTACTTTCAGGACTGTAAGGTAAAGTATGTTCTCTCGTTATACCATATTCCTCACATAGTTTATATATTCCATTATTAACAACAATCAACAAATCACAAGGTGCTCAGGATATTATACTACTAAGCTCGTATCATCAAAACAGACCATGGTGAAAATTCATCACGTATATAATAGATGATACAAGTTTAGGGACGTACCAAGTACTAAAAGAGAAGACGCGGAGCAGAGCCTTGAGGTGCTATGCTTCTCTTGTTGACCACTAATCGAAGGATTGAGGAATACAAGAAGAAAAGGAACATAGAAATATGTAATTTAATGTAGGTTTATACACACCTCTGAGTCGTAGGAATATAACAGAATAAATATTAACATTTATTTAACTTATTAGCATATATTGAAATACCCAGTTCAGATGATCAACATGTAGCTATAATACAAATCCTTAAAACGAATGATTTAAGTGTAATAAAGTGAACAGTACAATCAGTTATTAATAATATAGTCTAGGAGCGGCTTTTTGAACTGTTGCATGTTTGTTCAAGCCGATTTCAAATTGATCAAATTATAACCTAAAACCAAGCAATTAATAATAAACTGATTTCTTTAAATAATTTTTTCCGTTAAATATTCGAAAGAACGCGAAAAATACTCCAATAATAAGCTTTCGCAATACTGGCGCTAGAACTAAATAGAAGATATAGTATGTTATTAGCGTAGTATCTGATTCTACGATTTGTCAAACCATTAATTTCATCTGCTCTGCAATGTATCTAAATGGCTGCTGTAGCTAGTTTCATTACAATGTATTATGTTTAAAATCTATGTATTACACTTAACCGATCATACACATAGGCGATAGTTTTAGGGAACGTTATGATAACGTTTGCGCGTGCATATTTCATACAAGAAATCAGTTTGGACATGACCACCATTCGTGTTAATGGAAATTAACTAGATTGGTATTGTAACAAATATTAATCGTTAACTCTCTTACTTGTTTGTTTACGTGTTGAATGCATGCATTGATTTTTGAATCAAATATATGAGAAGTATGGATTATTTTTAATAAAATTTTAATTTATGAACTATCTTTGTGCTTTTGAAAAAATTATCATAATTATATCATGAATAATTTTGCAAATAATTTAACAAGCCCACCCTTGGGTTTCTCATGTTCACAGAAGAAATAAAATTAGGATAACTGTTTCTGACTTAAACATCATTGAAACAGCGGTATTATATATATATATATATATATATATATATATATATATATATATATATATATATATATATATATATATAGCCATCGTTTTCAAGAGTAAATTTTAAAATACACACAAAATTAATTATTGAAAATAATATTAGAATTCTGACCGGATAAAATAACTAAACAAATGAAGGACTCTTAATTTGCTAATTCATATAGAAAAAGAAAAATCAAATTGTGCAACACCATCATGTCGCCGCTAATAATTACTAAAACAATAAAATTGTGCTAAAATTAATAACTCGAACATACAAATTAAAAGTTATGAAAAGTCTCATGAAAATAAGTAAACGATACACAAATATATGTTTTCCATACAGGAACACATCCGTTAATAAACACAGCTTATTCTGCAACTCTACTGACGATATTTGTAGAGCATGTAAACGTGGTACACAGTTAAATATTCTTAACAAATCGATTAGAAAAAATAAAAGTGTCATAGCGAACCAAAAATAGAAACAATGTATTTCATTTACCCACTACCGTCATCATTTCTATAGAACATGAATTTGTAAATGTGAAATTAAAATAGATACCACGAATATTTCTACATACTTTAATTACAAGTAAAGCTGATTGCAATAACTGATCATCCGTTATATTGACTTTTACGTATACTGAACCAGTGTTTTTATTGATTTCAAAATATTGATAATCTGGTCCATCTGCAATTCAAAGTAATCAATATAAAATCAATCATCGTTATCTAAATATTTAATTTTAACGTGAAAAAATAATAACTTATAAATACAATCAGTATCAAGACCTAAAAATGAAAATAAATTAATTCAGCATAAATGTATAAAAAAAATTGTTAACTAGTGCGTAGTAAGGCAAGTTTCAGATAAGGTATATGTAAGAAACAAATCCCCATCCATGGAGTATAAAAATTAACTTTTTATGAGCTCTAGTGAAATTGCCTGAGATTTCATAATTTCACGGATGCTATAACTGAAATTTGTAGTGTGAATAAATAAGAATTTGGAGTGGGTGGTGCTATAGCATTACATTTGACACATCGATTACATACAAATTAAATCATCGTTTATTTTATGATAATTATTTATAAATTAGTGTAGAAACATGTAGATCAATAGCCAGCATAATAAGATTAAATCGGTTTTATAACCATCTATTTTTGCAATAAAAAATATTAAAAAAAAAAGATAATTTACAGGACAAATTATTTTAAGCGATAAAGTTGTTTTGACAAAATGCTTGGACAACATACCGGTCATACTAGCTTCCATTTATTTTTTTGATCATTTATCACAATCTCAAGTTAGTGGTTGGGATATCACGAGGTCGTATTGAAAAAGATAGAAACAATCGAAAGATTATCAATAGTTTTTAAAGATGAAGTGGACTGAAAAAGTAACTAACGAGGAGGTGCTATGACGCTTGCGGAAGCCTCAGGACTTGCGATAAACATCTTGCTAATCTACTTTGTCACATATAACAATATTTTGCTGGTACAAGCAATCAAAGAAATTAATCGAAATTGCTGCAAGAAGTTATCAAAGAAATTAATCGGAATTGCTGCAAGAAGTTACAGACAATTTATCAAACTTTATGTATGTCAGATATAATTTAATCACTTTCTACAGACTTCACTATTTGACGAAATATGTCTTGACTTCTTGCTGTATGAAATAATTCTACTACTTTTATGACTAACTCTCATATTAATATTTTGGAGTCAAGCTTGTCCCTTTTTTCTTCCATATCTTCCATGATTATTGTTTGTAGAAGATAATGTACTAGCTTTCATGATCAAAAAATGAACTTCTGTGGATTCTATGACCACTATGAGGAATTAAAGCTCCTCATCGCCCCCGCTTCAAGAAACACTTGGAAATCAATCAAAATCCTATTATTACTAGTTATACCATCCTTAAACCAGTTCCTCCTCCAGGTTATCATGCAGATTGGAATGCTTCTAGCAATTCATAATAATATCACCTTTTTCAATATCTCTCTAATTTTCAACTAGTATCTCCATATGGAACTTTCTTTCACTCTTCGTTCCCTCTATTTTCCTCCCAATGAAATTATTGAAGAATCTCACTAATTCAACATTATTTCACTTATTTACTTCCCCCTAACTTTAGCTGGAGACTTCAATTCGCACGCTCCGTTACTTGTAAGCAATTATACTAACCAGAAAGGTCGTTTAAAAGAAAAACTAGTAGGTAACACCAATATATGTCTGTCAAACATCAGCGAACCAACTCACTATAGTTTCACTTACAGAAGCCGGTCTACCCTTGATTTAATTTTTATATCACCGAAAATATGAAATAAATTACATGATTTTCATCACACAAACCTATCTGATAGTGATCACACTCCAATGGCTGTTAAACTTATAGACTCTATCCTCCCTTCAGACCCTCCATTCCACCATTGGAACTACAAGAAAACAGACTGTGTCAAATGTGCAAGGATCTCCAATTTAATACGTTTCTGAATTTAGATGTTATAAGTGGCTTCATATCTACTCTGGTGAGAAACTCTTACTCCTTCACTAAGAACTGCAAATTGTAAGTTAGCTCCATGATGGACAAAGGAATGTGCTCAAGCAATTAGACAGCAACGAAAAGTTCTGCGAAATTTGAAAGCTATGCCTTCCTCTATTAAATATTCAAAATTTAAAAAACCTCGCGTCAAGGCTATGTGGGTAATTAAGCAAGCTAAGCGTAAATCACGACTTGAATTCACTTCTACAATCACTTCTTCAACACCATCAACCATGGTATTGTCAAAAATCCTGTCTCTTGATCAAGCGGGACGCCTGTATTTAAATCAGAAGAAATCGTTTCCTCTTTTGCAGATTATTACCAGTAATCCTCCTATTGCTACACTGGACTAGTCAATAACTAATATAGAGACTCTCGTTTTAGAAGTCCTGACCTAGGACTCTATAATAAAGAAATCAGTTTAAGGAAATTAATTCTTGCTCTTAAACATACAAAACAAGATTCTCTGGGAAATTATGGATTTCATATTAATATGCTAAAACACACTCTAGATACTTTGCTCCAAATTTTTAATCGCATCTGGACTGGCAAATAGTATCCAGAGGCTTGGAAAACTACCTTCTATTCCCCACCATATATTTTCTATATAAAATGCTGTTTTTGAAGAATCAGCTAACAAGCCCCGTTTGCTAGCTCTGTTTTTCAATTTATCAAATGCCTTTGATAAGATCTCCCAATCCAAAAAGTTTTGATTTAACTTTTACGCTGGGTTTTCTCACCAATCAAAGTTTCTACGTTCAAATCACAAATAAATCATCATCCGTAAGCTTCTTGCTAAATGGAATGCCCCAGGGCTCTGTGTTCAGTTCTATACTTTTAAATATAGCTAGTAATTATTTAGTTGATGCAGTCATTTCTCCAGTACATAATTTATTATTTTCGAACGATCTTACAATCTTTGTAAGCTACTGTACCTTATCTGCTGAGGAACGTGTTCTTTAGGATTGTACCGACCGGTTATCTGCCTGATGTTCAAATAATAGCTTATCCTTATCAAATCCCAAAACTGTTGCCTTGTACTCCTTATTAAACACCAAAACTGTTGCCTTGCACTTCTGCCATATACGCAAATGCAAAAAAAAAATATTTTTCTCTTCATGGTAAATTAATTTAAAATGAGTCATCAGTCCGCTACTTATGTCTGGTCTTAGATTTTAAATTATCATTGGATCAGTATCTAATCTACATAAAAAAAAGGTGCTCAAAGGAAATAAACATTCTGAAAAAAGTATCCCATAGTACTTATGGCGCTGATCGAACTCCACTCTTACACATTTATCGCTGTCTGATACGATCAAACATTTACTATGAAGCAGGATATATTCTCCAGCAAAACCCATCATTACTCAAGTCCTTAGATATCATCCAGAATTCAGCTTTTTGCTTAGGTACAGAAGCATTTCTGACTTCCCCAATCGACAATCTGTATTCAGAGTAATCAGAATAGCATCGCAATATCAGTAGGCAATTGCTCCCAGTCAACTTCATCATCCAGTTAGAAGCTTCTGGATTATTTATTTATAAATTACTTTCATCTGCTATCTCATTCTCTTCGAGACTACCTCTATCAATTATAACCCATCTTCAACATCTTATTAGAGATAAACATTCTAAAACTGCAGATATTAAAATATACAATCGCTGTGCTGTCACAGTGGATGGAAAGTCCAATCAAGCTGGATCTCTCAATCATCAGTTTGAGGAAACAGGTCATACCAACTAAGGATATCAGCAAGAGTCCTGTTTCTTATCACTGGTTTATCAGTGGATTCCAGGGAATGAACTAGCAGATAGTGCAGCAAAAGAGGCTGCTACATCGTTGCCGATCCAAAAGTCCCAGTTCCAGCTATTATGTCAAATCAAGATTTTTTGCTTCATGGCGACAAAAGTAGTGTAATCGACTACTCATCAAATAAGTTTCGCCAAATCAAGAATTCGGTTTTACATTGGAGGATTTTGCGTTCAAATCGCAGAGAAGACGTTGTCCACAGCAGATTACAGCTGTGTCATACAAGACTCACCCATTAACACCTGATCAACAGAACTCTAGCTCTTCAGTGTCCTGTGCGTAGCGTCATGCTTTCTGTCTCCCATATCCTGTCCTTCGTACTCCTCACTTAGATTGTCTCTTAAACTTCCCTCCTCACTTCCTACGGCACGTTAATTTTTGATTAATCATAATAATGTTTATCGTAAATGCCAAACTAAGACACAATATAATAGTGATAAGACCTGAGACATCATGTGTCATTAAGAACTTCGTAATGAAAATGACTAAATAAACAACTTGAAAGTACCGGAAAGAAAATACTAAAATGAATGAAATATTGGAAAATTAATGGAGCCCGGCAGACTCACATACAGATTATCTGATTACATAAGAAAATTAAAAATAAATGATCCATGATACATAAACGTTAATGATGGATTAAATATTAAGCAGTCAGTTAGTGACGAACTCAAGATATTAATAATAACAATATTTATGTGTTTGCGCCGTATTCATTCTTACAAAAATGCGTATACAGTGCATTTAAATAATGTACAATATTTTTCAAAATTCTAATACATACATACACACACATACATACATATGTAACATCAAATTCTAGAAAGATAAATTGATCATTATTGAATGCACTTTATAAACAAACCTGAATTGAAAGCGTAAAAAATAGACACATTTATTCCAGTATCTTGATCAAATGCTTCGATGTCTCGCGGGTATACTTTTAGTTTTGTACCCTAACAACATCACACAATCAAAACAGTTGGTAATTAGTAATGTTTGTTATAACTAAAGCATTTTAAATTGCATAGATTTTCGTTAGGTTAAATAGCATGTTTATATGATTTTTATAAATCAAAATATTTCTAATAATTTTAATTCTGAGATCACCATTAGTCTGAATATATTTTCCTACCAGTATGAAAAAAGATAAAAACTGCTTCCATCTTTGCTAAAATTAAAAAAAAAAAAAATAATTTTTTTCATATATTTGCTGTTTTATAACTAGCCAAGAGTAAGGCTATCTAATAAATTATATCATAAATACATATACAATACAATATATATATTATATACATATAATCACGTTCAGAGGGAGTATCCAATGATACATCCCCACAAAACGATTATAGGATTAAGTTTCTCATTTTGCTTTGCTTGACTCTTGATGATGGTTCAGTGTGTGATAGTTCGGCTACCAGCTGATTTGGGTGGTTTTGTAACTGCTTCAGATGATTTTGTGCGAGCTTCCGGATAACCTCATCCACTGGATCGATTTTCAGATCCCGATGTAAAACGCCGTTAGACACATACCATGGCATACGGTATATTAGTCGCAGAGCCTTGTTCTGAAAGCGCTGGATAATCAGTCTATTTGACGCCATATTTTATATATTAACAGACGATTCTGCAAGTGATAACCTAATAGCCAGTAAAGTTGTTTCATCCAGATGTTGAGTTCATTTCTTTTCTTTTGTAAATGCGACCTCAACGTTAGCCGTTGATCTAGGTAAACTCCTAGATATTTTTCTTCATTGGTCCTTGGAATCGCTTTATTGTCGATTAGTATCCGTTTGCTGTGCGGTTTTCTACTGGATAATGTGATGTTCAGACTTTGCCGAGTTTTCTAGCTGTTCGACTGTTCCTAAAAGACTACGTCTCGATTGTAATCTTCTGGTAGCAAGTCCCGTATAGTTATGTAGTGGGTGACGTTCATTATTTGTTACGATGTAAACAATTCATTTCATGTAGCGATACTATATAACTTCTTCTAATCTTTTAATTTTTATTCGCTATTCTTCTCATTGTTAAACCACGCTCGATTAATTCTCAAATAAGACTAACGTTTTATTTTGATTAACCGTAAAAAAATAATTTGTAGGTAGTTAAGTAGTCATTCGGTCGGTTAAGAAAAGAAGATTCGCATACCGTTACGAAAACAAAAGTCGTTATTGTGATTATGAAGATCTCTTTCTCTCTCTCTCTCTCTATATATATATATATATATGTGTGTGTGTGTGTGTGTGTGTGTGTGTGTGCGCGCACACGCGCGTGTGTATAAAGATGTTGTAGCATCAATACGCATTTTAAAATGGAATTGGGGAGAACACGTTATGAAAAGGTGATCGGTGAACGAAGAAATTAATAGAATGGTTCTTGGCGAATCGAAAGAGTAGAAAATACGAGATCGTATACACGTTGGGACGACGATTTCAAATTTTTTTTGAGAAACAGAAGAGCCCTGTATAGAATAACCTATCATAAATGTAATTGGAAACAGTAGTCACTTGGAAGGGCCTAGTATAGTGATTAAAAAATAAGACATTTTAGTTTTAATAATAATAATAATATCAACAACATTAATAGCCATATACATAATAATATTCGCCATCATTAAATGCCGCCTTCGTATCGGACGTAGGCGACTATCTTTACCTATACATATTTTGTTGTACAAAAGTAGTGTACAAGGCAACCATAATATGGCGTTCGCTTAATTAACATGTAGACAGTTATACCAAATAAAGGTTATTTATTAATTCATAAGTTCTAATATCAGAGAAGACTATTGTTCGTATTAATGATAATACGGAAGAAAAATCACTCATATCATTTTTTTTTACTCAAAATTCCCTGAACGAATTTCTTAGTCGTCAGCGCGTGTTAAAATTTTTGAACTATATCTTTCTTAAAATAAGTTATAACTATAATAATAATAATAATATTTATTGGAGTAACGTACATTATAAAAATTAAAACCGAGATGATAAGAACAGATCGCTTCGAAGCACTTAGAGGATATGTAGATACTATGTGACGCGCATCCATCGAACGATCATCGACATCAAGTCGTTCAACTTCCGTGCACCGTCAAGTTTTATTTTTTCATAATGCATTTTTCAATTTTTTATTCTTTTATGTTTTGCTTAACTTTTATTGATTTTGTATCCTTTTTTTTTTAAATGTATATGTTACTATCATGTCATTTCTCACGTGTTTATTTATATAAATAATAATAATAATTAAAAAATGTAGACAATTTTTTGGTAATTAATGTTAATAGATAGTGAGAGAGCACGAGTTAAATTTGACGACCACTGAGGGATTGTTTACATTCATAATGCTGTATAGATACTGTTATCACTAGTTATGCAATGTTAATTTTTAATAATAGATCGCGTAATCCAGATGAGGGGGGTGGAGAGTATGATAGTTCGAACGACGTGAATTCGAATATTTAAAAATAATTATAATAATAATGTTATAATCGCGTAAATTATAGCCCTTTTTTATATAATTTCCTGAAATTTTGACACAATAAAAAGTAAACGTATTTAACAACGTAACTACTAACTTCAACATGTTATTTTATATATATTTCTAAATTTACGTAAATTGTCTGTAGTAATGTTTAATTTACAATCGACCAACATTATTATTAATTTTATTATCGTATACGTCAATTTTTGTCTACTGATGTGCTTTTATTCAGCTGAAACTATAAACTATATAAAAAAAATAATAATATTTTTAAATTTTCAGGAAAAAGTACTGAAAAATTCAACCTTTACACACGCAGCATATTTACACGTGTACCATTCATTATTTTTATAATTGTTACGCGCGATAAAGAATAGGAAATACCTGTATAGGTCGTTCCGGTAATGTAACAAAATATGCGCTATCAATGAATTTCGGATTTTGATCATCAGCATCTATTACATTTACATAAACAGTCGTATCTGAATACAAAGGTGGATTTCCTTGATCCTTGAAACAAATTGAGAGGAAAATTATTTAAAGAAAAAAATAAATATGCACTGTTACGCATTCTAAATTTACCGTCATTTTCTGTTATTTGAACTAGATATAAGAAGTATTTTAATATATTTATAATGGAACTAAACTCTAACACTCGGAAAAGATTAGCGATAAATTTGGGAAAAATAAAGAGATGGCCGAAATTATGAAAATGAAGATATCCAGTACGAACTTGAAAAAATGTATTTTACACACTCATACATATATGTAACTGCAGAAATAGAATCTGTCTCTATTAAGTTTTCCTTTTAGTAATTACTATATATATTCTGTAAAAAATAAAAATAGATGATTGATAATGCTGGATACTTGATGAAAGAAGGAAGATTGCAATACAGCAGAATAAACAATCAATTTAACTAAAAGAAAAATATTGAAAGAAAAACTGATACAAAAATTCGAACGATCATGATAGAAGCTTATTATTTGACGAAAACGGGAGCGGTTACAAAAAAATTATACATTCGATTAAGCGATTCGAACATGTTTACACAACGGGGTTTAATGGCGTCGAATAAGAACGTCTGGACAATATGGAAAATGTGCAAAATGTCAAGGAGGCAAATTTAAAATTATAAAATGTGTGATGACGAAAACTATAATAATTAATAGAAAAAGGCAAATCAATTCTTACTAATTCTGCAACAAATTATAATGTAGATAAAGAATTATGGTCCAATCATTGGCCTGTTTTAAACTCTTCGCAACAACTAATAAATATACAATTCGCATCAAAAATTAGCAATTAGTCATTCTTGTGCCCAAATAACTAACCTACGAGAAGGAAAGGAAAATACGTGTGCATTCTGAAAACACAGACGCAACTAATATTTGAACTGTTACAAATATTTCTCACAGAAATATAATCGCTTTTCTACAGTAAGTTAAGCTCTACTGAACGTAGTCGGAGATATGTTAAATTAAACATGAAAAATATAAAAATTGTAATGTAGAACGTAAACGACATTAACAAAAATTTTGTTGGTACAATCTTAGTATTAGAAAATTATTTTACTAATAGTACATTCACTCATTTTATGGAGCATAACCCTCCTTCAGGGAACCGGAAGTGGCAGTGCTTCTTCGGTCGTCATCAAACGAAAACCCTGTTTAAAAATAGCAACGTGGAATATACGAACTATGCTCCAAATTGGAAAATTTAAAATAATTAAAACAGATATGGAAAGGAGCAAAATAGATATTACTGGATTAGCAGAGACACGCTGGATTGATGAAGGAGATCTTTTTTAGAAGACTATAGAATAGTACGTGGTGGAGGCCAGGGTGGTGTAGCATTGATTCTAAATAAAGCATCAGCAAAAGCATTGCTAGATGTTAAAGTAATAGAAAATATATTTATTCTGGCACGTTTTGCTGCATATCCAGTAGATCTAACAGTTTCACAAGTCTGTATGCCAACATCTAGTAGCGATGAAACAGAAATAGATTAAGCATATGAAAAATTAGAATTACTGTAAAAAACAAAAGCAAGAGATAACGTAATAATAATGGGGGATTGGAACGCAATAGTTGGAGAAGATTCAGAGGGAGGAATAACTGGTAAATATGGGCTTGGAATTATAAATAATCGCGGTAATTATCTCATTGATTTTTGCAAACAAAAAGCGGTACATTATTACTAACACGTGGTATAAGACCCCACTAAGAAAAATATATACTTTGAAGTCACTTGGCGACAAAGAAAGATATCAAATCGACTTCATATTAGAGATATAAAAATCAAGTAAGAAAATCAATGTCATATCCAGGTGCGGACTACGGACCATTCCATGGTAATTATGAAGGCAGACCTTAAGCTTAAAAGATAATTCGGAATAAACCAGTGGAATCTTGATAATCTGAACAATGAACAAAGACTCAATATCAAATTGAAACGGATAAAATTATAACAGAACTACACGATAAAACTAACATAGACCAATCGTGGAACGACATTAATAAACCGTGCGCAGAAAATCCTTGACAAAACAAGAAGAACTAAACATAAACCGTAGATTACAGAACAAATATTGCAATTAGTCGATGAAAAGCGGAGATATGAAAATGGTACCAGTGAAAAAGGGAAAATAAAATATAGGTCCTTAAAAAATTCTATAGACAGAACTTGTAGAAAAAGAAAGAAAGAATGGTGAGACTTGAGGTGCCTTGAACTTGAAAAATTAGAAAATTCAAGGGAAACATGAACAAGTATATAAAAGAATAAAAAATATGTCTAGGAAATATAAAGGATTTAAAACAATAGCGCTAATAGGACAACATAATAACGAAGTTGTAAACCCAATTGAGAAAAGATCAACATGGCAGGCTTATGTGGAAAATTTATATCACGATAGCCAGTTAAAGTGGAAAACAGCGATGAAAAAGGTACAACTAGATCAATTGTTTAATGAAGTATACCAAAAAAACGAATTTGATACAGCAGTAAAGATGCTAAGAAATAATAATGCGCCTGATGCTGATAATATACCAGCAGAATTGTTAAAAATTAGCAAAAAAAAAACTCACGACAGACTCTTTAAATTAATTTCAAATATATATAATGAAGGTAATACCAGAAGAATACGGTACTTCGGTAATTGTTCCGATTCCAAAGAAAAGAACTTCAATAAGATGCACCGACTAGAGAACTATAAGCCTTATCCCCCACGCATCCAAAATATTGCTAAAAATAATAAAAAAACGTTTAGAAAACAATTTTTAGATAAAACACAATTTGGTTTTCGTAAGAATCTATCGAAGAGAGATGCAATAGGGACGCCGCTAAGGCATGTTGGAGAGCGCCTGATGAACGTAAATAAGAACATGTTCATTTGTTTTGTCGATTATACCAAAACATTTGATCAGGTCAGTTGGGATAAGCTTTTTCCTCTCCTCGAGCCAAACGCGTATTAAACTTGATATATAATTTATATATACGTCAAACGGCGGTTATTAGAGTAGACGGGGATATATCTAAACTCGCAAAAATAAATAAAGGAGTACGACAAGGTTGTTTGTTATCTGCATTATTTGTAACGTATACGCGGAACTTGTGCTTAAATTAACTTTAGCAGAAACCACATATGGAATTCGTTTAGGCGGAGAAAGACTTCAAACGATATAATTTGCAGACGATCAAGCTATAATTGCCGAGTCTCCGAAAATACTACAAAAAATGGTACAGACCTTAAATGATACAAGAAAGCAGTTTGGATTAGAAATAAATGTTAATAAAACTAAAATCATGGATGTTTGGTAAACATCCTAATCGTTTTCAATTGGAAATTAATGGTCAGAAAACTCAACAAGTGCAAAGTTTCAAGTATCTTGGTCAAATAATAACGGAAGACTTGTATTGCGATACAGAAATAAACTCAAGAATTAGATTAGTCAAGCTAGTCTGGCAAGAAAAGCGAAACGTATTATGACAAAAGTGAATACAGTTAAAACTACGTAAACGTATTGTTAAAACTTACGTGTGGCCTGTAGCGCTTTACTGTGCTGAAACGTGGACACTGAACAAAAGGAATGTTCAAAAATTACGGGCTTTTGAAATGTGGTGTTGGAGGAAGATACAAAGAATAAGTTGGATCGAAAAAGTTTCTAATGAAGAAGTTCTCCAAAGAATTGAAGAAAAACGGGCCTTACTATATTCGATAAAGAAAAAAAGATTAATCTGGATGAGACATGTACTCCTGGTCTGTTACGCGATGTAATAAGACAGATTCCGGGGAAAAAAGTCGTGGTAGAACACGAAATACTTTCGTGACAACATTGTTGCATGATGCAGGCACGAATCAATACTGGAAAATGAAAAGAGCTGCAGAGAATTGGTTGGGCTGGAAGTTACTTACTATGGAATAAAATCAGTCCTAGGACTGCCAAACTTATGATGATGATGATGAATTTGTACTTTATAAATCATTCAGATGGCATAACACGCGGTGAATCTGTTGTTATAATAAAAACAAATATCGAACAGACCACATACAAGCAACTAATGTTATAATTAACGAAAGATCTTATATCGGTATATATTATTCATCAAAATAAAAGGAATTAGGTAATCAATACATCATAATTATAAACAAAAATTTTTATTTCAGATCAAGATTTATATTAGCAAATGATGGCTATTGATGACACATTTTACTCCTTGGGAATGTCATGTACGATGGATATATATTTGGTTTAAGTGGTAACATACACCCTCCCATATATATATATATATATATATATATATATATATATATATATATATATGTATACATATAAGTAGTTTAGTTATCATAGACTTACAGGAAAGTAAAAGTAAAAGGTACAGTAGTCGGTATATTAAAAAGTGGTAATTCGTGTCAGTTGCAAAGTATCCATGTAAATGTAAAAAATCAATGTTTCCTAAATACATGCGCATATGACTTCACCGTGCAAATTATTATTTGTGGCATATGCTGATAGTAACGAGTATGCAGTTTCATCGACGAATATACATCTTTTTCGAACTTATTAAAAATAGTGTAAGGAACTTCAAACATATATAAAGAAGGAAAATATAATGAAAAGTATTTCTTCCAAATTCGATTTAAAGACAACGGGTGCTGTCATAACTTTAGATCGCAGTTGCACGGCTAATCACATTTTATCAAAATTCTTTAATCGTTTTCCAAAGCGAATAAATACTAAAGTATGCATTCAGCTTGAAATATAGGTTGCTGACATTCTAATCAATCCGTTTTAACTTTCAATCTATTCGTATTATTCATTATTCGAAAATGTTGTCATTAAGTAATATTAAATGTACGTTGTAATACCATATTTCATATGATGCAGCAAGTATTACTCAATAACCATCCTATAACGAGAAGTAGCGCGCGTTTCGCGTGGAACGTTATCGACCACGGCAGTGCGAAGAGAGTTTCGAAAAGAATTCAAAGTTACGCGGTGTAAACCTGTATCATTTCGCAATTCAATTATAAGGTGGGTTGAAAACTTTCGGAAAACAGCTTCTGCAACGGATAAAAAAACGTCCTGATCAAAAAAAAAAAAAAAAAAAAATTGAGTTCGGGCACCGATCGTTCGGAGTCACGGATGATCTGCTCGTCGTCATGCTGCTTTTTTAAACCTTTCGAGGGAACTTACGTGCCGTATATTGCTGGACTTATAAACGGGTAATAACTCAGGAATTAAAAAGTACCGACCATGTACAATGAAAAATTTTTACTGAAACGGTGCTGAAAAAAATCGAAGACGAAGATATAGATTTAAACAATCTTTTGGTGAATGATGACGCTCATTTTCAGCTATCCGGTTTTGTAAACAAACAGAACTGCCACTACTGGTCCGAATCTAATCCAAATTCAA
Organism: Coronaproctus castanopsis; assembly: GCA_032883995.1. NCBI lineage: Eukaryota > Metazoa > Arthropoda > Insecta > Hemiptera > Monophlebidae > Coronaproctus > Coronaproctus castanopsis. The sequence continues at coordinate 62,986,879 of CM065053.1, forward strand.
TCGAACAGAAGCCGTCATACAGCGACCGAGTAACCGTCTGGACTGGAGTGGCGAAGTGTGGAACAGTGGGACCTTATTTACCGGTGTACTGTCAACTGAACGCGATATATCGAGATGATAAACTCGTTTTTTTTTCTCTCGCTTCCGTGTCACTGTTCGGCGAGAACGCTCGCAGTACTGAAAGAAGCGCTTGGTAACAGCTGTCGCGTCGCACGGATTTCGCTTGGCCGCCGCGTTCGTCAGATTTGACCGCTCGTTTTTTTTTTTTTTTTTTTTTTTTTTTTTTGTGGATACTTTAAGAGTCGCAAAACCACCCGATTTTCATTTTTGCAATATACAAAGATTATCTTTAGTCGTTAAAATTCGGTACGGCATTTAATAACGAGAAACATCAGACGTATATGAGATAATTATGTATGATTGAAAATGTGTAATCAATAACGTCATCACAAACCGCACAAATATTTTTGGCCTTAATTCAAAATTATTATTCAAATATATGGTGAATGAAGGAAACATAAACGAGAAAAAAATCGCAAATTAACATAAATATTATCAAATTTTCAGATAAAAATTGTCAAATTGGTTGTATAAGTATAGCGAAACTGGAAATAGCGTAAGTCTAACTGAAAATTTGAAAATTGATATAAATAGAGGAGAATCGCATTTAAAAATGAACCCAACGAACACAGTTTAGTTTCTACACATCTAAAGACACATGAACGATGTAAAGCTAAGCACAACGCAAATCTATAAAACCGTAGCAAAAATTAAGGGCGCAAGTTACAATAGAATGGTCTTCACCCCCTTCTCGAATTAATTTTAAACATCTCAGGAACAGGAATGGCACAAACGAAAGTAACGGCACGACGAAACACAAAAGTCGTACAAATTTTGAGATCAAAATTCTATATGAGGCTAGAGAAATGAACATCTTTTCTCACATTACATACATCTATATAATACACACGCACATGTATAGATATTGTATTGAATATTCATAAAATTAATTAATGATATAAGAATGTAGCTAGAGCGTGTCATTGACTTGAAACTAACAAAATATGCTCGATATATCTGTTTTTATAGCGATGTCTTCAGGTTCAGTAGCCGTAATTACCGATCTAGTTTATTATCTAGTAATTTTATGATATGTATCCATCAAAGAATTTTATCGTTCTAGTTTTAATTTTATCGCTTTTGACACCACTACAGTTAATAAAAAAGAACTGGAAACATACAGCGCTGATACTGAACACAATGTTAAATTTACTAAACTTTTTTGTCTTTCAAATAGCTACTTATACCTGCGAATTCGGGTCCCTAACTGCTGAGTGCACCAGTAATTATAGTCATGTTTGAAAGCTAGGCACACAGGAGGCTATCAAGAATATAGTGTATGGACCGGAAAACTAATGAATATGTTCTTCGGAAGTTGAATACGCGTAGGCGCTTATCAAACAGCATAATAAAAAGACTCCTGATTTTTTTCTAGGATTTGGGTTGAGATACAAATTCTCAACATCTAATAATCGTTGAGAAAGTCTGAGAAAAGAAAAAACGAAAGTGCTAGAATTAGTAACAGAACTGATTAAGTGGCTTATTTTCAATATTTATTTAAAAAACATTAATTATCTAGAAAATATGAGTAAGTTTAGATCGGTAAATGATTTTGTATTTAAGTATATATTAAATAGACATTATAACACGTTCTATATTAATATTTTCATTCGATGTACTATTACACTCTAGCTAGAAAAACTCGCTGTACACTATTTTACCTTGATTTATCTCTTTATCAAAGTTATAATATAATTTAGTATTTAATACGATCACATTATAAAACAAATTATATACAAGTGGTAACTTATTAAACTTACTTGAGCTCTAATAGCGATGGTAAAGTTTGGTACAGTTTCAAAATCTAAAGGTTTTTTCAGAACTAATACACCATCTAGACCATTTGCAAATTCGAAGTAGTCCTTAAATTCACGTAAAAATGTTTTTTTTTTTTACATCACATACAGATATGTACATGCTTAAGTATACAAATTTATGAAAATAATGTATAGATTTTTTTTATTATTATATTTTTATTTTAGGACGCTCGACTATAAAGGTCATTTGCGTCCACGGAAATTAGATACAAAAAATTATAGAAAAATTATTTACTACTTATATTTGTTTGGTTTATAATAATTTTTTAAATCGGTTATTTTTAGAAAGTACATTACTCGCTGTATTACATCTTCACTGTAATGCTTCACTTCAATCTAGTCCGATTATTGTCGACTGATTACGTTGTTGTTCGAATTTCGGACATTCTGTAATGACATGTTCTACGTTAAGCGCTGAACCTTGACAAAACTTGCATGTTACCGACGACGCATTCTCCTCGATTAATGACCCGTGCGTTAACCTAGTGTGGCCGATTCGTAATCGGGCTAGTACTATCTCTTCCTGGCTGTTCGCTCGGTATGACGTCGTCCACTAGAATTCGCGTTTTTGTATAGATTTCATTACGAATCCATCATTGATAAATAACTATTTTTGAACAAGATATTTTCACTTTCTCGATTTTTAAAGTTTCAGTTTATTTTGTAAATTTTCTATCAGCGTTGTCTACATAGATTTTTAGTCTACTCTTCCGTAATAATGAATGCCAGTAATATACTTCCAGTTATGTGTAATAAATTAACTGCTAGATACTTTTAATCAACTCGCTCAAAATAAAATTAACCCGAATATGCCACGTAAAACAAAATATGTGATACAAATAGTTGTAAAAGAATCTTTTCCACAGAAATCTACATCTCATCATCGAAAAAAAAATCTTTTATGAGTCCATATCCGATATTAACTTTATTATTCTCATCTCGCATGATTCTCTCTTTTCTTTTTTTCGCTTTAATCACATCCTTGTTAGTTTCAATGAAACACACTATTTGATTTTACAAATGTTGGAAATTAAGTTTTAATTTGTAACCATAAATTGTTACTTTATTTTTGAATAATGACTTTTCAGATTATTCATGCAAAATTGTTTTTTAGTCTGTATAATGTTTTTTCAAAATTGTATAATAATATATTTTTTAGTGTTGTGTTTTAAAAATAGAACCACTTTTAAATCTATTTGATAACAGCGCTCACATTTAAATGTTTGATAATTTAAATTAACGAAATGAAAACAAAGTATTCACAGCAATGAATACGATATAATAGCCTAAGCTTGAACTCACAAATGAAATCAAGAGTAAAATTTTACTTAAAGTGAAGAACAAGAAAATTTATCGCAAAACTAATAACCGTTCTGATTACATTACATTTATTAGCGACGTACTGTAGAGAGAAACCATTCTTAGTAAATATTCTTTGCTGTTTATTGACTTTGCATAAAATTCTCATGTTGACTTAAACGCAAGACCAGAAACTGCGAATAAGATGTTTAGTCAAATAAGGAGTCATGGATCAAAGAGTAGTGGTTACTGGTATAAAGTCTCTAGTAGATGATTTCAGCAGTGACAGGACAATGAGATATGCAGATGAATGGGTGAGGAACTGTTCACAAAAGTCTAAAAATTCCTACGATTATCTTACCCTCAGCGAGTCTTGGTCGCAAATCTGGTCAATAGGAGCCCGCTGGAATAGCGATGAAAATTAAAATGCGTAGGTCATGATATAAAAGGCAGCAGATATATCAATAAGTAATAAAGACGAAGAAAAAAGTGTCCTGTTTGGCGATACTATTGCATCAATAAGTGAAGCCGTAATTGCGCAATCGGTTATTATACTGCGTCATGGAAAGAAACGAGAATATACCATCATATATTCTTAAGAAAACCAACAAAAATATTTAAAAAAATCGAAATTAAATCTTATTACGCCATGCGATATCTATTTGATGTCATTATCTGTGTTAAATAAACATTGTATTTTCTAAACAATATATTTATACAGAAAAATCGAAAACAATATTTTATCTTGTATTTAATTTCACAATTACTTTAACTCTTATCCTGAATAAAATTAAAAAGTCTGAGTGTTCGTAAACAGGTTCTTGTTAGAAAAGGAATACGTTTGTAAATACTCTTTCCTGTTTTAGTAAAATAGTTTTATAATTCCTATCTATGGAATACGGACCAGATGTACAAATATTATATTGTTAACAATTACAAAACAAAAAACGTAACTGTAGATTCACACTTAGACTTTATATAACAAGAAAATTATTTGTGAATAACATTGGTTTTAACAAATATTCCAAATAATTTTTATGCGATCAAATTTTTACTTACACATTTTGTTATTACAATCTGTAATTTTCATTAAAATTATTTGATTGAATGATGGGTTATAAAATATAAAATGATCCATTGATAAATTTAGTTACCAAAAAATTATTTTTACTTAATCTAGTAAAAATTGACTTTATTGCAGTTAAACGAACCACTATTATATCAATAAGAAAATTTTAAAATACCAACCTCTAAACCAATGTCCATTTAGCACTACTCTTTCTAATAGTCACACACATACGTCGATTTTTCCTGAAAACGCCGACTGTTCAAAATCAATACTCTCGCTGCACTCACTAATGGCAATACCAAATTACCAAAGTTTAAATTATACTGCATTGCACCCTGATCAATGTCCCAACAAAATATGTATATATATCATCTTAGCTTCCCACGATGATAGTACCAGCAGTTAAAAACGCACAAAATAATTATATTTTTTGATAATTTTAACTTAAATTGAGCACAACAAGAAAGTACTTACCGAATATTTTCCAGGTAACACAGAATAATGAATAGTAGCAAACGGCCCCTGCTGATCAGAATCTATTGCTCGAATTCCCTGTAATACCTTAGTACCCACCACAGTTACCTTAGCAAAAATAGTGTAATAAAATTAATTGCATAGTAATGATGTTATATAAGTGAAAGAAAAATATGCACTTTCCAACATTATTGAAATTATGCTAACCGGGTATTAATATACTAAAGAATGATGTTATGATGTCAAATCTGTTTATTTCATCGTACATTTCAGCAAATATGCTGCAGAAAAATGTACAAAATACAAATCCATATGTTACAATTATTTTACAAATATCGATCTGATGATAATCACCAAACCAAAGGATCGCCTACATTATTTTTCATTTTTCTCCTTGTTTGATTACTTTTTATTTATTTTTTAATATTCTTTATTCAATGTGTAATACCTTTGCATAAATTGAGAAAATTGCAAAACTAATCACTGACTTTGAAATTAAATAAGTCTCTGTATGGGCTTGTCACATCTCGTATATAACTGCGGATCATAAACATTATTAAAATGTATAAATCGACGCGTTGTACATTAATTAAGGATATTATTATTTTCATATTAAGATTAAATAGCTCTTACTAAAATTATATTCGCACGCAAATTAACACAAATGAAGACATAATTGTCCCACATATTTAAAAAAGATGTTGGAGAAACTAAAGAATTAATACAGGAAGAAAAACAGATTAATAACTCGTAGAAAAAAACACATTTCAATTATTTCGAAAATAGACGTAAAAATAAATTGATAACTTACTTCTGAAACATTCAATCGATAAGGTGAATTAAGGAATTGAGGCGCATTGTCATTTACGTCAATAACCCGAATATTTACAGGAATTATGAAACTCTAAAACAGAAACGCAATATCTTTATTTATACGTTCTTAATCTAAGAAGTACCAAAATAAATGCATAACTGAATTTTCGATGTCCATATGACGTTCATGTCGTGTCCCTGGTAACCTTGTATGACGTCCAAAATACAGGAATTAAAGTAAGTATTTAACTTCCTATATAGTACCGAGACCGAATAGGCGATCAAATTGTTTTTTTATTGAACCGCGTGCACGAACAAACCTAGGTTTAAGCTCTCCATTGCAGTCAGTTTTTCGTTTGTATAATTCTCTTTTAAACAGTTTTTCCTCTATGGATATATATTCTGACAATAGATATTTCTTTAATAACTTTACGAACATATTTTACGATAAGGGGATGAGTTTTGCTCTTGTTCAAAATATTGAGGTATTCTGTGCTCCGTAATTTTATTTATATTTTTAATATACTTTAAATGTTCAATGTGTATAACATTACATTTTTGATTATTCCAATATTTGTAGTATATGCTGGGTATTTCGCGTGCGTGTTCTTTTGTTGATATACACCCCATATGTAAATAAAAATTCATATTGTATTTATTAATTTGTCGAGGAATAAGCGTGCGCATATTTGGAGTAGGATTATGTAAAAGGAGGTGAAATATGCGTGAGATTTGTGAACACGTGTAGTTTTATCAATATTTTTTTGTTCTTTTAATTTTTTCATCGTACTATTTAATAATTATAAGCCTATATAATTTGCTTTTTAGCTGTTGTGTGAGTTTTATTACATTAAATAAATAACCCTATTTATTTTGTCCTCACAGAATATGAGATTGTGACAGTAAAAAACAATCATTATAGTTTTGCTAATGCTGATTAGAATATATTTTAGGATTACATTCGTCATAAAATCAACTTAACTACACGTATAACTATTATTAATACCGTATTACTTCGAATTTAAGACGCACTTTTTTTTCACAATTCAAGGTCTAAAATCAAGGGTGCGTCTTAAATTCGAGGTACTTTCTAAATTGACCACATGTATAAGAGTAAAACTACCTATTATACGTACTAAAATCTTCTATTATACGTGGAATAGTGGTAGTAGTCCTATTGTATTTGCTACATTAATGCTATCGATATATTACACTAGCTGTAGGAGTTGATTAATGATGTTTATAAAAGTGAGTTGTAAACCTATTCCAATTTCCGGTCACAGTCGTTGCTCGTCAGTCAGTGTCGCTCTCCCAAACATTGCAGTTACTAACACATCGTTGTTTTGTTAATACGGTACTTTTTCTTTTTATTATGGAAAAGCGTTTTACATACGAAGCGGAATTTAAGCGTAAACTTATTTTATGCGCAGAAAATATCGGAAATCGTGCCGCCGGTAAACAGTTCTCGATTAACGAAGTGAATGTTCGCCGTTGGCGTGAAATGAAAAATAAGTTATTCGCGTGTAAACGAACAAAAAAATCATTTTCGGGACCAAAACATGGAAGATATCCGGAAATCGATGCTGCCGTTTTAACTTATTTTAAAGAACTTCGCACGAAAGCTCTTCCAGTAACGCGAGAAGCATTAATGTTAAAAGCCAGAGAAATTGCCAGCGATAAAACTCTTCAATTTAAAGCTAGTCGTGGATGGTGTGAAAAATTCATGAAAAGACAATGTCTATCATTACGTCGTAGAACCACAGTTTGCCAGAAACTACCATTTGATTATGAGGATAAATTGGTGCAATATCAACGTCATGTAATACAACTAAGGTTAAAGAAACAATACCATCTTAGTCATCGGTAATGCTGATGAAACTGCTGTTTTCTTTGACATGCCAAAAAATTACACGGTCAGTGAGAAGTGGCAAAAACAAGTAACAGTGAAAACAACCGGCTACGAAAAATTAAGAGTAACTGTTATGCTCAGTGCTACTGCGGATGGCAATAAGTTACCGCCATATGTAATCCTGAACAGAAAAACTGTGCCAAAGGAAATATTCTCGGATGGGGTTATTGTTCGAGCCCAACAAAATGCCTGGATGACAAGTAAACTTATGCAAGATTGGTTGGAGTGCGTATGGGAGCGAAGACCAGGTGGACTTCTCAAACGAGACAGCATGTTAGTGATGGATGCGTTTCGCGGTCATTTATCTGACGACATTAAAACCAGATTGGCAAATGGAAAATGCGATTTAGTAGTCATTCCTGGAGGTATGACAAGTCAGTTACGACCTCTTGATGTCGGTGTTAATAAAGCCTTTAAAGATCGTATTCGTGCGCAATACAATCAATGGTTGACTGAAAATAATCATCCTCTCACACCAACTGGCAAAATCAAACGAGCCTCAGCAGGTACGATTGTAGGATGGATTTCAAAAGCTTGGAAAGATTTACCTCCCTTTATAATCATCAAATCCTTTTTGAAGTGCTGTATATCGAATGCATTGGATGGCTCTGAAGATGATTGTGCATGGAACCATAGTGACGAAGATGACGCAAACGATTCTACTTCAACGTCCGGCAATGACGACGATTCAACAACCGACGATAGCAATTAAAAACATAATTAGAAAAAGCAATAAATAGGTAATTTAGTCATAAAAATTACTGTTTTTTCATGTTTTTTTTTTTTTTATTGCAAATGAAATTGCGCTAAGTAAGCCTATGTACCTATAAGTTTATAATATTTCGTATTATGTTGAAGAAGTGTATACGGGTATTGACTATTAGTATCTTAATTATTTCTATTTCTTCCAAAACTTCCTTTCCTAAAACCTTGTAATTTTAATGCGTCTTAAATTCGATGAATTTTTTTTCTTCACATTGAAAATCGAAAACCAGGGTGCGTCTTAAATTCGAAGTAATACGGTATATTGAATTACAATTTTATACGTTTATTATAGGGTGAAGTAGGGATATGTATCGCGTTTAAAAATTATAGGGCGCTCTCTAATCAAGTTGAAGAAACGGTACTAGTCGCGTTGGAAGAAGAAAGAAACAAGTTAGAACTTAGTTCTGTTTCATACAGTTTCTTAGTCTTAAAGATAACATCGTTTCAATCAAAGTGAAAAAAACTTTTGTAAACTTTAATCAGCATAGTCGTTGGAATAGCGCCGTCGTGATGCTGAAACTCAATTTCCAACTGTTCTGGTTTTCCAGGATTTTTTTGTATACTTTTGATCTCAAATACCCTTGAAAGATAGAGCGAATGCAACGACCACCCACTACCCCCACAGAATGTTCCTACATATTTTTCCTAACATCGTTTCGCTTATCCTATATCTAAAAATAATAGAGGCTATGTTTTTTCTTTAGGGGGGGATGTTTGAGCCCACCCCAGAAACAAATCCTGGGTGCGTCAATATATATATATATATATATATATATAGAGAGAGAGAGAGAGAGAGAGAGAGAGATAGATAGATAATACAACAGTTCATTCTTCATAATATACATAATAGTTGTTTTCATAAAAATTTATTCGCTTGTCAGTGTGAATATATCTTATGAATATAACTGAATTTCACTGTTTGTTGTACACTCCCCATGTTATATACTCTGACTGTTGTGTATAACATATTTTCACATTTGCACGAATTTCTTTATGGAAATGTTAATAGGTCAAAAATCCTTATTAAATTATGATATAGTTGATATGAAAAAGTTACCTGTGTGGACAAAAATAAGAATAAACTTTACATAATAATAAAATTGATTTTTAACACGAAATGTTTAATTTGTAAAAGCCAAATATACATACCGGATCAAGTGTTCTTTTTCTATCACATATTACATTAACTAATACTGAAGAAGGTCCATCTAAACCCTGGAACAACAAACAAATGAGATTTAAATAGTTTGCATGTACGTTTGTTACCAATAATTTATCTACTTAATAGTCTAATGAAATCATATTTCACCTACAATTAAATTATTTTAATGAGATCAGTTATTAGTATCTTCGAATAAAAAGTATTAATAACATTACAGTGATATTGAAAATGTTAAAATATACAATGTTATTAATAAAATTATGAATGGATCAGAGACTCAAAAAGAATATAATCAGTGTTACTACTAATAATTAAAGGTGGTGACATCAATGGCAAACTCTAATAGTTAATATCAACATGAATGTTTATGGTGACAAGGATAAGTAAATCTACTAAAACTTAGATATAAAATTAATTATGCAACCAGAGCATGTAGGATTATATCGTTTGCATGAAATTATACACAATTAAACATACATAAAGTAACTGCGATAATATTTAAATGAACAAATCCTGAAAGAGGTTGCATAAATTATCATTGAAACTGAAATATGGATATTAATTATGTTACTTGAAGTTGCATAAAAAAATCATGAAACCTAATAATTCATGACATTTTAGATTACATATCTATCTAATGTATGAAGATTGAAATGTCCTGAAGAGTATCACGACATTATTTTTTTCAGTCATCAATTGTATACTAAACATAGAGACTGTGAAAGATCTAATAAGGATATATAGTGAAACATATGCACAACGTCTAAGATCGCACCTGAATCCGCTAGCAACAGGCTTAATTAATGATAATCTTCAACAGACACGTAGATTGAAAAGGAAAATACCATTACACATAATGTAACAATTAAGGATGAGTCTCATTGGAGAACACCTAACTACTAAACGAATAGAACTCTGTCATACATGATGTTTTTAGTAGGTTACCTAAAAAAAAAATCAATTGTATCCAATAATCACATCATGTATACTAATGAATTTATATTTATTTGTGATTTTTCAAAGTACTTTTTATATTGCGGTACATAAACCTCTTTTACAAACGGCACATTCAAGTCCTATGTTTGCCGATACAATTATTTTTACTGTATTTTTTGTAAGTTAGTTTGGCGCGTCGTACCATACACTTTTATACTATATGTTCATATCGAGTCAGAATTTACTGTTAAACCTTATTTCGTCAAAAGATTAAGAACCGATTTTCCAAGCAATGCACATTATAGTTTGTCACATTTTCTTTCATTATTTACATAAACTCGCCAGATTAGTCACTTAATCATGTGCACATCGAATAGAATCTGCTTTAGACGCCATTTATATTTATTTGAGTGAAGCAACGGTTACCTCGTGCAGTGTCCGATATGGTCTTCCAATATGTTCGTAAACCTAATGAAGGTAAGGAGAGCGTTAAATCTAATGGATTAGCGGCAGTTCCAGACCTGTCAGATATTCTGATGTATACTTTCATCAAGTAGCATATTTATACTTTATGCGACATTTGCTTGTTATCTATTATTTTCTGGATTTGCATTATAATTAGAATAATTATTGTTCTATTCTTGGTACTGATATTTACGAGGACCGGAACAGGTGAATTGCGCTTATTATTATAACATTCACACCGTTTACACACTGAGCATCCTCTATAGTTTGCAAGGCGATTGCCATCACATGATTCACGTAACTTAGAGACTGAATATTGTAAAAATAAGAAGGCGCTTTCATTTCGTTGTAAACTTTTTTTTTATTATATCGTTTCTAATACCGGTTGCTTATATTATTCAGAATTCATCGAATCCGCGATAGCAACTCCAACAAATAAAAAAGACCGTACATTAATAATTATGCAATCAAGCTCATTGGGCAAGCGTCAGAATCAAGACTTACGAATAATACAGAGCGAAGTATCGTTACTATGAATGTACGACACACCGTGTCGGATAAACAGACGATAGCATTACGCAGATCATGAATCGATCAGCGTGGGTTAGTAATCTATAGAAATACGTTGGTAACGTGTAATTTTTGTTAAAACTCAGATCTAACTATAGAACACATCATTGGATAGGCGGAATTCAAAACGACAGCAAAATTCGAAACGACAACCTAATTTGTCATCATTAATATTATTCGATATAGAACTCTACATGTTATCGAAGATGTAATACAATTTTTATTAAAAAACAAATTTACTAAAATTAATACAAATTAAATAACTTAGTACATATTATAAATAGAAAATAATTTCTCTGAATGATATGTTTATAGTACAATTATGCGAATTTCTGTAGACAGAAATGTGGTCGAGCGTCGTAATATAAAAATAAATAAAAAATAAATTATTTTTACGCTAAATAAATGGGTTTTTGATAATTTCTTAAAATTCGTGTGTATATATATATATAATCAAAATATTTCCAAAATCGTACGATTTATTTTTTTGCACGTATCGAATCTCTTATTTAGTAAAATAATTTCACACTCCTAATGAAGGTATCTAAGTAATAATAAGGTAATTAGCAGCGTACCTCTTTATCGAGAATATGTACAAGTGAAAGATTTTTGGTATACGGTATCACAGTTACCGGGCTATCCAACTCTTTTAAACGCAACACGATGTTTCCAACTTCCCTCGCGTCGCCGTAAATTTTTAATGAACCTATCGTGTACAAAAGTAAAATTTATTTCTGTAAATTAAGTAAATTATACTTAAAATCCGCAACCGCGTCAATAAATTCGAACATATATATATATATATATATATATATATATATATATATATATATATATATATATATATATATATATATATATATGATAATGTCAAAACCAGATGAGTTTTTATTTACATTTTAACGAAAAATATTACTAAACATATTATAATTTTTATTCGAGTAGTTTGTTTATAATTAAGTCTGATTAAGGTACAGTTACTGATTTTGAATAAAGTAACTCTCGAGAGAAATTTGTTATAACGAGATACACATTAAAATTATAAAATGTGATAAAGGGTATAAGTTCGAATTAAATTTTAAAAATAACACTCTTCACTCTTCACGGCAGTTGATTCCGTTCCGTAACATTCTGTTTTCTAAAGCTCTTATCAACAAGACCTAAATACCCAAAACGTGCAACATATCCGCAACGATCAACTAGTGTACCGATACTAAAATAAGGTATCTATAGTACCTAGATTTATACTAAATCTAAACTGAATATCATTTTCCAGAAAAATTTTTAATAACTGAGCCATCAAACTTATACATCGTTAATCCTCACATTTTCTAACATTTCTTGTTTTTATGTATTATTACGAATATTGATTTCAACCAGTCATTTGAAATCTTTCTCGTGTCCCGTAGATTATTAAAAAGTCTGAGTAAAGAATGTTTGGTTTTGCTTAGTATTTTTTAAATTTCTATTACCAGTGATCAGGTTCAACTGATTGACTTCTTCTGCTTTTCCATTATGATTGACAGTCTTTTCTAATATCGTGGACCAAATTTCCAATATATATATTTTTTAAAACTTTTAATCTCTCTTCTTTACCTATTATTTTGTCGTGCTTACCAACCAGTTTATTTGATTCATTATTATTCAGACCATTTCTCTTTTTTTTTTCATACATATTAAGTGTGTCTTGTTATACATAGATTGATGAAGAAATAAAGTAATATTACCAACGATAGAGCCAACTGGAAGATTCTCATTAACAAAAAAACTTTCTGCTGATCCACCGTTTTCTAAATAACAACGATTGTCTGTTAAAATAAAAAATAACGCCGAAATATTATTTACATTCAGGATTAATCAAAAATTAAAAAATTAAAGTAAAAAACATATTTACTATTGTAATTTAAATTAAATAACTATCAATATTTTTGAGGCAAAATAACGATTAGATTCCAGTGTTGCAGTGTTGACAATACTTTATTTTTTAAAGACCCTCTTTTCTAGAACAATCACTTGGGTGTGATTAAACAATATATGATTTTTTTTTTGCAACTGTTGTAAACTAATCACGACACTCTGTCTCAAAAAAGACAATGATACTTTTAAGATGACTAGTATTAGATTTCATTGTTTTACAAATCATTGATTTTGGACACATACTATATGTGTTGTTTATTTGAAATTCTTGTACATAATTTGAAAACTAATTTATTCATTCATCACATGACTTACCTTTATTTATTAATTTGTAACTATGACCTGTATCAGTTGTGGTTTAATGTAATTCAGAGTTATTTTTAACTGATATTATATGTAGTACCTAAATGTTATATATTCTCCTAAATTTACATATATTTGATTGAACCATTTTAGAATTATTATGAGGTTTACGATACTCTTTCAATTTACATTAATAAAAGTTTTTTTTTTTAATAATCCGTTAGCGATTGCATTGATGGATAACTCCGAACAAGTCAGACGGTTACAGAGAAGAAAAGTCTTCGATTTAACCGTGTGAAAAAATGCTTAATTATATAAGCAGCAGGAATTACTCATCAGTGGATGGTTGCATTTCTATCACGTATGTTCCTCCTTTCCTTCTCCATCGGCCATTCCTTCGTGTTTGCTCTCATCTCTCTTCTCTACAACTTTCCTGTTTCACACTTCTCATATAAAGATCTACTAGATAGCTTCTAAGAAGCAAGTTGTAGGATAAAAAAAAATTGATTCAATTAAATTATGAATTCCAAGGAAACTATGAAAAACTTGTGCTGAAGGTCACACGTTGTTGACTCAGTATTTTCTCTATGTAAAAGATGTCAAAGATGGAATCACACCCATAAACAATATAAAGGTGGCCATGAATCAACTACTTGCAAATTAAAGGTTCAGTCTAAATTGAAGTGTACAAACTGTGACGGTAATCACTCCGCCAACTATCAAGGATGCGAAATTTATTTAACTTGGAAAAAATTTAAGGACACTGAAGGAAACAGCTGTAGATGGGATACAAGAAATAGAGGAAAAAGAAATAAAACGAGTACAAGAGGGCGTAACGTTTACAGTAATAGCTAGCGTTACATCTACTACATCACAAAAGATACAGGAGAAACCACACCCTACTCCTTAAAAAACACACATCCAAAGAACAACATAGTAATGAGGCGACTTTAGCAGATGTTGTAAAAGCATTGGCTACCATTACTGAACAAATTGGTAATATTGTATATCGTCTTGGCAAATTGGAAGATTTGCAGAAGGCTGAACAATATCAACCAAAACAAATGATACACCAAAGGAAAAGAATAATTTTAATCCAAAACGTAAGTAATGATAGAATCTATGCTACGAATAATAACATAGAATGCAAACCGTCTCAAGATTCGATTTCAAGATGTTGAGACATTCCTATTTCAAAATATAATAAATATAGCGTTAATATTTGAAATACACTGGACTACAAAGAACTATACCAGAATGAGAGGATTCATAATTTATCATACACCACATCCAGATGGTGGAACCCACTAGAGGAAATATTAGGCATTAATTAAAAGACCCCCCAGGGGGTACCATGTACCTTCTGGGATCTGGAGCTCTAAACGGAACGGGGCGCGTCCACAGGTGGTGGATAGTGAAATGACCAGTAGATATACTGGCCAGCTGCGAATAACCAATAAGCAGTCGTGAACCAAGAGCGGCTATTGGTGGAAAGCCTCTTGCAGACGATTCCAGTAGTGACAGGTCAAGGAGACAAGAGGATACCTGTCTACTAAAAGTCTGCAAAAATCCTATGACTGTCTCTCCCTCGGCGGGTTTAGGTCGCCGTAAAAACCTTAAATCGTTACCTCCTCAGTAACAACCCTCTGCCTTGCTGTTAGGATGTTTATCTAAAGGCTAAGGGAGATAACCCTGACAGAAAACAACAGCTGCCTTGCGGTTAGGATTTTTATCTAATGGCTAAGGGAGTAAACCCTAACAGAAAATCCTGTGGCAGGCAAGAGGAAACCACCACAGTATCTTCCCATGAAAAACATGAAATGTCTAATACCAGAATTGAAGTTGTGCCATGCGATCAGCCTGGCGACCGGCGTTCTGAGCTCCGGGATCAGAATGTGAATTATGCGACCGGACACTCTAAAAACCGTCACTTTAAATTAGAGATATAAATCGGTTCGCAACGTGGAATTGACTATAGGCAAGCTACAGATAGTTGAAAGAGAATTACTCAGATATAACATACCTATTTGTGGAATATCGGAGACACATTATACCTAAACTGGTAATTTTGACGGACATTATTATAAAATATATGCGTCGAGTGTCAACAGCGTACACAGGCGAGGTGTCGCTTTCTTAATATCAAAACAAATCAGTCATATGGTAAAAGGTTATAACCCAATTAATGGAAGGATTATTTTAGTTCAACTAAACATAAAGCCGGTGAACGTAAACCTAATTCAGATATATGCTCCTACAGCAAATGCAGAAGAGGAAGAGTTAAATATATTTTACGACCAATTAAATGACACAATAAATTCGCTTCCGGGAAGAGAAATCGTAGTACTCCTGGACGACTTCAATGCAAAAATAGGCAAAGATGCACAGGATATTCATATTCGCAATATAGTTGGCAAATATTCAATTGGAGAACACAATGAAAGAGGAGAACAACTCATCCAGTTCGCATTAGACTCTGCGATGTCAATAATTAACACAATGTTTCAACATCTTCGTATACTGGTGACATGGCAGTCGCCAGGTGATAGGTATAGGAATCATATTGATTTAAAAGATGGAAATCCTCTTGTAAAAATTCCAAAGTCCTTCCAGGAGCAGAATGCGGTTCGGATCATCGTTTACTAATGATGGAGTTCCGTCTAAAATTACAATCGCCAAAGAAAAAAGGGAGAACAGAAATAATAAAAATAATTAAACCAAATGGTTTGTGTAATGTTCTTAATAAACAATTAAATGTTAAACAAAATTGTTCTACAGACACAAAAAATAACGGCAGAGCAGCAATGGATGGAACTTAAAGATCAAGAAGGCGTATAAAAATACTCATGCAATTAATACCTAAAGAAAATGGAAACTTTGGTTTACTGAAGAAACAATTCATATGATTGAAAAACGAAAGAAACTACCACGTACTCAGCAATATCATGAAGAAAGGAAAAAACTGACTCATCGCATTACCAAATTGTCGCGCAGAGAAAAAAATATATACATATCCTCTATTTGTGGTGAACTTGAAACACACGCTGAAAATAATGAAAAACGGCTTCTCTCTCAGAAAATATGTACTATCTCAAAACAGTTCAAGATTAATACACAGATCATAGAAGATGAAAATGGAGATTTAAAAACAAATAATAAAGACAACGGAAGTCTGGCGGAAATATTGCAAAAAACTATATAGTGAGGAAATAAACAATACTACGGACGAATTACAAATTAATAATATTGGCGAACTAGAACCACCAATACTATATCACGAGGTCTTTAATGCTATACTAAAAAATAACAAAGCTCCTGGTCCGGATATAATCCCAGCTGAAGCTTTTAAAATAGGTAGTGAAGAGGTTACAAGGAGACTTTTGAATATATGTAACATTATTTGGCGATCCGGAATGTGGCCGAAGGATTGGACACAGTCAACGTACATAACACTACACAAGAAGAGATCTCCAAAAAATTTCGAAAATTACCGTACGATATCATTGATCTCCCATGCAAGCAAGGTGTTACTGAAAATTATTTATAACCGGTTATACACTTTTCTTCCAAAGCAAATACCACAGGAACAAGCAGGATTTTCCAGGGGCAGAGGAACAAGAGAACAAATTCTCAATCTCAGAAAAATAATAGAAAAAACGAGAGAATACAAGCAAACGGTGTTATGCTTTGTCGATTACAAAAAAGTGTTCGATTGCGTCCAATGGAAAAAGCTATGGAATATTTTGATTGAGATGGTTGCCCGAAAGCACATCGTGTGGTTAATCAGGCGTTTATATGAAGAAACCACAGCAAATGTCATCATTCGATATGCTCAGACAACTTTCATCCTGAACGGGGCGTTCGCCAAGGATGCATATTATCCCTATTATTATTTAATATATACGGAGAAAGGATAATACGTGAAGGTATAAAAGAATTTATAGACAATAACGTCGGGAATAAAGTTGAAAAGGAGAAGAAATATGGCATTTCAGTCGGAGGAATACGCGTTGAAAACCTTCGATGTGCGGACGACACTACACTAATAACAACAAGTTTAGAGAGCATGACCAGTTTAATACACCAATTAAAAATAACCAGCGCTAAGTACGGCCTGATAATAAACAAATCAAAAACAAAGATTACGATAATAAATCGACCTAAGAACAACACGCCAGAAATTCGTGAAATAGCCGGCTACGAAGTTGTAGATAGGTTCACATATCTGGGATCTATAATAGCAAATACTGATGGATGCGAAACTGAAATTCGTCATAGAGCATAAATAACACGCAGTGCGATGGGACGACTGAAGAAAATCTGTCTCGATTCAGCGACAAGTAAAACGTTGATACGTTTAGTACAGGCTCTCGTGTTCTCGGTATTTTTATACGCTTCGGAAACATGGACAATCCGAAAATTGGATATGAAAAAAATAGATGCGTTGGAAATGTGGTGCTGGAGGAGGATGCTACGCGTTTCATAGACCGAGAAAATAAATAATGACTCTATTCTGTTGGAAGTTGGTATACAAAACAGATTATTAACAGTGGTTCGCAAACGGATACTAAAGTATTTTGGCCACAGCATCAGAGCAGGAACGTTGGAAACAGCTATTATACAAGGTATCATGGAAAGAAGTCGAATACAAGGCCGGTCTCCTATGAGATGGATTGACATGGTCTGCAAAACAATGGGTTGAAGTTTCCTTCAATGCGTTTGTTGTGCGCAAAACAGAGATGTATGGCGTAGACTCGTGTTTCAAAAGACAAAAAATAATGGTCACGATATCCGCAATGGGGATGAAACAGATGATAGATTGATTGATTTAAATGATGAATTCTGTAAAAATTACGCTCAAGCTACAACTGTTATATCTCAATAATGCAGAAATGAATGTCGTTGCTGCGTATTTCCCAGCACAGCATAAACTTAAATATCAACAATACATACAGTTGACAAGTAAGTATGGTAACCACTGTATTATTGGAAACGACTATAACGCTAAACATGAAACATGGACTCTCGTAAAGTCCGAAGAATAAATGAAACTATGACTCATGCAAAAGGGAGAGAACTGTTACAGGCTATACTAAAGTTAAAGTGCAGTATTGGAACGTCACGTAGATCAACATACTGGCCTACAGATCGACACAAGAAACGCGTCTTATCGATTTCTTTATAATAAGAGGTATATCCGTCAATTATATAGAAGCTGAGAGTATTGAGGATTTGACATCAGATCATACTCCTGTTTTACTGAACCTCAGTAATACAGTGATACGGAAGGAAAAAAACAAACTTTAACTAATAAAAGGACAGATTGGAAACGTTTTCCTGAAGAACTCGATCAGAAAATCATTTTGAAAGTCCGATTGAAAACTACTGACGAGATAGAACAGCAAGCTGCAAATTTAATTAAAACAATTTGTGAAGCCGCCATATAAGCAACACCTAAATGCAATAACATTAGTTTTTGTATGCGAAAGTCAAATCCTTTGAAGTACGACTGAAGGAAGCAGAAAGACGTAAAGCTCGCCGCCAATGGCACAATAGTCGTGATCCGAGAGATACAACAATGTTTAACCTAATTAGCCGACAATTAACCAAGTTGAATAAGGAAATACAGCAACGGACACTCGCAACCTATGTGGAGAAACACAGTCCTTATGCATACATCGAATACTCCCTGTCGAAACCGTTCAGTTCTTCGTGTTTCCCCACTTCTGGGTGATAATGGTCAATGGGTTCGTCGAGATGAAGAAAAAGCAGAGCTGTTGCTCAACATCTCTCGCATGTATTTCAATCTCACGGTTTGCAGTCACATATTCACACCAGTCACTTACGCAGCAAACCAGTATTGTAGTCACACCCTACGAAATTTCCAATTATATAGATCAAAAAACTAATTTCAAAAAATCATCGGGAATTGAGAAGATTCCACCGAGTTTACTTAAGGAGTTGTCGAAGAAGGGCATTGTCATGTTATCATATTTCTTTAATGCATGCTTGCGTATGGAATATGTTCCATCATGTTTTAAAACGGCAGACATAATAATGATTACAAAATCAGCAGTATCGTCTAATTTCACTATTGTCATTATTATCAAAGTTACTGGAAAAATTACTCCTTAAAAGATTTTGTTGGGAATATTTTCCCACACATCAGTTCGGTTTCAGGAAACACCATAACACAATCGAACAAGTGCACCGGGTAGTTTTAACAATCAACAGTGCTTTGGAGAATAAAAGATACTGTACGGTAATATTCCTCGTTATTGCCCAGGCGTTCGATAAAGTGTGGCACAAGGGCCTTAAATACAACTCCGTCGACTACTGCCGGGAAACTTCTGTGCCCTACTGGAATCGTATATTAGTGATCGTCGATTCAGAGTTTCCCATGAAAATGCTGTATCATCATACTACACTAAGGATGAAACAAAAAAAAAATAAAGAATAAACCAAAAGAACTATACTGTGTCATTGGTCCAGACTCACCATAAGCTGCTACTTTACAAGAAAATTATCACACCGTTTTGGAAATATGGTGCTGCTTTATGGGGATGTACAATCATTTCGAATTTTAAAAAAATTCAAGCTAGACGAAATATCATTCTGCGTATAATAGTTAATGCATATTGATATTCGCGCAATAACGATATACATCACGATAATTCTTATAATTAATATGTAGTTATAATAAAAGTATGGTTAAGGACCTAGTAGTTGGACTAGTGTGCCACAATAACTGTATTTGGTATGTGTATATACTAAGTATCGTGTATTAAGTTAGTTATTAAATTAATTGCAACAATAATAATACCAGGACTGTTATTTAAAAAAAAGTATATATTATCTCCAATAAACATTTTTTTATAAAGTAATGTTACATAAAACATTTTTTACCGAAAAAGGATAATAAATGACCATATAACTGGAGAAAATACAAAATATATCGTGTATGCAGATAATAATATTGGGACTAAAATTTTAATAAAATATCTGAAAAACTCGATGGCTATTAAAAAGTTCAAAAATTCACATAGAATTCAAATAAAATCATAAAATATATCTTAAACAAGATGTATACACATTAATTTAAAATTTCGGATATTTTATAATTTTTGATCCGTACACTAATATTTATGTATTACTTTCAATCCATTATGTTAGAATGGGCATAAGCGTCACATGTAAATTAACGACTAAATGCGAAACCAGTTCATCGTTATTGTAGGCATTATTTAATTTAAAATTAATGTATATTACATTGCATGATGGTACAGTGAAAACATAGCTTATCAAAATCTAGCAACAAATAAATGATTTTTTTGGTGAACGTAATGAAAATAAAACCAGTAAGCTTAATAAACTATAAATTATCTGGCGCATTTAATGCAGATAATCTGATTTAAGAAATTTACAAAAAAAAAATATATCAAAAATTATAATCATAATAATTATAATAATTGACGTGACGTAGAAAAAATAACGGATAGATACTATTAAAATGATATATATTTACTTTTATTAAGTGCAAAATTTCTAAAATACATACCTTGAGCGTGTACAAACGACGATAATACTATTATCAGCAGTACAACACAAATGTCCATCACCAGTTAAATTAAACCATGGTGATAACTTTAGGTAAATATCATTTTTACGCCATCTTCTTTGCAACATTAAATTATCCCTTGGCTGTTTGAAATTAACAAATTGACCATATTGAATGAGAATATTAAGAATATTTTTATCAGTATGCTTAAAAAGATATCAAAATAAACAGGATTTATGAATAAATTAAGAGTAATTAATTTATATATATTTTAAAACTCATACTGTGGCCATATTACGACTTACCAGTTACGTGACGGGTCTACTTAACAAAATGTTAAACTTTGTACAACATTCGTAATGTTGTGAACTTCAAATATAGAACATAAAAAAAGCCGAGAACATTGTAGTCGGAATAGAAAAAAATGCTATCTAGCGGAACGTGTGGCACGAATTAAAAACGGAAGATGGACAAAGGAAATATTAAACTGACGATCATATACAGGGGGAAAGCGATTAATAGGGAAGATTCCAAGAAGATCGTCACGCGATGTAATGGAACAAGCTAGCCATACATACCAAGCTCAGGACAGATAGTTGTGGAAAAATTTGAGAGACTCATATATGAAATATTGGGGTCAGAAGAGTTACAAACAAAAGAAGATACATACATACATATATATTGTTATATAACCATAATGATAATAAATAAACAACAAAAACGGAATTAAAATCATTAACTAAGTCATTATAAGGTGAACATAAAATTAAAATATAAAAATATATAAAATTTATGAAAAATATAAAATTTAAAAATGTATACAATTCATGAAAAATATAAAATTCAAAAAACATACTAATTTAGATATCCAATTTTCGAAAATTATCAAAGTGAAAAAAAATATTTATAAAATAATATGATGCTTAGTGATGTTTCATAAAGAAATTTTAGTGATTTTAATTTTTATTTTGTTTATTTCTTAAAAACCATTGCATTTTAAACTTTTTTCGGAAATAGTTTAATAATTAAATTTTGAACTTTTCTTTCTTTATTTCGTAACCGCATTTCTTATTATCAACTATTACTTTATACTCCTCGACCATTTACATTTGTAATTGCACTTCTAAATTATCAGTTATTAATTTATACTCGTCGACGGTTAATCTTACTAATCGATTAATAGATGACGATGCGTATTTATTTATTCGATTATTATTACTATCGCACAAAAATGAATTACAGCGCTTAATCAAATTATTATTATTATTATTGGTGTCTTACTAACATCACGATTATCGATATAAGTTGTATAATATTTATTATAACTCAAATTTTTACGAAATTAACGGATTCCGTCGTTTTCGTCATGTATACATCGATTATAAATACCAGAATTGAAAAGCTATTCTAAATAAAATAAAATAAGAACACAGTTTACTCATAATAAAAATTTTTTTTATTTACGCGAACCTTTTTGACAGTTACGTCATTATCAAGCGTACACAAAAAAAAACCGTTACAAATCTAACGTTTTTAATATACGCTTGATAATGACGTAATTGTTGTAAAGCTTCGAGCAAATAAAAAAATATTTTTATAATGATTAAACGATGTTTTTATTTTGGTCTATTTATAATTTATAAAATCACTAATCTCGGAAATATCGACATATGAAAATCTATTCGATATACTTATGGTCTGACTAAGTAATATATTAGAGCGGACAGACAGACTATAAGTTAAAATCAACTCAGTACTAGGTCGGTACGTCGGTAGTAATTCTCGAGTATTAACTATATAATTGTCGATTGTCTGCGTTATCCGTTAAAACTCTCGGCCCAATATTAAGGAAAGATTTAACAAATATATTTCATTAAAAAATTTGCGTTTTCTTCGAAAGTCCTACAACTATATATGTATGTATGCGTGTGTATGCTTGCGTATAAAAAGACTTAAGCATTATTTATTTATTTGCCTAGCCTCCGAACACTATAGTATTTAAGTTACGACTATAAACATAATTTATTTCGAGGTCGATAATATATATATATATATATATATATATATATATATATATATATATATATATATATATGCTTACCTATAAAACGTGGTCTACAACGAACTTAATGCATAATTAATTAAAATTATCGTAGAATCAAGTTGGTAAAAAAAGAATTACGAATAAAACTGCGGTAATTTTTATAACAATAATCGCGTGTAAAAATGTAATTTTAATACTAAATAAATACGTTTGTAAAAATATTAAAGAAAAAAATCAAATACACTACAATAAGCGCACGGTACGATATTAATTTTTCGGAAAATTATTACAATCACGAGACATCACCATCGATATTAAGAAATCTCCCCTGAATGATAATAATAAAGTACCAATGTTGGAATAGTTGATTGTTAATGCAACCACGCGCAACGAAACACGAAGCGTCGGTTTATTTACTGGAAAAACAACGGGAAATTCGCTGGTAACGATACGAGTACTGGACGCCAAACCGAAAACCGACCATATATATTATATATATATATATATATATATATATATATATCTGTATGTGTGTGTGTGTGACGAACAAGGGGCTACCGATTATTCTATCTCTTTTTGGTTTTATCATCTTTTTCTGTAACGTTGTCTTACTCGTGTTTGTACTGGAAACAAGACAATGCGATATACCGTATAGTACGATATAATAATAACATCTTTTCCAATTGTCGAGTTTTGTTTTATTCTGCAATATAGTACGGAATACGTGTTTTTCTTTTTGTTTTTTGGCCCACTTACACAACGCAAGAGGCAAGACACGATTTTAGCTGCTATGCCGCTTGGTTACTGTCAGATCCTGATCGCGAGGTAAAAATCACTCGCGAGAGAACCGTGTAATAGGGCGTTCACTTCAATAACCGTAAATAATGAAAAACGGAAATAGCAGCTGCAAGGAAACTACACTCACGCGCGATGTTACGTACGCTAACAGAAACTACTTCGGTCGAACGTATGAAATAAGTATGATAATGATAAATATGAGTAACAAGTCGATATCAGTAACGAGTCGATACAATAATTTCGATAATAATACTCGCTTTCGGTAGTGGTAAACGGGTAAATGTGCTCTGGTAAATCGCGTGTATATAAATAATCAGCTACAGCAATGAGTATATACTAGACGTTTGAAGAAGAAGACGAACATTATTCGACAACAACGTGCAACCGAATATTTTGATGGATTGGATAAATAACGACGTAATTATCGCAATTACAAAAACCGGCCCATTATTTTCAAGTCGACGTTTATCTCGACCAAATTCGTGATTACCTCAATTTTTAAATAATATTTTCTCTTCCTTCAAATAAAAGTCGTGCGCGTAGAGCAAAACACATCACGTTATCGATGCTTAATGTAAAAAGGTTCGTACGTCTGTCCGTTTGTCTGAGTTTCTAATCTCGTTTTTATTTAATAATCTCGAACAAAATTATGTGCCTTTTGGACTTGCGCAATACGTTTTTTTTTTTTTTTTTTTTAATTATTATTCTAATGCTGTTCATGGGTTGAAATAATGTCCTACTTAATAAAAGTTTCGTCCAAATGTTAATGGTTTTGCAAATCTGGGAACGATACTTCCAAAGCAACTTCCTCCAGACTGATCTCTTTACTACCAATGGCTGTTAAACTACTAGAAAAAGTTACTTCATTCTAGGCTAAGCGAAATTATTTCGAAGAACGAATTATTTCAATTTATCAGTTCGACTTCGGAAGGAACCATGTTACATCAAATCCATGAAGTGTTCAAAAAAAAAAAAAGTATTATAATAAATCGTTCATAGATTTCAGCAAAGCGTTTGATAAAATTTGACACGAAGGGCTCTTAAAGCCATATTTGAGGCAATAAATAAATGAAATAAAAAACAAAATAAAAAAACAGAGATTAATTTTAGATATATACACGTAGGTGGCCAGAGCTGCGAGGATATTGTTGTTATTCAGGGCTAATAAGTAGGTAATCGAGAAGGGTGGGTGCAAATATTTAAATGTAAAATTTTGCTATACAAAAATCACATGATTAGCGTCCACTACAAGGGCAGTATACAGATGGAGTAAGATTGATAAAGTACAAATGACTAGGAAGGCAGTTGCGATTGGAACGAAGTCTGACCAGAATTGAAAAGAAAAGTCGAGGTGGGACTTTTTAGGAGGCGTAAAGCGGATGCAACTAAACAGGAAGAAGGGATCCTCGGAATGAGAATGCCTTATGCCCCAAGTTTTGCAACCCGATCGCATACCTCATTTCCCTGGATACCCTCGTGGGCTGGGACCCAAACGAAAGTTACAAGGACATGATTATTGTATAAATAAAATGAATTTTCTACAATAGTTAACAGAATATAGTCCCTAGGGTGGGGTAGCCTAGGTTTCTTCAGGGTCTTAAAAACACCTAGAGAATCACTTGCTAATAATATTTTACCCCTGATCCCAATTTGCTTTATTTAGAGCGACATAGGTATCGTACTGTTCAGAAGGATCGAGATGGTGATCGAAATTGGCTAGAAGGTCATCGAGTACTTTGGAAAACATATCCCATTTACCTTTATGAACATTCCAAGTCTTAGTAGAAAAGATTGTAAGGACAAGAGTGAGCATTGTGAAACGTTGTTAGAATAGGCCTATCGGTACCCCCCAGGAATTCCTGGCATACCATCCAATGCGGCTTTAATGACAAGGGTAGGGATACGAATGTAAGTTCAATAGTTGAAGAAGATTTTAGGGACGTGGGGTGTGTGGTTTGCTTCCCGGTATTCAGTAAACAAAGGCTGGAAATGTTCCATTTCAAGCTTCTTCTATAACAGTATCATTTAGATATCGAGGTTATTGATTACTCCACCTCCAATCCAGTCTTTCAGTCTTTCAAGTTATTCAGTATTTGTTTAGTAATGAATTCAATAAATAAATAATAAGTATGAATATAAACAGCTGTCTTACTTCATTTTCTACATTATTCAGAAGATTCTACTTAGACCGAACAGTAGTGAGTTACTGTTAATAAGGTAGATAAAATGCCAGCTGCTCCTTAATGCTTTCTATCAATATTTTCTTTATTGTAGTATTCTTTTTGTAGATATAGATTTCTTGCTATTTGTAGTGTTGATGTATATGTGGGCATCATTTTTATACTTTAAACTCTAGTATTTATATTTAAATCCCATCTTTGTCCTGTCATTTGAGTTAAATTACCGCTTTTTTTTATTAATTCTTTTTTTTTATTTTTATTTTTTTATTTTTTCTTATGGCAACCAACTCTCGCTCAAAAAACGGGTATCTTGGTGGAACAACAATATTGTAAAGGGAATTAATCTGCCGAAAAAAGTATTAAGGATATTAAAAAACACAATTTATTGAGTATTGTAAACGTCAGATAAGAGCACCAAAAAGAGAATGCTGACAAATTTTCACATCTTCCATTAAGTAATATGTGCTAATTTGAGCAGTGTGGACGAAAATATAAGTGATCAATGGAAAAAATTAGCAATCAAGCATCTCTGCGTTATACAAAGAAGATTCCCTTATTACCGACATCGTCGAGATGACCGAACTGTTGGCTTCCCACTTTTCTATTGTATTGTCTAATTTCAGTTATAACAAAGAATTTTTACAGCTTAAACAAACGACAGAAGCTACTCCAATTAGCTTTGATTTTTACAAGGGGAAATATATACAACCATTCAATATTGTTAGATGAGCTATAATACTGTATTCTATATCGCATTTGTGACTCCTCACTGGGACCAGACAACATCCACCCCATTATGTTGAAGCATCTTCATACATGAGCTAAGTTGTATTTGTTACACGTCTTTAATAGGATATGGAATGGGGAAATTTTCCCTAAAAATTGAAAAGTAGCTATAGTAATTCCAATACAAAAAAAAAAATGAAAAATAAAACTGAAACAACTATTTACCGGCCCATTGCATTAACAAGTGTCTTGGGTAAACTATTGGAAGAAATTTTCCAAAAGAGGTTACCTGGACTTTATGGCCGCCATAATTCAATGTTTTTTAGCTGATAGACAAATCAAGATACGCTTAGACAATACCATTTCGCAACTGTTTTATATGGAGAATGGTGTGACACAAGGATCCGTCCTCAGTATAACATTTTTCTTGCTAGCCATTACTGATATAATGCAAGCAATCCGTTCGCCAGTACAATTCAACCTTTTCGCAGTTGATTTGACGATAACCTTCAAATCGTCTTCACCAACCAGAGCTGCAAAAATCGTACAATGGTGTATCAAGGAAATAATCGAATGGGCGTCTATACAAGGCTTTAAATTTTCTGCAGAAAAAAACAACTAAAAAACGAAGTGAGGTCAATGCCCCAAAATCTTCCTCAATGATTTAGAACTGTCTCCAAGACACATTTGACAGCAAACTGGTATGGAGCGCGTCTATCAAAAACTTCAAGAAGTCAGCTATAAAAGATCTAAACATATTGAAAAAAATTAATAATGACATAACGGAGACGATGAAAACATGTTATTACTGCTATATAAGACATTATTTCGTTCTAGATTAGAGTATGGTTGCTTAGCGTTCGGCTCTGCGGTCCAGGGTTTGCTGCAGTCTTCAATACCATTCAATCTACAGTCAGTCTTAACCGAATCGGGTATACTTTCTTTGTGTTTCTGAAGACAAATTCTGACAGGTAACTTTCTCACATTCATACTTATCTCCCCAAACCTCCCGTTCAATGATCTTCTGCACAATACTCCAAGCCACAGTCAAAATATCCACAAATATCTCTAACTATGCAACCAGCATCAAAAAATTCTTGTATCAATTCCTCAATTTAACAAACTTATTCTCAATCCCCCATTTCATCCAATATATACCTACACCCCACCTTGGCTATATCACACCTACATATTAACTTGAACCTAACCTATCTGTCCAAGTCTTCATGCTCATCCTATTTACTATAAAACTATATCGCTCTTGAAATCCAAATATAAGGACGCTGTTTGCTGTTTTACCAATAGCTCTAAATCTGGAGGACATGTAGGATCTGCCTTCTTGGTACCACTGTCACTTATCGTTGTCGGCTTCCTAAGTTCTGTTTCATATTCTCAGCTGAATCCCCTGCTATCTTCAAATGTCGGAGTTCCTGTCCGCGGCTCAATGTCTTTCTAAATTCCTTATCCTTCCGTATTCATTTATTGTTTTGAAGCGTATCTAAAACTTTTATATTATACTGCTTCTCCAGGACTTCCTCACTTGATCCCAAGTTGCCACAATTTTCATTTGGATTCCTAGTCATGTCGGTCTCACCAAAAATGAGGATTTTGACCGAGCTGTCAGGGAGATGTTTTTCCTTCCCGACATTTCTGTTCGTCTCTCCCTCTCTACCGACTAAATGCTTTCCTGAATTCTCTCATAACCAAATTCTGGAGTCGTGTGTGATAGTCTAATCAAAAAAGCTACCTCCTTTCTATTAAACCTAACCAACTATCTCAGTTACCATTTCGTTTCTAATCGAGAAAGAAAAGTGTTATCATTACCAGAGTTAGAATATCCTACTTAAATCTTATCAATTCCTATCTTCTTCAAAATACAGACCCTGCTCTCTGTCTTTTTTGTCAAATGACGCAACTGTTTATTCCTCACATACTAACATCTTGTCATGTTCTCACAACACTTAGTACCCAGCATAGCCCCACCTTAGCTCAACTATTATTTGAATCTAACAACCACATTCACAATGTTTTCCATTTCCTGGATTCACTGATCATGTTCTCACAACACTTAGAATCCAGCATAGTCTTCTCCTTCCTTACCTCAACTCTTATCCGAATTTACCAACCATATCCATAATGCTTTCCATTTTACGGATTCACAGAATGTATTAAATCAGACTTAAGACCACAATAAGTCCCTGGAGCTGGCGCCCATACTACTAAACAATAATAATAATAATAATACGAATGACGCTAACTAAATTTAAATAGTTCATTAGTAACAATATGAGAGCATAATAATAAAATAATAATAATAGCCTTAATTTTACTAATTCTAATTGCTTATATCGACAAAATTCCTCTATGCAGTCCAATCATACTATGATTTATAAAAATAAAATTTGTGAGTTGTATTTCCAAAAAAAGTAAAAAATTTTACGGTCTACTTATTGTATTTCTAATGTTTACCGTCATAGAGACATAAAAATTTAAAATGTGAAACATGTTACTAAGTTCAAGATTACTTCAAATTATATATTATACAGTTCATAGTCTAAAAGTATTTAATTGTACAAAGGTACCAGTGCCAAAATATAAAAAGTACAGTGTAAAAACCAACTGTTGCGATAGTAATTAGTCAGTCGATTAAGAACAAATTTTGCTTCCTACATCAGTCTGAACAAATTACATGATAAAAAAATGAAATACCGTTTAAAAATTAACGTTCAAATTATATACACATAAACACACACATATATGTTTATACGCGTACCTTATGTGCAACTACAGTCTTATTTGAATGCCTAATATTAATTTGGAAATTTAAATTCACTTTAAATGTTTAGTCATAGAAAAATTTATATGTTATAAAGCTGCTACCGTTTAAATTTTACCTTATTTATTTCTCTGAAATATTAAAATATAGCAGGTTGTAATCAGTTCAATTAAATATAATTTTCGTTAAATATTATTGGAAGTTCTACAAATATTTTCTCATTCTTTAAGTAGAACCGATTGCAGATTTGTATTTTATAATGCAGGTTTTATCCTAAATTTGCAATAAACGGTAGTGTCAAGTAGTATTTTATATTTGTTAGGCATTCCATGAATTCCATGAAATTGCTAAGAAATGTTATTCCTTTAATTTGTAGAATAACATTTAATTTATCATTGTTAATTTGTTACTTGTTTTGAATGTCGTTTAATGCACTACTTAATACAATAATAATTTAATACGTCATGTGATTTAATTAACCAATAAGATGAGCACATAAAATAGGGGGTAAGACGACTGACGCATATCTCCCAGACACAGCATTTCGTTTAGTTTATTTGTTGGGTTGGGGTTGTGTAATTTTTATTTTATGGTTGAAAATTTTTAATGTGATGACGTTATTTTTTATATTCTATTAATGTTGAAATACTAATATTAATTGATAATTATGTGCACTATTTCAGCTGCTTGTAAGTATTCTGTAGTATCTATATTATTTTTTCTTAAAATTGCAAATTTTTTTATACTTCCTAGCTGTTGCTAGTTCTGAAATTTTGCTATATATTAATTTTACAGTACATTTTCGTTGTGCTTTGGATATTGCGATAATGTCATTCTAATTATTATATATATATATATAATATTATTTTATATATATAACAGTTAAAAATACAAAATTAACAAATATAGTATTTCAAATATTTATATGCTATTACCAATTAGTATCAAATATAATTACTTTATTGGGATATATTTTTGTTTCAACCTAATCGAAGTGAATATGTTGAAAATCATAAGATATAAATGCGCTTTAAAGTGATATAATACAATTTATTACAACAATATTAGTTTTTTCTAGTATGTATATTTGTGAATAAAATTACATACAAATAAATTTTTTAAGCAACGCATAAAAGTAAAATCAATTTCTCTTTTTGATGGAAAAATCATGTACAATATTCTGAAAATACGTCAAAAATTAATTTGTTTTGTAACAAATCTCAATTCACATTTATTATATTTTTATCAGCGAATTATAATAACATTTTAGTAAGTTTTTAGTATAATAAAATTTGTCTCCTAACCGCGCCAGACTTTAAAAATAATTATTACCGTTATTGTATATAACCTAACGTGAAATTATGCCCTCGATACATTGAATTAATTGTAAAATTTTTTATGAGCGAATATTTTTACAAATATGTATTTCCAATAAACTCAGTTTAATTTATAACGTATTTTTCTGTTTTAGTTGCAGCGAAAATTAAAAATTTGAATGGGTATTATGTACGTGCGCTTTATGGCGGCTCATCACCATTGATCGGTACAGATGTAATTACTACTATTTCATCCGTTGTCCAAACATTGCAGTGTATGTCTTTAATTAACAATTATTATCTCTAATGTTCTGTGTTCGGAATATAATTTTATGAATGTCTATATTTAGCTACTTATAAAATTTTATAAATATAATTTTTAGTCCTTTATTTGTTAAATATTTAGTGGTTACGTTGGCAATAACAATGAAAGAAGGTTAACAAAAGTAAAATAAAATTTTAATATTTAGCTTTCACGTTATACTCTATTTGTTATGATTCTCATGCTAATTATTTAAACAACCTGGTCATCTTTAAGAAATTTTATTAATGCTATGGACCAGTTAATATTGTAGTTTATGCGTAATAGTTGAACAAAGCACTTTATATGATATTAGATTACATAAATTTTATGTTTTCTTTATGGAAAAGTTCATATAATGTTCATGTGTATTATGCAAAAAGCATCTCAACTCCATAAACAATCTGTTTTCAGTCTGAAACCGTTTTCAAAAGTTGTGTTTATCTAATTTAGAAATTGACAAAAATGTTCGTCAGAGTTCGGTATTTCTGTAGTCTCAGTAGTAGATAACTGTAATGTTACAACATGAATTACAAAAATTGCATATTAGTTGATCTGAAGACACATGTTAAAAACAAACATATTATAAATCTTACCTGAAATGTTAGCTTTCTCCACGTATATGTTTGACTGAACAGCTCAAATATGAATTGTATTATATTTTTCAGTGCCCGATACAATAAAATTTCTATCTTTAGTTGTGGTTTATCGTTGTTATATTTAACAAATAAGTGCAATAATGAGGATATTAGTAATATATACTGTGTGCTTAATTTACGAACGGCTGAGTTCTAAGCAGAACTATGTAAAAAGACCATAACATTTTAACAAACAGTTTAAGGTATAGGAAGAATAGAACAAATAAGGATCGCTTTGTGGTGCTATAGAATGCCGGGCAATGCAAAATTTCTGCAGATATAGGTGTGAAAGTTGGTCGTCAGTGTTTTTTTGCGTATTATTTGCCTACTAAATGATATAAACACAATATCTGATGGTATTGTTCAAATTAATTTTATTGTGAAATGTGATAAATAAACACTAGTTATCCCGAAAGGTGTTAATTTTTTATGATGATGATACTACGTAAATTTGCTGAACGTTGAAGTTTTGCACATTTTTTGTTTACCAAAATATAGGTAAAATTTTGTTTAATTCGATTATATGGATACAATCTTATTATTATTACTAATTAAAATTTGATGGTTCCTCTTTACACGATTATGAACATTTAAAGCAGATTCCGTTTAAAGTACTGCGCATATTGAGAAATTGTTTATATATTTCAATTTCATTATTATGCTATATATTAACATCATATTTTAAATTATGACTATTCTTTGCAGGAATGATAAAATTGTAAGAGAACTTAATAAATGTAGCCAAGTATAGTAATTATCCTCAATTATTGAACCGTGATCATATTTTTATGTTTACAGCTATCCTTAAAGAAGTGCCTGGTAATCTGTTGGATATGTTAAAAAACGTCAATGACGATTCGACACGTTTAAGTTTATTTCCTTCTTTGGATTATAAAGGATTATATAGTGCATTAATTCAACTTTTAGATATATGCACTATGATACAGGGTAATAATGATGGTATGTAGTTTTTTGTAATTAACTTATATTTTAACTAAAAATTGATACGAATGCTGATTTTTAGTTTTTTTTTTTTTAAATATAAATTCCATTTTTCTTTTTAATGATCTCGTCTTACAACTTGTTAGCATGTTACTAACGTTGATTCGTATTTCAAGACACCTTCTCAAAAAAAAAAAAAATGTAAGGAATAATTTAAATTGTCTAGTAAAAGGGGCTATTTTTTAATATCGGAGGTATTTATGCAAGGTAAATTAGGATGAGATAAAATTCAGAAGTTAAAGAATGACATTTGAAGAAAATATTGTGGGACTGTTTGATAAATTTCATATGTTGAAAAAAAAAATACTAATTTATATATGATCATAATTTAAGATAACAATATGTTATATAAAAAGGAGGTATTTTTTACACCCTTATTCATTATTAATGTGTAATGTACTATTTTTTTTTTAAAAAAAAGAATAAGAAGTGAGTTTAAATTAATAAACGCTTTTCGGCTATTAAGCCATGATTAAGTGAACTTGTAATGAAATACATAAATATATACAATATATGAGAAATAATGAAAATTAAAATAAAAACCTACAAATCAAAAAGATTTTTATATTGCTGATTGTAGATTGTGTTGTTCAAACAGATTCACTATCAGATTATTTTATAAATACTGTTTTCCATTTTGTTAATTTTTAATGATTGTATATCTAAATAAGTACTTTTAAATTTTATATTTCTGGTTAGTAGACTGTGTTGTTTACCGTATTCATAATCAAATTATTTTTATTTCTTTTAATTTTCATAAATGGTTGTATTTAAATTAGTATTTTTACATTTTATATTTCTTATGTATTATACATATTTATATATTTTATTATATGTTCACTTGATAATAGCTTAATATCCGAAAAGATTTGTGATTTTTATAAAATTTTTAGTGATTTTAACTAATTTCTTGTGGTTTATTTCTTATTTATTATACTTGTGCACCTATGTAAAGAGAAATCCTGTATTAATTTGAATAATGTATATACCTACTGTCACTAAAAAACATAATAGTTTTGTTCATTATGTTAACCAACTCGTTATATTATTGATACATTTTAAAAAGCAATAACGGAAGATAGAACAAATCAGTTGAAACATATTATTTTTTAAAGTTAAACTATGTATTAACACGGTAACTTAGGGAATACAGTTTTTTCATGAATAAAACATATTTAATTTTTGAAAATATATCTTATGTCATACACTTATTGCTGTGGGTAAATTATAAATCTATAATAAAAACCCGAATTAATGAAAACTAAACTGTCAGTGAATATCAAATAGATTTAAATTAAACATATAATGGATAACATGTAATGATGCTAGCGTGTGAACATCTACCTATGGGACAACATATAATGTAATTTTTACATTTTATTTTTATGTCATTGTTGTAGTAATAACCGCATATGAAATTTTTATTCTCATTTTTATAAATGTTGCACAAGGTAAGTCAAATTTATATATTTAATTTCTAATATCGTCAGCATATCTTAGATTATTAATTCGTCCTTTCCAAGTTTAAAGTTACTTGACTTTACATTGTTCACATATACAACCGCCAAGCTGCTATCATATAATTGTTTTATTAGATATACAAGATGCACAGTTGTTTCTATCTTCACCAATATATACCATAATTTCTCCCGCTTTTTCGAAGTCTATAAATCCCATGTGCATTGCTACATTAAACTCGCGAGCCTTTTCTATCAATTGTCTTGCATTAATGGCCTGCTCCCTAGTACCTTTCCTCAGCATGAATCCTGTTTAATTTGGTGAGATTTATTTTAATAAGAACAATTTCAGTCTGCTGATAATAATTTCGAGCATGATCTTTCAGGAGTGAGACATTACGCGATTGGTTTGTAACTATTGCATTGCAATACAGATCCTTTCTTGTAAAGTGGTATCAATAAACTCAGACACAAACCTTCTAGCCATTTCCCTGATTCCCATATTTTACAAGATAATTTGTGCATCATATCAATACCCACATCGCGCATGGATTTTATTATTTCGATTATGATACCATCAGGCCCTACAGCTTTGCCGATTTTTATTTTATCGATTGCTCTTTGTACTTCTGCCTTCAATATTAGCGGTTCAAGAACTATATTATCAGTAATAGTATCTTCAATGTTGTACTTGTTTTTATCTGTATAACTTCTTACCAAACTTCTGTAATCATAGTTGGATCATTTACAATGACTCCATTAGCATTTTGTATGGATTGACTTCTTAATTTAAATTCTCCAGTAAGTAGGTTAATTTTTTTTCAGTTTAATTGTTTTCTGCATATTTTTGCATATTTCAATTATAAATGTATATATTATACACTTATGTAAAAATTGGTTTCTCATTCAAGTTTAGGTGCATCGGAGTATAGTATGCGCACCTTCGTTTGTTAGGAATGACGATTTGTATGGAGACTTACAAATACCTATGGTAAGGGGAACTATCAGATCTTTTAGCCAGAATTATAAACAACGACTTGACCAACACATTAATTCATTAGCTGTTAATCTAGTAAATAATATCACCCAGTTCAGACGTCTAAAATTTTTTGTAAAACTGAATTGCACCACAGACCCTGGATTTTATTAACTAATAAGGACTGAAACTAGGAATAGCTGTATTGTACAACGTTCATTTAATAAACATATTATCAGTAATGCTGCTTATCATCTCACAAGACAGATTGCAAGCAATTTTAGAGAGAAAAAAATTTATTTTAACCTAATATTATGTTTTAGTAACCTACGTTTATGGGACAGATTGAAACACTTGTTTCACTTTACCACAGTTTTTGTTATATTTGAATAATAATAATTTTTTTGTATTTGTGTGTAGTGTAAAAATTGGTAAAATGAGGACTGAATTTTCAATAAAAAATGGATACAGAAAAATGTAAATCTTGTCGTCCTGAAAAAAGGATATAGTCTTTCACATGCTGAGGAGAAAACTGAAATAAAATATTCAACCCTGTTCAGATACGTGAATAAATAGAAAAAAATAGTGATAAAAAAATTCGTATGGTTCTCAAATATAATAGTAGACAAATTTTGAATGAAAAACAGGGAGCGCATTTATCGTACTACTTTATAACCGGCTTTTAAATGACATATAGATTAAGCAACCGTGACGTTAGAGAATCAGCCTACGAATTAACTATAGTTAATATCAAATGCATTGAAAGAACATAAAACAGCAGGATTAGATTGGTTACGAAATTTTATGAAGGGGAAGACGCGACTAAGTTTAGATGTGTCATAGGTGCAACAGGAAATACTATTCCTACGGTTATGGTGTTTCCTAGAGCGAATTTCAAAGATTATACGATTCACGGAGCACTAAATGAAGCTCTTGGTTATGTAATGTCATCGGGTGAGATGAATAGACATTTGTTTCCGAATGGTTTGCGGCATTATATGAAAAACATTAGTTTGTCCAAAGAGTTTAATACTAGATAATCATGAATTGCATATTATTATACAAAAAATTGACATATTACTCTACACAACCACTTAATGTTACAATATATGGCCCATTTAAAAATGATTATAATAAAATAATTAAAACTCAAATGGTTATTATCATTCACTCATCGAATTTTTCACTGAAAACTACATCAGAATTTTTCTTCTAAAAATAATGAAGAAGGGGTTCTGTGGCCCAAAATAAAGTGAGTAAATAGAAAAACAACGACAAAAAGGTTAATTTAGATGGGTTTGAAAATGGAGATTGTAATTATCTCCGAGACGTCACCAGTGAAATTCTGTCGTGGCTTTCACCGAAAAAATTCGACTCTGATTTCTCAAAAATGTTAGCAAATGTATGATAAGATATGAGATAGATCACTGCGTTGGTGCATCTATAAAATTAATAATGCCAGCGAATATTTTTGCTGTTTTTAGAGTAACCGATATATTTTAATACGATACAAATGTTTTCAGTGCAGAGGACTTCATAGTTTCAATGGACTATGTGTAAGTTCGTACAAAGTCTTCTGAATCTTACAGTCGTTCCAAGCTTTATCAGCCCAGTAGAGTTTAGAAATTTTCCGCCAATTAAACAGAAAATTTAAGAAAAAGAAAAGGTTTTACAAATACATCAGCAAAAAAAAATTCTCGATAAAAAACGGAATCCTTCAAAAGGAAAGATGGATCTTCGTAGAATTATTCGCGTAATATGAAAACATAGTTGTCTTTCAAAGAATGTTACAAGCTAGGAGTACAAAACGACAAAGTTTATATTTATGTTTTCCTATTGATATCCTTTTATTTTTTATTTCACCTGGTATTTGATGTATTCTTAATTACTTCATTTTTTATTTATTTTTATACATTTTTTTATGTACTATTAACCTCAGAAAATATGTTTTTGTTTCATTTTTTGATATATTTACAAAAGTTGGGGCAAATTACTATTTCATTAAATAAAAAATTAAATATTTAAATTAAAATAATATCAAAAATAATTATACGTGGTTTAATGTGCCACTTGCGATGACCTTGTACCCCCACATATGGGACACACTAAAACACATTAACTCTTTTTTTTTGCAAAATGTCTATGGCTAAGACTTGGGTTCGTGATAACCACGTTTTAAAGTATCTTATATAGGTAGAAGAGTTCGTAAGGAATATCAATTACTCTATATTTAATACATGTGTAGTTATGAGACAAAAAAAAATCGTTTCACTGTGCCCATTCTCACCTATATACGAAATAAACATACAGGTCATTAGAAGAATAAAAAATTTAGTTACAGGTGTATGATATCAATAAGTTTTATAAATGAAATAAAGACCCTTGAAGTTAAACAGTGGGATTGAAAACTCGGTACACAAAAAACAATGAACCCTTGTTTATTGATATATAAATTACATTTGAGATATCAAAATATATTATCGTAATTTTGAATAACAAATTACATGTAAATAAACTGAAAATATTTTTGTGTTTATGCTAATAAATTAAATTAGGAAAAGCATATTTTTTGTTTTTAATTTTTTTTTAATGATTGATGATATAATTTTTCATGATTGAACAAATAGTAACGTGTTATAATCTGAAATTGGAATGTATTGGCAACCAACAATAAATTAGTCTACGAGGAATTATAAATGCAGTCCAAAGTAAAAAATTGAATAATTATGTGATACCTTCTGATATTATGTGTAATGTTCATTTTATAGTTTTTAATATATGTATGTTTGTTTATATATACATAATAAATGGTTCAGAGGTATCGTAGTAAATTTAAATCCACTGGTGTAGTTGTATATTGTACCTTGTATAAGATATACAAAATCTATTATTACGAAAACGTATATTTCTTTCAGATTTATGCAGAGTATTTTTACAGTGTATTGGTCAATTAATGCCATTTTTGGATCGCGATTGCTTGAATACGTTACCCTATCATGTAGCTTATATGTTATGTATATTTCCTTCAGTCGTACATAAAGATATTATAGAATACTTGGTATTTTATATTTTACCATTTACTGTTGGTGAGTTTTGAATATTTAAATTTTTTTAACGGTAAAGTCGGGAATAATGAAAACTACAAATAATTCCAACTATTATATAAAACACATTTTCTAGTACAATGTTTTTATATTGTAGATGTTATAAATAAAGATTATGTTCTTGCTCGTGCAAATATACCCGCTGTTTTGATGCTGGTTTTTCAATATTGCGATACTCTTTGTAAGTATTATCATAATTTTAATTTAAAAATTCGTTTAATAATTGGTACGATGCTTATATGAATTATATAATTTATATTTATATAGCTGCGATTCTTTATTTTCAATCTGTCAAATAGATATATTCGTTTTTTTTGGGGGGCGAGGTGGGAAGCAACGACTCTATAACGAATTCAGTATTCTGCTTTGTCAATTCCTTTATGTGTTCGACTTTACCGCTTCACAACATTATATGTACATTTATTATCAAAAAATATTCTAATAATTTTATTATTTAAATAAATAAGAAAATATATTCTCATATATTAATACCGGCTATTCAAACGTTACAGAAACAAATCATATTCACATAACAAACAGTTTTTATATACATATAATTCAATTAGCAACAATTAATAACATAATGAAAAAATCTGACGGTGCACCGCGGTTCTGGGTTTGATACCGATTATGAGGGATGTCGAACGATACATGATATTTATAATTGGTGCTAATCGTTCTCGGTAAAATGTCGTAATATCTAACCAAGTTTCGATGTTAATTATATCAATACTTTATAATATTACTCCTATTATTATTATAAATTTTCTGTTCTGTGGTGAAATAATTTTATTTAGATTTATTCGCGATTCCGATTAGAATATGTTTCAAACAGTTTATGCTAGATTAATTACTTTATAAATAATTTTTTTAAAGATATTCCTTAGTAGTTTTAATTTTGTATATGACTCTAATTAACATATCGGAGTGATATATATATATATATATATATATATATATATATATATATATATATATATATATATATATAGCACGCTTTAAAAAGTGACTCATATTAATTAGAGGAAAAATATGTGTTTATCAACGATATAAATCGAATACGTAAAATGATTTTTCGATTGTCGTTCTCGCGTGGAAACACCTATTCTATAACTTTTAATGTATATCTAGTCCTTATTTTGTAATATCTTAAAATTACAGTTATTTCTTAAAATTTCCATTTGTCGATTCTATACCCGATATCGTTGGTTACCCATCAAATAACAGCGGGAAACTACGATAATATACTGTTGTTTTTTAATATGTTTTCTCTATCTAATATATATATATATATTACTCTTTCTAAGATTTTTATAAATTAATTCGTGTATATATTTAATTTAATTGAATTGTTTACGTACGTCTGTGTTCTTAGAATATAATTTTATATATATATATATATATATATATATAATTTACAGCTTATCAAAGACTACTTCTTGAGTCTTTAATGGCTCTACAGCGAACCTTAGCAGAAGATATTTTATGTATCATCGCTTATGGTACATCATCGGTCAGGCTTGCTGCTACTCGATTGTTTCTTTGTTATTGGCCCACGTTTTGTTCTTTGCTGTATGAGCGACGGCCAGGAATTCCAGGTAAACAGTGAAATATGCCTATAATAATATATATATATATATATATATATATATATATATATATATATATATGTATATATAAAGTTGCGATTTTAGGATGTGCATTTTAATTTATATGTTACTAGATGATATGCCTCAATATCAATGCCAAAGTAAAACATGCAATTCATTATCCTGTTCCGCTGCGTCGAAAGTATGCTATAACGTCAATATATCAGTGAAGTATTCTACAGGAAAACCTGCTCCATTATATGTGTGTAACAAATGTGCGTATGAAATTTATCGCGAGCAAAAAACTGTCATGCGTGATATACTTCGTTATGTACAATTGGGTTCTCTGGTTTGTGAAAATAAGGTATGAAATTAAGAAAATCTAGTTAAACGAAATCAGTGTATTAAGTTTCATATTTTAATTATTTTTTTTTAATATTTATTATAATTAACTGAATTTATAAGATATAACAACAAATTCTTTAAAAACGTACACTTATATATAGTGTTAATCTCATTTAATTGGACAACCGTGTCATTATTCGTTAAGATTTGATTCACGCCGATTAATCATTATCTTTTAACGCATACAGTACGTTAAAGTTTCCATTTTGTTATTTAATAAAGATTAGAAAAATAAATGATTTCATTAGACTAATATGGTTTTTAAATTGTTTTCTGTAAATATGTTTGACACTAAGTGTCTATATGAAATAAAACTTTTACAAGATAGTATTGAAATTATAAAGCACACAGCTTATACGTTACAATGTATATATATATA
Source organism: Coronaproctus castanopsis (assembly GCA_032883995.1). Classification (NCBI taxonomy): domain Eukaryota; kingdom Metazoa; phylum Arthropoda; class Insecta; order Hemiptera; family Monophlebidae; genus Coronaproctus; species Coronaproctus castanopsis. Next base: position 63,027,747 of record CM065053.1, read on the forward strand.
TATATATATATATATATATATATATATATATATATATATATCATCAATCGCATATCTTCATTCTATCCTCTCTCTCTGTTCGTAAATTTTGAATTGTGATAAGTATTAACGTTTACACTGTCCACTATTTGTCCGATACAATGCGTCCTTGGTCTGCCTTCTATCATGACTTCTCATATTCGCTGACGAATTCGCCTTATCATCAGAGGACCATATTTCTTTTTGTGTAAAGAATGTTATAAAATTATATTTTTCCAAAATTCTTTTGTTTGGCATTTTATCTGTCCACTTGATGTTCATCGGCTCCAGTACTACATTTCAAATGCTTCTGGTTTTTTATATCGACCTTCTTAGATGTTCATGTTGTATTTTCGTTAATTGTTTCCGTAATTTTATATTCATGTTACTGCTAATATTTTTATTCGTATTAGTTCTCATTTTCACTATGTTTAATCTGTTCTTTATAACATCAACATCATTTCCGTTTTCTGACAAAATACATTCCAAATATTTATATTTTGATACCTTTTCCGGCGTACATCTCCCTAATTTTCTATCAACAGTTCTATCCGGGGTGGCACTAGTTACCACTATCATTTTTATTTTTACTTTCTCTAGGTCGCTTTTATAGCTTCTTCATGCTTTCATATACAACTGTAACTTCTTCTATGAGTCTAAAGTAATATTTATTTTCTCTATTAACAGTATGTCATTATCTTTTATTTCCATTGTTATTTGTATGGCTTCTTTTATGTATAAGTTAATAATGGCGACTGCGCGCAACCCTGTCTTACACTTTTTTGAATATTAATTTTTGCATATATCAATTTTGTTTTCCAGATTGTGGTTATGATTTTATCAATTTTGGGAACACGCTTTATATAATTTTCTTCTTGCTTCACTTTTTGTTCTCTTTGTGTTAATTGTTGAACCCTATGCTGCATATAATGCCTCTGGTCTGATCACAGTTATAAAATATTTCAGTGTGGAATTTGTCGATGGATATTTCTTATTATACATTTCTTTTATTAAATTTAAAGCAGTTTCATTCGATTTATCCTGCTCCTGATTGCTTATTTTCTTTGATCCATTTTTCTTTATTAATTGTACTAAATACTTGAATTTTGACTCTTTGTACTTTACCAACAGTAGTTTTAATCTTATTGGAGCATATTTATCATGAATTTGGCCTCAACAGATTGAATAGGTTATCTGTAAAAGGTATCATTTATTAGTTAATTATTATTCTTATAACTCAAAGTAATTATTTCGGTGTTATTTCCTTCATTATAGCTTTCTTTAATTTCGTTATATTCTTTTTTAAAGCACATATTTGAAAGTAAAGGCAGCAGACATCCTTTGGATAACCTACTTTTATTTCAAACTGTCTGGATATTTCACTATTTGCGTGTGCTTGTATTTTTTATATAGACCGAATTCTTTCAGAACACTAAGTAACATTGCTTTATCTACAGAGTTATAAGCTTTCCTAAAATCTACAAAATTACTCTGTATTTTTCTGGATTTTCTTTTAAGATGTACCATTAGGTTGAAAACCTGTTCTACGTATGCTTCCTTCAACTACCGTAATATTTACCAAGTTATGAATTCAACTGTTCTTCGTTTCTCATTTGTAATGATGAGAACGTATTAAGCAACTGGTAACAGTGAGACATCTTCTGTTATGTATATGCGTTTCGTTTCATTGTTTTTTCCATCAGTTTTTCAATACTTAACGATATATTTATTTACTTATTTGGGTATATTTGTATCTATTTTTACTTAAGTATTTTCAGTTTTGATACATACATTGTTATTTCATGCTCTTTTTAGAAATGCCAATCTAAAGAAAAGGAAAAGATTGTTGCCGCCATATGTTTTTCATTGGAGTGTGCTTCTCACAATAATAATCATCCAATTTATTATTGTAAACAATGTGATCAATTAATTCATAGTAATATTAGTAAAGGTAGCGATCATGTTGTACATTTTTGTCTATCTCAAGCGTGGGATATGGAAGAGATCGTGAGAACATATCTTGTGGAATCGGTTGTCAGGTATGTTTCATTATCATGATAAATTGTTCTCTATTCACATCATATTTTATGTTAAAGGACTAATAAATACGTCATAATTGTTTAATAAATGTTGATGAACGTGTATAATAAAAGACCAGAAGTACCCATAATGTAGCTTTGAAATATTTAAAAAACAACAAAGCTCCATGTATCGATAATATACCGGATGAACTAATAAAAAAAGGGGGTAACGTGAAGAAAGATCAACTATTTGAATTTACTTCTAAAATATACAAGACAGGCAAATGGCCGGAGGAATATAAAACTTTTATAATAGTTCCAATACTGAAAAAATTGGGAGCAAACAATGTCATACCACACACTTCAAAAATACTGCTACATATTATGAATAAAAGATTAGAGGCACACGTAGAGCAATATCTAGATGAAACTAAATTTGGGTTCAGGAAGCATGGTACAAGGGACGCGATAGCAGTATTATGTAACGCGGGGAAAAGGATGATGTATTCCAATCGCAGTGTATACATTTGCTTTGTTGATTACCACAAAGCGTTTAATAGAATGCGACGGGGAAAATTATTTCCATTACTGAAGCAAATTGGAGTTCCACAGCGAATAATACGTTTGGTTTATAATCTTTGTCAGCAACAGAGGCTAGAATTAAAGTTAAGAAGAACCTCTCGGAACCACAACAAGGCTGCTTATTATCGCCGTATTTGTTTAACATATATCTGGAAATGATAGTAAACAAAGTGCTGAGCAATGAAGAGTTCGGAAAAGATATTGGAGGAATCAGATTGAAAATAATTAAATTTGCACGACGACCAGTGGCTGGGTCGGCAAGGACACCAAAAAAAGATGCAACAGCTTAATAGGACAAGAAAAGAATTTGGGATAGAAGTAAACAAGCAAAACGAAAACAATGATAATTAGTAAAAACTCGAGTCGCTTACATCTAGAGATTGGTAAAAAAGAAATTGAACAAAAGAAACAATTTAAATATTTAGGGAAAATCGTGTCGGAGGACTTATATTGTGACCCAGCAAATCAGTTCACGAATTGTATTTGCAAAGCTGGCGTTTAGGAACAAACAAGATATATTGAGGCAAAAATCAATGCTAATAAACGCTTGCTGAAAGTGTATGTAAGGTCTATAGCAATATATGGTGCTGAAACTTAATTATAAATAAATGAATTGTAGACAAGTTGCAAGCGGATGCTGATTGATAAGATCGACGGACAAGATAAAAAAATCAAGAAAATAAATGAAAATAGGGGATTATTAATATGTCGGATACGGAGAACGCGGTTAAGCTATTGGTCATGTTATAAGACATACTTTGAGATGTTTTCGAGGGTAAAATCCAAAAGAAATGAGGACGTGGAGGACCCAGAAACTCATTCATAGTAACCCTTATACGAGAGACAGGGCTCGGCAGAAGGAGTTAAAAAGTAAACTGGAAAATTGGGAACTTTGGAAGTATATCATAGAAAAAGACAAGTCTTAGGACTGAATTAAAAGAATAGAATAGAATACATATGTTGAAGTTACGTAGAATAGTAATTATCAATGGTAGAAGTTAAGCGATTAGCATTCATCACAGAACTTATGCACTAAATTTAGTATATTATCCTTATATAAGGCATGTTTAGCTTAGTATGCATATCAGTGATTCTGTAATATTTATGACCATTTAGTACACAATCTGAAACACGTGTTTTATAATAGTTGAAATTTGTTAAAATTACTATTTTAAACAAAATTCCAAGCAGGGCAACAGTATGTGATTTGTTCTATTCAGAATTGTTTAATATCAAAATTAATAAATGATTTTTTGTTAAATAATGTATACATAGCAGATAGGCAGCTAATACCTTAAGACATGTATCTATATCAGTATTACTGATTTTAAATTAGGATTAAGCCAAAAGATATCCTAGCAGAGTTTTCTCCTATGCGCAAATCATTTTTCGACCACTGATCCTCTTAATAAGAGATAACGTTATTAAAAATATTGTTATATATTATACACGGAAAAACATACAAATAAAATATACGTGAAGTGAATAATAACATGTTTACTATTCTTAATAATTTTATTTTACGAATTTTTTACTCAAATTTACAAATACATGTAAACTTCACCTTTCTTTTTTTTTTCTTTTCAGCTTATTTTAAATCCACTGCTGGATGTAGTTCTCTTGAAGTTTCTTCCATTTTCCCTGTTGGTCGCTTTGCTTGCCCAATCTTTCCGAAATTTATTTATATCATCAACTCAATGCGTCAGTGGTCTGCTTATTCTGCGTGTTTCATCTTGTGTCCACATTTTCACTTTATTTGCCAAAAGTTCTGCCAGATGACCAGCTCAATTGTAACTAAATATGAATCGGTCTTTATCTGGAATTCTTGAACCTAAATGTGTCCCAAATATAAACCTTCAACTTATGTATCCAATCTCTTTAATACTATCCCGAATCAAATTGAAATTAATAAAAAGAGAACATAATGTGTTTTATCGAATTCATATTAAAAAAAACTGCAAAAAATTAATGTTCTTAAAGGTGAATTACGCGGTTACCGAATATTTCGGCTTTCAATAAATCTCATACGCATATACATCAATTTACACATGAAGGAAAAATAGGGTTACAATTGTAATAATCTAGTGAATCTTTATCGTAATCGATTTTCCTGCACATTGTATTCGTACGTATATGTTTGGTTACTTGTGTATTAAACTTAAAATAGACGTGAAGTAATTATAGAATTTATTTTACAAGTATGGCGCACCCAGGATTTGTATCTGGGGTGGGCTCAAACATCCCCCTCTAAAAAAATTAAAAATTGTTCAAATGAGTGTTGATCATCATTTTTTTTTCACATTTTGTTGTACTTTATGATATTTTTTTATTACATATTATTTATTCCTGATTTCAGCTATTCTTCCTGTACATTAGGAGAATAATTTTTTAATAAATGTGTTACATACGTTAAAATGTACATGATTTACTTTTTCTTATTGTATCTTGTAGTCTGCTTAAGGAAGCACGTCCTTCAACGCCGGAAGTTCCAAAAGACTTAACAGATCTCCAGTCGAAAGCGGCATGCTTTAACGTGATTACTGAAATGAATATGATAGCTATTGATGATCGACAACTAATGGGTCGTTTTGGAGTTTGGTTATTGATTGGCCTTTGTAAACCTAAATGCGATACTCCAAAAGAAATTGTTGGTAGGCTGATGTCTATTCTTTTTCATTGGTTTCACGTTACAGCATATAGCTTTGATGGTAAGTACATTGAAAAAACTTAAGAAATAATTTTCAAAATTTTTTTAGAACAAATAGTCATTCATTTTTATTAATAGATCAAGCAGAATGTACTTTGGAAAAACTAAAAGCTGAACATGTACGCACCTGGTTATCAGAAGTTAATGCAACTCACTTCTCAGTTTTCATGTCCTGTTTATTACCTCTACCCGCAGAATATATGCGTGTTTCTGGACATTGGTGAGTGTTATCTAGATTATCAAAAATTGTTAAATTTATTTTCTCAAAACGTTGCGGAATTATTATAACATAAAGTATATTCTGATAAACAGTTTTGGAATTAGGTACATTATATTCTAAATAAATATGATTTAACTAATTCTCTTCTAATAACTTGAAAGGTTAATATTTAAGAAAGTGATTATTTGAACGCGAGTCCTGCATTATTTTTTAACGATATTTAATAGTAAACTAAAAGTTGTGAAAGTTTTCAGATTGAGCTAACACTGGCAAAATGATATACGTGAATACATGATAGTTTGCTTGTATACGTGTCGTGTGGGCGTGTATGATATGCAATTTTGTTGTATGTATTATGTTTGTTTTAAAACGTTATTTCTAACTCCAATTAGTAATGTATATACTTTTTCACTTTCAAATATTTTGTGTTGTATATTACGCGTGTTTAACATTATTTTGGTTCTGAGTTTGTAAATTATAATTATCTTGTAAACACGTATACAATAATTGATGAGTTGTTTGTATGCGCATATGTCTAAAATGAGTGGGTTTGTTTAAATGATAAATATTAAAGGTAAACGGATGAGGGTGATTATGGCTGAAGATTTACCATATTTGCAAATCGATTTGTGGAGAAGATAGGTACATTTGCATTAGAACTCATGAAATCTAAGTGTTCATTCGGATGTGTTGATGATACATGGTTTACCAGCTTGTTAAGAAATAACTATTAAAATTCCCAGAGACACTAAACCCATTTCATGTTAATAGTTGTTCTTTAGTTTTGAAAGGATCTTGTAAAGTTAAGTTATTGGATACATGGTATCTAAATAAATTCCAGTCAGCCTTTTGAAACATATACATGGAATGAGGAGTGAATACAGACGAATTATTACTTGTGGTGCTTATTTTAAACACGATAGGATTATGATTCGAGCTGAACAATGGTAGAGAAACTGGTTTAGATACCTCCGGAATATTTTTTACTAATACAAAATCAATAATGCTAGGGTGTAAACGAGCGTTGTTCGGATAAAACGTCGGCTCATCTGGAGTTATAATATGAAAATTAAATTTATCGGACATGTTTAGAGGGCAGTTACCAGAGGAATTATTAGAATCACAGTTCCACGCTTTGTGTCTTGCATTGAAATCAGCGACAATTAACACTTTATTGAATGAAGTTAAAAGTTTATGGATATTACGAAAAAAATTTTAGAAGAGATTTTAAGAGAGCAATAAACCGAGTAAATAGTTATGGCATAATTACGCATTTGAAGGTTAATTCCGACAGCTTCGATTTTTTTAAAGGAAGGTATTGCAATCGGGAAATGATTAATCTAATTTTTAATGAAAAAAGCTACTCCCCGATCATAAGTATTTCGATCTGATCTGTAAACCTTATACCCAGGGCATCTTAGCTTGTAATTAGCGTTAATTTTTGTCTCACTGATGTAAGATATGTGAATATGTTTATCATATAACTGATGCCCGAATTCTAAAAATTTATCTTTAATGAAATTAGCATTCCAACCCATGGCATTGAAGATATTATTCACATTAGACATAATTGACTAAGTGATTAAAAATACCAATTAATCAGAGCTGAATAAGTCTATTACCACTTCAGCTATGATTGCAAATTTACTAAATCGCCGGCATTTCGGAGTCTATATAATGTAATTTTAACTAACTCCAAAAGTATCTTTAAATTTAAATCTTTAGATAGACTAAATATTGTTTTAGCCCAACTCTGAATGAAAAGCTATTACAAAGTTCAGAGTGGGCCAGTAGATTTAATTATCAAAGAAGAGGATTTGCCGGTCAAGAGCATCAATGACGAATCCCGGATACTGATAAATTACTGGCGTAATTTTTATATAGTTACCATGTTTACGTTTCATATTGTATTTTATATTCATATGGTGTCTTGGACACGATAATAATAATAATTTATTAAGTTATGTAATTTGTATTTACTTAAGTATTAAGATAATTTGTAACGATTCAGACATGTTAAATAAAAAAAAAAGAAAGCTCAACAGCTAAATAGACCGATACAATCGTAATTTTGCTATAACACTGATTATAATATTTCATGTTAATAGTCGACACTAAATGAATCAGCGTCTCAATTAGAAACAGTCGTCATTTATCGCATAATTTCTTCTTTAGGAATGAACTTGTGTCATATGTGCAGATATTTAGTACTTAGATCGTACGTAGTAATAAACAAAAAAAAATATTTTGCACGTTAGGGATATGTGGTTATCGCCTACGTTACATTTGAAAAATGGTTTAAATAGACTATTCAGTCTGATGCCGTATGAGTTGATTAACCAGGAAGTTTGGAATTCTGTTATGCCGCATTGGTTGGATGCCATCACTAAAGATGTCCCCGTGAAAGAATTGAGCCATTTTAAGATGTTATTTAGGTATTTATTTTTCTTTATTTTGTATTGTATGAATGAGATTTTTTATTATCTTTTCACTAAAATTGATTATTATAAAGAACAAGAAAGTTACATCTCATTGGTTGAATGCTATTATTAAAGATGGTCCATTGAAAGAAGTTTAGCCATTTTAAGATGTTTCTCAAGTATATCTTTTTCTTTATTTTATATTGTGTGAATGAAATACTGTATGAAATTTTCAATAAAATTGATTATTACAAAGAAAGTAATTTTACGTTTGTATATATTTCTAATATAATACGGTTGAGTTGTATTTTTAGTAAAATATTGGATCCCGATATGAGTTTTCTTGGATTTGATGCGAAACGATTGTATCAGTTTATTATCGTAAGATTTAAAAATCCAACATTGGAAATTTTAGAACAGTCATTATCTTGGATACAGGTACAGAGACTTATGTGTTTTATTTTTTAAGTTCTATATAACGTATTTTATTATGCTGTATTTTTACGTTCTTAGGCTGTTCTTATAACTGAACCTAAAACGAGCTTATATTGAATTGATGTTCAGTTTTATCGTTGTATTTAAAATCTATAGAGATAAATTTTATTTATAATACGAAATATTTCGTAAATCTAATAAAAAATTACATTTTTGAAATAGCTTTTTAGAAGACTGTGTATAAATATTAGAATCTTAGAAAATATTCTAAATAATTATAATTAATCGTTAAGATCACTGTATGTTACAAATGTACCTCACTGGTTATATTTTGCTATTTATAACATTCTTAAACTAGTTAATATTTTGTGATACTACTAAGTCGTCGTGTTTAACACGCTTGAGGCGTCTTAAGTTTTGATCGGTAGATAAGAGTATTGATACTTCTGGATTCACATGATTACAGAGTCCATCGATGAGTCAAGTCAGCGATGATTTCATCAACCCATCTAATCCTTAAAAGATGTCTAGTATTTTGTTTTGCATAAACCAACTAGCATTGGTTATCAGACGAAGTAATTTTTTTGCATCGTTCAAATAATTCGCTTTGGTACATCCCCATGACTGGATTCCATATGTCTAGATCGATCGTACAATAGTCTGATAAATGAGTAGCTTGTTTTGTAGTTTCATCTTAGAATGTTGTCCTATACATTTGACGTATTTTTTCATATTCTGTCGAGCTTTTGCATCGATATAAGTACCTTGCGGAATTAGCGATTGGTACTTCCTCATTATTTATAAAACGACTACATAGTGAGGATGCCGTTTATACAGGACAAAAGTGACATTATACTTTTGCTCCTTGAGCTTGATCTTCCAGTGTGTTATGTGATTCAAAGTATGCTGAATTTTTATCTTTGTTTCGGCTTGGGAGATACTAACTGACTGTGCATTGCTGTGTCATCAGCAAACATCGCAATTGTACTTTCTGACCTTGTTGGTGTATCCATCGTATCCGGATGAAATGAAGATTTTGTACACCAATTTGCAGACAATCTGATACTCAATTTGCATATAAGGTCCTGATAATACTGTTAAATGCCTGTTTAATATAAAAAAATATCATAGAACAGACTTTTTTTCTTTTTCTACCATTGACGTTACCCGATGAATTTTCGTCAATAGTAGAATGATAGATACTGAAACACAAATTATCGTCTGGTATATATGTTTGCGGTTTAATGTGTTTAAGGTTTATAATTTAGATATTGCCGATGATGTGATATTGGTTAGTAAGAGGTTAAATTTAAATATAATACGCAGTTCTTCTTAATGATAAATTATAAACATATTTAACCGTTTTTTAACATGTTGCTTAAATATGTCGTAGGTGCTTACTTTGTTAGAAATTGCAATACCGTTACATATGTTATTTTCATTTTTTGAAAATGGTACAGATAGTTTAACAGCTATAATATCGGAAAAACAGAAGTATAAATGTGGTAATATACTTAACACTTATTTTATTTTGGTATTTGTTAACATTTTTGTAGAGCAATAATAGGATAATCAAATTTATGTTTAGTATACTAAGTGAAACTACTTCGAAAAAGTGTTCTGTTTTGTTTTGTATAATTCATCGTAAAAATGTTGTTAAAAGTATGGCAATGTTTTCTTAATACTTTTGTAATATTAAAATATCAAAACTATTAAACCTATTTGTTTGCACATAAATGTTTAAATTTTGATTTTTTTTTTCCTAGGAGAAGTATATTATTCTATTAAATGATTTCATGTTATTAAACAGGCGACCTTGTAATAATGCATGATGAAATATTAAATACCAGTGGATATGAACATCTTGATGGAGATCCTCATGTTCGTTGCTGCGTGCTCATGCTTGATATAACTTTGAGACAGGTATTTGTACATTTTGCACTTCCTTCATCTAGTAAAAATTAGTATTTTAGTAATTTAAAAGTAAATTTATATATGTCCTGATTCGCAGACGTTTGAGAAAAGTATGAAACGAAAGATATTAACTATGTTTTTAAATACACTATGTTTTTAAATACACTATGTTTTTAAATATACTATATTTTTCTGACCTGATTAATTTTGTATGTCTTTTTTTTATATGCATGATAAAAATTAATATATTTTTTAAATCCTTCATCAATCAGCGAATATATTTATGTTTACAATTTCAAACTGTTTTGGATATTAACATCAAAAATATTGAATCAAAATCCCTGTTACTAATATTATTTTTGAGCATGTGTCCATAATAATACTTGGATGTGTCTGATATTTTTAATCTATTATTTACTTCGTTATCGTGTTATTGCTAAATTTAATGTAATTATACAAGCACCTTATGTGTTTAATGGAACAGCTACAACAAAAGATTTAGATTAAAAATACGTTACAAACTGATAAAACTATTGGATACATAATTCAATATGTCATAAATAAGTTTACTATATTAATGAATCACATTTTATGTGTTCGACAAAATTTATTTTTGCAACGTATTAGATATTGTAACTATTGCAAATAATTTCATTCCGATAGACATTGAAGTTATTGTACATACACACGCATTCACATGTAATATATATAGGCGTAATATTCGTGCTATACTAAAAATGTGATCACATTTTATTTTATAGATCAAACTACATCATATTGATGTACACTCAGATGCAAGTAATAGTGTAATACACGACATATCAAGAATACTTAAAGGAACTCTTTTCATTGTCGGATTTTACAATAGAGTTCATAGTAGTAATGACCAAAATGAAGTGGGCGGTATTTCTGTTCACAGTTATTCAGCTCTGTGGCATCAATTTTCTTCGATGTTGTTAGAATATGTAGTTCCACCCTCATTGGAACCATCTTCTCACGTAATCTATTTTTACTAATACAATAAGTATATTTACTAAATCCTGAATAAACATGAATAAATGTATGCGGATAATGTATAGAAGTATTCGTATCCTTTTATATGTAATGTACGATTTCCGATCAAATATTGATAACTAAATAATATAGTTTAATTTTAGGTTTTATGCTTTAATTTTAAAAAATTAAGATTGGAATTTAACTATTCGGTATTAGTTATCACTTTTAGAAGAATATATTTTTACACAGGCTATTTAAAAACAGAGAAATTGTTTCGCCAGTTTTTGATTTTGGGATTTAGTTTTCTACTTACTAATTTTATCATTATATATGTTATTCAATTTTACGAGTATCTATTAATAAAATGTGAAACGAATTAAGATAAAATACTTTTTTTAATCATTAAAAAAATGCTTATCTATAATCTTGAGATATTTGTAATATTGTGTTATATGACTGTAATTTTTTTTATTTATAGACTAGTCTAAACGATTTATGTACAAGAAATTATCGAAGAAGCCCTATAATGACGGATAAAAGGATGCATAAATCAGAAACGGTAAAAATGTGTGTTTTAATAAAAATACAAGTTTTACGGTTGACTGTTGTTACCGTTTTGTGTATTCTGGATATTACTAACTTTATGATTGTCTGTAATAATCAGTTGAAATATTAAATTTATGATATGGCTGATAATATAAATTGAAAACATTAGATGCATTAGCATTAAATTGTACTTGTGAGGTACATTGTTTCTGGTGATGTCTGACATTTATGTCAGACTAATCAGTTCATTATATCCATTTAAATTATTGTGTGTTAATGACGAGTGTAAATATTATCCCGGTCTGGTCATTGATTTAGTCGCGAGCTAAAACGTTGCTATTTTGTTGTAACATAATGAGGAAAAGTAGTTTTGATTTAAATATATTAGTAATACTTTTATTTCATAATGTGACAAAAGAAAAATTAATTCCTTAAAGCAAGAACACTGATGTATATTTAGTGATGAACTTTGTTAAACTGAGAGTACGTTGATAAATATTTGTATAAGGAATCCTTTCATCTTTCAAAATTGCACCCATTTAAAATATTGCTGCGATTAAAGTAAAGTGGTCAACGCAATAATAAAATAAACTAAAAACATATTTTTAATATATATATATATATATATATATATATATATATATATATATATATATATGTGTGTGTGTGTGTGTGTGTGTGTGTGTGTGTGTATACGTCTATGGGTGTATAATATTAGATGGTTGATTTTAACTAAACATGAGACCAACTTTGGGGATGTGGTTTCAATTATTTGATAACATATGTTCAATAAATGTTATATTATGTCCACTATTCTTTAATTTTGATATTGCATGAAAAATGTTGTTGAAATATTGAAATTATTGTTATATGGTCTGTGTTTGATGCTATTGAAGATACTTTTTTTTTTAAACAAATATATGTAAAATTAACGTTTCAAATCATATCGAAAAAAATTATTGCCAATACAATACTTTAAATGAAAAGATAAATTAATACTTCTTTTTTTTTTTTTACGGATAACGTTGAAATATATTTTAGATTTTAAAAAATATTGCTAATGTGCATATAGATTGAACGTGTATAAAATATGAAAAGAGGCAATTTGAATGGTAAATAACAAATATCGTTATTGATAAACTAGGTATTCTACCCAAGTTTTTTGATAATTGGGCTATCCAAGGGGATAGTACCCTTTTTGGTCTCCTCAAGTAGGATCTAAACTGAGGATTTCTTTCTTCTGACGACATCTTATATATCACATATAATAAAGAAATACAAAAATATAAAATAACTACTTCGTACACATTTGGTACTTTTAGGTCTTTATGCAAATTTTCGTTTCGTATATACTAGGGTGCACCGGCTATTATACTTAGTATTTTTGATGCACCATTTTAATATCTGATATTGATGCTGTCCTCCCAGAGTGATATGCCATATGTCCACACCGGCTTAATAACTGTCCTGTAAAGCAATAGTTTCGGTTTTAGAGATAATTCGGAAGTTTTGCCCAGGAGCCAGTACATGTTCCGCAGTTTAAGTTTTATTTCTTTAACTCTGATCCTGATGTGTTTTTCCAGGTCAAGCAGCGATCAAGCCACATACCCGGGTATCGGACTTTATTTTCCTGTGGAATCGGACCATTAAGACCAACAGGTTGACACGTCTTCCGCCTGGTTGTAAATGTAACATTTACTGACTCGGATGAGTTAATTTTAACCCTCCATTGTTATGCCTAGATGTCCAATTCGTTCAAACTACACCGTAGTTTTTTTGACGCCGCTATTGGATCATTTATCTCTCGCGAATAATGCTATATCATCAGCAAATGCCGCCATCTCCACATTTGTATTCACGGGAAGGTCGAACATATATGTGAGAAAAAGAATTGACCCCAAAACTAAATCCTGTGGAACCCCAGTCTTGACAGGATCAAATTTTGATACATCACTGCAGAATTTAATTTGAAAAAATCTATGTGAGTGTTTTGAGGACAGTAGCGTGTAGTAAGGATGTGGCAGAGTGCGTTTTATTTTTGAAAGTAATACTTCATGCCATACACGATCGAATGTCTGACTGGCATCCAGAAAGGCTTCAGAACAATATTGCTGCTTTTCAAAACAATTACCGATGTATTGTTGCACTATATGAAGTTGTTCCATTGTAGAATGCCCAGGATGAAACCCAAACTGGTAGTTTGGAATCGTATCCTGTAACTGTTTTGTTAGTTCGCGTGGCTCGTTAAAACGTCGATTATAATCGAAGTCTGCGTCGATAATTTCATTATGGCCGGTGAAGGAAAAACTGGTCACTTCTATAGCATTAGATCTATTGGAAAATCTCACATGGATCATTTACATTCGATCAGTTTTCCAGGTAAAATACCCATATTCGTGATGAATTTACAATAGAAAGGATTGGTCCGGAGATGATGTACCTGCGCTGAAAAGTTGTAGAAAATTATAGTCGACACCTTCAGCAAATTTCAGCCCCCATTCCTCATTAATTAAATTCGCATTTGGGAACTAAAATGCTACCACAAACGCGTTTAAAAGTGGAGTTTTAAAGATAGGGGTATAAGCGTAATAAGAAAAAAACTTCCCCCGAGTGTGGTATATATGGGGAATGTGTTTAAGTAAAAAAGTTAGATTTTCGGCCGATTTTCAACCCTTAATAAGTCGGCGAGGGTTGAACATGGGGTCGAACTTTTTACAACGTTCAAATTAAAAGCATCAAATCTCCGACAGTAGTCAAAACACTTTATGGTTTTTCACCCCTTTGCAACCACTTTACGGTGTTAAAGGTTTGTAGGATAATAGGGATTAGTAGCTAGTATTGTAGCGACAATTTGGACACATTGTTTTTATCAGATTCAATTAAATTTGCATTTGGGCACTGAAATGTTATCACAAACGCGTTTAATAGTGGAGTTTTTCCGGCGCGGTTGTAAAAGATAGGGTTTAGGGAACCTTCCCCCGCGTGTAGTATATATGAGGAATTTTAGTTTCAAACGATCCGTTCAACCCTCGATTTAATACGGGGGTATAAGTAAAAAAGATTTTTAGGGTGTTTTTAACCCTCTGTAGTAACCCCAATATATGACTTGGACAAAAATTGACTGAACGACGTGAAAGTACATTCCCTACTTAGTAAAACCCCCATTTCAGGAAAAATTAGAACGCAAAGAAGGTAAAATACCCCTTGTTGGGGTAAATTTACCCTAGGAAAGGTTGATCGGGGGGTAGCACCGCGCTAAAAATTTGTTGCAAATTCCCATCTCGATCGTCTGCAAATTTCAACCGGATCCGTTGGGGCGATCGAAAGTTATTAATACTTTTTGAGAAAGTGCTGGTCTTATCGTATTATATATTACATATTTATTAATAATTAGCGCGTACAGACAGTTAAATTATAACTTTTGTTCACTACCTTAAGGTAGGCATTCAATTATAGGATTAAGTAGTTCCATACGTTTACTGTTATTTACTTATTGATAAAGTATGAATTAAGAGTAAATTCGATCTGTTTTAAATTATTTATATATTTCTTTAAGATGATGGCAGCAACGGTTGAAACGGTGGTGGAACAATTAGATTTAGCGCCCCTCATTCTAACAGAACGAGTGATACCAGCTGTTGCCCGTGCTATCACATTTACGGAATCGTCGGATATAGGTTAATTTCATTCTAGTTTTATAACATACACTTTTTACATTGTCTAAGTTATAAACAAATGTTCTAGTAGTTAATACTAATTTATATTATACAAAAATTTGTCAAATACCATTCCAATGGTAATAGTATACGTTACTTGCAGGTTATATTCGGTGCGGCAGGAATATGTATTGTGTTTCAAACAATTTTAACGTATTCTCTAATCTGCTTAAGGAAATGATGCTGATTGTGCTGGAAAGAGAAATAATTAAGGTTTTCTTTTATTTCGACAGTTTGTTAATCTTATAACATCATTTGAATGAGAACCTTCACCTTTAATGCATTTATGAAGTATCTAAAACAACATATTCCTTAACTTTGACCAATGTGATCATCGAAATATCTTCGGTATGACGGTGAATCTACATTTTTAATTTTCCAGGTTTCGTAGTTTGTTTCGTATATTTTTGATTTTAAAATTACAAACGGAATGATCAGACGAGTGCTCAGGCTACATTATCTCGGTATTGCGTAAAATTAAACATTTCTTTATCGTTTCGTTCGTTGTAAGACAAGTTACCCCGTTTTGAGGACTTCCTTCTGCCATCATCGTGTCGCATAAATTCGTTTAACGTGTGTTGGTAGCGCTCACTGTTAATTGAAAAAATACAAAACCGATGACATCTCCATGTGGCAGTACTTTGGCATGTAGTGAAAATTTTCTTTAACAAAAATGAATAAATATTTTCACAATTAAAGTATCGGGTTCTGTCTGTTAACGTTTTCGTTCAAATAAACATGTGTCCGAGATTTAAAGTTTTTTAATAGTTGGCGTACTGGTTATTTTTTTAAGTTTATTGATAAACCGCATTGATGGTTAATTCTGTCTGTCGTTTACCGTTTATTTTTCTCTGAATAACAACCTTTTCAATGTAGTTTACTTGAATCACACGATGAGGCAAGTTCACCATTCTACTTTGAATCAGAGATACTGTTCAACCATATACTATCAGAATGTCCTCTATAAAGCTTACAGTGAACATACTACGGCCTTTCATTTTCCTTGCAGCTACTCCTTGATGACAATATTTCTACGCTGTCCAGACTCATTCTGTTCCTGCAACATATTGAACTATATCACTTAATTTAATACTTATTTACCTCTGTGCATTTGGTCATTAGTTGCTGTATATGCAACATTAATTTAAATAATAATAATCAGAGATAGTATTCCTTTGCATGCTGAATTTCTAGTGCAGAATTGAGGTATTCTATAATGTTGGCATCTTGTCGTGTACAAGATAAAATTTTATATATAGATATATGTATGTGTATATATGTTTCGCTATTGTACTAGAAGGGCGCAAGATCAAAATTAGTGAAAAAAAACTGGAGGTCATCGTCTAACAGTGGAAAACTTATGTCAAATCGTAAATCGTATGTTTCATACTTGGATCTTAATAATAACGTATTGTTTTACACATAGATTATTCAAGGATTAAGTTGTATTTAATAAGCGTAAAGAAAAAATAAATGATTATACGATGGATAAAAATAAAAATTGCGTTTATTAAAAAATGGGATGAACAAGAAAGAATTGGCTTATAGTCAATGGGCATATTAATCTCGTGCAAATTGTTAAGACCTGGAGGATAACGTGCAATTGACAGTTTCAAATCATAAAGGGTACAATGGAGTTGAAATATGTATAAAAAATAACGTACAAAACTTTCACATATTCAAGAGTGGGTGCAGTTTATGTCAGACATTCTTATTAACAGTTTTTTATATATATATATATATATATATATATATATATATATATATATATATATAAGATTAATAAAGAATAGTTATGACAATACTCAGGGAAAGATAATATTGGTTCAGGAAGGAGAAAACTTCCCAGTGAAAAAAAGGGGACCCTTGTATCTAACGCGGTGTTGGAACAAATGTTCAGGAATCTATCATGGGAACAATATGGAATAAACATCAATGGCACACATTTAACAAATTTACGTTTCGCAGATGATGTGACACTTATAGTTTCCACGGCTAAATAATTACAGATGATGTTTAACGAATTATAAGAAAGTATAAGGAAAGCACGACTGAGTATAAATTTTAAAAAAGAAACGAATATTAAATAATAAACATAGCAAGATGTTGCCAATAACTTTAAAAAAATTAAAATAGTTTGAAGAAGTAGTATATCTTGGACAGTTAATTTCATCCAAAGACAAAACAGCCAAGAAATATTAATAGAAGGATAGCAATAGGGTGGAAAAAACATTGGGCTTTGAAGGAAATTTTTCAGTCAAGAACAGATGACGTAATTGAGATAGTAGGAAAACTAAAATGGGCATGATCTAGTCATGTCATGCGGAAACAAGTAGATAGGCCAGAAAATGTATAGAATGGATTTCGTTGGATAGAAAAAAGAAAATTGAAAAACAAAAAAGACGATGGAAAGACGATATTGTTAAATATGCGGAGACCAGTTGGATGCGTAAAGCAAGAGCTAGAACGATTCGGAATCAAATGTGTGCTGAATAGTATGTATTTTTGGTGTATTCAAATGCAACAAAGTCTTTATTTATATATATATATATATATATATATATATATATATATATATATATATATATATATATAAAATGCGTATTAACTGCCAATACTAATGTAACCTTCAAACATTGAAGTTTTCTTAATCTAGTTATATACATAGTTGACATTAAAAGTCACAATGCTACAGACGAAACTATAAATTTTTACATAATTGAATGAATATTAATAATATGAATAGGAACCTTTTATCAGCCAGATCTAATATGGATTATCCCGCTAACTTACATGTTGTCTACAGCCTACTTATATGTGACTCAAATCATATTATTCGATCTATGCTCTTAGGTTTTCTCGATATCTTGGTAGTGGTTGTTTAAAATTTTAAAAATTCAGTTTTCGATTGGGAAGGGTAAATTTAAGGGAAATAATTAGTTGATATTTGTTTTCAATGCATGTATTAGGTTCACTTTCCTAATCATCATTATGGTTGAGATTTATTTTTGGTGTTTTATTCTCAAATTTTAATTTTAATTCTTTTTTATCTTATTTTTTATTTTATATAATTGGTGTATTCTTACGTAGGTAGTAGTGTTATACAGTCATCGCACCCGTACATCTTTAGTAACGTTGAAACATTTGATCGCAATTTTGAGTACGAAAGAACCAGTGATTGGAAGGAATTTCAGTTTAATTTTGAAGATCTTCCTCCGCAGTTACAGTATACATACATGTTGCTGAAGGTTTGTCAGTAATTTTTATTTTAGCTATTAATGGATTTCAGTTGCGCGTTACCGTATCGACTGTCAACCCGACGGTCAGGGGTTACATTTCAGCTAAAGTTTTCATCATATAATTATTAATTATCACTATTGTCTTGAATATTATACCACTTTTTTCTTATATCCAAAAATAACATACAATATGCCAGTCAGTGATTTTAGATGATATGAAGGATTTACTACGTAGTATAAATATTTCCGATATTGCACGATCATCAAACAAAAATTTAAACACCTCATTTACAATAATAAGTACATATTTTAGTTTATTTTTAGTATCATTATTATTTTTTTTTTCGGTTCCCCAATCCGCACTTATACGGTGGGGCAAATGTATTAAATAAATTGTGTTTATAAGGGTGCAGGAAACTAGTGTTCTTAATGGATAACTGTGTGTAAGTGTTGAGTAGCTGAAACAAAAGAACATTCAGTATAATACAAAATATAAATAGGAGTGTGTGGTAGTTTCCTGCAATAACTTAAAAATAGGATGGAATAAGGGATGAGAAACATAGTCCCCTAGACCATCAAGAATGTGTGTAAAATGAGTTTTGTGTAGTATATGTGTAAATATAAAAATGAATGTAGTACAGACAAAATATATATATACACGTGCACATATATACATACACATACAATTTAAGCTAATGATTAAAAAAAAAGTAATATTGCTAAGATAAAGATCAAGCCAAAGAAAAATAAATGAAAGGTTACGTCTAAATATCATAGAGAAGAAAAAAAAATATATTATCAAAATTAAATTTATTATAAAACAAGAATGAAGACAAGACTGAATGAAATAACTGAAGGAGTGCAACTGCAAACAAAGTAAGCATACACAAAGATATTCTTAAAAATACTGATAAAAAATCAATTACGAACATGTTAACTATTCAATAAGGAAAGTGTATTTAATTATAAAAAGTAAAAAATATATATACATATTATATATATATAAATTATAAGAAAAACAATTGTAGACAATATTATTATTAATGTTGCATGTAACGGTATTACAAAATGCATGGAGGCAATGACCATGAGAAAAAAAATATGCGGATTCACGGTTGAATGAAAACATTAAAAACAGGACAAAAGGTTGCTAAAAATTTTACCTACCAGTTTTAAATTTTCTTAGCATAGACAACTCCATATATGACAGAAGACCGGCATGGTTATGTTTAGAAAATACAAGAGGCTGTCCTCTATGTATTTTAAATTTATTTCTATGATCATCAAACAGGGGACAAACAAACATTAAATGCTCAATATCATCTACAATACCAAAGGAGTCCTCGCTGGAAGAGCAAAAGGTACACCGAGAACTGGAGGTAAGATGGAACCTATGCAGATATGAACCAAATTTACCATGGCCAGAGAGCACCTGAGCATTGTAAAAGTTAATATTAATATTTTTAAGTTTACAACGCTCCAAAACCTTTGGGAAAAACACAAAGGTTTTCCCTCCAGTCGAACAACTGTCCCACCTAGCTTGCCAAATATCAATAAGTGAGGATTGAATATATTTTTTTAGGATAGGAACACTAGAAATGATTCCAAGATATGCGGATCAATATTAAGGAACTGGAAATTCTTGACACAAGCAACGTCTCTAACAACTCTAAATTCTGAGATGATAGAGGTGTCAATGACAAAAAGATCCAGTGGCATGATATTAGATATAACATTAGCAGCAGAGGTGGGACATGTTCGGTATAGACATGAAATACTAAGAAGAAACTTCCTCTGGTACTTGATAAGAGAACATAAAACGTTTTTATTAATATAAACAAGAGAGCCATATGCATAAAGTGACTGTATCAGCCCCTTATACAGAATGACCCTCTCCCTATATTTAAACCCAAAAGTATTAGGCTGCAGTCTTTTGAGCTTAAAGAATATGGAGTCGCATTTCCTGTTGATATACTCAATATGTGGAATAAAAGATAACTTGTGATCTAATATTAGACCAAGATATTTAAGACGATTTGTATGGTTAATTGGCTGACTTGAGATTAACTTTAAATTTTTAACAGAATGTACAATTCTCTGATCACCAAAAACAATAAAATTTGCACTTGTGTACAGAAAAAGACAAACCTAAATCATTAACTATATTTTCTAAGAACTTCCAAACGATCTCAATTAAATTAAGATCATAATGCTTGTCAACCTTAGCTATCAAACAGAGATCATCTTCATAAGAAACCAGTTCAAATTCCTTACAAGTAAAGGACAAAAACTGCTCCAATTTAAGATGAACTCTGGAATATAAAATATTCCACAGTGTGGTCCCAGGACAGAGCCCTGGGGGCACCCCACACACCAGTCTTCTGCAACCAACAGCTACCAACTGCTAATGAAGCATATCTATTAGCAAAATAATTAATAATAATATTTACAATGAAGGGATTAAAATTAAATTCTTTTAAAACGTCAATAATTGAGGACCATCTGCAGCTATCAAAAGCTCCCATAATATCGAAGGAAATGACAACTGCAGACGAGCCAGACTCCAATGATTGCTTTACACTAGAAACCAGCTTGTAGAAGAGAGCATTCTCTGTGGAGAGACCTCTCCGGAACCCAAACTGATGACGGTGAAAAACACACTTATTGCCAGCTTCCTTTAACATGTACACATTGATTACCTTTTCAAAAGCCTTGCCAATAGAATTTAATAAAGATATAGGTCGATATCCACTAAGAGTACAAGAGTCTTTACCAACCTTAGATAACATTTTTATATTGGCCAGTTTCCAACAATGTTGGAAAAGTTGAAAACTTAAACATTTATTGAAAATAGAACTAAAGAAACCAGGAAATTCATCATCAATATATTTAACAACTTTATTATTAATTCTGTCCAAAGAAGCAGCTTTATTATTGGCAAGGCCCTTAACAATATTTGTAACCTGATCACAAGTAACTGAGGGAACAACTGAACCTAGAGTTGAAAGAGAAATGAGTTGTTCATCTTGTAATCGTGGAAAGAAATAATCAAAGAAAGCGCTACACTTATCCTTATCATTAGAAAAAGTTGAATTTCCTACAATAATATCTGGAATTACAATAGACTTATTTTTATTAAAAATATATTTGTTGGGGCGACCCCATATCCTGCACAAAATTCCTCCAAGAATCTAAAACATCAATATCGTCACATTTAATAATTATTTTATTTTTATTTATAGTCTTTTTCTTGGTTACAACATCCCTGTACAAATGTCTGATAACCGACACTGTAGTAGGAGGGGTGTGCAGAACATACTGCATCACCTTCTCAATGGTTGTTTTTTTTTGTGCTCAAAATCTTTTTAATCGCCTCCAAAAATCCAGCTGACTTAGCGATCACAGAATCAATTTTTAGTGATGTAGAAATAATTTCTTCTTTTTCTTGTTTTGTTACGCATTTCCCTTTAAACTGGGAACGAATGTTATTAGAAAGCTGGGCACCAACTCATTCCTGAGATGTAGAAGGCCCCACATGCAGAAATTATAAAAAAAAAAATAAGAAAAAAAAATGTGAAAAGTTTTAAAATAACTGAAGAACCGACAATTCGAAAAATGAAATGTATCTACATACACACACACGGAAAAAAATACACTTAATTCAACGATAAATACTAAAGACCGACCGAAGGTTCGGCTAGTTTCGGCCAAAAAATCGAGTTTCGGCCACAGTTTCGGTTTCGGCCAAATATTAGCCGAAACTTCGGCCGCGCCGAAACTTAGTGTAATTATGACTCATTAATTGTCGCGCGTCGTTCGGCTAACTTCCGGTTATAACTTGTGTTTAATTACCAATATACTTATGGTAAAATTGATACTCCTTCATGTAATGAATGGAATGTTTTAACGAACCTCACAGCCTGTTTGAAATTTTTCTATGAGGCCACACTTGATTTATCATTTGATGGCGCATGCATATCAATAGTAATACCTTTGATATCATTATTAAAGCGCAAGCTACAAGTTCAACCCAAAAAGGAAGATGAGATGCTGACAAATATGAAAATTGAATACAAAATTTTCTTTTTTAAAAAGGCACCCTTCATTGATGGCTGCAACAATGCTGGACCCAAGATTTAAATCGAAATATCTCTATTCCAATGAAGTGGATGCTGCAATGAGAGAAATAATATCATTTTTGACAGAGGATGACGACGACGTAGAGGATCCTATACTTTCTGGTGGTGGAGGAAATGTTCCCTCAGTTTCTACAGAATTGGTATTGCCAGCCTCCAACCTACAGCAAGAAATAGAGAGTCTTTGGTATATACACGATAATATTTCTAAACAGATGCAGGCAACCATATCTGAAGATCAAAAAACTGTTTTGGAAAAAATAATTCAATCTTATCTGTCGGAGCCATTATTGCAACGCAATGCTGACATATATTGTTATTGGAACAGTAGTCCATATCCTACCCTGAGAAAAGCCGTTTTAAAGTATCTTTCTGCTCCACCTACTAGTGTTCCCAGCGAGCAGTTGTTGTTTAGTGCCGCTGGACAAATATACGCAGATCGTCGGAGTAACCTGCTTGGCGAAAACGTAGGAAAATTACTTTTCTTAGCGTACAATATAAGCCTTTTTAATTACGAATATTAAATCTAATTTCAATTTATTATTTAATGTCAAATTGTGAATATAACATAAATAATAACTATCTTTGTTAAATATTGCAACTATTACTTTTTATTGTATTTTACATGAGTTAATTGTCTGTATTTGTGTATAAAATACACCAGATTTTAATATACACTAGAAAGTTTAATATGTCTAAATAAGTTTCGGTTTCGGTTTCGGCCGAAACTAACACCGAGGCCGAAGATTCGGTTTCGGCTGAAAATCTTGTTTCGGTTGGACACTAATAAATACCAATTTAGAGATAAGATAATGGAACGTACTAACCGTATCAGCTGTCGAGATAGACGTATTTATGTAAATAGGTATAACGATAATACGAATACGAAAACCGAACAACGATTAGATAGACGAGATAACACGGATGATAAGTATTCAACACGAGTTCAACGAACGCCATGTTACACGCACAAAACTTGATTAGGAGGGAATGAAGAATGTAATACAAATAAGCGGCTAATTTACTAATAATGTAAATCCTTTAATTATAAAACTTAGAGAACCTGAAATAAAATTTTGAAGATGCAGAAACTTAAAATATGTAATTTTGCCTGTTTGTATTTATTTATTTGCGTTTTAGGATTGATAGGTGTTCCTACTAATATTATTTATATTAATAATTTTTAATATTCTACAGTTTTTTTTTTTTTTTTTTAATTATTGTACATTCTTTACGAGGTTGTAATGAAATATCTTTTCAGTGCATATATATTGTGATTTATTTAATATAATTCTAAATAAATTATTTAGAATTCGCTCATGTTTTTACGTTATCGTAGTTATGACGTTGACAGATACATATTGTTACATTAAGTAATAAGGAGTATTTGTATCTTTATTAATTTGTAGGAGCTATCTGGAACACCTCATCATCTCCTACAGTACTATATACTGCAATCATTATACCTAACTATTTTAAAAGGCGAATTTTTACCAAAACTCATGAGAGACAGACGTTGCTTCGTTTATTGGAATAAGAAAACTAATTTAATAAATCAGTGAGTATCTAGCGTCAAAATACGTATATTGACTAATATCAAAAGCGAGTATCGCGCTTATCATATTTTCCTCGAAAATTATATATGTTACTGATTTATTAGATTATGGGAATTTTGTAGTTCAGAACATTCACATATATCAGAATTAAGTGTTCCAGTGTTGCTTTATTGTATCACTCTCCCATCCGGATTTGACACATATAGCGGTATTTTACATTCTGAATTTAATAATGACAGCTGGAAGATACGTTTCTTAGCAGGTACGTTCGTTAAAGGT
Organism: Coronaproctus castanopsis; assembly: GCA_032883995.1. Taxonomy (NCBI): domain Eukaryota; kingdom Metazoa; phylum Arthropoda; class Insecta; order Hemiptera; family Monophlebidae; genus Coronaproctus; species Coronaproctus castanopsis. The sequence goes on from CM065053.1 coordinate 63,052,532, forward strand.
GTTTTTTTTTTTCTACATTCAATATTTAAAATAAAAAGTTATATTTTCAATATGAAATTTGAGCCATTGAAATGTGCTTTATAATTCAATAAAATCTAAAGCTGCGTGTATGGTTTAATTAGATATACACGTAGTAAATAAATATAAAAATATCGCAAAAAAAAACAACAACCTCTGATTATGTCTCAACAAATATTTCAAAATTTGTGTAAATAAGAAAGAATGAGATTCGTGAAAGAAATTTTTATATATTTTTTATCTAACTCAAATTTTGTTTGTGTTGTAGGAACTAAATTTCAATATTACTAAATAATTTTGTTTCTAAACGTACATATTTTATATTTATATGTACGAAGAAAACAGTTTTATCATCGATTTTATTAGATTTATGTAAAAGTTAAAATATTTATAATAAATGATTATTATAAATTCCTTTTTATTTGTAATTAGAAAATACATTTGTTAAATACTTCATTCGTACGATATAAATAATTCAATTTTATTAAAGTAAACGGAAACAAGAGAATATGTAATTTATTACTAAAAATCGCTTTTTATATTTTATGAATATCCGTAATAATAAGAATACTATATCCCTTTATATATCATTTATTACATTTTAATGAATTTACAGTTTGAAGTAACACTATACTTTAATCTGGTAAATGTTATTCTTATTACCATATGTAACAGGGATAATATGGTTAGATAGTTTATTCTAGTCCGAGCCAACTATTGTATAACTTAAATTAAATTCAGTTAGATTAAATTATTATTACTAGATATTTATGGATTAGTACTTTACAATTTCATCAAGGATTTTACGCCAACTGATTTACATTCGAGTAGGTGTGCTGCAATTTGTATCTAGTACTTGGTTGTTCGTCTTCGGTCAGGACCTACATATCCTGCTCAAATTTGGTTCAGGGTTCTTCATATTCTCCAGTTTTCGTCAAAATCTCTATTTCTCCTTAGCCACAAAATCTTAATGCCATACTTTGCCATATTCTAGCCCCTCTAAACTTATCATAATATTTAATGGTACTTGTTGAATCCTTAGACTTCAGTGGTAGAGTTACCACATCTTATCAAATGTGCTGAATTTGCTTGGTCCTCTCTACATCTGAGGCAACTTCCTTCTTATAACTAGAGGTTCAGTATCACTTATTAAAGATAGATTTTCTACTTTGTTGGTCTGGACAACCTATCAACCTGTATATAACTCCTGGCTTGGCCGGCACTTCATGCTGATCCAACCAACTTTCGTATTATTCAATTTCTTGTTTGAACTTTATTTTTTTTTTACAATGCATGCGATATGTTAAGCTTCTGTCCAGTGGGATTCCCGGATACATTTATTTTCCTGGAATCCATCGTATTTGCAACTTTCGGCCTGCTTTACATGAGATGAAAATCATTTACCTAGGTTTTTGTGAGATTCGGAAATAATGATTTCTGTGCATAATGTGTCATTAGCGTATACATCGTTCTCGCTCTATCAAAACTTTGCATGCTATTGCAAGGTAATGAGCTTAAATAAAATGCCAGGCCCCTCAACAATTGGTTGAAATCATTGGTTCGTTTATTCCTTTTGGGCCTGTACCATTAATTGGCCATCTATATTACATTGGTTTTCCTGTTTTAAGCTTTAATAGTTGGCTTATTATACTTCTATGTTATTCTGGATTATAAACTTATATATGATTTTGACCGGATCTTCGTGGTTTGGATCATTTACTATTGATTCGATATTTAGATGGAGTGTATGTTTGTATTTTAATAATTCCCGTATCATATTATTTCGATTTTATTTGTAATTCTCGCATTTCCGTATGATATAGTTGATATCCTCTTCCTCTTGACATTTATCGCATAAAATATTTCGAATTATGTATATTCGAGATAGATGTACAGGTGTTTTATTATGTCCTATTCTTAATCGGATAATTGTGAAAAAGTTTTTGCTATACTGTACTGAACTATTTCAAAAGCATGGGATTTTGGATATTTTTGTCTGAATTTTATGGTATTGTTTCCCTATTTCTTTTTGTTTATCACATTCTTCTTGCATTTGTTCATATTTTATTATTTTTATTTGTGGGATATATTCCGTATATTATCTATTATTATATTCTATTTTGTCATTTGTTTCCGATTTTGCTGTATTATCTACTATTTCATTTCCATATATACCGCAGTGCCCTGATATCCACATCAATGTAATTGTTGATTTGTTATTCTGTATTTTTCCATGTATGGTTTTTATTTTAGCGACAATATTGTCTTGTTCTGTATTAATAGCAATCAATGACTGCATTGCAGCTATGGAGTCTGTCATTACTATACATTTTCTTTGTTTTTTATTTTTGAGATAGTCAAGTGCTTTGTATATGGCATATATTTCAGTGCTTGTGGATGAGCTAGCGTATTTTATTCTGAAGGTTCGTATCAGATTTTTATTTTCATGATATATTGCTGCTTGGTATCGGTGTCTATTAATGTTTGTAGATCCATCAGTATAAATCCGTTCATGGTTAGGAAAGTTAGTAAATAATATGTGTTGTAATATTTTATTTTGCATATTAATACCAGTTTGTTTAGAGAATACATTTATTGTGTTGTAAGATTGAAGTGGTTGTGTATAGTCTTCGTATTTGTAGTCCAGATATCCACTTGAACACGTTATTCATAATGCAGACATTTATACGGATGATTTAAGGTTTGAAGCTCTCATATTCGCGTATAGGATTTGAAGCTATTTTCTATTTATTATCCGTATTTTCCCTACGTGCGTTAAACAGTTCTGTGTTTGTGAATAATTCTTCTAAAATTTACAGAAAACATCTCGTCTTATTTTTGAAGGGAGAAGCAATGTGACCGAGCGCAGGTAGCCAGTCTTTATTTGCTTATATTAATGCCCAGCTAATTATTCGCACTGTAGCTATTTTTTAGGTGTGCATTGTTCAGCCAAACAGGTGCGTGGTTCCCAGCACCTTTGCTGCTCTTCCCCAGCCTGCGCCGACAAGCTTCCTTACCAAGTTCACCCCTGTTTTAAATTTCTATACCAACTTTTTGTGGTTCGTATGTTAACGTTCTATCTAGTGTAACCCAAAGTTATTTTCGGTTAACGTTAAAATTAACCTAATGGTTCCCAAGTGTGACGTTAAGTTCAGACTTTGTCATCTGCGTCATAAAATGAAATAACCATGTTTCCGTTTCATGCAGGTTTAAATATAATTTCCACGACTGGAAGTAGCTGTCTAAATGTTTAAGTTCTCTGTTGGTATTTCGTTAGATTTATTTTCGGACTCACTTTGATATGCAAGTATTACCTGCATACTTGAATTTCTTAAATTCAGTTGTAGGTGTATCACTAATTTATAAGTTGAACAACAGGGGTGGCTAACCTATACTAACGTGGGAGATAATTATTGGTTCTTCTAGGTCGACTGTTGTTATTTACAACTGTCATCGCTTTAAAATCTCGATTTGTCGACATTTAACTTAATAATTATGAACTTTTTGCACGGAATCACATTCACTGCTTTTAATAGTAATTCTCTCCATGCAGAGTCAAATCGATAAAAAAGCGGGTCGATTTTCAGTTTTGTGTCATATCCTGTTTCAATGCAATTGGTTAGCGCTATGACTTAATGTGCACAGCTATGATTATTTTTAAACCTAGCTGGCTGCGTAGGCAGGACGTTGTTAATGAGCGAGTAGTGTATATGACACGCATAGTAATGAAATCGGTCAATAGTGCGATGTATCATTACTATCATTACTTAATTTAATTATTGCCATAATTTTCGTTCCTTTAAATTGCTTTAGCATCTTTCCAGTTTTCCTAATATAATTGAAAACTTTTGTTACAAATTTAATTAATTTCATGATAGAGTATCCGTACTAGCATCTTTCATATTTTTAATAGAAGTTTCCACATAATCTGTGGTAAAAGGTTAACTAAACACGGCAACTTTACTAGCTCCGTTCTCAATTACTTTTTTACAGCAGTGCTTCTGGTTTTCTCCACTGTCGTTTTTGTTGCCTTGAATAATTTTTCCGCAATGTTATTTGGAGAAATCTTTGGCGGTCTGATACTCTGTATCGCCCCTTTACTGAGATTCCACAGAAGTACCACACTTTTCACGATGAACGTGAAACCCAGAGACTCCACGTTGGATCGCCATTTATCTCGTCTTTTTTATTTAATGAGTCAATCAGTTCATTACGAATGTTTTAATATTTTATGCAAAAATCTTCACGTTCTTTCGTCCAGCATGGAATATAACGTTTCCGAAAACCTCTTAGCAGTGACATCTTTGTAGCACTGATTACAAGATTAATAAAACTATTGTAGCAGTTGACAGTCACACATATATTTGAAACATTTTCTTCTATGTATTCCATGAACTTGGTCCAGTTTACCTTACGAAAGTTCAATCAGCGACAAACTGAAACTTTTAAATATATTTTTATCAGCTGGCATCTTGAAAAATTTGACAGTACTGATCGAACTTCATCATTTGTATGTAAGTAGACTTGAAGACAATGAATAGGTTTGGAGTATAATCCTTGTCCCACCTTGCCGAATAAAAAGTTCCCTCGTCCTTCCTGTCAAATATGAGATTAATATTATTCATATCCATCCAATCCGACAGGAATTCACCATTTTTGTCTGCTATATTATAATCCATGCGTAATCGTGACTGTTAAAATCATGGATGTATGTAGCCGAGTGAGAGAAAACTAAAATTTTAGAAGCCATTTCACTGTTGGCGGTTCATACACGTTTACACACCTGCGACAATCTTAAAACCATTGATTATTCCTCTTTTCTTAAGATCTTGATTACGTTCTGTATGTGTCTCTGTACAGCAATCACTTCCGAGTTGATTAATTCAGCAATTTTTATAATACACTTAGATTTATTCCACTTTCTATGTTTAACTTCAAAATTTTAAGATTACAAACTTTTTGTTTATCGTTCTATCGATCATCGGTGTAATTATTTCTTCTACTGTTGTGGTTAGATAGTGAGATAGAATAATGAAAATGTTTTTTTACAATCACATATTCCAAAAATATTAATTTAATTCGTTAAAATATGATGAAAGGTTGTAATAATAAATAATTATTTTTATCCGTAAAATGTAATCGAGAACATGGAAAATTGTTTCTTAGTTCGTTATTTATTGTTATTGTAGTTGAAAAAGCAACAGTGGTTTTGAGATTTATAGATGCATTTCGTTTGAAAAAGAATATATTTGTTCAAACCGCACTAGCTCACACCTTCTGCGTACTGATTTTGGCGATAAATGACATCAATGAAGTAGTTGCCCAACGTGCTACTTTATGCTTAGGAAGTATACATGATGACGCTATAAAGGTAATTGTGGCACACATATTATTATTTGACAGTGATGTATAATTTTTGAATTTATGAATTTTTATCAGACCGAATAATTCATATATATTATATATATATATATATATATATATATATATATATATATATATATATATGTGTGTGTGTGTGTACTATAAGATTTAAATTTTGTTCTCAGAAATAGCATATCCACTATTTAAAGAAAAAAAACATAAATCTTATCAGAGAAATATATACATAATTTTTAACGTTATTTGAAATTATAAATAAAAAATGCACTTGGGAAAACCTTAAAAGTATAAATATCCAAAAATGAACATAAACCTTAATATAATTAGATATTAAAAAAATGTGGAATTAAATCATGAAGATACAAAAATTTAAAATTTTTGATTCTGTCTGTGTTTGTATTTCATTGATTTATGTTTTCGAATTGTTAGTTGCACTCACCGATATTATTTAACCTAATCACTTTTAATATTCTATAGGTTTTTTTTTTTTTTTAAAGTTAGTTGTTCGTTCTTTATAAGGTCGTAATGAAATAGCTTATTTAATATAACAGCCCATTATCAAGAAGATAATATTATCAAGCGCTAAGCTTCGTTAGAGATAGCGGAAAAAATTGATAACATTTAAAGTCGAAAAAACGCCTGGAATTTATGATATTGCACTAATGTGTTTTAAAATAACTGCCGCAAAAAGCTATAATGTTGCTTACATATGCATTTAACGCCACTTTAAAAACTGGAGTATGTTCTCGCTGCTTTCAAAGTGGCTGAAGTGATTATGTTTAAAAAACCGGACAATCCCATGGATGACATCATGTCGTCCACTATCATTGCTAATATCTATGTTCAAACTGTACGAAAAGCTTTTATTAAAGCGACTGAAACCATCAATCGAACGATATAGCCCAAGCATTCGACGAAGTGTGTCATGCGGACCTCATCTCAAAAATAAGCAATCTTTTAACATTAATGTTCGTTGCTTTATTATATCATATTTGTCAGGAAGACAATTTTTGGGTGAGATGTCAAATTCTTCTATTCGATACAGGTAACAATTCTACAAGGAAGCGTACCTACACTGTATACGAAAAACTTACCAGTTGATGATGCTGACGAATTATATGAATGATGAACAAGCAGAGTCCAATCATAATCTACAACACGTTCTGAATCGCATCGCTGCATGGACTTTATGATGACGCATTAAACTTAACGAAGCGAAATCTAAGTATGTGCTGTTCACACTTCGACATACGAGCTCGCTCAATCGTATCTATCTAAGCAGTTAGTCTATTCCATAACATGATTCCATCAAACGTCTTGTCACTCATATCGACTTTTAGCTTTCGTGGAAGTTCACGTAAAAATGAAGTGTAAACAAATAAAGAAAAAATTATCGAAATTATACTGGACCAGAGGACGAAGTTCCACTCTCGACGTCTACTGTAAAAACTGTCTTTATCAACAGATAATTAAACCTATTTGGACGTACCGACTTGCATTGTAGGAATGCACAAAAAAGTCAAATTGCAACAAAGTGCAGATTCTACGATGCATCGTCGTCTGTACTATTTTTAATGCGTATGGTTATAATTGTAATCACGATATTAATCGTGACCTCGGAGTAAAATTTGTCAGAGAAGTAATTAAAGACTTCGGCTAGAAGAGACTTCACCGACATGTCAATGATGAAGCTATTCAACCTCTGGATACAAGTGAAAACATTCGCCATTTAAACCGTTCAAAACCTTATCATGTGGATATCTCTGGTTATTAACTCGTGTTTTATCGTTTTGATATTTGTATAATTATTAGCAGTTATTTAACTCGTTAAAATTATGTTACTGTTATTAAAAATAATAATGAAAAAAAAAAGATAAATTTTAACGTGTGTAATTGAAAATCATATTTAAGTAAGTAAACTACAGGTCATTTATATATAAAATAAGAACCTGAGGTGTTTTTTTTTGGGTTATGCTAGTGTATTATATACTCAATTTTAAAAGTTTTAAATAGAATAAAATTGCTAGTATCTAAATTTTATTTAAAAAAAAAATACATTTACGGTATTTTTGATCGTCGATAAATAGTATTCCAGTATATTTATTTATTCTGAAGTAAAATTTCATATACTTAACCGTTTTATTGTACATAAGATTGGAAAGGCAGAAAGACGAATGGAACGGGCGCTGCTTGGAATAAGATTAAAAGACAAAATCAGGAACTCTGATAAATACGAAAAAAACAGGGTTCGAGAACATCCGGGATAGCAATAAATAAATGGAACAGACAAACGGTAGAAAAGAAAGACAGTCAAGAAGATGAACAGATGACCTAATATAACAGGCAGGTCATACGCGGATGCGGTGAAGCTGAGAACGAACAACGATGGAAGAATTTTGGGAGAGGCTTACGCCAAATATTGGTGTCAGAAGGCTTAAAGAAGAAAAAGAAAAGTTTTTTAATTTAACGCACCTATTTTTATGTAATACTATGTTGTTAAAATGCTGTTTATATGATTACAATGTAATTTAATATTTTTAGCTGTTCATTAGATGTTTGGAAATACAGTTCGATAATATGGCGGTTGATCGAACAATAATATTACGATGTTTATATCAACTCCATAATAGTCTCAGCGATCGTAAAATATTGACGTGGGATTTTTTTTTGAGCAGATTTGAAATATGTGCTACAGAAATGCAATTAAAATACAAATCTATGGATCGACCATTTTTTAAAGGTAACGTTCTTATTAGCGTGTTGTTTCTAATTTAAATCGAATGAATAGTATGATTTAAAGTAATTTATTTTGGACAATTTGGTTTTCAACAATACTAATTTTAGTAAGTACGTGTGTACACAGCACGAGGATTGACGAGAGTTTTTAATGAGACGGTACGACATTAACCCTTTCAGCCACCATGTCCCCTATATGGTACATGAAATTCTAATATTAACAAAATTATGTATAAAATTTCATGTGTGACAGAAATGGTTAGATGACATAGACGTAATAAAATCTACATAAATAAATTAAAAGCTAGATAATGAAATTAATATAAACTTAGTTGGAACATTAAGTTCATACATGCTTATCCACACATAACGGCTCATAAAGAACGACGATTTCATTAATGGATAGTGGTAAATAAATGCGTGTTAAATCGTTAAATGATAAAGTTTTATATATAAAAGATATATTTAATTTTCTTCTTTATTATTGTAGTAATTATCACAGATAGACACATTCTTCTCTAAATTAAATTTTAAACATTATAATTTATTTTGGTTTCATTGTAAATATCCCTTATTAAGAACAGGCTATTGTAAATATTTATATGATACTCGCCTTCGTTTCCGTTTAATTGTGTTTCGAAAACTTGAAAAAATATTTTGTAATATTAAAAATGTGGTTTACCCTTTAAAACAAAAAAAAAATATTAATTATTAACTTTTACAGGATGAACTGACATATTTTGTCCAATTTTGTTGCTATCGTTATAATAATAACATTATTTGTCATTGTGTGTAGTTATTTATTTGTTTAACATTTAGCATTGGTTTTTTCTGAACTATACTGTTTCTCTGGCACTAAATTAATTTCTTAATATTATTATCGGGAGGAAATTAATCGGTGCGAAATACGCAATAAGGATAAACTGATATTTTTTAAATTAATTATTTTTTAAAAATCATCAAATCAAACGTTCGAAATAGACTGTTTATTTTTCGGTACATAAATAAAATTTAATTTTGCAGATAACTACGCGCAATTAAGTATACGTTTAAACGTTGTACAAAATAATTTGCAGTATTCAACGGATAAATATTTATATACAGAAGAAAACATTAATTTAGAGGAGATCAACCGTGAAACTATTCATCTATTAATTTTCCTCTTTATGGAATTCATATCACGATCTGATCAGGTAATTTAGTTGATATTTATATTCTCATTTTATATCAGGTAGTATAATTTTAGCAGTTAAAATAGAAATTATCTGTTAGATAAATATATAACATATTCAAATTCTGCTATACTAAAAGTCATACATTTCTTGAATAGGAAATATGCGAAAAAATTATTTTTTTATATATTAACAAAAAACCCGCTTATTAATCTTAAAAACGTTATACATAAGATACATGTAAACTCGTGTGACTTAAATACCTTGAAAAATGAAAAAAAAAAGGTGCAACCAATTAAATTAGAAACTTCAATTAGGATTATTTAACGAAAGGGGAATACATTTCTATAAAAACTCGTTATTACTTCACAGAAGAACTAGCGAATATATTTGTGGAAGACAAGCTAAACTACGAACACAGATGGAGTAGTATTTTCGGCTGATGACAAAGTAGATAATACTTCAATATTATTCGCTGTCACTTCAACGTTAACTGATTATCATGAACAAATCGTAAAACTATGAAAAGTACTAATTGAATCCTTCTCCGATATTTCCATTGGGTAATTTCACAATACCGAAAGAAATTCTCTACGTTTAAACGCGTGATAAAATTATTTAAAAAAAAAAAAACATATATACGTTTTACCATTAAATGATAGAGAAATATTAAAGATTAATTTTTTTTTAGATGATTTTAGCTATTCAGAATATCTGTATTTATGTATATTTCGATAATACTACATTAATACTTGTACAGAATAGACACAATAATAAACAACCGCTGGTATCCTAATTTTCGATTGTTCAACCCTTTATAAAATTTACATTTTCTTACATTCAGGTTATTTTATTATTTATTATCGACGTTATCCATTTTATTTTCACTTTATAAATTTTAATTTCAGTTCTTAGAATTATAGAAACAGAGACAGTAGAATTCGCTTCCTGTTTTATTTATAAAAGTTTATTTTCTATCTTTTAATTAAAATCCATAATTATAAGTAATTGTATTCATTACTGCCAAAGTTGACTACCTTACTGGATAAAAATCCATAAAACAGCAGTTTCACGTTTTCAACACGTTAAAGATTAATAGGTAGTTTGTAGTATTACAGACTTTGTGGTGAGTTTCCAAATTCTCTAATTTTCCCACGTCTAGCTCTATCTTACTAATGGAATGACCTAATTGAGTTTACTCGCTAGTAATCGTTCTTTATTCACATAGACTATTCGCGAGCTCAATACACCATAAGCTATGTTGTACCGAAAAGGCTAACAACGAAACGGAAGAAATGGAGAGCTCGGATGATAGGGATGAACCAATCAAACGGTTGATACGTGTATATATATTATATATATCCCATAATTTTTTTTTTTCTTTTTCCGACAAGAGTTTCGGATCTTGAAGGTATAACATATTCTCAGTGCGAAAAATACTAGATATGATATCAATTTAGGATATTTTTAACGATGTTTTGTTTGAAGTATGACTGAAAGAAACAAATAATTTAAAATTTCATTAATCTGAATAACATTGAACGAATTCGCAATTAAAATACCAATCAATTAGTCTATAAGTTGCATTGTACGAAGCATACTGTTATACTGGGAGCAACTGACATATAGATAATGTTCAACCAGATGTTTATTCGGATTCCAAAAAAAGAAAAAAGGATATTTCTAAATGTTCTATGCGCGTAATGTCAGAATACAATTAAGAACTAGTAATTTTAGATAAATTATTTATTTATTTTTATAAGGCTTGTGTAACTACCGAGGCTATTACGGCACTGATAACTTAGCTGGATTTAGTAAATGTGGTTAGGGAAGGAAAGGAATTGTATAACTGAAGGGAATAGTTGAAGAACTGTTGGAGGGGAAACCAGGTAGGTTAGGCGGACAGATATGGGTATATAGGGATGTAGTAAAGGGCAGTGCAATAAAATACGGCGAATGAAAGAAAGGTTTGGGAGTAGATGAAAGGGAGAAAGGGGGGGCACTGTGGCCAGGGCGAGTCTGCTAAGTGCTATATAGTTTTGAATGAGATAATTTAACAGGTGATTTCTAGAAATCAGTATTGAGTTTGGTAGCAAGAAGGAAGTTATGGTGGTGTGACTACTTCTGTTGCCAGTTGTGGTAAATGAAGTATTTGAGTGCTGGAGATGACAGGACTTTGTAGGCTATTAGGAAACACAGCATGGAATTGGCTTGGCTGCCGTATTCACCGCTTCGTTTCTTACGATTCTCTTACTGGATGATCTGTATTCTGTGATAATTAGTAAAGTAGGGATTTAACTTTGTGTTCTTGAGAGCTGATAAAGCGGAGATAAATTACCTGACTGTGAAGAACATGTTCCTTCATTAGATTGTATTTAGATTGTGGATCAGATACGTTAGTGTGAAGGGGACTGATTTACTAGCTTGATTAAAAAAATGTAGGAATATATGAACTAATTAACATGTTTTCAGCGAATTTAGTTTTTATTTCTTGTATTTTAAAAACAATTGTTTACATTTTAAACAAAAGTAATTTATGATGTTTTCCAATCTTTAGGCTTATCCGAGTGACGAAAAGGTGCTTTCAAGGATGCAAAAAGAAGTATTTAGGCATCTGTGTGCACAAATTGGTTATAATTACAACGAACAGTACTTTCATGTACCTTCTAGAACATTACGGTAAGGTGTTTTTCGTTTAATATGTCTACAATGTTTATTTCACATTCATTTCTAAATAGATTACCCCATATTTTGACCAACATTTTCGTTGTTGATTGTTCAGGATATTTAAAAAATATTCTATATTTGATGATTAATTGTTCTTGTTTTTTTTTTTTTTTTATATATATATAAAGTATTTATTTTAGTATTATTGTATTCCGTGTACTCGGCTATTTTGTAAAATATACATAAAAAATATTTATACATTTTTTAATGTTACGAAGTAGTTAATCGATAATAATAACCTAAATTCTTTAATAATACCTTTTATAAATAAAATATAGTTCATTTACCAGCCTAAGGAGTGTATAATGAGCGGGGAAAAGATAAAGAGAGAGAGAGCTGTAAAAGAAAATAATATAATATAAGAAAAAAAAATATACATATATACAGATATATATAGGAAAATGTTATTTTTTTTTAATTTATTAGTAATTATATAACATTGGTAAACATAAAATTGATTATGAGCAGCGCTTACACCGAACGAGAGAATAAGTAATTTACTGGTGACCGTAGTAGCGTAATGTAGTTTGTTATCATTGTTATTAGGAACATTTGTTATATAACTAATTAAAAGGCAAACGTAATGTATAATTAAAGCTGATTCTTTTTATCATTGTCAATATGCTACTTGATGCATTTATCGGGTCGACGGCTAAGAACCGATGTATGATTACAACTTTATAATATTATAAGTTTGACTTCAAAATAATATATATTAGTCAGATTGTGCAAACCTATGTAAAGTTAAAGATTGATTTTTTGTTTGTTTTGTAGATTGATTAATCTGACGTGAGAATGCAATAAAACATCGATGTTAATAATAAAAGAGATGACTTATCTTAATAAACGAGCAGTATACTTGTCCATCTTGGAAACGGCTCTGAAGTTTTGTACATACTTGTAATTTATTAAGTAATTCAAAGTGACCTGTATAAAAGTTCGAAAATTTCGACGTTTTTTCATCGTCTTTTTCTAAATACTTATATAAATGACGTTGAAAATTTCAGCTCGATCACATTAATCGTTCGAATGTTGTAAGCTTAGAAATTTTTTTTTACCGCTGTGTTGATAAATATAATTAAAATTTTGTATTTCGGGTCTGTTTCGATTTAAATTATCGGATCTTCCGGAAATATTTTTTTTATGTACGAAAAGAAAAAAATATCCCTTCCAAAATTAATTTAAAATATATATTCATAATGACTACACACAGAAAAACCACGTATGTATTTCTTATGAAAAATACAAAATTGTGAATGTATGTGACATTCAAGTTTGTTATAACCGTGTAACTTTAAAAATCTTCAAATGTTTCATTTTTATTACAATATACCTTTTTATATGTACATAGTTACATTTTGCAAAATTTTGATTAATACCATTTATTTAATATATATTTTTCATTTCAGAACTACGCCCAGTTTCAACGCGTTTTTATCAAACGTGGCTCAGTTTTTAGATCAGAATTACAAATTAGGCACAATGTTCATTTCTAACGTTATATACATATTGCAGTATTGCGCTTGTCCTAATTATAACGGAATGTTGAATTTTCTAAGTCATCCGTCATATTCGCTCTGGTATTTAGAATCTCATGCTAGACGATGTTGGCTTACGTCTTTGTTGGTATTTTGTTACAAGGTATTTTTCATATATAGATTTATTTATTTCTAGTTAACTGCGAGATAAAGACTAAGGTTAACGTTAATCTCTGCTATTTATGAAAAATAAGTTATAGTTAAAAGTAAGAAAAACTTCATATTGAAAGGAACAGCGTGATTAATAAATATATCATTTGTTCGATAAAAACTGTTCTTATATATACATGTAATATTTTGATAATTAAATAGATTACTTATTAAAACTTCATAAATTAGTTGACAAATTAGGTTCCGTTAATTTTTTTGTTTTTCCAGTATGATTACAAGAAATTACCGCTGAGTGCTTACGTAATGCCTTTAATTAAAATCGTCATAAATACGCTCAGCAACCATGTGCATTTGTGCAATCACGTTCCACCTCCAATAGTTATGTATTCTTTCGATCAATCGTTGTTCTCCCAAGGTAACGGTTTATGATTTAAATTATTACAAAGTACTGTGCTTTATTGAAATGACACTTTGAATTGAGGTTATTTTTACATTACAGAAACAATTCAAAAAATTCCGGACAGTAATAGTACGCCTACCTCACCGGGAATTAATATAAAAATCAAAAAACCGTTAAGTAATATGGAAACACATTGGGAAGAAGATACTAAAGAAAGGTAAGTAAAAATAATTGCAAATTTTATCAGAATTCTTTAAATCATGTACAGTTGATCGCTGTTAATAAATTCGAAATAATTTAACACGGGTATTTCGAAAAAAGTAATATAAAGTTATGTTTAATTAGATAATAAAACAGAAGAAATATGTCAATATAAGTAGGAGTGGTTAATATTGACATTGTACGTTCTACGTCAAAGATTTTCCATTTTTATTTATAGATTGTAGTACATACATACATAAGAGATGTGTATAAAAAATCACCGGACTATTGTAACAAACATTATTTTTCATTCTTCATAATTTGAATTTTTTCTTTTCAATTTATTCTTCTTCGCTATTTTTGCATCGCTTTGTGAGATTAATCAAAACAGTATTGAAATTATTTTCAGAAACATGTTCGTTTTATACGTTTCAATCCTAATTGCGCATTTGGAAAAATCACGAAATACGTCGAATAGTGTGTATGATCGATCAAAAATATTTTTAACAGATTCTCCATTATGTATAGACCGTTTTTCTGATAAAAGTGTAAGATTTGTTGTTTTACAATTCTCTATTGATTCCTGCGATTTGTGATAAACCGTTGATTCTTTCTATCTGTCATTGATATGTTTTGTAGGTCATCTTCAACACATTTTTGATCGTCTTTAAACCGCTCACAAACCCAATTGCGTGTCAAATATTTATTGTCTGCATCTGTTTTAATAAAAAATGCGTTTACGAATTTTTCGAATTAATCAGTCGCGAAAAAAGGGGATTTCAGACAGTTGAAATTATTTAAAAAAATGACGATTATGCTTCCCAAAAATGACGTTGTTTGAACCAATGATATATTCAGATTTATAAATTACAGAGAAGAGGAGTATTCAAGAAGACAAAGTTTAACGTGTTATAAATTAAAAATGAAGACGTTTGCAGCATTAGTCGGAAATTATTTAATCACGCCTCGTACGTGCGTGCCCATAGTTCTACTTATTTATTTGCTTTTTATTATTTTCACGAAATTATACGTACTTTATGTAACATATTACACTTATCTTTAACAACATCCAAATAACAATGATTAACTGGATAAATTAAAAAAAATATTCCTACTATATAATTTTAAGAATATATTTTTATCAACCATCATCTCCTGAACCATTCGATCGGTGGACAGTATGACTGTCTTGTTGTTTTCTGGTTACGACCCGCTTTTTCATCTCTGTATAGCTTCGGTTTTCATGTCTTCATTAAACTTGGTCCTCTCGTCTTCCTTTGGATCGTTTTCCTACCAATTTTCCTTCAATTTAAATCGTAATCTACAAACAGTTTCTAATTAAATGTCCTATCATATTATTCCTTCTATTCTTACTGTTGTAATTATTATCGAGTTTTCCCCTATATCCTTGGAGGTATTTTCTTATTTGTTATTTTTTCGATCTTGGAAATTTTCATACTTCTGTAATACCACAGTTCAGAAGATTGTAATTTCAATCTATCTCTATTCGCCTAAACCATGTCGTTTATCGCCTTAATTGGAAACAACGCATTTCACGAAAACCTTTCATAGCTGAATGAGAGTAACGTACAATTTAAAGAAAGACGACAGTACTTACTTGCTTCCCCTCTCCGGAAAACTCACGCATCAGCCAAGTGTGTAGCCGCGTAAATGGGCTTGTTATTTGCCGACCATAAATCGGCTATATCACAATGTTGTCGATTAATGAACAGCGTAACATATGCGTAGACGTTTTAATATCGCGCAGACTGTCATCGTAAATAACACCCCATTCTTTCACATTAGCTTTACACCATGTTATCTCGATTCTTAATCGATTAAGAGACTGTTAATCTAACAATAAATCATTACCCGGTGCCATCTAGAGGACTTTGCGAGTTAGTTCCAGCTACGGTTTTCCATAATTTCTCTCCCATAGATCCTGGTTATTCATCGGTACAAAAGTTGTATATTTTATTCGGCTTCTTAGAACAGTGTGACTATAAAGCGGATTTCTGTCGTCCAGTCGAGGCTCGTTCTTTATTTGCTGGCTACTTCCCTCCTTATTTTAGGAGGTGCTATTCCTACGAATAGATATACCTTTTATATTTTGGGCACGACCTCGAAGATTGCTGATATAAGCGTACAGATTATAAGCATTCGAGCGCTCCCTAAAAACGGACTAATGAGTCTGGCTAATCTCACTCTCGGAAACAGCGCAGGTTATAAAATGACAGTACTAAGTTCTAAGTACATACAAACTAATTTAAGTAATTGTCAAATAATTGTATGTTTTCATTCATTTTTTTTTTGTATTTCCTCTGATAGCAACAGTTTTCTAATAAGCAGTACATCCGTGGAATGTACACCGTTATCTAATGGTAGTTGTGAAAGCGATCTCGGCGAGGTATTGTATTCTAGGCTATTCCGCTGCATTATGAGTATCAAAAAATTAAAGCTTATTTTGCAGATTTTATTTTCTTATAATGCGTTTCATGCAATAGATTATAGTATGCGCGTTGTGTAAATTTTTGTAGTAAATAAAATACCATATGAAAAAATTAAAATATACTAAATATTCATGCGATTTTATTGAGATTATAATGTAGCTTATATGTTATTAATTTATGACGCTTCGCGACCCTTATCTCTGGACACCTCTTGCAGTTGGTGTGCTGATTCTTCTCATATCTGTTTCCCAAGAAGGTTTTCGCCTTCCAGGTTTTCTATGGCCAATAATTTCGCCATATTGTACAAGATTGAACAAGTGATACTTTTTTTGGGGTGTCTATGCATGTATCCATAAACTTTCTGGTTCGGACGGTATAAAGCACTTCAGCTTGATTTGACATTTTATTCAGCACTTCTCTTTTGATCACATGATGTAGATATGAAGATATGACATTTTTAGTATTCTGCGATAAACGTGCATCTTGAAAGCCTCGATTTTATTCTCCAAGGTTTGTGTGAGAACCCGGTTTTTCATATCGTATAATAGTATTGACCAAATGTAACATCGGAGTGGAGTAATTTCAAGTCCTTCCGAGTCATCAAGTTTTTAATGTTAAGAAAAGCTCTCCTTGATTTCTCTATTCGTTCTCTCATTTTACTGATTGATCCGTTTCATCATGGAACCATGTACTAAGATATTGAAATTTTGAGACGCGTTCAATCTCTGTACCTTCGATAATTAATTTTTTCTTCTTTAATTTTTTATGTTCTTTAATTGTTATCCTCTATATTCCGATGTAATGCCAGCCATTTGGTTTTGGTGATATTTATGTGTAGTCCTTGTGATGTGCTGATCTGTAGCATAACGGATGTTTACAAGTACCTTTGTCCCTATTCCTATACTATCGTCCTCGTTCAAAGCATGTTTGAAAATCGACTCCGAGTAGATGTTAAATAGAATTGGAGACAGTATGCAGCCTTGACGAACACCTTTTTAAATTAAAATTTCTTCTGATCTTTATTTTCATTTCTTATTATTGCGATTTGGTTCCAATACAACTTTGCTATAAACCTTCGAATTTCTCAATTAATGCCAATTTGTTTAAGGTCAATCTTTTAATCATGCATTATTAAATTTTGACATAAAATTATAAATTTTATAGGAGGTGTTTATTATACAATACCATTTTTTTTTAGAATTTCCGATCTGTTTATATAAATATTTTTAGAATCGAGACATTCCACATCAACCATAATCATCACAGTCGTGGGCTTGGTTCGAGCATCGTGATATTGTGATTCATCTTAATTGTTCAGTGTAATTTCATCTGTTGGACGCATCTAACTATTCGTTGTAGTGAACTGGCGCCAGTGATCACTTTGATATTATTCACATATTGCGTTGGTGGATGGATATACGTTTTTTAACGATGTTTCCGGATTAGTGACACATTCTCCTCTCCACCCACCGGCATTCTCATCGTTCGCCGCCAGCGATACGTTTCATAAGCATCAATATACTTTGAACATCCGTTTCTTTCGAGTCCAATACTCAGATACATATAAGAATATGGAAAACACTAACGTTTTCATTAGGCACATTTTGATGGTCATCTATGTCACGGATTTTTCGGAACCCTCTCTGACACCAATATTTGGCGTAGGCCTCTCAAATTTTTCCATCATTGTCCGTTCTTGGCCTCACGCATCCATATATGACCTACCTGTTCTATTAGGTTGTCTGTGTATCTTTTTGGAGGTATTCCTTGTTTCCACCTTCCAGTGTATGGTTGCCAGTTCATTATTTCCTTCGTCCATTTATCGTGTGTCAGTCGTGCTGCATGCACTGACCAGTTCTATTTGTTTGTTGCTATCATGTATACAATGTTCTATAACCCTGTATTTTTTATGTATCGAAGTTTCTGATCTTGTCTTTCAATTTTATTCCCAACAACGCCCATTCAATTCATCTTTCCGCCTTTCCAATCTTATCCATTAAAGTGTGTGTAAACCTAATTTATCACATTTTTGATACTTGTATAAATCCCAATAATTTTGAATAATTTTTGTATTCGTTCAATTATCTCTAATTTCACCTCAGTACATTGTTTGCAGTAGCTTTTTTTTTCGCAAAAAAGATTATGTACATTTATTTGAAACTCGGATTTGTATTTTAAAAAGCTGAAGCTTGCAATATTTTATTTATTCCGTCCGTCCGTATATACAAATAATTATTATCGTAGAATTTATGAAGAATAATCAAGCGCTTAGTTTACGTTTTTCGTTTTAAAATTAGTTCGATGATATTTATTTTTCGTATAGATTTTATTTATTTTTCCTTTAATTTTATTCTCTTATTGTGTAACAAGTATCGTCAACTTGTTATTAACGGCTTTTAGCTAATTAGCGCGTATATATATTTTTGTTGCGATAAGTTTCACGTGTTTGTATCTTAATTAATAAATTGTGCTATTACTAAACTAAACGATGGTGTTACTGGAAACTCTAAATTTTTTATTGTTATCATGCGAAAATATTATACGTACTACGTTATCGACGTTTTCTATATAATTTATTTTTATATTAATAATGATTTTTAAAAATCTGTCCGTAAAGGATGAATACAAGGGTGGCAAAGTATTAGTTTTGACCGATTATTCGCATACTGAAGCAACGTCCACACACGGCTACCGATATGATTACAAATGTAGAAAGCATGATACGCAGTTAAGCGACGAAATGTAAGTTAAAGTTTTTCAACATTCGAAAATTTATATATTTTATACTGGTTACTGCATCGTCCATGGTGAAATATCGAAAATTTATAAATCAAACATAATCAGATTACGATAACTTTCAATAGTTGAATGATAAATATAGCCATCTTCGTTTTAATGGTATTTATGATTAAATTATTTGTACTCTTTATAAAATGTATTGCAAACATTGCAAACGGTATTTTTAAAATAAAAAAAAAAAAAACAGATTCTAAGATATTGAGGAAATATTGAATTATAGCCAAACAAATTTAATCGCTGAAATCATCGATTAATTTTTATCGCTTTATGAAGTAAGTAAAATGTTCTGGCGAAATAACATATAAAATAATTGCATCAAAACGATCGTTTGCTTTGAAATTAAGATTGAAATCAAAAATATAACGACCATCAATTTTATTGGCATTGCTCTAACTTGCTTCATCGGAAGAAAGATCGTGTTTTAATTTCGAATTAGGAAAAAATTAAGATATATTGTGTTATTGAGTAGATTGAGTAATTTGTTATAAAGCATAATATTTTTAATTGGTTCGGTTTAAAACAAACAATTGATTATTTTTTGTTATTTTTAAAACCGAAAAGGTTCAATTAATCTAATTCTTTAACGTACGTATTTTTTATTATAAAAAACTATATTTATATATCTATTTTAAATTTCTAAAATTACAGATTTATATTTAATATTGGTCTTAACGAAAACATAAAGTTTCCTAGTTCTCTCTGTAATGCCTGAATGTTCAACTGACAGAAATATCTGTCGTCCTGTCATTCTTTCTCTGTCGGATCCCATTTGAATAAGTTTACTGCGATTCCATTGTAGCCCCAAGAGAAGTCAGTTTAATGTTCTTCAACTACGTCAACTTAAGGGGCGTACTGGATTTAGTTTTTCAATCTACCTTTGTTTACAGTTTTTTCGTTCATATGAGTTTTGGAGTAGCTCATTTAATCGTTTTGAACAATACAGTAAGCTTTTCCTAGGTTTAGGGCGTGATATGTGATTGCAATTGTTCTTGGAGCATCTGTGGTAACATATCGTCGGATATTTGACAGGTTCTACAACGGGGTATTGAATTTATATATATATATATATATATGTGTGCGTGTGTTTTAGGAAAATAAAGAACAATTTAAAAGTTTGTAGTCGTGTTAGTTGTATTGCACATCGCAAAAATATGGCTGAAACTGAAAATAAAATTGTTACATCGTTTTTGGAATCTACACCGCTAATGGGTCCAGGATCAACAGAGCAACAGACGGTACATCGTTCATCGACTTCTACTAATAATAAATGTTTGAGGAAATCACTTTCACTTTACGGTAGGTAAACTTTTTCCCAAAATTTCTAAAGGATCGTGCGATATAATTATTTTGTTTTAAAGATATATGTATATATATATATATATATATATATATATATATATATTTAGCAAACCCGTCTTGGACTGATGACTACATGATGATATATATATATATTTGTATGCTGAGTGCATATTTTCTGTAGTATTACAATAGAAACCCGATATACTGAAGTATTATTATTAATTTTTAAAAACTTTACGCTGACTTTTATCTTTGTGTAATGTTTCGTATTTTCGAAATACTTATGCCCATGTGCTTACTTTTTATATCGTCAGTGACATTGATTTAATTGCTTAACTATTTTTAGAACCACACAGACGTGCGCACGAACAGCGTTATGGTATATCTTTCTTCGTCTACATTAATTTTGTATAAGCCATTCTATGTGGTAATTATTTAAAGCAAAACCGTTTTGTCAAACGAACATTATCTGAATTTTGTGCATATTGTTAGTGTATTTGTTTTCTGTGTATATAAAAACAATGGGTATGTATACAACCGGATATAGTAAGTAAATGATTCGTGGTGTAAAAAACTAATAAAGTCTCACGATACGCTTATATCAACCTACTACTGAATGTAAACCTTCTTCTTCCACTATCAGCGATCTCATCCATTTCACACGGCTAATATCATCCTGTCACACTGTGTTCGTCCCACCGTGATTTCTGTGTTCTTCCCTTAGCAGCCGTTCCGTTATTTGTTTCGTCCAGCTGTCATTGTTTCTTCTTGTCGTATTACCTAGCCAGTTTTATTTTAGTTCAGAGTTTAATCTTCGTCCATATCCATATATCAATTTTCCAGAATGACATCTTACCATAGGTTCTGTACGTTACACCAAGTTTCTCAACTACGTATTTTCTAAGAAACAAGTTCATTGTATTATTTACAAAGCATTTTTAAAATTACATTTGGATCCGGAAATACATGATTTGATTAAACATTATATTACATATCGAATCGTTTTGACTATCTTGTTTATCATTTATTTTAATTTTTTATTAAACTTTCAACCTAAAATTACTCTACATAAAAACATGTTTATTTTGTAGAGTATCCTCGTTTCGGTCACATGAGGTAATATAAATACAGTCAGCTTATTTCATATTGCTAATTGGCAATTCTACTGTCCTTTTCTAATGAAAACGATCATATGAGATGCGCAGGGCCGTTTTTTAAAACTACGATGCCCTAGGTCTAAAATAATATGGGGCCCTTTTAACAAAAAAAAAATCTATTTATTTTCAAATCTTATTTAATTCTGACGTCAATCTTTTTGAATAGTGAAATATACTCGTTTGATTTTATTTAAAAAAAAAAATAGTTCATTCTCAAAAAAGAAAAATAAACCCACTAAGCTTTTTCATTTCTAACATTGTTAAAAAAAATAATATTGTCAAAATAGGAGTCAAATGAAATTTCGTTAAATAACTATTAATAATTTTTATTTCAAGTAGTCAAACTATTTTTAAAAGGCAATAAGTCTTCGTATTTTTTACTAAAATAGTATTTACACACATTGAAGTAACAATTACGAATCCATTTTCAACAAAATCTTCTTTGACTCCTATCATAACAATATTTTTCTACCAGAGCTCATAAGCACACAATATTTGATGTCGTCTGCTGACTCAAATGGAAAAACTGATGATCCATGTATATTTCTGAATTTTCCGCTAATCTTTTATATTTTCCGCCACTCATTTTCGTATGTACGACGCGCACCATGTACGTAGTTTAAACTTATAGAAAACATTTGTAAAGTTGCGTTTTATTTGTCAAGTGTCGATCAAAGATTTGTATTAACAAATAAAAAAAAATTGTCCCGCTTCCACATTCGGTAATATCGAAATATGTTTTCGAATTTATTTATGCATGATGGTTGGTAACTAATTGTACTGGGCAGCGGTCATTTTCTGTATTAAAAAATCTAAAACATAAAACAGAAGCACAATGTTAAATGATCGATTGAATTATTTGGCAATAATGTATATTAAATCTGATATTTTAAATAAAATGTCTAATGATAAGTAATAATTGTATTCGCAGAAAAAAAGCAAGAAACCACTTATAAAATAAAAGTACTAAAAAAATTAATAAAATACAATTATATTAGTTCAATATTATTTTATAAAATTAATTTCTATTATTTGGTAATTACTTGCCAGACATTTTCTATAAAAAAATAAGTTTTTATTCGTTAACATTATTTTTACTACAATTTATCATCCAAGGAGGTCCTCTTTTATAGCTCTAGGCACTAGGCCTATGCACAAAAACGGCCCTACAGATGCGTTATCTGATTTATGTTGCTAAATCTTATTTTTATCGCAGTTAGTGATTTTTAATTTTTTTTTTTGAAACGTAGGTACAACACTCAAACACAAAAGGAAACGTGATTTTGATTTGGACTATATTAACAAAAATGAGCTCAGCTTGCCTGCGCCTGAAAGATTATTACCTATTGGAAAATCTTCGCAAATAGATCGTAGTTGTTCTGAAATTAACGACACTCCGATAAAAACTTACACAGGTGTAAATTTTTCTTGTTCAGTACATGATTATATTTAGTGTATAAGTTACATCAAAACGTTTGAAAAATGCCCGAATAAAATTACTGTAATATTTATTTAATTATTTTGCAGCGACTTCCTTTATGTCATATTTTATATAATTCTGTATGTTTCTGTTTGCATTATTAAGTAATTTCAGATTGCGTGATATTCTATTCGTTATTGAAACACGTATGAGTTGGTCACGAAAGTAGTATTCAAAACAACGTAGAGAAAAGTGGCCAAAACACGATTGTAAATTTAGTAGATAATGAGTTTAGTTATTCATTTATAGAAAAGTAATCAGTGTGCAATTTATTTAACATAATATCGACATGATGACAGTACTGAATAATATTGTTTTTGAAATAAAAAAAGAAGAATCTATGAATTTCGCCAGAATATAATTGATGGAATAAATGAGAGCATTAATTTTTAAAAGTGTATAAAATTTTGTGAAGAGTTTGTTGTTCATCGTATTTAAAATAATATATTTATTGTTCTTATAAACACATGTGATTTTTTTCATAAGATGGTACGAAATAACCTAACATGATTAATTAGACGATTAAATTAGAATATTATTATTTCACAGAAAAGAATACAACACAGTATATACATGTGCGTTACAAATGTCGTGGTGATAGGAGGTGTACAGAGGTAATGGGATTTGAAGTATTATAAGATGATTGTATAAAATTTGATAAAGATGTCATAGAAGGAACACTAAAAAATGTAATCAGCGTTAATAATGCAATTATTATCTGAAGTATGGAAACAGAGAAACAACGTGTTGTTGAAACATGGAGTAGAGAAGACGGTGTACACCAAAACGCGTTCTACAGATAGTAGTAATAAGCTACGAATTTATCTGTCATCTATTTTCGAATAATACAGCCTGGGGATTGTGTGATATTGGTTTGTATAGATTTGTATCGTTGAGCTACAAATGGGTTCGATCATAAGGCGTTCCAATATTTCTTATAGGTATTTTAATATGATCCAGAAAAGGAGTTGTAATATTTGCAGATGAATCAGATCAATGTCAGGACCACGCGAATTCTGTTTATATCCCAGTATTATACAGGTGGGTAGGTTATGAATTTTAAATTTTTGTGGAAGATGACCTTAAGACTTAAATGCAGCTCTTGGAATCGATTAGAATAATGACATTTCTCGAGGGACGATTGATATGTGTAGACCCTTTGTATAACATAATATTAAAATAAAAATTCAGATCAATAAGTATGCTTGTTACGAAGACGGTTTTTTCGTTTGTTAGTCGATGACCGACTTTTTTTTATCTTTAATTTTTCATGAGATAAATAATTAAACTAATTAACATCAACGTTACAATGAAAAAAAATGGGTGTTATAAGCAACCTATTGGACGAATGTAATTATTTATATATACGCAACCATATTTTGAAATTAAATAAAAATGAGGTCTTCAATAAAATTATATTATTACAGCTTTAGATTTTAGGTGTTCATGAAGTGTGAGGTGTACATTGATTACTAAAAAACAATTGGGTATCAGTTTTTTTGTTTTAAATCTTGATTAGTTTCGCGGCGTAGGGCATATTAATAACTATTCTTTTACAAGGTAAACACTTTACCGTATACCGGATTGATTTCTTCATATCCATGAAAAGTACATACATTATGCATTTGAATTATTGAATTCCTTTATCAGAATTCCAACAGACTTTTTTTATAAATATTTTCTTCTGATTGAAAAAACTACAAAACATTTTGGAATTGAATTTTTAACTGGATAAACTGAAAAGTTTTAATTTAAACATTTCTTTCATTTTCGATGAGGAATATAAAAATTATGTTTATATAATATTCGTCCATGGGCGGTTTATACTGAGTAAGTAAATGTTTTAAATTATAGCGTACGTTATTAACATCACAGTTGTAATTATAATGTATCTTTTCATTCATTTTAGAAAATGATTCTAAAAATGGATCATGCGCGTGTTTTCAAAGTATTTTAATAAAGAACATTCACAAACATCCATCAGCATTTCTTCATTGTCTAAGGTATAATTTTTTTTTAAACAAATAAGTATGTAGTTTTAATATTTGTTATAAATGACGTAATTAATAAATAAATTTTAACAACAAAACAATGAATAGTTGTGTCTATATAGGTGATCAACCGATTTAATTATTTGTAGTTTTTTTAATCTAAATGATTAATAAAGTGTTTAATATTCGCCACTTATGGTAATATTTTATATCAGTAAGATTGTCTTTTAGATCAAAGTTAATTATTTTAAAAAGGATGTTCAAAATGTATTGAGCTTTAATTTTTTTTAAATAATAGAAAAGGATATTTTTTTGTGTAGGAGTGGGAATACAATTCCAAAAAATTTTAATGAACTTTGTCATAGTGCGTTAAATGATGAGCTTGCAAATAATGTGGATGAAGATTGCGTACACGACAGGTAATATATATATATATATATATATATATATATATATATATATATATATATGTGTGTGTGTGCGTAATAAAAATATATATAAATTTTAAAAAAATCAATTTTATATTATATTTACTTGAAAATGGCTTAACATCCGAAAAGCTTTGTGATTTTTCATTTTAAAAAATTAGTGATTTGAACTTTTTTGTTAATTTTCCATTTGTATATTATTCTTCAAGAATTTACATTTAATGTTCAAAGAAAGAACCGGACAAAATATACATTTTTCAAAATTAATTTAAATCCATTTGTTTAAATTTCAAATCGGCTAAAGTTAATGTATTGTTAAAATTTAACGGGATTTAAGATCTGATGCATTTTAAATTCTGTTTGTTACAGATTGATTTCTCAATTATAAAATAATAAATATGAGCTTGCTGCATCCGATTGAATACATTTAAGTTGTATTATTTAGAAAAATTAATTTAGTAGAGTAATAAAAATTAAAAAGAAAACATACGTTATTACATGTACATTATAAAAATAATAATAAAAAAAAACCACGTTGAACACACAACTCGCAGTAACTTCAAGGCTATTTAAAACATAAGTTCATCTATATTACGTATATTCTTTTTATTTCTTGATTATACGATTATGGACTAATTTTGTTTTTAATTATACAAATGTTTTCGGTCAATTTATTTTTATGTAACAATTTTACACGACCTTAATATTTCAAACGATTGACAAATTATTAATAAAAGTAAGATTTTAAAATGATTTATTTTATTATATTTTGAATTTAAAATGTCAGTTCTTTTCCTGGTAGTTAATGGTTCGTATACACGTATCTAGTGGACTGTTTTTCATAATTTGAATGCCTCGTTTAATAAATTAAAAATCAACGATATCTAGGTAATATATAATTCGTTCCAACAGTATGTCATCTACCAAATATGGTATTGTTCTTAAAAGGACATAATTATGTGAATGGAATTTTATATTCTAATTTAGATGCAGTCAATGTGGAGCCATAAGAGAAGAATATAGTTGCGAAGAATTGGGACTGTGTATTGTTGTTCTAGGAACATTTATTCATAGGGAACCTAGTCTTGCTGCTC
Organism: Coronaproctus castanopsis; assembly: GCA_032883995.1. Taxonomy (NCBI): domain Eukaryota; kingdom Metazoa; phylum Arthropoda; class Insecta; order Hemiptera; family Monophlebidae; genus Coronaproctus; species Coronaproctus castanopsis. The sequence goes on from CM065053.1 coordinate 63,079,515, forward strand.
CCATGCTGGATAATATATTATCTCTAATTGCCAGGTAGGATATAATATCGAATCAGTAGGCATATTTGGTAAGAACTTTTCGATAACTTTCGGAAATAATGTATTTATTCCATAGGATTCTAAGGTTACCATTGTTTAGTAAATAAAGGTGTATCTCTCTTCGAATTGTACGTCTCTCAATTTGCGATTAAAACTTTTAGTGATTGTGTTATATTTTGTTTGTTTATAATTAATTATATATATATATATATATATATATATATATATATATATATATATGTATATATATTATATATGTATTGGAGAGTAGTTATTTTATGAATTAACAAAATAAAATGAAAACAAAGTTAATCACTATAAAAAAGTTATTTTATGCTTTTCTACATTCACGTAATTTTGAAGCATATACAAAAAAGTTACATATAAATTAACAGCTATATTAATATAATAAAAACATATATATATATATATATATATATATATATATATATATATATATATGTATATATATATATATATATATATATATCACTTTACATTAATTAGCCATATATAATTTAATTTACTAAAAAATTTGTATATTTACAATAACATTTACTTATAAAACCAATTTTAAAATTAATTCTTCATAAAAATTAATAATATTATTTAATAAATTATTACTACTTCTATGTTTTATAATTTGTAGTTTTTTCTAATAATTTTCTTTTTTAAAATTTATATTCAATGGTAAAATTTTTATAATATCTGTAATGTTTTATATATTATGTTTTTCTTCTCTACAGTGTTTTCCATAAAGTGACTTAGTCTATTATTTCCTATATAAAACTTATTACATTTTGTGTAGTTTATTCTGTATACTCCAGATTTTTGTAATATCCTATACTCTTTTATTCTATTGTTGCAAATTGATTTAAATAATGTTTTATTGTTATTTATTGTTATCATAATACTGTACTTTTTAGTAAGAATTTGTACGTGTATTTTCCCGTATATTTAATTGATCCTAAATAATTATCTTTTTCTTTTTTATTTTGTTGAGGACTGTTATTTTTTGATTTGTTCTGTAATTGATCTACTATATTCGGATTGTATTTATTTGCTATCACAATTTGCTTAATGATATTTTTTTTATTAAGTTTGTTTTTGTTCCACCTTAAAATAATTTTTGCTCTATTATAATAATTTCTTAAACTAGCTGCTTTATGTGATTTTGTATGAAAAGAATCGTTTGGAGTTATTACATCTGTAAGTGTTTGTTTTCTGTGTATATCAGTATCTAATATATTATTGTTCACATTTGAATCTAAGACATTTATATGTTTATTATCTATTTCTGCTGTAAATTGAATGTTTTGATTAAAGTTGTTTAATTCTATTACAAATTTATTTAATTCGTGGATTTTTAACTTGTTCTTCCAAATAATTAATATATCGTCTACATATATTAACCAAAATTTTATACTATTGATATGTTATGTTTTCTAGTTTACTCATATATATTTCTGCTAAAATAGGTGATAAAGGGGATTAACCGTTCTTCTTGTTTGTAGTATTTATCGTTAAATTTAAAATAGTTTTGATTTAATAGGATTTTTAATAATTTTATAAAGTGATTTTTCAAATTTTACATTTTAGTTTCTTCTGTATATCTTATTACTTCATCTGTTGGTATATTATTATACCTTTATTAACTATATCTAGTGATATAAGTATATCATTACTATTAAGTTTTATTTCTTTCAACTTATTAATTAATTCTATATTATTTTTAACATTAAATTGTGTTCATTTTTCTATATTCTGATATTGTACGGATAAAACATTTAGTACTTTATCTTTTTATTTATTTTATTTATTTTTTCTTAATCAAAATAAGCGGACATCTGGCTCGATATTGTCTATTTTTTTCTATTTGTGTTATTCTGATTTCTTCCTTTTCTTTCTTACGATATGGGCACGGAATTGCGCGTCAAAGCTACAAATTCAAATTGGGGTACTAACGTAAATCTTATGCAAGTCTGAAATACGTATCCGTTGAAGGTTCTACTTGAATAATTGTAAACTATCGTATTTTGTACATTTCCACAGTCACGAACGTCGATATTTTTTATGTTTACATTAGGTATAGTTTAACTGTACCTATTCTTCGAAAGGACGATCTAAAAGTATGGCGTTCAGGCACGAAATTAGTTTTTGATGATCAGAATTTGTCCCATTTTTCGTCTTACACATGGCACTATAAATATAATAGTAATAAATAATAATTAATTTATGGAAATGTTTTCACGCAGTAATCCGTTTTTATGGCGATAGCAAATCGTCATCGTTGTATTGACAAACATTGTGACCAGCAAAATGGATAGAATTCAAGGCACTAAATTATATGCAACACAAACGCATGCATGTATGACTTTTTTTTTTTTTTTTTTTTTTTGAGGCGGAAGTGGAAAACTAAAGACAGTGATGTATAAATATGTAAATAAATAATATTTTTTAGAAGCAGCACTGTGCAAGTACTGCTAAATTCCATTACCCACTAAACCCCTCCTCCATAAGAAAAGAAACAATCAATTTTATAACATTATACCGAATAGAATATCACTGCCTTTTGATAATTAAAAGTTATATGAAGATGAAAACTTTATACCGCGAGTTTGAATCGAAAACCGCCCGGTTGACGGTTGAGCGCTCTACTATTATACAACTGCGATAATCGAATAGTTTCGATAAATAGCGTAAAAAATTGTAGGTATAAATAAATTATTTCAATACGAACAATATTATTTAAATTTTAAACGTTATTATTTCAGCAGTTCGTTGAGAATAATTCTTTGTACGATTAATAAATTTCAGAATAAGCGCTATAACGGTATATTCGTGGCAAAATAAAAATAACGTTGGTTTACCAGGTGGGATAATTCAAGTATCGCGTCAATTTTTAAGGATTATTTTACATCAGTTTGCTCCGAACGGAATTTTTACGCAAATATTTCAAACTCCGATGAATGGTAATATTTTCGTTCTATCGTTGAGTTGATGCAAATTACATTATTACATTATTACATTATTATATACTAGATAGTATTTTCGATATATCTTGTTTTAATTTTATTCCTTCAAATTAATAATAATAAAAATGATATAGAGAAAATCCAAGTACGAATCAAGGAAACACGATTTTATATAAGAGTAGCCTAGATCGGAAATAAAATATGGTATACACTTATTATTATTGTTCGTTTCGAATTTGGCATCTCGGAACCACGTAAAATAATTTACGCACGATTCAAAGTTTTCCTCTTCAGGCAATATTTTTTCATCCTCTGCCGCTGTTTTTTTTATATTGCGTCAGTTTTTTCTTTTGTTTTTTTCTTCAAAGTTTACAAAATTTTCTATTTTCCCAAATATTCATCTATTTTGAATTTCTTCTATCTCGTCATTTCGGTTGTCTTTCTTAACTTCTATCAACCAGAATATTCGCGTATTTTGATTTTTATCAAACAAGTCGATTATTTTTTTGGTTAGTCTTCTTGACTCCATCCTTTTAAGATGAAATTCCACCCTTTCTTTACACATGATAGCCGATGTTTCCTCGACTATTTCGTATACCTTTTTATTCGTTCTTAGTTTCAATGTATCGTTTTCTTGTTTTGGTCCGAGGATTTTTCTTATTATCTTTATTTTTTTCCGATTCCTTGAACACTCTTCAATGTGTTCATTGCTGCGAATTTCGACATTCCGTTTTAATCATTATATTGTAGTGTCGAATTTGTGTATTTTTAAACACCGTTTTCTTTTTATATATAAATTTTTCGTTAACTGAAATGCAGTTTCCATTTATCTCCCTCATTATATATTCGTTTCGTTGTCTAGCGCATCCTCAAATACTTATATTACTCCTTGAACTTTGTCTGATTTTGTTCTCACATATTTCGGAGCTTCTTTGATGTTAGTTATCAAATTATCATCATCATTATGTTGCTTCTTCTGTTATAGAAGATTGCATGCAATAATTACTAATTTACACTAAACGGCTTCTTGCTAGGTCGATCGATAACTATAATGAAAGAACTTATATATAAATTGAAGAGGAAAAATGTTAAATACAAAAAACTTGCTCTCTTAACAATAACACACAGACTTTTCTGATCAAAATGAACTTTTATAAGTAACTTAGTTTATTTGTTAACATTACAATTGCCGTTTATAGCTGGCTTACTGGAAAAGAACATGTTTTATATTCCTGTGGTTATATATTTTATATCTGTGTCGTAGAGATTGGTAATCGTAATCACCTATAGAATTTACTATTGGAATATCCGAATATCTAAAAATGTGCGAAAGGAAAAATCGGTTATACTTTTAATAATTTCCTGTACATAAGGGAATTTTATATTATGTAGAAATTTGATTGAAGTAAATCGAGGTTTATTCAATATTAATGGGTTTGCAGTCTTTGCGCCTGGTTTATATTACGTCTGCTAGTATAAGACCGGACTGGACAGGCATAAAGTATTTTCGGTAAAATTACTAAAAAATTAATTTTGCGTAAATAATGCGTACTTTTTGTAAAATATAGGACATAAGGAACCTATTTTTCGTATTGTTCTATTTACAAAATCATTAATATCTTTGATAAATGTAAGTCGTCTATCTATGATGACACCTAAGTGTTTTACATGTTCTTTCCAGTCGAGATGAACGTTTTTAATTTTTAACGAAATGATTTAATGAAGGTCTACGCCTAGTAAAAATTATTGACTCAGTCTATGTTATTTGTGTTCCTCGCTTGCCTAATCTTCTAAATACCTTTTTCCTTTGTTTTAATTCTCCACTCTCTGATTATCTTTTCTAGAACGCAATTGAATAGCAATGGACATTATTTGATCTAACTCCTGTTCTTATTTTGAACGGTTTTGATATTTCTAAGAATTTAATTTTTGACACTGTGTTTGTCAACTTAATGCGGGCGATAAGTTTATCATCTACACCCGATTCGTTTTTAATATGTTAAATAATGTTTTTCTATCTACAGAATCACATGCTTTTTAAAAAAGTTACGTTTATGTTTTTGTATGTCAATCTTCTATATTTCATTATTAGTTTCAAATTCAGTATGTGTTCTGGACAAGATCTTCGTTTTCTGAAACCAACCTGGTATTCCCGAAGTATTACAATCCAATTTGCGTTGCTTCTGAAAAATTTTATCAGTTACTGGTAGATGTGATATTCCTCAGTAATTATTAACATCAATTCGATCCCATTTTTTTATGAAGTGAAATTATTATTACTATTAAAACTAATTAGCAACATCGCACAAAATATTCGTGACAAAAAATGAAACGATAGAAATATTCAAAATAATTTCATCTGGAAGGCCGAGAAGAATAATTATGTTTTCGACATATAATAAAAAATTAGTAATTTATATAGAAAATAATAACTAGAGCATTTAATTTTGTTATACTGAATATTGGATGAATAAATTTAATAAATAATTTCACATGTCTCGAAGTTATTTAGGATACACATATACTGGTGTGTCTTGTAGAGCAAAATTATTGCATTATAAAGATTGACATTTTTCATCATGCACTTTTTTAATCCCTATAAGATGTTTCACATCAATAGAAAACGGCACCTAACTAAATTCATTGAAGAAGGAAAATAAAGGATACAATCTTTTTTGTAAAACATTAATGTATGAACATAAGGAATTTATTAATATTAGATAACGATATTTCATATTTCCTCTTTTTCAGATGTTACGAGTCGTCAATTTTTTAAGACGATTGTTCAAGCATTGGTGGATTTTCAACAATTGAATCCAGTCATTCCGTTAGTTATATTACTAGAGGTAATTACTATTAATCACTGGTGGCTCGTGGTTTAAAAATCCAGTGGTTGCAATTACACCCCCTCCAAAACATATACACAACATTTTGTTTCACTCAACAAATATTAATAATGTCAAAGCCAACAAAGTGTAACAGAAATATAAGAACCATTTAAAACCGTAATCAGAAAAACTAAAAATTATTTGAGTTAGATTATCGATCCCGAGATAAAAAATTGTAATATTAAACCGAAATATATTAAAAATTTATTTCCGCGTCAATAACTACAAAAATTATACAATTAGAAAAGTATAAAAAGTTTTAAAATACTAAAACCAATTCGATAAACTCCATGTATAATAGTTAAGTGTTCTAATTATGAATTGTCGTATAAATAATAAAGCTTCAGTAAGGAAAAAATTCTACGTATATTAACATCCATCAGTAATAATACGAACATAAACTGGAGAGGCAATGAAACAATAATGTATAAAAAAAAAAAATACTGATAGAAATTCGAAGAATAAAAAATTAATATTCGAAAAAGATGAAATATAAGTCGTAAACTACTTCGTTAGTTTGCCGGTAGTATGCACACACAACCGTAGCCGCGTGTTATGAACAACACAACGTGAAAAACCTATTCTACCGCGTTAAGTATGTGTACTTGAAGGCCTTTGGTTGCAAAATGATTTCTCTCCAATATAGTCCTATGTTAACTCTACATACAGAATAGTAGCATTACGCGCAAAATCTCCATACAATGCTGTATACGGCTTTCCGATGCCTTCTTCAGGTTGCACGCTAACCACCGACCGTTGTAACTAGTCATCTCAAAGTACTTTTTAAAAGATTTTTAACGGTTTATAATATATTCTACGAAAAATATATAATTAAAAGTTACTTATTTTGTTTAATCTCTATAAAATAATTAGTACTTTTAAATATTTTATTACATCATCAATTTGTATGCTGCTCCGGATATTTCTGGGGTTGTGAAACCACGCAACCTTTATGAACGAGCCGACACTGCTATCGATCACATTTATATTAATATACGTGAAATATAACTTTTTATTATTATTGATCATTCAAAATAAAATAAAAAACTTAAACGTTGTGAGACTCAATTATGTTATCTTAAAAATCATATTTTATAAAATCAATCAGATTTTATATACATGTAAAAGTGAATAAAAATCTGTAATTTTACAATTGTAAACATCCCATTTATTTATAATATCCGATATAAATTATGCCAATATTTAATAATGTCGAATTTCATCCATAATACACTTCTTCGACAAAAATTAAAAATTACTTTTCTTTTCTTATAATCCACTTATATTTTTTATTCGCACGAATAAATTTTTCTTACAGGCGATGAACTCAAAAAAGACGTATCCTCCAGAAAAGATGAACATAATGTTGTATAATATGGCAAATTATCTTGATTGCACGTTAATCGAACTGGTTGCTGTTAATTGGGTCACTTTGCTAGGTCATTTTGATACTTTTTATCATCGTATTGCTCTGCAGTTGGAAATATTTGATGATCTGACGCCAATATTAAAGAATATAAAAGTTGTATTAAAAATACCGAATATTACTTCGTTCAAAGTATGTATATGCTTCTGCTGTTTTGTACGCGTTATTCGTATTTACATTAGTCGATTTAATAAAATTAATATGAAATTTTGTAATTATGTATATATTATTATAGAAACGTTTATTATGTACTTACTAATATAACTGGCGATAAACTACCGTTGTGTAAGATACCAAATATTGTTTATATCATAATATAAAATACGTATTATGCGTAATATGTATAATTTCATTTTTTTTTCTCGTTTTTTCTTTGTTAGAGTATATTGGAACCATTTTCAAAGATCCTCAGTTATGGATTGCGAAATTTTGGAATTCCCTTTGCGGTCATAAGAGATATTTCTTCCGCATGCGCTAACATGTTTTCGAGAGTTAGTATCTATTATACGATTATGCTTTGTACTTCACGTTAGAAAAAAATTATTTACTTAACTGCTGTTATAACTATTTTTCTTCTCTGTAATCAATATAGTTTCTCTTGTTTGCAAAAATAAAAATTATAGCTGAACAAATTCATAAATTTCGACGATTTTTTATATGTAACTAATATTTTTAAGGATTGCCTTTTTTTTAAAAAAAACAATAAGTAAAGAAAATTAAGTCCTATACTTCTGTATACTTAATCATTTATATTCGAAGTATTTTTATTGTACTACACCGTTTTTAAATTATTGAGAAAAATTCGTTGATTTTCAAATGGGCCTTATAAAAGCCCTAATTTCTAAAGTGTTTTTTTTTTTTTTTTAATGAACTTCCACACCGTTTACCCATTATAATACGGTGAAAAGGATAATATGTTACGAATAAATTACATTCGCGGGTAAAATAATATAAGTAAAGGTAGATATCGGTATTATGAATAGAAAATAAATAGGACACCTTTACAAGAAGGAATAAATATAGGAAAACAAGTCGGTAATAGAAAACTGTTCTCGAAGAAGTGATAATAGAACATTTGAAGAAGGTATGATCTGCATCAACGATGAAATTAGAATCGGACACATTATAAGGCACACATGAAGTACTAGGTAAGTACGCAATAAATAACTGAGAAGGAGTGATTATTCCAGTTGAGTAACCAGCAATAATATTACCAGTAATATTGCGATGATTGAGGATCCATATGAATTTCGCACCAACTTTACCACTCAATAAGGGAGCGATAAGATTACGGATATTATATATAATAGAACTAGAATTGAAATAAACAATTTGAAAGCTACTAACTTTTAGTAAAAATTGACTCATATAAAAATAACTTAAAATCTTTTGTACTTACAATTCTTTCTCTATCGTTAATATTTGTGATATATGTAGCTTTGGTATAGATTGCGATTAACGAAATTAATTGAGGATTTTTATCGTTAGAGGGATTTTTCCACATCTATCTCGGACTCCGAAATAAATATGATTTTATTTTGTATTATATCTTTTTAGAATAATTGTCTGAAAATTATAATACCTCTAATTGCGTTCGATTATTTCGATAGAATTAAACTTAGTGCGTTGTTCGATGCTCTACAACATGCAGGCGTAGAAACAAAATGTATAAATGTAATTGAGGAAATATACAAACTAAGTATGGCTTATGCTTCATTAGAAGAACATAGTAGAATATTTAAACGATTCAGAGGAACAAAACAAAATGATTCAATTTCTCATGCACTATTTAATACAGTACTCGAATTCACTTTAAGAAAATTAAACTGGGAAACCAAAGGGATAAGTATCAATGAGCAATATCTATCTAATTTTGGATTTGCAGAAGACATAATTCTATTTGCGGGATCCGCAAACGAACTTTCAATAATGCTAGAAGAATGACACCTTAATTGTAGAAATGTAGGTTTAGATATAAACTCTCACAAAACAAAGCTTCTTACTAACAATACAGTAGAAAAAATTTGGCTTAATGGAGGAGAATTGAAATATTTGCAGGAAGCAATTTATTTGGGCCAGTGCTTATCATTTGGCGATTGTATGGACAAAGAAATGACAAGAAGTTTTGGAGTTTAAAAGGAATTCTAAAAAATAGAAGATGGAAAATTAACCTAAAAGCAAAAGTTAGTATTCTGGAAAAATGCGTCGTATCAGTTTTGCTATATGACTGCCAAACGTGGTCTATGAAAGCAGCGCATATTGACAAAATTAGTCGTGTATAGAGAGCAATGACGAGATCTGTACTTGGAATTAGAAGAATTGACCGACTTCGTTCGGAAACCATAAGGTATAAAACCAAAATGAAAGACATTGTAAAGATGGCAGTCAGCCTAAAATACTGGTCACATGATTCGTGGGGATGTGGTTTGGCTGCATATGTAACCAAGTGGATTCCGCTTTACAATAAAGCAAGTGTAGGTAGACAACTGTTAAGGTGGGCAGATAACTTCAGACAGCGGATGGGTTCTACTTGGTCGCGATTAAGTTCGGATAGAATAAAATGGCAGAAAACGTGCCAATTATATGGTGTTCATAACGATGTCTAGCTATTATTATTTATAGGTGTCTGGTAATGCATACATATATATTATAATAATGATATTATATTTATGGATAGGAGACCTTCGCCCAATATTTGGCGAGACTTGACCATCCCGAAATAAAATTCTCCTTGTGAATATCTCGTTTATTTTATTCTATTAACAAATATTTATTAAGCATAATAAAATAAAAGCTTGTATTTTTTATGCGAGAATTTAATTTTTGATTTTATTGAAATATAATTTTGTTTATTTTTGGTTACTACCGTTTAGAATTCTATATTTTATTTTTGATTTTCAGGAAAAGGAAAAGTTAATGTTGACACGAGTGGCTGCTTTTGAATTAGTTCAAGCTCTACGTTTTAAAGTAACTCTTTCAACACCGTGTGTATTGGCGTTAACCGAATTACTTCTACAAGTATGTAAATATTTGAGATCGATTTAAAACGCCGTATGGTGAAAATTAACATAATCTACTTGTAACTAATTTATATGTTTTGATAGATTCGATATTTTCTTTTTTATTACCTTTCTCACTCTATCTTAATTTATAGTAAATTTCTAAATATATGCAGCTACTTTAGTTGAAATATTGTATACATCGGTAAATGGTTATGACGATTATAAATAAATTAATTGGGTGTATGTATAGCTGCATGTTTCATCCGCAATATGAACACACGAACGTGAAAGTGTCTCAATCCGAATTTTATCAGAAAATGATGGGTCTACATTAAAATCATGTGTGTAAATATCTTTGTAGATTACAATTTTAAAATTTTTACACTAGACAGAGTTTTGTCTAAGTTTTATTTCATTGGATCTGACGAATCACTGAAATGTGGTAATTGTGAAGAAAATCACTCCTACAGTTATAAAGGATATGTTATTTATTAAAAATTACAAAACAGCTAACGAAACTGGAGATGAAATACAATGTTAAACGAACATCTATTGACTTTTCTGCAAATATCCAGCATCAGTTGGCCCTTGATAACATAACAGAGTCATATTTCTAGAGACCAACCTACTTTCAAATACCAACGCAAATTATTGCGAACAATAACGGCATCGCCGTGTAACGCTTTGAACTATTTTAGCTGAAATAAAAACGTTTTTAGGGATATGATAGAGTAGACGTCAACTCTTAAATTAGGTCTGACACGATAATTTGTTATATAAAGTGAATCGCAATTTCCTCTTTCAAATGTTGAACATTTTCTAATTAATATGTTAGCGAAGGATACTTTTCGGCTAAATATATTAATGAAGAATCACAAATACATCCAGTAGAAGGAAGGTTACATCAGGGTAGCGTGTTTGGACTGCTGTTATATCTCATATATACTCTCTTAATTGCTACTTTTACTTTTATGCTCTGATGTGTACTAAATAAAGGCAAATGCGTGTCTACAGTGATTGATAAATTATCATAATGGAATGGCTTAATGGCGCATCAAAATAAATGAAAACAAATACTTTTACTAATCGGAGATGAAATGTTATTAATGTAACTTAGAATGGTAAAATAATTCCCCCACTGAAGGATAAAACAAGATATCTGGGATTATATTTACACGAGTGAGTAACATGAAAGTTTTGTAATAAAAGGAAACATGACTGTAATTAGGGAAAAATATAAATATCTAAAAATACCAGAAACATAATTTTAAGACTTTTGTATCGTGTTCATTATACTAAAATTGTTTTTACAAATATCGTGGTTTAAGGATTATGGTACTACGTTAGTATTTCCGTATATGAAGAATGAAGTAGAGAAAACGGTGAATATTTTTGGAAATACACATTCCGGTATCTCGGAAGTGATGCGGCAGTATCACAGTGATATATTAGATTTCATTACAGATTTCCATACATTAATGAAAGTTAGAGTAAGTTTGCTATAAATTAGTGTTATCCATTTACATCTGACTGTATAGTTATCGTGTTAATAATTTTTGTCCTTATAGAAATTTATTAATATATTCTTGTCCAACAAATTTGTGTAGTCTATTGAACGTTAACTTAAATTCGAATAAGATACATAATTTTTTAAAACTGTTAGAAGCCTTTTCTACGCATAAATGATACCTTCTGAATTATGTGTTTAGATCTCGAAATGAAAGCCGTATACAACGTTATAAATTTTTTTGGTCAATTACCTCACCTCTTAAAATAGAATATATTTTAATGAATGGAAATCTTGTTATATACTACATACATACAGTAGAGATTATGTGATTAGTAATTAAGAGTGTTCGAAGCGTTTAATGTATACAAAAAACACCAGCTTTATACGTACGGAGGGGTAGTCCTAGAGTGATATTATTAATCCTTAACATCACACACTTTTGACTATAATATATTTAAAAAAAAAAGTCATATATGCCTTATTGAACTCAAAAACACCGCCAGTTAGTTTTTAAATTATACCCCGTTCTAAATTGAAATTATGTTTACACACTTAAATTCATTCTGTGTTTTTCGTACTACAATTAATTTTTTCTTTATCTTACCAAGTTTAATCCTCATACGTTAACGATTTATTAAAATTTTTAAAATGTGTATTCGTTTTCTATTTTTTCTGTTTGATTGATATTTTTAAACTACTGCGTTATTATATTATAAGAAAGAACCACTTCTAATAAAGTAGAATATATTTTTTTAATGATTATTTAGTTTATGGTGATCCTATAAAAAATATCGGCGGTTAAATCTTGGAAGTAGAATAGTCAAAAGTTGATAATAGTAGTAGAAATCTGTAATAAATAATGATGCCATCAAGAAACGATTCCTAAAAGAATATTTAAAAAAAAAATGTAATTTACTGATTATGATTTTTCTTTAGAATGTTACATGCGATTTATCGTCAGAATTAACCTCACAATAAACGACGCACAATTTTTATATAATTAACCTTAAAATAAATATCTACAATGACAAAATTTCCATAAAAAATCTCGCTATCGGCAAGCATATTATTTTTTTCAACTTAATATATTAGTTTGTTTAAACGTGTTTGAGAATAAAATTAGTTCATTATAATTATTAAATCGTGTTACCGATTTCAGAGTAATTACCGTATTAGATATCATGGTTTAAATGACGATACGTTAGGCGGATTACTTAAAGCAGCTTTGTCGCAGTACATTACCCTAGAATTAGTTAAAGGAAACAATCGAGAAAATTCAAATATTTCCCGAATGTTACCATGGTTATATAACTTCTCGCAGAATCAACAAGTGTAAGTATTTTAAATCTATATGCGTTGAATTTAATTTTCTTTATTATAGGTATGGTTCATCATGTAAATGCTCGATATCGAGCGTCGTGATCCATTTTACGACTTTGAAGAAAGTTTTCTCTATCCATCTCTGTCCTCGGCTTGGAGCATAATTTCTTGAACCACGTGCATGCCAGTTATCATTTTATGATGGACAACTTATGGTGTACTTTTCCCCGGATGACAACTTTTCGATTTATTCTTTGACTGAATGTAATGTATAACTCGAAAAATTGATGCATTTGTTCTACGCCTGGTCCATTGAACGTCATCTTTATTGCTTCAAGTGTTCTTTGAAATGGTTTATTTAGCGTCCATAATTCGCATTCATAAAATGTTGGAACACTATGCTTTTCATCGGTTTCAATTTCGTTCGATTTTGTATTCCACAGTCTTTCCAAACTTCTATTAATGTATGTATTGCTGTTGTCGATAAAATAAAAATAATGAAATAAGTAAATCATAAATTTTATATAATAAAAAACTATTTCTTATTTTTATGTGTAATTTTATAATTCAGTATTTAAATAAAAGACAGCGTAGTAATCCGAAATATCTAATTGTCATAAATAGTGGTCTGCACATCTTTATGTTCTAATAAATATTAGGTATTGTATAATAATTAAAAATAAAAAAGTGAATCGAATTCTTCGCGTATTTCGTGCAATATATATAAAATGTTGCACACCAATAAAATTTGAATAATGTCGTTATTTTTTTTACAATAAATTGCGTTTGCTATTTATCGTGGAATAATTACGTTTAATTAAAAGATGTTCGCAATTAGGAGTATAGGTTACTGTTTCTCAATGATTTCATGTTGCATAAAGCTGTTGAAATATTTCGTTTCGATTAGTTCACAGAACGTTCGACGCAGTTTCTCATTTCTTTATTATTTGATTCTGCCGTTACCATAAAAATTGCAATATTTCGATATAGTTTTTAAAATATAATTTTAAGTATTGTGCATTGATACGTTTATATAACTTTTAGTTGGGAAAAGTTTGATTATTTCAAATTATTATGAATAATGTTAATTTCAATTTTTCCAACTAAGATTTATTTAGATAAAACAAGTAAAAATTATTTATTTTGAATTATGTTTTTTTTTTTATCGCTTATCATCCAGTTGAATATAAAACGAAAATAAATTTGTTAAATTACGAGTCAATTGTTTGCTCAGTATTCACGAAATATTGCTAGTATATCGTCAACGATGTTTACCATCCAAAGAATAATTAAATAGGTGGACATAATCTTCTACGCTACAATTACATTTTGGTCTGTTATATCTCATTTTCCCCCCTTTTTTTTAGGTTATACTTGTTCTGTTCAATGTTTTTCAAAGTCTGTTTTTTAACTGATTTCCCTTAGCCAATATTTTGCATTTCGTACTTCCAATCTCTCTTCTATTCCGTATTTGATGTTTTATTAAGCTTGGCAGTTCTTAGACAGCTGTGTACGAACGTCAATCGCTGTTTGGGTAATTCATTGTATTCGTCAAATATTTACACAGCTTTTAGTTTTCCTTTCATAGCGGCGACTTCACGTTGTATGTCTGGAGGAGCATAATCGCTAAATTAATTTTGCTGAACGTATTGATCGTAAACAGTCAGTTCTACATCTCCAAATTTTGTTTAATACTACATATATTTTGTTGCATGTGCAAACAGGACACGCCCATTTACCGACAAAGTAACAAAACGCAAATGAAGACACTCTCACTATATGTAGGTAAGCACCTCAGTTACTGCCTACTAATTTGCGTATTAAGTTTTATGCTAACGCAACTTCTTTCCTATTTCATAATGTCTTCTATAAGTCGATGTCTACTCAGCATGATCATTACATATTTTGGACTATTCGTATGCTATAACTCTGCCCTGTGTGATTCTCACTGACGTTTAGTGTATTAGTTTCGAAAAAGGAAGGTATTAATTTTAGCTTAATTGTGTTTCAAGTCAAGGTTGGTTTTTATTTCGATCAGTGATTTTTCTAGTTCCTCGAAAGTTTTATGTTGAGTTGTTAATTCAAAATCATCGATTCATCGACATACAAAAAGTGTCGCGTTGTATCTGTACAAACTGAATACAGTCGGAGATGAGATATTGTCTCGTGATAAACCATTTCTTTTTCATAATCTCCATACTTATCATTATTAGTGTAACATAAAAACGGCTGTCTTCCAGTAACATTGATATTATTTCTTTATAGTCTTTAGTCAACTCGACGATGATAAACTGTATCGAAGGCAGCAGTAAGATAGACGAAAATTGCTCCAGTTATATTTTCTATTTAAAAACTATCTTCACTATGCTGGATTAAAACTTGGCCAGTGCACGATTTTCCATGTCTGAAACAGTATATCAATTTTAGCAGTCATACAATTCTATCCGAAAATTTTGTACGGGTGATAAAGTGGAAACATAATCAATAGTTCCTTGTATCGCTAAAATCTTTACCACGTTTTAATTCCCGCTATTTGTAATCCTAAATAATTGTTACGCCTTGCCACTGTCTCTTTATAAAATCTAAACGTGATCATTCTTTGCTATTTCTGCGATTAGGTTTTGTCTGTTCTAAGTTTAATTTCCGCATTTATTTCACAGGCCTATATTAATTGTAGAATAATTCAGCTACTCCTAAATTATATGATAATGAATTGAAATGAGTATATACAAATTTTAAAAAAAAAAAAATCTGTTACCAGTTAATCAAATATGGTTAGGTATTACATACTCAAATTGTAGAGAGTTAAAGAACGATTAGAATACAATAAATAAGGTACTTAATGAATTTAACATCTATCAGCACGTTTTTAAAATGAAGTAGCCAGTTGATAATTCAAATCTGTCATCCCGTTTAAAATTAGCGCATTGTTTAAATTTTTGATATTTCGATCGTGTTTTATTTTTTGTATTTAACCTTATTCGATTAAATATTTGATATTATTAATTGTAATTTATTTTATAACTAACCTTTTCATATGTTTCGCAACAGTACTTGGGAATTTTCTGAACGTGCAAATCATGTTCGGCTGCTATGTTGGTTGCTGCATGGAGCATTAACTAATTATTACATTTTAGATACACCCTGCTTAGCACCGTTTCAGGAAATATCGTGTAGCGTAATTAATGAAATACAAAATATTTTCAACAGCTTTCCTGACTATAGTAAAGCATCCGTCGTATTTACATCATCACTCTTTTATTGTTTCATATTTTGCCAGGTAAGATTTTATATTGTTTAGAAATATAAGGTTTATCTGTGTGTCATAACAAGTGTCAATCTTTATTTTTACACGATTTTAATCCTAAATATGGGTAAACTAATTTAAATTATTGAAATTGTCTTTCCTTTAATTTTTCTTATTCAGTATTATTTATTTTAAAATGTATCGATTTTGTAATCGATATTTCAAGTAATAAACATTTCGTTGTTTGGAATTATATATTAAATACTTCATTCATGCCAAAGCCTTGCTGATAACGTAAACAGTATTTTATGAATACATTGTACAAGGGTATGGTTAATAGTGGTGGTAATTGGAGCTGAAGTTTTTTTTTGGCAGTCGATGTATATGCGTGAGCATCATTTGTCTCAGGTAGAGTCTGGTGATGATTGTATTATCTTTCCTCGCATTAAGGGTTCGATGCGTTGTTTAATTTTTTTTTTCTATAAGAACGGGCAGCCATCGTTGATTCCCTAGTGTAACCAGTGCTTTTCTTAGATGACGGGTCTAGACAATAATTGGTGTATCTATTGTTACATTTTTGCAATTGGGTAATATTTCGAGCTCATCTGTAAACAAAAAACAATGTACTCTGGTCTGAATATCGGTTGAAAGATGATTCATAGCAATACTGGTAGGGCTAAGAATAGAATCTTAGAATACTGAAAAAACAATGTAGTGTGGTCTGAATATCGGTTGAAAGATGATTCATAGCAATATTGGTGGAGCTAAGAATAGAATCTTAGAATACCGTAATTTTTTAACGATCGTAATTGGGATATGTAATTAGAATTTCCAACCAGATGTTTCTGGTCTAACAAAAAATTCATTATAAATTACAGCACCTGCAATAATTTACATGGTTGTCGAACATTTTTTAAACTTAGTTATTCTGTCAAAGACGTGAGTAAGGTCAAAAAATATTTTGTGTAAATGGGATTTTTATGCTGGTAATTTAATTATTGAATTTTATAGAATGCAGAGTTGATACAACGTTAAGCGTTTACTCTGAAAGTCAGTGTGAGATGTGTAGAAAATTTGTTGATTCTGGTGTCCAGGTCAAACGATAAAGGACTCAAAAATTTTGAAGGAATCGAAATTAACGAATATTGGTCCACGAATGAACGAGTTTTTATTAAATTTGAGAATAGGAGTCATAATTGTCTTCCAAATTTACAAGAACATGTTTTTTAATCATATGGTATTGAATACTTGCGGGAATAATTGGTATGTTTCCGTGAGGTATTTTTCAGAATGTAAATAGTTCTCTTATGCATTTTATGATCATGATACGAGAAAAGTGAATAGGGTGGACTTCAGATTGAGAGTTGATTAAACTAATTGATTTGTTTTCGTAATCATTTATGAAAGTTGAGGAAAATTCCCTAGCATTACTAATTTTAATATTATCAATGTTTAGAGAAGATGGACTTAAATAAGATAAAGAATGCTCTCTAAGTAGAAATTTTTTTATCAAACCAATGGTCGAAATTAAGTTTCTTAATGAATTTAGTTTAGTCTCTTTAATTGTTTATCTATACCCGAACTTTCCTGTATATTTCGTAATTTTCAATTGTTGGAGCTGAGTTTGCTTTTAATTTGTGCCTGTCTCTACGTTTATGTTACCGTTGTCATCTAATGAAAAGTCAACATCTGAGACGAGCAGCAGTTAGATTTACTTTCCTTATTTTCTTAATTAGTTTGGGATACTCCGAATTAATATAAGATAGGTTCAATAACTG
Organism: Coronaproctus castanopsis; assembly: GCA_032883995.1. Lineage (NCBI taxonomy): Eukaryota > Metazoa > Arthropoda > Insecta > Hemiptera > Monophlebidae > Coronaproctus > Coronaproctus castanopsis. Next base: position 63,097,700 of record CM065053.1, read on the forward strand.
CGGGGACGTTATGGAAAGCTATCTCTTAATGAATAGCTTGGGTTCAGGAACGTATACTTTATTTGGAAAGTTGTCAGCTTTCATACGAGGTAACGGAGGAAATTTGTTAACGTTTGCACCATGTTCATGGTCTACGTTGCTGTGAAGAAACTATTGAGACTTTAATTAAGCTCCCCATTTAGTGCTTCGTTTTTGGATATAGTTGTCATTTTATCAACATGAACATTGTGTGTGTGTGGTTCCGAAGTAGAAGATTGAAATACATGCTGATGTTTTGTAACCCGACGAATTGCATTTAAATCAGACAATTATAGCTAATGAAAATACGATTACCCCAATTTTTATTTGAAAGTAAAAGAGAGCTATAGTTCATGTGGCCGATCTCATTCGAATAATTGAAATTAGCGAGCCTAAGATAACAGAATATCATTTAGCATAACTTTTGTGTACTGCTACTAAGGCCAGAGGCACTGGAGGAATTTATATTAACGGAGTTTGAATAAATGAAGGAAGACAAGGAGTATATAGATTGTTGTAAAATATTTGAGAGAGTATTTGTAAGTTCATAACTACTAATATATTAGAGTGTATGGTTTTTCGCTAGAATAAACAGTTTCTTTGTATTGATGCGATTTTTAATAATAATGTGGTCATGTTATTTCGTGAAATCGATAATCGTTGAAAGCAAATTTAAACATATAAAATTCTATTATGGTCTCGTGATGCAGCGATAATATTTTTTACACAACTGCTTAGCGGTTTTCATGATATGAATTTTTTTATCTCATTAATATTTACTGCAAGCTAACTAATAAGATCATTTAACGCTATTTAGGAGTACATTTGGTAACCACGACTTTAGATTAGATCCAGGGGTTACTACGTCTTAAGCGTTTTATATCGCGGGCTGTATCCAACATTCCTGATGTAAGTGTATTTGGATGATTTTCCAGCCTCACAGCATGGCTCTTTGCATATTGGTTAATGACCTCGCATACATAAGGAATGTTTACATCATGATGAATGATCTGGTTTGCTACATACCTAGGCGCATTTGTTATCAGCAGAAGAATTCTATTATGGGCATCTGTATAGTTATTATATTTGTGTCGGCTTTGCACAGCTCTACAACTGCATCCCGTATGTCCAGACAGGCCTTAAAATCGCATTATAGATAAGACGTTTGCTGTCAATAAATAGCACGCTATTTCTGCGCATTAATAAAATAGTTTGTTAATAGGTGCATCTAGTTCTTCTCTCTTCATTTGAATATGATTTCGATATGTTATTCGTCTATGCAAGTGTAAACCCAGATATTCACGCTTGGATTGGTAATTTTACGTAAATATCTTTTGTGTTCTGAAAAATAAATCGTAATCTTCGTTTGAGTATATAATAAATTTGAACTAGTGACAAAAGCGAGATATGCTAGTGGAGTCGTTAGTATTAATAATATCGAAATTGTTATCTACCGTAAACGAAGTTCAATATGACCAATTCAGGAGGAGATTAAACTTATAAATAACATTTCAGCCAAGACTATACTGGTAGATACGAAATATAACTTATGCTGAATTAAATCCAGCTTTGAAACAGGCGAAAACTGGCAGAGATCTGATTTGGATCGGACATTTCCAAATTGGAACGTTCTCCGAAGGATTAAAAATTGAAGACACTACATTATGAAGCGGTCTAATGACTTATGAACTTTAATTAGGTATTTCATTTGTTCGACCTACACGATAAGAGGAATAAGACCAATAATCTTTATACTAAGAGTAAAAATTACTAGTCTTATTACGTGCATGTTTTATGATAAAATTTATCTGGACATCATTTATACGTGTTATTAAAAATGGAAACTGCAACTTCTGAAACATTACGAATTGAAAAAGTTGACATATTTTCTACTGAAAATAATCAACAATGAAGATTAAAAAATATACTTAATATTTTTTTACTTAAACTTGTATAGTAACATTTATATGAAATATTGTTATATTTTTTGAAATTTATTTCAGCTATGGACTGTATGTTTAGAACAAGAAGCATTGTGCCACAAAACAGGCAGCGAACAGTATAATTTAATAATTAATATTCTTTTTGATTTTTGGAGCAAGATAACGCCGTTTATGTTAAAACTGGCTTCTCATTCCAAAACAGTAAGTTTCCAATTCTATCGTTTCTTAAGTTACCAGTGAGTAGTGAGGCAACATGAAACTCTTATGTTGTTAGTCACGTTTATATCATCGTTGAATTCTGTTTTATTACGTCCATTTGAATTTATTTTTCCTGCTAATTTTTCTATTAGGCTTTATTATAAATTATTTCGATTGATTCGTAATAAAATAAAAAAATTAAATATGGAATTGTAAAAGGTACGCTTTACCATTTGTACTAGCTAAGCCACCAAAAAAATTCTTTATTAATTATCTTAAATTTTAAAAAACTTCTCTGCATTTTCGTTTTATAGTACATCGTTTGGTTTTTGCGTAAGTTGAATGCGTTTCAATTGTCCGTTTATACGCCTTATATTTTCATTCATCGCGTTATATTTTGCAATAATAAGTTGCGAATAAGTACAATGTATTTTTGAATTTCTAGATTTTTGTAGTACGTTAAAAGAAAAAGCATTGTCACTAAACAGCCAGAGTGCACTGTGAATTTAAACATCGATTAAGTATTGCAGTTCAAAATATTAATTCTGTAATAGTCGCGTTACCTCGATTTCATAACTATTTTACTCGTCTTTCAATTTATAGTTCTACAATGACCTTAGCTTATTATGCTGTGGTTCAATTGAAAATAGACTTTAGGACAATAATTTATTGATCGACAATGGGAAATATGTGGTGCTCTTGCAGTTAAGCCACCCCAGATACTGATAGATACTGATAAGAAATACTTGAATACTTTGCTATTACGTCATTGTTGTTTCGATTTCGATAATTGATAGTGTATAACGCAATAAAATATTTTTATATTTCGAAATGAATTATTATCTATGATAGTTTTATAAGCGTTAAAAAAAAAAAAGTAAGGGAGAATATGTATAATTGTAAAATACAAAAAAAATCGATAAAAATTAACAATTACGATGATTTATATTCTACAAACTACATCATTTAGTTAGGATAATATATTACATATAACATGTAAGTTTATCTCGTGAATGTACTGTACGATACATATTCATATACTAGTACATTTACACGGTGATAATTATTATGTATAAATAATATTTTACTACATATAACATGACTTTATTTAAAATAAAGGATCGATGAAATACTACACAACAAAGTATAAGTTAGACGTAATCCGAAATCAGGTACTTCGTATTTACTACATATTCTACACAATGTATTAACACTAAAATACGAAAGAATCCTATTAGCTTTGAAATATTATCTCAGACCGATTACGAAAAAAACACGTCCCCAGTTATTACAAAACTTTTAATTTGCACATAACAGACAAATATATTACAAAAAAAACGAGTTTTGGATATTTTTCTCGTGGGGAAAAAGTTAATGAAGAACACTGTGCACTAATGCAATACATGATAAACCTCATTTTATGTTCAAGATTAACAAATAGTAAAATGCGACGATTTAAACCGCACATAGGAAAACAGTGTACAACATCGTGTCAGCAAATAGACGTGAAAAGATGGCACTCACTAGATTACAAATATGTCGCATGAAAATAATGTTTGGGATCACAGTCAATGTGAATACATCGACAATGAAATTTATTGTTAATAACAAAACTGTACATTAATGAAACAGTACAAGACATTGAAGATATAATAGAGACATTCATACATCTTTTGAAAAACACGAATTCATCGAAATTAATATAAATTATTGAGTAACTAGTACTATAAATGCAAAACTAATCTTGTTCTTTATAACTATACTTTACATTGTGCTGTAATTTTTGTTGCTCTCCTCTACGTTCAAACGTAAAACCAAATGAAATGGAAATAATAAATAATTTTTTAAAGTTGGGAATTATATCAATTCGTTTCGCTTGATGGACTTCTTATAAAATCATTTTTCTAAATCGTAATTGTACGTTACATTTTGGATTAATCAAACCCTTGTATCGTCGTAACTGCGGAAAATTTATGTTTGTTTTTTCAATGTAAAATAAGGATTTTGTTTGTTTCGTAATATAAAGATTTTGTCTACACAATTAAAAACAGAAGTAGTCGGACTGAGAAATAGAAAAAGTAATCTATACATAAGCAGATATTTTTCTAAAAGTTCGTGAAAATACAATTGTCATGCGTGTAAATTATATTCGAATAAAACTTAATTATATTTGATAATCCTTCATTTATCTTTCAAATTGTAAATAAAGAGATGTAAACTACTCAAGTTTATTAGGTATCTTTGCGCAATAGTAATAAACGCTGCAATAAAAAAAGTAGTACATAAATATTCCTATGTTACGCGTGTCATTTTAATAAAAAATAGTTTTGTTGTTTGCTATAACTGATGGTGAAAAAAGTCACGAAGTATTTTCATACAACGCAACACATATTTATATATATATATATATATATATATATATATATATATATATATATATATTCGTTACAATTTCAGTCAATAATCAATAATAATGAGTAATCCGCAGCATAATATTGAAACGGATAAGTCATTTTTATTCCGTCAACTAACAACACACCGCTTTATTAATGAGTGCATGTTATAAAATATTCTGTTTAAATTTATATGTTTTTTTTTGTGTGTGTGCCGTAATTTGTTTATCTGGTATTTTATATTCAAAAGTAAAAATAATGTTTCGCTTCAACAGTGGTATCTCAAAATCGATACATCTTATGAAACTTGAGCAAGTGAAATCGTCATAGAAATATTCTTTATTAACTGTAAATGATGAAATCATCTCTTAATGCCTCATTAAATTAAACGAAAAATGAATTAAATCTATTTATATAATTAATTGGTTAAGTGTTCCATCTAAGTCATATTGCAATTGAATTTTTTTTTGTCCCTGTAGATGGCTGACACAGTGAATTTACATTTTATAAACATCATTGAAGCTTTATTGGAATGCCATTCGTCTGTCTTAACGAAATTATTACCATTGTGGAATCCGGTTTTTAAATTTTACAAAATGCAGGTAATTTTTTTTTAATATTCTTGTACATGCACTGCTGTGCAAAGACTAAAAGTATAGATTCAATTATTCCATTATTATAAATATAGTTTGGCGAGAATAAGGAAAGATATGAGTATTTTTTTAATTAAAAGTATTACAGTGTGACGAAGAGCGAATGAAGTTATATAAAGAAAAGTGGAGTAAGATGTGAGTTATAGTGATTTGAACATTACAGGTTGAGCAAGTAGGTGGATCAGTTTTGAATACGATATAATAGTGAGTCAAACGAGTGTGCCCTGTCCAGACACGGTACATCACTTCATCCCGTCTTGTGCGATGAATACGCTGAATAGGCCAAATACTATTTTGTTGACGTGAACTGGAAAATTTGTCTATTGCTTGTTCCTTGAAATGGAGCATGCAGCGACGCATATAGAAATATTTTGCTGAGTGTACTTATTTCTCAATTTGCTGTTTCATTCCTTCCATATCCCTTATGTCCAGGAATCCGAAGTACATGAGTCTGCAGATTTTGATTGTTGATTGTTAAATTAATTTTCTCAGCCAATATGCATCTGGACTTTTCTTTCATCTGTTCGATCGAATACAGCGATTCTGTGACTATGACAATTTCCTGCACATTTTTAAATGACACAATTAGTATTGCCCTCAGATTTGCTGCACTATAGTACGACGGAAGAAGATAATGGACTACATAATCGTTATATACGACAGACCAGCCAGAATGATCTTCATTTTTTGATCCGTCAGTATGGTATATCGAAAAGGTGCTGTTTTGCGAAAGGAATTCACTGGTATCATATTGAGATATGTTATTGAGAGTAGTACATTGTGAGATCAATACTAGGAATAGGTTTGTCTTCCAAGGTTGTAACAGGAATAGATTGATAGGTGTAATCAGCGAGGGATCAGATAGAGTACCGTTTTTACTTTGTGTGAAAAATTTGTATTCGTATATGATAATTTTGTATCTTTCAGTGAATGCTCCGAGAATGAGACGGAGTGCTTTATGATGTATAAAATCTAAGAAACGTAATTTTATTGTTTTAGCATGTGAATAGGCAAGAAATTCGTATTCACATTTAGAGTGTATAGATTCTTTAAATGTTTAATAACGAGTCTTTGTCTGCATCATAAGAAATATACGATCGTTTACATAGCGAGCAAGGTAGTATAAGATCACGTAAATTGTCAGTAGAAATAGAAAGTGAACAAAAGTATTAAATGATATGTGTGTGAAAACAAAATTAACGCGTAGCTTTAAAAGTTAGATAATGAAAACGGCAGGCCCTGATGGTCTCCAACCTCTTTATTTACCAACGTTATACTATTTTGTTGATTTAAAATATTACGAATTTGCGCAATTAATCACAGTCGTGTTATGTATGTATAAGTTATTCTAATTTTGCGTTGTTATCTTGTTTCACTGACCCACGTACATTACTAACATTAGTGGTGAAATATACGCATACAAAACAAAATGCAAAATCTTTACTGAGCTTATACGTCCAAAAAAAAAAGTGTATATTATACTAAGTATATTATGTAATGATATAAATACAAGATGATTTTAGTTAAAGGTGACTTAAAAAACCGAAATCAAAATTTATTTTATACAGTAAAAACTGAAATAAATCTGTGCTAAAGAAAACTAGTCGGCAAAATTAATTGAAGGTAATGTAATTTAAGTGAAATTAGAAATCGTATAATTTACAAAAGTTATTGCTTAAATGTATTGTTTAGTGTATCGCTCACGCGTAACTTAATTTCGTGTTAATTGTAATTTTTGTGATAAATTCTGTCGAACATGATCTATAAAGTGGTACATATTTGTGTAAATCTTTATTTATCCTGATAAAATGATTATTTTACAAAAATATGTTATGTTTTCAGGTAACAAAACAAGTGAATTTCAGACTTCAAAAATGTCTTGTACTACCATCATTAACGTATGTTCCATTAAAAGACAGTGTGGAACGTAATACAATATTAAAGTGGTTACACTGTTTACAATTTAAAATGAGTCAAGTAGAATTACAGGCTTGTCAAGGAACACAATTTTATACGATATAGTGTGACTTCCTTATAGCCTTTTATAAACCTCATTAACTTTTATTTTTCATTAAGGATATCAAATGTCTATAGAAAATTACGTAATAAAAATTAAAATTGTGATTACAGTATAAACATAATATATCATTCTGATATTTTGCACATCAGTTTTTAATTCTCTCGGGTTTTAGACTCGCGCATTTTAATTAATAGTAATTTAAAATATGGTATTTTCAACACAATAAATATTATTTATGCAACATTATCAATTATAATATCAGAATTTATTGAACGGCCTGTAAATGATGTATTAATTATGAAGAACATAGAAGATGTGCATTATAACAATTGTAAAAAATTATATTAATTAGATAACCTCTATTTGCAGCAGAAGAGAAAATTAAGTCAAATATTTTAAAAACGAAAATAAACTAAATCCAGCGTAAATGGGCTTGCATGAAGTGTACAAATGAGTAAATGTGGAAAAAAATTATTTTATGCGAATTTTTATTAACAATATATTTATTAATAATAAACCAAACAAAATATAACACAATCACTAAAAGTTTTTAATCGCGAAGCTTTTCGACAGTTACGTCATTTTCAAGCACGCACCAAAATTATTACATCTTTTTTTCATTACATCTTTTTTTCATATAAAAAAAAGATGTAATAATTTTGGTGCGTGCTTGAAAATGACGTAACTGTCGAAAAGCTTAGCGATTAAAAAGTTTTAGTGATTGTGTTATATTTTGTTTGGTTTATTATTAATTAATAAAATCACTACTCTCCAATATATTCAACATTTAATATATCTATTGCCTAGTATATTTTAATGTAATAGAGGTGGATGGTATTTGTTTACATATATGCTGATATGATTATGTCTAAAGATTTTCGACAAGCGAAAACGTTCACTTATTGTTTAAATTTATTTAATTAAAATATGTGCATATATACAAAAAGTATAATTGCGTAAAGAAAAAAAAATTGAATGTCTTATTACGATATACATAATAAGATGACGTTTCAACTTCTTAACAAGGTATATTAAACTATCTATAGTGACAATGGCATAAGTGTGCAAACAAAACTGTGCACCTAATTAACCATACACAATAGGTGTTCTGATCCTTTAACAATATAATGCGTGCAGAAAAACCCGAAAAATCTCAAACATTATGTGATGCAAACAATTTATGAAATTACTAATAAAAATGAAGAAACCATTTTGATGTGTTGTATGGGGTTAACAAAATAAGAATGCTGGGTACTATGGACACAACTTACAGATTGGTGAATGTTTCGGCACAATTTTCTGGACAGGGTTCTAAGTTCTTTGTAATCGAATTTCAATTTTATAATGAAAATTCCACTCAATTTAAATTAATATTTCTACTTATATGTATGAACGTGTATATACTGATCAAAATTTGAATTTGTGCTGAAATTAATTACTTTTTCCGAGAAAATCAATTTGAGTCCGTTTTCTTTATATCATCACCATCATCGTAGTCACTTCCCCTTTACAGGAGATTGCGTACATCCTTTCTCATATGCTACGATTCCTGGCGTCTTTAATGATCTTTGTCAGGGTTCTGCTTGCTGAGTCATCCGGTGGATTTGCTGTCATCAACTACATCCGCTTTCTTCCTCTTGCTGGCTTTCCCTGTATTTTTGCCAGCAGAAAGACTCCACCTTCACGGATTTTATATGCTATGTATTTCCTTTTTCTGTTCTTAACATCATCTACCGTGTCTTTCCGTTTTTCTCCTATTTTTGATAAAACTGCCACATTGGTTATGTAATCTTTCCATGAAATCCGGAGCAGTCTTCGGTAACACCACATCTCAAAAGCAGCTAGTTTCTCTTCGCACTTCGCGCATATAGTTCACGTTTCACAGGCATATTTCAAAACGGACCATACATAACATTTCATTATCCGCTTTCGTAGGGTGAGGTTCATCGTTCGATTTCTAAGAACTTTGCTTAGGTTATTGAAAGCCTTTTTCGCCATACCAATTCGTGTCTTTATTTCCTTGTGGTCTCGACCATCGTTATTTATCAGCGTGCAAAGATATCTGAATTCATTTACATTTTCAATTTAATGTGTTCAAATTTTGATTATAACCTTCTTGTCGTCATTCTTTGTAAATTTCATCACTTTTGTTTTACCTACATTGATTTTCATTCCGTATCTTAAGCCAGCGCTATTTATTCGATCGATCATCTTCTGCGCTTGCGTTTCTATTTCAGCAATTATTACCTTATCGTCTGCGTAACTAATTTCATTTATTCGTTCCCCATTGATCTTCAATCCCATTTTTCCAATTCGCGCTTTTTTAAATATATGTTGAACAGCCTTGGCGAGAGAGAACAGCCTTGCCTGACTCCTTTCTGTATATCGCATTTATTCTTTGAGTACTCCGTTCCGATCTTTATATTAGCGCTTTGATTCCAGTACAGATTATTGATAATTTTTAGGTCCTTATTATCGATATTATATTTCTTTAGGATTCTCATCAATTTCTCGTGATTGACACGATCAAATGCTTTTTCATAATCAATAAAGCACACAATGAGGTCCCTATTAGCATTTAATGTCCGTTGAATGATTACTTTCAGAAGGGCTATTGCATCTCTCGTTCTTTTTTTTGCTACGAATCCATACTGGGTTTCACTTAGATTTTCATCTAACTTTCTTCCAATTCTGGCATTAATGATTGACAGTAACAATTTAAGCACATGGCTCATTAGCGCGATAGTTCTATATTCTGAGCATTTTTACGCATTATTTTTCTTTGGTAATGGCACGAGGTTTATCACTTTGAAGTCCTCGGGCAGCTTTCCTTCATCATATATTTTGTTCAGTATCTGCAAAATCTCTTTTTCATACGTCGGTGTTATGTGTTTGATTAAATCTACAGAAATAAGATCTTCCCCCACAGCTTTATGGTTTCTGGCTCTTGTAACAGCGTTTCTCAGCTCCCACATTTCAATTCGTGTTGATTTTTCTGCAGTTGAAGTTTTGATTTTTATCCAAATATTTCTTGATTATTGACACTATATATATATATATATATATCCTTATGCCTAAGCATAAGGATGTTTGTATGGTCTTACATATTTCTAATTTTGTCGTGTAGCAGTAAAAGACAACCTGGACGTCTAGACGTAATGGGACTGCATACGAAAATGTTGAAGATGTTATGGGTCACTAAAACACACAATAAGAAATTCGAAGAAACAGGGTCGGCGTGACTGTTGTGGAGACCGAATACACATTCAAAACTACATCATTCTTTATTTCGAATGCTGTTACATATTATATATTTTTATAAATAATAATACAATCCAATAATATTAAATTATTATTCTTACGTCACTTTACGTTAACAAAATAGCCAGAGATGAAAATGTTTCTTGACTTAACGGTGATCACAGGTATTTATTAATTTCAATCACAAGAAACTACGTTTCGCTGAAACCACAATTACTAGCGTCGTTAAACTTTCAATGCGATGAATAAATTTGAATATGCGAATAAAATGTAATTCATCAGATTTAAGCTCAAATAAGTGGTTCGCGTTGTTGACCAGTTTCTGATAATGATTTGGGCGCAATTTTTTCGACGTGTGTTCCTTTTTAGAATATCTGAATGCGGTGTCGATGCAGCAAATATTGTGTAAATCATTTGTAAAATACCAAAAAATGGAGGTGCTTGAGTTGATGATTTCGGTATATCTCCCAATAATAAAATTCAAATTGTGACTGCCGCTTGCTACGTAGAACGTTTACACGTGATATATTTTATCGTACTTTTTGACATATTCCCCACATAATGGCACCTATTTTATATACTTGTCTACGATAATCAGTTATATTCAGAATGAGGGTAATAGTTTCAAATGTCGTATCGTGAATTATTTCAAATTTCATAAAATATTCCTTCATTTAAACCTCGTCTCTTACGTTAATATTATGAAAAACAATTCCTAATTTTTGTTTTCTGGTGTACAATCCACTAAAATATAACATTTTGGTTTCTATATTGCATAAAAACAATTACTATTTTATTTGTCATTGCAGGAATTAATTCGTTTCGAATCGAAAGCGATAAACAACGATGTTCTTTCGATGATCATTTAGAAAAATTATCGTGCGTTGTGTACAAAGTATCGAACTTCCGCAGAATGCTGAATTATATTGCGCCAAATATAAAATTACAAAAATTTATTTGTATTGTACCGTCTCAATTGTTAAAAACTTTGCGCTCTCTAGGTAAATTGCCAGTGCGAAAATTTTGTTGTTTAAGTCACTTGTTTATAGTTTGTAAATATACCGCTTATCGTTCGTGGATTTTCATTCGCTATGTTATAAATGACTGCGAAATCCGTGGATTCCTAATGAAATATAAGTATTGGAAAATAATTTACAAACGAAAACAGTGAACCCTGTCTTACAAATTAATCATCGTGTCGTATTTTTTCCATTCGTTAGTAAGATTCTAAAATATGTTGCAGAAAACCTTTTTATCTTCGTTCTTTAACGTTCACAGGACCATGCGAACTATTAAATTCACTATTTATTTTGTTTCCAATTGGCCACTTGCTAGGATCTTCAATAAAATTTCTGTATTTGCTTTTTTGTGCTTCAATTTCCATTTTTTTTCAATTTAGTTTTCCTGATAATAGTATTTTGTTTGTCTACTGTTTCCGTTTTATTTGGCGTTTTTTCATTTTACTTCATAGATGCATTTATGCTCAACATTTACATCTAAAGCATCTTATTTATTAGCTAATGTTCTTGATATTTTTAACCTGTAGAATTGCAGAAAATTAGCAATAACGTAATTTCGAGAGACTTTCTCTATTTGATATGTGATTAATATTATTTCTAAGTGACTGCATTTCGCATAATTTTAATTGATAAAATAAGTTCCATTGTCTGATGTGTTTTTCATTTTGAAGAGATGCCTCTGTATTTCATGTAGCTTTTAATGTACCCTATATAACCAAACTGATCGAAGTTTAAATTAATTAATACTGTATATTTATTCTTAACATAAATGTATTTCATCCATTAGACTGAAACCTGCAATTACATGAAATGGTTATTAGCACTCTGTTATAATAATGCAGTATGTAATAGCGCTAATCAAAATTGTTTGATTTAGTTATACATTTCTTGAAATAATTACTTCTGATTGAATTTTAAAAAATAAATCATTGAGAGTAGTAATATATTGCAGAAGAAAAATCGTTTGTCAACTTGCAGAGTAAAATTAAAGTGTAAACTAAAATAAAAATTTATATACTCTCAGATAAAAACAAACATCGGTACTTGTGGTTGCCAACTGTGAAAATTGAAATATTAACATTTGATAATATTGATCAATAAAATCGGATTTTTTTGCTCATGTTTAACATTCAACAAAATTTACAAAACTTTAAGAAAAATGATTCTTGTATTCAAAAAGTAAGTCGAAATAATTTTAAAATTTGATTTTATTTGTAATAAGAGGGAGTATCTTTTATATAGATTCGAAAAAAGTATAAATAAATAGGAAAAGTGTATATCTGATCAGCTTATTACTTGGCTGCCCATAACGGTTCTTAAAAAAATATATTTCCGTGTATAGTTTCTTCTGTTTGAAAAAATGAATAAAATTGAAAACATTTATTGCAGGGTAGAATAAAATAAGTATTTCATTAATTGCATATAGTTTAAATTATCAAAATTGTAATATTTGTGGTGAAATTATTTTTTTAATAATGGATTCGAATTATAATTTTTTCACATTTAACTACAATACTTTCCCCCTGTGTGATTTCAGATAATGTTGATTTTAACTTGAGAAAGAAAACAATTGAAAAAAATACGAGAAATGAAACGTTTCGAACATTTTTTTGAGGGGATAACGTTATAATAAGTGAACTAAGAAAAATGTATACATTCATAAACGTATGCATTTTGGGTTATGAATTATTTATTTGGCGGCATGCAAGAGAAAAGAATTAAAAAATAATTTAATAATTTTGAAAGAAAATTGTATGTTACAATTAAAAGTCATTAAGTTTTAAAATGGCATTGCGAATGAGGTGCATTAAATATTTTGTTATTGCAAAAACTCCTTAATTGCAATTTTTGTTTGCCATTAAAAATACATTTTAATACATTATTTTATTTAAAATGTAGATGCACTGTTGCGTGTGTAAAACAAATTTTATTAATATTTTTTTCGCATTAGTTCCATCAACGTCAAGCAATTCGTATTTGAGAGCACTGGTTTGAACTTTATTCGTTCAATGTCATTTTTTTTGTTTAGTGCGCTTTGGTTTTTGGTTGTTATACGTAAATGATTAGAACAAGATATTTTTTCTTAATTCTTGTGTTGATTAAATAAATAATAAGAAATGAGGTTTATAGAAACAAAGTTTAAGGTTTTAGATGATCCTGAATTAATTAAAAAGAAAAATGCAATGAGAGCGGCTTTCCGAGAAGAATTCCTTAAAAAAACTCTTAATCCGTATAGACATGCAGCTGGCACAGGAGGTGTTCCGGTGTGTTAATATTTTTGAACCAGTTGTGTTTTATAAGAACTACTTTACAACTAAATAATATTTTTATTTTCCGTTGTACTATTTTAAGGATTCAAATTGTAAAATTTAAAGTTTATTTTTAAAAATATTTTACAAAAGGATTGTTTAATTGAAATACATAATAAAATGAAGTATAACTAATTGTTATACAACATTTCCTAATTACTGTTTTGTTTTTATCAACATTTTTTTATTTATAGTTTGATCCGAATATCCAACGTTACATCTCTATGAATGCTACAGCTACTGAATATATGGCACCGACACCAAGAATGGCGTTTTATTGGTTTATGTTGTTAGCAGTGCCTTATTTGGGTTGTTACTTCCTCTTGCACAAAATTCCAAGCGTAAGCTTAAATACTTGAACGATTACATTATTTTTCTATCTATATAAATTATATTTATTATGTAAATAAGTTATAAATTTCACGTGTGAATGTTCTAATTATGAAATTAACTTAATTATTTAAATCACTCAAAGTAATTTTCTGTATGATAAATAAATATAGCATTACTGGTTATTTTAAAGTAATTATTGTATTTATTTATATTTGCAATCAAACTTGCTGGCATATCTGTTTTATGACAACTCAATTTAATGTAACAATAAAAACTAGGTATTGATGAAAACTATATTGTATGAATTGATATATAATTCGGTTGTATGGACCGTTGATAGATTCTTAGAATACTCAGATAGTTCCAATTTTAGCAATTTTTTTCTGTTTCTAACGAGTTCTGAAATTAAAAATTTGCGGAAACTTGTTTTATGGTTTTGTAAGAAGAAAATGATAAAGTGTGGATATGATGAGAATGGTTTCATTCATAAAATATTAAAACATCTCAAATTGATCAGTTACATTCTAAACACGATAAAAAAAGTGAAAACATTTTTAACATAAATTACACCTTTTTTAAATTTTACTTATATGTTTACAAACTGGAAATAGATAGGTGTTCCTTATTTATAATAGTAGTGTTCATTAGAACTTACCACTTTCTTCGTTATAACGATAGTTTCGATTAGGTTATTGTAAATAATTATTGTTTATTTAAAAAAATATTTTAGTATAATAAACAAAATTATGTATTTTAATTTTTTAATAACCTTTTTATAATTGTAAGTAGTTAATATATTTTATTTTTTTTATTTAAAAAATTATCATTTTTTGAATTTTCAGTTATTTTGTTTCAAATCACGTTCGCCATATTCGTGTTCTGTTTTTTGTTATTTAATTTTTTCGCTCTAAATTTATTTATTATTTTAGTTATTTTAAAATGTATTCTTTAATTTAGTTGTTTAAAATTTGTGTATCATTAATATATCATTTTAAACTACTTTGTGTGACGATAAATCTCGCTTGTTGGTTAGGTTAAGTTACATTTAAAGAAATACTGTAAAACCAACATTAGAAGCATCATTAATGGAAAAAGGAGGAAAGTACACGACCTGATGATAATCGAGGTAACATCACTTGACGTCGATACTCCATAGACGATGGACCTCTAATTCTGGAATCAGAAGTAGTACATGCAATTAAACTAACGCATTCAAGGAAGGCAACAGGACCGGACCGAATACCAGGGGATTTCTTTTGCCTATTAGAAGAAAATCATATAAAGAATCTAACAATTCTCTTCAATAGTGTCTATACCTCTGGCAACATCCCCTCAGAATGGTTGAAATCTTCATTTGTTCTGAGCCCTAAAAAAAAATAACATCCGAATCATCTGCTAAATATTTTTCTGAGAATCATTTACCACGGGATTAAAAGGAAATGTGAGCAAGATTTATCGGCAACACAGCTTGATTTCCGCACTGGGAATTTAACCAGAGAAGCATTGGCGACATTAAGAATAATTCTAGAGAAGTCCAGAAAAATGAGTAAATACGTCTTTCTGTATTTCATTGATTATGAAAGGGCGTGGGATAATGTAAGGCACGATAATCTGATGATAATCCTAAGAAATATGTGAATTGATAAGCGATCTGAAAATAATAATATATTTATATTGGAACCCGGAAGCAGATTTGATGACGTTGGCAAAACCTATTGTAGTCTATGTATAAATATAAGGAAAACTAAATGGATGTTGATCAGTAAACAACAAATTAATAGTGCTGCAATAACCGTAAATAATGAAAATATTGAAAAAGTGAATACATGGTTGCTATCTACTTACGAATACGGAGGTTAAAGCGTAGCCTTCAATTATATGAAACAATTATCACGTGATCGACCACTTAGCCTTAAGATAAAAAAAGATATAATTCGATGTTACATTCAGCGAATTTTGTTATACTGCATTGAAGTTATGCGTCGAAATAAAAAACATTTGAACCGATATCAGGCTATGGAAATGTGGTTTCATCGAAGAATGCTGAAGATACCTTAGACGGCAAGGATATCTTAAAGAAAGCTGATACAGACCGACAGCTACGGAATATCATAAAGAGAAATGTGTCATACCTTGGTCATATCATAAGTGGGTACGAAATTTTACAGATTATCATACAAAGACAAATAGAAAGAAAAAGAAGTCCAGGAAGGAGGACAGATTGGGTGGAAAATATTTAAAAATTGGACCAACATATCTTCGTTACAATTAATGGCAGATGCGAGACAACGCAAAATCTGATTGGCGTATTGGTGATCGCCTACACTCTATTATGAGTATTGCCCATAGAAGAAGAAGAAGTTGATTTATTAGATATACTAGGTGTATCGGAACATCGTCACAGTTTTCCCTAGAGAACATTATCGAAAACATCTGGTTTTTGCCTGTTTAATATTTACTCCCGGTTTCTCTTTCGTTATCAAAGTGACTTAATCTGGAAGCAAATCCTCCTAACCGTCTACTTCGAATTCTAAACATATTTTATTGATGCGTCGTATTATTGAAGTTGTTCTGTAAGTTTCGGACGTTGTAATTTGGACTTTTTAAAAAAGTAATATCTAAACCGTTTCAAAGGGCCAGTTTTCGGTTCGTTAAATTTCTTCGCATTTTTCGTGTATTTGTTCAACTCCTGCAGTACTTATTTGTTTAATTAGTTCTGCGGATATTCCATAGCAGTCCGTTGCTTTGTTTTCTATTTCAATATTTTCTTGTTTGCTGTAGCAAAACAATATAATTTCGGTTTTTTAGTAGTATAGGAAAGAAATGAGGACTGTGACGTGAAAATTTTAAGGCGGAGAGAGACGACTTTTTGAGTCTGAAAAGATTACAATTTGTTTGAGGTAGTTGTAAAATGGAGGGAATGAAAAATGGCTACTAACACTACTATAAAGATGAAACATTTTTAATCATTTGGAGAGAAAGAATCACAAAAATACGTGCTTGATTTAAAGTCATCTCTGTAGATAGGAAGGAATTCTGATCAGATGTTTTAAATGTGGGATATAAAGAGTGTGTTGGCTGTAGAATATGGTAATAAACCTTAAAAAAAAAAGAAATAATTTAAATCTGTATCTAAGACTATCAATGTTATAAATAATAATAAAAAAAAGAATATAACTAGAAGGACGTAATCTTAATTTATTGTAGTTGGATAGATGTGTAAGGAGGCAAATATTGGACGCCAATAAAAAGTAATCTCAAGTTATGAAACATATTGAGAAAAGGAAGGAATTATAAAAGTGTGCGACGAAACGAGAGAGAATTAATAAAAAAATTGTCACCCAAAAATGCCCCACGCATGCGTAAAGGAAGAACCTTCATTTTCACTTCAGAGCTGAACGAGGATTGGGAGGTGATTAACAAAATGATATAGGAAATAGGGGAGAGAAATGTTAAGAGGTCAAATAAGAAAAATAATGGCAAAAATACAATGTAAAAATAAGCATATGTACATATATGTGGAGGAGAAAGAAAAACAGAGAAGTACAAATATATAAAAATTTACATTCGTTTCATATATATACATAAGTGCATATATGTACATAGACGAAGTAATTTGCGCGGGAACCACATAAATAAATTTAAATAAATAGAAGTAAAACAGATGCGAACATAAATTTTTTTGGACAGTTTGTGTTGGTTCATTCTGTTGTGAAGTCGGAAGTGATTGAATTTGTTTATGTGTAGAATATTTGTTATATATAAATGTGTATTGCAAAGTTATAATGTTTAAATAATCAATATATATATATATATATATATATATATATATATATATATATATATATGTATGACTAATTTATAATCAAACACGTATAGAATATTAGTTTATTAACTAATTTCTATCATATACCTAAGTATTATCTATATAACTAAATCGTTTGGCTTTAATCGCTTAAGGTGTTTAATATTTGCTAGTGTGTCGAGTAGATTGCCTCAATATTCGGATGTTCATGGAGTCGTTTTTCGCATTTGTTAACGAAGTCACAAATTTGTATACCTACTTAATATTCAGATCTGCGTACAGATCCTCGTTTCTCTGACACCAATCTGTGTTTGTAGTTGCACGAAATAACTTTCGACTACGCTGAATAACCATTCGGGCAGAAGGTTTTGCTCATCCCAAGATCCCATAAGTGTGGATGAGTTTGATAATATAGAACATAACGATGAAATAGAATTTCTCTTGGATTACTGGGAAGCTGTGAACGTTGACAATTACACGTATAGATGCAAAATAGATGTCACTTTTAACATGGTGACAAATTTCATCATCCGCCCAAGTCGATCGAAATTTTCCGAATAGCATCGAAACGGTATATTGATACGGTTATTTACATTTTTATTGTTGAAAACGGCAAGGAACAAGATATTCGCATTCATTATTGTTTCGAACACGGCCTTTCTTTTATCAATACCGTTACGTTGAAAACTCTTCGATAGTTTGCAAATCGTTTGCAAACTGTAACCAGATGTAGGTTAGCAAAATTCTTTAAACTTGCTGCTTGTACAGTTGTACGAACTTTCATGAATACCAGGAACGAAAAGTTGTAGTGCGATAGGAAAATAAAAACCCCGATTATTGACGTAATTGTGTTTATTATTATCCGGCTTTAAAGATGTTCTTGAATTGTGATAATTTTCTAAGATTACGGTAGATTTTAAATTAACTCTTATAACGAAACATCGGTCAATTTGATCGGCTGGGAATTTGTTCTCTATAATAACTACTAAGGTTGTTAACCTCAACAGCTGGCGTTCTGTCTACGTTCCTCCTTGTCCCACTCCTTGCTTTTAAGACCAATTGTGAATAGTTTACTCGACAACTTCCCCTGTACTAATAGTTTGTTTAAAATCAGTCGGTCAGATATACCGCGTGTTTCGCTTATTGATTGGCAGTCGTCGGTCAAATATACCGTATGTTTCGCTTAGGTTGCGGTGGCTGTTTTATACTATTATTTTGTTATGATGTCTAACCGTGCTTCAAGCCGTCGTATAAGACCTAGTGACCCAGATTTTAGTATCCAAGTACGTAGAATGTTGACTGATGACAATAGTGAAGATGATGGTGATTTTAGTGGACTTGATGATTCGGATGCCGACTCAGACTTTATCATATCAGATGATGAAGCTCGTAATGAAGATCAAGTTGAAGTAAGTTCTAGTACATCAGAAGATGAAGATAATGCCGATCTGTTTGATGAAGGAAATAATACAGACATAATAAATGCAGTTGCTGAAGGTGTTGATCTTCCAGAATATTTCTTAGAACGTCTTGGAAAGAAATAAATCGGACCTTCAAATGCCTGGAAAAGCAAACCATCTCCAATAAATGTAAGAATACCAGCCAGAAATCTAATTTCAACTAGATTACCAGCAATGAGAGCGCCAGCAAAAGTCTTAGGCAATAATCCTGATAAGTATAAAGTTTGGAATTTTTTTTTTATGATGACATAATTTCAAGTATAGTTAGAAACACTAACATAAAGTTAGCCGGCGTTAGGCTAAATCTGTCGGAGAACACAAATAAAAGCAATTATCGGGATACCAATGTGGAAGAGATACATGCTCTGATTGGTCTATTATTATTATCGTCAATTCTTAGGTCAAATGATGAGAAAATGAAATCCCTATTCACGAAAGACGAATGCAGCCGCCCTATATTTCGTGCATCAATGTCTATAAAGCGCTACGAGATACTAATTGCCTCCTTACGATTTGATGATTCTCAGAGGAAGCAGGGTGATAAAGGTGCAGCTATTTCCGAAATATTCAACAAAATTATTTCAAACAGTCAAGAAGCTTATTGTGCATCCGAGTTTGTCACGGTTGATGAGATGTTGGTTCCTTTTCGAGGACGTTGTGGATTTCGGGTCTACATGTCGAAAAAACCAAAAAAATACGATATGAAGGTGATGTGTTTGACAGACTCAAAGACTTCTTACCTTGTAAATGCATATATCTATACCGGAAAAGGTAGTGACGGTTTTGGGATTGACTGAAAAGCAAAACGAAATGCCAGTATCGGTACAGTCTCTTATAAGATTATGCAAGGTAATTGAAGGGAGTAACCGCAATGTTACTGCAGATAACTGGTTCACTTCGTTAGATGGCGTGGAGCAACTTGGAAAGATGAAGCTGACCTATGTAAGTACCATCAGGAAAGACAAACGGACAATCCCAGTGGAGTTTCCAGGCTAATAGACATCGACCCGTTGTCTCTACATTGTACGGGTTTAGAGGTGAAATGGTACTTCTGTCTTATGTACCTAAGAAGAATAGATCTGTTTGCCTTATTTCAACATTTCACAATAAAATTGAAACAAATCAAGTCAAGAGGAAATCAGAGATGATCAGTTTTTACGCTTCGAATTCATCAAGATTTTAGCGCACGACTTGATTGTTCCCCATCTGCGTAGAAGGTTAGAAGACGTTTCAAATCTTCCACAGGACGTGACAATTGAGATTGGAAAGATTTTATGCAATACTCCAGCAGTTTCATGCACCCCTAGTGATCAGATTGTCAAAAGGAAAACCTGTGGAAAATGCCCTCCAGGAAATGATCGCAAGACACAGCACAAATGCTTCAAATGCAATACTCCAATTTGCGGTCGATGCCAAATACGGTCATGCTTGAACTGTGCCACTGCCAATGTGTAAGTGTGAAAATGAACCAGGGGATATGATAACATAAACTTACTATTTGGACTAATATAATTTGTAAGTAATATTACTTCTTTGTCAAGGTTTCATATGTAACATTTTTTCACGTTTTCAATTTAAATTTGGTGTGGTATTGTCAAACATAATATTATAATAATAATATCAGTTAAATAATAAAAAATGTTAAAACATCATTATTATAATGTCTGTATATGTCTATTATATGAAATAAAGTTTACAAAGCAAGAAGAAGAAAAGAAACATGGAAAGAAACTGTCAGGGGTCAAAATGACCGATGTTTCGCTTAGCGTTATAAAAATCATGTTTCGTTATAAGAGTTAAAAAAGAAAGAACTAGAGATGCCGATAGTAAAATTAAATAAACTAAAACGTCAAAAACTTATTTCTTATAACATAATTTTCACTGGCAATGATTTTTCGCACTTTTTACATTCAAATTAGATATTACGTGATGTAATTTTTGTTTATAAACAACTAATGTTTTTTTCTTATTTTATTTCAGAATATGCGAGAACATAAATTTCGTACTGGTCAAATAGCTTACAAAGATCGTAAAAATAAACTTATTATGTGAAATAACCACTAGACAAAAAAGTCAAAAATAAATGTTTGCACATTAGTAAAATACATTATAAAAACAGTGTATTGGTTTACGATTTCTTTTTTTTTTATTTAATAGTTATAGATTTCGTTATTATTAAGATAAAATGGTATGATTTAAAAATGAAAATTTTGCTAAACATAGGCATTTCTAAAGCTATGTAACACGATCACGAAGGTTTCTATTTTAAACAGCCGGTGTAATGATGATTTCAATTTCGAAGATTTAACAGTTTGCTAGTATACAGTTTGAAAATGGATTACTTATAAAAAAATTTGTTTTGACATTTAATACGTCTACATAAAAAATTTGGAACGTATTCAATTATGCAAAAATAAAAATTTTGAGCGCGATTCTTTAATAATTGAATATAATATTTCAGGACTAGTTATATTTTATCTGATTGATTAAAATGTCGCAGTGATCAGAGAACTTATATATCTAATGTATCACAGTATACAGTTATATTTACACCATTTTTGTCCAAACCTCGTATGAAAACATGATCTAAATGAGATTCGTAATTTACGCATCGCCGCCGTGAAAAGGCCAGTTACATACATGCATACATGTTTAACAATAAAGAGAGTACATTACGCATGTTATAAGTACCGCAATCACACTGATACATACATACACAAAATTTATTGCCAACAACGGTCGAATGAAATTTAAGTAAAAATTTTATTTTCGCTGAAATGATCGTTCTTCAAAGTAGTAACAGGATTTCGTCATTATTAGTGATACATTTTTGATGTCTTGTTTTTATTAACGTATTTACATCAAAAATTTAAGCTACTTAGTGTAATTCTTGAACAAGTGGAAGTTAACTATAAATAATTTTTATATTGTGGAATGTAGTGATTTTTTATCAATTTAATTACGAAAATTATCTATAAATGTTGCTAAAACAGAAGCTATACTGCCGGATATTAAACCAAATTTAGAACTGATCAACACGACTATTCAATGGAAAGAAACAGTTAAGTATACCTAGGTGTCATACGTAACAAAAAATTAACTTTCGAAAAACATGTTGATTATAGTTTTAATAAAATCAGAGCAAGATTTTTTTTTCTTCCATATTAAAAAAAAAAAAAAATTAACTATTCAAAACTAATTAATTATATATAAATATTAACGAATTACATTTTTAATTTATTTCTTGCATTGGTTATTTATACCTACTTTACATCTTTAATACGTGATTATACATTTGTGCGTAAATAAATTAGGTTCGTTGCTTTTTAGTTTTATTGTTAGTATAGTCTTCGGTGATGTTTTTTTTTTTAAGACAACCTATTATGAAGATTAAAAATACTTTTTATCTTATTATCGCACACATAACATTTGTTTTGGATACTGCGTGTCGGGACCAATTATTATTTTAAGTTTGGAATAGTTTTATTTCAGACCTCCCCAAATTATTTGCCACGAACTCTTGAATTTAATCTGTTCATCGTATTCTTGGTCGTCCTAAGGCTTGTCGGTCGCCAGTTTTCCATAATGTTGACACATTAAGGGCTTCGCCTCTATTCGTATTTATTTACTATTTTTAATATTTGTAGCATAACTTCTGTTGCGTTAAATTTCATGCGTTGTTTCGTCCATTTGTCCTTCACAGTGATCCCCAGCGTAAAACATTTACTAAATTTTGACACGTTCGTTATTATCGAATTACAATTAATTTTCATTCGATTATAATCATTATTATCTTTATTAAAATCGACGATAAATGGTCTTTGAGAAATTACAAAGATATTTCGCGAGTCACTAAATCAATGACGAGTAACTCGTAGTTTATTTTTAAAACAAACTTTTTAAAATATTGCGCGATAATTTTCATATTGTTGACAAACTGTAAAACGATGGTAATTTTTATTATCGAAATAAGCGAGCTTGAAATATTTTTACGGTTTATGATGAACTTAATGAAAGAGATATTAAAATCGGTGATTAATATTTGTTTATTATTTAAAATAATATACGTATAATATTATATATATTATATACAATAATAGTGTTACTGGACTAGAAAGTGAAAGAAATTATTAATCATTAATATCGTAATTAAAAGCGGTAGGAAAAAGCGAAAAATTTAAATTCGTTCACACATCTAATTTAACGTATGTTTAATTTGTGATATTTGAAAAAAAAATGATACCGCAGAATGTAGACATAACCAATGACTGTAAATGCAGTAACATTGACATCTAGATGATCGAAAACTGGAAAAAAAGGTAAATATAATTTACTATTGACAATTACACCAATTATAATCTATAAACTTCACTCGAATACTTAATTAAATCAAGATATTTTTACGTGGTTAATTTTATCTATAAATTAGGTCTATTTAGGTAACTCAGCTACTTTAAACTGTTTATTAATTACTTTGAATACGATTTATACTTAATCAATACACAAATAATTTTATCATATCTAATGTTTAAAGAAAACATAAACATATTTCAAACGTATCACTGTAGACGAATATTGATTATATCGTTGATAGCCCATAGATGTAAAAAAAAAAAATCTATACTGAGATAAGCATTATGACACGGTCGAGGAACAGAAAACGGTGAATTGTTATTTACGTAATTCATTCCGAAAAATAAGACATCGTGGAGAATTCCTCGTTAAGGTATATTCATCGAATAAAACTCATCAACCTTTGCCGATCCTCTGCTTTCATTAGTTACTTTTAACTATTCCGAATCATCATCGTCGTATTGTTCGTTGCCGAACGACGTGACTAGCTATAGTAGGTTTATTTTTACGTACAAAATTAGCTAGCATTCAAGGCATTATTTATATGCAACGCACATGCGCGTGCATATGATGTTATACGGAGACTCCTGCCACTGCCTTCTCCGTGATAATTAAGAATTAAATAATGATGAAAACTTTCTATGTCGCGTGTTGATTTCGCACCCCCGACTATCAAGTTGACAGTCGAACACTCTAGCAACTACGCAACCGCGACATATAAACTCGTATCTAATTTTTTCCTGCGGCTAGTGTCATGTCGTTATGTCGACGATGTATCAATGTCATGTTAGTGAACGTCCATGTTTACAAAGCATTGCGAACCGACAGTACGCACTGATTATATAATTAACATTAGTAATTCTTGTTTTCTGAATAAGCTACTTAGTTTCCCAAAAACTACCATCTATGCCGATACCCTGGTAGCATTTTTGTCCGAGGTAACTAGTTTACTGTTTCTATGTCTGTATTTTTATTCGGAACTTTGACATTATATTTTAGTTCTTAAATAAATTTATTTTTAATTCTATCTTACTTCAGTGTGTATTTCGTTCCCTTAGCATCTCTGCACTGGTACTTAATAATTCAACATTATTTGCAAATACAAGACAACTTAGGTATTCCCCATCAATATATATACAGCGCTCCAATCCGGAATATACTTTCTAATACAGAAATAAACAATTTCGGCGACAAGATATCTCCTTGTCTTACACCTGGTTTCATTGCTATTTTGTTAGTTTTATTTCACGAATTTAACTGCATCGTCACGGACCGGTAGATATTATTGATCAGCTATACAGTGTCTTCACCTATTTCTTAGCTATGTGACGAATTTAAGTTCAAACCGGAAAAGGGCGCGTTCACGGGTGGCGGATAATAGAATGACCTTTAGCCGCGAATACGACGTTAGCCGAATAAACAGTCGCGGACTAAAAGCGGCTACTGGTAGAAAAACTCAAGCAGGCAATTCCAGTAGTAACAGGATAAAGAAACATGAGGGGGCAGCTTGAGAAATTGTCTATTAAAAGTCTGCATAAATTCTACGAATGTTTCTTCCTCGGCGGGTTTAGGTCGCCGTAAAAACCGTACATTGTTATCTCAGTAACATACCACTGCGGTCAGGATATTTATCTAAAGACTAAGGGAGTAAACCCTGACAGAAAATCCACTGGACGGCAACTACCGGTATATTCTAACACGAACAATCATCGACCTAAAAGTATAATCACATACGCCACGTCGCTTCAGCGGATTATCGAATACACGGATAATTGAAACCCACGACGATCCAAAGTTCGGCAAATTTTAGTTTCACGATGCTGGGATCGAGCCCACAATGAAAAATAAATATTTTTTGACTATTTTCAAAAATTCATTTCTTTCTGCTATCCGCCGCATAGAAAATAATTATTGTGTGATACGGTATAAACAGTATTTTTATTTTAGTTTAATTTAAATTTAAATACGTATCACTAAGGAAACATTATAGAAATACTCTTTTTGATAATTAAATATTTTATGAACTTTTAAACATTTTGTACACTAATGAATAATTATATATATATATATATATATATATATAACTTTTTAATTTATATTTAAAATACTTACTTAAATATCAAGTAGTTAGCAAGTGGCACTCTTCGAGTGTTATGTGTTTATAAAATACCTATGTAGGACACAGCACTGTAATACAAATGTTAAATATATTAAGCATTTTTCAAAATTTCTTAAAACACTATATAAAAACGATTATGATTTTGATTAATAAATAAAAAAAAATACACGTTAAAGAATATTCTTTTAAAGAATGTATAAAATTTTGAATGTTACAGACAACTCTTGTTTCATCATCATTAAGTACCGTCTCCGTATCGGAGGTATGCGACTACTAACCTGTGCACATTTTGTTGCACAGTGTAAGTAGCTTACAAGGCAATCATAATGTGGCGTTAGTGTAGTTAGACACACACACACTCGGGAGAACTGATTGTAATCACTTTGTTGTCACGACACAATGCAGCCCCGCGTTTTGTAGTGTACTATATCATTACTGATGCGCATATGGTGTTGTGCGTGGTGGTTTGCCATTGCTTCCAGACGATAATATTAGTATTATTTACATTTCTATTTTTATGATAATTTTTGCGTCGCCGATCGTATTCGAACTCGGTACCTTCCGTATGGAAATTCGTGTTCCAGCCACTAGGCTATCCGGACGACTTTTTAACTCGTGTTTGACATGCGTAATTAAAAATTTCGTAGTGCATTTAGAACAGTTTTAAATTTTACAGAGATAATTACGTTATTACGTTTAAATCTTATACTCGACTTCATAATAACTGCTCCAACGTATCAGTGCAAAATGACATCTTGCGTTCACTTCGAACGAAAAATTAACAGAGTGTAAGTCAGTATCTTACACTATATTCACGTGTGCATTAATGATCATAAAATTTAAATAATGTTGTTGCATTTTATGAAACGTTTAGCGACGAAGTAAAAAAAAAAAGAAAAACTAGAAAAAAAATTAATAAATGAAAGCTTTGCATCTGCGTTCAATAAATTTGCATACACGTCAAATTATATATGTAAAAAAAAAGTTACCCTATCCTTGTGCAAGTTCTTAGCAAATTTTTATATGAACTAGGTGGTTAGATTAGTTGCGATATTATTCGTACGAATGTAGTACGTTACGGAATGTAGTAACGATGCGTGTTCAATTTTTTAAAGCAGAACAGACGTATGTGGGTTCATAACTATTTGCACCAATAGATGTAAACGGAGAATTTGAAAGGTCGTGTGAAGAGCTTATAAAAGAGCGCTAAAAAGTTTTTCAAATATACTCTCTCATCCGAGTCACATTAAATAATCTTACTCTTTTTATTTAATAAAATTACAGAATTTATATGGGCTGCCGCGAAAAAAAAGGTAAGACTTCAAATCGTACGCGAGGTGATACTACCTATGGACCGATAATCGTGCTGGAATGAAAATATGGCTCATTTTGGATCGATTACATGTAGCGAGCTCATTAAAAAAAAAAAACAAGGTACCGTAAACAATGGTTAAAAACAAAGATATTTACGCAAACCATACAGTTTTTACCCAATATTCGTATTCGGGGAAACAGTCACCAACGGTTACTTTCATGCGGAATCATAACAGGTATGAAATAATCGTTTATCTTTTTCAAAACCGGCTTCATTTGTAGTAAGGCATGCGTCGTCTTTGCTAATTCTTCCTACGGAAGTGAAGTGAAAAACTTACACCGCTGATGACATTAGCCAGCGGCGTTTTTTGTTTGGTTGGGTGACACAATGTGCTTTTGCCGTCAAAAAACATAACTTTTCCCGCACTTTTTTGTACTGCGGCTATATTCACTAATTCTTTAATACGCGTTGATTCCTGCGAAGATGCAGTAGCACAGTAACAGATTCACGACCAGCCCAGAAATATGTAAGCCATCTGAATACAGTCACCCTGTTTAGCTTCTCTTCAACTGAATACGTACTTTTGATCAAAACATAGTTCACCGCCACTCTTTTTTTAGGCGCCAACAAAATTTTATAGTGTGGCGTTGCTCGCCGTGCGTATTCATATTCCATTCAAAGAACGTACAAAAACATGAAAAATCAACGCATGAGGGAGTGTCACTCTATGTTACTGCTCAACGAAGTTAGGTAGAACGACAAAACCTACGCTTACTGCTACACAATTCTCACCTCTATACATTCCAGCCATCGTTGACGTCATGGATAGAAAAAAAATAGTCTGATCTCCCATGTGATAGCCGTAGTAATTCATGTGCTCCATTGTAAATAGGATTTGGTCGTCTTAACGAACAAGCTCCCGATCGATTGTTTATAATAATTATTTTTATCAAGCAAATCTCAATGTATAAACTAAATACGAGTGAAATTGTACGTTATTGACAGATCATCGGTGTTTGAACGTTGCATTGATATAATAGATTTATCAGTAGTCATCAAGTCGCAAAAAATATTTTTAAAAATTATATATAGGAAATATTATTTAACATTTAAAAATTTTACCTTTTAATATGTAATCTGTTAACAGTGCTGGCACAGTTGGATTATCTTCATTTATCGCTTTCAAAACTGAAAATATAGATATTTGAAATTAACGCGATAATTAATAATAAGTATTAAGTAAAAAGTGATTATAGAAAAAATAAAGATAAATTCTTCGTTTTCACTAACAAATCGATTTAGTGATGTACTTTGTTTTCATATTATGCCTACATGGCACATGGATGCATACACACACACACACACATTATAATATTATATACATATGAACAAAATCCGTTTATTATAATAAATTATTTATAATTTGTTAGTCTATCCAATAGGTTTAACTAATGGACTTGATCAAACTATATATTTATAAGAATTATTTATATAAAGAGCGTGGTCAGCCAATTTATAATAAAATTTGTAATATATGTGATTAAAATTTTATGAAACTAAATCCTCACGTAATAGGCTAATTTCTGAACGCGTATGTTACATTGCAATGTTATTGTAGATTTTATACATAGTCGCCATTCTAACAAGGACAAAAACAAAAATATAACCGAATTTAAACAATTTTAAACTTACGATAAGGTAGTTTATGATCAACGATGTGAGACCTATTTTTGATTTTGAATGTAGTATTCGCTTTGCTAATACTTCGTTACAACTTGTTATATTCCCTGTATTGAATTTTTGTGACTATTTTTCTTTATAGTTATTTGCTTACTATTGAAAAAAAACCATATAGCTATTTAAAATTTATTATTTCCATAACAGTAAAGTGATTTTAAACAGACTTAGCATATTGTCAAATAAAAATCGTTTATAACATATATGACAGTGAATCGTCGTTATACCCATAGGACGTCGTGATCATGATAATACAATTAAGTCATGAATGGTTTTTTTTCACTGACGTCTGTATATATACAAAAGTAATATACACATGTACACATATAAAAAATTGTCGGTGTACCGACAGAAGATGATGATGGTCGCTGACGATAGTAATTCCGAAGGATATCCGACCATCGATAACATTTCTTCGCGAAATTCGTACAATATTACGTGATTATCAGGAATTCATTCTTTCTTATAATTATTTTATTATTATTCCAAAGAATTTATTAACTTCCTTTTAGGATCTGAGTTTCATTAGGTATTTTTGAATTAATTTTTTACAAGTAGATAATTTTTATAAAATAGAATTATTTTCTAATTTTTTATGAAATATTTTTTTTTTAAATTTCTCTTTATTTCGACTAATATTTACATTATCAGTCGATTATCGTTCTAAAATGCGAAGTAGCGAAACGTGGTTACTGTGACATTACATCTAATCAATTTGAAAACTGTGGTTCTTACGTCTACGCATTATCGAGCACGAATTTCAGACTAAAAACT
This sequence comes from Coronaproctus castanopsis, assembly GCA_032883995.1. Classification (NCBI taxonomy): domain Eukaryota; kingdom Metazoa; phylum Arthropoda; class Insecta; order Hemiptera; family Monophlebidae; genus Coronaproctus; species Coronaproctus castanopsis. The sequence goes on from CM065053.1 coordinate 63,127,410, forward strand.
CGTTTTAGCCCATACCTAGTAAAATTTCGATTTTTCAACGAATGTTACTATATCTTTATTATAACGAAACCAACTTAATTTGAACAATGTGGAATGTAGTGATTTTTATTAAAATAAACGCACACACAAAAAAGTTAAAATCGCTAAAATTTTATTACAAAGCTTTTCGGTTGTTAGGCCATTATCAAGTGAATATTTAAAAAGATCAAAAATATATGAAATGAAAAAATATTAATTAATCATGTTGCTCAATTTTTGTGAATTGTAATCTTAAATTATTATTTTTTATTTTATATTTATCTTTTTCAATATTTATTTGATAAACAGGCTCTCAAAGCTTTTTTAACTTCTTTTTTGTTCTTTATTTTAACCTAACCTTAGTTCCGGTTTGATAAATTACCCGTATAAATTCATTCCACGATAATCATAAAATTCATAAAATTTTTATTTCACTTAGGTCTATATTTATAGTACACCGAATTTATATTAAATTTCATATTACTAGCGTTAATTTGAATTAATTGATTTCTGACAGGAAAAAATATTTTCCTTAATTTTAATCTTCCGAATTTCTTCTGTAATTCTGGCATTTATCGTAAGAAGATCAATCATACTTGATCCATTTTTATTAACAAATGTTTTTATATTAAAAGGGTTTTTACTATTAAGTTATTTGAGGTAACAAATTCTTCAAAAACTATAGTTCTTTTTTAATTGTAATTAATATTCCTTAAATTTTCATATAAACCTGATCTTAATTAAAATCACATATTCATATTTTTTTTTTTATTATCACCTTGATCTATATATGCTTGTAAATCATTTATCTCGTCATTTATTCCCTCATTCGGTGACCGGTAACACGCGATAAGTACTATTTATTTGAATTTAAATATTATCATGGATTCTGTTAACTCTATTTTTAAATTGTTTTTATATACTACTGTAATTTATTGCTAAATATTCGTTAGTGTTTAATCCACGAAGTTTACTATTGTGATTTATCGTTAGAATTTGATTGTGTATCGTTTTAAAAATAAGTATTAAATATCTCATTTATTCTTTGATTTGATATTCCAATAACGTATTTACATTATAATTTATGGTATTCGTCTAACTAGGAACGACATTGCAATAATAATTACAGGATTATAATCAATTTTCATTATGTTCGTATACGTGTTACACCTTACACGTTTGATAAATAATTCAACTATCTGCGATTTTTAAATAGAATTTTTAAGTATGCTCATGTGTCTCGTGTAAAATTTTAACAATTAATAATTGTGTATACCTAACTTACTTTTAATCAACACCTGTAAGGCATGATTATCCAATGAAGTGTCAGTATGATATGGAATCACAGCCGTTAGATACTGAAAATTAAAAACAAACTATTATAGATTATTCAATATTTCCCCATTTTGTTTTTATATTAAAATTCGTTAAAATAACGCAATTGAAAAGAAAACAGAGTTTATTGAATAGTCTTAAAGAGAATTGTATCAAGAATGAAAACGCTAGTTACGAAAAATATGGAGAAACTTAAAGGAAGGTGATGGAACAGGAAAAGTTTAGATATTTTAAAAGGAGTTATGTGAAAGACGAAAGTTCCGTAGATGAACACACTCAATGACACATTCTGAACATAAGGTCGGAATTTGAGATGAACAGAATTTATGAATTCTGAATTTTGTCTAGTTTACGCATATGTAGTAGTAAACAACAATTGACTTGAGATCTGACCAGAAACATATATAGATTGCCAAGAAATAATCTCCTCCAAACCACGTCCCACGAAGAGCTTTTAATATAATCGCGGCTTTGTATGTTACACTCTGTATTCTGTTTACATAGTCTTTGCACGATAGTTTAGAATTCGGCGTAACACCAAAAAAATTAAACCGTCGTAATGGTTTTTTGTTTAACTAATTGTCTTTATGTAAATGTGATAACTTGGCCTTTTTGATGGCAATTCTATAGTATTGAAATCAGTTGTTCAAAATTACATCATCGGCTTTGTTTTGCCGGAGTATTAGAGAACCATATCATCCGTAAGTACACTAAAATGATACAATAGGAAGGATATATAAACAAAATATGGCTAAGGACCGATCCTCGTGGCAAGCCTTAGTCCTGTATAGAATAAGTTTGATTCTGAAAATGTTAAATATAGTACAAACTTCGATAAAAAGTCCGAAGATAGATTTAAGGTTGACGAAAGAATATGAACTGAATTCAAGGATGTTTGAATATCGATAAATGATGAAATTAAAAATTAATTTTTCACAAATATTTGCTATTATTATGGATAGTCTATGATGCAATCAGAGTCAGGTAGAATGCCATTTTATAACAATCACCAATATAGTCTTTTTTTTAGCAATGTTTCAAACGTAGCCATTGAGATTGGGCGCGAAATGAAGCATTGAATTTTTAAAGGAAGCTCGTTTTTTATAGTTATAGCTATGAATTATTAGTACGCAGCAGGAATTACAGTTGTGTAAATGTTGCGTTGATAATCTATGATTTGAAGGACAGTAGACGGATACAATGTATAAATCATCCTTGTATAGGAAAACACGATATAATACAAAACGCATTAAACTCGAGAGCTGGATAGGAATTAAATAAATAAGGGAGAACGTGAGGAATAGAATGTTTAATAAACATAATTGAGACACTATATCCATCTGATCGATCATTTCGATAACAGTTGTATTTAGAAATACTAAAATCTTGTGTTGAATAAAGCCAAGTTTCAGAAATTAATATAATACAGTTTGTTAAAAAAAACCTCTAGGTTTAGGCGATTTTTTAAGATGATTCTGAAATTCTAATAAATTATACTTAATATTAATACGTTTCTTATATTAAATGGAAACACTAGAACATTTAAATTATCGGGAACGTCTATGTGATAAACAGAAATCTATTTACTGGAAATAAATTTCAATTGGGAAATGATTTGCAGCGTATAATTGGACTTTGATGGATTGAGTTTTTTTTTTTTTGGTAAGATGATGCCATAGGCCATTAGGCTTTGTGTACATTTTGCATATCTCATCTTATTTTTCCAGTTATTCTTAGTGTGATCCTATCTAAGACAATTGAAGCATTGCACTTGGTTTCATAATGCAATAAACCTTATTATATATATATATATATATATATATATATATATATATATATATATATATATATATATATATATATAACTATCGGTTCTTTTAATTCGTACAGATTTAACTCTACGTTGACATTTTAAACCTCCCAAAACGTTATCTTAATTCGTGTTAATGTCGATGTTTCTAACTACGCCATAGCGGTGAGTTGGATTGCCAAGGATGTAACATTTTAGATTATTAGTTGTAAGAACGGATGAAAACAGAAATGAAGAAATGAGAGCTTATCAACATGTAATTTAACGAACCATTCGTAGAGAAAATAGAAATGATTCTAACGTTAAAAAAAAAGTTACTTTAACATAAACCATATATGTATAAAACAGGTGCGCTGTTAGCATTTGAACAAATAAGATACCAAATATTTTTCAAACTGTTTTTGATACGTATGCTAGATAAAAATAACCGTAATTATTTCAAAACGGAATTGACTCTATATTATATAAATAAACTTCTGATCTGGTAATGTATAACTCCGTCAGAAATCAACCTGTTTACGATATATTTTATATTGAAATGCGTAACATAAATTAATACCGTTAGTACGTGAATTTTGCTACTCGTACAACAATTATATAATTTGAAACCAGAATCATTTGCCGCGTAAAATACCTTGTTTGCGTAAAAATATATATATATTTTAAAAATATTAAATCATATACTTTTATTACACCGTACACTTCGGATAAAATTGATTTAATTAATTTTTCAATTACCTTCGGTTCCGTAGTTTTAACGCCATTACGATGTCCTTTCTTTTTCTCCACGTGGTATTGTCTACGTTTATTCTGCACGGCTAATAATAACGAAATAAACGTATTTTTTAACTCTTTTTGAAATTCCAGTTCATCTCGCAATGCTAATTCAGCGATTAGAGTTTCAGAGTAATCTTTAATCAACAACTCTAATTCCAAATATAGTTCATTAAGTTGGGAAATATTCAACGACTTCAATTCTGTAAAAATGTTTACAATTGCTATATAATGGACTAAAACGTTAAAACAAGTGAAAATCACACAGTATTATAACAAATTATCAGTATAAAATTACGTAATAGCGTTAAAAACAAACTGAGTCCCGGTTAATTATTGCTACGCATTCTGAGATGTGCATAAAAAGAGCTGAGTTTCTGTTTCGAAATTACAATTTGCAATTCCTTTTCTTCTTCGTACTACGGGCTTTTCTGTATATTTGTAATTGCTTTCCATTTTAAGAAGTTATGTTCAAGATTAAGCGATATTTTCCGAAAAAAGGCTTCTATAATCCTCGGTGTTCGTATGAGTATAGAAAGTAGTACAAACACAGACGAATACCGCATTAAATTCATAATTAGTATTTATCGTTAAGCTTGTTTATATTTTTCTCGATTACGACTTAATTTTTACATTTAACGGATATATTTTCCATTCGTTTCTTCCTGTTTTAATAGTTTATATTATGTCGAACTTTGTGAAATAATAAATACATCAATGTTTCTTCGGAAAACAACAACCAATTTACAGATTATATTTTTAATTTTTAGATATTGGTAAACAACATTAATAATGTATACAGGAACACTACTCTGTATCTCACTGTATAATACTCGTACTATTTTACATTTATCGAGGTGGTACAAAAGTATAACATACCAAGTATACAATTAATTTGAATTAAGTCATAATTTTATTATATTCCACTCACATATTATTATGAAAAATACTTATTATTATTTTACCGTATACACTATGCCAATTATGCCGATGCATTAAATAATTTGAAAACTAGTACACAATATCTTAATAAGGTTGAATACTGAATACTAAAAATGTCGCCTCCTACATTCTCTACTTCTCCACATATCCATTATGAAATCATCTTACACGCAATTAGGATGTCTAATAAAATTATTCCGGATAAGTTGCGTAAAATGTTAGTCATTTTCTTTGAAAGCGAAAAACGACGAGCAAAAATATCGTATTATTTACAATAAAAAATTTACATTCTTCCAGTTATAGTCAAATCACCGGGCATTATATATGACATTCAAACATCTCGTGGCAAAGTATATGAATTTTATTATTAACGAGATTTATCGGACCGAACGATAGTCTCTCAGATAGAAATAGTTAAATTCGGATTCTTTTTATCATTAGAATGTAGTTAGAAAGACAGTAATTCAAAAACTCCGTTAACGTTGTTTAATTTGCTATCCATCTTTCAAACATGTAAATACTGACTATTTACTTAAGTTGAACGGTAATTTTATATTAAAATACAGATTACCCCCCCCCGGGTAGTTTATTTTATTTAATGTTTCAAACGTGGAAATTAATTTAATTAGATCTTAGATGCACTTACTCGGTAACATAAATGTTATTATAGTATATGATAGCTTAACAAAATATTTTTCAAGTATAATTATATTATAATTAACATCTATAATAATTTTATTTTCTAGAATCCATATAGAGTTTTATGCATTAAAAATTCCATCTTTTTAGCGAATTAGATGTCATTCAAATAAATAAATGATAGCACACGAACAGAATTATTTTCATTTCTTATATCTATATTATACATTAATCACAGAATTATTTAAATTATTTATAGTTGGTATATAATAGACATGTATAGAGACGATCATTCCTCGCGAAATATTTAGTTTTTATAAGTGTTTTAAGAATCATCTGACAAGTAACTCCTTTTGCTTTCATTTATTTATGTAAAGTTAGTTTTAACTATAGACGTTTTTTTAACCACAATCTCGATATCTTCAACTAGTTCCTCTATTACTGCATTAGTGACTATAATTTCTGAATTCTTCTGTTCCTTAACTATTGTCTGTTGTAATACGCAATGTAATATTATAATTGTTAATCATTAATTTCTAATTGATGTATGTTGGTTTGGTTTAATTTTTTAATGTAACATATATATATGAAGCTTTAAAGCGTATGAATTTTTTAAAGTAAAAATATATATAAAACTGTAAATGAATAAACGTATATAATTGTATTGTATTCATGGTTATTAAAAGTTAATAAAATAAATTTGGTCCGCATTTCGTTCACTGCGTTGAAATTAAATACCACTATTTTTTCCTTGAAGTAAATTCCGTGTGCAGAAGTAAGGCGAATACAAAACACAACAATGAAGTATAGGTGGTTTCAACACAGGCAATAAATTTCAAAATATGAAGTACGTTTGTATAAGCATGCAACCAAAAAATTGTTTATATTTATATATGTGGATGATATGTTAATTTTTAATGAAATCAATACTTTAAGATATACTGGAAAAGAATTTACGATTAAAATATGGGACCAGTAAGTGACTTCCTAGGTAATGACATAAAAATGGGAAATAATGAATTAGAAATGGATCAGCAGGATTTGATAGAAAAAATCTAGAAAATTTTGGTTTGAAGGATGCAAAAATTTCAAACACACTAATATAGAAAAATTTAAACTTGAAAATCACAGCTAATCCAGACACAAAATTGTATTAAGAAGTATAAAAAATTATTACAAGCATTATCGCATATAATGATTAATATTAGGCTACACATAACTTACGCACCAAATGATTTAAGTCATCATCAAAAGATGTAACAATTCAGAAGTATACCTACTTACAGAGTATTGAAATATTTAAAAGGAACAAAACATCTCATATCTACCATGTCATGTCGATCACGATCAATCTTGAATCGACATTTGAAATAAAAAATAAAAATGAAAAGACAAGTTTACATACTATCCTGATACAGTGATGAACGTATATTCGTTTTATTATAGAAATCACTTGTAACATCCTGAGGACTTTCAGCTTCCGAACACTTTGAAGATGTGTCCTCCTAAGAATATAAACACATGAAAAATTAGTGTGTAAATTCTAATAAAAAAATTCATAATTTTAAAATAATAACAGCGATAAAAGTAGTTAGGTACAAAGAACAAATGTTGGCGAAATTACATTCAAAACAGTACGTTAACACAGTTTTCATAATTACTACAAAATTTTAAATAAAAATATTAAACCTGAATTATATCATCAATTTCACGTATTATCTCATCGGCAGTTTTCAACGGTTCAGCAGTGTCCAAATTAAATCCAGATAAAATAAGGGAATGCATATCCAAATCATTAGCAATTGCTTCTTCTTCACTACAGTTCAAATCCGTATTTTCGTATTTTGGCTTTTCAGTATATGCATTCGTGTCTTTATATTCACACTGAAAAAAATATTTGTTATTAAATGTAAAGCTTTTTATCTTTAAAAATAATAAATTGCATAAACAAAAAATACCTTCTGTTGAGTTTCCTTGTTACTTTCAAGTTTCAAGGATGGTACATGCATTTTACATGCATAAGACTTTGACCAATCAATGGGTAAAATATTTCCAAAATTACCGGTAATCGTCCACCACATCCTATTAAGTACGAAAAGCATATGCGCATAAAATTAGTATAATACATAATTACGAAACATTATTTATAAATTAAGGATTTCACACTATAGAGGAAACAAATAAGTGTAAATATTTACAAAAATTACCTGCAAACCGTATAATAGATGCCATTACATATATCTCAATAAAGTTTCTTTATAAAATATTAAAAATAATACACTAATTATTCACTCGGTATTTCAAATGTTACTCTAGTTTATTTTAACCTAACAGAATAAGTCATATGTCTTACAACATAACATGTTAATAAGATGGTAACATGTTAATAAACTAATCTTTATAGATATTTCAAAGTTAAAATGTTTTGCAATTGATATTTTTTTAATACACAAGCCTTCCTTAAAAAAAAATTACTACCAATAACAATTAATTTGCAACTATATAAATTTAATTTGCAACTATATAAATTAGTACGATTTCGTAATTTAAAATTGGATGTCCCTTATTACGATAAAAATAAGGAACACTATGATTACTTACTGACATTCATTCATTACATCTTCCTGTGATCTAACTTGAACCGGAGCTAATTTTTCGATCGACTCTTGATAATTATAAAAACAACGACTAATTTTTTCATCAAATGAATTTACAAGATCTTCCAATGAACCACTCCGCTGTTCTTCAAAATTATCACATAGCAACACGGGCTTACCAATTAACTCTTCTTCAACTTTGGAACATTCATTACCTACTGACTGTTTATAATCTGAATCAAATATTGGCACCTGCATAGAATTCTGTAGTTTACGATCCATCATACTCATTTGAGAGTACTGCGAAGCTTTATGATGATTAAGTTTATCTCGATCTGAACCATCTTTACATTCATCCCGAAATGAATCTATGTCATTATAATATAGCAGACATTTTGAATTTACTATTTTATCACAGAATTTTGCATCACCTGGCCAATCTTCTGAATCTTCAAATTTTGCCAATGGAGCTTCGAAACTTAACTCCGACATCATTAACAACACCTACAAACTTTCTAAAAAAAAAAACAAATTGCGTCATAGCAAGATATTAAAATCGAAATTGACAGATATCTAAATATTTGCTTAGATCATATATGTGTAATAAAAGGTTTAAAACATATTTTAAATATTTGATATATATTTTTAACCACTCTTTCATCATAATTTATTCTTTCGTTTTAATGGAAATTATGAATATTAACATAAAATGTTTTGATAATTTACTAAATGTTGTGCCGAAATGTAAAACTTTATATTCTTAGTCGTTCAGTGTGCTTATGTTTACAATAAATTTGTAATTATTAATATGATCTTAGCCTTAATTAACCTAAGTTATCGACGGTTAAGTTAAACACAGGAACATTCAGAATTTTTGAAAACAGTCATTGAATTTTACAAATTCGTTTTAAATGTATTCTGTAATGTGCAAGTGGGTTGCTTAATTATATTATTTTGTTATACCCTAATAGTGGAATTTTAGTTATGCTGAATGTTTGAATTAAGCAATGAAAATTCTTAGACAAGCTGGATGTTTTCGTATAGTTGTTGCTGTTTCTTTAACGTGGTTGATACTTATGTTTTTGGTACTCAACTTCTTACAATACGATTCTTTTCCACCCAATGAACGAATAAGTCAAGCGGTTGAAAAGCTGGAAATCTTACAGAAAAAGTATTTAGAACTGACTGATTTAGTTATAGACTTTAGTTCCCGGTAAGTTTGACATTGTATAAATAATATGTAGTTATTTCCTTTTTATGTGTAATGATGAAAAAGTGTTTTCATGTCAAATAGCTTTTTGAATGTGAACTTAAGTTTTTTTTTTACACTGACCACAATTCTGTATTTCATGTTCTCATGGTTATATTTCAAATTTTTGATTATTATTATGTTAGTAATTTCAATTAAAGGTAGCCTCAAATGATTTTATTTCAAGTTTATAAAAATTGTAAAATTTTGTCCGATTTTAAAATGTCAATTTGTTTTGAATATATGTAAGAGTGCTGATTAAATCATTAAAAAAAGTTTTCCGTTTCGTTGTTGAAGTTAAATGTTTTACTTTATGTATATTTTGACTTGAAATTAAAATTTTTATAGGAGGAACATCGCAAATAATTATTGTTAATAAATTCGTACGAATATTGTATATCTACTAATGCGTATTTCAGATACGGATTAAAAATGATCCTATTAAACTTTCGGAAGCCGAACTTGCGCGGTGAAAAGAAAGTTTCATCAATTATAGAAATAACGGTATTCTAGGACAGAATAAAATTAATTCCATAAAAAATCCGCAAGGCTCCAATAAATTATGTGTAAACCATAGTTTAACGATTTTACGTGGATCTGATCCAACATATTAAGAGACCTAATTCACTGTGTTCTTTTTTCGAATAAATCAAATGACTGGTTGTTATTAAACGAAATCATGAATCGCTGAAAATTTTGTAGGTAAATGAACTATCTCGCGTGAGGACTTCTTACTGAATACTGATCTACCTACTTGTCAAACAAAATTATATAATTTAACGTAAAAGTATCCGGTGGAAAAAATTAAGTATTTGTGTTATCAGCATAGTTTCGATCGAAAAATGAATATTTGTATTTTTTTTTAATAAACTTGCATTACATTTTATGATCATATAATTTTTTGTAACTTTTACTTTAATATATGCATTATTTTTTATAAGCAATAAATTAGGATATTAATATATATTTTACTAATTGATTTCTTGTTATATATATATATATATATATATATATATATATATATATATATATATATATAAATTAACGAAAGTATATGATATGTGGTCGTGTGTAATAGCACTCCGTTATAATATTATAGGAGTTTTTTTATTTGCATTGTAAATAATAATTATTTTTATGTTTACAGACTAAGGGAAGATGATCAACAAAAGTTATTAAACAAATTAAAGTACGTAGGCGATCATCGTCGTGTACAGTTAGGTAAGTATATTTTCTGTAAAAAAAAAAAAAAAAAATTATGAGACTATATATTAGTGGTTTTATAAAAATTATTAACAACCATGAATAAAGATAAAATTTGAAAGTTGACATATATAAAGTTTCTCTTAAATTTAACTTTGTTATACGTGTTCTGTGAGCTGATTTATGATTTACTTTCCAAAGTAGTTAGACCACTTTCTTATTGTTAAAAACTTAATAATCAAACGTCACTTCATTAACTAAACTCAGATCTTAAATAAATATTCAATAATATAAATAGACTATAATTTGAGGTACGTTTTAGATACTGTTTAACCAAAAAAAAACTGACTGCGGGTCGCAGTAGGAATAACACGTGCTGTAATGAAATTTATCAAGCACAAACGGCGTTTGATACTAATTAATAATTGTGTTAAAACATCCAAATATGTGCTCCATATTTTAATTAAATTACGATAAATGGCGCGAATATTAATTAAATAGCTTATATTTAAATTAAGACGAAAAATAAAAGTGTAATAAAAGTACATATCTATACGGGCATAAAAAAAATAATTACTTAGAATTGTGTGTCATGGTAGACGAGTGAATAAATAAACTAGTGAATAAATGTTTAATGAAATTCGGTGTCCAGCTATAATGACTACCACGATTATAAATATATTTCTTTAGTACACGAAAATTTCGATATTGTAGTGTCGGAAAATTATGATGATAAATATTTGAAACTTAATTCTGTCACAGTTAATGACTATCGAGAGGCTGTGCGTCGATTATAGCCAAAATCACGTGTAGGATCCGATGGTTTATCACCATTTTTCTTCAAATCGTGCTTGAAACAGCCTTGAACGAACTTTAATTTTTTTATTTAATCAAATTATCAAAACAACCACATGGTCGACTGTTTTTAAAACAGCAAGAATAACACATTTAAATCTGGTAATAAGCTGGAAGTTGGAAACTAACGTCCTATTGCAAGCCCATCTTGTCTTTCTAAACTCCTTAGAACTGTTTTATAAAATAGATTAAGTAGACACGTAGACAACAGACTCATTCTTCAACAGCATGGATTCAGACTACATAAATCAACAGCTAATTTAATTACGTTTATCAGTTAACTAATTGGATGGATTGTGGACTGATAGTGTTTATACAGATTTTGCGAAAGCATTTGATAAGGTCAGTTACTATGTCTTACAAAATATGGCATAAAGGTCTATTATATAAAATTAGAAAGATTTTCCCGGAAAAATATTATCAATTATTGCAATCTTACCTGACAGACAGGCTGTTTCATGTCAAGTATGACGATGAGCATTCGGAAATATACCCTATACACGCTGGTGTGCCGCAGGGCAGTGTATTGGGGCCCCTCTTATATTCTATCTATACTGCCGACTTACCAACTGATGAACATGTACAAGTAGCAACATTTGCAGATGACACGATGTTAATTGCATCAGATGAAGATGCTAATAAGGCTGTTGCCATTTTACAGGCAAACTTAAATACCATACTTAAATGGACACAAAAGTGGGACCTCCAAATAAATCCTGAAAAATGTACACACGTCTCATTCTCCAATAGAAAGGTTCATAATAAACAATTAATGTTAAATAATATACTGGTACCGAGAAGCAAAGGGACGAAATACCTTGGTGTACATTTGGATTCCACTCTAAATTGGAAGATTCATATACAGAAGAAGAGGAAGGAATTGGACTTAAAGCTGAGAAACCTATACTGGCTTATAGGATATCAGTCGCAGCTGTCACTACAAAACAAGCTGTTAATATATAATACCATGCTGAAACCAATATGGACCTACGCTGCACCGCTGTGGGGATGCGCGAAACCATCGAATCGGATGATCATCCAACGGTTCCAGAACAAAGCCCTCAGATTGATATACCGTATGCCGTGGTACGTTACCAATGAACTGATCCATCGAGATTTAGGGATTCATACCATTGACGAGATCATTAATAGACGAACTCAAAGTCACATGGTGCGTCTGTATGGACACCCCAATCAGCTAGCGGCAGCGATCCCGAACAAACCAGTGACAAGACGTCTCAAGAGGATCAAAATTCAAGATAGTGTAAACAAATAGGGTAGAACACACCAATGGGTGTGCTCCCCATACACGAGTCTCTTTTCAAACATTTGTTGATAGCTTTATCAAGCTAGGTACAAATTGGCAATAAAAAGAAGAAAAAAAAAAAAAAAAAATTAAATAAATTAAAGTTTTACAGTTTGTGTAGTGAGTATATTGATCTTTTTCGTTCGTATTTAACATCGAGAATATGGTTATTGTTCGTATGAGTATACTTCGGTTTCGGCTGTTCCTCATTGATCTAATCTCCAACCTCTGTAGCTTAAATTCTAAATTTCTAATATTTGAAGATGACCTGAAAAATTATAGGCCAGTTTACTCATTGACTGATTGCTTATCTCTTCAAAGAGACTTAGGTAGATAACCTTACTATGTGGAATAGGCGTAATGGGTTTTCCATTAATTATACTAAATGCGTCACATTATCTTTTGGTCGTAATATGAATAAACTTACATGTAATTATAATTTTGATAATCATATTGTGAATAGGGTCGTTCATGTTCGTGATCTTGGAGTATATCTTGATATTACCTTCAGTTTCTCGGTACACATAAATCAGTACTCGACATATTAACTCAGTTGTTGGGTTCGTTATAAGAAACTCAAAATTATACCGTGATCCGAGAACATTAAATGTTCTATGTAAAGCCCTTGTTCATTCTCAAGTATTCGATAATTTGGGATAACTTTAACAATAGTATACTACAGATGTGAAAAGGATTCAGGCTAAGTTCTTGAAATATTTATTTTTTCGTATAATGAATTATTATCCAGACTACATCGATTATGATATCTTATGTGACGTTATGCTTTACGTACCGTTGTATAAAAGAAGGAAAATTTCAAAGTTTAAAGTTTTTACATAATTTGTGCAATGATCGCGTTAATGAAGAATATTTGATTTCGCAAATTAGTTAGGTAGTACCTAGGATGAATAAAAGAATGAATCGCTGTTTGTTCTAGCCGCGTTGACGTACTATTTTTCCTTTTAATTCACCGTTGGTGTCTACTTTGGGTCTGCACAACTCGTCACTTAAGATTCATCCGCGTTTGGATATATATTTCCAAAGCAGATATATGATTCTTTGGTTCAGTGAAACTTCAGCTGTGTGTACTTGTTATTACTGTAAGGGAGGTTGATATTAGTTCGTGGTGAGCTTGTTTGCTCTATTGATTTTATAAATTATTGTAATATTTTTCCATACATATACAAAACTACGTTTAAAAATTTCGTTACAGTATACGCACGCATTCCTGTTCATACGTAGGATTACGTAAGTACTTTCCAGTGTAGCGTGTGTATGTATGCATGCGTGGACAATTGTTTTTTCCCTTTGCGTGTAAATTCCAATACGCGTATTTTCACTGACTGTTTTATGTATAAATGTTTTTTTCATATATTATTTTAATAATTTAATATAGTTTTTTTGTTTTCAAATTTTTGTGGTTTAATTTCAGTCGTATACTTTGAATTATTTACTTCTCACTTTTAGCATTTTAATTGGCGTAAGCTGTTATGTAAATCGTATATAAATAAATAAATCAATACGTAACAAATAGTTGTAATAATGATATTAATTTATTTTTAAATTATATCGGTCTAGAACCTGTAGGCGACTATGAAGACACGCGTCGTAGAATAGAAACTAATATTAACGAACTTTGGTATTATGTACGATCTCGAATGACAGACATACAACAAAAAGAAAATTCCCAGATATTGAAAAATCGTTTGGCCTCTGTTACAGATATGGTGTCTCAGTATAAAAGGTATGTTTCTTCGAAAATATTAGAAAATGAATGAGTATTGACTTTTATAGAAGAAAATAGGATTACAATTAACTTTTTACAGTGTGTTATTTGTTTAAGATCACTTTTAAAAGACGTTTTATCGTTAAATGAAAAAGACGGTTATGCGAAGTGGCGAGAAAATGAACATAACTCTTTGCAAAGTTTAGTTCAGCGACGACTTACCTATTTGCAAAACCCGAAAAATTGCGATACCGCGAAAAAACTTGTTTGCGAATTAAATAAGGCAAGTAAATTATCGATTTTTCGTAATTTATTAATGTTATTTTATTCATTATTTGTTTCCCGTTATAAAATTATATAAAAGTTACGTTAATGTTTCGATATATTAAAATAAGTTTTAATCGCTAATTAGTCTGCACCTGCGTTATAAATAATTGCTTCAAGTAAGATATGGTATAAAGTAAAAAAGATTAAATGCTTGTCTAATAATTATAAGATAATCGTACATAAATGCGTCTAAAATGGAACGCATCCGTTTACTTATTAAAGTTGGTAACATTTTTATTTATGTCTTATACGCTACATTAAATATTTATTTAACCGTCTATTGACGCAGCGAATGCTGAAAAATTTTCTATATTTTATTTAGCGATTACAACTTTTTGTAATTTGTAGAACTACACTCCACTTAGTACATTACAAATACGATTATGTTCAACGATGATCGCATTTTGCGATTTACTAATTTTCAAATTTATTAATAGGGATGTGGTTTCGGATGTCAACTTCATCATGTGATTTACTGTTTCATCGTTGCCTACGCCACAGAAAGAACGATGATTTTAAATTCACACGGATGGCGATATAATCGTTTAGGATGGGAGAATGTATTTCTTCCAGTTAGCAATACTTGTTTATCAGAAACGGGTGAAACGCGAAGGAAGTGGCCCGGTAAAATGTGTGAATATAAATACATAAATATGTTTACTTTGTGTAATGTGAATGAAAAACCTTTTAAATTTATTATTTTTTTAAAAGTATAACATATATCGATAGTTACCCAGCTATAATAATTAACTGAAATTTTACGGTATCTAAGACGTTTGTAACTAATTTAGAAAGAGACAAAAGACAACGTAATTCTCATGCTATGAGTGCGAAATAAATCATTTCTTTCGTTGATAACACAGCTTCGATAATTAGTCAGCGTCGTTCTCGCTATCGAAATATTTTTTATATATTTGTTCGATTTATATCATATAAGTAGTAAGGGGGCATACTGAGCACACTTCTGTCAACTTGCCGTTATATTTAATCTCTGTCAACTTTCCGTTATATTTAATCTCTGTCAACTTGCCGTTATATTTAATCTCTGTCAACTTACCGTTATATTTAATCTCTGTCAACTTACCGTTATATTTAATCTCTGTCAACTTACCGTTATATTTAATCTCTGTCAACTTACCGTTATATTTAATCTCTGTCAACTTACCGTTATATTTAATCTCTGTCAACTTACCATTATATTTAATCTCTGTCAACTTGCCGTTATATTTAATCCCTGTCAACTTACCGTTATATTTAATCCCTGTCAATTTTCCGTTATATTTAATCCCTGTCAACTTGCCGTTATATTTAATCTCTGTCAACTTTCCGTTATATTTAATCTCTGTCAACTTGCCGTTATATTTAATCTCTGTCAATTTTCCGTTATATTTAATCCCTGTCAATTTTCCGTTATATTTAATCCCTGTCAACTTGCCGTTATATTTAATCTCTGTCAACTTTCCGTTATATTTAATCCCTGTCAATTTTCCGTTATATTTAATCCCTGTCAACTTGCCGTTATATTTAATCTCTGTCAACTTTCCGTTATATTTAATCCCTGTCAACTTGCCGTTATATTTAATCCCTGTCAATTTTCCGTTATATTTAATCCCTGTCAACTTGCCGTTATATTTAATCTCTGTCAACTTGCCGTTATATTTAATCTCTGTCAACTTACCGTTATATTTAATCTCTGTCAACTTACCGTTATATTTAATCTCTGTCAACTTACCATTATATTTAATCTCTGTCAACTTGCCGTTATATTTAATCCCTGTCAATTTTCCGTTATATTTAATCCCTGTCAACTTGCCGTTATATTTAAACTCTGTCAATTTTCCCTTATATTTAAACTCTGTCAATTTTCCCTTATATAAATCTCCTTACCTTCGTTTTGGTCATGTATGCAACATACATCACCATAATTAATTTTATATTTTTCAGGTAAAATTCGTTTTTCATCATAATCCATTTTAAATTCTTTTTCCATAATTTTATTTTCTACTATATTAACATACCCCCACGGAAGTGTGTCTATAATTCCATCTTTTTCAGGTAAAATTCGATTTTTATCATAATCCATTTTAAATTCTTTTTCCATAATTTTATTTACGAGTGTTTTGTGTTTAGAATCTCTTGTAATTATATTATATTTTAACTTTACTTTATTTACTTTTTTATCGACAATATTTGTCATTACTTTTGTATTTAATATTTCTGAATTTTCGTAATTTAATGGAAATCCTTTAATTTTCATTGTAATTTTTCCTTGTTTTGTAATTAATGCATAACTTTTTGGTCCTGTACTTATCCATTCAGCGCCATAATCATCCTTATCTAGTTCATCAGTCCATTCACCAAGCATGCATCCAGTTTTAACTGTGTTTTTTTCATCGTCAATATATACAACAGAATCTGTATCATAATATACAACATTTTTTCCCAATTTATCTAACATTTCGTATAATCTTAATCTAGCGTTAGATGTTGTAAAAGCTGCAATAAAAATATTTGTTGAAGTACTGTTTTCGGTAAATTCGTCTTTAAATTTATAAGACACTTGAATCATATTTTCATTAATGAAAATAATATTGCTAATTTCTATTTTATCATCTAATATTATTTTATACCATTGTTTGGGATCAGTTACGTATTCCGTTTGTGTTAAATTATGTCTTTGACCGAATTTCCCCCACAAAGAATTGAGACATAATTTAGCAACAGCTCGTCTTCCAGGATTTGGTTTAATATTTTTTATATCTAAATCTATATCCATTATTTCCTTTACAGTTTTTACGTATTCTTCAACAGTTTTAAAGTCATTTTCCCAAGGACTTGTTTCTAATTTTATTTTCATAAAATCCTTGACATAACCTTTAAATAAATTATTACTTTTTTCCTTAAAATCCCAAACTTCGTAAATATTTAAAATGCAATAACCTTTTTCTAAAGCTTTGTTTATTTCATCTGTTGTCCAAGTATCTATTAAACAGCGTTCTTCATCAGTATGATTACATTCTGCACATTTTTCGACAAAACATTTTTTACACAAAGTAAACATTAATTTTTCGTCTTTAATGGGTAATACAGGGTGGTATAAATTTTTTGGGGGTAATATTTTACATTTAATTAATCCATACCAATTCGGATCAAATTTTTTGGGTTTATAAATTTTTATCGGATGCCCAACAGGATAATAATCGTAATACATCACAGTTGGATAAAGGCTGCAAACATCGATATATCGTAATTTTTTACCAGATACTTTTAATTTAATCGCGTTTGTTTTTCCGCCATAAAAAGCATCACGAGGGTTTAACGGTTCAATAATTGTAATATTTTCTCTTAAAGCTTCTTTGTAATTTTTTGATTTTTTCCATTGACATTCAAATATTTCTACCAAATTATATCCTTTATCTTTTAGTAGTTTGCTTCTCTCTCTAGTTTCGTCATATAAATCACCCATAGTTTTTCGTGTTACATTATTTATCGTACTTTCTTTGTAACATATTGGGCAACCGTGCCAAAAACAACCGTGGTACTGATAAATTGTTTTCGTTACACTATCAAATCCATCTACTTTTGCACCATAAATATACATTTCACCGCCGTTTAAAGCGTGTTGTACATTTCTAAATGTATTTAACCACGCAATTGAATCTTTACTATACATTTCTTTTTTAGATTGTTTTATAATACCGATTGTATTCTCTTGTAAATATTTTGACCTGTAAATACTCATACAAGTGCTTGCAATTGTAATGTACTGAAAAGGATCGATATTTGCAATTTCTAGAAATTGTTTTCTGAATTCTATACAACTTCTACGTAAAATATCTACATCGGATTTACAATATTCTACAAGTTCTTTTTGAAAATCGAATACATAATTTTCGTTAATTTTTTCAGAATACCATTTAAGAAAAACCTTTCTAGGGTTAATTTTCATCGTATTTATACCGTAGAATTTTTTATCAGGAATTGGCCCTTTATAATTTTGATTTTCTTTTGTGTTAAATAAATGGGGGAAATAACCTTTTTTCAATTCTTTTAAGTCAAATATCTTTGGAAAATCAGAAAGCGGCGATGCAATAAAATTGATGCTATCTATAAATTTAATTCTTGCAACTTCTAAAAACATTATTTTTCCACCACTGTAAATTGTGTAAGGTTTCAGAGAATTTTCAACACAATATTTTAAGATAAATTGCAAGTCGTACGCTTTTGCGTTATGAGCAATTGCTGTATAACCTCTGTGTTCTTTAGAAATCAACCATCCGCAAAATTCATCGTTTGTTTTAAAACTGAAAGTTTCACCGTTAAAATATTGAGCGATAATTAAATTAGCTTCGTGAGTTCCTGTCTCTTGATTTGCTTCATAATCGTAATAAATATACTTTTCGGAATAGTTACATTTTTGGACTTTTTTGTCCGCATTTCCATTACATAAACAAGGAATATCGCAAATTCCACCTTTTTGTTTTATTTTTTGCATACAACATTTGTGTTTAATTATTTCAACGTTTTCACCACAATTTTTACATACTTTATAGCCACATTTGTGTTCATCATTTCTTTTACATATATTTTTACATTTCAAACATTTATATATTTCTTTGCAGACTTTCTCATGATTTTCGTAACATTCTTGATTGTAACAATATCTGTTACAATTTTCGCAATAAATTTTATTTTTTTCACAGTGTTCTTTCATCATACATAATTCGCATATTTTTACCTCACTTTTACATTTGTGCGAATTTTTATTTTGATACGGTTTGTCACATTTTTTACAATAATAAGACTTTGCGTAAAATGCTGTCATACTATTTATTACGTCAAAGTGATTTCTATTTTTATATAGATAAATTTTTGGTTCATTTTCTTCACCCGAATATATTATAGTGTTAAAATTTTCGCTACAAATAACTTTAATTTGAATATTTAATAAATTTTCGGCATCTTTTATATTTTCAAATGTAAACCCTCCGTCATTGCAAAATCCTATTTCTTGACATAACTTTTGCGCTAAATCTGCCTGTATTTTTCTCCCTATTCTAATTTGTTTTATTTCTGATTTATCTAATTTTCTGTCAAAAATGGTGTTCGTATGATACGTCAAAGCTGTAATTATTGCTCTAGGACAACATAAATTATCGACATTTTGTATTTGTGTTATACATCTTTTTGTTCGTATATCTTTAGCGAGATTAATTATTTTTTTAGTGTAACCTTTTCCTCTAGGTATATTAATTACTTGAAAATTAAACGTTGTTTTATTTATGTCAACTTCTTCATCAGATGTTAAAATTTTTTCTATTTGATTTAACAGAGTTGTCGCATTTACATCTTTTTGAAATCCTGTAGATATTGCTGTTGTTTTAAATTTCTCATTTAACGCGATTATATTCATTTTGTCTCCTTCTTTGAAATCGGTTTTTTGTTTAACAATATGAATTAATTTTTCTATCATTTTTCTGAAATTAATCATCATTTTTATAGCATTATTTATTTTTCCAGTTTTTCTTAAATAGTTTAGTTTTACTGTATACTCTATAATCCATGTTAAAAATTTCTCGCTATATTTAGATTTTCCTTGAATAATAGAAAAGGATTCATTTTTTTGTTGTTTTTTCTGTTTAAAAACACGCATATCTTTGAACGGAAATATATCAATAAGCTTTTGCTGTTTAATTTCTGTGTGTAATTTTGATTTCTGATGTCTCGTCCAATTATTCTGCAAAATATTTTTGTTACATTTTTCGCAAAATTGATATTTCTTTTCCTTTTCAAAATAAGTACTTTTAACCGGAAATATATTTCCAAGTTTTTGCTGTTTAATTCCTGTGTGCAGATCTGTTTTTTGATGTCGCGCCCAATTTTTATAATTAATTTCTTTATCGCATTTCTCGCAATACTTCTTTTCTAAATTATAATTTCTTCTATTCATGTTTATATTAGAAAAAGATAAATTTTTTTCTATAATCATCTTCAATATATAAATTTATTGATCTTTAACTTAAAGATCAATAAAAGCCTTAAGATTTATTACGAATAAAATCAAATAATACATATTTTGCCGCTAATGTGTGAGCATCGAATTTTTCACAATGTTTTTTTTTTTGCCCTCATTTTTCTCTCGACTCCTGTGTGTTTTTTTGCCTTTAAATGTCGCGCCCAATTTTTATACGAAAATTCTTTATCACATTTCTCGCAATACTTATTTTCTATTTTTTTAATTCCTGCATGTAAATTCGATTTTTTATGTCTTGACCAATAACGCTGTAAAATATTTTTATCGCATCTCTTGCAATACTTTTTTTCTGAATTGTAGTTTTTTCTTATTTTATTTTCAGTATTCATGTTTATATTAGAAAAAGATAAATTTTTAAATATACTTCTTTTCTTTCAAAATAATAATATTATGAACTGGTGTCGCCTTTAATTAACAGTGTTTTAACAGTGCTTCTTTCAATTCATTTCTCGCCTCTGTTTTTCCTTGTTCTATTAACGATAATTTTAAATTATTATTGATTTCTACTTTTTTATTATATTCGTTTAAAATATCGGTTTTTAATTTTTCGTAATTTTTTACTTCTTGTACAATATCATCAAATTCACTGTCAGTAATTTCGCCATCTTTAATCGCTTTAGCGTATTTTTCCTCTATTGAATTTATTTTAGTGCGTGCTAATAATTCGATTGCAGCGTGTTTATTAATTTTTTCTGTACAAAATTTGTGTGTTCCTCTTACTAATATTGACAAAGTTGTAAATCCAACGCAAATTGGTGTACTTAAGGGGATCAAGACGGGGACAAAAACAGAAGTTGTCAAAGTTCCGATATCCGACAAAATAAGTACATATTCTGTTCCATACATAATTTTCGCTATTTTTAAGTATTTCTTTTTTTGTTGAAATCTATTTTTCATTTCTTTTTGTAAATAATCATAATGCATCATTATGTGGTTAATTTTATAATTGCTGGAGTTAAATTCAGGCGCCGATATTTTCGGATATAAAGCCTGAAAAAATAAAGATTCTGGTGCCGAAGGTTCGTGATCCATTTTCGTTTATTACAAAAAAAAAATAATTTTTAGAAAATTGTTTTTTGAAGTTCTTGTCTGTAAAAACTACCGATAATTTCCTCTTTATTTAAATCCTGAATTTTATAAGTTATAGGCGATGTAAACAGAATTTTTTTAATTACGAATATTTCTTTGGACCAATTATTTTTATATTTATTTTGAAAGGTTTTTTTATTTACACTAATTCTTACACGATCTCCAACCTGAAATATCGGTATTTCTTTTTTAATAGGTAAAACTGTGTAAATTTCGCGTTCATTACTTTTGTTAACTTCACACGGCCTCATTTGAATTGTTCTGTGAAAATCGTGATAATTATATTCATTTACCAAATTTTGTAATATATTTATCCACTTAAAATTTTGTTGACATTCAAAGAGAACTTTCATTTTTCTGGCTAAAGTTCCGTTAAATCTTTCTATTATCGAAGATTTTTCAGCATTTTCAGTGTGATATAATTTTATGTTATATTTTTGTAACATTGAAGAAAATATTTTATTCCTGAATTCTAGACCTTTATCGGTGTGTAAAAATTTTGGAGTATCATGTTTTACTTTTCTCGCTTTTTCTACGATATTTTCAAAAGCTTTTGTCACAGAAATTCCGTCTTTTTTCTTTAGAGCTTCTGACCAAACAAATTTCGAAAAAGTATCGATAACATTTAGTATATATTTATATCCTTTATTTTCTGTTTCATAATGCGACATAATTACTAAATCTGCTGCCCATAAATCGTCAATTCCATATGTTACAATGTGTCTTTTTTCAAATTTTTTTCTAACATTTTTATGCAATTCTTTCGCTTCTTTAAGATTCATTTTTATATATAGGTTCGGATGAAATTAATCCGAGATATATAATATTATTTGATGACGCCATATTTAGTATATTTCCGTTTTCATCGGTAATATGAACAATAATTGTGTCAATTTTTTTGATATGATTTTTAATAGGAACAAAAATAATCTGTGAAACTTTTTCCGATATTTTTCCTCCATAAATTATTTCAGGAAAAAATGTATAAATAATATCGGCTTCTTCGTGAGAATGAGGATTAGATGAATGATTTAAAATTGCTGGTTCGACAATATTACAGTGGATTTCTATTGCATCTAACGGTCTTAATTTTGGAAAACTAGACGCACCATATAATGTGTTAGGTTCTAAATTAACGTGATTTTCAAATCCTAAAAATTCACCTAACGTACCTAAATTAATTTTTACGGGAGAAAATATTCGAATTTTGTTACTAATTTTATCACTTTTTAATCCAAAATTTTCAGTCAAAAAATTAACGTTTATTTTTTCAATATCATATTTAGATTTTAGTTGCATTAATTTTAACTGTATTATTTCCTCTATATCTGATAACGAATAAAACCCCTTCGGAAAATTAACTCCGTAGGTTTCTGTTAATATGTTTAATTCTACGTATAAATTATGCGGAATATTAGGAATATAATTATCACCGTAAAAAGCGACTAATCCTAATTTGTAATTTTTCTCTTTATCTAAATGTAAAGGATTTTCAAGACGAAGTGTTAAAGTTGATTTATCACCTTTTAATTTAAAAAGTTGCATTTTATATTTTATAAATATAAATATATTTATAAAAATGGAAGTTATCGTATTTGACAAAAAATTAAATAACAATAAAAATAACAGAACTATTCAACCAGTTATTAGAGGCATTTTTATAGGTTCTAGTGGCTGTGGAAAAACAACGTTATTACTAAATTTTATATACCGAAATTGGTTAGAATTTGAAAATCTCTATATATTCAGTAAAACATTAGAACAACCGACATATCAAAAATTACAGGAAAGATACGAAAATGTTGAAAAAAATGTTGGCGAACAAATTGCATATTTTTGCGATAATTACGATGATTTAATTTCTGTAGATAAATGTTTACCAAATTCTCTCGTTATTTTTGACGATTGTATTATGGAAAAAAATCAGAGAATAATTAAAGAATACTTTACAAGTGGAAGACATAAAAATATATCTTGTATTTATATTACACAATGCTATACTTTGGTTAATTTGCAAACAATTCGTAGTAACGCTAATTTTCTGTGTATTTTTAAACAAAATGACCATTATTTGAGAAAAATATATAAAGACAATGTAATGGGGGATATGTCTTACGATAAATTTTGTAAAATTTGTAACCAATGTTGGGAAAAAGATTTTGGTTTTATTACGATAGATTTAACTAAAAAACGAGATTTTGGGAGATATAAAAATCAATTTAAAATGATAGAACAATTTGATGAACGTTCACCAACGTTAAAGAAACGTAAAATGAACGTAAAATGAACGTAAAATCATGTTCAACGAAGGTTTAAGTGGGTGTTTAACTAATAAAATTTTTATATTTGTTACATATAAATGGAAAAAATAACTGTTGAAAAAGCAATTAAATTAAGTAAACTTGAAAAACAATTAAAACAAAAATTTCTACAAGCCCGTAGAGGCAAGGAAAATATTGAAAAGGTAAGAGAAGAGGAATTTAAACCGATTATAAATGCTGTTAATAAATTAAACGAAAACAAAATTTTACCTGTAATTGTGCCTTCTTACATTGATCAATCTCCCGTTGAAAATCGTATGATTCAAGATGAAAAAAATATTGTTCTAGGAAAAATAACAACGGAATTTTTACCTGATGCTAAAGATTCTACTTTTGGTATACATTATGACAAAAAAAACAAAAATTATATGATAGGAAAGGAAATAGTTACTTTAGATAACAACGACATTATTGTAGCAGGAAAAACGTACGAAGGAACTGAAGGATTATGGAAATTATTAACGTTAGAGCCATCGAAAAAACCTGATCCTAATTCTTTCACACCGGATGATTATGCAAATTATGAGGAAATTTTGTTGACGACAGATTGCATATACCATAATAATGATAAAAATAGCAATAAACCAAAATCGAGCAAAGGTGAAAAATACAACACAATAATTAAGCCAATTTGGAAAAATAAAGTAAAAAAACCTGAAAGCAGAAATATTGTACCACCTTGGGCAAAAATAGAGAATGAAGAGGTACACGAAGGAAAAGGTTTAATAAAATATTCCGATAATTCTGTCGAGTATAAATATGTCGATAATTTACAAAATTTATTACAAAGATTGTATTATATTTATGCTCAGGAAAAAGCCGGTAATAATAATTTTCATAACGAAAAAATTGGAGTTATTAATTTTTTAAAGGAACAATTAGAAGCACATATCGATGAAAATAAGGGAATTGAATATCTGATTAAATTTGTGTCATCTTTACCTTCAAAAATATTACGTGGTGAAAAGATCGGATCAGGTTTATTCAACGGTATTTTGAATAATTTGCCGTTTGAAATTCACGCACCAGGATATAATTATTTAGGTCCAGGGACAAAATTACAAGAAAGAATTCAAGATGGAAATATAGGTATAAATCCATTAGACGAAGCAGCGAAAGAACATGATTTATTTTACCATAAATATAAAGATACAGCGAATAGACACAAAGCTGATGAAATTTTAGAACACAAAGCGTGGGAAAGATTTAAGTCAAATGATGCAAATTTAAATGAACGATTTTGGGGATATTTAACGACAAATGCAATGAAAGCAAAAAGGCATCTTGGTCTAGGTTTAAAAATCTAAATTAAAAAATTATTTTCTATATTATAAAATGAATATATGCAATATAAATCTTACTGATGGACAAAAAAAAAAAATTCAGAGAGCTTATAAGCGAAAATCGAACATAACAATTCAATTATCTTCTGATCAAATAAAATCAGGAAAAGACAAAATTGGATTAAATGATAGGCAAAAAAACGCCATTGATAAACATCGTAAAAATAACACTGGCGTCAGACTTACTTTAACATACAAACAATTACAGGAAAATCACAAAGGTGGAATTTTACCTTTACTTGCAGCTATTGGAGCTTTAATCGGTGGAGTCGGTGGTGGTGCAGCTGCTGTTGCAAACACATTCGTTGATTATAAAGACAAAAAAGCGAAACGCGAAGAAATGGCTCGACACAATAAAGCGTTAGAAAAAATTCAGGAAGTGATTCACGGTGTAAATCAAGGCTCAGGCTTAAGTAACGTTAAAAAAAAGCGCTAACAAACGTAGAGTTAGAAAAGTACGCTAAAAAATTGAAAATTAAAAATTTTAGAGGCGTTTTTATGAAAGATGAATTATTAGGGAAACCTTGGGAAAATGAATGTGGAATTATTAACTTAGAAAATTCCTATCAAATTGGTTCTCATTGGACAGCGTATTTTAAACAAAAAGATATTAAATATTATTTCGATTCGTACGGAAATGCGAATCCACCGATCCAATTAGTGAAATATTTAGGAAGCGATAATTTGTATTATAATTACGAACAAATTCAGCAATTTGACGATCCACCAATTTGCGGTTATTTATGTCTAGATGTTTTACAAAAATTGTCTCAAGGAATTAAATATAATAAAATATTACGTATTATAAAAAATGAATAAATTTGATAAATTCGGCAATCAGATCGAAAAACAAGAATCGACAATTTCAAACAGAAATAAACAAGAAATTAACGAAAAAGTG
This sequence comes from Coronaproctus castanopsis, assembly GCA_032883995.1. Lineage (NCBI taxonomy): Eukaryota > Metazoa > Arthropoda > Insecta > Hemiptera > Monophlebidae > Coronaproctus > Coronaproctus castanopsis. Next base: position 63,153,879 of record CM065053.1, read on the forward strand.
AGCGCAATATTAATGCCTTTTATTATCGAAATGAAAACTTATGTAGGAAATTTAACAAATGAATATTTGAAACAACAATTAAATATTGTGAAAAATTACGTTAATTTCAATAATCGAAGATTAGTTGGAGTTTCAACAGGAATAGATGAAAAAGATGCTGTAAATAAAAAACAAATGGAGCAAAGTATTAAAGATGCCCTAAATAAGAAACAATAAAAATTTTATTTTATATGTAATAAATATGACGTTAATATATTGTTTAAAATGTAAAAAGAAAACACAATCTCTTAACGAGAAAAAAAGGAAAACATCGAACGGAAAAGTTATTTTGGAAAGTAAATGTTCTGTGTGTGGAATTAAAAAAACGAGTTTTATTAATAAATAAACATGATGAAGTTATTTTTGTTATATTTAGTTTCAGCAATAAATTGCGTTGAAGTTCCTAAAATGGAAACTAATCTTTTTTCGCCGAATGTTGATTGAAATTATGTGTCCGAACACGAGAATTTAACTATCGATCATTTGCGTATTTTTCAAAATAAAGTAAATTGGCCCAAGATTTCTAAATTTCAGAAATTAACGGAAAATAATATCAAAGAATTTAACGATCGTGTTGATTGGGGTATAATCAGTAAATATCAGAATTTGTCGGAAAAGTTTATTGACTTTTATAAAGATTTCGTCGATTGGGATTATGTGATTTTATATCAAAATGTTTCAAAGATTTTTATTGCTAATCATTGTAAAGAAATATTAGATAGTTAGACTAATAAAAAAGACATTAGAAAAAGTCGGGTCTTCCATCTATAATGAAGGGAAAGAAATATTCGTAATTAAAAAAATTTTTTTTTTTTGTAATAAACGAAAATGGAAAATGAAATTTATTCAAAATATTATAACGAAATTATTCGGCACGAATACAAAAATTATAACCCTACGAGCATTTTAAACTTTAATTCACCCAACAAAAAAATTGATTTTAATATCGATTACGGTGACTCATTTTCAACGTCAAAGTATCAGTATTATATTACTGGTGAATTTACGAAAAAAGATGGCACTACTTTTCCGACAAAATCTAATGTAAAATTAATCGATAATTTTATTCCATTTTTATTTTCTGGAATAGTTGTGAAAAAACATAACCAAATAATAGATAACATTGAAAATCCTGGAATTATATCGACTGTAAAAGGAATCGTTTCGTACAGACAATCTGATAAAAAATCGTTTAAAAATAGTGGATTTATTTCTCAACACGAAGGTTCGTTTAATAAATTTTGCGTTATCGGTGATTTATCACAATTAGGACTGGATTTTTTCAGTAACAATAATAGTACACCAATTTTTTACAAAGGTGGATTTACAATAACTTTTACCAGAAATAGCGATGAAGATGCTTTATTCAGATGGAAAACAAAAAAAGCAGATGGCACACACGATGAGGCAAGTTTACCTGTTGAGGGGAAAATAACGATAAAAGAATTTGTGATTAGAGTTCCCATAATTAACTATCGCCCAACGCAAGAAATTCAACTTATTAGTGAGTTGACAAATTTGCAAAATATAACCTACAAATTTAATAAATGGGAATGTATTCAAAAACGTAGTGTAACAGGATCGACTTTAAATTATGATATTACAAATATTTACAGAAATATTGAGAATCCTAAATTTATTATTGTAGGTTTTCAGGACGATCGTTGTGAACAACAAATAAAAGATCCATCTTATTTTGACTCTATGAAAGTCAAAAATATTCGTGTGAAAATTAATGATACAAATTATCCTGAGGAATTACAAAATATAGATATTAATGAAGGAATTTACGCAATTCTATTCGAAATGTACAAAGATTTTCAGAATTATTATTACGGATATAGCAATGTGATTTACGAGCCTGGAGATTTCGTTGGAAATAAATGCGTTTATGTAATAGACACGACAAAACACCCTGAATATATTTATAGTGGAAAATCAAATATATTAATTAATGTCGACTTTTCTCAATCTATAAGTACACCGAATGTTATTGCTTATATTATTGTTGTATCTGAAAAAACACTACACAATAATATAATTAATAATACGATTAAGGAGTGAGATTTCAAATTTTTGACTGAAATTTTATAAAGAAAAATTTTTCTTTATAAAAATATTAAAACTTAATTCCAATAATGAATTTGATATTTTTAAAGAAGCTGCTAATTTAGAGAGAAATTTCAATATTGAATTTACATTTTTGGGGGTGTTATAGGATTTGACCAAAAAATTAAACCAAATTCTAAGAAATCATTAGATGAAATTGAGGTGGCCCACGTTTCATGGCCCACCATAACGGCAAGTTGACAGAGATTAAATATAACGGTAAGTTGACAGAGATTAAATATAACGGAAAGTTGACAGAGATTAAATATAACGGAAAGTTGACAGGGATTAAATATAACGGAAAGTTGACAGAGATTAAATATAACGGAAAGTTGACAGGGATTAAATATAACGGCAAGTTGACAGGGATTAAATATAACGGAAAATTGACAGGGATTAAATATAACGGTAAGTTGACAGGGATTAAATATAACGGCAAGTTGACAGAGATTAAATATAATGGTAAGTTGACAGAGATTAAATATAATGGTAAGTTGACAGAGATTAAATATAACGGTAAGTTGACAGAGATTAAATATAACGGTAAGTTGACAGAGATTAAATATAACGGTAAGTTGACAGAGATTAAATATAACGGTAAGTTGACAGAGATTAAATATAACGGTAAGTTGACAGAGATTAAATATAACGGCAAGTTGACAGAGATTAAATATAACGGAAAGTTGACAGAGATTAAATATAACGGAAAGTTGACAGAGATTAAATATAACGGCAAGTTGACAGGGATTAAATATAACGGAAAATTGACAGGGATTAAATATAATGGTAAGTTGACAGGGATTAAATATAACGGCAAGTTGACAGAGATTAAATATAATGGTAAGTTGACAGAGATTAAATATAACGGTAAGTTGACAGAGATTAAATATAACGGTAAGTTGACAGAGATTAAATATAACGGTAAGTTGACAGAGATTAAATATAACGGTAAGTTGACAGAGATTAAATATAACGGTAAGTTGACAGAGATTAAATATAACGGCAAGTTGACAGAGATTAAATATAACGGAAAGTTGACAGAGATTAAATATAACGGCAAGTTGACAGAAGTGTGCTCAGTATGCCCCCTTACTACTCATATATATTAAGTATCGAGTTAGATTATTGAAATATTTTTCACGCATTCGGTAAAAATGACGGAAATTTTTTACTTCAGAATTCTGCAAAAAAAAAAAAAACATTTCTTATCGGTATTATCGATTTTCAAAATATTGAATAACCTCTATCAGAAACGTAAAAACAATTTAACTCGTGATGTATAAAGTCTAGCGATATAAAATTTAACATGTCAGCAAACGTAAAAATGAAGATAGTACAACGACAAAATTAACTATCACGCATTAAATTTGCTTTTATTTTTGTCGATAGAATAAAATCTGGTTCTGCGATAGATTTAAACTTTTTCTTGTATGACGAGCAGTTAATTTATAATTCTGAATCCAATTCATGTCACCATATGAGATAGAGAAATTTTCCATTGAAGCGTGTCATTTCTAGCATTGTTGATTAAGTTTTACTTTGACTTTGTGTCTTCTCATTGATTATGTTTTGCACGAATAGATTGAATAGCATCCACTGCCGGCGTGAGAAATCAGGAGGTATGATTATATTATTTATCCCTTATTTATGTAGGTCCATCGTTGCCTTTCCTTCCACTCGTGTTGACTATCAAAACTGTTAGCAATAACTTTTCTGGCGCTACGCATGCAGATTTCCTTTATTTCAGATTTTTAAGTCTATCCCTTATTCTGATTTGTGGCAGATTTATATTTTGATCAGCGTCTTGGTTGTAAACGTTTCGTCTTATTTGACCCATTCGGTATAACTCATCACGATTAGTCATTCTGTTCTGTGTTGGTTTTATTGTATCTTTAATTAGTCACGTTCTTTCATTTAACTTAGTGTTTATACTTTTAGATGAACGTTATTATTTGCTCGTATAGGTCTACCGTTGAATAAGTAAGTGCCACTAGTGATGTTGATTAGTGCGAAATTTACGAGTATTGCATTATCGGTGTTGAAATAAACATATTGATTTACATTTATACATAAAGCTGTTATTTTATCGCTGTCGTACAGTTAGATTAATGGTATTTTGTAAATTCTCTTACCAATGCTGCGATATTTGTTTAATTCTACAGGTAATAGATCCACCCAAGTCATCGTACTGCCGATTATCGATTCGATATCCCCTCGGCCCTCCTACTTACCATTAGCTATACCTGAAGATTTAGAAACAAGACTGTCTCGTATTCATGGTGATCCAATTGTATGGTGGATTGGTCAATTTTTGCACTATATATTACGTCCTCAACCATCGTTGAAGCAAATGTTAGATAAATATGCTGAAGAGATGCACTTTGCAAAACCTATTGTTGGGTATGTTACAATACGTGTAAAGTATTGTTTAGTAAATTATATATGAATAAAGTAAAATATTTTTTTATTTTGTAATTATTTTATCGTTATTTTGTGATTTTTTTTTCTTCACAACTGACCAACTTTGATGGTCATCAAGTGATTGATTTAAGCGAATAAAGTGTTTTGTGGAGGGTTAGTACTCAGCAGTACTCCCTCAAAACGCTATCATGTTTAAACAAGGTCTAAAGGCTTATTTCGCTACAGTCTGCGGGTTTCGCCAGAGTCATCCAGCAGGTTGATAGCAAGTGGATTCATATGAACGCTAAGTCGGGCGACATGTTTATTTGCTTGTATTTTGATTTCATCCTCCACAAACATAACCTCCAAGTCACTATGGAGGGTAAAATTTGGCACGTACCATGGGGCTGCAGTAATAGTTCTGAGTATTTTATTTTGATATCGCTGTATTTTTTGCAGGTTGAATGTTTTTGCGCAGCCCCACAGCTGTATTCCGTACACCCAAATTGGTTTTAAAGCAATTTTATACAATAGTACTTTATTTTCCAATGACAATCCTGATCTCTTAGCTAGCATCCACGACATGGTTCTAGTTTTAAGTCTCAAATGCTCAATTTTCTTCCGAATGTGAGTACCCCAGGTCAGACTAGCATCTAGGTGCATACCTAAATATTTTACGTTATTGGTGTTCGGGATTATTACATTATTTATCTTGACTGGAAGGCGTTTAATTTTTCGATTTGTAAAATAAATATGTGTTGACTTACTTTCATTAACCACTATGCGCCATCGTTTTAGCCAAGTCTCTACATGCCCAAGTGACTCCTGCAGTTTTTTTGTTGCTATGTTTTCACACTTATCTACTGCTAAGATAGCTGTGTCAACCGCGTACAAAGCTACTTTTGTATTACTGACCGTCGGGAAGTCGGTTGTATAGATTAGGTATAATATTGGACCGAGAACGCTCCCTTGTGAGACCCCGGCCCTTATTGGAAAAATATCCGAGTATTCATCGGCCACCTTCACTCGAAAATATCTCTCTTGTAGATACGATTTAAACAGTAAATAGAAAGAGTGAGGAAGCAGCAATTTAAGTTTATACAACAATCTCTGATGCCACACCCGATCAAAAGCCTGCTGAACATCCAAAAACACCGCCGTACAAATATTCTTGTTTTCCAAGCTATTTTCGATAACCTTTGTTAATCTATGAACCTGCTCTACAGTATTGTGATGCCTATGGAACCCAAACTGAAAATCGGGAATAATTGCATTCGTGGATAATATCGGAAAAACAACCGTTTTAAAGTTAATTTTTCCAGTGTCTTCGAAAGAACAGGAAGCAACGAGATAGGTCTGTACGACGAGACTATCTCAGGCGACTTTCCAGGTTTTGGTATAACAGTTATCTGCGAGAACTTCCAGCCCAGAGGAAAATATTGGCTGCGAAAGACGGCGTTATATATCTGTGTTATGAATACAATACTTTTTCGTGGTAATTCATTTAAAACTTCAGCTTTGATTAGGTCAAATCCGGGGCTCTCTCTCCGTTTCATTTTTTTGAAGAATTGTTGTACCTCACTTGGAGTAACCGGTTTTATAGGCAGACTCATTTGCAGTGGTTTTTCCAGATATTCGAGGATATCTACGGAGTCATCAACTTCAGGATTAGGTATAAATACATCGTGAAAATAATTAGCAAGAAGCGCTGCTTTATCGATGTTAGTACGAGCCCAACTACCGTCAATTTTTTGTATTGGAGGAATATGCACATTTGGTCGTTTAAAGCGTTTAGTCGCTTTCCATAGAGAGTAATCATCGTTTTTAGACGGTGACAAACTTGACAGAAACGTTGCGAGCATTTCATTTTTATTTTCATGCAGTACTTTACGCAGTTCTTTGGTTTTTCTATTTAGTTGCGTTTTAATAATCGGATTTCTCGTGATGTTCTATGTTTTTCGTAACTTTCTCTTTTCATGCACGAGTGTTAATATGTGTTTCGGAATATTATTAGACTCTTTGGGGGTTTTACAGTGGGAGTGGCTAGCCACGCAGCATTTTGTATAGTTTCTGTTAATTTTTGCACTGCTCTATCAAAATATGTAAACATTATAATCAGGAGCGAACAGTTTTGAATTAAATGTAATAAGAGATTATTTATTAGATTCGATATAAATTGGACCGAATAGATAGCTTTCAAATCGAATGCGAGAAAAGTATACTTAGAATATTTTCTGTACTACATCTGCTGAACGTAGGTTCTCTCCAATGTTCTGAGCTTTATGAACCCAGTTCTTTTTTGCGACATCAGTTATATCATCATACCAACCGAGTCAGCGCCGTTTCTTCTTTTATGGAGCAACCATTATTCCAACACTCGTTTTGTCCGTTTATTATTCTTCGCTTTGCCTATTTGCACTGCCTAGTTCCACTACATTTCGGCCATCTGCTCCACTACATTATAAAGTCCGGTTTTCTTTCAAGTATTTCGCTTCTTGTTGGACCGTCTTATATTTAACGTTATTCCCCGTTGTTTGAGTCCTTATTGTCCTTCCAATATTTGTTTTTGTGAAAGTCTACGTTTGGTAGCCGTATGTTTTTTTTTGCGCATATATATATATATATATATATATATATATTTCTTGTCTTATGTAGTAGCCACTATTGCAGCACTCGTTTTGTCCATCTATTATCTTTACCTCTGGCCATGTGCCCTATACAGGCCAACTTTAGTTTGGCCATCTGTTTCACCATGTTACAAAGTCCGGTTTCCTTCCGTATCCAAGTATTTCACTTCCGGTTGGACTGTATTATTTAACATTAATGTTTGTGCCCTTATTATGCTTCTAATATTTGTTTTTGTGAAAGTCTGTGTTTTGTGAACCATATATTTTTACACACACACACGCATATATTTGGTAATAGCTTGAAAATGACTTTATAGTCGAAAAGCTTCGCTTATATAATAAAATTTTTTTTGGTGATTAACTTAGATTTTATTTTGTTTTGTTAATTCATACATATATATATATATATATATATATATATATATATATATATATATATATATATATAATATTTATGTATGTATGTATGTCTATATAATCTTTGGATTTCAGAGTTCATATTCGGCGTACTGATAAAGTTGGAACTGAAGCAGCTTTTCATAGTTTGGAAGAATATATGGTACACGTTGAAGAATATTACAAATCGCTAGCACTGTTGCAGGTTGTAACAAAGAAACGGGTATATATCGCTTCAGATGAACCGACCGTATTTAATGAAGCGAAGTTAAAGTAAGTTTTTTGTTTGTATATATTTTTTTGTTTTTGTTAAACAAAATACTCGTCTCGTTTATAGCTTTAAATTTTGTTGTTTGTTTAATTATTTAAACCGAATACATTATCGTATTATATTGATATTTTGTTTTTATTTGTGATGACAACTTAAATTTTTACTTCCATTTTCTTTTTAATTTTCAAAGTGTAATTGTTCATATGTACTTTTAAAAAAAATATCTACCCCTACGTTGTCCCTCTTGATATGTCACAGCACGTTTTCTTTCTCTTTATTTATCTTGTTTTTATTAATCCCTAATTAAGTTATATATGACTAATTATTTTGTTTTTGTATCGGCTGGGAATAGACATGAACAACGATGATCGTGTGAAAATAAAGAAGTGGAAAATGGTGAAAATGAAAGAAAGGGAGTAAAAAGGAACAAGTGTTAATAAAGTGGAAAGGAAGATTTATCTAACAATTCCGATGAATATGTTAAATTTAGATTTGAAAGAGTTCAGTATCAGAGGAAAGAAAAACGTAAGATATATTTTCTTCTGTATATTACTATACTATCGTGCGGTCGCTGCACTGCATTCTTCTTATTTTTCTGTTGGATCTGGTTGAGAGATCCTCTGTACATATACAAGTGGATTAGCGACAACTTGTATTTTTTCGAATATATTTATAATTCTTCACAAATAGAATCTTCAAGTTCTTATTATGAAACAGATGTTGTTAGATAGGTCGATAGATAGGTAAGAAGTGTATTTAGAAATATGCTGTTGCTCATTTAGCCAAAATAAAAAATACAGGAAAACCATCAACAAAACCTGCATACTTGTTCATAAAACTACTATCTAAGGTAATAGGATAAACAATAAATTTTCAACAAAAACTGTGCTAGCTGTACATTATAATAGGATATGTTTAATTATTTTGTGTTTTGAGCGTTTATACTTTAGTTGCAAACTTGCATACGTGTAATCTCTTATGAATATTAGCAGGAATGTCACAACAACTGCTAGAGAGGTTTTAGGAACTTATAAACAAGGATGCAAACGCATTGACAAGGAAAACCTGGTTCTGGAATGATGAAGTAATGCAGAAAGTTAATGCAAAGAAAAAAGCATTTAAGGAATGATAGATGTACCAAACATACGAAAAGAGAGCAGACTACAAATCCGCGAAAAAGGAAGCAAAAAGAGCAGTTGCAGCTGCAAAACACCAGCATTATACAGAGATGTACAAAAAACTAGATGATGCGGGCCGCGGTAAGTGTATATATCGGTTGGTCAAAGCACGTGCTAAAAACGCTCAGGATATCGAACACTACATGTATATAAAAGATGCAATGGGAATTCGAATTCATGATAATAAACAAATTTTGCAGCGTTGGAAGAATTATTTCTCGGACCAGTCGAATAATTTGATACAGCATGTGGAGATCCCAGTTGAGAATCCGACTTTTGGACCGATTATTAATATCTCAACGGATGAAGTCTCCAGAGCAATTAGTAAAATAAAAAACCTCAAAGGCTCCGGGGCCAGATGATATCCCCATTGATGTTTGAAAGATTCCGCAATTAAAGGACCATGCTACAGCATGGTTAACAGAGTACCTCATACAGTGGTTCAGACAGGTGTACTTCCTGACAGTTGGAAAACTAGCATCACCATACCAATATTCAAGAACAAAGGGGACCCATCAGACTGTAGTAACTATCGTCCAATACGATTACTACCACACTCTTCTAAATTCCGGAAAGAATAATAAACGACCGCCTTCGAAACATCATAGATTTAACAACCAATCAGTATGGGTTTGTAAAGGGACGGCGGCACCACTGATGCAATTTTCACACTACGCATGATGATGGAGAAGCACAGAGAAAACGGTAAGAATGTGCATTTAGTTTTTATAGACATGGAAAAAGCATTTGACCGCATCTCTGATAACTTAATTTGGTTTTCGTTGAGGGAGCACGGAGTTCCCGAAGCACTGGCAAAATGGGTATAATTACTCTATAAAGATGTAACAACAAGGGCCAGATGTGTTTAGACGAATGTGATTCTCACCATTACTGTTTATTGCGATTTTAGATACAATCACGCGCGACATACAGACGTCTATACCCTGGACTCACTGAAATCAAAAATTTACAGAACAATTATTAGACCAGTTGCATTGTATGGCGGTGAGTTGGCTGGTAACAAAGCGCGAAGAAAAATCGCTACATGCTATGGAAATAAGATCGTCAATGGGTATCCGTTTATCCGATCGAATCAGAAATGAATGAATCCGTGCAGCAATGGGAGTCGCGCCTATCGTAAGTAAACGACGTGAAAGCCGGTTAAGGTGGTATGGCCACATACTACGAGCTCAGGATGCTGGAAGTGGCTCACTGATATCGACAGTGCATACGTTTCAAGTTCCCGGTAAAATCCAGTAGGAAGACCAAAACAAATATGACACGATGTTATAACGAAATATCTCAAAGATGCTGATATAACAACCGAATTGGATGGAAACGATCAATTTGTATGGCAGACTCCGCACCAACGGGAAATTGCCGTTGAAGAAGAAGAATATGGACTGTATTTTGAGTAGTTTACTGTGACATGTTGTTCCATATAGTGTTTCTAAATTGAGGCAATTTATCTAACTTCCACATTTAAAGATGATTCCTTCCTAGAAAGAATTTAAAATGAGTGAATATTGATCTTACGTCGTGTTAGTCTGCTATCTATGGGAATTTTTACTTGTGGAATTTTTAAGTTATAAGTTTTTAGCTTGAAACACTTTGTTTAATTTGTAAATGTAATATTTCATTGAGAACGATATGCGCCGCAGACGTCTCTTCTTCCGGTTGATTCTAGCGCTTTAAACAACAGCATTATTAATATACATTACATGTAAATTTAATTCGAGTATTGCGATTATAATCTGTACGTTGAGATAATACAGCTTGATTGTGATTAGTGAGGCGTGGATTAGCATAGGTATAGAAAATATAATTGAATGTTGTCGAAAAGGAACTATTTACTCTAATTATCGAATGCTAAACTTTATCAGATGCTTATAGCTGATGTCAAGGAATATAGTGGAGCATTTTTTTAAAAGGTCGATGAGGTCGCATTAAATAGTCCGTGACATTATTAGGTAATGATTAGTTCGTTGTGAAAACCAAGATGATGATTCGGTAGCACATTGTAGTAATTTGTGTTTATTGAGGATTCGTTTCTGTAGAATCTTTAAAAGCAAATACAGTTTTCTTATTGCGAAAAAACATTAATGGTGTTTTCCAACTTGTTAAATCATGTAATAATGACTTTCTACACAATTTACGACAGTAATACAATGTTACATGAGCCACATAACACGCGGTAATATATATGTTTCTGGTAGGCGTGAAATTATTTTTTCTGTGATTTTGTTAATTTCAGCAGTCTTGTTTTGGGTGCTGACTTTGGAAAAAGCTGAATTCTACTTTATGGAATGAAGATACGTTGAGATATTTAGCGAAGGCTTCTGATTTTTCTTCATTTCTATTACACCTGACTTTATTGATTTTAAAGGGAATGTGGTTGTTATTAATAGATTATATACGTCGATTTTATTTTTATATTCATGGATCCTATTCTTAAATTTGTTTTATAATTCCTTGAACATATTTTCTTTTCAATAACGTGTAACCATTAATCTTATCATCTTTCTCTGACTACTCTGGTTCCTTTTATTTTTTTCTTATTTATATTTGTATCAAACTTGTTTCACTTCTAATCAATAGAATTTTTATCCGCATATTCTATGTCATGAAACTTGTTGACTATTAAACCAATATTGTTTCTATTATTGAATTTAATTTTTACGTTATATTATTTTCGAGTATATTCAAAATTATGCTCCAATTTGTCGTTTTATGTTGGTGTTGTATAACTGTGGGTTTACATGTAGGACAGTAACAACCGAAACAGGATTAGAAGAGAGACTAGTAATTGTTCTGCATTCTAGATTGTAACTCTGTAGACCATTAAGAATTTTAATGTTTGAAATTCTTTTCGTATATTGTGGTCAGTTTGTATGAGTTGGTTGACATGAAATAAATAAGTGAGTTTGCTTATATTCTCGATTGTTATGCGCTATTTTTGTAATTATACGATGTATAAATTTATTTCTTAATTTGTTGAAAATTTTAATTATGGAAATTAAAACCTCCGTGACAGTAAATCGCAGCTACTGTGATATAATTTATAAACGTTTCTTCTACATTTACCGGCATTATTTAATATGCAAGTTTTTGTTTTTACCACTGAACCACCGTGAACTGTTCTGTCTTGGTAATGAGTTGAATTTTCAACAAATATCGGAGTAATAATGTATACCGATAATTTTTAGGAGCAATTAAATTTTGACATGTATCTTAACAGTATGTTTATTTTGGTTTTCCTGCAAACGTTTAAATAAAAATGTGTACCATGGTTGCGTTCCAAATTATCACGACTAGTAGTCATATTATCTTTAAATAATTTAATGTCATTCAATTCGTTTTAAGCGAGCATATGCAGAATTTTTTGCTATCTCTATTTCATTTGTACGCATCACCGCTTTTATACAGTCGAATAATGTTTGTTTGATAATATATGTGTAGCTTAATATAAACGATGGTGGCAACGAACTTTTTAATTTAGTGACGATTAAAAAAACAAATAGTAGTAACTTATGAACTGATTAAACACCACATTAAAATTTTCTAATTAAAAATTTAATGTATTCTTTTATATATTTAGTAAGATATATAAAAGTTGCATCGAATCGATAGTTAACATTAAATGTTTGTTACTATACTTTCTACATTTGTAATTTGAATTTCCGAAGAAATGATATTTTGAATAATTAGATAGTTTTAAATAGTTTCATGAGCTGTTGACTGCATATATGATAATGCCATCGTAGAATATATATTGAAACTAACCTAAAAAAAGTTATATCATTTAGAGATACTTCTACCGCCTTTCCTTGTTTCTGTATATGATCACAAACCAAATACATCTAACCGTTTAAAACACTTGAATGATGATTTATGTAATTAGTTTTGTCAAAATGATGTAATTATTTATAGGTTTCCCGACTATGAAATTATTGGAAATTATTCTATTTCACAAACAGCTTCGATTTTCAATCGGTACACGGAGAATTCTTTGTACGGAATTATTATCGACATTTATTTTCTTTCATTGTGCGACTATTTGGTGTGTACGTTCTCATCTCAGGTAAGATATTATATATATATATATATATATATATATATATATATATATATATATATATATATATATGTGTATGTATATATATAAAATATATTCCAAATATCAATGCGTGCTGCTTCAAATAATTGACCATAATTACAAATGATATCATTTCGAAGTTTATGACACATCAGTTGTTTTATGTTTGGAAACGATTATTTATAAATCATGTTGAACTGATTTCTCCTTTACGTTACCTAAATTCCACTGTAAGATAACTTTATAATCTTGATGCCCGATACTGCTAAATATATTTAAATTGTAGTATTAATTTATTGCGGAGTTCGGGTAACGTAGATAAGATTTACAATCGTGCGTTATCGCGTTTCAGATGAAATCTGATAAATCAGTGTAGCAACAATTTAACGTAGCGGTATAATTTGATTTAGTGGTATTTATAAATACGAGAAAATGGATAATAGGGCAATAGACAAACTGGGTAAAATTTGTAAAGAAATCAATGCAATTAATTAAATTCCATGTGCGACTGAGATGACGAAATTTGTACCAACGAGAATTATTTGTTTTCTACGAGTCCTCTTATAATTTTGAATTTATTTTAATTATATAATATTTATAATATTTGTTAGCATATAACGAACTTTTAAAACGATTGCTCAATGATACAATTTTTAAAATTTAAGAAATGAAAATTTTAATATAGAAATTTCAAGACTTGTTGAAATTTAAATTACCGAAATTTCAAATATTTAAAAACGCGAAGAAAAGTAGTTATTTAACGAACTTAAAAGTTAATACAAATTTAGTGTGTTATTTTATAGATGCGGAATTAAAGAATTATCCCAAAAATGAAATGTATAAAGTGAGAAATTAGCATATATACACAAGAAATTTTATTTAATTCGGTTATTTTGAAATTGTTAGTATTGTTCTTTATTTGAATGTAAAAGTAAATAATTTTGCACCGATAGAATTGGTAGAGGGCGTCTAAGTGATTCTCTTTGATCTGAACATAAACTATCACTAATAATGAAATACGAGGTGGTCTCCCGTTACTTCTTCAGATTTTTGTCCACATTAAGTTAGATAATTATTTACTGATGGAATTAAGTCATTATCTTAGTTTATTAACAGTCCTTGTGTCATACGTGAAATTCGAACTGATCTCGTGTAAGTAGACTGCGAATGTTTATGCAATTACGACAGGAAGTCAGTTCTGAAAAATATATTTTTTTCACTTTGATAATATAATTTGATTTCTCTCACGATCACTTTCTTAGTCCATTTAAATCAAATATTAATCTTTATTATAATATGAAATTAAGCTGCATCACTTTGTTATTTTTCGAATGTGGTCATATAGTCTTCTCTTATGCAATATTTTCATAGTTCTCCAATTCTTATTGAAGTCGATATATTTTATTTATATATATATATATATATATATATATATATATATATATATATATATATATATATATATAAATTATATATTGCACCTCTTGATCCATCTTTGCTCTGCTTGTAGCATTCTTTTTAAATTATTGAAAAATATCTTTAAATTATGGACAAAGGTTCACAAAGATGATTAAATAATGAACGTGATTTGTTCGCCTCATTGTTTTTTAACTCGAGTATTATACTTTCATTTTAAAATATGTAAAATTGTTTACAAAGTTATATCACGCGTGAATAAATTAGTTTCACTGTGATAGTTGTCCATATGTATTGTATTTTTTTTTTAGTTGAATAAAATAAAATATTTCATTTTAGGTATGTAGAGTAGCTTACGAGTTAATGAACAGCGTGTATCCGGACGCGTCTAAACGATTTTATTCGTTGGATGACATTTACTATTACGGTGGACAGAAAGCTCGATATCAAAGCGTTATTTTACCTCATATTGCTTCTAATTCTCAAGAAATAGATTTACAAGTTGGTGATGTAATTAGTGTTGCGGGTAATCACTGGAATGGATACTCGAAAGGGACCAATTTAAGAACGTACAAGCACGGACTCTACCCATCTTTTAAGGTATATTAAATTTTGTGTATGACGATTTTTTTTTAGTTTTAATTGCTTATAGAACGGCATTTCCAAACACGTTGTGTTCAGTGTCATATTTGGTGTAGTGTACGAGTGTATTAATACAATATTATACGGATTTATAAAGGCGTGTATTTTACCTTAATTAAACTTCCGTTATAAATTTATTAGACGTACTATAAATTTTTCCGCGAGAGTTTAGTTTTGCTTTAATATCCTTTCGGTGTAGTTAGCGTCGTCATTATTACACTTTTTTTTTTCTATTAAATATTGTGGTTCAGTTAATTGTTATATTTTACCTATTTTAATTGCACATTTCGCGGATTAGTTTGCTTCTTAGTGTGTTCAAATAATACATCAAATCAGTGACGCCAATTTTCATGTCTTTGTTATATAGAACCTTTATTGATAAATGTAAGAATTTATAAACAGAATAATGATGTTGTAACGAAGTATATGTAGCAGTGGCGGCTCGTACTTAAAAAATATAGGGGTTGTGATTACACATCCCTCAACATATACATACACAAAATTTTTTTTATAACATCGCAAAGTAACATTAATAATGTAAAAGTCAACAAAATGTAATACAAATACAAGAACCATTTAAAGCCGTAATCAGAAAAACTAAAAATTTGAATTTAAAAATTGGAACATTAAATCGAAATATATTAAAAATTTATTTCCGCGTAAATAAGTAAAAAAATTATACAATTAGAAAAGTATAAACATTTTTAAAATACTAAAACGAGACAATTAGATAAATTCTACGTATAATAATTAAGTATTCGTATTTTTTCATAATTTCCATAACATAATCCTAAGGAAATGAAATCCGTATAAATAATAAAGCTTCATTAAGGAAAAAATTCTACGTATATTAACGTAAATGACGCATGCAGAGCAGTAACTAGCTGTTTAAGATCAACGCCCCTATCCAAATTATATGAACTTGCTGTCATAGCACCACCAGAAATTAGAAGACACGTGGCAGCGAAAAAGGAAAGATGGAAGACAATTCATGAAGACCGCCACCCATTACACTGTTATATAGGAATAGTCAAAAGCCGATTGAAATCCAGACGCAGCTTCCTTAGAACAGTGGAGGAACTAAAAAAATACAAACCACGCAGTAAGACTTCAAATGTGTAAAGCTGACAACAACCGGACAGCATAATCACTTCCAGCTGGTTGTCACTTGAATTATTCATCCTAGAGAACACTAAATAGAATACGAAGTGGTATCGCGCGGATGAAACACAATCTAGGTCTTTGGTTGTAAAACGGGTTGCAATCCAACCAGCAGTCGCCAATGTATATCTATGTAAACGCTACACACATAGTAGCATTACGCGCAAAATATTCGTATAACGCTGTATGGCTTCCCGATGCCTTCTGCGTGCAACGACCAACCGTTGTAACTAAGCATTTCAAAGTACTTTTAAAAAAAAAAATTAACTTTTTATGTTTTATTATACGAAAAATATATAATTAAAATTTTTTGTTTAATCTCTGTAAAATAGTTAGTACTTTTAACTATTTTATTACATCATCAATTTATGCTGTTCCGGATATTTCTGCTGGTTGTGCAACCATGTACGAGCTGCTACTGATATGTAGTATAAACAAGTATGTAAAAAATGTGAGTGTATATTAAGATGAATATTTAAATACTTATTTTAACGAATAATTTAATATCCTGAATACATGAATCCCAACATTATTCTATTTTTCAACTAACAAAACAGTGGTAATGAGTTGCTTTCTTTTCGTCTGATGTATACACATACACATATAGGTGTGTGTGTGTGCACGCGCTTATTATTTAATTAAAATATATAATTCATTGATTAATAAACCAAGTCTCGATCTCTGTCTTGATTTTATAGATAAGTTGAAAACTTATTTAATAGAAATTTAAGCTCCCCGCTTCTAGCGCTCTTTATTTTTAAATATGATGACGTATTTATTTGTAATTATTTACCGAATTTACGTTCAAATTTTATTCGAATATGTACATTTTTTCCCCTTCATAGGTAGTACCGAAGGTGGAAACCGCAGTATTTCCGAGATATCTTAATGTACCGTTGGAAGTAAGTTAATACTCAATTACCAATTGATATCATTATTATTTCTACTTAAATATTTTTATATATTATTAAAATAAAAAGAACTGTTCTTGATACCATTTATTTTATGTTTCTTCTATTAAAGACTGTGTTACAAATATGTAGTAGTAAGGTTGCTTTATTGTAATTTCCGTTACTGTAGTAAATTATAACGCCTCTGTTATCTTCATTAATACATTTATCTGCATTTTCATCGGTAAATTAATTTTTCCTATACGATATTCGTTTATTAAATTATATTTATGTGCTAAACGTAAAAAAATGACGGGATGTTTACTTAAAATTTCGATAAATATCTCTAGTCAAACTGATGCATACACGATAAAATCGAACTTTGAAATGTTCACATTTATTATAAATGAAACAAGTACGTGACAAAATTTGGAATTAATTAGTCGTTTATTTTTAATTGTACTCTACAAATGAACGTACCAAATTTTAGTATAAATTCGCTTTTAATGCATCTCAGATATCTAAAGTTTTTTTTTTTTAAAAAAAGATAAATTTTAAGTAATGTACATATTAAATGTTTTACAAATTTATATATGTTTTTTTTTTTTTTTTCGAGTGAGAAACTTATGTTTATAAATATATGTTGTATAATTAATTGCTTAACGTTTACTATTCGTCGTATATACAATGTTTCTAAAATTGAAGTCTCCTGGTTTCTACAAGAAATTTCTTCAGTAGTCGAGGATGTGAGGATAGTAGTCGAGAATTAATATGTATTTTCCCCAACGATGCGACTTGACTTAAAATATATATGTTTTATGTCACGTTATATGCGAGGCACAGAAAGTGATAGGACGCTCAAAATAAATTCTCCAAGCTTGAAGATCTGTTATTGGTCGCTTTGTCGCTTTATTTATATCTTAAACTTGGATCAGCTTTATTTTCGTTCCATAAAACTTTCATTATTCCAAAAGCTTGATAACGTATATATTAATAATTTGAAATATTTGAAAGCTCCATGTTTCGACGGTCGTCGTTAAAGTATCACGCGTATTTATATACTTATTATTATTTTATCATATTCTTAATTCGTGTTTAAATTAGTGTAAATCGTTAAGATAGTATATTCAATATCTGTGACCCAATATTCATAATTTTATACATTATATTAGATTGTTGAATAAATATAAATATAAATATTTTTTTTATTCGATTTTGATTTATAATATCTAGATGGTGGCATAATTTTCCCTAAAATTAATTCCCCCGCCTGATCTTATACGTTTAGCCTAGCCGTACAAAAAGTTTTACTGATGCATTAAGCTCATTTACATTGCATATTCAGAATCATCAGGTCTATAAACGAAGTGTATCTGTTTTTATTGATTTTCAGGCTACTTATGACGATGTCAATCCGTTTACATTATACAAACGTTAACACGTGGGGTTAATCAAAAACTTTGTACATGGATACTTAATTATTTTAATGGTAGAAAGATAACAGTAAGATATACAGGTATGCAATACGCCTCGGTTTATTCTGGAAAATGTTTAGCTCAAAGGGAAGTCTCCTTAGTCCATTATTATATACTCTTTATACGAAATCTATAGGACAAATTCAAAATAAATCGATAGCTATATTTCAGTATGCAGATGATCTGGTGATAAGTGGAGCAGCAGCTTCTATAGACGTTGTAATTCAAAACTTGCAGAAAGCGCTAAATAAATTACAATCCTCTCGTGACATGACAATCGGGTATTAAGATCGATAAGACTCGTTTGTATACAAGAAAATTCCTTCAAACATCACCATCACTGCTACGCATCATGATCAGTCCGCCAAATATCTGCAGGTAATATTTGGCTCTAAAATGTCATGAAATCAAGGGAACAATTTTTGTTACAAAAGTGCAGGAAAGGACTTAATGTACGACGAGCCATTATAAAAATGAAATGGGCTGTTTATCCGGTGGTGGGTCTTTAGATCTATAAAACACTCATGTGACCCCATATAGATTATATTGCCTCGTTCATTACTTTTAACAAAATAGCAAAAAAAATTACAGCCGATACAGAATGATACCCCCTATGTTTGGGCGCCATGGGCTCCACTTGCATCTATATCTTACAGGCAGAAGCTGCGAAGTCTCCTTTTTCGTTAAGAGAGAAATTTATATCCGATAAATTTTATTTTAAAGTCAGGTAGCGTTATCCTAACATAATCAACAAACAACTTACTCGTATTTATAAATCTCGCAATAATAAATACTGAATTTGTAAAAATTTACTTCCACTCATTCATAGTCGTAATAAACTACGTGACATAAGTTTAGTCCAGACGGCTTTAGACCCCTTTTATAAGATTTACTTCCATATACTAGTTTAGATTATAGGCAGATACTAGCTCATTCAGTGCATCGAAGAGTCTACCAAATGGAGTTAACAATTCTCTTGTCCAATCAGTATTGAAGAAGGAGTATAACGATTATTAAATTACTTACACCGATGACTCTAATGAACTTTTTAAAAAGAGATATACAGCAACTTTTTTTTATAACAGTAGAAAAACATCTCTAAATTATTCCGCGTTATGCAAGCTCATAATTTTCGATGGAAATGTATGTTACGAGACTCTTTTATTAGATTATATAGGGGAAAAATATCCTAATACTCACTGGCTCCTTGAATGTTTTTTTACAACTGTCTAGATTTCTGGAATTTACAATGTACATTAGGACCCTCAATACGATAATGGGTTTCGCAACTCCACAAGCGTGGAACTAAAGTGAAATTTAAGTAAATCTGTGATAGCGGATGCGATTATTCGATGGGATCTAAAAACAATTTAGCAGCATATTAAACTGCAATGGGCACAGTCGAAGCTTAAGGAAATGTTTTACCATTCTTTTCAATTATACATCGAATTCAAAAGCTTGTTAAAAGCTAAAAAATATACCCCTATTTAAAAGATAATTCCAAAAGAGCCCTGGTTTGGGATCATAAAAATTTTCTTTCTGTTTGTTACATTAAGAACTGGTCATAATTTACTAATCTTGCCAGGTTAGAGAACATCAGAAGTGGAGTTTGTGAAGAATATAATTTCGAATATAACATCGAACATTAGATTTTGTCATGTCCCAAATACAAAAAAAAAAAAGTTTTCTGTCTGAACTTCTATTGACAAGATGCAACTTGAAGAGCTTATTGTGGATCCTATCGCCTTGGATGCGCGTATATTATATAATTTTATTAAGGCTAATAATATAAGTTTATAGCTTGAATAGTCCACTTAAACTGGCCAAAGGGTGAAAGCTGGGACAAAAAAAGCGCTAACGCGTTCTAATTTTTTGTTCGTCTATAATTAATCTAGCGTACTTATAAAACTACACCACAATCAATCATGTCAATCGCGATCGCATTTCTGTGGATCGAAAGCTACAGAAATACAATTAACGAAAAGTTCGTTTTCTTCATGCGCAATATGATATATTGTCCTCATTGTTCTTAGGAATCGCTTTTAATAATTTAACACGAGGTTAAATTGATGTTAACACAAAAAATTTTACCGCAGGTATTAAACTCCTTATATGTCTCTGGTTCGAGACACAACAGCTTCGGCGAGAAAGTGTCACTTTGTATCACTCCCTTTTTTATCTAAAATTTCTCTGTAACATCGTGTAATTGCACTTGTGATATAGTTGATTCATACATATTTTGTATCAAGTTTATATACAATTTGTTTATCCCGGTTTTTACAGCTCTTAAAGTTTCTCAGAACTGCACTGAGTCGAAGGCTTTTTCTAAATCTACCACTCCTAAGTATAGCGGTATGTTGTATTCTTTACATTTTTATATTATCATTGTCAATGTTTGCATATGATCTGTAGTTCTGTAATTTTTTAGGAATCCTGGTTGTTCATTATTCAGTGTTGCTTCGAGTCTATTTGATATGATTCGAGTAAAAAGTTTATAAAGCGTGGATAATAGACTTATTGGCCTATCATTTTTTAAATTCTTTTTGTCTCCCTTCTTATGTATCAAAATTGCAAAATTGTAATTGAATTCTTCCAATTTTTTGCACTGTTTTTTCTTCCAGATATTTCTTGTATAATTGTCGTAGTTCTGATATTATAGTTTCTTCACCCTCTTTTAACATTTCACTATGTAGGCATTCCGCAAAATTTTTGTTGCAATCACTTTTCAAATATAATAGAGCATATGGTTGCAATTCCAAATACTTCAGGGCAGCCGAAATTTCATTTTTAAATAAATAAATATTTTATTAAATTTAAAAACAGTCCATAAGCATACTTTATAAATATATAGTGTTTCGTAGCTCGATAGCTTACAAGATTAGTTTTAATTGAGGTAAGTAACAATGCACAACTCAAGAGAAAAAGGAAAAAAAACGCAAACAAACAAAGCATAATATTAAATAACTATGAAACTAATGATTAAATACGAAAATAATTAAAGTAACATCGCATTAATAATTATAACAATATTAATACGATTGCAATAAATTATGTTTAATACGGTTTATGCTTATATTTTGTATACACATAAACATTAATTGTTGGAATCGTAATTACCTATTAACGAGATAAATTCATTATCGCATACGGCAGTCATTGATGAATTTACGCAATATGTTAAGAATGTATTTCTTAATACTAGGTAATTTCTGAATATAATCCATATATATTCTATTCTAGCATAACGGGGAGATTTTAATATGCGCCTAATGCACCTATTCTGAATGAGTTGCAATCGGTTATAACTAGCGTTCGATATCGAACACTGTGGACAATCGAAGTAAATACTGGACTTATTAGTGTTTTATAAATAATAAGTAATCATTTTGTACAAAATTCCCGCGTCCCATGTAGTATCAAATGCTTTAGCGGCGTCAAAGAGTACCATACCAGTATGTTTTTAAGATTAAATTATGGTTTTTGGATATTTGATGAGCCGTACAAAAATTTTGATGAAAACTGAACTGTACATCCGGAACAATATTGTTAGCATGAGAGGATATTTCATTTGATCAATTATACAACGAACAGAGAATGTAGTTATACATAAAGGATTCCGGAAAAGTTCTATCCTATTTTTCTTTATTATAATATGTATTTGTATAATTCTGTTCAAAATTGTAAATAACCTTATTTTTAAATAATTCTCATAGCCTTAATATGGCATCAATACTTTATTTTTGGTTCTCCATGTAATTTGACAGTGTTTCGAAAACGTTACAAACTGTATCTGTACTGATTCCTTAGTGATAACGTATTGAACAAAAATTAAAAAAAAAAATATTTTTTGTGCAGTGTCACATTTATATTTTTACTAGCTATCGTATTACGAAGTCATTAATTCGTTCAGAAGTAAATGAAACTTTTTTCCGGTAGGTGGTGAACAAATACAGGAAAAATGTGAATTGGATCTTATTATTGCTAATTTCATTGTTTATAATTTAGCCGTGATGATGCTGTCTGTGTTCTTTAATATAAATGAGGTACAGTGGAAACTCGATAATTCGTCATTATAAATCAAGTTCTATAACCCCACCCAAAAAAAATAAAATAAAATAATATGTTGACATCGACTGAGCATTGATACATCAATTCTGAGAAGTACATCTTAACTGATGCGTCATACCTAGGCTACACAAATAATTTTAGTGAGTTTTTGTTTTCTTTAATTAGTAATGGCTACAAAAAGACCCTCAAATTACAAGGTTAGCAAATTTAAGCAAAGACAAGCGATCCGACAGCTTTCAATAGAAGAAGTCATGGGTGCTGATAGCGATTGTGTTAAAGGTTTTACTGTGAGAAATTAATTTACACAATTACTAATTTAGAATTAACTAGAGAACAGATTTATAATTGCGAAGAAACCGGACTCTATTGGAAAGCTCTACATACGAAAACTTTAGCTTCTGATTCAGAAACTTCTGCTCCGTTCTATATAGAATGAAGAAAGGAATGTAGACAATTATGGTTTCTTCCAATGTTAGTGGAAATCATAGACTTTCATTAGCAGTTATTGGGAAAGCTATAAGACCGAGAGGGCTGAAAAATTTTAATAGAAATTTGTTGCCAATAAATTACTATTCTCAAAAAAGTGCTTGGATGAATCAAGAAATTTTTACTTCGTGGTTTCAAAATGTTTTTGTTCCTCAAGTGAAATCTTATCTTAAATCAAAAAAATTGCCTGAAACGGCAATTTTAATAATGGACAATGTAGCAGCCCATCCATTAAATTAACTAGAATTTTATGAAAATATTAAATGTGTATTTCGTCCTACGAATACAACTTCTCTGATTCAGCCAATGGATGAGAGGGTTATTGAAAGTTTAAAACGTCGTTACCAGAAAATATTTCTTCAAAATGTAATTTTTTGTGAATCTGTTTCTAATATGGAGGACTTTTGGAAAGGTTACACAATTAAAGATTAAATTTTGCCGACGCTTAGTGTCAGCGCCAGTACACTATCTCGCGGAGGCATACTTTTCCCTTAACGGTAACGTAGAACCACTATTTTTTGACATTGTTTCTACTGTTGTTATAAATGTATAATCTTTTATCACGTTATAAATCTTCTGTGGTACTAAATTCTGATTAACAGTATCGTATGATGATTTTAGCAATTAGTTTCTGTTCGAATCCGTCTTTTATATACTATGTTGAATTTGTCACTTGAGAGCAGCATGAACATCTTGGTTAACTTATTGGTTTATATTTTTGTCTATGTTTGCATCGTAAATGTACTAGTACAGTCCTTTTAAATAATTTCATAGTATGACGTAATAAAAAAACAGAGCGGAAATTTCTTACTTCCTTGGGATATTTTTTTTTTTTTGGCTTTAGTAAAAATGTACTATGTTGGTTGATAAAAAGGGAAATAAATTATAGATAAATACAACGGACAGGAAACAAAATTCATATCGCATATATATAAATAGATTTAACGTGTTTAAACGAAAAAAGAAGTTAAAGTGCACATTTTGTGATAAAATTATTAATAAAAAAAATAATTACAGAAATAAAACCGGAAACTATAATTAGTTTTTTTATTATTATAAATTCTTCTATCTACGACCCAAAAAGCCACAATTAATTTTGCTATTTATTTACATGTATTCGCGACTTCATACTATAAACAAATTATTACTGTATTAAAGCTTGTATGACTATATGCAGCAGAACTATGGGGCTGTGCTTCTAAAAGCAATGTTAATAAAATTCGCACTTATCAAAACAGGATATTACGTGCTATAGTAGGAGCACCGTGGTACGTCTCAAACAGTGGCGAGCGGTGAATTTTTCTACAGGGTAAGCGATAACCATATAAAGTGTAATACTATACCAAACGAAAATTTATTTACAAAAAACACGTGATGATAAATCTATTTAATATTTATTTAATATAAAAAAATCCATTCGACGATCTATTTTAATAAAGTCAGTTATAACAAGATCATAAAACGTACCCATCGGTTCATTTTGTAGCTGATTTTAAAACGCTTTTTCAATGAATATTAAAGATAAATCACTTAATCGGTCCCGTACCTGTGTCGACCTCTGATATTATTTTGAGCTAAATCATATTATTCGATAATACTTTTGACATACTCAAGTATACCATCAACAGATCGATCCACATCAATAAATTTATTAAATCTATCTTGAGTTTTTGCAATGTGATTGCATATGTAACGTAAAACTACAAACATTATTTAAAATGTCCGACGTTTCGTCCAGTAATATAGCAACGATTTCGCATTTTTTATTTCTTCTTTTATCTTAGTTTGAAAAACAGCATGTGCCAAAGAAATTAAATCATTCTAAATACGATTTGAAGTACCGCAGAACGTTATAGAAGTCTCTATGTGCGTTTTCAGGATCATATCATATTTTGAAAGTAATTGTAGAAGGTCTACATAATTCTCACGATTATCGGAATCAGCCTTTTCAAAGTGGCCACATAAGGCAAGCTCATGAACACCGAGATTGCATACTGCATCAATTAATCTTTTTAAAATGTTTCTATTTTGTAGTACAATCTCATTATGTTCCATGACTTCAATTTGTATTTGATCATTTAATTGTAAATCTATGCACGACTTACCAAATTTCTTCAGTTTTGTGGAAGAAAAAATATGACTCAGAACGTTAATGATTTTTAATCGCATCGATCAAATTATTCAAGTTATCATATCCCTTGGTAAGATCATTCCGTACACATTTTTTTTTTTTACTGCCAAATAATAAACACGGCCAACGTTTTCCACTATCTTCACAACCAGTTAACCACAAAATGTTTTCATATTGAGATGCTTCAAAATATCTGGTAAAAGTTGTACTTTCTTTTGTTTAGCTTTTAATAAAAATGGTAATTCTGATTTTGGCTTACCACAATTTATAATTTCTAACTGTTCATTAAAATAAAATCGTGAAACGGTTTTTCAATGAATTCCCAAACACGCATTTTGTTTACAAAAAAATCGACCATACAGCCTGCAGAAATCATGGATTAAACCACGTTAAACTCCAACCGAAAGCGATATTACGGGCGCTTACCATTGCCAGCGTCGCTTTCATGTTCATGGGTGTAGTGTGTCTTTGTGTTAGTGAATTATCCGTATAGCCGGCTGAAAGCGATCTTACAGGCGCTTTACCCGTCTAGCGTGTTCTTGTCCGAAGGTCACAACCTATAGTCCGTCATCTCTGTGCACGTATCCTAATAGAACGAATTCTTTTCTATGTAACCAGCTAATACGACGCGCCTGTATAACACAATTCATACACCAAGTATAACACTTAAGTGCGCAGCCTAGTATCACATGCGGTTGTTGAAGTAATAAGCGCCAATATAATCGCTTTCTGTTTTCATATTCTATACCTTTATAAGTTAGGATAAAAAAATTATTTTTTCGGGATTTTTCAGGGTAAGCGGCGCTTACTTCGCTTACCTGGAATGCACGCCACTGGTCTCAAACCACACGCTCCACGAAGATGTAAATATAAAATACATTCAAAACATAAATTGAGACTTTGGTAATGAGCATGTTTTCAAGCAATCAAGTACGTTCTCAAGAGACAACATCTGGTTGATGACATAAATTTGTTAGTACCTAGTAAAAAGAGGATAAAAAAAATATTACATAATACATTTTCCAAGGTGAACCCAATGATGCAACCTACTAATCTAATATGTCATCTAAGATATGTTTTCTCTGTAATTTTCTTGTTTGGCTGTTCACAAGAAAGCATATTGCTTCGACGTTCATATGTTGTTCTAGTCGCCGTACATATCTGGATTTGAGTGTGTTAATGATTCTATCCGCATATTCCATATCACATCACATTAAATATCTTTATTTGTTGTTGGCAACTATTCGGAGAACTTTATTTTGAAATCTTTATATTATATTACGATTAGAAATGCTAGAGCCGTGCACAGCACCATATTACAGCGCAGTACATTTAAATAGGTTTTATTATTCAATTATATAGTAATAGCTTGTTATCCAATGTTCCTCCCTTGGGGGCACGTGTATTTGTACACGTGCTCTCAAGGATCCGGAGCTGCAACCGGAACGGGGTGCGTCCACAGGTGGCGGATAGTGGAACGGCCTACAGATATGTAGGTTAGCTGCGAATAAGACGCCAGTCGAATAAGCAGTCGCAGACCAACAGCGGCTACTGGTGTTAAGTCTCAGGTAGGTAATTCCAGTAGTGACAGGGTAAGGAGACACGAGGATGCAGATGGACAGCTTGAGGAACTGTCTACTAAAAGTCTGCATAAATCCTGTGACTGTCTCTTCCTCGGCGAGTTTGGATCGCCGTAAAAACCCTACATCGTTACTCAGTAACAAACCGCTGCCTTGCGGGTAGGATATTGATCCAAAGGCTAGGGTGTCACCCCAAAATAGTGATATTTCCTTTTCTTTTTTCTTCTTATCCCCTTTTCTTTTGATTCCCTCTACTTATTTCTCAGCATAAGCCGCATTATATTTCTGGTCGTCTTCCTCTCGTTGCCACTGGATAAAAACATATGTGCTTACAGGGCTTTGTGCCCCTGCTCCCACATTATCAATTCGCGCACAACTTTTTGCAAATTTCTATTCTTTCCTTTCACTCCTCTTACCTCCTTTCCTTTCCTTTATCAATAATTAATTTCCTTCTCCTATCATTATTTTTATTATGCACTCGGGTACGAGTGTCGGTATTATTATTATTATTATCCAATGCTAGCTTACTGGAGCTCTTCGTCATCCAGCACATTTTTTTAATTTAAGTTCCATTTCCTTTCGTTTGATTTTTATATGATTTTTCCATGTTAACGTTTTGTCAAAATGTAGTCCTAGGTATTTAATTCTATTTCTTTTTTAGGTATAACCTTGTTAGTGAGCATCACCGCAGTTTGAACGTTTTAGAGTAAAATTGATATTGGTAGATTTATTTACGTTTACTTTTATTCTCCAGTCGGTCATCCAATTTTCTATATTATTGAGGTGTTTTTATAATTTATGTGTTGATTTATTATTATCCTTATTTTTGGACAAAATTGCTGTGTGATCAGCGAATGCACAAAAACGTTGTATCTTCCCTGACTTGTACATCCGCGGTAAATATTGAATAAAGGGTGGGTCCCGATATGTTGTGCGATATAAATATCAGACAATTCCTGCTCTTGTTTAACTATAATCATTGGATTCTTTAAATAACTATTTATTAGCAGGTAACATTGATATGGTAGCCATTTTCTAATTTTAAATAATATTCCTTCATGCCACACTCTGTCGATGGCCTGCTGAATATTCAGAAATGTTGCATTGCAAAATTCTTTAGCTTCCAAAGCATTTATAATTGTATCAGCTACCCTTACTCAGCCGTTGAGTGATTTTCTCTGAATCCGAACTGGTGATTAGGTATTATGCCCTTTTCTTTAATTATCGGTTTGAGCCTCACAAGCAAAATTTTTTTAAAAAAAAATTTTGACAATACTGGAAGCAAGCTGTCTGTATGATGTTACCAAGTTTGTTGGTTTGCCTGATTTATTAATCATAATAACCTGAGCTACTTTCCATTGGGTAGGAAACTTTGATAACCTTAACGTTTCATTATATAAGGTGAACTATAATTAATTAACATGTTATTTGTACGTAAAAGTTATGAAAAATTAAAACTGTTAATATAATTATAATTGTTCGTTATGAATAAATTAGAAAAATAGATAAATAGACTAAATATTCCCAAAGTGATCTAAATAGTGCACGTATATACGATAAAGTTACACTGATGAAGGTACTCATTAGTGCATGTTTTAGCCGTCTGAGCTTGTATTTTTAATACCTATGCCTTAATGAATGATAGTTATAATCCTCGTTGCACCTTAAAATGTCCATGTCGAACGACGCTTCGCACATGTTGTAGTATTTAGAGCACATTCTTTCACAATTTCACGTATGCATGAAAATTGCAGAATGTCATGACTAGTAGATATTTTGAAGTATCGCGATTTAGTCGAATTTTGATAGCGTTAAATGTTCGGTTAAACGTGTTTGGGTTGTCTTTCAGAATGTTTTACTTATTATTTATTCCTGGAATCGCGTGGTTTTTCTGCGTTTTGATCACTTGATCTGTCTCATCAATGGTAAATAAAGACTGAATGTTATTTATCTCGTTTGGCTGACATTGTACTATTTTTACTTTTGGTATATTACGAGTTTTTCATTTTGTACCGTCGGCTGTAATATATTTTTCGACATTGAGCTCTGTAAAAGAGCCCATATCTGTGGCTGTCTCCTCTATGTGCAGCATCAACGTATCTTTCGCAAACAGATCTTTCTTATACATTTCTTCGTAATTCGTTAATCGTGTAGTTGATCTTAAGTTTAAGAAATGTCACCTATGTAATGTTCGCGGCCGCTCCTTGAAATATCATTTTTGTGAAACCAACGTTGAAAACATAATAACTAAATATCGTCGCTACTTTTTCTATGAATTTCTCCAGTTGGCTTTTTAAAAATTAAACCTTCTCGTAAAATGTACAATTATCGGTTTAACTGCAGAACATATGTAAAATTTCAAAAGTCCATTTTGACGTTTAGATATAGGCGACAGAATATTTTTTACGCACATTTTAACAAATTGAGTATGAGGCGGAGATAAGATTCAGATTATATCGTTGAGAATACCTTGCACTTTGAAATAATGTAGGTGATTTCGGATCAAAACTTTAAGAGTTAGTGATAGATTGTTTCCGAAACTCCACTTTATTACTTTCTCGTCATTTTGATTACTTTCTGTACAGCCATGCTCTATGATGACTATTAAAATTAAACCAGAAATTGGATCTGTTTTTTTTTTGCTGGTTTTTTTTTTTTCGGGTGATTCTATCCAATTATTTTTACGCTCTCTATTTTTAGTTCGTCAATTAAATTAGAATGTTCCTATATCAGCTGTTTCGGTACACTTAGCATTCCAACCTAGCGCATTAAAACGCGTTATTCTTAATTGCGCAAATTATTATCTAGAAAAATCGTAATTTCTCACCACAGAGCTAATTAATTGGATGTTGCCTTTTTACAGTATCGCGAATATTTTCTAGACGGTTTTTCTAAAGTTACAATGTGAGGTTGAATTTGACGTTATTGAATTTAATTTCTAAGAAGATTGATTTATATCGGAAACGTTCTTAAAAAACGCTCCATTATTATGCGTTCAATCCGATCTAAGAAAATAAAACACAGATCTAGATTAGCACATTTGTCTTCTGTTTCAATTCGATAGAGGCTTCTTCGTAAGTATAATTTTTGCTCTATTTTCACAATATACCGGAAAGCACTTTGCTAGATTATTGGTGTTTATATTAGATAAAGTCAAGTTCTTCGCGCAGATATTTATAAATAATATTACGTTTTTTTTTGGCTTCTAGTAATTACCGATATTTTATATTTGTTTTACGTACGCGGTAATACCTATTACCGCGGTGTTCTTAATGATCGATTGATAAAGGTAGTTTCTTGGATAAATCAATTCCATGTCAATTTATGAGGGTTTCGTACTTAGTTTTCATCGTGCCTAATACATTAATAATAGATTTGTGTGTGTTTTTTTTTTTTAAATCAGATGGGTTGTCGTTGCGATAAGTTTTACATTAAAAAAATTCAACTACGATCATTTCTTCGAACGAGTTAAGTTGCGACATTTAAAATATCGTTTTATAAATTAGGCCATTTAGGTAATAAGAACAAAAATTACGCAACTATATAAAATAGTAACCGTCATATCGATTTTAAAAATTCGACTACGATAATTTCTTCGAAGAAGTTATAACGATTGTGTCGCTTGCAACATTTAAAATATCGTTTTGTAATTAGGCCATTTAGATTTTAGGTAATAAAAACGAAAATTACGTAACTTACTACATACGTGGCTGTGTTTTGTAAAAATTAATAGTCGTAGTATACGGTGAAATAAAATTTACACGCGACATTTAAATAATTCATATCCGATTACAGTTTTCTATAGGTATTTTTTAACCGTCATAGAAATAAACGTAATACCGTTTTGTACGATCGTGCATACTTTAAGCTGACTACGCACAAACGTGTATACAAATTTATTATAAAGGTTTTGTTTTTTCTCTCTCTCTCTCTCTCTCTCTCTTTGTGTAATTCAATCCAAGGATAAAATGCAATGTTACCCGAGAAAATTGAACCGAACGATAGAGAATATACGTTATACCGAGAATAGGCAAATTAGTAATTTTCCCATTTCGTTATTTCTCCCTTTTATGAAACGTATTCTTATCTGCCGTTGTAAGCGTACCATTGTGTATATTAAAAGACCTTACGTTAATCGTAATTGGCCAGAGTGAGAGCAATAGATTCCACGTATACTACGCCTGGCTAGAAAAATAGGGATGATTAAAAACACACTCCTAATATATTTTTACATATACATTTATATATATATATATATATATATATATATATATATATATATATATAAACGTACGTATATGAGTAACCATTAGATCGTTGGGGAGCGGTAAACTGTGTCACTAAATTCAGTCACAGTCATAATATAACAAGAATAACGTAAGCGCCCCGAGACTCGTCTGTCTGTATGGTACGGTTATTCTGTTTCGGTTGACGTCGTGTATTTTCGTGTTGAAAGTTTTGAACTTGGGCGCATTCGCGACGTTATCTTCACGTTAAGCGAATACTATTTAAAAAAAAAAAAATTAAATTAAAGATGATATTTTAAACATTAATTAATTACGTAATTTATTATAATAATAATAATCACATTTGTACGTGTAATTTAAACTGTTGTTTCACGTGTTACGTAGATTTGTTTTAGTTATTTAATAAAGATCAATAAAGAAAAACTTGCTATCAAACTCCAGTATTGTTAGAGCTTAATAAAAAGCGCGGGAATTTAAAAATCGGAATTATCGTCTCCGGTGTTGCATTAAGTAATCCGATTAGTTAATAACGAAACGAATCGTCGGTGCTCTATCCATATAGAGCTGAGGTAATTATCTCGTTATATTATTTTTAAATCTTGATATATATATATATATATATATATATATATATATATATATATATATATATATATATATATATATATATATATATATATATATTAGTCCGCAGTTAGTAATACGAATAGTGAACTCCTTTTAGGTGTTCATCACTTTACTGGGTGTCATTTGAGAAATTAGAAAACGTCTTTAGAAATAGGGAAACATCGAATAGCCTTAAAAAAGTAGGCCGTATAATCAGTGTGTGATGTCAGTCTTGATATACAGAGCTGAAACATGGAGCCTTACTAAAGAGAAGCTAGAGGAATTCGGAAAACTCAAATGGCTCACGAGACAAGGCTCAAAGATCGCAAGACGGCTACATGGACTAGGGAACAGACGAAATTGGTAGACGCAGTGGAGCGGACCGCGTGGGAGGCCTATCGGTAGGTGGCGAGATGATGTTACATGGACAGGAATTAATTGGATCCGAACCGCAAAGTTTGAGGAATGCCTATACCAAGCAGTGGATCTATATAGGCATATCGTGATATCGTGACTACGGTGCCAGCACGTATCTGTATTAAACCTATCAAATCATGTACGACATCCACCTGGATCGTAGGCTCGCAAATCCTACATGCACGCAACGAACTAATTTTATATCAAAATCGCTTATACGTCCGATCGTAACTTACATATAGTCAGTTGTGTTAATTAATTCCAAACAGATATGTCCGTTGTATATTAAATACGTCGCGATGTATACTAAAATTTCAGAGAATAGATGAATTAACCGGCTTACACCATTTTTTAAAGACTACATTTTAAAATTTTCGAATCAATAATCCGTATATTAGGTCAATCGTGGTTACGATTCCAAGCGATTAAAAATAATTTTAATCAAATATATATATAAAAAAAAGAAGATAAACTAAAATTTATTGTTGTAATTTTGAATCGATACATTTAAAATATTTTCCACTGTATTTTACCTTTCAATATATATATATATATATATATATATATATATATATATATATATATATATATATATATATATATATATATATATATATATATAAGAAACAGGCAACTACCGTGGAAACCTCGTGTAACATATCTTGGTCTTACAATGGACAAGCGACTATCGTTCCATGAACACATTAAACACATCACGGACAAAGCGCACTCCCGATAATATAAAATTTCCCCATTTTTCACAAACGCTCTAAAGTTAGTATTAAAAACAAACTAATAATATATAAAGCATACATACTGCCGATATTATTATACTCTTGCCCAATTTGGTCCGGTGTTAGTAAGTCCACGTTAAATAAATTACAAATTGTTCAAAATAAATGTCTGCGTATTGTACTTAATGCCCCTTACTATACTAAGATAACTGACATGCATGCAGCTCTTCATCAGCGTCTATTCCTGAGCTAGTACAGGAACAAGCAGATAGGTTCTACAGCAAATGCCTGACTAGCCATTACCCTATCGTACAGCGAATTGGAAACTATACTCGCGACTCGCTGACCAGAAAATATAAAAAATATAAACACAAAAGAATTAAACATTCACTTCTCTACCACCAGATTGTCGAACTACTTAAGTCGTTATTAATAAGTCTCTATCCTCATGTAATCTATTGTATCAGTATTTCTCTCTTCTATCCTCTTATTTATTTGTTTAACCTTAATATAATTTGTATAATTTTACCCATATCCTTAATGTATTATTAAGAAATTAATTTCTCTATTTTCGGCTACGCAGGGTTTTTAGTTGTGTTTTCCCTGTATAATTATTGTATAATTATAAAATAAATTTTAAGATTTCTTTGTACACTATTTCCTAAGACGCGTAGTAAGAGCGTTAACGTTGCTCGGCATGCGCATATTTTTTTTATTTACTTATTATTTGCTGATATATAAAAACATAAATATACTTTATTGAATTGAATTGAATATATATATATATATATATATATATACATATATATATATATATATATATATATATATATATATACATACAACAACAATAACGTATATTTCAACATAATTTACTGTGAGTATACACAAACCAAAAATTTTAAATAATAATTACGTTACGCCTAGGATGGCTCGCCGTACATCAGAAATAATACGAAGACCCGTAATAAATAAAAAAAGTAATTATACTTATACTTATAATGACAGCAATTAAGAGGTTCCTGATGGTAGTATTTTGGGTCCCTTTTTGTTTAGTTTTGTTCTTATCTGATTTTCATAATTTGCCTGATGTTCAGATTGAACGACACAGCTCTTCTCCGTACTTATTATATACCTAAAGCAATTATTAGAAGGTTACAGATAGGAATAAATCGAATCTTGCGTTATTGTAAAAAATGGCAAATTGATTTAAACTACGATAAAACTGAGATTATATTTTTCACCCGCTGATGTCCTACATTACCTGCTGAAATTAAAGTTAATTCCACCGTAGTGAGCTGGTCAAAACATGTTCGTTACCTTTTGTGGTAATCTCGGATAACGGACTAAATTTTTCGGAGAAAAATTTTTCCGAACCACGTAAATCACACTACCGTGAAAGCTAACAAAAGCATATCTGCCATATGGATCTACTAATTAACTGAAAATCATTTCTTAATGTTAATAATAAATTAATTCTGTATAAAACACTTATTCGTACCGTAATTACTTAGTGTTGTCCAGCTTGGAGTTTTGTTTCAAATACTAATTTTGACAAATTTTACAATTATTACAAAACCCGGTGTCTCAGATATGTCCCTACATATTACAGAATCGTTGACACGCATACTACTTTAAACACGCCTTATATTACGGATCATACGCTAAATTTAACGCGTGAGCTCTGTCGATGACTGCTTAAGTGATAATCGTTTAATTTCTATCATAGATAATTACGCTTCTAGGCAACTTAACATAATGACCTTTTGTGACGTTATATGTGGCATTTATTTCATTATTTCTTCTATAATTGCTTCGAGTCATTATTTTGTTTTATTATTATTATTATAACTTTTTTTTTTAAATAATTTTTTTTACCGTCATTACGTTAGAAGTGTGAATTTTTTATTTTATATATATTACGCGTCTTTATATTAATTTTATTATACGGGGTGAGTCATGCTGGGCGTTACGTAATTATTATTTAAAATTTTAGTTTTTATTATTTTCATGTCGAAATATACGTTGTCGTCTCGAAGACTAAAAACCACGAAAAAATTCCCGCATAACGCAACAGCTATTATTAGTGGTAAATCGAAGAATGTTCGACTGACTAAATGGACAGAATCGATTACAGCTGTAGTAGAACCGTCAGAAGATACGAAAAAATTTTGGGGGAAACGTTGAATAGATTACGAACTGGATGTACCGATACAAGGAGAAACCAGGGCACACGTGGGATTTAGTAGCCTGTGCCAGTGTGGACAAGAATAAGATATCAAAACCGTTTTTTTTTTCAATGTTCGGGCATAAAAACTGATCTGACCACTGATGGAGTCGATAGCGAGATCGTTGTTACACTGATCGATAGTCCGAAGAGGAAATATATCTAGAATTGCGACGTTGACGCGAAGAAGGGAAAAAGACCGCCTGATATCTATAACGGTTTAATTGACGACGTTGATCGTAATTATCTGACTAACGTTGTATATCTGTGAGAATACGCGTATACTAAAATAAAATACACAAGGTGTAATAAACATGCGGACGCAATGACGACTCCATTTCCTTTTGCCAAAAATAGAAACTTTCGCAGTCTATAATTTAATCTACGCCAATGCATACACACACACACACGCTCGTGCGTAGGAAACGTGTCCTTTTGGGGACACTGTAAGGGTTCGGATAAAATAAAAGTGTATTAAAACAGAAATTGTATATCGCCACAAAGCATCATTTTTAATTTGCTATATAGCGTAATACTTGTATAAGTTGTGCGCTTGTATATACTATTATTAGTAATCTAAAAATTAGTAGGTGTAAGGTATCCAGGTTCGCGTGTTTTATATTTAATACGAAACTTTTTGGACTTTGCGCTCTTCGTCTCTATAGATGTACAAACGCACAAAAATAACGCCATTAATTAATTGATTGGTATATATCTCTTTCTCCCTTTTTTAAAAACTATTTATTAAAATTAACCTCGTTTTTCTTTCAACTCCCGTTAATTTACACTTTAATAAATATTTAACTTTAGTCGAAATAAACGTAATTAATTTTTTGAAGTCGCGTAATAAAATTAAATAACAAATACGTCACAGTTAGCGTCAAATTTTTGATTATTAATTTTCGATTAATAGAGTTAATGAGACTAAATAATATCTTCAGATTCAGTTAGCGAATTAAATTGTTACGCGCACGTCTAAGTATGCCGTTATTAAAAGTCGAATTATCTCCGTTTACTATTGAACGCAGTTCGATTGTGTACTTAGCCTTTTTGCGCCATTGCAAGTTCTACAATGCCGTATTCGAAATAATTCATATCTAGAAGAAAATGCGCAATGTAAACTCATTATTGGCGTACGAAGTTCACATTTTAAATTTTCCTCTGTGTAAATCTCGGGAACTTTCTAATAGGATTTCGGGTAGAAAGTCGTGTAGCATTATTTATGAAATACCATACGCGAGAATGCAGGATACGCGGGAGCCGTATTATAAAATTAGTCACAGTGGCGAATATAAGGGATGGTCCTAGGCAGTCCCCGAAATGAGGAAATAAAGAAATAACAAAATACCGTAATCTGAATTACAGTAAATTTCCAAATTCATCGATCTATTATGCTTGAAAAAGTCGTCGAAAATGTTATAAAGACTGAATGAATATATTGTTGCAAATGACGGTCACGAATGAGATTGTGTTTCACAAATGATTGTAAGCTAATATATTTGGTTTTCCTATTTTTAAATAAAATTTCATTCGAAAAACAACAAAACCGTTCGTCTTCTCTGGGTCATTCTATATATTTAACAGTTACCGGATAACATAATATTAAACACTACCGCTAGCCGGCTTCTAATATATTAGGGTTCTTTCTCTTCCATCTGCCTGGCTGTTGCGTCAATTACTATGCTTGTCGATCGTTTCAGTTTTTGCCTTGCCGTCGATCTTGTAGTACTTTGAAAATATTTTAATTTATTTCAGTTCAGTTTTGCGCTACTAGCACGGCCGAGATCGTTTATACATAGATTAATATAGATCGTTGTTCGCGCAACTTATACGCGTTTAGAGCGCGGAAGTTAATTGTAGTAAGAATGTTGTTTTATTTCTTTTGTAGTAACAAATGTATTCGATTTGATTTGATTATTATTTTTAAATCCTGTAAAGACACGATACATTAAAAATTAATAATGTCCGAAAAAAAAAAAAAAATTAAACCATTATGAAGTGGACATTTTTTTTTTTTTTTAAATTAAAACTGGCTTCCATCTAGCAATTGGTCTGGAATGCGAAGTAACGTGTTAGGGGTTAACACTCATCAGCGTCCCCCCCAATGAAAACAGATTTATCTCAAATCTAGGGGCATGGTACGTTTCAATCGTCGTAATTTGAGACTGTTGTCGAGTAAGTTAATAGCCAAGTTGTTCGTATGGTTCTCTAGTCGTATGAAATGCTGTTTTGCATAAGGTTTTATTTCGTCTCTAACGTACGGCATATTAAAATCTCGATGTAAAGTGTGGTTGGACACGTACCAAGGCGGAGATAAGTCTAATAGCTTTGTTTTGAAACCTCTGCACTCTATTTATATGTGTGTCCTCGGCACAACCCCGTGGACATTTTAAACATATTTCTTAACTTATTCACAACTGTTCTATTATATTCTTTCGCCTTCCTAATTTGTTTTCATCAAAGTGTACAATTCGCTATAATAATAGGGTTGTTGTCGGAACCCACATCCAGGAAGCTGCATTTCCGAAATGTTTATTATTCAGAATATAATCAATTTGGTTACGTTCAGCTCTTCATTAATGCGGCATGATTATCTTGTATACAACATACGTTTCGGCATTTTACACCACATTCACCAAACCAATAATGAGCGGGCTGATGTTAGTATGCTATTATTAATGCAGTTAAAAAGCTTAACGATATTTAATGAAGGGAACACAAGTGAACCTTCCACCGTTTTCCTATCAGCATTGTTTTGACAGTTCCGATTTAGCTTTCCTACTCAGCGACAAGTCCGCCGAATAGGAGTTATCATCCTGCACGACGCGGAAGTCGTTTCTCCGGCAGCGAATGACTAATTACTAGAGAAGGTGACTAGCTACAGCAACCTGTGCTCTGCAGGACTATTTTTGTGTATATATATATATTTCTTAATATCCGCTTGATAATGTTTCGTGGTCTCTTTTATATACAAAAAATTTAGTTATTTGAACTAATTTTTTGTTGTTAATTTTGTTGAAAATCGCTACAGCCGACACTATTCAAATTAATATAAAAAACGATTTTGATAATATAAATAACAAATTCAGTATGGCTAGCCACGTGTGTATATATATTTATATATATATATATATATATATATATATATATATATGTATATATATATATCATCATAAGCCATCCTCATTCGAATCCGAGTATGAGTTCTCCACTAAGATTTATGTTTATAACGCACGTGTGAGCACGGTGTGTTGATGTAAAATCACAAGAAGGGCAGGTTATAATCTGTTTTGTCGTATCATCATTATTAACAGGTTTCTTCGTTTTCTTTGGCGGCTTAACGCTTGTTTGTTTGGTAACTATTTTGGACCACACTTTACGATCTTGAGCATATTTCTCCTATTTGTCCTTCTTTGGATTTATGTCGATTCTTTACAGATCGCTCGTGATTACATTTTTGAATCGCTACAGACGTCTACCAATAGGACGTTTGCCCTTGGTCGGAGTCCCGTACATGAATCTTTTTGGTATTCTATCATTTTTTATTCGGATGACATGTTCCAACCACTTCAAATGCTTTGCTGCCAGCAAATGATCCACTCAGTTACAATTTGCTCCTGTTAGTGTCTCTTCATTCGAAATATGATTAAACCATCGTACGCGATGTATTCTGTGCAGAAATGACATGTTTCAAGTTTCTTAATTTGTTTCCTTATTGTTGACCAAGTCTCGCTCCCATACAAGAGCATTCATTGCTTTATACACAGCCACTTTTGTTTCCGTCGACAAACCTTTATTGGTGAACACATGATGGTGTAGCTTACTGAAGGCTGTGTTTGCTTTTTTAAGCGCGATAAAATTTCGTCTTCAAGCGTTGCACTTTTATTTACTGTGCTTCTTAAATATTGAAATTTCTCTACCAAATTTATTTTGTTCCAATTTATTTCTATGCTATCCACGTCATCATTTATTTGAAAAATTTCTGTTTTATCAAAATTTATACTAAGCCTAAAATCTTTGTATGTACAATCCAAACATCTTAAAGCTTCGCGTAAATTCTTTGCATCGTCAGCGACCAAGGCACAGTCGTCCGCATACTGCAAACTCTTCCGCCCATCTATTCATTTTGTCTGTTAACAATTTGATTTCCCGCTGCATCCGTAATGACTTTTTTTTCCCACCGCTATTTTGGTTCATATATAGTTTTAATCGCTCCATAAAAATCGCGTGAGTCGTTTGAGCTAAAGCCTGAATTTCCCTCGATTTATCTCACCAGTAACATTTGATATATTGTGTGAAATATCATCGAAAAAATTACAACGTCTGCGGTTGTCTGTGTTAATAATATTGAATACATATAGGTGTTGAATTGCACATTGAAGAAATTTGGCATAAATTCTTCATCGTTTATTCTTTCTGCTATGGTAGGAAAGTATCACTTCGCAGTTCCATTGTAACTATCCCATATATTTGGGTACTTGTTCGTATACTTCTTTCTTTAGATTTACTTTAAACTGTTCTACGTTAACTCACATATGTACCACGGATTGCTACAAGTTACTTAACCGAAATTATGGTTTATTATACACGGAGTATAGTAGAAAAAGATATAATAAAAATTTCGAGATTTTATACCGAAGGCGAATGTTGAAGATAAAAAAATAGAGAGCCAAATACGGGGAGAAAATTCGTCGAAACGATGCTTATTCGGACTAGTAGCGGCAGTTCTTTTTGTTTACGAATCGAGATAGCTGAAAATGAGCTTCATCGCTTATCAAAAGATTGTTTAAATCGATCACTTCTTAGATTTTTTTCAGCATTGTTTCAGCCAGAAGTTTTCGTTGTGCATGGTCGGTACTTTTTAATTCTTGAGTTGTTATCAGTTTATAAGGATGAAATTTCAAGTCTAGCAATATCCGACGAACCGATTCTCTCGACAGGTTTAGCAGCATGACGACAGCAGAACTTTTGGGACCTCAAATGATCCCGAACTCGAGGGATGTTTTTCGGGGTTACGAACCGTGTTATTTTGTTCAGGACGTTTTTGAAGCTGTCTCTCGAAAGTTTTCAACTCGCTTTAAAATTAAATCGCGAGATGGTACAGATTTACACCGCGTAACTTTGAATTCTGTTCTAAACTCTTTTTGCACCGTCGCGATCGGTTCACGCCGAAAATAACGTTCCACACAAAACGCGCGATTCTTCTCGTTATAGGATGTCATGATAACTGTGCTCGGATTAAACATCGATAATGCGACTTGTATTGCCCAATTTTGTTTCGTAAATATGAGGCTCTTATCCTAAAAAAAACCACTGTCGTAACTTTGAATTCTTTTCGAAACTCTCTTTGTACTGCTGTGATTTTTCTTCACGTGATAGGATGTCGTGATAACTGAAACTTGACAAAAACGATTCTGTCGTGTCTACACTAAACATGGAACACGCGGTTTGCGTTGTTACTAACTGCGCTGTTCGAAAAACAAAATCGTCCGTCTTCTCTGGGTCAGCCTTTCGGAAATGTGGAAGGGGCATTTTCATTTATTTTCGTTCAATAAGTCATTCAGTTTGAATAAGAAGTACGACCAGGAAAAAAAGAAAATATAATAGCGATTGGTTCTTTCTCGAAGGTTAGATAGAATTACATAATTAAAATTATTTATTTTTCCGATGTGTCTCTGTGGAACGAATTAAAAAGGACAGGTCACGGCTGTGCATGTGTGTACTCGCGCGCAAAAGTTAATCCACATAAATATTAAACTGGCAATTTACGTAATTAAATTCTTATTTTCGTACCTAGTAATCGTTATTATTACCGCTATTATTTTTCTTATTACGATGTTGAAACTGGAATTTTTAAAATGAAATAATTACCGGGGGAAAAAATGTCAAGCCGGTTAGAGCTTTTCGCATTTAGCGGGGATGACCTTGCGTAGAAAAATCCATTTTTTCTGGTATTATATTTTTCCACGATGAAAAAACAAAAGATCCAAAACCGGTTTATTCCTCTGGTCGTAATTACTTTCACTCGGATTTATGGTGTAAAATAATAATTAATGTTCGCACACATATCCACACACGTACGTATTATATATATATATGTGTGTATATAATATATATATATATAAATACACGTATTTTCGCGTGTTTCTACTTAATAAACATATCCTAAAGTACTTATAATTATTCTGTACGCTCGGGAATATACCAAAATAACACGTTAGCCACGTAATAATAATCGTAATGGTAAAAATTTCTTGCATAAAAAGGAAAAATTCGACAACCGCCCGTTGTTAAGTAATGATAAATTTACTAAACCGGGTTCGTTTTTTGCGTAATGATCGAGCCGAATTAAAATTAATACGTTGGTTGGTTTAAGGACGAGTGTTCTAAAATTTTCGGTCGATAAAGTCGGGTATTATTTGCTCGACGAAATTGTATACGGTATAAAATATCTTTTTCGTTCCGCACGTGGAGGTGACGACTCCTTCATGTAGCTTATGCTTTATATACGGTCCGGATTTTGATAGTTTTACTTTTTCTTTTTAGATATAATGCTTCTGCTCGGAGCAGTTCTCCTTTCTCGGTACTGTACGGAATCTACGCTCAAATGATGTCCGTTGTTTGTTCTGTCTAGCATCTCCATATCGATGTTATACTAGTGAAATTCCTCCTTTATTTTTCTATGCCGAAAATATCACGTCGGAAAATTCGCGCTGAATAATTTCTAAATTCTATATTGTTCCTTAGAAGAGTCGTCTTAATTTCCTTGCGCATATCTAATAACACAGAAATCACTACTTTCGCGGATGATACGACTATTATTTGTTCCGACTCGTTTTAGGAAATGTTGAAATTAATTTACAATCAGCAGTTAATTTCAATATGGTTCAAGCGGTGTTGAGAAAAAAATCAACCACGCGTAATATTTACAAATAAAAAAAATTCTAATATAAAACATATTAATATCAACAATGTGATAATTCCAGTTAAAAAAAATCAGTAAAATATCTACTAGTCCATTTGGATAGACGACTAAAAAATAGCAAAACGTAATGAATTAAATATAAAGTTTAGCAACATGCTTCGGCTTATCGGAAGAAAATCCG
This sequence comes from Coronaproctus castanopsis, assembly GCA_032883995.1. NCBI lineage: Eukaryota > Metazoa > Arthropoda > Insecta > Hemiptera > Monophlebidae > Coronaproctus > Coronaproctus castanopsis. Next base: position 63,196,181 of record CM065053.1, read on the forward strand.
AATTATCACCGGTGAACAAGATATTACTGTACAATCAAATTCTAAAGCCTATATATGGGCTTAGTCAACTTTTGGGGCTGTGCTAAGCAGAGTAATATAGCGATAATACGACGCTTCTAAAATAAAGCATTAAGAATTTTATCACGTGGTATGTAAGCAATCTTACATTGCGCGCGGGGACCTAGGTGTTACACCCGTGAAAGATAAAGTACAAGAAATAGCTAGTGAATATGAACTGTATTATCACACAAATACTTTAGCTGTTGCTCTGCTGGATAACTCGACAGAAATAACCTATTACGAATAATCGGCAATAAACACAAAAGTATTAAAATACGTTTAGCAAAAATCCTTATCGCTGGATAAGGAATTTCACAAGTCAATCGCTGTTTTTTCAAAAGTTTGCTAGACAGCTAGTGGCATAATTGCAGAGATTAAAAAAATCTTCATTCCATCTCTTTAGATACGAAAGTTATTCTTTTACTTCGCCCAATCAATTTTATTAGTAAAATTTTCGCATTTTTACAAAAACATAATCTTATATCAACCGCGATTGTGTATAGCTCAAATTAACTGGTTGTTTATAATGAATCAAAAACTGACAAACGTTTGTTCTCCCCCCCGTTTAGAAGTGACTATAATTCATTTTTAGTGTAGCGTCTTTTTTTTTTTTTTTTTTTCCCCATATATTGTACCGGTAACAAATATCATAGAGAACGGTGATCGCGATAAATTTAGCATATTAACTCGATAATAATGAGACATTAGATTGCGATTAAAATAATTAGGTATAAAGTATTATAATGCCGGAATAATATGAAACCCAATGTAGGATTCTGGGAACCACCTGCCAATTTAACTCGTTCCAATTACATAGCACTCAGCAGGCTTCGCCTTGGTCACATATCACTCTCTCATGACCACCTTCTCCAACGTACCAATCCGCCGGCTTTTTGCCCCTTTTGTTTACTCCCAAACCCCTCTCTTATCTGCCATATTTTACTGGACTGCCCTACACTCCTCCCTTACCGACCCAATATCCATCCGCATACCCTATCTGCTTTTCTCTCCAACAGTCCTTCAACTATTCCCTCAGTTATACAGTTCCTTTCCTCCTCCAACCTCAGTTACTACATCTAACTATTAAATCACCAGTGCCGTAATAGCCTCGGTAGTTAAACACGGCACTATAAATAAATAAATAAATAAATAAATAAATAAATATAAATATGTGAGGTAACGATTAAAAAAGGCTTTGTAGGGATTATCGAATTAAAGTAATATAATAAAGAAATATATCGCGCAAGATAATTCCCTAGTCTTCTAGCTGGATTGCCTGGAAGTCATAATGAGTGCACGCTGGGGCAATATTGGTATTGCTGCTATGTTTTTGTTAAATACTTTTTCGTATTGGCTAATGTAAATATCCTGAATAAGTTAAATATTCAAATCATTGTGCAGGGTTTACTTGGAAACGTAGAATGACGCGGACGGGATTATATATCTTCGATCGCTGTATTAAGATTACTTGCGCTAGTTGATCCATATAAGTGAATACCGTCTAACCGTTATTTATTCTCTTTTAGATATCTGTTACCGAATCCAACATCGCATCTTATTACTGCCTTACAGCTCTAAAGTCTGCTTATGTTAATGGTGTACCCCTCCTTTTCATATCGTACGCATAATTAATAAATATATTATCCGTTTACTTGACGCCGAAATATCGTCTGTAAAGTTCGAATTCCCGTACATGTTAACATTATAGGAAAGAATTTCATAGATGATTATCTTGATAAAAAATCTACCGGTATTGTGTATTGTGATATATTCATTCCAGGCGTTCTATGTTTAGATTTTCTTTCTGTCGTAGAATATCATCGTTATTCATCTAAATTTAGCTCCTCGTTATAAATTAATAATATCGGTCGCTTTCCACGGTTTATTTCTTCAACTTCTAACTCGTCGCTATTATATTTGTATTACGTTTTGGAAAAATCGTCTTCCTGTTTCCTCATTCAACTTAATTAATTGTTCCCATCCGTAACATTCTCACAACATTGCGGACGTGATTTTCCTTAAGTAGAAAAATAAAAAACAATTCATCATTTCGATTCATTCTCGTCCACATATAACGACCTCGAGGCCAATTTAAGATACAGCCCGATAAACGGTATTTATTAAAATGAAAATGAAACGTGAATAACGATAATAAAAAAAAACACACTTATGAGAATATACACGTATGCTTAAATATACAACGAATACACGAGCGTCATCGTAACAGACAATAATATTAATTTAATTTTGTTTTGTTACGAATTCGGACGTCTACGTAAAATAATTCAGCCACGATTCAACGTCTTTGTCTATCCAATACTTCTTCATCCTTTCTTGAACTTCTTCTTTTCTCTTTTCCGTCCTTATTTTACCACTTATTAAATTTTAAGATTTTTCAGTTTTTCTTCCTAAAAATTTGATTACAAACTAATCCCATGGTCAAAAAATGTTCGTTATTTAAGTTGATAGGCGATTAACATTCAATGACCATATTAAATATGCGATAGACGCACGCGCTTTTTCCAATATTTACCAGAAAATCAGTTCTTACAATAAAAAATTACTATAAACCACGATTAACTTACGCTTGACCTATATGGTCTGCTATCTCTAAACATCATATTATGCGTTAATCTCATTCCAGATGTGACTTAACGAATACCGTCAGAAGAAAAAAGATTCGTAACATTTCTCTACGCTGAGCGATATCCTTACGCATGATTTCGTTTATCTGTAATTTTGTTAGTTTAATGTAATCAATGAATGGATTCGGACTTCTAGTACTTTTCCTTGAATAATTTGTTAAGCCCAAAAAAATTTAAGGCATTGACGCTGTATTGTGATTACTAATCTCCGGCATGACGCGATGTTTAATTCCTGCGATATAGAATTGTTCGAAACGCGTTCCATGATAATCTCATCGTTTTTCGGTAGACTGTGATCTCGAAAGTATATCTATCTTCTGTCGCATGGATCTTGTTAACGTACATGATTCAGATCCATAAGTAGCAATGGTAATGTTTTCATTAAATACTTTTTAGTTTCTTTAGCTATATTACGTCCGTATTTTATTTAGTTTTGCTATTGTACATTATTTCTATTTTCTTATTATTTCTTCTTCACATCCTCCCTTATTTGCAAGTAGTACACCTAGGTATATCATTTTTTCCTTACGCTGTACGTCTAGTATACGCATAAAAAGCTTCAGATAGTCCAAAATTATTGTTGTAGAATTATATTAAATGCTACCCGTAATACAAAAATTTCATATTTATACGAGCAAATGAAGCTACCGTTTTATCGATCAATTTATTAACGAAATTTGCAAAAATTTCTTTTATAACTCTTCTATCCATCGCAATAAATCAGTTATCGGGAACTGTGATGTGGCACATCTGCGTGTACGATATATATATATATATATATATATATATATATATATATAGAAAGTCCGAACAAACTCGCATAAATAGTTGCGAAATATGGTGCTGGATGCGGCTCCTTCGAGTTTCGTGGAAAAGCGTACTAATACGTCTATTTTGGAAGAAATTCGTCCAACCCGCAGATTAACAACGGAAGTTCTCGCACGTATTATGAGATTTTTTGGTCATATCATACGAAAACATGACGGAATCGAAAAAACAATAGTTATCGGAAGAATGAATGGTGTGCGGCCAAAAGGTAGAGTACCAATTAAATGGACAGATGCAGTGACTGCTGCAGCTCGAATGTCATTTTCAAAATGCGTTCATGATGCCGAACATCGTCCAGGATGGAGGCAGAAAATAATGAAACTGTTACCTTGATCACGATACTCCCACGTGGAGTTACGACTAAATGATGATGATATATATATTTATATATATATATATATATTTATATAAAAGCACTATAGAATTAAACGTAGATTTTTATAAAAAGTATTTCTTTATTTTGATTAAAGTTACTATTATTTTATTATGTGATTTATTAATAAGTAACGATTTTAAATTGTAATTATTTGATTTATAGGTTTACTTAAGTTTTTTATTAATTTTTTTTTTCTGTCGTCTTAGCAGGTTTTTTTTGTTTTGCCGGGTTTTTCCTTTTTGATCAGATTTATACTCAATATTAAAAATTTAATTTATTATTAAGTTAAAATAACTATTTGCAGAGTTCAGTATTTGACCGATAATTTGTGAAAAGTAGATTAATTATTGAAATAAAGATTTTTTTTTTCTATTTTCCTTTCGATCGCGTCTTCCTTAACTTCTCTATTCGTATATTTTGTTTTTTTTTTTTAAACGAATACAATTTTTTTAGGTTAATCTTTCTCTGATAACGTCATTTTAAGATAGCCCTAAAATGTGACTATTCTTTCAAGCGTGTTCTCGACTACTTCTTCTTGTAGGTCCATCTTCTGTCGAACGTCGATGACCATCTAATAAAACTTCCGTTTATCTCGTGTCGCATGAACCAGCGTTCAAAAATCAGTTTTAAAGATTTTTCGTCTTCATCCTTGGACATCTGTACCCTCTTATTCGTCCTTGTATTATAATCTGCAGTATTTACCGTTTCCAATTATCAAAGTATGTTGTTTGGCCGTTCTTATCAATGGCGTTACTTCGCGCAGTTTGTTCATCTGTTTCAGAATGACTTAGATACCTTATCTAACCGAGGTATTTTAATAATCCGGCGATAAAACCACATTTCAAATATTTTCTCGACTACTAATTCGTATAAACGAGTTTTTCAGTTCGACGTGTCGTTTTCTTACTATTTCGGTCGGAGGATTTTTCTGATTATCTTTCTTTTGACCTCCCCATCGATACTGTTTAATATTTATGACAGAAGTTTCATTATGGATTTAATTAAATACGCGACACAAACTCATCAATTACATTCTGTAGGACAACGAGATTTTAAAGTAATTTTATTAACGGACGTGAATAGTTTATCAAAAGAAGTGCAACAAGCACTACGTTATACAACGGAGAAGTATATGGCTACTTGCCGTTTAATTTTATATGCAGATTCTACATCGCAAATAATTCCAATTATTTGGAGTCGTTGTTCGGGAATCAGACTTCCTTCTCCTAGGTATACTTTGCAGACGATTTGCAAGAAAGAAGGCCTAAATATTTCTAAAATGAGGTAGTCGCATACCTCCGATACGGGGGACAGCACTTAATGATGATGATATGAAAACTACAAACATAAAAAAAAAATTAGAAATACAGCTTAAGCGAATAAAAATATTTATTAATTACCTACTCATATTTCTGGTTTGTTGTATATTATCGTTAGCCGGTTTTTTCTTTATAGATTTATAAATTCACAGCGAATTTAATCATTTGCATAACGTAAAGAAAATTTGCATACACATTAATCCTATCTTGCTTAATTCATGCACTATATTCTAACTTGAGTATCTTATGTGGTTGATTAAAATTTGTTTATTAAATAATTTCTTCATAATTTACTAATCGCATGATTGTACCGATTTAAAGAAACAAACTTCAAACATATTCTAATTGGAATACTTTTAAAAAATTTTTTATCATTTTGAGATCTATGTGTGGACATGAAAAGGTTAAGGATAAGTAATTGTCATAATATGGTTTTTCAATACGGTGGGTAACGTAAGAGAATTAGTTTTGACGATATAAGGAAAGATTGGGTGGGAAATTATTTCAAAAATTGTTAAAAAAATTAATTATTAACCTAATGCAACGAAAATTTATATATACATATACAAACGAAAACATCGAAAACACTTTGTACTATAACCTTTAAATTATAAAATACCATCATGAAACATGGAATAAATATTAATATCCACAAAACTAATGGAATAATTGTAAGCGAGAAGCGGCAATGAATTAACATCAATTATTTACCAATATATACATATATATATTTTACACAATCTCGATGCGCTTGTACCTAACGACTGCTGGATGTAAGCAATGCATCGTAGGCTTCGTTCATCTATTTCACTCTTGTATATCGTCCTGCCACCGAGTGTACGACCGTACATAAATCCTTCCATTCCGTAATTTTTTTGGTTCAGCTCTGATCCGTTCTCTACATCAGCTAGTCTTGTCATTGTTTTATCTACGTGTTACATTTTTGATTCAATAACATAATACCAAGCGTTGTTTGTTTCTGAGCCCTCTGTGTCATTGCAAGTTTCTTAACGACATATTTTGTAAGACTCCAAGTTTCGGCCCCATTTGTGACAGCCCTGGAAGGGTCGTTGTTTATGTACATTTTATATATATATATTCTAATAAATAATGACAGCGAAACAGCAGCTGTCTACCAACTTATGATTAATCGAACGCTGAAATTTACATTAACAAAATATTTTATTAAGTACCAAATTATTCGAAAATACTTTAAACATTTAATTGTTCCAAGTAAACGTGAGAAACATTCAGCTAATTCTGTTCGGTAAATTTTAAACTATTTCTTCATGTAACATGAGAAGCATCACATCCAGTGGTAGGCGCTCGAAATTAATTATAATACGCTTCATTGATAATTGTATGCGGATTTTTTCAGACTTCAACTCGCGTAACCAATTGCCCGTGTAAAGTCTTGTCTTGCGAGTAGCGCCTGTAAAAACTGGATAGACAAAGTCGCGTACATATTAGCGTATTTCTAGAATCTTCGTGAAAAATGGTAAATTTCGATGATACTCTAAAACATATCCATCGTTGAAATACCAGACAAAATTTAACCTTTTTTTTATTTACTTTATATCGCGTTTTGTAATGTTTTCATTAATTCGAGTTGTTTTTCTAGAAAATAAAAATTTCTTTAATTTTTTCGTAGATCTTTCATTCTGTAACGGAATGAACGTAAAATATTGCGCGCGCTTAGAATTATAAATTCTATTGAACGTAACTTCATCGAGCGGTTATTAAAAAATAAACAACTAAAAATGAGTTAATCACTCAATTTTTTAAAATAAAAAAATCATAAAGTTTTTCGACTGTTAAGCCATTATCAGGTGAATATATATTTTGTTCTTAAGATACTATACGATTACTTTTACACGAATCAGTTTTCATAATTTCAAAAGTGTAGAATGTAATTATTTTTTAAAAATAAACAGAAAAAGTAATTAAAATCGCTAAACTTTTAAAATAAAATAAAAAAACCCATAGAAGTTTCTTGGTTGTTAAGTCATTATCAAGTGAACATATATTATTTGTACTTAAGATACTATATACGATTCCTTAACTGGTTTCATAATTTGAAAAGTGCTGAGTGTAGCAATTTTTCAAAAATAACAAAAAAAATGCGCTAAATTCGCCAAACTTTTAAAATAAAAATACAGTAAAGAGCTTTTCAGCTGTTAAGCCATTATCAAGTGAAGATGTATTTTATTCTTAAGATACACTTGAATCTGGAAAAGTGTAGAATGTAATGATTTAAAAAAATAAATAAACAACAAATGTGCTAAATTCGCTAAACTTTTTAAATAAAAAAAACATCCAAAAGCTTTTCGTCTGTTAAGCCATCATCAAGTGAAGATGTATTTTGTTCTTAAGATACTATGAAACTCCTTATTTAAAACGGGTTTTGTTAAATTGAAACGTGTAGAATGTATAATGAATTTTAAAAAATGAACAATAAAACAGAATTTAAAATCACTAAACTTTAAAAATCGGAAAACCATTCGACGAATTGGACGACATTAATGAGTTCGTCTTCGGATAATAACGAGAGGAAAGGAATTTTATACTCATTTAGCGTATTTAACATATTTTTACATAACTATTAATATATACATATATTATATATATATAATATATGTATATACATGTAAAATATATACATGTAAAAACATCGACTGACGGTACAAAACGACTGTCGGTGAAAACGTAAAAGGGCACTGTAAACACACGTCTGTATCAAACCATCGCGCGTATGTGTGTGTCGGTATATACATACACTTCGATATTGTATAAGTAAATTTGGCCTTAAGCCACGCTACATAATACGCTCGATATTTTACCTCATTTTTTTTTTAAGGTCCCCACATTAAAAGTCAGCCAATCGGCTAGACAGATATGCATTAGAAAAGTCAAAACGATAATGTTGGTAAAAACTAACTTTAAAGTATAAAAAAAAAAATAATAAAAAAAAAAAATATGAAGTTGGTTATAATAGAAAATAAAACGGTGCATTCGTAATGATGACGACCAACGATAACGACATTGGACGCGTTAAAAATAAATAAACTACGTTATTTGTTAGGTCCTCGAAACTTATTTCGCGCCAACGCGCGCGATTGCTCTTACCTGCGTGTCGGGGAAAAAAAAAGGACGAGGTCATAGTCGATTGGTAACTAGGATCTTCGACGTCATCGAAAGCGCACAAAAGTTGACTAAAGTAGTGATGTTAGTAGTAGTAGTAGTAATAAATTTAAACACGTACATCACGCGACACTAAAACTGGGAATGCTATTTAGGAGCGATCGTACGACAGGTATCTACACCATGAGGTATGCATACGGAATATGGTGTGAAAAAAAGTAATACCAGCAGCAATAGAGATACATTGAGAAAATATTTAGATACATTGAAAATGGTGTATTACGCATTAGTTGAATCGAGACTAAAGTCTGGAGTTGTGTAAGACTGATTAGGAGGGAATAACATTTTTTTTTACGAGAATTAACGAATAATGAACGCGAGAGGTTTGCATTTAATGACGAAAATATTGGAACATATAAATGGCGCGAGAAAGTAAAAAAAAAAACACAAAGAAAATAAACAAACTAGTTGTACGCTAAGGAAGACGTTAAATTAGCAGAATTTCACAAGGATGTACGCCTCATCACAATGAATGTAACGATAATCTCTCCAGAATATAAAAGTAGGAAAAATATTACTTATTTTAAACCGGGTGAAATTGTCGGAGAAATTAAATATGAATACTAAAAAACAAATTACCAGGATTATGATTACAGCTAGTATTCTAAGAGAACTTTCAAATGAAGGAATTATGACTTTAACACGGATATTTAACTCGATTCTGAGAATTGATTACTATCCTTCATCGTAAAAAGTCGCTCAAATTATTACGATACCTAAGCCAGCGAAGCAGCTGACAAATACAGATTCATACAGACACACCTATCAACTTATTAGTCTAAAAATTATCCGAAAAATTACTTCTTAAACGAACTAAAAATATGTTTGGAAAATTGTTTCCTGATCATCAATTTGAGTTCAGACAAAAGCATTCGACGATTGACCGACTGTACAGAGTTACTGATATAATAGAAAAAACATTGGAATATGTACTAGTTGTCAACCGATAATGATGAATGGAGAAATGATAAACACCGACGACACATATGCTAAGTAGCGTGGCGTGTATACTTAGACAGACGAAATGATGACGTGGACAATTCACATCGCCAAGAAAAATGCGGTTATAAAAATAAAACTGGCTGAAATGTATCAGTTATTAAACCGAAGAAGTGCTTTAGTTAAGTAATAAACTTTTACTTTATAATCAAGTAATCAAACCTGTATGGAGTTACGGATGTCAAAACCGAGCAACATACAAAGTATGCAACGAATGCGGAATAATATTCTTAGAAAAATACTAGATGGTACCACAGAAATTCAGTTATCCATCGCGATCTCGTAGTTCTCGAAATAATGGCTAGAAAACATCGACAAAGAGTACAACCGCGTGTAAATAAGCTGAATAATCTCGATATTCGCCGTTTAAAACGAACAAAAACAGCATGAACTAGCCTAGGAAGATATCGATAAAAATTAACTTTTGTTGGGAAGATGATTTTATTAAAAAGCAAAATACCAGAGCAATGCTAAATGTTCCTGAACAGATCGCATTTTAAAAATCATCCACAGGAAAATAAAGTCCGATAACTGGGTATGTGGCTTGATCGCTGCTTGACCTGGAAGGAACACATCAAGATCAAAGTTAAAGAGATAAAACTTAAACTGCGGAACATGTACTGGCCCCTGGGCAAAAGTTCCGAATTATATCTAAAATCGAAATTATTGCTTTACAGAGCAGTTATTAAGCCGGTGTGGACATATAGCATATCACTCTGGGGGACAGCATCAATACGGAATATCAAAATGGTGCAGCGATCTCAATCAAAAATACTAAGGTTAATTGCACACTGGTATATACGAAATGAAAATTTGCATAAAGACCTAAAAATACCAAAAGTGCACGAAGTAGTTCGGGATTGCAGTAGAGATTACATGCACAGGTTATGGGGTCACTGTAACCAGCTGGCTGTAGATTTATTAAATCACGCCAATAGGCCTCGCAGATTGAACTATCGCGCACCTCTAGATCTTCCCCACCGGTTTAAATGATTGGAGAAGTAGTTCGAAGTGTCATTGTTGAATGACATCTCCCATCCTGTTATAGCTTACATTCCATTTGCTTATTGACTACATCAGCCAGATTGCAATTTTTATGTATATATATATATATCAAAATTTGTGATATTTTTTTTTTTAAACAGGTACGGTGAACAAACACGAATATTAAATCGATTGCCAGATGAAATACTACCGGGAAAAAATACGAGGGAACTTAAAAAAAAATCAAAAGCTGGCTAAGAGATGAATATATCAAGGAGGACGAAATTAAACGGGTTATGAAAAATTATAAAGATCTGATCAGGAAAAAATTTACATAACGAAGAAAATGCATAAATATATTTAGAAAAAAGGGGTGGCACATATACACTACACAAATTATGTAAGATAAAAATGAGTAAAACAAGAGTGTACGTTTGATTGGTTGAGATAGGTTGAGAGTGCAAAATTGAGTAAAAAGGAGAAAGTGGAAATGTGAGATTGTGAATACTTAAGATATATGCATATGTGTATATAGTATATATACATATATATATATATATAAAGAATCGTATAAACGCGAATATTGTAATCGAACTATGTTCATCGGTAAGCTTAAAAATTGTAATTATAATAATTGAACAATGTACGGTCATGGAAGAATATTTTGAACCAATTACGGGTCAAAAACCTATCGCAATGAGCAAGGCTAACACTGAAAAAGGTAGTTTAATATATGTTAGGCATAATAATATACACAGCTTCCGGACGAAAGAAGATTAAGAAAACCCAATGGGAATCGTTAGCATTTGTTCACGCATTCAGTTTACGTAGATGCAGGAAGTGCGAAATGTATAGACATCCGGAGAAGTACTGTACAAAGACTATATATAGTTCTAAGAAGAAATCAAAGATTCCGGATGCTGCTGAAACTACGTTTTTAGTCAAATTAGAAGTAACTCAAATATAATCTAGTCGATAATTTAAAGAATAAAGATGTATCGTCTAAAGTTATGGGGAGGGGGAGTCATGCAACAATCGGCAGAAACTGTCCATTTTATATTTCGAAAATATCAGATGCGATACATCGGAGAATTTTACAAAAAAATGACAACCTATGAATAATTGCCGAACCTCGCTGTTATAAAGAAAAAAAAACTGAAAAATTACACATCTTATCTCGACAATTGAATAATGCTTTAAACGTAATCTAGCACATAGTTTGCTTTATTATGAAAATAACATTCAATTATTTAATTTCGCGTTATATTTCCCCAAATAAAAACGAGGCGAAGTCCATTAAATTAGTAGATAAATCAATCAAAAATAACCCCCAATACAAAGCTGCTTCGGACTATACGCCTACCACGTTTTGAAAAACATATTCCAAATAATAAAGATCGCGTCTTACTTAACGAACTTATCTACGGTAATGACTTACAAACCCAACATTCTCAAATCATAATGGAGAGAGTGTAATCGATTATTTAATAGTATCATCTAAATTTGCTAGTCTTGTAGACTTTAAACTGGAACGGTTTGATTTAACACCACACGTAAAAACAATATCGCCTGTTTACCATCAGATACAAGAGTCGAGAACGCACCTAAGGCCCGGTTCACACTGGCGCGATACGTTAATACGATAAACGATACGATAAGCAATGCGACCTTGAATCGTCACGGACCGCTGGTAGTGGTGCAAACGTTACGAAAGCAACTAATCCAGTACTATGATTGGTCCGTGTCGATTCAAGGTCGCGTTGCTTATCGTATCGTATGTCTTATCATTTATCGTATCACGCCAGTGCGAACCGTGCCTAAAACGTTCTTAAAAACGAACTATAAAAAATAACAACGAAAAAAATACAGACAAAACTACATTTATTCACAAGTCGTCTCATGCACACTACATATTCACATAATACGCATTTTCCTCATTAATAAATACGATATAAACTTTTGCTTACATACCGGCTGACTCAAAAAAAGGGAAACACATGTAAAACTAATACAAATCTTGAACGATCAAAAATGTAATATGTGGGAGCCGTTGAACATTTAACGAATGTTCAATTAAAAATTAAATTTTTGAAAAATATATAATTACGGTGTATAGGGAGCAACTCGACACTTTAAACAAAAGCAAAACTCGCATCCGTATCGTAAAATATTTTGGAGGAATTAAAGAAGTATCTGTTATCAAAATATTGATCCATGGAAAAGTCGTAAAATCGAATCGAATTTTTATTTTGCACATCGTTACAACCACCATAATAAATACCGTATATAAATGTCTGTAAATGCGTAATAAAGCGCGAACAACAGGCTTACAAAAAATAAATACTAAATGAAATATTTAAAAAAAAAAAATAAAATAAAAAATAAATAAAATGACCGACACGTGGAAATCTAAACAAAAAATTATTTTCTTTTATAAGCAAATCGTACGCAAACATTCATTATCACACACACACACATATATACACTGACATACACGTACATAGTAACACGAACAAAAACCGCGTTATATTTATCTATATGTATGCCAACGCATAGTTGAGATCGCAATGCGACCAGTAAACTATGTAAACACATCGTTCTACGACTGAGCGTACTAATTATACTTACGTACACACCGATACATGTACCGTGATCAAGCATTATATGAGAGCTAGCTAGTACGATTAGTTTACAAACCGACCGAGATACCATCGTACGCACTTAAGGATAATCTATATTTCTCGTGTAGATATCAAAAATCCCATCAAAAGTTTTCTTCTCCGTCATTTATCTATACTAATATGTAAAACTATAAATATTTTCATTATAATCACTGCATTGTGCTATTTTTTATCACACATAAACAGAAAATCTATTTTTTTTTTTTTTAATTTTTGTCTGTCTGACTGTCCGATTTAACTCAAAAACTATTAAAGCAATAATGATAACATTTTGCGCAGCTTATATATCGTCGGATTTGTTCTAAAATTTGTTTCACACTGATATCACGACGACTAGAATAGAAATTACAATAATTTAAATGTTTAATTTTATCGCGTTAGGGATGTGGCAGAAATAGTGGACGTATCACGATGATAAGCATTTGGATGAAGGCTTTCCCCAACGTCTTCCAAACACTTTTGTCCTGTGCTTTCCTCAACCAATTTTTCCCAGCTACCTTTACTATATCATTATGCCACCGTGTCATTGGCTTTCCCTGTTTCCTTTTTCTGTCCATCGGGCACCACTGTAAAATCCGCTTCGAATGATGCTGGATATAACATTATCGGATCGTAAAAAGAGTATATGGATACGGGAACAAACACGGTTGGATGATGTAGTGGTGGCTACAACAAAATGGAATTGGGCTGGCCACATTGCTCGGATAGAATAGATGGTCAAAGCGGATTTTACAGTAATTTCTTTTCTAGTCGTGATATCAATGTGAAACAAAGTTTAGAACGAATCCGATCATATAGACTATAAGCTATGCACATTTTCATTGTTTTAATCGTTTTTGAGTTAAATCGGAACAGACAGACAGACAAAAATTTAAAAAAGGTGTGGCAGAAATAATGGACGTATATATATATATATATATGTATACTATACTAATATATAAACTTGTTAAAATAAAGAGACAGCGATATGGTATTTAAAAAAAATAATCACACAGGAGAAGTCGTGAGTAACTTCGTATAATTTAATAAATCTACTCTCAGATGTCTGGGTAAAGTATTGTACACAACGACTCCGGCATAAATAGCTTGCGTAAGAGTTCGTGATTTAATAAATCGCAGAACAGCCGCCATACTCGTGATATTGTGTTTCCTTCGTATGATGATATACGAAATTAATTTTTGTCTTCCGCAACAAAAGTTAATACACGTAATTTACACTGTTCTCGTACCTTGTTAAGTTTCAACGTACCAGCTATGTACTGTTTAATTTGAGTAAAAATTGAATTTTGTACAGTTTGTAGAGGTGATCAGTGACATTTGGCCATCCCACCCCGATTATTTCGTAAGATAGAATTGGTTGATACATTGCTGCGTAAAAAACGTACTAAATTATCAGCAGAAAAATATTGCTTTAAATAAAAAAAACAATAGATAATTTAACTTTCGTAACTTTTACGATATGTACAGCGAATTTTTATAGTCTAGAATCCGATAGAATTTGGAGATATTTAATTTCATACACCGCGACACCGTGTTTTAATTTTATCTTTATCTCATTCTAAATACCTAAATCTTGGTCGGTATATTATATATAGCGAACTTTGTTTCGTTTTCATTTATTTGCATAACCAACATTCAACACGGTCTACATCATCTTGTACAAGCTTTTGCGAAGTACACTTGGATAGCGGGGGGAATCGACAGAAAGTACCGTGTCATCTGCGTAACTAAATAAGCGCCCACTTATACACAAATCATTTATGAATACTAGAAAAAGATAAGGTCCGAGTATCCTGCGTCACGTCCGCACATTGTACTACACCCATCACCGCGTATACATTGTTAACTTTTACAACGTATCTTCTATTCTCGATGTAACTTTTAATTCAGTTTACTTCCTTTGAACCCAAAATCATAAAGTTTTTTCAATAAAATCGAATGATCTACCGTTTCAAATTCCTGAAGTATATCAAAATACACCGAAATAACTGATCTATCTTCCATAAAAACTACATATATATGGGATTCCGAAACCAACAGGCGACATAGAACGTTTTTCATCATTTAATTTTTAATTATCACGGTGAAGGCAGTGGCACCCCATTCCGTATAACATCATTTGCGCCTGCGTCGCATATAAATAGTGCCTTGAATGCTAGCTGATTTTTTAGGTAAAAATAAAACGTACAATAGCTAGTCACGACGTTCGGCAACTAATAATATGACGACGACGATGATGATGTAGAAAATAATATGTAAGTCAATTGGTTTGAAACATGTATTAGAAGTAATATATATATATATATATATATATATAGAGACAATCCAATTAATTGTGAAAAGGAGAAAACTCAGAAACAGTACTCACGCAAATGAACAGGAAGTAACTCGTTTATCGTCAGAAATTCGTAAATTTTGCCGCAAAGATAAAAATAATTACTATGCAGCTATTTGTCAGGATATTCAGATACATGCAGAAAAAAATGAACCCAGAGATTTATATAAAAAGATTGCTTTGATTACAAGAGAATTCAAGATGAGATGTTGGGCAATCCAAAACAAACAAGGATGTATTAAAACAGAAAAACTGGATATAGCAGAAGTTTGGAGGCAATACTGTCAGGAACTATACGATAATACATATACAGAGGAACTAATAATACCAAATCCGTTGTCCGAACTTGAACCGAATATACTTAAATCAGAAATAGAAGAGGCCATAAAATATTTAAAATTGAATAAAGCTACAGGTTGCGATGGAATACCGGCGGAAATAATTAAACAAATGGGTACTACAGGAATTAAGAAAATACACGAAATATGCGAAGAAATTTGGCGAACCGGAGATTGGCCACAAGAATGGTGTAAGACGGTCTACATACCTCTATTTAAGAAAGGACAAGTTACAAATTGCCAAAATTACAGAACTATTTCATTAATACCGCACACCAGTAAAATAATGCTACGAATTATAAATAATCGATTAGCGGAATTCTCATCCAGGCAGATTCCAGATGAGCAAGCAGGATTCGTAAAGGGAAAAGGAACTCGCGAACAAATTTTAAACATAAGACTGTTGATTGAAAAAACTAGAGAACATAATATTCCGTTAGTGTTATGCTTTGTTGATTATTCAAAGGCATTCGACAATGTTCTTTGGGAAAAATTGTGGCCTGCACTTATTGAAATGGGAATACCAAGGCATCTAGTGTATTTAATAAATCAACTATACGAACATAATATAAACACGGTGCGTATTGAAGGCCATATAGAATCAAAAGAATTTAAGACGAAAAAAGGTGTAAGACAAGGATGCGTCTTATCACCGGTACTTTTCAATCTATACGGTGAATATATTATGAGACAGGTTTTGAACGATTGCAGCGTTGGTGTTTCCATTGGTGGAAGAACCTACGCTTTGCTGATGATACAACGCTTATAACCAGCTCAATTGATGACATGAGAATAATACTCGATCGACTAAATAAGATAAGTGCCAAATATGGATTAAATATAAATAAAGATAAAACAAAACTAATGGTGGTTGATCGGGGAAACTCAATACCGGAGGCTGAAACACAAATCGATGGTTACGAAACATTACACAAGTATATATATTTGGGATCCCTTATTGATGATAAAGGCACTTCAACGGATGAAATAAAAAGACGGATCCAGTTGGCTCGAAATGCCATGATCAAATTAAACAGAATATGGCGCGACGCATCAATTACAAATGCGGTAAAAAAGAAATTAGTGCAGTGTTTGGTGTTTTCTGTATTCACATACGCGGCGGAAACATGGACGCTGAAAGCCAAAGATAGGCAACGTATCGATAATTTCGAAATATGGATTTGGAGGCGTATGTTACGAATACCCTGGACAGCAAAGCAAACAAACGTTTCTATATTACGCAAGCTCAACATTAAGCGTAGATTGTCCAGCGATGTTCTTTTCAGAATATTACGATTTTTCGGACATATCATGCGAAGCGATGACTCCATGCAACGATTAATAATTGAAGGGAAAATACAAGGAACGCGTCCTCCTGGTAGATTACACATCAAATGGACAGACACGATCACAAAAGCACTTGCAAAGTCAATGGCTGATTGTAAACGGGAAGCTGCAAACCGGATAAAATGGAGAAGAAAAATTGAAGAGGCTGTAGCATGAAAATGGTCACGACATCCCTTAGGGGGATTACGACTGAAGATGATGATATACAATGTATTATTGATTGTGTAGAAAAAAGAAGCAATGCACCAATTCTGAAAGAGTTAAACATCAAGGATGATGAAGGGTTGCTTTCAGGAATATAAAAAACATGTTGAAATTCTTTGTTGATATCTTAAGATCGAATTGGATTGAAAAGATAATTATTCTTGGGAAAATTAATGGAAGACGACACGATATTCAAACCGGTATATCGACCAAATACAAATTAGAACGGCTTTACCAATTGACGAGTTGATGAATATCACATGCGAAGAACACGATGCCGTAAAATGACGGTTCGATGAAAGGTGACACCGTTCGGAATACAAACAGACAATTATGATGGTATAAAATGTGTATTATATGTCTGTGTGTGTGTAAAGTAGCGTTTACTGTCTGAACGAATAGAGTAATTGAGCGTCTTAATTAATAAGAACGTCGAATTTCAAAAATGTATGTGGTAATTTTTGCTGTAAAGAAAAATCGTATGTAAAGTTTCAATTTCCGTTACGGCGACGTTGTGAAACGTTAAAATTATTACATATTTTTTTAAAAACCGTCCGAATAATTGAAATAATTATTCTTGCCGGAAGGTTTTAATTTAATTTTCACAACAGTAATAGGTTTAGCATTTCTTTTTATAAATAATAATAATAATCATTCAAATCCAGTTTATTTTGAATAAATTTCAATGTTATAAATTGCATAATCAAAAAAATCCGCTAATGCGCAAAGTTGCGCAAGCAGGAAAATAAATACGATACTCGATAATAATAAATAATTTACTAATATTGCGCTCTGTCGGAATAAAAAAAAAAAAACCGAAAAATTAAAAAAAAAAACTTGTTGCTTATTTCTTGATTAAGGATTTTATACTCTTATATATGTATGTTTAATTTTTTAAAATGCGTTTTTCCATTATTTTAATTATTTCTTTTACCGTCCATTTTTGTTTTCCTTATTATTTTTGTACGATATTTTATTTGTTTTGTGTATGTTTTTTTTTTTTTTTTTTAATCTGGTTGCAATGATTATTATCTCGTGTTGCTAAATCGAATTTTTTATCCATCTGTTCCATAATAATTTGCCGATTATAACGTATTGACCATGAATTTTATGCTTAAATCTTTTTGACTTTAACTTTTTTATTTATACTTTTATAATTCCCATTAGTAATGATCTGTGTCGGAATATCAATTACTCACTGTGTTTCTATCTACACACCTTTACCTAGATACATATATATTTCTGATATCTCGAAAGCGGCTCTAACGAGTTGGATAAAATCTTTGTGCGCATAAGTGTAATGTACTAAGTAATTGAAAATATTTTTAATAATCTAAAAATTATTTTAACGGAAAAATCCGATAAATTCTAAATTTGATTTTTAAAAGAAATTATTAAGTGTTCACCTTCCGATATTTGCGAAGAATGATATTTTTTCGTATAACTCCCTAAAATGAATGAAACGAAATTTAACCCGATTAAAGTGGTTGTATTTATGTATGTAACGGTTTTTAATGGTATGTGATATCTCGAAAAAAAAAGTTGTACTTATTTATAACGGGATTGAGCTTAAAGTTTTCCCGATTTGTTGATTTCCTGATTTATTACCTATTGGACGTACGGTAATTTCAAATCTGTGTGTCCATTCGATCTATCGTAACGTAAAACGGGATTTTATAATAATTCCGCGGTATCTATGTCGTGGGCGTTGCAATTTAGACGAGAGAAGAACGAGTTGCAATTTAGACGAGAGAAGAACGACTTGCGCAAGATCACACTGGACAAGCATATAATGTTGTAATTGCGTTTTAATTATTCGTATTTATTTACTATTTATCATAATTTAAATACAATCACGCGATTTTCATTTTGGGGGAGAACCAATGTGCACATACAAACGTGTATCAAAGTAAGCCGAGATTAGGAAATTAGAAAGCTAATACGGAATGGAAATGTTGGGCATAATTAAGAAGAAGAAATCAAGCTATTTTGGAAAGATATAAGAAATGAAGAAGATACAGTACAAACAGCGAAAGTAGATGCATTGAGATGTAATCCATACACGTGTATTTTCTTCATTTTTGATAATTATTGTCCAGGATCAATAAATATTAATTAAAAATAAAATAATAAAAAAAAACATAAAAACGCCAACAATGTAACAGTCTAAAATTAGCCGAATTTCGATGATTCCGAGTCATAAATTGTCGTGTACTTCTTTTACTTTTACACAATGCGGCTTCTAATAAAGATTTTTCAGGTCGATTATAATTAGAGCTGTCGATTCTGTAAAATGTAATTAAAATCGAATCGACTCGAAAATTGATCGACTCGAGCCGAATCGACTCCAGTTAGAATAGATTAATTGTTAGAATCGACTCGGAATTGCCGGGATCAACTCGAGTTCAAATTCATGCAGCTTTTTAAATTTTATAAACAAGTTTCTGTTACTTAAATAAACAAAATTCTATAATGAAAAAAAATTGAGTATTTAACAATTCAACATATTAAAATTTAGAATACGAAAGAAATTTTAAAAACAATATTTTATTAATAATTATTTTAAATTTCAATAAAGAAATATTATTTTTCTTTTTTTACCTTATTGGGCGAAAGGCGGGAGAGATTGCTGGTGAGAATGTTTCCCGCTGATGAAAACACTCTCTCTGATGGTACAGGTGTGCCAGAAATGTACAAATATATTTTAACTAATTGTTACTCATCCGTTTCTCAAGCGTCGAACGACGGCAATGACGTAGTGAGCAGGGGGTTTGGGGGTCTGAACGACTCCCTTGGAATCAACCGAAAATTAAAAAAAATTATCATTTATTCTGATAATAAGAAAATATACACTGGTTGTTAAATGCAGTTTTGCATCTGTTAAACCTTTTTTTTTTCATTTATTTTATTTAAATTTCGTTAAATAAACAAATAGTTTTGTAATATGTTAAAATAAATAATTCTAAGAGTTCTCAAATCACTCTGCAAACGTACTATCGTATCATTCATTCCATAGATACAGTTATACCACAAATGGAAGAAAAATTCATCACCCATAAAAATATTTTTAAAATGTTTCACATCTTGATATAACTAAAAAAAAAATTCTTCGGAAAGAGGAAGAAACGACTGCCCTGCGATAATTGACGGAAATTTATAAGAATGACTTGGAGAGTTCTGTCGAAGTTGAAGCAGAAATTGAATTATGGCGAATACCACTAATCAAAATGCAAAAAATAATAAAACTAAAAGAATTAACGGAACGATGTAATGCTGATTTGTATCCAAGTGTATATGAATTATTGACAATTTTCTGCTGTCTGCCAATTTCAAACGCTTACGTAGAAAGAATTTTTAGTTCATTAGAGCGTTTAAAAACTTATTTAAGAAATACGATGAGCGAGAAAAGATTAAACGGATTAGCGCATCTTAATATATACAGTCATTGGAATCACGCCAGAGGAGGTGCTAGAATAATTTTGTAGAAAGACGCGAAGAATAGTTTTGAAATTTAAAATTTAGTTAAGTACTAATATGTATTACTGGTCCAAAAAAAAAAAAAAAAAAAACATTATTTATCGTTTATTTTTTCGCGGAATTTATTGTTAACATATTATTAGTGTATTCCGGTGACGTTAAATATTTCCGACGTCTATTGCGTCTAATAAACTTAAATACTCGACGTTATAAAATTAACATGGGCGAAAAGTTCAATTTAACTGGAGTTTAATGTAATAACTTTGTTTTCTTTGAACCTCCCTCTTCAACCAAGTCTGGCTACGCTACTGGAAGACGGTCTGGTGTCTGTCAACTGATAAGGAAATATACTTCGCTCATTTCTTGGTATTTATTATTGTCTATCAACACATCAACCAACTCATTCTCTAATGGTTTTTTCATAAAAACGAATCGATCAACTCCAGAATCGGTTCGAATCGCAACTCGATCAACCAACTCCTCATTCACTTTGACGTGTCGATTTTGCACAAAAATGAATGGATCAACTCCGGAGTCGATTCGAATCGACAGCACTAATTATAATGTTAATGTTATGTTAGAGTAATAGTAGTCGTAGTAACAGTTATGGTAGTAGCGATGTTATAGCGCAGCATGTAAGGTTGCTAAGGAGACGTGTTGAATACAACAGTCCTATTATTTAATAAAAAGTAAGCGAACGAGAATAATATTAACGAGCGAATATTGTGTTTTTAATTATATATATATATATATATATATATATATATACATATATATACATATATATATATGTGTGTGTGTGTGTGTGCGCGCTGAAAAAAGCTTTTCAATGTTATCGGTCTTACTTTTAATTAAACGTTGTATGACAAACGAAGCAGTTGGTCAATCAATTTGTTTTTCATCTCTTTTCTTTTTTTCCTTTTTTATTACAAAACGCAACAAAATTGTTTATGTTTTGTCTAAAAGATGTATATGTTTCGTCCTTTGTCAAACTATAATCTCGGGGTCTTTTTTAATGTTACTTTCTATATGTTATACATAATATAATAAGATATAAGAAAACATAAAACAAAAAATGAGGTCATACGTAGAAATAAGTGAAACGGCCTTACATATATATCGCATAACTTGCTTAATGGTATGTTTAATAATGCATATTTCACTTAGGATGTTAATTATTGTTCCGTCGACCACAGTCGAGTACTAATTTCCGATTCATTTTACCGATGTTATCCGCTTTTTATGTGTGTATAATTCGTTAATTAAAATTTTCATATCGTGTATATATATATATATGTGTGTGATTTTTCGATTTCGTTAAATTATTTAGCACCTGAAAAGAATAGACAGTCATTTTAATCCGCTTGTGATTAATTTGCTGAATAATAGTGGCGAAATCAGGCCAATAAGTCGGCTGACTCACCCTATAACCGTTGACCGGCAGTGATAAAATGGAATGTCACCAGTAAGCGATTATGCGACGATCTTTATTACGACAGTTTGCAATTGCTTACTAGCTGTTTCAGCTAGATTGCAATAAATAAAAAACTACTCGCCGTCATTATTTCCATCTATTTCGATGTTCAAAGTTAATAAACATGAAAATATAAACAGAAAATTAGAAAACAATATAAAACGCGAGTCGACGCTTACACTTCTGAAGTTTCGAAAATATCCAATTAGGCGTGGAGTTGAACTCTGTCAACGTCATTTCGGAAAATTATTAATTACTAGATCGTACGCACACGAGCACAATAAGCGTTGTATATAATCACACGCTAGAGTTATGATCAGATTAAGAGGTACAATAACAAATTCAGTTGGTGAGCGTGGGCAGAATTGATCGTCGGAAAAAAAATAAAAAAAATAATCTTACGGAAATAAAATACGTTTGATTATTTTCATTTTTTTAAAATATAACTCGATTAACGAGTAAGCTCCACCGAGGAATTACGGCTCGATAAAAATAATATGGTATCAAGTTTCAGAGACAAGAGACAAGAAGACGTTACAAAATCTAATGGAATGGGTTAGGCTGTACCCGTCACAATAATGACGGTAAGTGAAAGAACATTAGATAGAAAACGGGCACAAGTAAGTCGGGTGTGAGCAACGCTTATACGTGACTTCCGGATTCGAGAAGTAAGAAGATTTAACTTTGAATTCCTGAAGATCATTGTTTTAGACGTTATTAGTTTTTCGCAGGTATTGATTGATGTCGCTCGAGGTATTCAACGGTAATTAGGGTAAATGAAAGTAAAAATTGTACGGTTAAGTGTGACAGCATTCATAGGTAAATCCTCGGAATCGTGTCCGGATATTGCGGCGTGCCTACAGATTCGCGGATACATTTTGTTAAAGTAGCGTTTAAATACTTTTTATTTAAGATTGCGTTGAGAAAATGAGTTTGATTAAAACAAGTCGTGCAATAGAGTTGCAGTGACGAGGTAGAGGGATAATTATATTTTGTTATTTAAAGATTTCGTATTAATAAAGTGTTCACCCGGATTTTACATCCGTAGATGTATAAAGAAGAAAATGATTTATTTTTTGACACGAAATTCTATAAAATTGCCAAAAGTATTACCTCAGCAGCTAAATACAAAAAAAAAAAACAGACTTAAAAAAAAATTAAGAAATAATAAAGAAAATAAAAGTAAAATAACAAGAGAAAAAAAAATAAAAAAAAAAACCCAACTTATTAATTTAACACGCATAAAAATCAATATATATTAATAACTTAGTTTAACACAGATGTAACATACATCGAAAATCCGCGCTTAATAAGACGAAGCTTATATTTAGTATAACGGATGCTGATATCGTACGATTATCCGAATTAAATTATTGCCACGATAAATTTACTGTAAAATTTTTTCGATAATTTATGCGATCGTAAATATGAGAAATATTTAGCGATGAACGCGTGTACCGTATTTTAGTCATCGAGAAGTATTTAACGATATTTTGCAATATTAACCGGACTGTTTAGCGAGTACCGGTGGACACTGAACACTAGACCGGGACAAGTACGAATTAACCTCGATTGTCTAATGGTATAGTGTATGAATTTTTCGTTAATTGAAGAAAAATTGGAACGGTAATTGAAGATTGGTGCGAGTATCTCTTTCGCTTTATCTACAAATTTAGTTAAATAAAAATCTAGACTAAAAGATAGTTAACCCATTTTTTATTAATAGTAGTAATATCTGGTAGAGGATATCTGTTTAGTTAACGGTATAGCGTGCGATTTGTTCGTAATTAATTTTAATAAGTACTTGTGTAAATAGTATTCGACGCTTTTTTACAGATGGTATCCAGGTTCTGTATGATGTGTAAAATAGCGCCAAATCGTCAGCGTAAAAACCAGCGTGGACGAATAGAAAAATCGTTTAATAATAGTTTTTTTTTTTTTAATAAAAAAAAAAAAGTAAGAAAATACTTCCTTGCGAAATCCCTTAAAAAAAAAAAAAAAGGAGTTTTAAGCTTTGAATGTAAATGTAGATGATGAAAGTAAAATGTGTACCGTCGGATATGTTGGATGACCGGTAGAAGATGGACGGTTTTGTTACTTTTTTTTTGAATAACTCAAAAATTACTCGACTAAAATTTTCGAATGAAATTTTATTTAGATGGGAAAACGAAAATAATTTGTAAAATACATCGTTCAGATGACCTTTATTTGCAACAATACATTCATTCACTTTTTACAGCATTTTCGAATACTTTTTCGAGCACATGTGGTTGAATTTTTGAAATTTCTTCAGACATCCAAATTATCAGGCGGTCTAGATCAAGTGGACGTGTTTCGTAAAGGCGGCTCTTAAGGTATCCCCACAAATAGAATCGTGTAACTCTGAATTCTTTCCGAAACTCTCTTTGCACTGTCGTGATCGATTCATACCGAAAATAACGTTCCACGCAAAACGCACGCTTCTTCGCGTCTCACGTGTGTACACTAAATGTGAAGCACGCGGTTTGCGTTGTAGCAGTGTTACCAACTACGCTATGCAAAAAACAAAACCGTCCGTCTTCTCTATGTCAACCTATATATAGATGTTCTCGGATTAGTAGTTGTAATTTTCCCGATAATTACGTTTTTATCTACGAGTCCCCGACAAATTTGAATTTAATACAATTCGTATAATTTCGTTTTATTTAATAACGATGTAAACAATTGTCAAAGTAGAAAACATTATTCTCGGCATTTACTTCGAGAACTCACATGTGTTGATACAATTTTTTTTGTTTTGTTTTTATGTTTACAGATAGCCTACTTCACAGAATGATTAGCGCGTCGTCACTATCGTCATCAAACGACTTTAACTGGGAATAATAAAGTTTTTAAGTGTAGAACATTTTTATTTAATCGTGTTAAATATATGCGCGTTTTAAAATCAACTACCGTACAAATTACTTAGTATTTTACGATCGACGTTATTCGATTGTAATTAGTGTTATAATATTAATTAATCGTAATAATAATTAAAGAAAAAAATTGTTCTCATAAGACGTAATAGAATTAAGACGATATTTTTTTAGATCATATTCGTTTTTTTTTTTTATTGAAAAAAAAATAAGAATATGACGGTCGCGAGAAATCATCGTATTCGCTGTTAGTTCCGGGGAGAAGTATTTTATTCTACCTCGTCGGGTAGAATTTAGTAAAGCGAAAAACGGCAGCATTGGTGAGTACCACGGAGATCAAACGACTGTAAATACGAGTTGCTACGCTGGTTGCATTAACGCTGCCGGCATCGATTACATCGTTCCTGATGAAATATGTTGATATGGCGTATGGTGTACAACGTACGATCTTCATCAGCCGCTACTACCACTACTGCTACTACTATTTTCAATACCACTGGTCGATGTGTTGCACTGTCCGTCACAGCCATACTGGTCAATCACCCGTCCAATTTTGTTATGAGTGATCGTCGAAAAAATTTTTTCCGATGGCTTATTTCAGTTCTGTTTTGTTGCTGGAATTCTTCAACCTCGTCGACGTCCGCTGCAACTTGTATTGAGTCGTCCGCTGCTACAGGTAAGCGTTCATTAATATATATATATATATATATATATATATATATATATATATATATATATATATATATATATATATATATATATATAGGAGGGTGGCCCAGAGACAACGGACGGTTTTGTTGTTTTTTTGAATAACTCAAAAATTATTCGACCAAAATTTTTGAATGAAATTTTGAAAACGAGATGTTAGCTCACAATCATTTGTGGAACACAATATCGTTTAGATGACCGCCATTTGCAACAATACATTCGTTCAGTCTTTACAGAATTTTCCAGCAAAGGTCACTGAATTTTTAAAATTTTTTCAGAATTCCCACGTTTCAGGTCTCCCATATCTCGTGAACGTGGTTTAAGGTGTCTCCACAAAAAACGCATAACTTTTCGAAACCCTCTTTGCATTGTAGTGATCGATTCACGCTGAAAATAACATTCCACGAAAAACCCACGCTTCTTCTCGTTATAAGATGTCATGATAACTGAAATTGGACAAAAACGAAGTACATTAAACGCAGAGCACGTAGTTTACTTTGTAGTAGTGTTATCAACTGCGCTATTCGAAAAAAACCCGGCCATCTTCTATGGGTCACGCTATATATATATATATATATGTAACTTAATTTCCCGAAAACTACCGTGCTAATGATATTCGGCCAAGTACTTCTATCTGCATCATCTTTTTCCTGCCGGGCGCAATAACGTGGTATCACTGAGTATTTGTCATTAAATCGGTCATGACGGTTTTTATATATGGTTCTCAAACATGACCGTCTCACAGACAAATATGAGAAAGATAAAAAGGGTACAAACAGCGCAGGAAAAGATTAATATTAAATATATGATAGCCCTACAGGAAGCGAAATACTTGCATACGGAACAAGATTGGACTTTGTAACGTAATAGCAGATGGTCAAACTGAAATGTACGTGGGCGAGGTACATAGCCAGAGGGTAGGGTAATAGATGGATAAAACGTTGAAATGGTGGCCGCTTCATAAGAGGAGAAACATTGGTAGACCGCTCACTCGTTGCTATGACGATAGAACTACGGAAGCGGGGAAGAACTGGATTCAGAAAGCTCGGAACCGGAAGAGATATAGGATATATTCATATTGATGGCGATTTTCCAGGAAAGTTAATCAAGTCAGACTTCACTTAAAATTTCTTCGAACTGGATACTTTTTTTTCTGTACTACAATCATTGTATTAGAATTATATTGATCCTGTCATTTATTAATAGTTAATATAATAATTAAACTTTCCATATCCTTATCTCGTGCTTATCATAATAAACGATTATATAACAATTACTCAATTTCTTAAAAATTGTGTACTTCTATAAATTTTCCCTGTAAAAATTGCTACTTGACAGTGGAGCACCCACGGGGGTAAAGTATAAAATACATATCAAGGAGGAGCCTAACTTGTAAGCTGCAAACAATTTCGCAACTAAAATTATAGTTGAAACAGAAAAGAATATTTGAAAGAGCATTATCACTAATAAAACCTCATCTAGACGAGCGTGCAAAACAGCCTAGATTGCAAAAAGTACTATTAGAAAATATTCCTTACATTCTGTCTGCTAATGACATTGAAAATCCAGCTGACTGTGCAACACAAAGAAAAAAAAATGGCCGTTGGTTGGGCCGTTCGGCATTCCAATCTGACCCAGGGTCACCCAGGTCGTGACCAGTGCGTTTTTTGTTGTTGTTATTACTTGTTTCATTGTTGTTCATGATCATTTATGATTTGTTTTGCTTGTCGAATTTTGTTTACACATTCGGCTGGGCATAAGGTATTCATTTTTATTGGGAATTTTTAATATTTTTTTGGGGGGGTTGTTTGAGCCCATCCCAGATACAAATCCTGGGTGCATCACTGCATACTACGCAATTGTTTTAAACTTCGCGTTTTCTTAACGTCGATTAACGGTGCTTATCATATAACCATAAAAAGATGGTTGACCTTAATACGAAACGACCTCTTTCGATGGGTATTAACCGTTATCTGAAATTGATACGCGAGCATACATACAATTTGGAATACATTTATTGTTATAGTCGATAACAGTAGACGGACTTTTAATGTTTCTACTATCATCATCATATTCGTTGGCTCGGTCCGAGCATCGTGAAATTATGAGTTCCAATTCCTTTCAAACTTGTTCGCCATATGTCCCTATTTTCCGCGAGTCTTATAACTTGCTGGAGCGATGAGGCCGCAGTTAATTGTTTAATCCTATCTGTGTACCTGGTTTCTGTCCTTCCGCGTATCCTTTTGCCTGCTACCATCTCTTCAAGAATTAATTTTTCTATTCAATTCCGACGTACCACATGTCCGAAATACCTCATTATGCGCTGTATTACTATGTCTCGTAAGCGTAGATCCGATCCTATATCACAAGTGTGTTAAAACTCTAATAGTCGTTGAAGGCAGTATTTTACGTCATAACCATTGTCCGAATTCTTTCGGTACTGTCTTATCCATTGTACATGCTATCCAGCTGCTTTTGATCTAACCCCACCCAAATCTTTTCGACTGTATAACTTCGCCTTCTATTATATTCTTTTATGAAATTAAAATCCTAATAGTTTTATTTCTGGCTTCGGGGAGTAATTTATGAACTTCCCTTTTTTCCCACGTATTCCTTTTCGAGATTTTGTTTTTCGTTTTCTCTTCTAACCAAAACATTTTCTGTTATTTTACATCGCGTTCGCATTTCCATTGAATTCAGTTTCTTGATTTTCCGATCTTAAACCCCAATTCTTACAGTAGCCAGTTACACGCTAGACGTACGCTTATGAATATGATTTCAGGACTTCTATATCGGTATTCTTATTTCTTGGCAAAATATTAATTTTTCTTCTCACAGAATAACACGCGACATTGTTATTACTTTACGTATGTCGTCGGAATAGCCGAATGGCTATGAGGATGGATTTCTATACGGAAGGTACCGGGTTCTAATACGATTGACGATGCAAAAATATCATGATTAAAAAATAAAAATATAAATATTTCTAATATTCTCGCATGGAAGGCAATTGTAAACCACCACGCACAACACCATATGCCCGTTAGTAATAATATAGTACACTACAAAAACACGCGGGGCTGCATTGTGTCGTGACAACAAATAATTGCTTTGTACGCTACTTACACTATATAACAAAATATGTATAGGTAAGTAGTCGCATAAATTGCCTACTAACCTAGTTGAGAACAAATGATGATGATAAACATATATATATATATATATATATAATATAAAAATGAATCGCTAAACGTTGTAACCGCATAACTCAACAACGCCTGGACCAATTTGGCCAATTTTTTTTTAAATGTTCGTTGAAGTTCAAGGATGGTTTTTACGGCGACAAAAATTTGAAAAAAAATTTCAGGGAAGTTATGGGGTTGAAGGGGCGTAAATTATTTAAATTTCGATTTTAGAAAAATTTCGATAGAATCGATTTGGTAGATATTAAAATGACCGATACGAAACAGAAAACCGTTTTTCGTTACGATCGATAGGTGTCGAGCTACGAATTTTTGAAAATCGATGACCTGCTACCTTTGGCAAGGCATAGCGAGCGACGTAAACATTTTTAAACGATTCCGACTTTACAAATAGTCGTTACTATATAAGATCTGTCGGATGAAATGAAAAAACCGCGAAAAAAAATTTCAAACCCAATCCGAAAATTTCCTGTGTCCTTGCGATTTTTTCGAAATCTCGATTTTTTCTCAATAATTCGCGAACGATTCGAAATTTTGGAAATAGTGTTTTAATGAAAATTATTCGTCATTAAAATACGCGTCTAACGATGGTATTGCCGTATTTTTATATCGAATAATCGCCGAGAAAATCGGGCTTAAAGGGTTTTGGGGTTTTGGGCCCTTTTTGAAGCCTCTATGGTAGCTAAAGGGTTTGGATTGGTCTTAAAAGAAAGTAGACGTAGAGATCTATAATCTATGTTATTAGATAAATGTCTTAAAAATTAACTGGTATCGAGAAATCGCGAGTTGAAAATTTCATTTTCGATTTTTAAAAATTCTGCCGGCGATTTTTAGCCGGCCGATACTACAATGCATTTAGCACGGGCCAATGTTAATTATATATTAATCGTCGAAATTTAAAAAAAAAATTCAGGGTAGCTCGACACCTATCGATCGTAACGAAAAACACGCCTGGACCAATTTGGCCTACATGCTTCCCATGAAACCTAAATGATTTGTGGATCAAATACAAAGATTATATGTGTGATGATATTTTGTATCAAATACGGAATAGAATGGAAAATCCAAATATACAAATCAGTGAAGAAATTTATAACGAAGCATTGATTTCAATTGAGGACATGTGCTTGATGATGTCAAACAAACTATTAATTCAGTTAGGCCTGGCCGCGCCCAATCGTCCAATGCATGATTCTTTTAACTAAGAGTTGCACCGAGAGAAACTGTATGATCTCAACACTTTGAAAGAATTAATTCAAACAAATCTTCCACTGTTGAATGAACAAGAGAAGTATGTATTTGATACTCTTATGAAAGTAACAAATGATGAAACTGGAGGCATTTACTTCTTAGATGCACCAGGTGGTACAGGAAAAACTTTTTTGATTTCATTAATATTAGCAACAATTCGCTCACAAAATAAAATTGTACTTGCACTCGCTTCGTCGGGAATTGCAGCAACTTTGCTTGAAGGTGGTCTTCAGCACTAAAATTGCTGCGCAAAGCAATGAAACTCCAACCTGCAACATTTCGAAGAACTCTGCAATGGCAAAGGTTTTGCAGCAATGTAAATTGATTGTTTGGGATGAATGCACGATGGCACATAAAAAATCTTTGGAGGCTTTAGACAGAACCTTAAAAGATCTACGGAACAATCATAACCGATTTGGTGGTGCCATGATTTTATTAGCAGGTGATTTTCGTCAAACATTGCCAGTGATTCCACGATCAACGCCAGCTGATGAACTCAATGCATGTCTCAAGTCCTCCAATTTGTGAAAACATGTCAAAGTACTTCATTTAGCAAGAATATGCGTGTCGAATTGCAAAATGACCCATCTGGAAACATATTCTCTAAACAACTCATTGACATTGGTAATGGCATATTTCCTAGAGACATGTTGACTGGCTGCATTAACTTTCCTGAAAGTTTTTGTCAATTAACTCGATCAAAAGATGAACTTATTCAGAAGGTGTTTCCAGATGTTGCTGAAAACTACAGAAACCATGATTGGTTGAGCGAACGAGCTATATTGGTTGCAAAAAACTAAATGAATTAAATTTCAAAATTCAAGAACAAATTACAGGCGAATCGAGGATATATAAATAAGTTGATTCAGCTACTAACCAAGATGATGTAATCAACTATCCACCGGAATTTTTAAACTCGCTGGATTTGCCAGGATTGCCACCTCACAATCTTCAATTAAAGGTTGGATCGGTAGTTATAATGTTGCGAAATATCGACCAACCGCGTCTTTGCAACGGCACACGTTTAGCGATAAAAAAATTACTAAACAACGTGTTAGAAGCAACTATACTAAAGGGAAAGTATAAAGGAGAAGATGTTCTCATACCGCGCATCCCAATGATTCCGACTGATGTGCCATTTGAGTTTAAACGACTACAGTTTCCAGTGCGGCTTGCTTTTGCTATGACCATAAACAAGTCCCAGGGGCAATCATTAAGTGTTTGTGGTACTAATTTGGAAAACCCATGTTTCTCACATGGTCAATTGTATGTTGCCTGTTCCTGTGTTGGGAAACCATCAGATTTGTTTGTCTATGCGCCAGGTAATCAAACGAAAAACATCGTATATCACAAAGCACTACAATGAAAATAAAACTGATTTTTGTTAATAATTATGATTCACATGATTCACAATAAAGCGATCTATCGGATGAAACGAAAAAACCGCGTTTCAGCTGATAAATTTATACATTTATTGATTGTGGGGCGATACGAAGTTCGCCGGGTCAGCTAGTATATATATAAATATAAATATATATATATAGAGAGAGAGAAAGAGAGAAAGGGAGTGAAGATTTTTAATTGTTATCGTCTGAAATTAAGTATTAGAATATTGTGTTCAGATTTCTAATCCCAGTTTCGTAGCCCGGAAGTCTAGGCAGTCCCGAAAGATTCTCAGGTTGCGGTAAATGTTGTCAGTAGGATCTGAACTATACCGTATGTGGAAACTTTAAACCTACTTGCGATCACTACAACGTATATTACATGGTGTGAGTTGTCCCAAAATCGTCGTGTAATGACGAGCTCATCATTGAAAAATTTCACCACGTTTATCTATACAGAAATATTGACGAACAAAGGTTAAATTTTCGAAAGTATTGGACGAAGTATAGACTTTAACAACTCGTCCGGGGACGATATCATCATCATAATAATCGATAACTCAATGACCGAGTAACGTGACCTCTAATTTAATGCATCTGATATACTTTTTCTCCACCTGATCCTATTTCGGCTTTTCAATATAGCTTGAACTCTTGTTAATCCAGTAAGCGTCGTGAAAGTATCTATCCATCGAGTCGGAGGTCTTCCTTTACTTCTTTTTCCTTCTATCTGTTCAATTACTACAGCTTTTTACTAGGCAGTTCTCACTTTTTCGGCATGATATGTCCATAATATTTCAAGATTTTCTGTTAGCATGAAGGCGCTGTTCCACGTTTAGATCTTCTAGAATTGAGGTGTTTGTCTTCTTTGCTGTTCATGGAATTTTAAGCATTCTGCGCCATATCCACATCTCGAAGGCATCAATGTTTATCTTGCTTATGTAATGTCCAAGTTTCTGCTCATATGTAAATATTAAAGTATTTACTATTGCATATTTTGCTAACACCACTTCCATTTGCTTTTTAGTTTTGTGGCGATGATATTGTTTGCATCTTCACGAGGAATGGATAAATTTATGTAAGGGTACATTCCTTTGCTGCTCGGTCAGCTAATTAATTTCCAGGGAATTGTGAATGACCTGGTATCCAGACAAACGTTGGTCGATGAAATTGATTCCAATAATGGAATAATTTATTTAGAAATTGAATATTGATTATAGTTACAATTTTTTAATCGCTTGTATATGGTTTGAATTTATTAAATAGCTTACTTTATTTTTTTTTAAGCGGTAATTACAACGAATGATCGGATTAGGTCTACGTTCGCGGTATAAATCGTCGTGAGTACGATTAAAAACTATCGATCGACTTTTATGAACAACAACGCGTAATAATAATATTATCAGTTGTTATCCGGCTAAACGGAAGACATAGCGAAAATCGTCTACGGCATTGCTTGTCGTAGTAGTTAAAGCGAATCCTAAAAAATGTTTAAAATATTTTCTTGAAATATCATCTATCGCCTAAAAACAAAATTGCGAAGAAACCGCTAATCCGTTCATTAATTCTTTCGATTAATACCTCACATCATAATTCCTCAATATTGTTAAGATTAGTGACGGATTTAACGCCATTTTTTTTTATATTACTTGATATATTTTTCGGCCTTGCTTTTGATCTTTTCTCCATTCTACCTTAATTATTCGTATTAAATTATACGATCTATATCTCTTCTTTCTTTTAATTTTCCTAACAAGTTTCTATTTTCACGAATTAATCTAAATACTTTTTTTTGTTACTATTGATAGATCGCCGATCGTTATATAACGAAATGAAAATTCACACATATTTTTTTTTATTATTTTCCTATTTTTATTTACAATCTAGTGCAATAAGTAAATGTGATGAAAGGACAGGAAAGAATCGGATACTGTCGATGGTGACCACAACTTAGTAGGACGTATCTATTGAGATGAGGAGGAAGACGTTTTAAGATTGTGGCCAGTTTCTCTTCGACCGATGCGATGAAGCGAGTTGCATATCACGACTTGTCAGTTGCAGAATAGTTCTGGATTAGCGGCATTTCTTAGAACTTCTATCTTTTTTTGGCTACTTCTGAAACAGCCGGTATCCCCAAGAAGTCGGAACGTATATAGAATAATTTGACACGAACTAAAGTGCGTCCATAATGTTACGTCGCATCATTTTTGATTCCATTGACTACAGACGTGTAACTAACCAAATCACCAAAACTCAATAGGGAATAATTCACTAAGGAAAACCCAACTAAGAACAGTAGAAAAATGAGTTTAATATGAGTGTATTATAAACCAACAATGCCCAGAATTCAGGATGTTAGCTAGTGCGATATAGTTCAATGCCACAAGTGTAAATCGGTTTTAGCGCGTGTAAATCGAGTTGTATTTAACTTTGAATCGAGTTAAACGAATACACGAATTATATTCGTTTGTTCGTAGCGAATGAGAAATTTTTAATTTCTCCGAATAGGAGATCAGGTCGATAAACCCGTAAGGTTTCTGACCGTTCAACAATTTTTAAGAAATAAACGGTTTTCTCTTATAGGCTACGAAAATTGATACAATTTATTATTTTGCATTTTCCATCACGATGCGTGTGTCTGTATGTGTAAGTAATATTATAACTCTACGTTCGGAATCCTTATTTATATCCATTCATTCGATGAACATTATCGAGTTTTTCCTGCCGTATTTTATGTAGAGCTGAAGTACGAAAATATAGACAAGTAAAAAAAAAATGAAAATACCTAGTGTTTTTTTTCGGACGAGTTTTCAAAAATAATGTTCCCGTATTTTTTCGTTTACGGAAAAAAAAAATTAACGCGTCAATGAACTTTATTAAAAGGAAGAAATTATACGTAAATACGAATAAAATTTGAAAACTATAGGCTGACCCAGAGAAGACGGACGGTGTTGTTGTTTTTTGAAGAACTCAAAAACTACTCGACCGAAATTTTACAATGAAATTTTATTTAAAAATAGGAAAACGAGAGATTAGCTTACAATCATTTGTGGAATATAATATCGTTCAGACGATCGTCATTCGCGACAATCCATTCATTCAGTCTTTACAAAATTTTCAAAGACTTTTTCAAGCATAGGTCGCTGAGAAATTTCTTCAGAAATCCGTGTTTTCAGTTCTTCCAGTTCTCGTATGTTTTTTCGTAAACGCGGATCCTAAGGTATCGCGTAACTTTGAATTCTTTTCGAAAGTTTCTTTTATTCACGCCGAAAATAGAAGCAAAACGCGCGCTCCTTCTTTTTATAGGATGTCATGACAACTGAAACTGGACAAAAAAGAATCTCCCGTGTGCACACTAAACGTGGAGCACACGCGGTTTGCGTTGTAGCGGTGTTACCGACTACGCTATTCCGTCTACGACTCGCATGTGTGCACCAACTTAAGACTTATATATATTTCGAAACATATGTTAACTCCAAAATGATTTCTACAAGATAGGGCCTCCTAAATAAATCACGAAAAGGCAAACTTATTCAATAAATGGCAAAAAGTTAAAATAAAAATTAGCGAAAACGTGTTGAATCGATCGGATGAGGTAATATATCTCGGTCAAACAATTTCCTTCGTTTACGTGGAACAGGAAAAAAGAAAATTAGGCCATGACGGAAAAAGTTCTGGCCGTTAAAAGAAATGTTTGGACGGAAAATGGATTATAAAAAAAAAAAGCACCGTGCGTTCTCACTACAGTGGCTGACGGTGCACGAACGCGATCATTTAAAAAATTAGAAGAAACAGGTGATTCAAAGAGCTATATAAAGGAAAATAATTGAGATAACAAGTACGTATAAAGTAAATAATAAAATATGCATCTACTACGTAGGAATATATTAACGAGTAATCGTGGTTTTGATAACCGAAGCTGGAAATAATGAGGATAAAAAGTTTTTCGACTTAAAAAATCTCACTTATCTACATGAAAACAACATTAACCTTTCAGTCATACATTATAAAAACCTTAACATTAAATTATGTTATAGGAGTGGTTATTATATAATACTACTTCTTGGGTAAACCTTAAGGTAATTTTCGATGTATTTATATAAATATTAATAAAATTGAGCCATTTCATGTATAAAAATTTTACATCCCATATAGCGGACATTGTGACTGAGAGGACTAAAATATTTCAATATTTTCTCAGGCCTTATCAGTTTAAAGAACAACGTGCGAACGACGGGTAGGTGAATTCTTTTTATACAGATGAAAATCTGAAAAAAAAAAACCTGTACAAAGCACTCGGTAGGAGCGTGCTTGAATTTTCAATGTATTTATATAAATATGATGAAAAATTGAGACATTTCATGTATAAAAATTGTTGTTAAGATTAAAATTTCACATCCCATATAGTGGACATTGTGACTGAAAAGGCTAAAATATTTCAATATTATCTCCGCCTTATCAGTTTAACGAGCAACGTGTGAACGACGGATCCGTGAATTCTTTTTATACAGATGAAAATCTGAAAAAAAAGACAGTACAAAGCACTCAGTATGAGAGGGGAGCGTGCTTGACTGATACGAAACTTATTCAGTGGCGAACAGATCGCAGAACACCTTATGATAACAAACAGAGTTGTCTGTAACGAAATAATGATGATTATAGTTTATTACTTTTTTTTTACTGTACAACCTTTTTTTTTTACGTTCTATAAAATTCATATTCACTCTTTCTTGGGTTTTCCCAATAATTATTATAAAACCGATTTATTTATTTAATGTTCGCCCACTGCAAGTTGGCATACGATGAGAAGTCTGATAGTCAGAGTGCTGAATTTGATTTTAATTAAGTCGTTTCGTGTTATCTAAATCACGTTCCGTTACTTCTTAGCGTACTAATAATTTTCTCATGACGTTGAAATGAATACAGATTTATCACAGAGTACCTTTGTCCTTTCCGAAGTTATTACTTATTAGTGAAACCTTTCGAAATTCATTTCCCGTTCTGAATAAACCCTATATCGTATTACGTCCGTCAAAAACGAACGATAAAGTAAATATTCGAAATTCTACAGAGAAGCCATTTAATACAAACGATGAGTGTAGATTCGTATATATATATATATATATATATATATATATATATATATATATATATATATATATATATATATTGTACTCATACTATAAACAAAACAACACCCCTATTTTTAAGTAGTAATAAAGATATATTTATTTATTTTTAAGTTTAAGGGATGTATGTAAATCTTTTTTTTTTTATACCGTACGTACTTACTAGGGTTAGTGCAGTGTAAGGGCGTTATGTGTATTTTGTATGTATTTCTCAACTTTTTCTTTTTTTTTTGGTAAACGCCAGAATTTTAAATATTGAATTAGGGGATAAGAATTCATATAGAGGAGCTTGTGTTCTATATTTTTTGTATGGTGCGGGGTTTTAACATTTATATATAAAGTACGTTTACACTTAAAGAAGCCGCATATAGGACGTGTTTACTTTTGGAAGACTATTTGTATATAAATGTTTATGTTATAAAGCGGTGTGGCCCTTCATGAATTGCTTTATGACAATATTTGTTATCGTTGATGTTGTCTCGACAATATTAAAGGTCGGTGGGGTGGATTTGACAATCGTAAAAAAAATTATGATATCCAGACGATAGCTAGTTCCTGTTTGCAACAGTTTTTAAATATGACTGACCA
The DNA here is from genome assembly GCA_032883995.1 of Coronaproctus castanopsis. NCBI lineage: Eukaryota > Metazoa > Arthropoda > Insecta > Hemiptera > Monophlebidae > Coronaproctus > Coronaproctus castanopsis. Next base: position 63,233,604 of record CM065053.1, read on the forward strand.
TATGGTGAATTTTATGGTTTTAGTAAATATAGTGTCGAATGTCTAAATCCACTGTCATTATCATACACCCTGATGTGACGCGAGATCTAAAAAAAAAAAAAAAATTAGAAACCCATAGCCTTTTGAAGAAGAAGTACTGTATTTCTTATTTAAGTTACATGCACATAAGCATATTAAATTTTAAAAATGAACAATTTATAGGCCTCTACTTAATCACTTCGTTCTAGTCAAAAACTATTACCTCGATTGGAAGGAAAATGTAAGATATTTAGGCATAACTATGGATAGACGATTTACATTTACTAGGCATATTAATGATTGTGTAAATAGAACGATGCGCAAATTGGGTTGGCTAATATTTAACGAAAAGTCTGCATTATCGGCGCAAAACAAATTCCTCATTTACAAAAAAGTCATTCTACCAAAATTATTGTATGCGAGCCCGGTCTGGAGCTAAGCAATAGCAGTATAAATCAGATGCAAAGACTACAAAATCATTGTTTAAGAATTACCTCGAATAAACCAAGATTTACTAAAATTAAATCTATGCATGATATTTTAACGTTTCCTTACATACAGGAAATCATTAAAAATACGGCGAAAAATTTTTTCGCCAACTGCAGCTCATCTGATAATGTACTAATACATTCGATAGGAGATTAACCAGTCTCTGCAACACAGATATAAGAGGTACAAGCACAGACGTATGAAACATATCTGTTTATAGTAAGCCGGCTATTAAATTCTAGTTCTAGTATCAGCATATAGACTAAGATATTTTTAAGATATTATATTGTGATAGAGTAAGTTATAATTTTATTCTAATATATTGGAACAGGTTTTTTTTATACAAATTTTTCCTGTAATTTATACATTTGATATTTATAAGCCTATCATATAAGCTTTTCTATTTTTTGTTTGCCTGGGAAGAATTTTTGTTTTAACCCATAGCCTTGTTTATATAGCATAATGCCGTATTATTGTTATCGGATTTTTGTTACTTCATTAACTTATTACACGTAATGGAAAGGAGGGCAAGTAACACTCATCTATATGCATGTATGGATGACTGAATATGCTAATACAATATATAATTTCATATAAATCCACATCTAGATATGTGCACTCGTCACTAGTATTTCGTGGGTTAGATTTTCAACTAAAAGAAACAGACTGCTGCGTTTATAAGCCATCTTTTCCGATATTTTTGAAAATACGCTTAAGACCATGTTTCTAGTATCGAGCCGTATCTTCGTACTTGATTGCACAGACGTAACATTTAGCTTGCGTTGAAAAGTTTTTTAACATAATTGTACTGTGCTCTGCCGAGCGGTCGTATAATTCCTGTTCATTATTATTTTTTTATTTATTCTTTCCTCTTCTCATCTATTTTGCGTACCCTTTAAACTTACTTTAATTCGGCTCACATCGCTATCGGTAGTGATGAAAGCCTCTAGTTTAAGAATGGGTAATATTAACGTTTAGTCATCGTCATGAAAAAAACCTGATTTAGAACGAGAACTCAGTTATTAATACAAAAGTTCTCGTATTTCGACTATCTTTACAATTCAGCTCAGCTTGTCACGGGATATATTTCGTAGAGGAGATTTTAATGCACACCATCCCGCTGAAATCTGGGCATCACGCACAACGTGGTTGTTCGTTTATAATACACACATATTAAACTCATTTTTCTACTGTTCTTAGTTGGGTTTTCCGTAGTGAATTATTCCTTATTGAGTTTTGGTGGTTTGGTTAGTTACACGTGTGTAGTGTAATCTGTTGTTTATTATTTTGTTACAGATGCCAAAAAGTATCATGTCAACTTACAGAACTGATCGGAACGTCCAAATGATAAAACTTTATAATCGAAATGAGTATTCATTAGTGCAAATGTTGCGCGTTTTGCGCTCATTTTATAACATACGCGGCGGCTGCCATTCAAAGTCGCAACGTTCGATGATTAATTTCTAAACGATCAGTTCAGTAAACAAGCAGCCAACACTTATACGTCTAAGGAATGTTATATCAATCGAAAACATCGCAGTATTTTGTGTGTGACAAGAGAAGTCGAAGCATTCAATTTCTCGACGTGTAGAAGAACTTGGCCTTCCGCGTAGTTTAGTTCGGCGAATTTTCCGTTTGAACTTGAGCCTACAACGATACAATATTCAATTGATGATCATAAACAACATCGTTCTTTTATCGGAGTATTCAGAAGGAAACCTCAATTTTGGTCGAGAAATAATTTCTGGGGACGAAGCACAAATGAATCTTTATGCTAGAGTTTTTATTATGGGGGTTGCTTGAGCAGGTGTATGCCAATAAGCCGCAGTCGACCAACTTAAAGTCAACATTACCAATGCCCTTAAAGTCAATATTATTAATGCACTTCAAGTTAACATTACCGATGCTATCACTGAAATTTAACCAGATCTCAGAGTGATTGAAAATTGGTCGGATCCGTGTCTCCTTGAAATATCGCAATGGACAAATTGGGTAGTGTAGAAATCAGGAGTAATTTTAATATTTTGTCTATTTAATATATTGGGGATTAGGCTGTGGGTGTGTCGGCCAGTATTATCTTGTTCCCATCTTTTTTGCCAAATTTCTAAGTAGTGTCGTTTTATAGCTTTCAGGGTATAGATATATTGAGTTCTTTAGGTTGAATTTTGAGATTATGGCGTTTGTTTCTTCTATTAACTGCTCATTAAGATATGGAAAGAAGTCCACGTTTTTTATGACAAACATGACTGCCCTTCTGAGCATAAGAAGATCGACAGGAAGTACATTAGCAATAACTACAGATGAGCTGTGTGAAATTGTTTTATATCCCCTGCAAGCGTTTATTAGATATTTTCTTTGCATACCAAAAAGTTCTTTACTATTTTAACTTTTAGCCGGTTTAGTAGGACGGTGGAGCTGTATGCTACAGTGTTTTTAATCAGTGATTTGTATAATACGATTCTGTACTTGTAACTGAAGCCCCATGTATTTTGACAGGCTCGTAACATTTTGCAGTATTTGGTATTCATTTTCAATATTATGTTATCAAGATGGTATTTGAAAGTTAATTTGTTATCTATGATAATACCTAAGTATTTAAAGTATTCAATTACCTTAAGAATAGAGTTCTTGAATCTTACTTTAATGTTGTTTCCCTTCAATTTAAATGAATTTGTGAAAAGTGTGACAAAACTTTTTCAATTGACAATTTTAGTTTGACACTATCTAACCAATTTCCTAATTTTATTAAGGTATCATTCGCTATATTTTCTAGTTCCACTTTTGAGCTTCCAGAAATTATAAAAATGAGATCATCTGCATATGCACAGAATTTTACATTTTTATTGTAGCATAATTTCAAGGCTCCGTTAAAAAGTATGTTCCAGAATAGTGGACCCAGAACACTACCCTGTGGACAGCCCATATTGGTTTCTTTTCCTGCGGACGCATTACCTACTTGTAAAGAGATCTTCCTGTTACTTATGTAATGGTAGATGATATTCAATAATCTTTTATTTTCAACTAGTAATATCTGTAGAGAATTAAACAGAGCGGGGTACCAGCAATTTTCAAAGGCTCCTTTTATGTCCACCGTTATAGTGATTACCTTATTTTTACATTTGAGATTTTTTTGGATATTGTGTATTACATAGTTTACTGCATGTTCAGTTGACAAGCCTTGCGTAAACCCAAATTGCCTACTGTCTAGAAAATTTGTTCGCTTAATTTGTCCCACAATTTCAATTTTTAATAGCTTTTCAAGAATTTTCCCAAATGTGTTTAGAAGACATATTGGGCGGTATGAATGAATATTGTTAGAATTTTTCCCCGGTTTTTGTACTAGCTTCACGCCAAGCTTTTGGGTAATAAGCTATTGAAAAAATTTTTTTGTACATGTTTTCAAAAATTATTGAATGGTGTTTGTGAATCAATTTTATTATTTTATTATTAATTTTATTAGGATCGGCAGCTTTATTATTTTTGAGATTTTTAATAACCATTGTTAGTTGTTCATTATTAATGAATGAGGGTTCTTCCATATTCGTTTGGCTAAAATCAGGCTTAAAATTATCGAATTTATTTTGCAATGACTTACGATAGCTATTGTCGGCGTCTGTGTTATCGCTAGGAAATAATGTGGAGAGACAGTATTTTAGATTGTCGTTTGTATTAGTTATTTGATCATTGTCTTAATTTTTAAAAAAAACTTTAAATTATAAAATAAAATCTGCTTAATTAAAGTCATGGAAATCTTTTTGCACAGATAATGTAAAACCATGGGGTCTAAGTTATAAAATCGCCTTCAATAAGCTAAAGAAAACCAATGACATTATATATATATATATATATTTTTAAAAAGGGGAATGTCATTGGTTTTCTTTAGCTTACTGAAGGCGATTTTATAACTTAGACCCCATGGTTTTACATTATCTGTGCAAAAAGATTTCCATGACTTCAATTTAGCAGATTTTATTTTATAATTTAAAGTTTTTTTGTAACTTTTGTAAACTAGTTCCCGGATTTTTCTCATATTTGAATCCTTTGTTCTTTGAAAGATACAACGATATTTTTTTGTGAATTGGATTTCATCAAATATTGAATAATAACAGAGGAAGAACATAGCCCTATTTTATGCATTTCATTCGGCAAATTAATAGTTTACACGCACACCTTGTACAATATATAGACACAGACCATTTTATTTGTAGTTTATTTCTAAGATCGATTAATAATTTTTTTATCGTTGTTTGTAATTAATAAGATCCAAGAATAATAATAATTAAACCGGTTTTTTTTTTTTTTTGTATTTCTGTTTTGTTTTTCTTCTAATAGATCAGACAAATTAATTATATTCGGACATACGCATTACAATAGATTTTCCCTATGTAATCGTGTTTCAGTCATCCTGTTCGCGATGTATAAATATTTTAATGCTACGAAAATTTTCCTAATAAGAGATTTAGTTGGCATAGAACGTATTGTTCTATAAAATAGTTCTTCATCTTTTTACGCCATCTCCGAAGAAAGTTTGTCAACCAACACAGTTGTTCCGTTTTTGTCGTCCGTCTGCAAGTTCTGTAAATATATTATTGTACCACCGACGCCTATCTGCTCTGCATTGCATTTTTCTCCTCCCTAGCTTCCGATGTCTCTCGTTGATGTCACAATTCAGGACAAGTTAGAATAAATAACGTCTATTTATATGACCGTAATAATAAAATATTTACATAACATTAAAAACCGATTACATAAAATATTATACTTTTACATTTTCATCTCCCCCCGAGTCATTTTCTATAATAATAATAATTATTATTATTATTATTGTGTCCGAGTCGCATGAGGACCAATATATAAAACTAAAATTAAATATAATATAATATAATGAGTGAAATAGTTATTGCTAGTCAAGTTTATACAACATTAATCCATGTATCGACCATTTTAATTGTCATTTAGCTTTGTGCTGCAAAGGTATTTTTCCGTAATGCCTAAAGGCACCAAGTACACCGGAACTAGTGTCCATCTGCCGCGTTCTCCACACTTGCATTTATCATTTTCAGCCAGGCCCCATTTGAATAAATTCACTGAGGGCCTGGCGCTACCAGAACGAAGTCGGTTTAAGGTTTTTCATCTATGCCAGTTCAGTTCTTCTTTCAATTTACTTCCGTTCCCCGCTTTTTCTGTCCATCTCTGCGCGCGAACTTTTAGCGGTGGTTCGTCTAATCGTCTTGAGCACATGTGGTGGCCCTGGACAGAGGTCTTTATATCAAGCAAATTTAATAATTTAATATGGAAAATTTATTGAACTTCGCGAAAAGCTTTACGCTGACAAATACTGCCATCACCGAGACGCGACCGGAAAGAAGGTCAAAAACAGACTCAATTTGGAAACGGTCCTTTTTAGGGCCAGCTCTGACGGTGACGTTTATGAATATTGAAGGTTATATTTTCTATAATTATTTCATACGAATTTTTGTTAATTTTAAATTCATTTAAAATATATTTCTTTTTTTTTGACCAGGCGATCTACAGAACATAAGATATTGTGCTAACTATGATAAAATAATACATTAAATGGAGCAAATAATAAAGGATGTAGGAGCGCTATGCAGATTTTAAACGAAAGGCTGAATTATCTAACGATAGTTTAAAAGGATCGAACATCGTAGAAGATTATCAACCAATATACGATTTTGTTTTTTCTTTAAGCGTCGTCTCCGTATCGGAGGTAGGCGACTACTTACCTATATATACTTTTTACACAGTGTAATTAGTATAGAAAGCGATCATAATATAGCATTAGCGTAGATAGACACCCCCCGGAAGAACTGATTATAATTGCTTTGTTGTCGTTTGTAGCGTGCATATGGTTTTCTGCGTGTTGGTTTGGCCTTTCACGCGATAATGATATTAGGATTATTTATAATTTTTATTTTCCGATGATAATTTTTGCGTCCATGATATTATTCGAACTCGGTACCCTCCATACATAGAAGTCCGTGCTCTAGCCACCACGCTATCCCACGACTTGAGAAGGTACAAATATTATATAGCGATTAATATAAATTTAAAAAAAAAAAATTAATGATAAAATAACGTGTAAAAATAAACGAGTAATAACCGACTATGTACAAAACATGCGTATGTTATTAAAATTTACGATAGGGCACGTCAATGTATTCAACATTACACATATATATCGATTTACTTAAATGATTCAGAAAGCGAGAATGATAATAATAATTTTATTTTATGACGTTTACATATAGTTTAATAAATCGAATCGCAATTAAACAGCTTTTTTATTGTTTGTATTTCTGTTTCTCGTTTTGCTTTTAACCTACCAGACGTTTATTAAATAAATAAAAAAAAAAAAAGTATGTTTTCGCATTTACAAAAACAAACAACAGTCATCATCTACACGTACCGAAATAAAACGCAATTCTTCCCGTGTATGTGTAAATAATGATAAAGCTTAAGGCGAAATATAAAAATCAAAAGAATTATAACTTAGAGAAATGTAACAAAATTAAATATAACGTAACTTCCTTATAGTAATAAAACAACGAGTCGAAAATAATTATATAAATACAGAAATAAAATTAAAACGAAATAACAAAATTTAAAGTATCAGGAATGCCGGCGACGCATCGTAATAATATATGTTTAATTCTTTTATGCTTACATCTCTTATATTTTAATTCGAGACAATAAGTACTTAGTGTGCAATCACTGAAAAAAGTTATTTGTTTGCTGATGTATTACTCGATGTATGAAAGCTACCATCGATTTATTATAGCTTAAAACGAAGCTTGAAGAATAATTCTACAGGATTTATTTCTATACGTTGCAGCTTAGATACGTTAGAGAGACTTGCGTATGACCACGTAGGACATTATCGGTCTTAAGATACTATTATAAATAAATTAACTTATTAACAGCATTAACGTGCCACTTCACAGGATATAGTTTAAATAAAGCGACTCGAGTTTTCTTAACGACGTGTTCTATACGTTTAGAAAAGGTACGATCTGTGTCTAGAATAACACCGAGATCTAAACTGTATGAGTATGTTATTAAGCGAGGTTTCCTTTTTTATAAATAATATTGGCCGCGTTTTATCCTAATTTATATTGTGATTTTACATTTATTGAAGTACGATCTTAATTTCTTAAATCCTATATTTAGCCTTATTTGAATAGTATCTGCATAGATAGCTGTATCATCAGAAGCCATTTGCAGATTTTTATCCTTAGGAATATCATTAAATAAGAGAAAAAGATATAATTCTTTGTGGTATTCCAGCTAACACGTAACTTGCAAACAGATTTACTATTATTTAATTTAATCGTACATGTCCTGTTTGTTAAATAATTTCTAATAAGTCCAACGAGATATAATTTGGAAATTTATATATGAAGCCGAGATGCCATAAAGGCTTTCTCAATATCAAAAAGGAGTAATCTTGTGTGTTTTAAAACCATCCGTTATAAACTCTGAAATCCTCGACTGTAGATAATTAAATATATTCGGTTATACGCATTAGAATAGGTTCTCACGATAGATGTCTCAGTTATCGTGTTCTCGATATGTACATTTTTTAATGCTAAGAAGACGTTCGGTCGACACTTAGAACGTATTGTTCTATAAAATATTTAACGTCGATAATGAACGCATTATGTACGAACGGATGCTTACAGCTGGAGTGTCTCAAGGTTCAGCTTTTTCTTCTTTATTTTTAAATATCGCTACGGCGTAAATTCGTAAGATGGTAGAACTGAAAACTAATATACAACTGATAAGTTATGCGAAGCACCTTCTCATAGCTAGACTTAAGCATACCACAGAAGCTGTACAAATGAACTGGGAAAATTAGGACTAAGTTTAAATCTGAAAAAAAAAATATGTTTCTATTAACGAAGGGATAAATTGAAAATTCAGAATGAAAAATAGACGAAATAATAAAAATACGAGGACGAAAAGTACTTTGCAAGAATGAAATGAAGTATTTAGAAGTAATAATCGATGAAAATCTAAATTTCATTAACCATATCAGATACATTTTAGACAAAATAAAAAAAAAAAAATACTGCAAAACGATTGCCTTATATGGAAATAATTTTGGGTTCAAATTTAACGAAGAATATGCTGTAGTACTAATTAATTATCCAAACTTGAACAAAAAATAAAAATATTAATAAATGTAACATTAAGATAATGCTGTTAAGATTAACGTACAAACTTCTGATGATTACAGGAAACTAGTAGCGACATTCAAAAAAGAAGATATTAATTACCATACTTATCAGCTAAAAAACGAAAGATCCTATAAAATCGTAATTCGAGGTTTGCACCCCTCTTTCACACGCGGTGACATTAAGCAGGCTTTAAAGGAACAAAGATTTCAAGTTAGGTCTGTCTTTAACATTAAAAACAAAAAAACTAAAGAACCTATTCCACTGCATTTCATCGAGTTGGAGCCGGCTGATGATATTAAGCGCATATACGAGCTCAATTCATTATTACATTCAAAAATTAGAGTAGAACCCCCTCATGTAAAGAGACATACCACAGTGTACTAGATGTCAGAAGTATGAGCACACACGATCTTTTTGTAATCGCCCATATAAATGTGTTAAATGCGCGGGTAATCATGATTCAGCCCATTGTAAAAAAGAGAAAGATACACCGCCAAGGTGTGCGTTATGCGCGCAACAACACCCCTCTAATTATAAGGGATGTGAAGTATATCGAAAATTATATGATGCAAAATATAATACAGAGCCGACACTTACTAACAAACCGAATTCTACCACAAACTATGGAAATGCTGTACATGGTAGTATTTCACTAAGTGGACAGAAACCCCAGTTATGCGAAAATTACGTCAGGGGTGCAGATACGATGATTAATTTTAACGATAATATTTATAATGGCGTTGGCTCTCAAAATTATGGTAGCAATATAAACAATAACCACTTCACACCTAACTCACCTCCTGGTATAGATGTAATATTAAGCCAGTTTTTAAACGAATTTAAAAACATGTTTCAACAATTAATGAATCAGAACACTTTGATATTAAATTTATTGTCTTCTGTCGTGAATAAATCTAATAAATGATGGCTACTTCATTAAGAATTGCACTATGGAACGCTAACGGCGCTTTATAACGTAAGTCAGAAATAGAGTTATTCTTAAAAACTCAGCTCATAGACATACTGCTCGTCTCAGAAACGCATTTCACAAATAAAACAGTTTTCAATATTCCCAACTATGATGTTTACACCTGTCTTAGACCAGATAATAAAGCTCGCGGTGGCAGTGCAATTATTATTAAAAAGACAATCAGGCACTATGAGGAGAAAAATTATACGGAAAATAGAATACAGACATGTACCGTTAAATTATCCTCCTTTAACGGTACCGTCGCTATCTCCGCCGTATACTGCTCTCCAAATGAGCGACTAGATGAAAACCTATTTGTTAAATACTTTAAGTCGTTGGGAGAGAAATTCATATCTGGTGGAGACTGAAATTCAAAAAGTCGCAAATGGGGCTCTCGCTTGGATAATCCCAGAGGAAAACTTTTGGAAAAGGTAATTTCTAAGCAGAATCTAGGCTATATCTCAGGGAGTAAGCCTACTTACTGGCCTCAGGACCGTAAGAAAAAACCTGATCTGCTCGACTTTTTCGTAACAAAAGGAATCTCGTCTTTATACATGAGAGTAGATTCTTGTTTCGATCTACAGTCAGATCACTCGGCAGTTGTGTTAACGGTTTGCATTTCACCAATTACAAAAATACCTGAGCCATATCTCATCAATAAAAATACCAACTGGTTTATGTTTAAACAATATATAGAAACTAACATAAACTTAAATATGCCACTTAAAACTAATTACGACATTAATAGAGCAGTACAAAAAAAAACAGAAACTATACAAAATGCTGCGTGACTAGCCACTCCCACTGTAAAACCCCCCAAGGAGTCTAATAATATTCCGAAACACATATTAACACTAGTGCATGAAAAGAGAAAGTTACGATAAACATGGAACATCACGAGAAATCCGATTATTAAAACGCAACTAAATAGAAAAACCAAACAACTGCGTAAAGTACTGCATGAAAATAAAAATGAAATGCTCGCAACGTTTCTGTCAAGTTTCTAAAAACGATGATTACTCTCTATGGAAAGCGACTAAACGCTTTAAACGACCAAATGTGCATATTCCTCCAATACAAAAAATTGACGGTAGTTGGGCTCGTACTAACATCGATAAAGCAGCGCTCCTTGCTAATTATTTTCACGATGTATTTACATCTAATCCTGAAGTTGATGACTCCGTAGATATCCTCGAATATCTGCCACTGCAAATGAGTCTGCCTATCAAATCGGTTACTCCAAGTGAGGTACAACAATTCTTCAAAAAAATGAAACGGAGAAAGAGCCCCGGATTTGACCTAATCACAGCTGAAGTTTTAAATGAATTACCACGAAAAAGTATTGTATTCATAACACAGATATTTCGCAGCCAATATTTTCCTCTGGGCTGGAAGTTCTCGCAGATAACTGTTATACCAAAACTTGGAAAGTCGCCTGAGATAGTCTCGTCGTACAGACCTATCTCGTTGCTTCCTGTTCTTTCGAAGATACTGGAAAAATTAATTTTAAAACGGTTGTTTCTGATATTATCCACGAGTGCAATTATTCCCGATTTTCAGTTTGGGTTCCGTAGGCATCACAATACTGTAGAGCAGGTTCATAGATCAACAAAGGTTATCGGAAATAGCTTGGAAAACAAGGGTGTTTTTGGATGTTCAACAGGCTTTTGATCGGGTGTGGCATCAGGGATTGTTGTATAAACTTAAATTGCTGCTTCCTCACTCTTTCTATTTACTGTTTAAATCGTATCTACAAGAGAGATATTTTCGAGTGAAGGTGGCCGATGAATACTCGGATATTTTTCCAATAAGCGCCGGGGTCTCACAAGGGAGCGTTCTCGGTCCAATATTATACCTAATCTATACAACCGACTTCCCGACGCTCAGTAATACAGAAGTAGCTTTGTACGCGGATGACGCAGCTATCTTAGCAGTGGATAAGTGTGAAAACATAGCAACAAAAAAACTGCAGGAGTCACTTGGGCATGTAGAGACCTGGCTAAAACGATGACGCATAGTGGTTAATGAAAGTAAGTCAACACATATTTATTTTACAAATCGAAAAATTAAACGCCTTCCAGTCAAGATAAATAATGTCATAATCCCGAACACCAACAATGTAAAATATTTAGGTATGCACTTAGATGCTAGTCTGACCTGGGGTAACTCACATTCAGAAGAAAATTGAGCATTTGAGACTTAAAACCAGAACTATGTCGTGGATATTAAAGAGATCCGGATTGTCATTGGAAAATAAAGTACTATTGTATAAAATTGCTTTAAAACCAATTTGGGTGTACGGAATACAGCTGTGGGGCTGCGCAAAAATATCCAACCTGCAAAAAATACAGCGATATCAAAATAAAATACTCAGAACTATTACTGCAGCCCCCTGGTACGTGTCAAATTTTACCCTCCATAGTGACTTGGAGGTTATGTTTGTGGAGGATGAAATCAAAATACAATCAAATAAACATGTCGCCCGACTTGGCGTTCATATGAATCCATTTGCTATCAACCTGCTGGATGACTCTGGCGAAACCCGCAGACTGTGGCGAAATAAGCCTTTAGACCTTGTTTAAACATTATAGCGTTTCGAGGGAGTACTGCTGAGCACTAACCCTCCACAAAACACTTTATTCGCTTAAATCAATCACTTGATGACCATCAAAGTTTGTCAGTTGTGAAGAAAAAAAAAAGAAAAAAAAAAGAAAAAAAAACATTTGTGTACAGGACAATATCCTACCGTGCGACAAATGTTATCGCTGTCCGTTGAATTGCATTTAGAGAAAAACAAACGAGATAAAAATGCTAAAAACAAAACATCTTCGATAGAAAATGATGAAGAGAAGCAATTCATAAAATAAGTATAAAATATATAGTTAAGTGGCAGGAGCAATCATATAAAATAATCCCTGGGATAGAAGAACGTTTATCTAACATGTAATACCGGATTAATTTGAAAAGATTCGAAGTAGCAAACGGTGACAAAATGTGTGAAGATGAAACGGATTCACCTGAACACATACCTTTTTAGAATGTTCAGCGCTGAACAAATACGAAATATTTACAACATAAGGATTACAGGTGATGGTTCAAGGACAGGAGTAGGAAAAGCGATAAATTTCTTGAATATTAAAACAGAAGGCGATACATCTAAATAAATATAATTATACATTACAGCGTATAGATCGAGAAGTGAAGAAGAACTGTTTGGTGAAATGCTCTCTTCTTGATTTTCTTTCTTTCTTTTAAATTTTTACTATCATAAGGTTATATTATATATATATATATATATAAAAAAAATCGAATGTGCGACCGAGAAAAGGTTAAGTATTCGAAAATAGACAAATTAATTTCCAAGAAATTTCGAAAGTAGGAAAATGATCGGCACGGTAATTCACGCATGGAAACGAGACAATTTGGTGGTTAGGTAGTTCTAAGGATAATTTTTCGCGACGCTAGTAATATAATCCAGTCGGAAGTAAATAGAAGAGCGTGATGGCGCCCATTGTTATATCCTTTCATCGAGTTTTGATAGGTGGAGTTCATCCTTCGACTGATAATAATCATCAGTATCGCATTATCTTCCTCGTGTCGCCACGAGTGGACGTAGGGTAATCGACCTTAACTTACCGGTATGTCGCTGTTGACTTTTACATTGAAGGTTGCCAATAGTACTACTAGCGATTACTTATAGTTTAACTGCGTTCGTTTACTGAATCGAAATTTAAAGTTTACATTTCGTTCCGTTGTAATATTCTTCGTCTGTGCACTTTTTCAAAGTTCATTCCACTATTACTATTACTACTGTTACTACTATTATTTTAAAAATTCGAAATACATATAATATAGAGTACCTACCTATAACACGCATCAGACACTTTACTCACTAATACTTTTCACACGCGCACATAGATACATTATTTATATACAAACGTACGTTCGGAATTATTAATTATAATTTTTTTTAGCTTTCGTTCGTCAATAATTATTACGTTAATTTAATTAGAATTTTATATATAATTTTCTTATATAATTTATTTATTTATATACAATTCACGTAACGGCTAATGCCGATTAAAACGCGAACGCTGAGTAAATAATTGAATAACGAGTATACAGTTGAATTAAACCGCAAAAAGAAATTTAAAAATAAATAAGATCAAATTATTAAAGTAATATAAAAAAAAACATACTAGTCACTAATGTTACATGTTGGAATGTATACACATAAGTGAGAAAACAAAAAAAAAGAACAATTGTCCACGCATCACTAACACACACACACACACACACACACACACTGGAAAATAGTATTATCGAATCGAATCGATTCCTGAGTTGATCGATTCATTTTTGCGGAAAAACATGGTTGATTTAGTTGCGATTCGAATCGATTCCGTAGTTAATCGAGTTGATAGTCAATAATGAATACCAAGAAATGATGGAAGTATACTTATCAGTTGACATACACCAGACCGTCGTCGTCGTTCTTCGCTTGAGAAACCGATGAGTCACAATTGGTTAAAGAATATTCGTGCATTACATCCGTGTCATCAGTTTTTTTTTTTTTTTAATAAAGCTTATAGATGCGTGCAATCTGTTTGGTTGAACAATTCTGTTTAAAAGCTATAACGGGACGCTTCCCAACAGTCGCTATCCCTTAATTTATCTTAGTATTATTATATAGTATACAATATAATATAATATAATATTATAAAATAATATAATATAATATTATATAATAATATAATATAATATTATATAATAATATAATATAATATAATAATATAATATAATAATATAATATAATAATATAATATAATAATATAATATAATAATATAATATAATAATATAATATAATATAATAATATAATATAATATACGATATATAATATATATCATATAAACTAGTTGATCACTACGGTCGCAGATGCGTGCAATCTGTTTGGTTGAACAATAGGCAGCACTGATCTGTTTAAAAGCTATAACGGGACGCTTCCCAACAGTCGCTATCCCTTAATTTATCTTAGTATTATTATATAGTATACAATATAATATAATATAATATTATAAAATAATATAATATAATATTATATAATAATATATAATATTATATAATAATATAATATAATAAAATAATATAATATAATAAAATAATATAATATAATAATATAATATAATATAATAATATAATATAATATACGATATATAATATATATCATATAAACTAGTTGATCACTATGGTCGCTTTCCTAATTCGATCTGACTGCGTCTCTCTTCAGTGTGTAACATAAAATATCTTGGATTACACCTTGATAAACAGCTTACCTGGAAAAATCATGTTACTGCCAAACGTAAACAATTCAACATTACATACCGAAATATGTATTGACTGATGGGAAAATATTCAACACTGTCGCATGAAAATAAAGTATTACTTTATAAAACAGTCTTGAAGCGAAATCTGGTGATATGGTATTCAGATTTGGAGTACAACGAGCAACTCTAACTTAGACATAGTACAAAAATTTCAATCTAAAGTATTGCGGAATATCGTGTCAGCGCTAATGTCCGCAATGACGACATACACAAGGATCTCCATATACCGTCTGTTAATAAAGAGGTAGTCAAAAGCTGCGCTGAAAGATACTTGTATCGACTTCAAACCCACATCAATCTACTAGCAGTCAATGTCCTACGGAACGACGTGCAATCAGAGGCAGGAAACATTCTCACCGGCAACCCCTCCTTCCACTCGCCCAATAAGGCAAGAAAATTGATATTTCTTTATCGAAATTTAAAATGATTATTAATAAAGTATTGTTTTTTTAAAATTTTTTTCGTACTTTAAATTTTAATATGTTGAATTGTTAAATAATCGCAATTTTTTTGAGCATAGAATTTTGTTTATTTAAGTAAAAAAAAACTTGTATATAAAATTTAAAAATCTGCATGAATTTGAATTATCTTGACGATTCCAAGTCGATTTCTGATTTCAACAATTAATCAATTCTAAGTAGAATCGACAGCACGACTGGAAAGTACTTATGTAATCCTACACATGAGCGAAAATACATATCACTAGTATACGGTAAAGAAAATTCAAATATATTTGCGTGTATGTATGAAAACGTATACCGATAATTTAAAATTATAAAATCAGTAACTCGAACAAGCTACCCACGAACGAATGCCGATGTATTTTTCATACCGAGTACATAAAGTTGAAATTTCACTAAAAAAGAATCGTATATCTGCTTTGATAAGCTATATCTAAACATGGATGAGTTTTAAATAATGAGTTATACAAACGGAAAATAGTCATCGTAGTACACGACGTGGCTGGAGGGAACAGCGATTCGTTCTAGCATTCATCCTGTAGGTGTACTACGTAACTAATTTGCGAAATTAAATATTCGTCATTAACTATTCGGCAAATTATGTAAAAACTTTAACTTGAAAATTTTACGTCTTTTATTCGATGATAAACTTCACACAAGAAGAAATCGTAATCTTACGTGGTCTGGATAATAATTTATTATACGAAAAAAAATTTCCGCTCGCTCTGAAAAATTTATAACGAATTATTTCTCATTTATATCGACATCTTTATTTTTTTCAGTAGTCGTTTGATATCGTTTACCTTGTTCGTTCTCTCGCTAAGTTATTCCTGTGTTGTTAATGTTTTGTTTACAATGTCAGTTATTACGTTTGAAATACTAGTATTTATAAATTTAAAATATTTTATTCTAATATTATCACTTTTGTCATCGGGATAAGTGACGAGAAGACGGACTTCTGTACGGACGGTACACCTAGTTCGAATACGATCGGTGGCGACGCAAAAATTATCATCAGAAAATAAAAATATAAATAATCCTAATATCATCTCATGCGGAAGGCATTTAAAATATAGTTCACTACAAAAACACGAGAGGCTGTATCGTGACAACAAGCGATTTCAGTGTTCCCGG
The DNA here is from genome assembly GCA_032883995.1 of Coronaproctus castanopsis. NCBI lineage: Eukaryota > Metazoa > Arthropoda > Insecta > Hemiptera > Monophlebidae > Coronaproctus > Coronaproctus castanopsis. Next base: position 63,250,263 of record CM065053.1, read on the forward strand.
ATGTGTATCTATCTACGCTAGCGCCATATTATGATTACCTTGTATGCTATTTACACTGTACAACGAAATATGTATAGACCTCCGCCGGGGAGACGGCGTTTAATGATGATTGTCACTTTTATGGGCTTTCTCTGTTACTATTTTTTAAATCTGTCCTTACTTTGAGAATATACACGTTAAAACCTGGAAATTGTATTTTATTTATTTTAAAATTAGTATGTTAAACTTCTGTTCAATTCGCACTAAAATCCTCGCTAAAATTTTTTATTACATTGTGAATACTATTTCTTCATGTACTCTACAATTTCATCGATTCGATGATGTTTTCATCTGCTAATTATTTACCTAACATTTCTCTAATTTTTTTTTATATCGTCTTCTGTTTTTCCTTTTTTGTATTTTTTTTGCACTATATAAAAGTAATTATAACCCACTGACGTCTGAATATATATTATACTGCAGTATGACATATTTTTTTTTTATTAACTTCATTTCTAAATATATCGTACTGTCTCCTTAACGATTTAATTTTGTTTTAAATATAAATGAGATTACATTATTGTGTATCATTTCCAAGTTCTTTAGTTATCCAACTTTTTACCGCAATTTTTCCCTACATTTTTTTTACTCTTTCTTGAAAAACTTTATAAATTTCATCAAATTTTCCCTTTATTTCATTATCTGTTTGCGGTATTTATGCAATTTTTTTTTTGTATTATTAGCCTATTTCTGAGTTGTGCTTTTTTAATACCTACCGGTCGTTAGTCAGGTTTTATTATCTGAATATCTCTCAAATGAACTTTGCAACTCATCATGTTGAGCAATTTTAACAATAAGGTTCTTATATTTAAAACGTAAAAATTTGGTAATTTTTTTTCGGTACACGTGATCAATTTGAATTTGTGTAAAAAAATTTCTCTTCCATTCCTGTGTTGTAAAGTCTTTTATTTCCCTTATATATATATATATATATATATATATATATATATATATATATTTCATTCGTAATCACCTTATAACTGTTTTTAATTTTTTTTTCTCATTTGATCCTTTATTTGTGTTTGTCATCCATTTATATGACTGTTTTGTTTTGGAACGATCTTAACTGTATATATTTTTTCGATATTCTAAGTTGGCTGCCTATAAAGAGTTTATCTTAATTTTGTTTATATCTGATTTTATTGATAAATTTTCAGCGTTCAACATGCAGTCGTTCATCTGTTTCGTTTTATATAATTACTAGCCCGATTTTCCTCTAAGTTGTTCTATAGAGAAATCTTATATTTTTGCCCACATTTATTTCTTCCAATATTAAAACACGTGAATTTGTGTCTGGTATGATTTACCTTTAACTATTTGTTTTTTTTTATTGATCTTATGTTAACATACATCATATTTAGTTTACCTCTCATATTGTTGTTACTAGAATTTCTTAATCACAGTTTTACTTCTCACTTTTCTCTACATTCAGTAACCATATGTATCAATTATTTATTTTACAATCTTAATGTAATTATTAATTAACGTACTTGATAATATCTTCTTCAGTTAAAATTCGAGCTGGTCGTATTTTCTCCATTCACCTTGCCAAACAATTTTCCACATATTTCAATTACACAAAACGGTAACTAAGTACCCTAAAAAAAATTTAGTTTTTCGTATTAAATCTTTATAAAAAAAAACAAAACAAAAAACGATATTGTTTCATTTGCGGCGATTCTTCTTTCATTGTGTCTTGACTGTGTATGAGTAATTTATGTTTATTTATCATCTCTTCAGTTTTTTTCTTGGCAATATTTTGCTTACATATTTTTTCTTTATTTTTACTGCATACACGAGTATCATCCATCCTTTTCGCAGTTTTTATTATTATTCCCCTTTTCAGATATTCCCTGTATTTTGTCTACTCTCTCTTGTTCTATTAATTCATTTGTTGTTTTATCCTTTTTTTTTTTTTTTTTTTTTTTTTTTTTTTTTGTTTGTATAATTTGATCTAATTTTATTTTTACTTCATTTTTTTTGTTTAAGTAATTCATTTTTCATATAAGTTTGCATTTCCTCAGTTCGTTTAAGCTTAATATTTTCTTTATCATCGTGGGACATTGCCTTTGTCATTTGTTTTTATCTTCTTTAGTGTTGGAAAGCGCTAAATATTTTTATCAGCTTTGGATCTCATACTGCGATATAATTGTGCAATCAAAATGATATTTACGGACGAAAAGATTTTCTTAGTGTTTGTAATTTGTAATAGACAACGTACATTTACTACTTCCTCGGTTTTCTTTATATTCCGAATACCCACACACGTTGTAGCTGGCCCCACACCTATAATAGGTTTGATTTCACATGTTGAAAATTAACTCTACTCGTATACGCTCGTCTAACTTATCTGACATTTTTACTATTTCTTGAAGATATAATTTAACTGCTCCTGTATGACCTTAAATTTTTCAACTAGTTTTGCAACATTTCAGGTGATTACGTATAGGAATGAACTATCACAAGGATCGTCTATTCTATACAAGTCATAACTATTTATGGAAAAATAGTGCTTAGAATATGGGTGTGTCTTCTACAGAGTAATGTTAGATGTAGCACTTCACTAATGATTAAAAATCGGTTTAATGTTTACTCAAACTATCGGTATTATAAGTTGCGATGCGTCTGAAATTTATTTTAAATTTCCAGCTTTTGGTACAGTGGCTGCGTGTATATCCGTTAGTAAGTTTCCACTGCGATTAACAAACGTGGCGAACATGATTTCAAGAAAGATATTTGACAAATTGCTGAGGATCTGTCAGAAGGCTGGGACGGAAAATCGGATACAGCTGTATCGTAAGAATTACTCCGCGGTTTTTGATATGCTAGGTTTTTTATTTTTTCTACAACATATCTCGAGATATAGAGAACAATCTTCCTAATTTACAGGATAACTTCCACCGCATAAAGCACGGTTGAAATCAGTCAGTGTTTTGGATGCTGTTTCTGTGTCGTTCGACGTATTACGGTAATTTTGTACAAAAATTACAACAGTAGCCACATTTATTAATTTCTATCAAAAGTCGTCTAATGTGTGATCCAATTCTGGGAGATTAATTACATCATGAACAAATCTTGTGGATAAATGATGTGACTTATTATTATCTTTCCTCATTGCCATTCTCGATTTCATACTGTCATCGGTACACTGGTCAAAGTAGAAAATCCGCTTTTTGTTGGAATATCTTTGTATTTATCGGTTTTCTTTTTAGTGATATTTTGTGGTTAACTTTTAACAGACTTCGTATTATTTAAAACAGATTACCACTTAATTTCGGACGTATATTTTTCACTAGATCCATTGCAAAACTTCCACGAACTTTCTCATCGGCGAGACATTATGAGTCGGATGGAATAGTTGCGATAAACGATAAGCGTGATCATTTACAATTTACACAAAATAACTTCTGAAAATGAAATGATCAATTGCCATATAAAAATAAATCTTCAGTAAGTAAAAAATTGCCAATAATAATATGAACAGCATAAACTGGAGAAAGGCAAAATGTACATAGTAGAGAGTAAAGAAACACCGATATAAATTCGAAGAAGAAAAATGCAAGTCGTAGACTCGTTCATTTGTTGGCCGGTACTCACGATCCACCTGTGTTATGAACAACAATATTCCGCCGCGTCAAGTGTGTGTACTTCAAGGACTTTGGTTTTTGCAACCAGCAGTCGCTAATACAGCTCTATGTAAACTCTACACCGATAGTAGGATTAGGCGCAAAATCACCATATGATTCTGTACAAGGCTTTCCTTGTTCAGGTTGCATCGAGTATCTAGGCATTTCAAAGCACTTTTTTAAAAAAAATTACTTTTTGTAATATATGTTACAAAAAATATAATTAAAATTTACTTATTTTGTTTAATCTCCATAAAATAATTAGTACTTTTAACTATTTTATTACATAATCAATATTTGCTGTTCCGGATATTTCCGGTGGTTGTGCAACTATGAAACCTTTATGTATGAGCCGCTACTGATTTCACGCATATGCTTCCTCGTCGCGGTGTATTGTCAACAGCATGTGTCTAACGCATCGATATAGCTCTAATAACATCATAAACGCACTTTACAACTTATGATAGGGTTTCACATGTCTAATTTTTTAACCAATAGAAACGATCATCCAAATGGCACTGCACATGGTGGTACTGCAGTACTTATTTATGACTCTCTTAAACGTACTCACGTTTCTTACTTATCAACCACATGTCTTCAGTCAACAATAATCTGGCTCATAGCTTCCAACTTTGTTCATGAATTGTTGTATCTGTGTACTGTTCTCCTAATCAAAAAGTTACACATCAAATACACGACCTTTCATCAAATCATAGCCTTGTATTTCTCGCATTAATCGATAATGCTCCATCATTTTTACCACTACATAGATTACATACTTCACCTATTAATAGTTATAAATTACAAAAACTGTTAAATGAAAAAATAAAACTTTCAATGACCTTAACTACATAATATTTAGCGATTTGATTTTGTGTTTTGCGCCTGTTCATAACCTGAAAATGTATGCCATGAATATTGTACGCTAGACGGAAGTTGCGACTTCAATTAGTACACCTTCGTATGACACAAAGATTTGAGTAACATCAATACATGCAACTGTACAAACCTGCCTCGTTTCTAGACTGTTTTCTTTATTATTTAATACTCTGTGTAGTTTACCATTGAATGTTGTTCCCTATGGTCAAATTGATGAGCTAGTATTATACCATAAGGACGTATTCTATTCGATATTAATTTTTCCATTTAACAGAATCGGTAATAGGGATTATAAGGCGATAAGAAGACACGCAATGCTGATTTTTACCTGGCTTAGGAATCGTGATGATTTTCTCAAATATCTACTGCAGTAGGAAATAGTGTAAGCTAATCACGACATTGCAAATATTGACAACATGGTACAGAAATTAAACGGTGTATCGATCAAATGTAGAATGGAAATAAATACGGGAAATAACTCGCGAAAAATGAACGCGTCAGTCGTCGGTAAAAAGTTGGAACAAGGACGAGTCACATCTGTCAACGTGTATTACGATTATTAGATTCGATGAAGAATCGTAAAGCAAAATACGCTATATCTAGTGATAGGAAATAGTATTGCAAAGTCTTATATATGAGTGATACCACTTTATGCGACTTAAATTAAGACAGTTAAATGAAGCATTTATGACACTGTGTCGGAGACGCATGCTGAAAATATCGTGAAAGTACAAAATATCAAAAATGAAGAATAAGAAGATTGATCCTTCTTGTTACGATTTTATGTTTCAATTCTTTCCATATAGTCTCTCAGCAGAACTTCATTTTAATTAAGCTTTTATAATGGTCAAATCTGTGACTTTTACACGGTCATGTTTCATTTATGTCTCTTTGTCTTTTGTTCATATATATATATACATATATATATATATATATATATATATATATATATATATATATATATATATATACATATATATATATATATATATACATATATATATATATATATATATATATATATATATATATATATGTGGGTTGGTGTGTATAATATGTAATATATATAATTTGAAAGGTGTGGAATGTAGTGATTTTTTGACAAATAAGCAACAAAAAAGTAGTTAAAATCACTGAACTTTTTATAAAATGTAAAAAATACTAATTTAGATATACAATTTACAAAAATTATCAAAATGAAACAACTGTATTAATGAAATAATCTTAATTTTATATTTTTTATGTTGTATATTTTTATATTTTAATTTCATGCCACTTTTTATATTTTTTACATTGTATATTTATATTTTATATATTTATATTTTATTTTTAGGTTCGCTTAATAATAGTTTAACAGGCGAAAAGCTTTATGATTCTTATTAAAAAAACAATTTATTTATTGATTTCACCTCCTTTTTTTGTTGTTTATTGCACACACACACACATATATACATATACACATATATGGCTGGATGGGACATACATAAAATCCTTCGCATATGTTTGTATTTCATTTTTTACCTATCTATAAAATATGTTAACTTTATGAGCTTGTGACTGTCTTCCTTCGTAACTCGTTGTACACTTTAGCCGCGGACGGGTAATCCATCATACTTGTTTCGTTACGTACTTACCTATTAGTTTTTATCTGTGTGTACGGCGTGTGAATTAGTCCATCAAATTGTTATAGTAAAGGTCATAGCAATTAATAAACGTAATTAAAATTATTTTTCCATTCATTATTTCATTATTATCATCCATTCTGTTTTTACTTCCACAAAATAAATCGAAATCTGGCTTTTATTATCTGTTACACGATAAACAAATGCCAGCCTGTAGTTTTTATACACACATGCATACATACATATATGTATATGTATATATATATATATATATATAAATCTTGTAATGCTTGCATAGTTTGTGGGTATGTGCGCGCGTGTAAGTGGTAACCTCGACCTTGTTAAAAACGTTTTCATTTCATTTTTTAATTGGTCCCCCTTACCATTTCTTCTAGTATGTGACAGGCTTCTCAAAATTTCGTGTGCCGCGAACCTTAAATCGACCATAAAAACATTTAAAATCTATCTTCCTTTCGAAGCCATTACACCTTGCGAAGGGAACGTCACGATAGACTGAAAATTACGAGGAATTGGAGTCTATCGGTAATAAGCGAGGTTCTCTTCTTCCTTACCGTGTTGTCGTACTAAACTAAGGAGAACATGTTTACAAAAAAAAATAAAAAAATAAAAAAATAGAAGAACGAGTTATATGTCAATCGATACACACGATATTAGTACGCAGAGGTGTCTGGCAAAGGTCAGTGAAGAAGGAAAATAAATATGTTTTTCTTTAAAAAAAATAATAAAGAAGGTCTACGTATTAGGGAAGACACTGAAAAAGAGGAACGGGGTTTAAAGTGGAATAACGAAAAAATAAAAAGACGTAAGAATAATCGATAATGGCCGATAGTATAATATTGTAGAAGTATCCTTGAACGTGAGTATCGTATTAGCTCGATGGACTTTTCTAAGGGTTGTACCGCCGTTGTCCGCATAAGACCTACTCAGGTAGAGCGAAGAAATTCGTCACACGTCAATTTTAATAGAGGCCGTAGACTATCCAATTCGTTCGTCTATGCTCGTCGTATTCATCAACCTTGAAAAATATTTTCTAGCTACATCGCAAATTTTGTTAACGATTACCGGAAAGCTAAACAACTAACCTCCTTTAAAATTTCGTTATTACCTTATTAACAGGGTCCTTAAGATTATTTATATTTTTGGGGGGGAATTTAATCGTTAACAACACTTTTACACCCGCGAAAGTCCTGAATATAATGATAAAAATTTTAAGATTACGGAATGTAGTGATTTTCTATCAATTTAATTACAAAAATTAGTTAAAATCACTATTTATTTTCTTGGAAAAATTACAAAGCTTTTCGGCAATTACACCATTATCAAGCGATATTAAAATTAAAATAAAAATATTTAAAAATAAAAACACAAAAATATAAATTTAAATCACAATTTTAGAAGTATGATGAATAGGTACTTGAAACAATGTCATATTTTTGTGTTTTTATTTTTAAATCTTTATTTTCATTTTGATTTAAATATCACTTGATAATGGCGTAATTGTCGAAAAGCTTTGTGATTTTTCCAAGAAAATAAATAGTGATTTTAACTAATTTTTGTAATTAAATTAATGAAAAAGTAGTTAAAGTCGTTAAATTTTCATACATAAAAAAAAGATTACAAAGTTTTTTCGGCTATTAAGGCGTTATTAAGTGCACGTAAAAAAAATAAAATATAAAAATATACATGTAATTATAAAAAAATATAAAAGGCGAAAAAAATATAAATAAAAATTATGCGTTTAATTCAGATGTACGATATTACAAAAAATAACAAATGAAAAAATACTTATAAAATAATCTGATGTTATTGAATGTGGTAGATAACGTAATCAACAATTAGCAATATAAAATTTATACGTGAACAATTACCTTAAATAGTCTGAAAAATGGAAACTTTATGTACAATATAAAAATTGATTAAATCTATAATATACTTTTTGTAATTAATTCTTTTCGTTTTTTTGTATCTACTTTTTTTTTTTTTTAATATTAGAAAGATTTTATTTTTCTAGCTATTTAATGTTATTACTTATAATTTTATATTGCTCATTTGTTAATTGCGTTATTCCGAACATTCACTATTCGATAATTTTAGAAATGTTTTTTTCGCTTTGCTATTTTTTGTAATATTGTACATCTGAATTAATAATTTTCCTTTTTTTTTTTTGGTTTTATATTTTATACAAATTGTACATACTATTAATGTCCACTCGATAATGGTTTAATATCCGAAAAGATTTGTAGCTATATATAAAAATTTGTTGATTTTAACTACTTGTTTGTTGATTATTTTTTGAAAATCGCTACATTTCACGTCGTTGAAATTTATTAAATTAAGTATTTTAATTTTTATTTCTCCTTTTTATATTTTTTATAATGGCATATATTTTCATATTTTATTTTTTTATGCGCCCTCTTCATAACGGCTTAATAACCGAAAAACTTTTGTTTTATATAAAAATTTTGCGATTTTAATTATTTTATATTGCAGAACATAATGAAGAGGAATAATAAATTAGTCGAAACGTATTTAAAGAAATTAAGGAACTCAAAAATTAAAAATTAAGTATAAGAAGAGTTAAATAGAATACTGGAAAATTGGTTAGACGAAACCTTACGCACAATATTAAAAGAGACTAAAAAACAAAAAAAAGGAGTGGGTAATAGATGAACTATTGTTTGTAGTGGACAAGTGTCGAAAGAGGTCAAAAAAAATGAAGTACAGTTAAAATGAAAGAATGGATTCACTAGCGTGAAGAAATTAAACAGTCGATTGATAAATTTGATTTATTTCATATGTGCAAGAAGATAAAAACGATGATGCGCCGAGCGCGTAGTAAACATAAAACTAAATTATATCAGATTGTTTTATTTTTTTGTGAATTATAATCTTAAATTAATATTTTATTTTTCATTTTATATTTTTTATCTTTTTAAATATTTACTTGATAATGACCTAACAGCCGAAAAACTTTGTGGTTTTTCATAAATAATTTTTTTGTGCGATTCTTTTTTGTTGTTTATTTTAAATTATGTGTTGCTAAGGGAATGCCGATCTGAAAGTAAAAAGTAAAGAAAAGAAAATATGAAAAAATTATGTATAAAAATTATTCCATTGTATAAATGGAAACAAACGGAGAAATTCTAGAAGGTGTAGAGAAAAAAAGTTTAATAAACCATGTTGAAAAAGTGAAAGTGTTAGTACATGTAATAAGACATATATAAAACATATAATAGAGGGTAAAATTACTGGCACAAGGCCAAAAGGAAAACCGAGAACATCTATTAGTGTAAGACGATCGCTTGTAATATAAGTAAATATTAAGAATTCGGACACTGGCTACCAACAGGACATAATGACTGCGGCGATAATCTATTTCCTTCTAGTGAATAAAAAAACAAATCGAGGGATAACAGTAAGCGTATTATAAGTCTACCGCTAATTAAAAAATTGTTTCTTTTCCCAACTGCGAGTCTTTCATTATACTCATCAAAGTTTCCTATAAATATTCGGTGATATCTAAGAGTCTGTATCAGACGAATAGCTATTTCGCACTCGGGTGATAATAATTTAATTTATCTAGCTCGATTTTTTTTCACTTTTTAAAATGGAGAAATATTTAAAGAAATATTTTCTATTTTCGGATTCGATTTTTTACATCGCGAGTAAATTGAAAAACGAGTTACATAATTTTAATAAAGTCCGCGGAAATAACGATATAATTTATTTATCGATTTCCGAAATAAATTGGACTATTAATTTTTTAAACATCGTGGAATAAACAACAAAGTATGTTTTTTTTTTTTTTTTTTTAATGGGGATGTGCTTTTACAGCTTACCCAACGTGATACTGTACGTACGAACTAACGCATATTTCTGTAAACGTGGACAACTTCTCTAGAAATATCGCTATGTCTGGAAACAGATGTAAATTCTCAAGATGAAGAGGGGATAATCCATGGACCGTTACATGATGAGCGCAATAATTTAAAGTATAGTCCAGAACGTAATGTTATTAAAGAAGGACATTCGAAGAACACATGATATCTAGATCGCAAATTGCACGTCAAGTACGAAAAGGGCAGTAAGGAGTTTCTCTAACTTGCATATGGTAATAAGTAGTGCCGAATCGAAATCTGCTGTTTTTTAAAAAGTAGAATTATAAGATGAGGGGTATATACTCCAAATATATATGTTCCCATTAATATGTTATGAAACATATGGAAGCATGCGCAGAAACTAAAAAGAATAACACATCATTCGAAGACCGCGCGTTAGCTTATAAATCTGCAATTTCATTGTCAGAGATTCCTCGATGTCCCGATACCTATAAGAAAGACGAAAATATATTCAAGAATTCCAGATGATTCAGTTTTAACATGATGAAAGAAGCCAATGAATCTGAGCCGTTCCATTTGTTTTTGTGAGTCAGTGATAATGAGGTAACTCCGGAAGCTTCATATCGATTAAAATGTATAGGGCTTGTAACAACGCTACACATTCACCGGTGATTGCAGAACAAAGATCGGATCACATCCGCACAGACGGGATACAGCTCAGCGGACACGTGATCATAGCGTACATGAAAATATCTATCACTAATATACGATTCTAATAAGAGATAAAGATCTGCGGGTAGTAGTAGTTTCAATTTATACAACGAGCCAACATGCCAGACCTTATCAAATCCCTGTTCAGCATCAAGAAAGGCTGCTGTACAGATCTTTTTAGTTTCCAGTGAATTTTCTATTATCCTAACTACCCTATGCAGCTGATCAATTGTGGAGTGTTGTTGTAAAAACCCGAACTGGTAGTCAGGTATAATATTATTCGAACGGATATATGGGTGTAACCAACTCAAAATTAACTTCTCCATAACCTTCGACAAAATTAGCAACAGAGAAATCGGGCAATACGAGGTGTCAGAGTGCGGATCTTTACCTGGTTTAAGAACCGTAAGAATTTGCGCAAACTTCCACTGTTTCGGAAAGTAGTGTGATGTTGCATATAACGGTTAGCAACACTGTAGCTTTCCTCGGAAATTTAAATAGTAATTTGGCCGTTAATAAATCAAACCCGGGGCTCTTATATTTTTAAAGAATTATTGATTTTAAATGTTTTTTTTTTGTTGTTTATTATTTATTCTTTCACTTAAATAATAAATATTAAATTGGCAGATAATAAAGAAATTGTGAACGTATATGAGACGCCGTTGCTTTCATTGATGACGCTCGGAGCGACCATCACATCCTCTTTACCACCCCTATATATATATATACATATATATATATATATATATATATATATATATATATATATATATATAATAATGTATTATTATAATTATATTATTATATATATAATATATATATATGTGTTATATACGTGTGTGTGTTTTATATATATATATATATAAAATATATATGCATTATATATATATATATATATATATATATATATATATATATTATATATAAATCATTATCATTATTACGGTTGTGTGTCGTTAATAATGATATTAATAAACGAAATCATAATAATAAGAACACAAAACAAAAAAAAAATCGTAAAAAGATAGAACGGTAGGTTTCAACATTGAAAGAAAAAAGAGTTGACAAAGAAGAGATCTTACGGTTAAAGGTCGAAAAAATACGTTTTATGTGTGTTCGTGTGTGTGTGTGTATATGTGTAAGTGTTCGTACAGAATATTGTAACGATCTTTACAATACAGTTAACGACTCTCTAGCCAAATCCTAAATATAGAGATGTTTAAGTAGTTAGACGAGACACATTTTGATATTTTTAGATTCGCAAGCGTCGTTCTGTTAATTATCACAATTTATTAGATCGCGGATCTGATACTCTCCTAAACACTCTTTCATCGTTAACCTCTGTCCTATCTTGCGCAAACAGATACACTTCTTTATCCATACGTCAAGGAGACTTTAAACAACGCGTTACTTTTTGAAAAACACATCGTTACATCGCAGAACCAATATACTTACATCTCTCTTCCTCCTCATCTCCCACGCCGTAAAGAAAGTAACCAATCATTACGAAGACGAAACTTCCGTTTAGACGTCATTTTTCAGACGATACTTTAATTTATGACTAAATCGACTAGCATTGAGAAATACTTTCTCTCTGTTCTTAACATAAGCAGTTTAATTATGGATAGGACATGAAAATTATTTTATATATATTGATCATCATCATTAAGTGCCGTCTCCGTATCGGAGGTAGGCAACTACTTACCTATACATATTTTGTTGTATATTTTGTTGTATAGTGTAAGCAGCATATAAAGCAATTAGAATATGGCGCTAGCGCAGTTAAACACGTGTACACACACACACCCGGGAGAACTGAACTGACTGTAATCGCTTTAATGTCACGACACAATACAGCTCCGCGCGTTTTTGTAATGCACTACTATATTATTACTAGCGCGCATATGGTGTGTGCGCGGTGGTTTATAATTGCCTTCCACGCGAGAATATTACGATTATTTATATTTTTATTTTCTAAATGATGATATTTTTGCGTCATCGATCGTATTCGAAACCGTTACCTTCCGTACAGAAGTCCGTGCTCTTAGCCACTCGGCTATTCAGACGACTATGATATATTCTTCTTCTATTACTCCTCACTCGTTTTCTAGTATGAGGGGTTTAGTCTGTTGATGACAGTACCGGTTGTGTTGTGGCAAATTTACATTTATTATATTTGAACACGCCACTGTGATTACCTTTCTTCCGTGTTACTGTCTTTGTATTTTTCTTTACAGCTGGTTTCCTGCTGGTAACCGTTTTCTTAACTAACGCTGTCCATATTTTGCGCCACAATTTCCCATTCGACTGACATTGGTGTCTTCTTTGCTATTTTCAGGTCTTGCGCTATAGCATCTTTTAAGCGAGTAATACGCCGTAAAACTTCCTTTTGGGTATTCGCTCATTTTCCATGCGCATAACGTGACCCATGCCATTTCATGCGCTTGTGTGTTAAATATTGTTCTATAGATAAACAATTTGATTTTGTTAACACTTCTGTATTTGTCCCGCGATCCTTCCATGATATTCTGATTATTCTGCGTAACAGTCTGGCAAAATTCGATTTTCATTATTGGCCATGTCGACTGGTATTATCATAGTTCGTATACTGCTAATTTGGGTTTTACCTCTAAATTTCGATTGCAAAATACTTTCTGTGTTAATTTGCTAAATCCAGCATTTGCATTTCTAATCCTCGATGCTACCTCGCAATCCGAATTTGCATCGTTCGATACAATACTTTCCTGGTATTTAAATGAATCGACGATACTTAGCCGATTACCAGACAAATGAAAATCATAACTACCACATAAGTATGAATGAAAAAGGGCCAACATATCGTGCAATAATATTCGCTTTGATTCTGGATATTCAATTCAACACGTCTACCAAATTTAATTTGCGACATAACATCCGACGAGAGAATAAATGACGATAATTAGTCCGCCGTTTCATTCATACCGATGCCACAATGGGATCAACCAACAAAATGGTAGTTGTCCCGGATTACTGAAAATTCTAATTTCATAAATCCAGAAATGATATTATTTATAATTAAAATTATTACTCTTGAGATAAGCTGTCATAACATATTAAAAACTTTTTAAATCAGCTCTTAATTGTTTTAAAGAGATTAAAAGAATGCGATTTCAAACCCGAGTATAGAAACTATCCGTCTAGAAGAAATCAGTTTTATCGAAAGATTATTAAAATTATATAGAAAAATAAAAAAGTAATTCCGTTATCGTCGATTTTCAGGTAATCGGCGCGTTGTCGAGACTCTCGAAATGGGACCTTTATCGTTGAGGGAGTACGTTAACACTTTGGAACCGTACGATCCGGAGAAACACGGTTGGAGAGGAGAAGAACCGTGGGGATATCGTGAAAGAATTCGAAGACAATATCAAGCCGTATCGGAGACCAACGTCGGTATGTCTAGCATCGTATTTGACGATATCAGCGCGTCTGGCGACATTAAAAAGACGACCTTTAACGGACTGCGCAATAATTGTCATTATTTTCCCAATGCGAATCATATAATAGGCCATCAAATGCCCGTATGACATTACGGAGACAATTCCCCCGAACGTAAGTAACGACTAACGAATAAATAAATACATAAATGAATACGTAAGTGGATACATAATTATGTCAATTCTTCGTCTTTCAATAAAAATCATCTAAATGCAATATTGAGTGAACTATTAGTGAAGATAAATATTTAAAAAAAGAAACAAAAAACAAAGCGTACTATTTACCAGAAAAAAATACTGCTTCTCGTTAATTAGAATAAATCATAAATCAGTACAATTTAAACCGTCATATAAATACTTAGGAGTTGTATTTGAGTGGAAAATAACGTGTCCGGATTAAATGATACATTTATTAACAAAATAAAGATACTTAATCCTCTCCGGCCCATCTCAAGATCTAAACAGAATGCACATCCAGTTTCAGACATGATGATTTATTTTAATAAGATCACGAATAGACTATGTAAACCCATTTATCGACTTTTATAAAAGACATATTCAAAAGTTACAACTAGTATAAAACAAGACCTCGAGAACATGTATAAGAGTTATGATGTCGATAGAGGCATCCAAACCACCTATACCATTAAGAATAGAATACAGAGCGAGCAAATTTTTCTTGAAAATTAAACTACAAAGATTATTATATAATTATGCAACAAATTAAAACATTAAATAACCAAATAAACAACATCCATAATTTATTGATTAGCTTCAACAATTCACAATTAAAGATAATATTCAATGCAAAACCAGCGATATTTCAAATAGAATGGGATGAACGTTGGACACATTACACGTTGAAAAAATTACAAAAACCGAAATAACATATAGTTCAATGAAATAATTAACGAAAAATACGCAAGTTTCGAAATAATATATAAAGACGGTTCTATAGATAAGTCAGTAGGACGGGGTAAGCTTTTTTATTATACAAATAAAGCAATATGGAAATATCACAGTTTGAAAATCTTTGTATATAGTAGAACTATACTCAATAATGATGACGTTTAAATTATATATATATATATATATATATATATATATATATATATATATATATATATATAAATGAGAGACCGAAATATTTTAATAGCGACAAACTCTCTTTCAGCGGTAAGTAAATTACAAACTATTAATCTAAAAAAATAATATGTAATTATACTCGAATAATTTACGGTAAATGAAAAGTTAACACATTATTTTCTAATTTTGTTGTACGATTATAAGTGATGTCGTTGAAATATGAACAGAATATCCGCGGGAAAATGCGACTACATAGGAAACGTGGAATGAATTACCAAAATACGTTTAGGAATACATGTAGGAGGTTCCTTTCCTCTATGATTATTAAAATTGATGTTTAATTTATAAATACAAAAAAAAAAAAAATCTCCAGAATTTTCGTTACAAGGATATGTATTCACGCACATGTATACACTTCACAAGTGTTTGTAATTGCAAAGATTTTAAAAGAGAACAGGCAAAATTATATATTATATGTTTTTATAATTATATCCTTTACCAATATCGTTGTGATCTATTTTCCATCCTAAAATTTGTTGCTTAATCGGTAATAAAAAATCGATTTTAAATAATAATCGAAAAGCGCTATCTACCCGATAATAATAAACATCTAGTTTTATTCTATGCTTAAAGAGCGCGCTAGTAGTTACGTTTAAATTTTTTGTAAAGGTAATTATTTCAGAGTAAATTTTTTCTTTTTTGCTAAAAATTATTCAATAAAAATTAGTCGTTCTCGCTAATATGTGACTATAATGTAAAATTTAGAAATATAATTAGGAGAAGATGATTTTCTACGCATGTCGCAAACAATGTACGTTATCGTGTAAAAATTTGTTTTCGTGTACGTTTCACATAGATTGACGATTATTGAAATGTAATTTTTCATCGTAATTTAGTAATCCACGATGAGATACAAAACACAAACATAAAATGTATAAATACATCTAAAATAATTAACATTTAAAAATTTAAATTTCGCTATAGATTAGCGATCACGACGTTAGATTTTAATTTCATTTTAACTTCCCGACCATGATGTGTGATTTTAATTTCATTATACGTTGCAAATCACGACGTAGGGTATACATTTTATTATAACGTTTATCAAAAATGGATCTTCCTTTATTTAATATACTTTTTAAAAATACAATGAGTTTGTCAGGTTTTTTTCTGTATTTCGTTTTTATACACTGTTTTGCAATCCTCATGTAAATTTCCACGAGAAATGTTTCACAATTTTAAACTTCGAAATCTGCTTTTTATTGTCAATTTCAGCAGTACACGTGCTTTAGAGGAATAGTCTTGAAATATACGACTTAGCATCGTTGCTTGTTGAACCTTACTCTATAAACTGATTTTTTACATTTCATTTCGCGATTATTCAGTTCAATAACTAGTCCACAATTTCCGTCTTTTCACTGTAAACAAATTACCGTCATTCTTTCGAGTACGGCATATACGTCTATACTCCTACTTGTTGTTTTACAGTGTCGATTAATGTTAATCTCGGTTTATTTCGAAATGTAAATGTCGCGTAAAATTTTTAATGGTGCGTAAATAAAACGACCGATCCAATAGATGTAAACAAGTCATTAATGCGAAAATGTAAGTGTAAAAAATTGTAATCGGTCTGGGCTGTTACCACCGACTAGAAAGCCTGATGGCTTAAATGTGACGTCGCACAATGAATGCGATCAAACTAGATTGTTATTATAACACGCATATAACGCTAAAAATTCATTAACAGAAATAAAAATGTACGAAATAATCAGTCTGTTTAATTATGTTCAATTATTGTTTTGGGCAAACAGTAGAAAATATTTAGAACTTACTCTAGATGAGTAGAATCACAAAAATTATTATGTAATACGTGTAAAAAAAAAAAGGAAAAAGGAACATGTTACTGGTATACAAACAGTATGTTGTAAATTACATCGAAAAGTTACAACTTTTATATAATTTTTTCAATTGTTCGTATGAATTTTTAGAACCTCGGACAATATTAATAGACATTTATATGTAATTACAACATTGTTGCGCCTGGTGCACAAACCTACTAAATAAAAAGTTAATATACCGCAGAGGTTCACATACACTTACACACCGACGCATAAAAGTTTAACATCGTGTATAATTGTAGAATAAAATGCCAGAAATAATTAAATCACAAAACTCATTTTGTTTATGAAGCATGAAACAGAATTGAATAAATTCTGTATTTTTGTTCTTTGTTTTCCAATATAATTATCTTAGAACGTAAATTAGAGTGCTATCTGTACCATAAAAATACATTTGCGACAAAGAACATATTCTGCAGGACAAATTGTACTACTCTGATGATAACCGTCTGTTAAATTACGTTTATTTTTGAAAATATGTTATTAATTTAGGCTACATATGTCGGCGTTTTGGTTTTAGGTATTTTTTTTATTGTATTTAGGACAAATTGTTTACATAATAATAATAATAATAATAATAATAAACTAGAACTGTCAAACCTGTGTAAAAGATGCATCCAACGTCGATCCCATTAATCACACCAATGACTGCGGGTAATTATATCTAAGTGGTTATTTCTTTTGCTTTGCCAAACGTGGATTCTATATTTGTTTGATTTTTCTTTTTGTTAGTTATAATTAATATTTTTAGTTCAGCTATAATGCGCACTAACGTATCATTTGTGTTCTGTTAACCTATATTAAATGATTACCGTAACAAATCTTTATTTAGTTCGAATTAGATTTATTCCTTGTTAGTTTATTTAAACTTTTCCAGCCAAGCCAAAATATACCACCTAAACGATAATATTCGCTTTTATCTAAATGTTGGCTTATTTTTTTATTCTATTACGACTCGTGAGAAATGCTTATATCAACATATAAATAACAAATCGGTAAATCTACTACCTACTGTTCATGTCAAATCAAACAATTCAGTTGAACACTGTAATTGTTAATATTTGTAAATATTTGTAAATATTTAGAGCAATAGTCAAAAAATTATGTTAGTCTAACCATTTTACAACTTGATTAGCATTCGAAATTTCTTCTTCATTTGTACGTTATATTATGTATATATATATATATATATATATATATATATATATATATATATATATATATATATATATATAATATATATATATTCTCAAATGTACATTGACGTTTTTTCTTTTATTTCTCGAAAAGCAGCTTATTCATACTTGTGTTAACTGTTATTTTATATATTTTTTTTTAAAATTAAAATTATTTTACTCTTTATTCGTTCTAAGTTTTGATAATTTGAACAGTGTGGAATGTAGTGATTTTTAAAAAATAAACAACAAAAAAGTTGTTAAAATCACTAAATGTTTATGTAAAAAGACTACAAAGCTTTTCGGCGATAATGGACATATTTATAAAATATACGAAAGGAAAAACATAAAGTAAAATAAAATTTAAGAACATACTTAATTTAGATCTACAAAAAATAGCAAAGTGAAAAAATAGTTATTTATTTTAAAAAACTTAATAATTTGACACTATCGGATTATTTTATGAATGTTTTTTTTTTCGCTTTTGTATTTTTTCTAATATTGTACATCTAAATTAAGTATTTTCTTACATTTTATTTTACTTTTGATTTGTTTCCTTCTATACTTTTTATAAATATGTCCACTTGATAATGATTTAATAGCCGAAAAGGTTTCTTATTCTTCTTCTTCGTTGTACATCGTGACCAATCATGTAACTTTTCGGTTTCCATTAGCTTGCGCATAATAGACCCCCTGCTTCTTTTTCCTGCTACTACTACTTGTATTATTATTTTTTCAGTAGTTCTGATAGAGGGAAAGATTAACAACATAGGAAACCTACACCCTATGTTTTTAGCCAAATTATTACATAATAAAGTAAATTGCTTGAAATCAATGACTAGGAGTATCAAGTTAGATTAGTTTTTAACACGATCATCCAGGCGAATATGTTTTTACTATCAGAGAATATTCATAAGGAGTTCAATATTCGCTGTTTTATTCCGCAAACGTTGCTTTTCCGTTTTGGCATTGTGAGAGACGTCACCCGACCAATCTTTCAATCGAGGAACTTACTGTTTCTTGCACTGCAAGCTCTAAAATTGAAGATATTCGTAGACTAAATAAAAGGAACCATGGCGGTTCTTTCTCCCCGATCCCATTAATTGAAATCAAATTCCGTGGAAATATATTGCCTCAGTCAGTTCGGTTCTTTGATTACTATTCTTGCAGACTCGAGCCTAGTATCAGGAGACCTAAAATGTGCAACAATTGTCTCAGATTTGGACATATCAGTAAGCATTGCCGTAGTAAACCTAATTGCGCCTTTAGGTGTAAGGATAATCATTCAGCCTTTGATGGTATCTGTCCATTTTATCAAGAACATATTAAAATTCAAAAAATTATGACAAAAGAAAATATATCATTTTCTGAGGCAAAATTACTTAATAAAGGGGCGATTGTGGCCCCTGCTTTTTCCTTTGCCGAAATTATGAATAATCAAAACTTTCCTAAATTACGATCCAGATCTAGTTCATTTAAACGAAGAAGAAGCAGCAATGACTCAGGTCCTTCCGGTCGCCACTACAGTAATGGTAATTATAACCGAAATAATAGTAATAATGGTAATAGTACTAGTAGCAGTAATAAAAATACAAGTAATAAATCCAATGTGTGGGGCAATAAGTATTTTTCAAAACTAACTTTTAATGTAAGACCAAGACCAGCGTACTTACAGGAGGGGAATATTACTGTTAATTCCTCACTCGCCTTAATTAATTTCAATAACGACAAACTCATATCTTCAAATCCTACGGGGCAACAACTCATTGAAAATCAAAATAGTCCTCATCCTTCTATGGAAACGCTTCCTTCCATTACATCTTCTCCTCTTCCTTCTGATTCACTTGTGCCCGCACTACTATCTACGCTCCAGCAGTTCTCTAAATTCTGCATTTAGAGCAGAAGTTCGAAGCCATTATTCAGCTGCTTTGTCGCTCATGATTTTTTTTCGTGTGTGTGTGTGTATGTGTAAGTTTGTGTATAATAATAACAATTACGTCAATGCCATCTACAATCAAGCAGCCTTCTTCACGTTTACATGTGAAAAGACATCACCTCTTAAGGAGGGATTGTCGAGCATACGAAGAACATAATCATGAAAGCTTTTAATTTTTTGTAATGGAACTGTCACAGCCTGAAATATAGCTGTGGAAACCTTGAAAAATTAATCGATGATTATGAAGCTAATATAGTGCTGCTGTCAGCGAACGAACAATATTCTTATAATAATTTTACTGTTTATCGAAACGACAGGGAAGATGGATATGGCGGAGCTGCAATTTTAGTGCGTGATAACATCCCTTCTGTTCATGTTTCCTGTAACTTACCGGAAGGTATCTCTAACTCCATACAGTTGGTAGGCGCTAAGATTTCCATAAGTTTGTCATTTTCTATATTTGTTTACAGCCATATATGTTAAACTTTCTTTCCGACCCAATACGTCTCCATTCGTAAATATTTTTACTTCACTAGGAAACCCTTATATTATTGGTGGGGACTGGAATGCCTACAATGTTGCTTGGGGTGGTCACACAAATAATTACTTAGGGCAAATAGTGTATGATGCTTTCTTAGAAGCAGACTATTGTATATTAAATGACGGCAGCCCTACTCATTTTGGCAGGCCTGGACCTGGTGTTAATCCATTAGATTTAACGTTTTGCTCACCTTCATTAGATTTCCTAGCTTATTGGAAGACCATATCAGACACTGCAGGAGGTGACCATTGCCTCATACTCACCCAAATAAATATAAATGGCGCGTACGATGACAAGGTTCTAGGACTCTCCTCAACATCTAAGTGGAATTATAAACGTACCAACTGGTATCAGTTCTCAGATCATTTTCAGATGACTGATTTCACCATATACAGTGAAACTGACCCCAGAATCCAGTTTGAAATTTTCTATAAAGCTGTCAGTGATGCTCTCTCTATCTCAACACCACCACTACATCATAATATATCTAATAAGAAATATAAATGCAACTCAAATCTTTGGTGGTCAGATTCCTGTCAATATGTAACATGGGATAGAAGAAAAGCCTTTTTACAATATAGAAGTGATAGCACCACTGAAAATTATCTTCATTGGAAGAAAGCTAACGCGATAGCCAAGCGTGAATTTAAACTGGCAAAAAGAAAGCGTGGCAACAGTTTTGTACACAGTTTAATCGGCAAACCCCAATTTCAAAGGTGGAATGTTATCAAAAGCCTTCAGATGTTCCACCTATATTATGATAATATGTATTCCTTCATCGAAACAATGGCCCCTTCTCATGTACCTGAACTGGAAGAGGACATGCAACCTCTCAGTAGGCCTTCTAACCACTTTTTAGATTCTCCCTTCACTAAGAATGATTATGTCTTAGGAAACAAAAAGTGTACCTGGCCATGATGGCGCGTCTTTCGAAGTACTACAGAAACTACCGGATAACTTTTTCACAATCTTTGTGTACATTCTTAATAAAGTTTGGCTGATCCCCAATTCTTGGACGGTATTTGTTGTTGTTCCAATCCCTAAGAAAAATGGAAAATTTCGACCTATTTCTTTGGCCTCTTGTTTCAGGAAGATAAATCAGTTTTAACGTTACGTCTTAATTGGCGGTTAGAACACAATCAAATCCTTCCTCCTAACATATACGACTTCCGCAGTAATACGAGCACTTTGGACTGTGTGGGTGACCTGCTAGGCAATATATACAATAGTCTTATTGAAAAACATTTTCACATTACTGTTTTTCTGGATATAATGGATGCTTATGGTAGTGTCCATTTGCCTACCTTACCGTGTAAGTTATTATCTACATGTGTTCCTGACCACTGTCGCCAATTTATTTATAGATTATTTCTACAGCGTTATATATCATTAAGTACAAGGTCAGTTAATCATCAACGTACAGTATACAAAGGTTTACCTCAGGTGTCTTCTCTAAGCCCAATCCTTTTTAATCTGTATATTTTGAATTTGTCGTAGCTCCACATGTGCTGTAGGATTTTACTCTATGCAGATGATATCGCTGTGTTTGCATCAAATTCGAGTTTTTCTAATGCTGATATTGCTACAATAGAACATTGTCTTTCTGCCTTAAAGTTAAACCTTAGTGTTGAAAAGTGTGCAGCAGTAGTTTTTTCATATCGCCGATATGACACAAATGACCTTTTCATTACAACTGAAAGGGGCGCTATTCCTTTCTGCTAAACATTTCGCTATTTAGGAATTATCTGGATTCCCGGTTAACATGGCGCCTACATATTGATAAAACTATTAACAACTATCAATCGAGCTATTAACATTTTACGTACTTTGCATAATACACGATGGGATGGTGACCCTTTTATTCGATTACTACTCTTCAAGTTACTAATCCGATCTAAACTGGAATATGGTTCCATGTTTTATGGAACCGCGTCAACAGTATTGTTAGGCAAGTTGGATCGTGTGCAAAATGAATACATTAGGCTGTGTATTGGTGGTGTTAAAAGCACTCCGGTATCAGCACTAATAGCAGAGTGCAAAGTTCCACCCTTACAACTTAGACGGAGTTGTTTAGCCCTGAAACTGTTGATACGTAGGATGGATAATGATCGCTTCCCTTTGTTTAAAACATTCTTCTAACTGGCGTTTTTCAAATAGAAAAATGCCCCTGCTCTGTTGCGTTATAACAAGGTTGGAGGAGTTTCGTGCACGTCTCACGTGCATGCTCCTTTTCAATTTATGGTACCATATTTTTACTTCTTCAA
The DNA here is from genome assembly GCA_032883995.1 of Coronaproctus castanopsis. NCBI lineage: Eukaryota > Metazoa > Arthropoda > Insecta > Hemiptera > Monophlebidae > Coronaproctus > Coronaproctus castanopsis. Next base: position 63,273,373 of record CM065053.1, read on the forward strand.
CAAACAAAATTCATCCTTTTTCCCTGAAAACTGTAGTCTGTATCCTTCTACATTAATTCTTGCCACTTTCAATAGTATTATCTCAGAAATGTTTCCACTATACACTCTTGTTTATGGATCAAAGTCAACTCGAGGAACGGGAGCAGTAGTGTTCATTCCAGCTCTCAATATTAGTAACATGTACAAATTATGCCAAGAATGTTCGGTATTTACTGCATAATGTGTAGCAGTACTACAAGCCTTATTCTACCGGACTTAAATCTTCGCGGAAATTACCTTATTATTATCGATTCCAAAAGCGTGGTGACGGCTGTAGATAATGAACGTAGCGTGTCAGATACATTAATTGGTTTAGTTTTGCTAAACCTTAATAATTTGGAACGCGTGGGAATATATGTGTCCTTCTTGTGGGTGCCGGGTCATAGAGGAATATTTGTTGACTCATTGGCTAAAGACGCGTCGTCTAGTGGTGTAGAGCTCTCCTTAATAACTCACAAAGATATCATTCACTTTATTCAGCTAGAGCATAGGGGGTCAACGGAAGCTAATGTATACTGAGAGCATTAGTCAATCGCCTCTCACTTATTACTATAACCTCCAGCCGTCTCTCCCCTAAAATTCCCGTGGTTCTATCTCTTTGAGAAGATTAGTCGTAAAGGAATTGTAGTCATCAGCAGATTGCGATTTGGACATCATTTGTTGCCTGACCGTCTTTTCCGTATGCAGTTTAGAGAACGTCCCTTTTGTCCCCTCCATTCCGAACAGGCAGCCTGCAACCACGATCACGTCTTTTTTGAATGCTCTGCTGTAGCGCCGTTGCGTTCGGAGCTTTACCTTATCTCGCTACGTTCTTCGAGTATTACACCTCCGTATAATGTATCGTCCCTTCTACATCTGGATAATCTACAATTATTCCCCCCATATAGCGACGTTTCTAGAGAAGTCAGCATGCTTGATTAAAACATCACGTTGGGTAAGCTGTAAAGGCACCCCCATTAGAAAAAAAAAACACAAAAAAACAACAAAATACATGTCACTTCTTTAATAGCTTGCCTAATATATGTCGTAGTTTATTCTACGATGTATACCTTAAGCACTCCTTTTTCAACTCATCTCTTTTTAATTTATAATTTTTTTTTTAACCATACCTTGAATACCACATATCTGAACCTAATTTCATGCAGCGCGCAATTCCAGAATCTGGCTAATAATTAAGGTTTTCTCCTATAAGACACTTTCAAAGTGTTATTTTTTTACGTGTTATATTTTAAGTACTTCTTTTTCGATTTATCTCTTTTTAATCTATGTTATTTTTTAACCATAGTTCAAATACTAAATATCTTAACATAGTTTCATGCAATTCGGGAATGTGACAAATAAGGACGATTTTCTCCTATAAAACACTTTCAAAGTATCCGGTTTGTTTTTTATGTTGAATAAAATTTCTCGTCTAATATAGGTTTTTTTCTAAATTGTTCGCAGATGAATTGGGGGAATTGTCCGAATCGATTTCCTCTTCCGATTTTGTTAACGCTGTCACATTGGTAACTACTTCTACCACTAGCGCGACTTCTTCTTCTTCTCCTCGTTGCGTTAATAATAAGGACGCCTATAAACTGCGTCGTTTAAATAAAACGAAGACGGTCGACAAGGATAAAAACAATAACTGTCGCCGTGACGGTAACTCCGCCATTTTTCACTCCATCGATACCGGCCGCGTCAAAGATAAAAATCACGGACGAGCGAAATCGTTAGTCGATCAGAGTCATCTGATTTATAGGCCAACGGTTCAACTGCATCAGACTATCAGTCTACTACGTTATATCGTTCTGAAATTAATCGGTCTAGACGTGCTGCTATTAAAACCGTAAAATGTGGCTATAGAAATTTATTTTTTACATATTAAAAAGGAAAAAAAAAACATTTTTGACACTATTCTCCTACGATTTCTTTTTTAATCTCCTGCGCGTTTTAACTTTAGTTATCGAAATATATAAATTAAAATTAAATGCTCTAAATAGCCGTACGATTAATTAACGTATTAATTAATTAGCGATATTCGATTTTTTTTTATTTTAAATATTTTTATCTTCTTTCCTTTTTTCATTTTTTTTTTTTTTTTTTTTTTTGAAATCGTAAGTGTAGTTTTTATAATTTTTCGTTCGTCTTATTTTACTAATATAATTTTCGTTATTTATTTGTATGTCCAACAGAGAGTATTTACAGACACATACACATACAACATAAACGCACACATAAAATATACGAATTATTATACATGTAAAAAAAATGATAAGCAATTGAGTTAGAAAAAAAAAAATGATTTTATTTTATTGGTACAGGTGTAAGTAAAAATTAAGTTATCTGTAATTATAGATTAAATTGGGTTATATACTTTCCGATTTATTTAGACATCATTCACTAACGAAAGTAAAAAGTTGGATAAATCGATATTTTTCTGTCTATCGAGCGAATGAGCTTAATGCATTTGAAAATTTTAAATCGAGCTCCGTGTTTATTACGAAAGATGAAGCTAATGACGTTCGCTGAATCAACGATGCAGTTTTGTATTTTTGAGCAAAACTTAAAACCCAATAATGACATTCTCATTCGAGAAGCTCTAGTGCCTAAATCTGATAATATGGGGAAAATAATCATAATTCTGTTCTCTTAAATGAAATAGAAAAGAATTTAAATGATGGACGACTGCTCGAAAAGTAAACAGCAATAATATGCAGAGTAACTACAAATACTATCATTATGTACTAGCAGTCGAGCCGAATTCAGATGATTGTTTGATGAATAAAGCACTTTACAAATCGCTCTGATCGGTTTAGTTCTTTCAAAAATTTCAAAATTTTGTCATCAATAAAAGGTAAAAGTCGACATTCGTTATTAAAAGACGTTTAGCTAGTTCCTACAATTATTTTGCTAGAAATATGTTTTCACCATTGGCAGCAGATGATAAAAATCTTGATAACGAATTGAAGTCATCAGTCACTAATCATTTAAATAAATCTAAGATGTTGAGCGGTATTCCTGGCCGGTTTAGTAGTCTGTATATAAAGCAGGCGTGAAAGCAGTACCATTGAAAAATGTGTCTACAGTTAATGTTGCTGAACACCATCGGTAATATTGAATAAACGGCATATTAAATAGAAAAAAAAGTAATTAAACATTAAAGTAAAGTTTGATAATAACATCTGTGAGACATGCGTTTATGGTATCGTACATCGTTTATCATTTGGATCTAGAGGAAGATCTACAAAACCAGATGAGCTAATTACAACTGATGTTTGTGGATCATTGGATGAATCTTTCCAGAAGAAACGATATTTGACTGTATATTGCGCTAAATATCGCTATGGTTTAATAATTAAAGAAAAATTATAAGTCGAAAGAGTATGTTTATTCAGTAGAAAAATAGGATCATCACAACGTTTAGCAATTACTATGTGATAATAGTAAAGCATTTACAATATAAATGTTCAAAAAATCCTTAAGAAAAAAAGTATTACGCAATGGTGGGTATCTTACTGGACATGATGAATATAAGGATATCATATTTATATTGCTGAAAAGGCGTCTATTATTTTAACAAGTGATGTTACATTAACTGGATAAAGGTTTAAACTGGCCAAATGGCGCAAGCTGGGTTAAAAAAAAAAAAAAAAAAAAAACTGATAACAAACTAAAGATTGTTGAAAAAAACACGGAACGTCAAAATATTATTGAAAACTTTTTTAACGACAGTAGAAGACTTTCCTAAAACTTATGAAGCTGCAATACAAAGCGGAAACAGTGCAGCTTAGTGAAACGCGATGAACTTCGAAATTATCGCACTAAAATAAAATAAGACGTGAGAATTAGTTGAAATGCCATTGGGAGCAAAAGCCATTAAATGTAAATAGATTTAGAGGTTAAAATTAAAATCATATGATAGCATGTATGGATAGTAGCAAAATTTTACGATCAGCAAAAAAAAAAGGAATTTATTATCATAAAACGTTTAGTCCAGTTGGCAATTACAAACTCTTCATTCAATACTGTGTATCAATGTTACAGAGAAGATGCACTTATCTCAGTTTGATCTATTAGGTTGTCCCTATGAAATGCTGGAAGAAACTGTCTGTACGAAACAGCTAGATGGTCACAATGATGGTTCTGGTAGAATCCGTAAGCTTAAGAAAAGCATTTAATAACTAAATCTTACAATAAATGTATTGAAGAATTTCTTAAATTATTGAAATTTAGATTCAGTAAAGAAGATTAGTTATGTTCATCCGAGAATTATTTTAGCAATGTATCTAAATGACCTTATCGCAGCACAGATCAAAAATATTTTTATTAATTTTTAGAACAACTCGAAGTAAAATTCAAAATTGTCCATCCCCAACAGAATTTGTGTTTCATAGTGAATGGATACATTTCTTAACTTCTTGAGGTGTAGTAAAAATATTCTGATATAGCGTAGAGGATGTCTAGCAAAGATATCTATTTATTATTTGCTCGGTTATTTGCACATGAGAGTGAGTAGACGGATTGTTGTTTCGCTTATGTATATTATTTAACACTTTCGATACCCAGGATTTTTGCAAAATCATTCCTCAAAATACCCGGCATTTCAAGCTTTTTTTGCGGACTTGTAATTCAATGAATTATTATTTTAATGTAATTATAATGCTACCACCAGAAAGAGGAGGATTTTATCTTCGAAAATATATATAAATATCCTTATTTTATTTAAGTTAACACTAATTAATATAGATGCCAGAAAATGATGTTTTTGATTTATCAGAAAACTATAGATTTATTTTATTTTTATACCGGTAAACTCGGGCCGGGTCGTACTCGGGCGAACCAATTAAAGCCCCTGTAAAGTCTACCGCCCGACTCTAACTCGGGCTTCTCTATAGAACATACTGCAAATCATTATATATGTAAGTTATTTCAATCATGTAACAAATTTTATTATAGTTCTAATGAGAAACAATTATTCATAATAATTATAAATGTTATACATACATACAAATATATATGTGCGCGTGTGTGTGTGTGAGAGTGCATGTGTGCATACATTTAGGTCTAACAATAATTTGCTTTGGTATGATAATTCCGAAAACATTCTGGCAAACATAAGCCAACTTCGCAGTCTGGACACCACCAGCTAGACTCTTTTCTTATCCGTTGTCCAGTTTGTGCTTTACTCTTATCAGCACATACTTTACACGTTCTTGTAGGATTGTGTTTCTTCTCAGTTAGCGGTACCTTGTCAGGAAAGTGCCTTCCAAATATTCTGCACATAGATGTCACTATCATTTAATATATTATTAAGAGACATTTTTTTATACAAAAAACTATGTAACAGAAAATTCGGCACAAGAAAAAAGATTCTAATCAGTCTAAAAAGTATAAAAGTAAACAAACTCGATATGGTCGAAGAAATGTTCGCATACATCATCTTAGACTTCACAAACTGTCAACAGAGAGCGCTACATCAAATAAATTATGTTATAACTACTGTATATTATATTCCACAATGTTTACGAACGAGTAAAATGAACAACAAACGATCCATAAAATTAAAACCATAAAACCGAGCAGGACTCGGACAAGGTATAATGACGAAAAAAATCATCCCCGTCTCTGACTCGGGCAAGGTATTGAAAGTGTTAAAGTGTGTAGTGAAAATTTCCATTTTATCTATAAGAGTATCAGGAATAATGATAGATGCTAACTTAATCTGATTTGTACATAATCGTTTGTTTATTTCCTACAAGTGTTATAGGATAAGTTCTTTAAACATGTATTCCATTTTTTTGTTTCTCTCATGAAGTAACCTAGACTTCAACTCATCAACTGATTGTTTAGTTTATTACAATGCCTTTTATATGCGATAAAAGAAGGTAAATTATCGTTTTGGATCATCTTATGACAGAAATGTTTACTTTTTAAGTAGAAAAAGATTTAGAAATCGAAAACGACTTATGTGGAGATATTTTAGGAAATTATTTTTCAATAGCACTAAGGATTAATGATGTTAACTAGTTTACACATGTGTCCATATTAAATGAGCACTTTAAGATAGCAGGTATAGTTCACCAATAAAATTTTGATAATGATTCCGGTTTGCTTGTGAGACTTTATATTGTTACACCGAATGAATTTGTTCTATGGGATCATTTATTACAAATATAGGATTATTATCGTTTTAGAGCTGTTTTAAATATTATGAACTACTTAATTTTTCATTCTAAATTTTTTAGAGAAAAAATAAGGAAAAATATTTTTGTATCTATACCGAATTCAAAACAATTTTTTAAAAATAATACATCGTGGCTATTACTCGATGTTAGAGGTTAAATACTAAATATTAATATCTCGTGGTTTATTTATTTTAAATTTCTCGAAGAAAATATACGGTCCGAATTAGTGCCATGACAAAAGGACTGTTGGTACTTGTTATAGAAAATGGACCCATTAGTTTTATATATATTCATTTTAATACGAGCTTAATATGAATGAAATTACAGTCACTGAAAATTTGATGGCGTGTGGTTTTCGTCTGTAGAAAAACGGCCAGTTCCACTGAAGTTCAGCTGTCGGCGTTGTCAGAAAAGCTTTCAGCGCAATCCGAAATCCAATATTTTGTGCTTTGACCAATTTTTTAAGAAGATGTTAACCAGTTGAGGAGTATATGATGGTCATCACAGTCCACTTCAGAACGAATAAGCACGTAACAGCTACAAAGTAATGTAGAGGTTCTTGGTCAAAACAACTTATTGGTCGTAATTTTGAGAATATTAAGTAGTAATATATAGGAATGCTTAATTGCGTGAATATGATTTTGTCGGGTTAGCTTCGAGTCAAAAGGTAACCTACAAAATTTGTACTCTTTCGATTCCTTTATTTATCGTTAAATTTAAAGGAGGTGATTATATTCTAGTAAAAAATAGCAAAATCTTAATTTTTAACAATCAATCGGTATCTCCAGGTCATACGACTGTCGAGATAGAAGCTACGGTAGTTAAATTATTAATGTTTCCAAGCAGTCAACCCTACTAAACCCAGTATGCTCAAGTTCTTTATTAGTAAATAAATAACTAGAAGTCCAGGTCAGGGATTTTTATGAAAAATATATTATCTGGTATTTAAATATTAAAAAACTGTGTTTTAAGAGTGTGTAACGCACTATAATTTCAAAGATTTTTTATACATTTTTGTTAAGTTTTTTTTTTAACAAATAAAAGATAAATCAGAAATTTGAAATGTCGCGCTACAATCTTTTTCCAAACTGAAAATAATTTAAAATTATTTACGCAGCACAATGTCCCAAGTGCGAATATCAGGTTTAGCTATGTTATCCATAGAATACGAAAGAGCGAAAAAATTGAATATCAGTTTAGTTATAGAAGAGTTCGTTAATAAAAATGCCAAAAAAATCTGAACGATTCCATAATTATATGTAAACCGAATTCTAATATTCATTTCTTATTATTTTAATAAGTATGACTTCAGTTAGCTGTATTCAAATAAATTTCATTTTGTTAATTTAAAAAAAATCATTTTTTTCAACATAATTTTTGCGTTTTCCTGTAGAAAGATTCACGTTTTATTCTTATTAATCCATTAGTATTTATTATTAATAAATTTGGTAAAGAATATTTTTTAATCTATATTTTTAGGAAGAAACTTTTCGATTTGGTAAGGAATGATGAGCATTTTAAAGCAAATTATTAAAAATTTAATATAATTTTTAAAAATGTCAATGCTGTCCCAGTTTCGTGAATATTAAAAAAAAAATACATTGATTTTCAATAATAAAAAAAAGGGGTCTCATCAAGATTTTTGAGGAAGGGCATCTGACCTGAATCTCATGATGCCATTCCATTCATAATTGAAAATAACATCAAGCCTGCCATTTGTTTACATTTGTTATGAAATTTGTAGCATGTTATTTAAATAATGTTTTATTTAACATGTATACGCTGGCCAGCCTAAAGTAAATTTATGTTTATCGTGTTAATGAAATATAATTAAATTTTATGTACCTAAGGAATATATTTAATAAATATGAATTTTTAATATAAAATGTTTAAAATAAATCGTGTCATTTTTATTTGTGTTTACGTTTCTACACTTTTAAAATTATTAATATTTAGTTAAGTTTCCACGGTGATGCATACAGTACCTAGAATACAACACTATGAATAATATATTACGTCGATGATGTAAACACTAAACAACTTGCGGTGAATTGAATACGTTAATTTCAACCGGTCAAGCAGGAACGTAGTAACTGTGTTTGTTGAATCAGTTAATCTTTAATTAGTTTCGTTTTATTTCTGTGAGATAATAATTTACAATGGGTAGCAGAAGAATTGCTATTGTAAGTATTTTAAATCACTTAAGTTGTAATATATATTAATATTAATGGGTAGCAGAAGAATTGCTATTGTAAATATTATAAATCATTTAGGTTGTTATATATAATTAATATTGCGTGATAAATAATCGCGAGTAATCTTTCCTGACCCAAAATTTTAATTATGTTTAAAAAATATGATAACTAATTACAGTTTCCATGTTGGCTTAGCACTATTTTGTTGAACATATTTTTCATTATGTTTAAATTTTTAATAGGTAACTGGTGGAAACAAAGGTATTGGTTATGCAATAGTAAAAGGACTGTGTCAGAAATTTGATGGCGATGTTTTCCTGACATCACGAGATGTTGAACGGGGAACCAATGCCATTAAATCATTGAATGAGGTAATTGTTTCTATTGTTTCCGCATGCAAACGTTTTATATATTACAGTGCAATAATAGTACTTTTTAATGCATAGGCTGGTAAGATAATAATATTTTATAACTTAAAGTAATGTAATCCGCTTCGGCTCATATTTAAACTAAATAAATGAAAAATTAAAAATATTTTTAGGATCGAAAAGGAGAATTTTTTGTCACTAGAAAATATAAAAAAATAAACATTCCATAAACATCTGTTTACTTGTATTTTGTGTAGATTACATTAATCTATACAAATTATAAGTGAAAAATTGTTTCTTTATGAATTATATTGTTTTATTTTTTACAGTTCCTATCCTATTTTGACTCTTAAAAATTCTTTGTTTCGGTTTCTTGTTTATTTATTTTATTTCTTTAAAAAAAAAATAGTTACGGAAAAACTAAAAACAACATATATAAGGTGAAAATCTATTTAAAAATTATTTGAAATATTTTAGATATTTTTCTTTAAAATTTATTTGATTCAGAAGAACTGCAGAATAAGCGTAATCCTCTTTATCAAGTCCACGAAAATAATTAGGTGACATCGTTTATTTTGTATACATGCTTTACATTTTTCTTTTAATATCTTACCCTATGTAATAAACTTTCCTGTAGTTTAAATAATTGCTTGGAATTTCATTTTATAATCTGTAAACTTCTATATAATCGTATAATGCCGACGGCGATTAAATTTTGCACAGTATTCGTATTGACCGTGTAATGTTAATGGTGTCTGATTTTTTTATCATACTCCAGCTGAATAGTTGTTTTTATTATAATTGATACTTTTAATGATCAACCAAGTCTCAAATTATTTCTTAAACCGGTTGATGTTTTTTTTTTTGGTATCTATGGATGAATGGTGTTAATTATAGATCACGTATACTACAATGCAGTTGTTTATACAATAATTTTATCATTAGATATAATAATCCAAAATGTTTATCTATAATTTGTGACTTAAATAATCTTTAATATGGTTAATAAATTTGTATTGGTACTCCGCATTAAATGTTGTTCACGTGTCTTAGGAGACTGCTATGATTTTGATTTTGCTATTTCCGGATTTTTCCTATTGTTGCAGTAGCTGTTGATGTATAGTTAGTCTACACCTTTTTCAACATAGAGTTGGTTGTTTTTGCAAACTTTGTTTCTGTTGTAATCGCGACAAACGTTGCAGCTCATATAATTAACCACGTGATTACCTTCGCAATTTATCCATTTGGATTGATTCGACTTTTATTATGTACCGAGTTAAATCGTGGTTTTTAGTGCATTTAAAGCAAACAATTTGCTGGAATAGTTTACTCTAGTGTGATTACATTTCTATCAACGTTTACAATCAGAAATTGTTTTTATTTGTTAATTGGCTGTTGGATGTTCATTTTTACAATGACGTTATATTTGATTCCCTACTTATCCTTATTATTTGGTATAGTCTTTAAATTAATATAGAAAGAGGATAGAATGTCATTTGCGATCGGTTATTTTATTATTTTGATTTCGAATTTTTATTGCTTTAGAAATGTTGATGACCTTCAGTAGTAATGCATTCTTCACTTATCTAATTTAAAATAGTGCCATAGAAATCTTCTGAATATAACCTTTTAACAGAATATGTGTTATATTCGATACCTTTTATAAGTATTCTTAGTTACGGTTTTTGTATGTTTGAGAAATGTTATAACTACTCTAAAATCTGCGTTATATTCAGTACATATACGAACAAAATCGTTACTAAACTTAACGATCGTAGATGATTTAGGTATATAATTAATTTAATATCTTCCTTCGAGGTTGTACACAAAAAATCTTTACTTTTTATATTTAGTGTGGTGTAAACTTTTGAGATATCATATTTCCTGCTGCATTCGTGCGTGTTATAAACTTAATATTGGCTGATATTTAAAGTCGGCGTAAACTAACATTAAATTATCGCATAAGCACTTTAAAAGTGAACTCTATTTACAGAGCACAAATAATATTTCATGCACGATGCATATCGTCAGTTTGTGTTTTTTTTTTTAAAGCAAATTTTAACTTTTCGATTTTGATGCTACCATATTATGGTCTTTATTTAATCTTATTGTTGAGTGTATTGTATTTAAATCGTTCATTCAACTTCGTGGTTTATTTGTAACGCGTGATCATTAATTTTCGTTTATTTTTATTTATCTTACCTTGTTGTCAGTATACTGAAATATCGTGAAATTACGGGAAATGTACGATGTCACAAAAAAATTAACGTATTAAATTTTTTCGAAGACATCTTGTATTTTGTAGACATTTTAACTTGTGGTGCATTGAAAGAAAACGTGTATTGAAAAGTAAACGTAGTTTGGTAAAGGTAAAATATGTAGGAGTCAATTTTGAACAGAACATATCTCTTATCTTAGTAAATTCCTTTATGACGTTCTTCCGCTCCGTTATAAAATTAATAACATTTATTTTATTACGTTATTATCGTTTGTTAAATTATTTCACCTCGAACTGTTTGTTACGTTCGTTTTATAATGAGATTCATTTCCTTTGAAATGTGCTTTTATCCAGATGGGTAAATTTAGAAAAGCCCGGCATTTTTTCTTGTATTGCTAATCTCGCATATAAATAATATTTTATAGTCAGAAGGGACAAAAAAAAGAAAGAATATTTTAATTTTGATTTTAATGAGAAATGTCTAATGGATTTTGTTATGAAAGATAATAATGTTTTAATGATTTTAATCTGTTCTTAGAAATTTTTTTTACGAAGAACACCAAAATTTATATACAGGTTTTTAAAATTTAAAATTATGTTTCCCATTGTCATAATTTTATTACTTAAACTAGGTAAATCTTTTTTATCAGCTTAATCCGGTATGTATGGTTTTTTTTTAGTTGGAAAGCGGAACTGAATTAAATATTTTTCGTTATATTATGCGAAATTAACAATCCCGCTTTATGGTAATATACAATCAATCGTTATTGCATAACTCAGGACTTCATTTTAGCAAAACGTACGATTTATTTACAAAAATTTAATTTTTTTAGAGAGCGAATATATTTTTATTTTTTATTAGTATTTATTTTTATTTTTTATTAGTATTTTATCTACGTTTGTAGAATCGATGTACATAATTATTTTCTATATTAATAACTAACGATGCTATTTCTGTATTTTATTTTTTAAAAACTGATTGAAGTTCATTTTGTTTCGATTTTTATTTGTTTAGCAAGGATTTTGTCCTAAATATTATCAGTTGGATATCACCGATGTTGATAGCATATCTAAATTACACGACTTCATAGAAAAAGAGTATGGCGGTATCGATATTTTAGTTAACAACGCCGCTATAGCATTTCCGGTAATAAATATATAATTATCACAGCGATATATATATATATATATATATATATATATATATATATATGTATGTGTGTGTCTGTGGGTGCGGTGCGTAATGACATGTATGTATACCCAAGGGATAAATTAGTTCTGTTTATGGCATGGACATTGTTTAAAAATATAACGCGGTTCTCATTATGTCGCCGTTAATTTAACACAGTACATATTGTTTATGTTTTTAAGACGATTACTGATACGCCATTTTCGCTACAAGCCAAAGAGACGTTAAGAGTAAATTATTTCGCTTTAAAAGATGTTTGTCAATTATTATTCCCACTTTTGAGACAGCATGCTCGTGTCGTAAATGTGTCCAGCTCAGCCGGCCATTTAACGCGAATTCCTAGCAAGGAATTACGGAAGACGTTGTCTTCGCCGAATCTTACGGAAAAGGAATTGGACGATTTAATGAATAAATTTGTTACGTGAGTATATTGTACGCGTTTGTGTGTGTGTATCTATATATATATATATATATATAATATGTGCATGTATATATCGAATTTTGTGTTGAATTAAAGACTAGCTCAAACAGGACAACATACGTCGGCTGGTTGGGGTTCGTCCGCTTATGTAGTATCGAAAGTTGGAGTATCGGCGTTGACTAGAATACAACAAAAAAAAATTTTAGAAGAAAATAAAGTTCCGGACGTTGTAATAAATAGCGTACATCCAGGTTATGTCGATACAGATATGACGTCGCATCAAGGACCATTGACGATCGATCAAGGTATGTTGGCGCGGCTTAAAAAATATTTGTGTTTATTATTACCGGTTGATATTCATACTAAAAAAAAACAATGCGTCATTTAGTTTTAGATCACAAAATTAAATCTTTATCAAGCAGTTTGAACATAGTGAAACTAGTTTTCATCTCTTTTCCTCTTTAAAGTTTTCTCGTATACCTTTCGAATTAAACCGGTTTCATTTTAACGATTGTAGTAGTCGCTTTAGCGTCGATTAATTATTTCACATTTATAAATTTAACGGGAAAAATCTTATAAACGTTCGATAATTAAGGTCAGTTATGAGAAACGTCCTTTTCTGTCAATATATATTGAATAAAATTTTTAAAATATCTGATTATATTAGCTCCTCTCAATCGAAAGTCTGTCCTAGCGTTTAGTATTCGCGTTTATTACGCGTTAATCTGTACATTGGTTGTCTGTTTTTTGAAATTAAAATTTTATTGTTAAACAAAGAGATGAGGTAATTTCGTCTGAATTTGATAAGAATTAGTCATTATAATGGGAAAATTGTCGAAACTTGTAATTCATTATGTTTTATTTCCTCTATTATGTCCATTAATTCGATTTGAAATTCTCATTCCTATTTGTCCGATTTTAAAGAAACTACCCTCATAAATAATTATATAAATTTCAAACTTTTCCAGTATATTTAACGTTGATTTATTTCGAAATCTATCTATTAAATTTTCAAATACGATTAGTTAAATATATTTGTCCATAATTATAAAGGAATTATATATCTAACAGTTTTGTCCAACGTCCGTCTGTCTAAATCTATGAAGCCTTAAACAGACTATTTTGTAATATTCATATATTAATATACAATAATTAAAGATACTCCTTGTAATTGATTCGGTTATTATTATTGTACAATTTGTTAAATATAATTAAAAATTTATTTAGCTTATATAGATTAAAAAATAATTTAACGTTTAATGTGTTCAAAATTTTTCCTATTTTACATGTAACAGTTTTTATATAAGTAACAGAATATTTTCAAACTTTAGTATAGGATTTTCTTTCCTCGAAAGTTATAACTGAATTTCAAATTGTCAAGCAATTCTATTTTTTAGTAGCTTTACATTATACCATTGTATGTAATGTAAATTACGCGAAGTATATGATGATGTTCGTTTTGTAGTTTCAAGTTTATTAATTTATTAAATTTTTGCGGTGTCTTAGGATTATTCTTTTAAATCATTTTTTGCTCACGCGAAAGATAGCTTATATGAATTAATGCTATACGGGTCGATTAAATAAAAATATTTTAGTATTATTCGTTAATGCAATAATAATGACGATTTTATATAAACGTAAAAAATGAATGTACGTCATTTTCTACGTAAAAGTAATTAATAATTTGGATAAAAGAAGAAATTATTTAATTTAATCGTTTTTTGAGAATTAATAATTATATATAGGTAATATTTGTTATTTGAATAGTTTATGTGTAGTAATATTCAAATTGTGTGTTCACTACAAATTTAAAATGTAATTCTCGGTGGTGATTTATATTCTTACGA